>QXEO01000167.1:2354830-3789903 GCA_007115705.1 Dactylis glomerata
GAACTTGCCAGAGGCACTCAACTTGGCATCGGCAAACTGTTCCTTGGAGAAGTCTATCGATATCTCCAGTTGATGTCTGTCAAACTATCCTCCCACATAGCAGTCAAAACAGGAGGTCCTTGGTGGTTTATTCAACTATGGGCTCAGCTGTACTTTCAAAACCATATCCCAAACTTCCCCCTTTTGGCAAGTTGCACCTTTCCAGATGCCAAAGGGAAGCAGATCCGATGCACCAGCTACGGCCAAGCTCTGTATAGCCTGCCAGGTAGTAAACTGATCCCTCATGAAGCATCCAAGTGGTTCAGCATTTTCTTCCAAGGCCTGGACAATCCTATCTTCTTTCCTTACACGGAGGAATCGGAAAATTTTGAAAATCCAATCTCCTTCAGGCTGGACAACTTTGCCGATGACACTAGCACTCGGCAGCTATTCTCCACCGTGATCCGTCCCTGCTTCCTCCCAGTTGGCATGAGCACATCCAACAGAATAATCAAGCCTGGATACGAGTTCTACCAGCCGGTCGTAGCAGCTCGGCAATTTGGCCTTGGGCAAGTACCTCCTCATTTCTTTCTCCACCACCTCACAGAGAGCAGAGCTGACCTGCCCGATCCTCTCACCAGTCAGAGGTGTTATTCTTTCTTCGATGCTCTGACCATCCCAATTCCTAACAACCTCACTTTCGCTTCATCAACCGATGGTTTTGAGAACTGGTGGTCGATGTGGAAGACTCATGCCTTCAGGAGAGCTCTGGGACCATTGCTGGAACAGCTCGATGCTGAATATGACATCCCCGTAGAACAGGTACTGCTACTTGTAAATTTTCTTGATGCAGCTCACGACGATTCTTTTAATATCCTGCTCTGTCTCCTTGCAGCAACAAGATGGTCCAGAACCTACCAACGAGGATGGCTCCCCCTTCGAATTCCTCCCACCAGCTCCTGTGGTCCTTTTCTGCAAAAACTCGCCACCTTTGAAACAGGTCGTGATGCAGAACCAGCCGATATCACCAAAATCGGCTTCCAAGAGCCAAGCAACTTCCGGGTCAGCTGCCTCCCGAGTTCCAACTAAAACAAGAACGGCGGTGAGGAAGATAGTGGCCAAGAAAATTTTGAGACGCCGGAGCCCTTCTCCAGAGAGCTCGCACGTACGCTGATTCATGCCTTGGTTGATCTCATTTATCTTTGTAAACATGCTCGTGCTTACCAACTCTCCCTTTCTTACAGGTCTCCATCGAAGACACCTCCAGCGAGGAAACACAATCCAATCGAGGAGATTCGAGCTCAGCAGACTCTGAGAGAACCACCACACCGAGCCAGCCAGATGTGCCACCATCGGCTTCCAGGAAAAGGCCTGTTCCTGAACCTGTTGCCCCCCGAGCAGCAGTCGAGGCGGGGCAAGCTGTGAGCCCCAAGAGGGCTCGCAAGGGACTGCAAACTTCTTCTTCGAGCCAGGAGGCTTCGAAAGTAATTATCCTCCATACTCTTACCACTCCTTTTTATGCGTATTCATTGCTATTCACATCGGCTAAGCACCTTTCATGCAGACGAAGGACACTCCTAGTGGGAAAGTCGAGGAAGTGCCGATGTCTTCCGCAAAGCATGGATCTAGTAATCCCTGAAGGTGTAGATGAAACGGTTGCCCAATCTGGCCAAGCCCTCAGCAACAACACACGAGCCGATTGTCTCGCCGTCGGCTTTCCCCTGATCTCAGGAGAGGTATGTTCGCTTCTTTCGACTCATCCTTCCCTGTTTGACGCATACTGACGCCACTTCTGCCTGCCAGGGTTGTGATATCTCAGGCTTGCTGACGTTCGACCCTGAATCCATCGAACCAGCTCCCTCTGCCGCCAACGATGAACCACGAGCAAGCGCTGTTCTACCTCAATTCTAGCGTCTCAAAGCCTTGCTGTCCTCCCCAATCGAGAGGTTGGTCGAGGGTTCTGAAGAGGTGAAGAGTATTCTTGACGAAATCAAGGACCAACTCCCGGTAGCATTGCAGGTGAAGCTTTGGCCAGTTGTGACTCTGTCTTTCTACGGGTCAAGGGTGAAGTTGGCTCGTGAGAGGATCAATCTACGCCACGCCCAACTCCCACTGAAGGCCGATATTGCAGCCAAATGTCAGCGGCTCAATGAGAAAAGGCGTCTCTGGATGCCAAAACTGACACCTCTGTCAGCACCGCCGAGCTTGCATCCTTAAAAAGGAATTGGAAGACCTTGAAGAGAAGGTCCGGGCGACTAAAAAGCTCATTCATGACAAGGAAGCATTCATCGCCCGCTCCCAAGACGAAGCAGAAGGCCTCAAAGCTCAACTGAAAACTGATCTGGCAGAAATACGTGCCCTGAGCAAGCAGCTAGTGACGGGCAAGGACGATGATGACGTAGCCGAGATCGCCGAAGTGGATCGTGTCCGTGCTGACGCCTTCGTGCCTTCGAGGCATTCCTTCAGTAGCCATGTAACCTGACACCTGCTCGTAACAGTCTGAACCTCGAGAGTCGATGGCTGTGCATTGTTTTTTTTTTGGCCGATTTCATGTATCGGCCCCCATGTTTCACTGGATATATTTTTTTTACTGGCCGATTTCATGTATCGGCCCCCATATTTCACTGAATATATTTTTTTACTGGCCGATTTCATGTATCGGCCCCCATATTTCACTGTCCATCATCCCACATGCTTGGGAAATATTTCTTGAGATGCTGACCGTTAACAGCCACTGGGAATTTCACACCGTCCAGCTCCTCAAGCATGTACGCGTTGCCCCTTAAAACTTGGTCGACCCTGTATGGCCCGTGCCAATTTGGAGACCATTTACCGTATGCTGCATCCTTAGTTCCCAATGGCAATACAGCTTCCCATACCAGATCCCCAACGTGGAACTCCTTTGGTCTCACCTTCTTATTATATGCACGAGCTACCTTGGCTTTGTTCTCTTTAATTTTCTCAAGCGACCACAGCCTAAGTTCAGTTAAATCCTCAACACTGTCACTCATCAGGGCTGCATATTCTTCAGTTGTTAGATCGTTCTGAAAAGTGACACGTCTCGATCCAGCCGTAATCTCCCATGGCAATACGGCTTCTTGTCCATAGACTAGATGGTATGGCGAGGTTTTTATCGCTCCATGACATGACATGCGATAAGCCCACAAAGCTTCTGACAAAACCTCGTGCCAACGCCTAGGGTGCTCATCGATTTTTCTCTTGATCAGCTTGATAAGGCTCTGATTGGACGCTTCAGCTTGCCCATTTGCTTGAGCATAGTATGGAGATGATCGGATCAGCTTAACTCCCGTGTCCTCGCAGAACTCTCTGAACTCGTGAGAAATGAAGACCGAACCTCCATCGGTCGTGATAGTTTGGGGAATCCCGAATCTATGAATGACATGTTCTTTCACGAAATTGATAACATCCTTCGAGTTTACTGACTTCATAGGGACGGCTTCCACCCATTTAGTGAAATAATCCGTAATGGCCAAAATCCACATGTGGCCTTTGCTTGATGGAGGGTTGATCTTGCCAATCATATCCATGCCCCAACCTCGGAATGGCCAAGGCTTGATGATGGGGTTCATCGCTGATGCAGGTACCATCTGAATCTTCCCGAATTTCTGACATGCTTGACACCCTTTATAGTACTTAAAACAGTCCTCAAGCATGGTGGGCCAATAAAACCCTGATCGCCTGATCAACCATTTCATCTTGTGAGCCGATTGGTGAGTTCCACAGGCGCCTTCGTGTACCTCGTGTAGAAGCCGATTTGCCTCGGCTGGCCCCAGACATTTGAGCAGTAACCCTTCCAAAGTCCTGTAGAACATGTCATCCCCAATAAGCACATACTTCATGGCCTTGTACCTTATCCATTTAGGTGCCCCCCGAGCCGAATCTTTCAGGTAATTGAAGATATCGGCTCTCCAGTCGTCCGCCTCCAGGAACTGTACCTGAACATCAGTTCCATCTGCTATGTCTTTGTAGCCTGAAGCCATCTGTGCAAGATCATTCGCCTCGGTATTCTGCGACCGCGGGATCCAGTTAAAGTTTAGATACCTGAACTGTGCCATCAGCTCACGGCATTGCAACCATAATGGGAAGAGTGACTCGCTCTCACACTTGTATTCGTCCGTGAGTTGGGAAATCACCAATTTGGAGTCTCCAAAAAGTTCCGCTGCTTCTGCTCCGGCTTCAATGAGCAACTCCATTCCCTTGCGTATTGCCTCATACTCAGCGACATTGTTGGTGCAAGGGGTAGATAGCCTGATGGAGAAGGAATATGTTGCCCCCCGGGGCGACACGAGTAGAATGCCGATGCCGCAACCATCATCACAAGCCGATCCATCGAAAAACATAGCCCATGCACGTACAGACAGTGCTGCTATATCAGTGTTGATTCGTTCAGCAATGAGATCGGCCAACGCTTGTCCCTTAACCGCTTTGGCGGGTTGATACCGGATATCAAATTCCGATAATGCAAACATCCATTTGCCGAGTTGGCCTTTCAACACAGGGCCGACAGCATATGTTTTATGACATCTGATTTGCATATGATGATAATCTCTGCTGACAGCAAGATGTGTCGCAGCTTGGTGCAGGTGAAAAATAGGCAGAGGCATAACTTCTCGATCTCAGGATATCTCGTCTCTGCATCCAGCATCCTTCTGCTGATGTAAAACACAACTCGCTCCAGACCATCATAAACTTGTACCACCACCGAGGCGATGGACGTGTCAGCCACCGACAAGTAAATGTAGAACGGCCTATCCTGCTGCGGTGGAACCAACACTGGCGGCTTCGTTAGATATTCTTTGATCTCGTCGAAGGCTCGTTGTTGTTCTGTCCCCCAGCGGAACTCCTCGTCAGATTTAATTTTCACCAGTCCCATGAACGGCTCTATTCTTCCTGACAGATTGGAGATGAACCTTCTGACGAAGTTGATCTTGCCGATGAGACACTGCAGTTCTTTCTTCGTGGTAGGTGGCTTCATTGTTCGCACTGCCTCCTGACTTTTCAGGCCGATCTCAATTCCGCGTTCATGGACCAAGAAACCCAAGAACTGACCGGCCGTCACACCGAAGGCACACTTCTTTGGATTCATCCGTAGTCCGAATTTTCTGGTTCGGTCCAGGACGCGTCGCAGATCGTCCAAGTGTCCTTGTACTGAAGTAAACTTGACTACCACGTCATCGATATAAATCTCCACCAGCTTGCCGATCAGATCATGGAAAATGTAATTCATGGCTCTTTGGTATGTGGCGCCGGCATTCTTCAGTCCAAATGTCATGACTACATATTCGAACAACCCCACCGAACCTGGGACTCTGAACGCAGTCTTGTGTATATCTTCTGGAGCCATAAAAATTTGATTGTAACCGGCATTGCCATCCATAAAGCTCAAGACCTTATGACCAGCAGCTGCGTTGATCAATGTCTCTGCTACCGGCATCGGATACTCATCCTTTGGAGTGGCTCTATTGAGATCCCGAAAATCTATGGCAACACGCCATCGGCCATCCTTTTTCTCTACAGGTACGATACTAGAAATCCACTCAGCATACCTGCATGGCCTGATGAACCCAGCTTTCAACATTTTCTCGATCTCTTTCTTGACTTCCTCTAAAATTTCGGCCTTCATCTGTCGTGCTCGCTGCTGGAATGGCTGAAACCCATTTTTAAGCGGGAGCCGATGCTCAATGATGCTCCTGTCTAACCCGGGCATCTCCGTATAGTCCCAGGCAAAGCAATCTGGATATTCTTTCAACAAAGCTATCATCGGACCCCGCAGATTCGGATCTAAGTTTTTGCTGATAAATGTCGGTCGTGGCTTATCCCCAGGACCGATGTCAATCTCCTCTAGCTCATCAGCGGATGTAAACCCATACCCCAGCTTTCCGTCACCTGCTAAATCGATGCTGAACACCGGCCAAAAGTTTGGTGAGGATAACAAAGATAATTTGGGCCGATTGCCGGAATCGGCCCCCTTTTTGATTGCATTACTCAAGGAAGGTTTACAACTTATTTGTGCTCTACAATGGTAGGGAATCTCCCTACTACGACTACATGACATGCTTGTCGTAAGATCACTGCTTTTTATTTTTTGTGGCCGATCGCAGGGATTGGCCTTACCACGCACAATCGTGGGCTTTACTACTCTGTCAGGCCAGTGGATAAGACCAGCCTCACCCCGTTTTTTGTAGCTTCAATGCGCTCACAGCCGTCTAGACTGACTCCAGAGATCGGCTCTTGGTCTTCTGCGTCCCAAATGTTCATGCCAGCTAATGAGATCTCGATCGAATCATCTGCATGAATGACCTCCACTTCATCTCCATCCCACTGTATCAGGCATTGGTGCATCGTGGATGGAATGCAGCAGTTAGCGTGAATCCAATCCCTTCCCAGCAAGACGGCGTAGGTGCTTTTACTGTCAACAATGAAGAACGACGTAGGGATGGTTTTTCTACCCACGGTCAGATCCACGTTCAGAACGCCTTGCGTTTCTGAAGCTTGGCCGTTGAAGTCGCTTAACGTGACGTTGGTTTTGATCAGATCTGCAGTGGAGTGTCCCAAACGCCGCAGCATGGAGTATGGCATTATATTGACTGCCGCTCCGGTGTCAACCAACATCTTGCGGACAGGCTGCCCATTGATATAACCTCTCAGGTACAGGGCTTTCAGATGTTTGTAGCTCTTCTCCTGTGGCTTTTCAAAGATGACCGGCCGTGGGCCGCAGTCAAACTGTGCCACTGGTAGTTCTTCGGTTCCTGGAGCGCAAAACTCTGACGGAAGTATGAACACCATGTTTGTGTCAGCCGATGTCTTCGCATCGGCTTTTACTGGTTTGGGGCGCCACTCTTTCCTTTTTGGACGGGCCTCCGTCTCCAAGGTTTGCTGAATTTTCACAGCCAGATCAGGCCGGGCTTTCCTTAAAGTGTGGAGGTACTGCGCTTCGGCTTCCTCCAAGCTACGTAGCCGCTGAACTCTACGCTTTTGGGAGTGTCTGAGTCCATCGGGACACCACCTTGGCCGGTGATATCTATCTTCTTCTTCATCCTCTGACTCCTCGAGATCTTTTGCTCGAGATGACTCCCCTTGTTCGTTCTGAGGCCGGAGAGGCCCTAGACGCTTGAACACTGAAACTGGACCTGTGTCATCCTTCTGCTGTCCACATTCCGGGCAGTTGTCGACTGTAGGCAATCGGCTCATTCCCGCATCCCAACAGTACTTGAAGAAAGGACAATCCCAATGTTTATCCACGCCTTCCTTTTCCTTTGACCTTCCCCTAGCGCGGTGCTCATATCTTTCATCATATCTATCATGCCGACGGTATCTCCCATCGTATGCGTCGGTCCGACGATCTCCTTCATCATCACTGTCGTACTGCCGACGTCGGTCATACTGACGCTCATACTTGTTAAGGAGATGCGTGGAGTGTGGCTTCTGATATCGCACGCTTTTCACTTGTTCCTCGGTTATATACCGCCTATCATCATAACGGGGCCGGTCGCGTGGACCGGCCTCTTCCTTTCCTTTGCCCCGGGAGTGGCCGCTTTCCTCCTTATACTTGGCATGGTGGTACACAGGCCCTGCCATGTTAATATCGAACGAGAAACCTAGCTGACGCCTCGTGGAGTGGCTGTGCTCTACCATGTTGATGCCAGGAAACGGGTTTGTGTCTACTTTCATGGCGAATTGCCCAAGGATCAGACGGCCCTGTTCTATCGCCGTTTGGATCTGCCGACGTAGCTCCTTGCAATCATTGGTGGTGTGGGTGAACGAGTGATGCCACTTGCAGTATGATCTCCCGTTCATCTCTTGCGCCGTAGGGATTTTATGGCCTTCGGGTAACTTCAGCTGCTTTTCCTTCAGCAGTAAATCGAATATCTGCTCAGCTTTGCCTACATCGAAGTCGAACCCTTTTGCAGGCCCTTGCTGTTTCACCCATTTGCAGGACACAGGATCTGCTCCCCGAGCCCATTCAGCCACGGCTATCTCCTGGTCTTCTGCAAGATCCTCTTCTTCTGTATCGACCAGGCCTATCGGACGTTTGAACTTGTCTTGGTACAACTCAGGGTGGCGCTGCTCATACATTGTCAGTTTCTGGACCATGTGCGCCAGTGAATTGTATTCTACTTGGAAAGCCAGATCCTTGATCGGGGCTGAGAGACCCAACACGGCCAGCTCGACTGCTTCTTTCTCAGTTAAACGAGCCGAATAACATCGGTTCTTGACAGTCCTGAAACGCTGAATATACTCAGCTACCGTTTCTCCCCGCTTCTGCCGCACCTGTGCCAGATCGGCAATGCCAGCCTCGGTAGCTTCTGAATGATACTGAATATGGAACTGTTCTTCCAGCTGCTTCCAGGTCCGGATCGAATCTGGTGGCAACGAGGTGTACCACCCAAAAGCTGGTCCCGTCAGAGATTGCGCAAAGAACCTTACGTGTAACTGATCCGATGCTGAAATCATGCCTAACTGTGCCAAATATCGGCTCACGTGCTCGATCGAGCTAGACCCTTCTGAACCATTAAATTTTGAGAACTCAGGGAGCCGATACTTGGGTGGAAGCGGAATCAGATCATACTCGTTGGGGTACGGCTTGGAATAGCCGATTGTTCTCCTCTTCGGCACGAAGCCGAACTGGTCTCTCAAGATGGTACTGATTTGCTCCACCGTTTGAGCTGCAGGGGCTAAATTCTCATGACTCGTTCCGGTGGCATACTTAGCTAGCCACGCCTGTTTATCAGCGTCCATCCCGGACATCCCTGCTCCCGAAATCCCTACTCCAGAAACACCTGCCCCAGAAATCCCTGCGGTTGCAATCTGGTTCGTGCGCGTCAGGCTGTTGCAGTCCGGCACGTATGTGCACACATATCCATGTGGGATTTCTTTAGGTGGCTCAGACAGGAATTGGTAATCGCCAGGATCACCTCCAATCTTGTAGACGACGTACGCCGGTGACCCCGGTGGCTCCGAAGCTGCAAGCGTGAATGGTAGCTGTGGCCTGGTCTGGAGCGGTCTTTCTCCCTGGTGAGTCCCTAGGGTAGGCCCCGACGGAGAGTACTGATGTTTCATGATCTCCTGAACCACGCGAACCGCGACGCGCTCGAAAGCGTTCACCAGGCTCTCAGAATGGCGGTGAAGAGAATGAGCCACCATGTAATTGACTTCCTGTCGCAGAGCTCTGGTGCGATCCTCTGAAGGAACAGACAGATCCACCTCATCGAGAGCGCCTTCGGGTGAGAACCCTTTCCACCTGATGCCATGCTTACGGGTCCTTTCAAAAGAGCCGATGAGATCGGCTTCGAAGAGAGCTTTGATATCATCATACTTCTTCTTGTGCTCATCAGACAAATCGTCGTACGTGATTGGTCTGTCCCCCATCGCAGCGTCAAATGTTGATGCAGATGTTGTTGAGTGACCCACTGGGCGTGCCAGAATGTGTTGCCTGTCAAAACCCACCGGCGAGCAGCGACGAGCAACACGAAGAGCCGGGAGGCTCCCAGAGCTGCTGGTGGGCCCTGGTCCCTCGGTCAACGGCCCGCAAAACTCCGGCACACGTCCTGGCTGATGCAAGGGCGTGCCACCTGATCTATACCTGATCAAGAAGGTGATGGATTGCTTCGATTGGTTTCCTGCATGGCAGACATGTAAACATTAAATACGAGCCTCGATCGGCTCTCAGGTTTCCCTGTGAATCGGCTCAGGTAGCCGATTGTCCCATGGATCTGCATTGGATCTATGATAACATGGGGTTTTGCTTTATCAATACAAGTCAAATCGATCTACGACAGTTTAACGCTTTCACCACATAATTGGAACGTCCCACACGTAATTGAGCCTGGTAGATACGAAAGATAACAGAAACTAACCCTAGAGGAGGCCAAAAAACCAACGTAGAGTCAATTCCCGGAACAACTCCTCTCGAATTTAGCAAACCATATCCTTACGTACTACTGGACCGTTCAACCCGTTTGTGAGGCCTGACCATGCGGATATTAAACTAATCCTTGGAGAACAAAGAACAACTATGACAGATTGAATCGACTGAATAAAGATCAAGCAAGATGCTGCCCTTACACCCAAAATAGGTGCAAAGGCAGCGAGATCTCTAGGGGCAGCATGACTAAGCAAACAGAAACAAAAGCACTGATGCTAGCCCAAACAGATCTATGATAACAGTATTACTCGCCATCAACAAAGCTTCAGTACGAGCAACACCAAATAACACATAAGCAGATGCTGCCTAGATCGCGAGATGCGATCTAGGCAGCACGACGCTTACCTGAAAGAAACCCTCGAAACAAGGGGTGGCGATGCGCCGAGATTGTGTTTGTTGCGAACGTGGTCGTCCTCCTTTCTCAATAACCCTAGGTACATATTTATAGTCCGGAGACTTTCTATCTTTGGAATAAACCTAACAACTCTATCTCTTGTTTAAACCGAAACGTACTCTATCATAATATACAGATACACGGGCAATTAGCCCAAATCCACGCGCAAGGCCGATCCAGCCTCCAAGCCCATCTTGATTACGGCCCACCTCCTTATTTGGCCAAAATGTGGCGATAACAAACCCCTAAAAACCAAGTTTGCCATTGTGTCCACTAAAAATTCCTATGCATGGTATTTGTAAGCCATTCCAAGTAAATTTTCATGTGCTACCTTTGAAAAAACCTTCAAAACACTTCTCGTTTTGTGACACTGTTTTCAGCTCATGGGGACGTAGTGGTCGGATTTGCTATCTTCCATATTGCTTATTCCGAAAAGAAAAAAAGAAAAAGAGAAAAAAAGAAATAAAAAAGGCACTCCTCCATGGTATGTGAATGTTGGTGGGCACCCGATGGAATCGGTTAGCCATGGTTTGAGAATGGAAATAGGTGGGGAGGAGTGCCAAGTTTTATAAAAAGAGCACAAAAAGTGCCAATCTCTCTCTCAAAAACTCGCTTTAATTTTTGTATGGAAGATAGTAAGAACCCCATTGCTAGTCATTGACAAAAGCAACCACCTCTCAAAACTCAAGTTTTATCTCTCTGTTTTACAAATGAAAAGCTCTAGCACATATTTAATCATTGCTTCCCTCTGCGAAGGGCCTTTCTTTTACTTTTATGTTGAGTCACCACCTTCTACCTTTATGCACCATTAAGAGAGCATAGTTGTCATTCTGAGTATAATGTGCATTGTCCCAAAGTTTTCATTGATTGATTCATGATCATGGTTTCACTTGTTCTCAAATTATTGTATCTAGTCGTCCTCTTAAACTTGAAGGTGTCCTATGCATTTATGTTTTGCTCTCTCATTAAGGACAAGCTGAAAACCATTTGTATGTTTTTCCTTATGATTTGAACACACATTTGACTTTCATTGTTTCATTTTCATGATCTTTTGTTTGTGTTCATTTTCATGTTATAACATGGTTGCTAAGTTTCTTCTATCAAGATTATGTCTTTCATGCCCATGTTTTAAGTTTTTTTGATCCCAGCTCACAACGCTTACATATATGATCAAGATTGTGTAGGTGCATGCCACCTAAAAAATTATTTCTTTTGTTATCACTTACCTACTCGAGGACGAGCAGGAGTTAAGCTTGGGGATGCTGATACGTCTCAAACGTATCCATAATTTTTAATGCTCCATGCTTATTTTTACACCATTTGCCTAATGTTTCATTACACTTCGTGGCACTTTTATGCATTTTCTGGAACTAACCTATTAACAAGTCGCCACAGTGCCAGTTCCCTACTTTCTGCTGTTTTTGTGTTTCAGAAAAGTTACACAGGAAATATTCTCGAAATTGGATGAAACCAAAGCCAGCCGTCCAGAATTTCACCGAAGCTTTCAGAGAACCGAAGAGGAGACGGAGTGGGGCCACGAGGGCCCCACACAATAGGGCAGCACGGCCTGGCCCCTGGTCGTGCCCCCTACGTGTGAGATCGCCTTGGTCCACTCCTGACGATGCCCCTTCGCCTATAAAGACCCCCTGATGGGAAAAACCTAGAGACCCGATCACTTTTCCAGAACACATCGTGATCCGCCGCCGCCGTCGACCCGAAGATTGGGAGTGTCCAAAAGCTCTTCCCGACACCCTGCCGGAGAGGGAAATTGCCACCGGAGGTCTTCATCATCGCCATGCTTGCCTCCGGCGCGATGAGTGAGTAGTCTACCTTGGACTATGGGTCCATAGCAGTAGCTAGATGGTTGTCTTCTCCACCATGTGCTTCATGTTTAGATCTCATGAGCTGCCCTACAAGATTGAGATCACCGTTATGTAATTCTACATGTTTGGTTTGTTGGGATCTGATGAATATTGGTGTTATGCTTGAGTTGATGTACTGAAATTTATCTTATGTTATCTCTATGTTGTTTATGATCTTTCATGCTCTCCGTTGTTAGTAGCTATCTTGGCCGAGTAGTTGCTAGTGACTCCAAGAGAGGGTATTTATGCTCGATAGTGGGTTCATGCCTCTATTTAATCTGGGGGAGTGATAGAAACCTCTAAGGTTGTAGATGTGCTGTTGCTACTAGGGGAAAACAGCATTCATATGCTCGAGGGTATATGCTTTGTTTACATTACACACTTTGCTTAATGCAATTATCTGTTGTTCGCAACTTAATACTTATGGAGTTCTCGGATTGATTCGCCACAAGTGGATTATTAGTCATAGATGCAGTTGGATGGCGGTCTATGTATCTTGTTGTAATGCCCAGAGTAAATCTCATAGTGATCCTCCCATCATATGCACGTTGTCTTTATTCTATCAATTGCCCAACTGTAATTTGTTTACCCAGCATGTGTTATTTTATCTTATGGAGAGACACCACTAGTGAACTGTGGACCCCGGTCCTCTTTCCATCATATTGCTATCACCTGTTTACTTTACTCGCACTGTTTATTTTACTCGCATACTATTACTATTTTCCACTCGATACGCTCATTCCTTTGTTTACAACAAACCGGTGAGATTGACAACCTCATCGTAAGTTGGGAGCAAAGTATTTGGTTGTGTTGTGTGCAGGTTCCGCATTGCAGCTGGCAAAGCAAAGCTTGGATGAGGCGCCGTATAAATTGTCCGGAGCTGTCGCAAGCTAGCAAGCATCACCTTCAGTCGTTTGGCTCCTTCCTCTCCTGATCGACATACCTTGGTTTCTTACTGAGGGAAAACCATGCTGCTATATTCATCATACCTTCCTCTTGGGGTTCCCAACTGGACGGTGAACATTAACCGTACCGCAAGCATCAGCCATCTCCATCGACTCCACCGCCATCTTCATCGCTATTGTTGCCTCCCATGATGAGGAGGGAGTAGTTCTCTCCCGAGGCTCAGGGCTCTACCGGTAGCTATGTGGTTCCTCTCTCTCTCTCCCATGGTGTGATCTTTTTGTGATCATGAGCTTTGTATCTAGTTGAGTTAGTAGATGTTACTCTTCATCTATTTTGCTACTCAAGTGCTTTGATTAATGTAACCTCCGGAGACACCTTGTCCCATGATGTGAAGGTGATAGTGTGCGCATTATGTGTGTCTCTTAGGCTAAATTTTACAGTAATACTTATCATGAGTTATGATTTGAGTTGGATGTCTCTATGAATTGTTGGTGTTTGTCTGGAAAAGTCTAGTGCACTCAAGGTGACAGTGTGGTGTAATCTAGATTGGGGAATACGAACTTTAAGGAGAGCTTTCATAGCCCTACACATGATTAGTGTTCATTATTCAACCAGAGAGTAGTTTGGGGTAGCATAGTGAAGAAAGATATTTATGTGTTCAATTATGTTATCTTTGTTGAGAGTGTCCACTAGTGAAAGTATAATCCCTAGGCCTTGTTTCCAAGCATTGAAATACCGTTTACAACCAGTTCTGCTACATGTTTGCTCGCAATGATTTTTATTTCAGATTACAATTACCACTTATAATCATCCATATTACTTGTATTTCACTATCTCTTCACCGAACTAGTGCACCTATACACCTGACAAGTGTATTGGGTGTGTTGGGGACACAAGAGACTTCTTGTATCTTAATTGCAGAGTTGCCTGAGAGGGATATCTTTGACCTCTTCCTCCCTGAGTTCGATAAACCTTGGGTGATCCACTTAAGGGAAACTTGTTGCTGTTGTACAAACCTCTGCACTTGGAGGCCCAACACTATCTACAAGAATAGAAGCATTCGTAGACATCAAGCTCTTTTCTGGTGCCGTTGACGGGGAGGTAAGGTAAAAGTTACTCACATCCTCTAGCTACTAAGCTATCTTCTAGTACTGTTGCTGGTGTGTGAGTGCTCAAAGTTATTTCCTTTAGATTCTACAATTATATCTTTTTGTTTCTTGTTTTTATTTTCACTAGTTAGGCTTAATGGAAAACAACAACAAAATTGGAGAGCTTTATAGTATTTATCTTGAGTTAGGACATGAAGTGTTTGAAGAGAAAATTTAAAAACCTATGGAACTTTATTTGCATGCTAATAGCAATGTTATTAGTATGAATTCTTTGAACACCATTATTGCTAATGCTATGGAAAAGTCTAAGCTTGGGGAAGCTGGTTTTGATGAGCATGATCTTTTTAGTCCCCCAAGCATGGAGTAGAAAATTTACTTTGATGATACTATACCTCCAATTTATGATGATCACAATGATGAGTATGATATTTTCAGTCCACCTACTATTGAGGAGAAAATTAGTTATGATTACAATATGCCTCCTATATTTGATGACTATGGTGATGAGAATAATGATAGCTATTTTGTTGAATTTGCTCCCACTACGATTAATAAGAATGACTATGCTTATGTGGAGAGTATTAATTCTTTTATGCATGTGGCTCATGATAAGCATGTATTATGTGATATTTATATTGTTAGCTTTATTGATGATGCTACTGAAAGTTATTATGAGAGAGGGAAACATGGTTTTATGCATCTCAATAATATTAAGTTTCCCCTCTTTATGTTGAAAATCTTGAAGTTGCACTTGTTTTGCCTTCCTATGCTTGTTGCTTTGTGCTTTTATGACTTGTTTCTTTACAAGATTCCTTTTCATAGGAAGTGGTTTAGACTTAAAAGTGTTTCATATTTGCTTTTTGATGCTCTCTTTTGCTTCAAGCTCTTTTATGGCGCTTATGTGAGCATCTTTTAAAATCACTGTGCCTAGCTCAAAGGCGTTAAAGAAAAGCACTCTTGGGAGATTACCCAATGTTTTCTTTTCAGTAATTTTTCTTTTTGTTGAGTATTGAAAGTTGTTACTACTGTAATGACCTCTCCTTATCATTTTTATTTTGTTTTTGTGACAATAGTAGCCTCTAATTAGAGGAAGGTAAGATTTGAGAAAGTTGCTGTCCCGAAACAGATTTCTGCGCCTCGCTGTAAATATTCGTGAAAATTCCCAGAATGTCGCTGTATTAGTCATTAAGATCTATAGAGATAGCTCAAGGCGCCTACTAGCGTTAAGTCAAAGTACTTACCTTGACAAGGTTCTAAAGAGGTTCAGAATGGAAAATTCCAAGAAGGGAGATTTGCGAGTTGTCAAGGGTATATCGTTGAGTGTGACTCAAAGCCCAGCAACATGAATGAAGAAGAGTGTGATGTCAAGCATCCCCTATGCCTCAGCCATAGGCTCCATCATGTATGCTATGCTAAGTACTAATCCTGATGTAGCATTGGCTCTTAGCTTGACGAGCCGTTATCAAAGTAACCCAGGTATGAGTCATTGGACTGCAGTTAAGAATATCATGAAGTTCCTTAGAAGAACAAAGGATATGGTCTTAGTCTATGGAGGAAGCAACGTAGAGCTTGATGTAAAAGGTTACATTAGCACAAACTACAAAGCTGACTCAGATGACGAGAAATCTCAGACAGGGTATGTATTCTTGGTGAATGGAGGAGCGGTGAGTTGGAGAAGCTGCAAGCAGACACTGAAAGCTAAGTCTATAATGGAGTCGGAGTACATTGCCACTGCGAATATGGCAAATGAAGCTGTTTGGCTACAAATGTTAGTTCTCAAGCTTTGAGTGCTCCCTGGAATGCGCGACCCTATTCACATTCATTGTGATGACATAGCTGCAATTACGGAAATTAGGGATTTAGGGACTCACTCTGTAGACAAACCTATACTACGACGATACCATGTCATAAGATATTATGTAAAGGATGGTAGAATTAGTATTTGAAAAATAATCATAGATCTGAATGTTGCAGAGCCGTTGGCGAAACCTCTTCCACTGGCCAAGTTTGCTCCACACCAGCATGCGATGGGTGTTAGATCATTCCCAAATGTAAACTAGATTATTTGTACTCTAGTGCAAGTGGGAGACTAAAGGACATATTCCCTAGAGGCAAATAATAAAAGTATATTTTTGTGCCATATCTCATTTCTTCATAATATTATATGTCATGCTATAACTGTATTAAGCAGAAACATTAGTACACGTGTGATGTATAAGAAAATAGGTCCCTGACTACCTCTTGTTAACCAGCTCATGTGTCATCTGATGATCAAGGTTTCCTGATCATGGGAAAATGCGTCAATGAATATTGAGGTCATGTTGGACATGATGGACACACACCCAAAGCACTGTTAATGCAATTAGATCAGTCACAAGTTCAACATTGCATATAACTAAGGAACAAAGTAATCAGTTCCTTAGACCATGAGGTCACTACATAATCACTACATCTGGAGGCTGCTTTGATTGCCTCAACTATCATCACGTAACTGGGTGACTGGAAAGGTGTCTTTTGGGTATGCCAAAGGAGTAGGTTGAGGTGTGTGCACCAAGAGCGGGATTTCTCCGTCCACGTGACGGATAGATACTCTGGGCCCACTCGGTGATAGTTGCATATATGAGCTTGCAAGCATGTGACTAGGTCACAGAGTATGCAATGTCATGAGACGAGTTGAAAAGACTTTTCAGACAAGGGTGAACACGATATGGAGATATCGGTGATCTAACCTCGAACAAGATCTAGTATCGTGTGACAAAGGGAATAGAATACTGTGTTTACAAATCAACGAAGAGTTTCGTGGAATGCACAGGGATCAGCATGGTTTTCCAGAACCGATTATTGATCATTGATCGGAGAGGGGTATCAATCATGTCTGGCATATTCCTCGACCCGTAGGGTGCCACACTTAAGACTATATGATGCTTAAGGGTAGATTTGGAATTACTGGAATTTACAGAGAGGTGTCCGGAAAAGTTCCAGGCAATATCGAAAAGGTTCCAAGGACACCAAAAACATTTCAGACTTTATCAAAGTTGTATCGGTGAAGGAATTATGCCAAGGACTTAATTGATTAATGTGTTTACTATTTAATTAAATATTAAAAGTGAATTAATTAATTAATAAAAAAAGGAAAAAGTGGAAAAGGGAAATGGGCTAGGCCCATAGGCCAGCCAAGGCCCCAAGGTCAGGCGCCCTAGGGTTTCCCCTAGGGGGTCGGCGGCGGCCAAGGGAGGGGCGGCCGACCTAGGGTTTCTCTAGGGACGGCACCACCTACCCCCACTCTCCCCACTACATAAACCCCCTGGGGGTCCTTGGCTCATTCATTCCCTCCTCTTCCTCTCTTTCTCCTGACTGGGTTCCCACGTTTGGAATTGTGTCAGCGGGTTGAAGGAAAACCTCTAGTTCCGGACGCCGTCGCGCTGCTGGATTTCTAGCCAAATCCACCTTGTTCCGCTGCTCTGCTGGACCGGAGCCCGGACGACGTCTATACATCGTATGTTGTGTAATCCCTCGGATGTGCCGCTCATGCGGTGCTGGTCTTCTTTGACCAGTACGACTACACGACCTTGAGGTCAGCTTCAGTTGTCTCCATCGACAACGTTAGTGCGGGAACGTTCCCGCGCACTCGGTCTTCAAGGGTATGAATTATGTCGCTGTTACTGTTACTGTTCAACTACGTAGATAGATCATGGGCTAAGGGTTAGAGGAATGTTTTTTATTTTCTGCATCGAACCCCAACAGGATTTGCTCCCTTTTTTCGATCATTGGACATAGAAGGGAGGGGTATTTTCACCAGAAAGAGGGAAAACTCTATTTTGCGCCTTAAGCTTTGATGAAAAACAAAAAAAAACTTTTATGCGCTAAGCTATGAAACGGAGGGAGTAGTATCTACCTATGATATCAGTATAATCTCTTTCATTATTAATTATAGTGATACATCAGCCTTTTGCATGCATGGATTGCATGATACTACCTATGATACTCCCATTGTGAAGTAGCGTATAGGTAGCTTATTAAAATAGAATTTGAAAGTTAAATGTTCTTGGTCTAGAGCAATTTGAGGATGAGTGATCGAGTGGAAAGTCATTTTAATGTCATTAGAGGGATGTTCCAAGAGTGACTAAATATTCAAAAAATTCAAAGAAAATAAAAAAATTTGTTTTTTTAAAACTATGCTAGCGACCGTTTCTATGCCGATGGCGTTCCGAAAAACCTACGCCGATGATATTTGCTATGCCGATAATAATTGAGTCTGGTCAGACATCCGCATACCTTAACAGAGCGATGTCGACGGCAGCTGTCAGTATAGCCTACACCAACAGCGTTTCAGAGCTATGCCGCCGGCTTCTGGCCACGCTTGTGCATCCTTGCCCACGGCAAGATCGGACACGGGACGCAACTAACAGAACTCGTTGAAAACCTCAGTTTGAACTCTCCCTAGTAGTAGCTTGCACCATAGGCCAGGGTCTTGCCAAATGGCCATGTGGAGAAGTACGACGAGTGGCTTCCTTCAGCTGATTAACGAGATTGACATTGTTGACTGTTGAGAGCTTTTCCAGCTCCTGTGGTCAGCAAATTGTCTGCTGAGGTGTGAGGATTCGTGTCTTGAAAGCCGATCGACCAAACACAGATCCGTAATTTTAGTGGGGGCTTCAAGTTACGCGAGAAACCAGGAAATGTTGTCTGCAGCCCATGCGTAGCTACAGCTTGCAGTACCATTTGAACAATTAAGCTACCAAATCAAGAATTCTTCCTCCCCGATTTTTGTTTGGCTTCTTCCACCTTCCCATAACCTGTCTCTTATCCATCCATATCCCTTTACCTCCAGATAATTAACCCCTTCTTAGCAGAAATGATCATGCAGCTGAAACAGGTGTCCCATCTCATCTAACTAATTAAGCACCAATTGGCAACTGCTTGTCACCGCGTGGGGCGCATGCATGCTACCCTTAGGTGACCTGCACATTAGCTAGAGAGGTTACTATATTCTTCCGCCGTTTATAAATATAAGATGTTTTAGTTTTATGAAACGAATATATCTAGATATCTTTTAGTGTATAGATTTGCTTGAATCTATAGACTAAAAGATGTTTAGATACATTAATTTCATAAAGCTAATAAAATATCTTATATTTCTAAATGGAGGAAGTATCCTTGCGGACATAAAAACTACAGATTGTAAGCTAATTATCAACCACTAATCGCACCTAATTGTCAACAACTAAACATCAAACAAACTGCACTACGTCACGGTAGGGATTTAGGGGCACTCCAAAGTGCCCTTAAATGTTAAAAAAGTACCCTCAAAAGTTTTTAGGACACTTTAGTAAAGTGCTGAATTTACTCATGTCTCTAAAAGTCTTTAGGGCACTTTGATCCTAGTGCCCTAAAAAGTTTTTAGGGTATTTGTTTAAAGTGTCCCGAAAAATCTTTAGGGCATTTATTCAAAGTGTCCCGAAAAGTATTTAGGGTATTTGTTCAAAATGCCCCGAAAAGTCTTTAGGACATTTGTTCAAAGTGCCTAAAAAATTTCAAGGGCATTAAATCAAAGTGCCCCAAAAAGTATTTAGGGATATTCAATCAAAGTGTCCCGAAAAGTATCTAGAGCATTCAATTAAAGTGCCCCGAATAATTTTGAAAAAATAACTCGGTGCCTCCTTCCTGGCGCCCGGGCGTCCCCATACTTCTGTGATGCCCACATGGGCTCATTGATTTGAGGCCCAGTTACATTGTTCCATCGTTCGTCGGGATGTATGCTTTCGTGGGTAACCCTAGTCTACGCCCGTTGTGACAGTTTTCAGGTTTACGCACACCCCTTCGATCCTATTGGGCCGGCCCGATAACAGTTTCAGATTTTTGGTTTTTTCCGGTTTTAGGAACCTTCTAGAACATTCTGGTCGGGTTTTCACAGGTTCTAGTCGGTTTTATGTCTATGAGCCGGTTTTTCTCAGTTTTTCGGTTTTAGTTTGCTGTTTTTTTTTCGTTTTTCGAATTTGAACAGATTTTCAAAATTGAATTTTTTAAAAAAAATCAAATTTTGAACAGTTTTAAATTTGAACAATTTTGAATCTGAACAAAATCGAGTTTTGAACAAATTTGAATCTGAACAAAATCAAGTTTGAACAAATTCGAATTTGAACAAATTCGAGTTCAAACAAATTTGAATTTGAACAAATTCAAGTTTGAACATATTTTTTGAATTTGAACATGAAATTTGAAATTGAACAGATTTCGAATTAAACAAGTTTTAATCTGAACAGTTTTTCAAAATAATTTTTTTGATTCACGTAGGAAACCACCGAACGAACACTGCAGGACGATGAAACAGTAAAGGACACGCCTACACGGCGGCGCCGCATAAAGAGCCGTCCCGTGCGGCGGTTTCATGCAGGAAAAAACCCAGAGTCAGTACGTCTGTACGTGTCCATGTCAGTAAATGCCCATCGTCTGTCGCGTGTCAAGACGCACCCGAAAAGTAAAGGGCAGCACTAGGAATCGGATCCCGATTTATTGCTTCCCATCGGACTAGTGCACTGCCACAGGATTGGAAGTAGCGGGACCGCACGATCTTAACCAGCTACCGCGCGTCAACTTCGTTAATTAAGAGCTTATTTGCATGCTTCCGTAAACAGATCCTTTGATGGCGCCAACATCTCTGTATTATGTTGTCTTGCCTGGCTCATAACGTGATTCTAGAACAAATTTGCAGGCTTCCGTTTAAACAGATCCCGTGATGCATGCCAAATCTATTTAAAATCAATCTCCTATTTTTAGGAGATAATTTCAGAAAATTATGTGTGTTTCCAACTATTAAAATCCAATAAATTATTTATGCCTTTTTTCAGTCACAAAACAAAATGTGCCAGGGAAGCTTTTTTTTCTACACCGGAAGCGTTGTTTCTTGGGGAATATGTTCTTACTATTTCCTTGGAATAATCTTGGCAGATCCAACTGTGGTTTCCAACCGTATTGGATTCTGTTATCAGTAAAACTTAGCTTTGCTTCCTACCAAGAATAATTTGCTTCTCTTGGCAAGCTACCATTGCTCCAAAGACAACTGAAGGTTGTTACATTGTCTTATTATTTCCACCATAGAAAAGACACATGAAATATTCGTTTGTATCAATGTTGCTTGCAGCAGAAATAGAATTTTCTTTTAAAGGAAATACAGTTTGCTTCAATTGTAACAAACATTTGTTTCTATCAACATTGGTTCCAAAAGAGCATATAATGAATTGCTTCCAAAGTAAATAGTAAAGCTTCGAATGAAACAAATATTTGTATCTACCATCCTTACTTTATACAGAGGATATAATTTTCTTCTACATAAAAACACTTCCGCTTGCAGTATGCTTCTACGTACAATAAGAATCAGTCACATGGATTATATCATCTGGCAGACCGCACAACGTCCACCTCTCATGGTAAAGGCACATTGTACAGAGGCACGTCGATGACCTGCAGCCCTCGCTGCCTCATGGAGTGCCTACACCCACTGCCCACTGGTGTACGTCATCGATTTACTAGGAGTAGCACACCGGTCTGGTTCCGATAATGGGAAGAATTCGCTTGCCCCATTGGTGGTGCTGCAAACAAGAGACATTGACCAACATAATGTTGATCTCTACGTGTTCATTGTCAACATCATTGTAACATATATGAGAAAGTAGGGAGCATGGGGCAATGTCAAATATACAATGCTACTGACAATTCAAACAAAAATGCAAAAAAAAGTAGAAGCATGGTTCTATGCAAACTTTCAGGAAGAAACACATAGGTGATTTGGAAGCATCAGTGCTATGAAATCTCAACATAACTATTGCCACATAGAAGCTTTGAAGCCTGAACATAGCTAGTAGCACCACGACAATATTTAGAAACATGGTAAACACGAAGCATGAATATATATTTGACACATCATAAACAAGCAATACATGGAAGCAGAAAAGATGGTTTCCCAAACATGAATACAGCTAATATATATCTCACACTGCATAACCAACATCATAACAAGTTGGACATGGAAGCAGATTCAATATAGGACCACATATAGTTAAATGTAATTTGGAAGCATGGTAACACAGTAGCATCAATTTGTTTGTATGTAGCATAATATAATCTATGTAGAAGCATACATATTTTGACATGTATAATATCAATGGTTCCCACCAATTGGACAAAATATGTACCAACTATATCATCACCAGTTCATTATTTCTGACACATGAAGCATGAATACGTATCTCACAAAGCAAAACAAGAAGTACATGGAAGCAGACTAATATTACCATAAAATTTATAATATTGTACAAAATCTAGCAGATGGAATATATGACCAAAATTTAGGATTCGGCTGGAATAAATTGATTTCACATTTCCAAAAAGTACAGGGCTACAAGGAACTCCGAAATTTTAGAAGTAGACACGCATGGAGACCTAGATCTAGCTATTACCTTCTCCCGGACTGAGCCACCTCGCACAAGTACTTCGTCGTCGGCCGGTCAATGTTGACGTCAGATCGTCATAGATGCCGCCAGCGCACGAGACAAACCAGCCAACACCGGCGGTGCTCAAACTGAATTAAGCGGCGAGGGGATAAGAGAAGGGGCAATGGGGGGAAGGTCGACAGGGAGGGGATGGTCGCTCGGCGGCGGGGATCGATTTGGAGGCGTCTATTTTGGAGGAGAGAGAGGATAGAAGCAATAAATAATTCCCGGTCATCAAATATGTGCATAATTTAGGGGTCAAAAAAACGTCCAGGAGCCGTTTGATCGTGAGCTTGATGGACGTCTCCGGAGAGGGCCGATGAATTGACTCCCATCGGCCTCCGATATGGAGTGTTTACCAAAAGTAAACCCACATGTTTGTGACGCTGTAGGTTGAGAAGTTATGACATGGTTTTAAACTAATTAATCGGGAGTAGTACTTAAGTAGTGTTATTAATTGCCCGATTAATTTGTCTTAGTCACCAGATTAATTAGGCATAGTTGACGGTGAAGTTGTCAAATTGTGCAAGCTTTCACATGATAAAGCTAACTTTTACTCTAGTGGGCACCATCATAGAAACAAGACATGAAAAGAATTGTTCGGACAAAAAAGAACTGCTCGGAAGTGTCTTGCCATAAATTAGTCACATCCATGAGGTTACATTAACATTTACAAACAACATCAGTCACAGCCGAAAATCTGCCGCGTCTCTCAGATTAATTCAGCCGCAGTTACCAGATTAAATCAATATATCGGTGCAGTTACCAAATTAATCACTCACTACCAGATTGATCACTCGAAGCTATCAGATTAAACACTCACAGATATCACATATACCAGATTAATCACTAACAGCTACTTGATTAATCACTCACATCTACCAAAATAATCACTCACAGTTAACAAGTTATCATTAACAGCTACGAAATTAATCACTCACAGCTACCAGGTAATCATTCACAGCTACCTGATTAATCCTTTGCAACTACCAGGTTAATCATACGCAACTACCACACAAATCACTCACGACTTGTCCCGCTTGCTCATTCCATACCTGGCATCCACTTGCACCATGAACCAGGCCAAGCACGCCCACAAAGGCACGAACGGCCGCCGGGACTTCGATTGCCCCATATGGTGGTAGTGGACGACGCGGAATGAATTGCAGCGAGTGCGCGCATGTGCAGACCGGCTGCGCGGAGCAGGCCAGAGTCGTTGGAGCTCTCGACCTCCTGGAGCTCGACGGCTACGCTTCGTGCTTGTCCGGGGTGGCGCCCCATCCGGCCACGCTAGGGACGGAAGCGCTCTTCTCGCGTGCTCCCTCGAGCTCGACGACTGCGGTCTCCTCTCTGCTGCTTGTCACCGGCGGTGTCCCCGCGCTAGGGACGGAAGCGCTCTCCTCGCGCTCGTCAGCGGCGGCCTCGCGGAGCACTCTCCGCGTCCTGCCCCCTCGAGCTCGACGATGATGGCGGTCTCCTCTCTGCGTGCCCGTCACCGGCGGCGTCCCCGCGCTAGGGACACAAGCCCTCTCCTCGGGCTCATCGGCGGCGGCCTCGCGGAGCACTCCCGACGTCGCGCCTCCTCGAGCTCAACGGCGGCAGGCCCTCCAGCTGTGCTCGTCGGCGGCGATGTTACCGCGCCAGGGACGGAAGCCCTATCCTCGAACTCGGCGGCGGCGTCCTGGCGGAGCACTCCCTGTGTCGCGCCTCCTCGAGCTCGACGGCGACACCGCTCTCCCTGCTGTGCTCGTTGGCGGTGGCATACCCCGATGGATAGCCTCTCCTTGCGATTGTCGGCGGAGGCCTAGTGGAGCCCTCCCTGTGTCGTGGCTTCCCTCGCGTTCGTCGGCGACGGGAGCTCTCGCGTGTGGACAGAGACGCGGGGGGGGGGGGGGGGGGGGGGGAATGAGTGGCTGGAGTCACGGACGAAGGGATAAGGCGGAAGGGTCGAAGACGTGGCTGGAATCATGCGATTGCTTTTCACGAATCCTAAGGCACCGCCGCACGCGGAGGAAAACCTGCGGCGCCTTGTCGTATCTTTTCCCAACAGTAAATGGGCCAGGCCCACGAACCACCCGGGGAGAAAGTTGTGGGCGTAAACGTGAAAACCAACACATAGAGCGCTGACTAGGGAGGCCCTGCTTTCGTTGGGTCCTTCGTGTGCTATTTTTCATTTCGCGTAAGGAATCGCGTGTTGGGCCTGCGTATGAGCTGGCCCATTAACGAATCTCGTCATCAAATTTTAACCCCCGTTTCGCTTGAAGTGAATCGTCTTAGTACGCTGATCAACTGCTGACACCAATCGACCGACGGACCGTTGCATGCTAACATACGAGCGCGCGGGTATATAAGTTGATACTTCTCTCTCTCGATTAGCGAGGTGGGATTAAAAATAGCACAGACTTGCATGCATACGTCAACCACTGCCAGCTTTCATTCGCTCGCAGGATCAGTGTGAACGGGGCTCGTGCGTCGCCCATCTCGTCTTTACCTTGTACTCGCTGGACAAAGGCATGCACGCACAGAGTGAGATAGATGTATGCTGCATGCATGCAGCTGGTACTTCTCTCAGACTCCTACTCCGTCGCTCACTCGATGTGATTCTTGATGCTATTTCCTTTCTTTTTTTACTAGAACTCGTTCATTATTTACTGATAGTTTCTTGCCACATTTGAACACTTGGATAAAGAGAAGCAAAGCTACAAACGGGTAAAGTGTCTTTGTATTAGCTGACGGCTGAGACAAAAATTGACAATACGGAACACAATTCTCGCTGGCAGCTTTATCCTCTCCCAAGGTCGTCAAGGCGCCCCCATCACGCTTGAAGAACAATGGTGCTTCTAGTAGACCTTAATATTAGTACACCTGAAGAACAAGAGGATGTCAATAATGAACCTGAAGGTCAAAATTCAGGTAGTGCGCTACTCCATGAAAGTGTAAGAAACAATTATGAATGCTTGTTCAATATAACATTCAGTACTCCCAGTGCAGCAAATGACATTCAGTACTTGTTCAATATGACATCAAGTACTCCCACTCTCCCAGTGCAGCAAATGATGTGCAAAAATAGATATTTCAGTCTCCAAGCACCACCGGTAGAAACAATGCTCTATAAGAACAAGAAGAAATCGGCTACCAGCAAAACGAACAGGAATACCACATGGCTAAATGCATATACCATTGAAAATGGTTGGTTGGGAGCCCACATGGCTACCAGAAAAACAAACAGTAATTGCAAACCTGAAAAGTGTGTTCATGAAGGTAGCTCAATCTTACTCCTGTAATAGCTACTACTAGAATATTGGCGGTTCTTAGCCTGAAGCAAAGTCGCTCTCTAGTTTTAGGGAAAGCTGAAGAGGAATTTGTTAGGCAATTAGAAAGTACTTAGCTAACACAAACAAGGATTTGCTGAAGTAATCCTTGCACTCTACAGTTAACACAAGAAATAAAATTCTGAATCTTTGGTCTACAGAGTGGTACACGGTAGCACATCTCAAGAAGGCGCAAGAGAATCTTGTCGGACCTTTCTCCGATTTGCAGAGCCATAGCTTCATCTTCTGGAGGAAAAAAATTTGGGTGTTGATGGAGCCGGTGTTCCAGATGCGCTGGTTGATGCCATGAGCCTTGAAGCAGTACTCCAGCGCCGTTGCGCCGGTGTCACCCAAGCTTTGTGAGAGGCCGGCAGGTACCATCGGTGATGACCTCCGCGGTGCTGCAGCTACAGAGGACGTCGAATCGTCGACGAACTCCGCGGTGCTGCGGCTGCGGCACCACCTCCCCATCCTCCTCCACCGCCGGTCCGCAGCTTAGCCGGTCCACGCGCGCGGTTCCGATGAATTCCGCACGTAACGCAACTCCACCGACGCCATCGCCGGCCGGCGCGCATGAAATTGCCCCGTGGAGGACAAAAGTCTGGCTTGTTAAAAAAGGTCGACGTTTTCGACCTGAACAGACATACCGCCGAATACGATGGCGGGGAAGCAGAATCCAGCGTCGGAGAAGCAGGATCCGGCGGCGAGGCGAGGGGGCGGCGAGGGGAAGAGGCGACAGGAGGCGGATTTGCGATGGGTGAGGATGGGTTCGCCGGTGTGGACGACGGGAGGAAGAGAGGAGGGGATCGGGGATGTTTTCCTTCAGTGAAAAAGGGAAAGGGGGGTTTCGCATAAACACCACTCTGACATCCTTTTCTACGGTATTTGTGAAAAGTGCCCTGAAAGCTATATATCTTTTAGGGCATTTTTGAAAAGTGCCTTGAAAGCTATATATTTTTTAGGACATTTCTAAAAAGTGCCCTGAATATTACATAACTTCTAGGGCACTTCCAGATAAGTGCCTTCAATTCATAAGCTTCTAAGACAGTTTCGAAAAATGCTCTAAAATAATGTCAATTAAGGACAGTTTATTAAAAAATGCCTTGAATTGAAACTTTTTAAGGCATTTTGAAACATGCCCCAACAAAAATGCCCTAAAATAACTACCGTGGCCTAGTGCTGTAAGCACGGACGGACTCACGCTCACCCGTACGCACTCGTGCTATCTATGTCTAGTATCTAGTATCTAAACATAATCAGATCGATCACAAGCTAGCGATCGGATTGACCAGTTGGTCGTCCGAACTAATCAAGTCATCATGTCATTAAGATGCATGGAGCTAAGCTAGCTATTCCTGTTTCTAATTAAGCCAAATCTTATCTGCGACGGGGACAGTTGCCACATGCGACACGTGCAAAACGTGTGCTCGAATACGCTGGAATACATACTCCTTCCGTTTAAAAATATAAGATGTTTTAGCTTTGTAAAATGAGTGTATTTAGACATCCTTTAGTGTATAGGTTCATTCGAATCTATACACTAATAGATATCTAGATACACCCATTTTACAAAGCTAAAATATCTTATATTTCTAAACGGAGGGAGTATATAGTACTCTCTCCTTTACTCTTTATTAGCTCTACGCATAGTTTTAAGTTATTAATTTGACCAATTTAATATGAGATATATATTATAAAAATATATTATAATTTTTTTTAGCTTTGTGTACTTTTTAACGGTATAATTTTTTAGTTATATAATTTATATAATATAGATCAAATTGACGATAGGCGAACGTGCAGGTCTAATAAATTAAGAAGGAGGGAGTACCTTTGTTTGGATAAATAAGGAGTATGTAATTTGTATTGTTAAATTTGTATTTAAAAACACTTTTTAATGATGCTACTTTTATAACAACAGTCTTTACATATTTTAAATAATTTATGGTATAATACCAACAATGATACGCCTTATTCTTGTAATGGAGGAAATATATGCACCGAGAGAAAACCGAAACCTGGTGTTGCCGCAAGATGTGATGAGTTGGTGACCAATTGTAAAAGACAAATAATTAACTACTGGCGCTAGCTCTGGGCCCCGTTGAACAGACATCGATTGGTGAGAGAGATCAAGTACGACGCATCCTGCGACCATGCATGCATCCCTGTACCAAGTACTAGTTATTTAGATGCTGCTAGAAGAGCCCGCGACGATGCATTTTAAAAGAGGAATCGAATTTCTAATTAAGCTCAATCTTATCTGTCATATCTAAAATTCTAATATTATCACTAAAGTTTCACACGTTACCCACTGTGTTGTGCTAGTTGTGCTTAGTTAGATGACTGGATTTTTGAAAATTTCAAGCAACTGAGAATCGGCAAATGGGGAAAATATATATCTATCCGCTCACCGTGACTTTTTTTTTAGGGTACACGATTGCGTACTTATTTTTTTTATAGAAGGCAGACTGTTTATGTACAAGCAAAAACCAACTGCAAAGGAAGTTGATAGAAATACAAGAGAAAACAAAAGGAAAGAAATTAGGCTACTCTCTTGCGACATCATTTTGGTCTCGCACATTCTCTTCATGCGCTAGTTTGATCAGATTGTATTCCTCGGCCACGAGTGCTGTAATCCTGATGGGTCCATGCTGTCGCCTGACATCCTCGAAAACCCAGGCGCTTCTGTTATTCCACAAAGCATAGGTGATCATGCAAACAAATGTGTCAAAACTCATTTAGTCTGCCCTCTTTGCTTGTTGCGCTCACTCGTCCACTAATCTTGAAGGATGCTATGCGGGGTTGGCTCCTCGATGTTGAGATCAAATTTCTCCCTGCATATTGATACGTTGCAAACATATCTATAATTTTTTATGCTTCATGCTTGTTTTACACCAATTGCTTTATGTTTTGTTTACATTTCATGACGTTTTTCTGCATTTTTTGGAACTAACCTATTAACAAGATGCCACAGTGCCAGTTCCTGTTTTCTGCTATTTTTGTGTTTCAGAAAAGTTACACAGAAAATATTCTCAGAATTGGAAGAAACGAAAGCCAAACCTCCTATTTTTCCTGACACGAATACGGAGTCCAAAGCAGAGACGGAGAAGGGCCAGGGGCTAGCCACACCATAGGGTGGCGCGGGTCCCCCTGGCCGCACCACCAGGTGGTGTGGGCCCCTGGTCCACCCTCTGACATCGCCATTCCGCCTATATATTCTCTCCGAGGCGAAAACCCTAAAGAGTCCAGTCTCCGTCCATGAAAAGTTCTGCAGCGCCGCCGCCATTGAGGATCAATTTCGGGGGATATAAGTCTCTGTTCCGGCACCCTGCCGGGACAGGGAATTGCCCCCGGAACCATCTCCATCGACTCCACCGGTATCTTCATCGCCGTTGCTGACTCCCATGATAAGGAGGGAGTAGTTCTCCCCCGAGGCTCAGTATCGGTAGCTATGTGGTTCATCTCTCTCTTCCATGGTGTGATCTTTATGTGATCATGAACTTTGTATCTAGTTGAATTAGTAGATGTTACTCTTCATCTATTATGCTACTCAAGTGCTTAGATTAATGTAATCTCCGGAGACAACTTGTCCCATGATATGAAGGTGACAGTGTGCGCATTATGTGTGTCTCTTAGGCTAAATTTTATAGTAATACTTATCATGAGTTATGATTTGAGTTGGATGTCACTATGAATTGTTGGTGTTTATCTGAAACTGTCTAGTGCACTCAAGGTGTCAGTGTGGCGTAATCTATATTGGGGAATGCGAACTTTAAGGAGAGCTTTCATAGCCCTACACATAATTAGTGTTTGTTATTCAACCAGAGAGTTGTTCGGGGTAGCATAGTGAAGAAAGATATTTATATGTTCAATTATGTTATCTTTGTTGAGAGTGTCCACTAGTGAAAGTATGATCCCTAGGCCTTGTTTCTAAGCATTGAAACACCGTTTACAACAAGTTCTGATACATATTTGCTCGCAACGATTTTTATTTCAGATTACAATTATCACTTATAATCATCCATATCACTTGTATTTCACTATCTCTTCGCCGAACTAGTGCACCTATATACCTGACAAGTGTATTGGGTGTGTTGGGGACACAAGAGACTTCTTGTATCTTAATTGCAGAGTTGCCTGAGAGGGATTTGTTTGACCTCTTTCTCCCTGAGTTCGATAAACCTTGGGTGATCTACTTAGGGGAAACTTGCTGTTGTTCTATAAACCTCTGCACTTCGAGGCCCAAGACTGTCTACAAGAATAGAAGCGTTTGTAGACATCACATATGAGCCAGTAGAATGTGATTCGCGTTGTCCTCCTCTTGCAGACAGACAAAGCAAGTAGACGTATGGTCTTGCAATCCATGTCGGAATCTCCTACCCGATGTCCACAATCTACCATGCATTATGCGCCACATAAACTCCTTGCAGCGAGGCAAAGCTCTGCTCTTCTAGATCCCGCAGCTGAGAGGGAATCTTTTGCCAACATTAGCCATGCATTTATAAGTTGATTTAGCCATGTACATTCTGCTAGGTGATGTCCAAGAAAACTGATCAGCGGCATTTCTGTTCGTGGGGGTGGCCTGAATTTGTTCAGTGTGAGAAGCATTCCTGCACCTCTAGATCTGATAGGTTCTCGGGGATATCCTCTGTCCAACGATTGTTGTCCAGCGATTGTTGTCCAGCCCCTGCGCATTAGTCCTCGAGTTGCGACATCTAGTGGCCACCCTCTGCGCAATGCTTGGAGCTATGTCATCGGCAGATCTTCCCTGGATCCATTTGTCACGCCAGAAAAGAACTCGGGAGCCATCGCCCACCGATATCTGAACCATCTTGTCGAAGATTTCACGAGCTTTTCTATCTGTCGCCATCGGAAGGCCCTGCCAAGGTCTGCCCGGATCAGTTCAGCTCAGCCACTCCTAGCGCACGCGCAGCGCTAAATCCTGCAGACACGGATCCTTGAGGCCTAGCCCACCGTAAGAACGAGGCTTGCACACCTGGTCCCATGCCACAATGCACTGTCCACCATTGGCGCGGGCTTTAGCAGCCCAGTAGAATCCTCTGAAACCTTTGGCCATTTCCTCCACGAGCCTGCAGGGAGCCTCGGCGATCAACGGATAGTGAACCAAGCGTGCCGCCATGAAGGATTGAACTAGTGTGAGACGCCCAGGTCTTGCGATCATGCCTCGTTGCCAAGAAGGGACCAGATGTATTGCAGCATGGAGCATGGGTTGCCACTGCGCCTTGGTCAGCATGCGTAGAGCCAGTTGCAGTCCGAGATAACGGATAGGAAAATAGGTGATGTCACAAAACAGGTGATCATGTTCAACGTACGCATCTCGCCCGCGTCGATCGGTCTATCTTTCCTAGCAATTTACGATCACAAGAAGTGGACCTTGTCCCGTACGTACCTTGTCGCTCTAGTGCAGGACACCATCACGTGCACATGTTGAATGTTGACGGCCACCAGACGACATCATCCATCGATCCTGCTCAGCTAGGGGCCTAGCCTAAAAAATTCACTAATTTTTTCGGTGGTTATGTATGGAGATGTCGGCTTTGTAGTCGTTTTCATGTTGAAAGCATTGTCTAGAGATTGGATGTTCTTTAGGATGAAAATCTAAGATCTAACCATGATGGTTAGACCGATAATGAGGGTGTTTTTGCAATGTTACCTTCATAAAGGCGTCGTTTTTAAAGCCTTTCTGGATTATAGGTATTGTCATCACTGCTAGGACTCTTGTCGTTGCGAGTATCTTGTTGTTTTGACTAGATATGTTTCCTTTTCCTTCTTGTTTGATTTTTTCGGCTGTGTGCATCCTTGATGTCTAGATTTGTTTCAAAAATTAAGTTGTTGCAAGTTGTATTTGGTATCCTCTTGGTATTAATATACTCTCTTTATAAAAAATTATTGAGGGCCAACAATTTAAAATAATTCAAGAAAATATAGATGGTGCAAGCCTAGGTCTACCATGTCTCTACTACGACTTATTTTACCCAAAATAAAATAGTCCAAAAATTCTAAATGTTTTCTTTTGATAGCCACTATGTAGAACAACAGTGGCTCTCTTTATGGATTTTATCAAGTATACAGAACACCATCATGGATTTATCAAATTTATGGATTACTAGTTGAATACCCGTGCGTTGCAACGGGATTTCAATGCAAATGTTAAAGCATAATGGATATGTATGTTCTTACTAATGTGAATGATATGGGAATCATCTTAATCATAGCTCTCTATCGAAAGGCATGACAAGGATATGCATATGCCATTCTTTTTTCTTTCTCAACCATCCCCAAGTTTCTTTGTATCACCTATATATATTGAAGAATTTATGTATTTACCATCTATTTTCGTATGATTCAGTTTCACAAAGTGCAGAGCGCAACATATGTTGAATACGGTTTGAGATTACAATAGATGAGGGCATATAAACATGACATCCTTGATCTCATCGGCAGTAGTACATCCTAAAATCCAATGTATATTGTCGCTATAAGAATTTAGAAAAGTCTATTCACGGCAAAAGTGATCAATCCTAAAACAACGAGCTTTGATGTTTAACTTGTTCTAATATTAAAAAACATGATGTTATGAGCTGTATTTGCATAAAATATATAAATTTCCAACTGAGTATGTATGAGAATTAACACAAATTTTGTAGCCTCTATATGATAAACATTAAGTCATCCGCAGTTGGCCTCCTTTGCGCGCAAGTCAAGCATCTCCGTCACCCATTCCTGCTCGCCAATCGCTGGGTCCGTGATATCCGCAGTGGTGTGTCGACGGTCGCGATGTGGCAGTACTTACAACTTTGGGACCTTGTCGCCTCGATCCAACTCCAGTCGGGCGTGCCAGACAAGATGGTCTGGAAGCACACTATCGATGGGGAGTTCTCCACCAGCAGCGCGTATGGACTATTGTTTGCGGCTAACATCCGCTTCCCATGCGCCAACGCAATCTGGAAATCAGAGGCCACTCCTCGCTGCAAGTTCTTTATATGGCTCCCCGTGCATCGCCGTTGTCTCACTTCGGACAACTTGCAACGCGGGGGCTGGCCCAACAATGCCACTTGCGAGCTCTGCCTTGCTGCCCCTGAGACCTTCACGCACCTGTTCGTGCACTGCTCCTTTGCGACCCAGGCATGGCAGCTGATCAAGGTCTGAACCGGTTCAAACTTTCCTATACCTGATCAAAGCTTCTCGAGCACGGAGCAATGGTGGCTGTTAGTGCGGAAGCGTGCACCAAAGAACCTACACAAGGATTTTGATGCCGTGGTCATCCTCGTGCGCTGGCGTATTTGGAAGGAGCGCAACTCCAGGGTGTCTGACAGTGCACATCACTCTGCCGAGGATGTTTTCAAGATGATCAGGGAGGAGATTAGAGCTTAGCGCGCTGCGGGTAGAGTAACCATGATGTGATTTCTACGCTTGGGCTAGGCTGTTGCCTTTCCACTGTTCGCTTTGTTTGGCGGCGATCAGGCTTGTCTGGTTGCTATGGTGTACCTCCGCTCCATCTCAGAGCTACACTTTTGTAAACTTCTTTCTCCTTCTTAATAAATATCGGTCTCTAGCCTTTCGATAAACATTAAGTCATCTCAGCTGAATCTAGAATTTTGGATGGCAATGCTACGAATTTGGTAGCATGTACAGGATGAACATCAGGCATGGCACAGAAGTTCAACAAATTAAGCAATGAAATTACGGAAACATACTATCGAACTGCATTCATCTCACATCACATCTAAAAGAGTGCGATGAAACCTGGCTGTACAACATACAGCTTGCTAGCTAATTCAATACAGTAATAGCTAATTTGGGTAGTTGAGGAGGATAAAAACAACACCACGATCGATTATGCGTGCTACTTCAGAAAAAATCAGAAGGAAGCCTGTCCCTGCTTGTTCCTATTAATCCAACAACAGGCCGCCGGCTTGTCATCCACAGTTCTGCAACAGGATTTCACCCACCGCCCTAGGCATCTTCGCACTGTCCAGCAGGAGCTTCGAGTTGGGCGGAGGAATATGTTGCCGAGAAGGAGGATGGTTGAGCTAGGGAGACGAGGCCACTGCAAGTCTGTAATGCCATCACGTAGTGATCGAAGCCAGACAAACACCACGAAATCCTGGCCGCCTCGGCAACGCGCCATACAGCAGAGCAGCATGAGGAGCTGCCTCCTCTCGATGGATACAGTGCGAGTTGGATGCAGCTAGCGGCAGAGAGCTCGGGGCGTGCATGTGGACGGTAATGGAAGCTCTGGGCATGTGGCGGCCAGGCGCCATCGAAACATGCGGATGCCGGGATGAACCCTATGCGGCTCGCAACATCGGGAGCGCAGGCGTGCCCTGGAGCGGCGGCAGGGCCAGATGCAGGCATGTCAACGGAGAAGTATCCCATCTCCCACGTGGAGGCTTCTTCGGTGGCTCCTGTGCGGCACCTGGTAGCGGCGAAGCGGCCTAGGCGGGGCGTGTGCGGGGGGAGCACAGGGGCGCTCCGTTTCGCTTGCGGCGGCGGGGCAAAGCACGGGCCGAGGCGTCCGCGCGAGTCTACCCCTCCTTCCTGCGTGCGATTAAATAAAAGGAAAACGTTTCGGGTCCACGGGACAAAGAAAACGTATTTTGGTGGATTCAAAGCGTATTTGCGAGTCACGGACCATACCTCTAGCAATATTATTAGTAGAGATTTAATTTAGTATTGCATTACAGTAACATTTCTCTTGGGGAATACAATATTTTTTATGTGTAACCAAGTGGCAGAGCTTGATAGAGATTGTTGAAGGGTCCAAGAACACCAACCTTGCTTCAAATTTAAATAATATTTATAAAAATATTCGATATATCTTTAAGTAATTTTATAGAATAGGGAGGTCATGGCCCTCTTGCCATAGAAAGGTCCACCACTCTGAACAAGAGGGTCATAATGTCGTGTTGCCCAGCCCCCACAAAACCCATGGATCGTTTCTGACAACGAGATACCCTGCGTGAATGCCAATACATCACGGCGTGCAGCAATCACCATGGATCTGTTGATGTTACGGCGGAAGTAACCTCGGCTATGGTCGTCTGTAGCGGAACCGGCTCCTCTGACATTGAGTAGCAACGTCTAAGAAGTAAAGGTGGGTAATTTTACCATTATGCTCCTAATTACGTACTACGTCTAATTACCGTAGCATAAATCATCTAAACTATTTTTTTATCATACGTTTGATTGCAAGTAAGAATAATGAATACATACCTCAAATTCACATTATATGAATTTATTTGAATTATGTTAGAAATAAATAATATACATTTGAAGAAGCAAAGTTAGAGTACTGTAGCTTCTCTAACTTTGCTTCTTAATGTTAGAGGATCCAGTTCTGTCTGTAGCACGCCAAACAAGGCACTGATCATGTTGTTAGATGTATATTTGTATATTGTAGTTTCCCACCTGTTAAGGGATTTCCTGCATATTTGCACACCTGTACATGTGTGTATGTATATATATATATATATATATATATATATATATATATATATAGGAAAATGAGATGGTATTCCTGGGTGTACGTACTCCCACATTCAATATACCTCATATATAAGGGTATTATACTTCTTTATCATTTTTAATATACTTCATTAGTTAATACTAGATACCTCAAAGTGAGTTTTATGAAAAAATTCATTTGAGTCTATATACCTCATATTATTTACCTATATACTGTATTTATGTACGTAAAAGTGATATATTAAAAAAAGTAAGGATTCCGATGGAATTTTTTGCATACTACTTATATTGAGGTATATTAGAATAATTAATGAGGTATATTAAAAATAATAAAGAGGTATAATACCCTTGTATATAAGGTATATTGAATATGGGAGTATGTACACCCAGGAGTATATAATATATATATGTGGCCTTTGGCCCCTATGGAATACAACTTGTCTATTCCTAACATGGTATCAGAGCGGATTTTCCCATGATCATGGCCGCCAGTTCGCCCCGGCCTCTGTTTCGCCGGTTTCCGTCCTAGCCGCAACTGCCCTTCTTCCGATCTCCTTCGTCTCCGTCCTCTGGTGTGCTGTGGATCTTCCGATCGGCCGCCCCCGCTCAAAGATCGATCGGCCGCCTCATCTGTTGACCGCCCCGAGGCCCGATCTAAGCGCCCCGGCCCGATCTCAGCAAGAGGCCGCCCTCGTCCCGCCTCTTCCATATGCACAGCAGGAGGCCGCCCCGACCCTTCTTCCGGGCGCGCACGCCGCCCCCCCTGCGCCGGGAATCGGTCCCGTCCGCCCCTGGGAATCGGCTCGGCCCTGCCTCGTCCGGATCCGCCCGCCTTGTCCTGCAGCTGGAGGCCGTCCTCGCCCCTGCCTCGTCTGGTGACCGCCCAGGCCGTCCTCGCCCCATCAGCCCCGCCCGGGAATCGGTCTTGTCCGCCCCTGGGAATCGGCTCGGCCCTGCCTCGTCTGCTGCCTGTAGGGCCCCGCCCCGTCGGCCGCCGTCGGCTAGGAATCGACTCGGCCGGGAATCAGCTCTGCATTGGTTCTTCTGTGTGTTTGTGATCTAGATCGAGAGTAAAAAAAAAGAAAGAGAGGTATGTCTTCCTCATCGGGCTATGTTGCGATTCCTCGCTACCTGGTGATTTTTGATGGCGCGAATTACCCTGATTTCACCGCCTTTATGCGTGTTCATATGCGCGGTCTCCGTCTGTGGGGTGTGTTCTCCGGCGAGGTCTCCTGTCCGCCGTGCCCCACTCCTTCTCTGGTGCCTATTCCGCCGACTCCGCCTGCTCTTGGTGATGAAGCTACTCAGGCTGAGAAGGATGCTGCTGAGTGCTGATAGGAGTGTTGTTGCTGCATATGATCTGCAGTTTCAGCAGTACTCCAGTGCCCTTGAGACCTATCGGCTGGACCTGACAACCTACACTCAGTTGATGGATGAGGATGCTCGTGCTGCAGCTGTTCGCACTTCCAGTGTTCTACCACAGTTTGCCTATGAGTTTATGGGTCTTTCTACTATTGCTGATAGGTGGGCTCATCTTTGTCAGCGTTACCAGCCATCCGGGGATGCTCTTTATCTGTCTGTGGTTCGTCAGGAGCATGCCCTTCAGCAGGGTGAGTCTACTATTGATGAGTTCTACATTCAGAGTGCTTCTATCTGGCGTCAGCTTGACTCTCTTTGCACTTCGGTTTGTGGTACTTGCCCGTGCTGTCAGACGATGCGCTCGGACTTGGAGTTTTAGCGCGTCTATGAGTTCTTATCTCGGCTCCGCAGGGAGTTCGAGCCCCGCCGTGCGTAGCTGCTTGCTCGTGGTCATGTTCTGATTTCTGAGGTGTTGTCTGAGCTCCGGGCTAAGGAGACTCACCTCCGTGGTGCTGGTTTTCTTGAGGTTCCTTCTGTGCTTGCTACTCGTGGTGCTCCACCGTCGCCTGCTCCTTTGCCTTAGTTGCGGTCGCCTGCTCCACCTATTTTACCCACTCATCAGGGACAACATCAGAGTCAGCACCAGCAGCCTCATGGTCAGGATTGTTGCCCTACTCGCCACTGCACCTACTGCAACAGGGATGGACACACTACGTCCAACTGATATACGAGGGATCCCAGTCTGCATCGCCAGCACTAGGATCGTGTGGCTTCTGGTTCATCAGGCCCCTCTGCAGTTGCCCTCACTGATAAGGCTATTCTCAGTCGTCTTCGTGATCTGCACACCACTCTAGGTTCTCCTTCGACGGGCATTGCTGGTTCTGTGACTGGTTCTCCTGGCAGTACGTGACCACCACCTCCTACACAGTCAGGTACGTCCCTGTGGTATCTGGATTCTGGAGCTTCCTTCCATATAACCTCTGATTCCTCTATTCTGTCCATTCTTTGCTCTCTCATTTCTCCTGTTAATGTTCTCACTGCTGATGGTACCTCTCTTCCTATTTCTAGTCCAGGCACCCTTTCTACTTCCTCTTTTTCTGTTCCTGACATTTCTCATGTTCCTCGTCTTAAGATGAACCTGTTTTCTGCTAGCTAGCTTACTGATTTTGGTTGTCGTGTCATTCTTGACGCGGATTCTTGTGCTGTTTAGGATCGTCACACACAGGTCCTAGTTGGAGCTGGCCCTTGCCGCCGTGACTCTTCGGGGCTATGGGAGTTATACTGGCTTCGTGTTCCTTCCGCCGCCACCTCTCCTGCCAGTTTTCCTGCGGTCGTCGCCTCCGTCACCGGCTCTTTTCAGCAGTGGCATCATCGTCTTGGTCATCTTTGTGGCTCTCGTCTGTCGTCGTTAGTTCATCGTGGTCTTCTGGGATCTGTCTCAGGAGATGTGTCTTTAAACTGTCAGGGTTGTAGGTTGGGCAAATAGATTCAGTTACCCTATCCTACCAGTGCGTTTGTATCTCAGCGACCTTTTGATTTAGTTTATTTTGATGTTTGGGGTCCGGCTCCTTTTGCTTCGAAAGGGGGTCATCGATACTATATTCTATTTATAGATGATTTTTCCTGGCACACTTGGTTGTATTTTATGCGTTCTCGCAGTGAGGTCCTCTCCATATATCAGTGTTGTGCGGCTATGGTCCTCACTCAGTTTTCTACACCTATTCGTGTGTTCCGTGCTGACTATGCTGGTGAGTATATCTCCAAGCAGCTGCGTGGTGTTATTGCTGGGCAAGGCACTCTTGCTCAGTTCTCCTGTCCGGGCGCCCATGCTCAGAATGGCGTTGCTGAGCATAAGCATCGTCATCTTCTTGAGACCACTCATGCCATGATTATTGCTTCTTCTCTTCCGCCGCATTTTTGGGCTGAGGCTGTCTCTACATTAGTTTATCTCATTAACATTCAGCCCTCTGCCACCTTACAAGGTGGCATTCCTCTCAAGCGTCTCTCCAGTCGTTCTCCTGATTACTCGATGCTTCGTTTGTTTGGTTGCGTTTGCTATGTTCTCCTTGCCCCTCGCGAACGCACCAAATTGACCGCTCAGTCTGTTGAGTGTGTTTTTCTTGGATACAGTGATGAGCATAAGGGCTATCGGTGTTGGGATCCTGTTGGTCGTCGGATGCGCATCTCTCATGACGTCACGTTTGATGAGACTCATCCTTTCTATCCTCGCCCCACTTCCTCGACCTACCCGGTAGAGGATATATCTTTTCTACTTTTTCCTAACACACCTCCTTCTGTTCCTATTGATCCTCCTTCAGGACCCATTATTGCCGATGCCTCGCCTTTGACCCCGTCGTCCTCCTCATCACCTAATTCCCCTCCTTCCTCTTCTGACATCCCATCCACCTCTCCGTTGTCTCCTTTTCCCTTTCATTATTCTCAGCGTTCTAATGTTTCGGATACTCCCCCTGATGTCCCTTCTTCCTCTTCTTCTGATGAGTCTTCCTCTTCTGATGAGATTCCCTCTCCTCTTCCTGCTCATCAGCGTCATCCACCTGATCGTTACTCTCCTAGTTAGTATGGTCTTTCTGTTGCCCTCGAGCCGACTTCTTATAGGGATGCTGAGCGTCATCCCGAATGGCAGCTTGCCATGGCCGAGGAGATTGCTGCGCTTGAGCGCACTGGCACTTGGGATCTTGTTTCTCCTCCTCCCGGTGTTCGTTCCATCACGTGTAAGTGGGTCTACAAAATTAAGACCCATTCTGATGGATCTCTTGAGCGCTATAAAGCATGTCTTGTGGCCCGTGGCTTTCAGCAGGAGCAGGGCCGTGACTATGATGACAATTTTGCTCCTGTGGCTCATATGACCATTGTGCTCACTATTCTTGTTGTCGCCTCTGTTCGCCACTGGTCTGTGTCTCATCTTGATATTCAGAACGCCTTTCTCAATGGTGAGCTGCATGAGGTGGTTTATATGCAGCCTCCTCCGGGGTATTCTATTCCCGATGGGAGGGTCTGCCATCTTCGGCGCTCTCTTTATGTCCTGAAATAGGCCCCTCGCACCTGGTTTGAGCGTTTTGCCTCTGTGGTGACTCATGCTGGTTTCTCCCCTAGCGCTCATGATCCTGCGCTGTTTGTTCACATTTCTCCTTGTGGACGCACTCTTATTCTACTCTATGTTGACGATATGATCATCACTGGTGATGATTCTGAGTATATTGCCTTTGTTAAGGCCCGTCTTCGTGACCAGTTTCTTATGACTGATCTTGGTCCTCTTCGTTACTTTATTGGGATTGAGGTTTTCTCCACTTCTGATGGTTTTTATATCTCTCAGGAAAAGTATGTCCAGGATCTTCTTGCTCGTGCTGCTCTTGGGGATGAGCGCACTATTGAGACTCCTATGGAGCTCAATGTCCAGCTTCGTGCCAGTGATGGTGATCCTCTTTCTGACCCGAAACGTTATAGTCATCTTGTTGGGAGTCTTGTCTATCTTGATGTCACTCATCCCGACATCTCTTATCCCGTTCACATTCTGAGTCAGTTTATCTCAGCTCCTACCAATGTTCACTATAGTCATCTTCTCCGTGTTCTGCGCTACCTTCGTGGCACGATCACTCGTCGTCTTTTCTTCCCTCGTTCCAGCTCTCTCCAGCTTCAGGACTACTCGGATGCTACGTGGGAGAGCGATCCTATGGATCGCCGTTCGCTTTCTACTTACTGTGTGTTTCTTGGTGGTTCGCTTATTGCATGGAAGATGAAGAAACAGACCGCAGTTTCCCTTTCGAGTGTAGAGGCTGAGTTGCGAGCTATGGCCTTGTTTACTACTGAGGTGACCTGGTTGCGGTGGTTACTTGCTGACTTTGGGGTCTCTGTTACGACACCCACTACACTTTTGTCGGACAGTACAGGTGCTATCAGTATTGCATATGATCCGGTAAAGTATGAGCTTACCAAGCATATTGGTGTTGATGCCTTTTATACACATGCTAGTGTGCAGGATCAGGTGATTGCGCTCCACTATGTGCCTTCAGAGTTGCAGTTAACGGATTTCTTTATAAAGGCACAGACTAGAGCGCAGCATAGTTATTTTCTCTCCAAACTCAGTGTTGTGGATCCACCATGAGTTTGAGGGGGGGGTGTTAGATGTATATTTGTATATTATAGTTTCCCCACCTGTTAGGGGGTTTTCTGCATATTTGCACACCTGTATATATATATATGTGGCCTTTGGCCCCTATGGAATACAACTTGTCTATTCCTAACACATGCCAGCTCCAGTGACGGTGGTTGCAAACCCAAGAATGATCATGGCCATAGACATTGTCAATGTACCTTGCTTTGGTGATATAACCGCACACAACATACAATGGATATCAAACTTGCTAGGAATTCGTACATGAGTTGGGAGAGATTGAGTCTGAGTTGCTTGTGTGTTTGTAGGTAGGGTTGTAGATCAGCTACACTTTACGCCGGTAAAGAATGACAGTAAGGAATGAGGTGAAGTATTACCAAAACGATATAACACACATACTAAAGGTGGTCTTTATCATAATAGAGGTGCTACTCAATACAAAAACTAAAAGAAATTAAGTTGAAAGATTTGCAAAGCAAGATTTGTGTTGATGTAGAGGGGAGCCTTGGGCATCGTCAAGATTGCGGGTTTTCCCAAACTTGGATACTTCTTGATTTGGTTTGGCTTAATTCCATGTGAGAAAAAACTTCACTAAAAAACTTGTATTGCTCTCTTTCTGTAGGGTTTAATCATTAGTGCAAAAGATATAAATATTGTTGTTAAGAGAACACCTAAATAAATTTTGTTCAATATGTCCAGAGAGCTGCGTACATGCATATCATCTCAAAAAACTAAAAAGACCCAACAAGAATCAATTTGAAATTGAAAAGAACCATCCAAACAAAACAAGACATAATCTATCTAGAAATGCAAGTGCATCAAAACAATTTATGGGCCTAGGGGCGCTCGTCCTGCGGCCCCAAGATCTAGGGGCCCTCACTTAAGATTTGATCGTATACTCGTACTAGTAGATTTCTACTCCTGAGGCCCAACATTCTCTCTGATCTATATTATATGTCGCTAATACAAACATATCTAGACATATGTCAGTGCCTAGATACGTCTATACTAGTGACATGTAATATGGTACTTCCTCCTTGCCATAATATAGTGCATATACATTTTTTGAGAAGTTAAATGCCATCAAATCTGATCAAGTTTATTAAAAAATTATATATATCTACAACATCAATAGTATACCATACGAAAATATACATAGTGATGAACCCAATTGTATTGATTTGATATTCTAGATTTTCATATTTTCTCCTACATATCTGGTCAAACTTTAGTCAGTTAACTTTTTAAAAATCTTATATGCACTACATCTTGGCAAGGAGGGAGTAAAATAATTTTGGAAAGTATAAATGGCCCAAGGTCTAGCCTACCATGCCTCTACTACGACTCCTCTCACTCGATAAAATACTCTCACTTTTTGATTTTTTCTCTCTATCACTAGTAGAAAATGGGTCTTTGGTCCAGCACCAAAATGACATCTGTCCCGGTTTGGTTTGTCAATGGGGACCAATGACAGGCATTGGTCCTGGTTCGTGCCGCCTGGTGGTCGGTCCCGGTTCATTTCGGAGCATCGGTCCCGGTTTGTGGCATCAACCGGGACCAATGCCCCCCCCCCCTCATGGCACGTGGCGCTCTGCGGAGCATTGGTCTCGGTTCATGCCACGAACCGGGACCAAAGACCATTTCCTGGCTATAAATAAGCCCAACCCTTTGCCCTTTGCCACAAATTTTTGCTGGATTGTGTGTGAGGTGTGGGTGCTAGCTTTTTTTTCTTTGATTGCACACAAGGTGTTTGACGAAATGTCCAAGCCACACTTAAGTTGGCACAACACGGTATCCTCAACCAAGGATAGCAACCTTATCTTCTTCATCTGTAACTGATACAAAAATATTGCATGTATCCATGTAGGGTGGTTATTTCACTATTCACGATGTTATTGTAATAGTTAATTATTATGACGCAGATCGATGCGCGGATGCGATGGATGTACGGCGACCGACGCGATTCCGATTTTATTGCAGGCCTGCATAAATTTATCGATGTGGCTAAGGCAAACAAAGTGGATAATTTTATGCCTTGTTCCTGCGTCGACTGTTGGAATGTGACGGAGCACTCTGTCCCGAGAATCCTTCAAAGCCATCTGCTTCGGAGAGGTTTCATGTCCGGATATTATTGTTGGGCCATGCACAGAGAAAGAGGGGTTAGGCTGGAAGAAAATGAAGAAGGGGATGATGATGACAGTTATCCTATGTCTCCTGAAGAATACGGTGATACTGCAATGGAAGACAATGAAGAAGAGGGAGGCGGCAATGAAGAAGAACAACGGGCATCGGATGAGCCCGCTGATGGTCTTGGTCGGGTCATTTCTGATGCAAAGCAACAATACGATACAGAAAGGGAGAAACTGAAGTTGGAGGCCATGCAAAAGGATAATAAAAAGTTGTTGTACTCAAATTGCAAAGATGGCAGCACAAAGCTTGGTACCACACTTGAACTGCTGAAATAGAAGGCAGAGGCTGGTTTATCTGACAAGGGATTTGAGAAGTTACTGAAAATAATGAAGCCGAAGCTTCCAAAGGATAACGAGCTGCCCCAGACAACGTACGAAGCAAAGAAGACTATCTATCCTCTAGGATTAGATGTGGAGAAGATACATGCATGCATTAATTACTGCATACTATACCGCGGTGAGAAGTACGAGACTATGGATAAATGTCCGGTATGCACTGCATGTCAGTACAAGATCAGACAAGATGACCCTGGTGATGTTGAGGGCGATGACGAGCCCCCCAGGAAGAGGGTTCCTGCTAAGGTTATGTAGTGTGCTCCTATAATACCACGGTTGAAACGTCTGTTCAGAAACAAAGAGCATGCCAGGTTGTTGCGATGGCATAAACAAGAGCATAAGAAAGACGGGAAACTGAGACACCCTGCTGATGGGTCACAGTGGAGAAACATCGAGAGAAAGTACTCGAACTTTGCAGGTGACGCGAGGAACTTATGGTTTGGTCTAAGTACAGACGGCATGAATCCTTTTGGGGAGCAGTGCTGCAGTCACAGCACCTGGCCCGTGACTCTATGTATCTACAACCTTCCTTCTTGGTTGTGCATGAAGCAGAAGTTCATTATGATGCCAGTGCTCATCCAAGGACTGAAGCAACCCGGCAACGACATTGATATGTACATAAGGCCATTAGTCGATGAACTTTTGCAGTTGTGGGCAGAACCAGGTGTAAAGGTGTGGGATGAGAACAAACAGGAGCCATTTGACCTACGAGCGTTGTTGTTCGTAACCATCAATGATTGGCCTGCTCTTAGTAACATTTTAGGACAGTCAAATAAGGGATACAATGCATGAATGCACTGTGTAGATAAGACTAGAGGTACATATTTGAATAAATGTAAGAAGGTTGTGTACCTGGGGTGTCGTAAATTTCTTCCGACCAATCATCAAGTAAGAAAGAAAGGCAAGCATTTCAACGGTGAGGCATATCACTGGAAGAAGCCTAAGCTCCCTAAAGGTGCTGATGTATTTGGCATGGTGAAGGACCTAGAAGTAATATTTGAAAAGGGTCCTGGTGATCAATCTGTTTTGAAAGACCCCATTATCGGACACATGGCCATGTGGAAGAAGAAATCTATATTTTGCGAGCTTGAGTATTAGAAAGACCTAGAGGTCCATTCTTCAATCAACATGATGCACGTGATGAAGAATTTTTACATTAACCCGCTAGGCTTCCTGGGCGTGTATGGGAAGACAAAAGATACACCAGAAGCACGAGAAGACCAGCAACGTATCAAAGACCCATACAACAAGCATACTGATAAAGGCCGTCAATACTTAAGTAGCTACGCTCTTACCAAAGCAGAGAAGGAAATCTGTTTTGAATGCCTGAGCAGTATCAAGGTCCCGGCTGGCTTCTCGTCAAATATAAAGGGAATAATAATTATGGCAGAGAAAAAATTCCAGAACCTAAAGTCTCATGATTGCCACATGATTATGATGCAGTTGATTTCGGTTGCATTGAGAGAGCTTCTACCGGAAAATGTTTGAGTACCCATTGTGAAGCTATGTGCATTCCTCAATGCAATATCTCAGAAGGTAATCGATCAAGAAAGTCTAGAAAGGCTACAGAAGGATGTGGTCCAATGTCTTGTTAGTTTTGAGTTGGTATTCCCCCCCGTCCTTCTTCAATATTATGACGTATCTCTTAGTTCACCTAGTCGAAGAGATTTCCATTCTCGGTCCTGTATTTCTGCACAATATGTTCCCCTTCGAGAGGTTTATGGGAGTCTTAAAGAAATATGTTCGTAACCGTGCTAGGCCAGAAGGTAGCATCTCCAAGGGCTATGGAACAGAGGAGGTCATTGGGTTCTGTGTAGACTTTCTTCCTGACCTTAAGCCGATTGGTGTTCCTGAATCACGGTATGAGGAGAGACTAAGTGGAAAAGGCACGCTAGGAAAGAAAGCAAAGATATTTAGGGACGGGCATTCTTTGAATCAAGCACACTACATAGTTCTACAAAGTTCTACCTTCGTGGCTCCGTATATCGAGGAACACATGAATGTTGTATGCTCCAAGTTCCCGGGGAAGGATGAGTACTGGATTAAAGAAAACCACATGGAGACTTTCGGCACTTGGTTGCAATTACATCTCATGAATAACACCACTATTGGAGATCAGCTCTACTTGTTGGCCGTGACACCATCTGCGACTGTATTGACTTTCCAAGGGTACGAGATAAATAGGAATACATTTTAAACGATTGCCCAAGATAAAAAGAGCACCAACCAAAATAGTGGTGTCCGCTTTGATGCAACATGCGAGAATGGGAAAAAGGACACATACTATGGTTACATAAAGGAGATATGGGAACTTGACTATAGACCTACTTTTAAGGTCCCTTTGTTTCGGTGCAGTTAGGTCAACATGAATGGAGAAGGGGTAAAGGTAGACTGTGGGGACCCCGGTTTACCGTCCGGGATTCCCGTTATGCATACAATTCATGATCCCAGGAAGACCGTCATGAATCCACATAACAGAGCTGGCATTACAGAGTACATCATCCATTACATAAATAGGTCGCAAAGTCTTACATGGCCACTTGGCCGAATTTAAATGCCACGCAGGGCAGGTTCACTAAGCAGTGCAGCGGATACAAAGGTAGCGTAGGATTAGCCCGTGTCATGCCTCTACCCTACAGGCGACTGACCGGGAGACGGTTCCTAGTTCGCACCGGCGTCGTCGAACTCCTCACCATCATCTTCATAGTCTTCATATTCTGGCCAAGTTAATAGCCAGGGACAAAGCCGTGAGTACATTTGAATTGTACTCGCAAACCATCTAAAGGGGAGGGAACAATATGCAGTTTGGCTGTAGCAAGAAGAAAGGCTCTAACCTAGTTTATCCTATCTAGTCAATTTCTCGTGTCGATATAGCATGTCTTACGACATTTCGATATCCTTGTTAAAGAAGAGTTTTGGTAAAGCATCTTGAGAAAAAGCTCTAGGAAAGGGGGAACTCATTTCAAGAGAAGAGCCGGGGTCAATCAAACATGACCACCATTAGTTTCCGGTCAATCACACATGACCACTTCCCACCTTCGGTAGTACCCTACGAGTACTCCGAACCAACATGTGCCACGGCAGTACCCTCCGAGTACTCCATCCGGCATTTCCTCCATTTCCTTCCAAAATCCACTTTGAAAAACAAAACCGACATTGGGCTAGGCAACGGTCGTCCCAACCGTCCATGACCGAGGACTCGGCTATTCGAATAGATTTACACTCTGCAGAGGTTGTACACTTTACCCACACCATTCAATAAATCCGCCGGGATACCACCACGGACCGTCATACACCAGTATGCGGGGTTCGGATAATCGATCATAGCCTTCCATCTATCCACCTTAATACGGGTGCCTACCCTGTGGAGTATACATCCCCGGCAAACCCTGGCCGTCTACCTCTGCCGAGCATAGTTCCAGTGCCACGGCGGGAGATACCCAAGTGTCTTCCGGCCGGATAAATCCCAATGGATCCCGATTTACTATTGCCCATAATCTGGCGGCAATCCGGATTCCAGGGTCCTACAAACCCTTATATAGTGCGAGGCTCCCCGCACTAAGGCAGATAAACTTCCGACTAAGCCCCGTCCCATACCAGGGTAATGTGGTTGCACGGGTTAATTGTTCTGAGCGAACGCCTAGTGATCACCAATGTCATATTAAAAACCATCATCTCCTTGTTCTCCATTTTGACAAAAACCATTTTTGAAATCACTTCAGTGGGGTAGTTACTACCCCAAGGTTTTCGGAAACATTTTCGTAAACTTTCATTGAGTGTTCCCAGTCCTAGAGTTTTAGCTCCACTAGAGAGTTTATCAAAGGCATTGTCGCTAACCAACAAGCCACTACTTCCGGGGTATTGGAATAGGTAGCAAAGGGGTCATCTCGATGGATGATAACAACTTGACTCGCGGAGCATGAGTCAATAATTAATTGCTATAGGAACTATAGCAACATAAATCCATGCACCTTAGTAAAATAGAAGGAGACATGCAAATGTGTAATTAAGGTTCAGATATGCATCAAGTTAGATGGCTTGCCTTGGTTGGCTTGTCCCTGATCTTCTTCTTCCTGGTACTCGTACACTTCACCCTCCTCGGTACACTCCTCGTTCGATTCTATCGTCGGAAATTAATAACACGTGGTAAATATACAAGCATACAAGGTTCGCACACATTCAGCAAACAAACCATATCATCAAAGAGTATGAGAAGCAAACAAGTTAAGAAAACAAACAAGGTTTTAAAGGTTCTTAATTAACAATTAATCCTAATAGAAACTAGGGTTTAACAAATTGATGTGAACACCACTACTTAGCAACCAATTCAAGCATGCATGCATCCAGTGATATAAACAGCACATCAATCAATAATACAGGTTGACAACAATCTTAAGAAACTACCAAAGTTGGATTTACTGAAAAACAAAGTGGGGTTTAATTTCTAAGCAATTAACAATAGGGAAATATCACTATTCTACCAAATTAATCCTCAGATATTCTCTGTTAATCAGAAAAATATGAGGTAAAGTGCTCTGGAAAGCTCTTCCAGAACATGATCCAACAAAATTGGATTCAACTCAAAATACCACTCCTACTGCAAGTGATGATTTTCTTAAGACTAATTACACCTTATGCCATTCTAATTACTACTGCAAGATTATAAGTCCTAAAATAGAAAATCCAGTGAGTCAAGCAAGGTGTCAAGATATACTAACAGTGAAAATTGGTTTCACACACTTTGACCATACCAAAATCAAGATTTGCATTTAAGTAGGAAAAATAGCTAATAGCACAATACTAATTAACAAACAATCTACAGTGACCCAAAAATCATGGGACCAGTACCATTTGAAAGCTACTATCATAAGCTACTCACAAGACTTTGAAACACATCATTTGCATGCACAGATTAATTTCTATTTAATTTCAAAGTTCACAGGAACAATCAAAATAACAGGGCATTTCAGAAATAAAAACAGTTGCGGGCCAGATCTGCCCGAAACGGGCCGAAACAACCAGATCCGGCCCAGATCTGCGGCTACACGCGCGGGAGAATAAATTCGAACGGCTGACAGGCGGGGTCCGGCCGTCAGCGGCTGCTGGATGCCGAATCGGTATGCGCCGTTCCTGGCCGTCCGATCAAGTCGCGATCGACGGCCAGCGTTCGTCGTCTTCGCGACAGAAGAGGCGAACGGCGGCGAGGCTAGGGTTTGGTCGGGGTCTACTGGGGGCTCACCTAGGGTGGTCCGGCGATGATCTGGAGGCGGCGCTCGGCTGCGGTGGGTCGGAAGAGCTTGGCGACGCTGCTGGAGAGGTGAACGTCGACGCGGCGAGGTCCTGGGCGTGCTCCTTCACCTCCAGGTGCTCCGGTGATGGCGGCGATGGCGTCGGCTGCTTGCAGATCTAGGGCACGAAAAAGGTAGCGTTAGACTCGCGGAAGACCACGGAAGCCAGAGAGGGAAAGAAGAGGGGCCAGTGGCGTCACGCGGGACGGCAACCTTCCCCTTCACTTCTCCCGGCCTCGGTGGTTCTCCGGCGAGCTCGTGGAGGCTTGGCAAGGCAGGGGAGAGGGTGGCTTAGCGTGTGCGTGCTTGCAGATGAGCGGAGAGGTGGGAGAGGGGAAAATGGCGAGCAGAGAGGCGAGGCGAGGGGTGCAGGGGTTTTTATCTGCAGGCGATGGGCTAGGTCTAGGGTGCACTTCGATGGAAACGATTGGAGGGATGGGGCGGTGTCTCTGGCGTGGCGTTGTGAGCCTAGTCCAGTGCTAGGGTCAGCTGGGTCGGGCGTGCGGTGTATGCTTCGCGGCAGCACCGATTTCAGATCGGGTGCGTGTGTTTTGGTGCGTGGCACGGCGTGCTGGGCTGGCTAGCGTGCCGGGCGTGCTGCGCGTCGTGTCGGGTGCACGGTGCCGTGCATGCTCATGTGCAGAGCGTCACGAGAGCGTGCGTGTGTGCGCGGGAACGCGCGTGCCGGTCGTGGCGTGTCTGGGCAGCGCAGAGCGCGAGCAGGACAGGGCCATAGCGCGGCCTATGGGGGCTGATCACTCTAAGATTTACACATATATCTGAACCTTGCAACCATAAATCTTGTCTGTTTTACCTCGTTTCTACCAGTATTGCACCAACATTTTACATCATCTGATCCTTTGTCACAGATCAGTGCGCCAAGGCACTTAAATCTACAAGTCAGAGCAATTCAAACATCAGACCAAGCCACCAGGAATGGAGGAGTACATCTTGAGGAGCAAGAAAGAAGCCATCGGCAGAAACAGGCTGCCACGGCACAAGAAGACAGAAAAATCGGCAAAAGCAGAAAAGCAGATGCCGCCACCAACTTCCCACTACTCCACTTCGCCGCAGCAAGAATGCTACAAAAAGCCTTTAAAAGGAGAGGTCTAGGTTCACTCCCACAATAATCCATCTCTCACCCCATCCATCCATCGCCACCCAGCCACTCCATCCATCCACCACTCCACCAAAACCTTCCTCCTCCATAGTCCAACACACCGAAAACCTCCACCTTTCCACCCACTTTTCCCTCTACTCCTCTGCTGCAACAAGATCAGATCAACGGCGCAAGCAAGAACACCATGAACACCACCAAGAACACCTCCAAGAACGTCAAGATGGACAAGGCTCGAAGGATCTGAAGGCCAAGCTCTTCCACATCCCTCTTCATCCTCTGCCACGACAGCAACATCTCTGCCTTCTTCTACTTTCTCTGCCACGACAAGTCTTCGGTGACCAACAACAACCTCTCTTCCTTTCCCTCATGCTCTGTGATCTGTTGTGTTGATCTTGCGTTGTAAAATAGTTTGAACCTTGTCCTGGATCTTTGCTATGGTTTGAGTGACACACTCCATTGTAAACTCCAAGATTACTGTGATTTCTGTGTTGCATCCGCCTGATCTGTTAGGTGCAAGACTAGCCTCTGCATCTAGTCCCAAAAATGCATCCCTGCCTCACTTGCTCGTTTGTCCTTTGTTTCCTTGCCTGACAAACAAGAAACATTGGATTTGTTATGTTAAAACTTCCCTGCCTCACTTGCTCGTTTGTCCTTTGTTTCCTTGCCTGACAAACAAGAAACATTGGATTTGTTATGTTAAAACTTCCTTGCCTCACTTGCTCGTTTGTCCTTTGTTTCCTTGCCTGACAAACAAGAAACATTGGATTTGTTATGTTAAAAACTTCCAACCTAAAACCTCCTTTTATTTTCCTATTTACAACACCAAAAACCCCACTTTTCTGCTTAGCTTCTGGAAATTAGGAAATAGTCTCATTTGTGTTGATCCCTGTGGAGACGACTAGAAAAACCCCCCTATAATCTCACTCTGATCAAAATTGGCGCCGTTGCCGGGGATCAACTTTTGATTGTTTCCTTAGATTACAGTAGACTAAGCTGTGTAAATACTTGTTTCAGTTTGCAATCTTTGATTGTCTGTTTTAATGACTTGTCTGTGATCAAGCTTAGAACTTTTATTAGGGGATTTAGTTCACTAACCCTTGATCAAGTTCTTGTCTGTGATTGTGTGTAGAACAATGATTTCATCTAATCTCCGTGGGAATTCAGTTGATGCAGTCCTCTGAAGATTCTCCACTAGCCCCATTTGATCCTGAGCCAGAGAGGACTTTGTTTGCAAGAAAGAGAGCAGCTTCTGAAGTTTCTGCTGAAGATTTGGAAACCTCTGCCTCAGATTTGGAATCATCATCCTCAGATTTCAGCATGGGTGATAAGAAGTTGAGAGATTTGTGGATCCCCAAGCACCAGATCAACAATGCAGATGTGATTATGCCTGCAATACAAGCAAACAACTGGGAAATCAAGCCAGCTCTGATCAATATGGTGCAACATAATCCCTTCAAAGGTTCTGCTTTGGAGAGCCCCCATGAGCATATCAGAAACTTTCTGGAGTACTGCAACACTTTGAAGCACAATGGTGTTCCTCCTGAAGCCATCAGGATGCAATTGTTTCCCTTTTCACTGTCTGGACTTGCAAAAGTTTGGTTCCACTCTCTTCCTATTCACTGCAGAGACACATGGGAGCATGTTCTTCAAGCTTTCTTTGAGAGATACTTCCCTCCAACTAAAGCAGCTGAGTGCAGAGACAAGATAACAAGATTTGTGCAATATGAAGGAGAAAGCCTGTATGATACTTGGCAGAGATACCAAGGTCTCATCAGGATGTGTCCCAACCATGGCCAGGAGCAATGGCTCATCTTGCAAACCTTCTACAAGGGTTTGACGGAGCATACCAGATCATTTGTTGATTCAGCTGCTGGAGGTGGAATCATGAACAAGACCCTTGATGAAGCTACTGAGTTGATTGAGAGCATGGCATCACACAACTTCTCCTGGACAAATGAAAGAGCTGTCCACCCCAACAATCAGCTGCAGATTCAGTCAAGTGGCCAGAATGCTTTGGAAGCTAAGTTGGAGAGTTTAACAACTCAGCTTGCCCAGCTCATGACAGAAAGAAACAGCCAAGCTTTGGTTCCTGTCAACCAAGTTACTTCTGCCTGTGCAATTTGTGGAAAAGAAGGCCATTCTCTCATGGAATGTACCTTGTCTGCACCTCCTGAAGCCATGATATCAGAGGTGAACTATGCCCAGAATCAAGGGCCATATTCCCAAAGTTACAACCCCTCTTGGAGAAACCACCCCAACCTTTCTTACAAGAGCAATAATCAGCAAAATTACCCAGCACCAGGGCAGCAGCACTATGCCCAAGCATCCCAGCAGAGTTACCAATAGCCTGGACAACAAAATTTCAGACCCCAAGGTCAAGTGCAACACCCACAACAACAACACCACCCAGTACATCAGCAAACTACTTCATCTAGCAGTAGCAGCCAATCTGAGCTTGGAGAAATGATGAAGCTACAGAAGGAAATGTTCAGTGGAATGCAAGAAACTATGAAAATGCAATCTGAACTTTTCTACAAGACTATGCAGCAACTCACTGCTGGAATCCAGACCAACAACATTGGAAAACAAGCTGAAGGAAAACTGCCAGCCCAAGCAGAGAAAAACCCGAAACAGTGTGGTGCCCTTTCCACTACTGAAGTTATTGATGCAGTCACCACTAGGAGTGGGGTGAACACTGAACCCTTACTCAAAACCCCACCAAATGTCACTTATGTTGCTCCACAGAGAAGACCCACCGTGCAGCAACAAACACCTCCAGAAATTGTTCTGCCAAGGCAGGAAAAATCAACAGGACAGCCTGCCCAGACAGAAAACCCTGCCAAGGCACAGATCTCTGCCACAGAACCAACAGAGAAGCCTTTGTTGATGAAAGTGCCATTTCCAGAGAGATTGGACAAGACCAAGGAGGAGAAGCAATACTCTAAATTCCTTGAGACCATGAAGGAAGTGCAAATCACCATCCCCATCTTGGATGCAGTGTTGCACATTCCCCTATATGCAAAGTTTTTCAAAGATCTGATCACAAGGAAGAGGACTTTGGACAGTCCTGAGTTAGTAGCCTTGATAGAAGATTGCAGTGCTGTGATCTTGAACCACATGCCCAAGAAGCTACAAGACCCTGGAAGTTTCAGCATTCCCTGTGTAGTGGGAAGAAAAACCTTCACAGCCCTTTGTGACTTAGGTTCCTCTGTGAGTGCGTTACCCTCTGCTGCAAGCCAGATTCAGCAGCTGGGAACGTTGAAGCCTACCCCAATGACACTTCAACTTGCTGATAGAACCTTGAGAAAACCAGTAGGAGTCCTTGAAGATGTGCCAGTCCAAGTTGGCAACTTTGCATATCCTGTGGACTTTGTTGTGCTAGAGATGGAAGACAATGCTGAATCAATGATTCTAGGCAGGCCATTCTTGGCAACTACTGGTGCCATCATTGATGTCAAAGGTGGAACCCTCAAATTACAATTTGGATCAGAGCAAGCTGAATTCAGCATGAAACATGCTACTCACTTACCCAATGTTCCTGAACATTGCCATTCCATTGATATTGTTGAAAGAAGTGTACTAGAAACTTTGCCAGAACCTGAGCAAGAAGAGCCTGAAGCTCAAGTCTTTGTTACTGCTGAAACCACCAATGTACAGCAGCTCTGTGAAGTGAAAATTTGTGAAATTGTACCTGTGTCAAGTGCAAGAGAACCAGCTCATCTAGCTCACCATTCTGTTGTGGAGCTCAAAGAATTGCCTTCCCATCTCAAATACTCATTCTTGGAGAAGGAAAAGTTACACCCTGTGATTATTAGTTCTGCCCTTTCAAGTGAGCAAGAAGAAAGTCTTCTGTCTATTCTGAAGCTGTACAAAAATGTCATTGGATATTCCATTGACGACATCATTGGCATTAGTGAGAAAGTGTGTTCTCACAGGATCCACTTAGAAGAAGGCAGCAAGCCAACAAGAGAAGGACAGAGGAGACTAAACCCTGCTATGCAAGATGTAGTAAAGAAGGAAGTTCTGAAATTGTTAAAGGCTGGAATGATATACCCCATCTCTGACAGTGAGTGGGTGAGTCCTATCCACATTGTGCCCAAGAAAGGTGGCTACACTGTTGTTGAAAATGAAGAAGGAAGGCTCATGACCACAAGACCTGTTACAGGATGGAGGATGGTGAATGACTTCAGAAAATTGAACAAAGCTACAAGAAAAGATCACTTCCCTCTGCCATTCATGGACCAGATGCTAGAGAGACTTGCTGGCCAGAAGTACTATTGCTATCTTGATGGTTACTCTGGATTTCTGCAGATTCCAATCCACCCTTCCGACCAAGACAAGACCACATTCACCTGCCCATATGGAACCTTTGCTTACAAAAGGCTACCATTTGGCCTTTGCAATGCTCCAGGCACCTTCCAGAGATGCATGATGTCCATATTTTCTGATCACATTGAGAAGATTATGGAAGTTTTCATGGATGATTTCACTGTGTATGGAAAAGACTTCGAAGCCTGCTTGAAGAACCTCACCTTAGTCCTTCACAGATGCTCTGAGCAAAATTTGATCCTGAACTGGGAAAAATGTCACTTCCTTGTCACTGAAGGCATTGTGTTGGGCCACCTTGTGTCTGCTAGAGGAATTGAGGTGGACAAGGCAAAGGTAGATGTGATTGCCAAGCTACCCCCTCCGGAAAATGTGAAGGGAATTCAAAGCTTCCTGGGCCATGCTGGCTTCTACAGGAGGTTTATCAAGAACTTCTCCTATCTTGCCAAGCCACTCACCAATCTCCTGAATCATGAAGTGAAGTTTGTGTTTGATGACACTTGTTTGCAAGCATTCAACCAATTGAAAGATGCTCTCATCACAGCCCCTGTTGTTCAACCTCCTGACTGGACACTGCCATTTGAACTTATGTGTGATGCAAGTGACTTTGCTGTTGGAGCAGTCCTCGGCCAGAGGAAAGACAAAGCTGTATATGTTATACATTATGCAAGCAAGACTTTGGATGATGCTCAGATCAATTACACCACCACAGAGAAGGAGCTGCTTGCTGTTGTGTTCTCATTTGATAAGTTTAGACCATACCTGGTTGGACACAAGTGCATTGTCTACACAGACCATGCAGCAATCAGATATTTAGTGAGCAAAAAGGATGCTAAACCAAGGCTCATCAGATGGATCCTTCTGCTCCAAGAATTTGACATAGAAATTAGAGACAAGAAAGGGTCAGAGAACTCAGTTGCTGATCACTTGTCCAGAATCAACATTGATGAAAACAGAGAGATTCAAGACTTGATGCCAGGAGAACAGCTCATGGCAGTCAGTGCCACTTCACCTTGGTATGCTGACTTTGTGAACTTCCTAGCTTGTGATATTGTGCCAGCAGATCTCTCCTACCAGCAAAAGAAAAAATTCCTCCATGATGTCAAGAGTTACTATTGGGATGAACCTTTTCTGTACAAACATTGTGCTGATGGCATTGTGAGAAGGTGTGTTCCCTCTGATGAAAAAAGTGATGTGATGTTCCAATGCCATTCAGGATTGTATGGAGGACATGCTGGAGTGTTTAAGACTCAAGCCAAGATTTTGCAAGCTGGTTTCTTTTGGCCAAGTATGTTCAGAGATGTTCATGAGTACATAATGAAGTGTGATCCTTGTCAAAGAGCAGGAAAGATGTCAAAGAGAAATGAAATGCCCCAAACAGGAATCTTGGAAGTGGAATTGTTTGATGTTTGGGGAGTTGATTTTGTTGGACCCTTGCCATCTTCTCAAGGCTACAAGCATATTTTAGTTGCTGTTGACTATGTGTCAAAATGGGTTGAAGCCATTCCCACTGTTAATGCTGATGCCAAGGCAGTTTGTAGAATGTTCAAGACTGTCATTTTCCCAAGATTTGGAGTGCCAAGAGTTGTAATTAGTGATGGTGGTGCTCACTTCAACAATGACCAGTTTGAGAAGCTTCTGACCAAGTATGGAGTGAAGAATCACAGAGTGACAACTCCTTATCATCCGCAGGCCAATGGCCAAGTGGAGTTGTCAAACAGGGAAATCAAGCAAATCTTGGAGAAAGTTGTGTCCAAGACCAGAGGAGATTGGTCAATGAAATTGCCCGACACTTTGTGGGCTTACAGGACAGCATACAAGACACCCATTGGCATGTCACCTTTCAGAATTGTCTATGGCAAGGCTTGCCATCTGCCAGTCGAATTGGAGCACAGAGCGCATTGGGCAATCAGGAAGCTGAACTTGGACATTGGCAAAGCAGGAAACATGAGGAAACTGCAGTTGTGTGAGCTTGAAGAGCTCAGGAATGATTCCTATGAAAGTGCAAAGATTTACAAGGAGAAGACCAAGAAATGGCATGACTCCCACATTCTGAGAAGGGAATTCAAGGAAGGGCAGTCAGTGCTGGTGTATGATTCCAAGTTACACTTATTCTCTGGAAAGTTCAAGTCCAGATGGTTTGGCCCTTGTGTTATCAAGAAAGATCTAGGCCATGGTGCCTTTGAGGTTTATAGCTCAGCTGAGGGAACATTCAAAGTAAATGGCCAGAGGTTGAAGCACTACAGGATTGGAGATTTGATTGAAAACCAAGTTGAAGAAGACGATGAACCAGAGGATGGCTCCAATGCATCCTCTACCCATGCAAACTAGTGATGATGAAGCTATAGTCAAGCTAGTGACTTTAAACAAGCTCTCTTCCAGGAGTAAACCTGGTATCCCTTGTATCATATATTTCCCTTTCACCTTTTTATGTTTTTGCCTTGTGTGTTTGTTTCTTTTTGTTGTTTCAGTGATAACTTGGATGAGGAGAAAGATTGCTGTTGATTGACAAGGCAGAGAAGCAGGAAAACCATCAGGTGAACACTTTCCATTTCCACACATTTGTTAGAATCTGAATCAGAATATCCTATACTGTTGGTTGATCTTGTGTGAAAGTACTTTGTTAAGGAATGAATCAATTTCGCTTGCTTGGACCTGAAAATATCACTTTGCATGCTATGAAGAACTTTGCTTTGAATCTGCTTATAACTCTCGCAAATGCTTTGTTCAGAGCCTAGTTCCACTTTAGAACTTTTGTATGGCTTTACTCAAAGAACCTGTGAAACATCAGCATATTTGTTAATTGCCCTAAGAATGAAGTTCATGATCCATTTCTTAGCCCCTAACCAATTGCATCTGTTGCATTTTTTGCATTAGCAAACATGATCTCTGGATTGTGATTTGTGAAGCGCTAACATACTAACATACTAACATATTAACAGAAAGGAAAAAGTTTAGCATTAGCAACCATGATCTCTGGATTGTGGTGTGTGAAGCACTAACCTGAAAATGCTAAGTAAAACTTGTTGTAAATATCCAAAGCACTAGCACCTATGATCCTGGGATTGTAGTGTGTGAAGCACTAACTAAGTTGACCCATCAAGCTAAGTTACTAACTAACTAACTTGTCTATGCATTAGCCTATTATGTTCCTGGGAACTGTAATAAGTGAAGCACTAATTTTGCATTACATATTGGGCTATGTACTGGATCCTGAGTTTTCAATTTCAGAGTCAATTACTTTATACTCATGTGTCCATGTTGTTTGATCTAGACATACTCAAATTCTCTTGTGAAACTTGTTTTTGAATTGGCAATTGCAAGATTTATCTGCATTGAGTCAGTAATGTCCCTCATCATGCTCTGTTACACTTTGTTTGGTACAATGCACCATTCTTTACTTGAGGACAAGCAAAGGTTTTGGTCTGGGGGTTTTGATCACTCTAAGATTTACACATATATCTGAACCTTGCAACCATAAATCTTGTCTGTTTTACCTCGTTTCTACCAGTATTGCACCAACATTTTACATCATCTGATCCTTTGTCACAGATCAGTGCGCCAAGGCACTTAAATCTACAAGTCAGAGCAATTCAAACATCAGACCAAGCCACCAGGAATGGAGGAGTACATCTTGAGGAGCAAGAAAGAAGCCATCGGCAGAAACAGGCTGCCACGGCACAAGAAGACAGAAAAATCGGCAAAAGCAGAAAAGCCGATGCCGCCACCAACTTCCCACTACTCCACTTCGCCACAGCAAGAATGCTACAAAAAGCCTTTAAAAGGAGAGGTCTAGGTTCACTCCCACAATAATCCATCTCTCACCCCATCCATCCATCGCCACCCAGCCACTCCATCCATCCACCACTCCACCAAAACCTTCCTCCTCCATAGTCCAACACACCGAAAACCTCCACCTTTCCACCCACTTTTCCCTCTACTCCTCTGCTGCAACAAGATCAGATCAACGGCGCAAGCAAGAACACCATGAACACCACCAAGAACACCTCCAAGAACGTCAAGATGGACAAGGCTCGAAGGATCTGAAGGCCAAGCTCTTCCACATCCCTCTTCATCCTCTGCCACGACAGCAACATCTCTGCCTTCTTCTACTTTCTCTGCCACGACAAGCCTTCGGTGACCAACAACAACCTCTCTTCCTTTCCCTCATGCTCTGTGATCTGTTGTGTTGATCTCGCATTGTAAAACAGTTTGAACCTTGTCCTGGATCTTTGCTATGGTTTGAGTGACACACTCCATTGTAAACTCCAAGATTACTGTGATTTCTGTGTTGCATCCGCCTGATCTGTTAGGTGCAAGACTAGCCTCTGCATCTAGTCCCAAAAATGCATCCCTGCCTCACTTGCTCGTTTGTCCTTTGTTTCCTTGCCTGACAAACAAGAAACATTGGATTTGTTATGTTAAAACTTCCCTGCCTCACTTGCTCGTTTGTCCTTTGTTTCCTTGCCTGACAAACAAGAAACATTGGATTTGTTATGTTAAAACTTCCCTGCCTCACTTGCTCGTTTGTCCTTTGTTTCCTTGCCTGACAAACAAGAAACATTGGATTTGTTATGTTAAAAACTTCCAACCTAAAACCTCCTTTTATTTTCCTGTTTACAACACCAAAAACCCCACTTTTCTGCTTAGCTTCTGGAAATTAGGAAATAGTCTCATTTGTGTTGATCCCTGTGGAGACGACTAGAAAAACCCCCCTATAATCTCACTCTGATCAGGGGCTCTGGGTGGCAGGGCTCGATTGGTTGAGCTTGGAGGTGCTGAGTGGGGTCTGGTGGCGCAGTGCCGGCCAGTGGCTTCCTCTCGAAGCCTCTGGGCAACGGTCCTGCTCTCTGGTCACGCCGGCGAGTGAGAGAGGGCGAGGTGAGGTAGGAGCTGGGTCTCTCTGCACGCTGGGGTCAAGTGGTGGTGTAGTGGTGATGCTGAACGCTGGTTGGGGGGTTGCTCGATGGCAGAGAGGGAGGGGAAAAGAAATGGAGAGGATCTCCACCAAGATCTTCTCGGGCTCCTCCCATTCCTTGTGTCCAGGAGCTACAGGACAAGGGCTAGGGCTGGGTGTGAGAGAGAGCAGAGGGAGATGGGGTGGCAGCCGGCTTGGGTCCTTCTCTTGGTCGAGTTGCAAGAAAAAGGGAGAAAAAGAATAAGAAGAGAACAAGGTTTGGTGAATTTGGTCAAAATTCAATTGAATTTGAAAAGTGCAAAGTTTTGGTTTAGAAGGTGGTGATGATAGGTTCAGAAATGACCTTAAGTGGATAGCAAAGCATCCACCAAGTTTCAATATTTTTGGCCCAAAGGAAATAGGGTTTTGGTCAAGTTCCTATTTTCCAATATAGTGTGCAGAAATAATGTTTAATCAAAAAGAAATAAAGGAAGAAGAGGTGCTAGGGTTCTAATTCACTAGGTTTGGTGTTGGCATGAAATCATAGCACCACTCGGAGCATTCATGAAACAAGCTTAGCTGAAAATAGAAAGAAAAAGAAAATAGACAATACACACACACATGCACATGAAATGATGATGCAAACAAAATAAGCAAGACCTAGTTTTAAATCTTGATTTGCATTTGAATAAAATTGCACACCAGCACACAACACAATTCGTATTGGCTAAAAATTTAGAATAGAGTTTTGAGACCAAAGATGTTCATAGCATTCAACTCAAACATAAGATCATGCACACACACATCTCCAATATCTTAATTAAAAAGTTTTTGCTCCCCCTAAGTAAAGCATTAATTGAGCTAAATGTGCAGTGCCAAAAAGTGGGCTGTTACATAGACCAGTTGTACGGAATGACAATAGTGGACCTCAAGAATCTTGGTTACAGAGATGAACCATTCTTCCTAGCCAATGATGTGGCTCAGGTTTTCTATGTGAAGGACATGTCCTCCAGACCGAAAAAAGAAAAAATAAGGAAACGAATACATCAGACAATGAGCCCAGGCGTCACATAGTTCTTTTAGGGAAAAGGAACATCGCGGGAGTAGAGGACAAGACAGACATGCTAGCAGATTATGATAAATTTGATGAAATTCCGCCCTTCACCGTAAAAACTGACCTAAGCATCCTGTTAAATAATGAAGATGCTCCATGGTTACGGCCTAAGAAGCGATCATAGGCAAGGGATCGACATACGCGACGAAGGATTCATATTGTTTGGATGTAATGTATGAAAACTTTATGTGATGTATGAAAACTTTATATGACACCAAGCGAAGGTTTCACATTGTTTGGATCATTTTTGAATTTCTTATGCCCGTTTCAAACTATATTCAAAATGGCGGGCATGAAGCTTCTTAGCCCGGGGCTGAGCCTCGCTGAACTTGAAGTGGATCTCTGATGAAATAGCATGTTGTGAACCTATAAATGATTTTTTTAAAAATTCACAAGCATTATATCTTGTACTTGTAGTTCAAATCTGGGCACCCTCCTTCCGATTCGGCAGGAATTTGTCTTTTTTCATGAGGGATGGACGGAAATGTTTCAGATACACGGGTTGGAAAATTGTCCATATAAGGTGGTCTAGTATTTTTGAAAAATGGTTGGTACCAATGCCAAACATTAATTTGGTGGTTGCTTCACAGAACACCCCGATTTCGGCACCTAAAAAATGGAAATTGGCTATTTCGTGCGTCGAAAAGGAAAACTTCCTCCTACAACATCGTAAGCCATACCAAGATGCACATGTGTGCACAATATGGGCACATTATCACAAACTATGCCCTGATTCTAGCCATAACATTGGTGGTTTGACCTAAATGCCATGAAACCTCGATCATGATAGGTCATTTTGTGAAGGATTTTTTGTGATGTTTGCAATTTCCAAGTTAAATATTTTTCCTTACAACTATGACACATAATATGACCCCACGCGAAGATTTCACATTGTTTGGATCATTTTTAAATTTCTTATGCCCGTTTCAAACACGTTAGTGCATTTTTAATTGAAAATGGTAAAATTCTTAATAGTTTGTATAGTTAGAATAAATAATTTTGAAAACAGAAAATGGTTTTGGATTAGTTATTTAATTTGAAGCACTTTTCCTGTTAAAAGTTTTTTCAAATTCCAAATTATGCAATAAATATATGTTAATGCATTTTTAATTAAAAATAGTAAAATTGTTTAGTTACAATAAATATTTATGAAAACACAAAATGGTTTTGGATTAGTTATTTAAATTGAAATGAAAACAGAAAGTTAAAATGGAAAACAAAAAGTTTTTTCCTGTTAAAATGAAAACAAAACGTTAAAATGGAAAACAAAAAGTCTTTTCCTGTTAAAAAATGGAAAACGGGTCATTGGTCCCGGTTGGTGGCATGAACCGGGACCAATGACCCTGGGCACGTGGCGGCTCAGCAACGCCCCCCACTCCAGGTCATCGGTCCCGGTTTGTGTCACCAACCGGGACCAATGACCCAACGGTCCCGGTTGGTGGAATGAACCGGGACCAATGGCCCCAACATATATAATGCGCCCTTCTTCCTCCCCTCTTCTCCCCCCAAATCACAGAAACTGCTAAGGAAAAGTGCGCGGAAAAAAGATCGACATCGGCAGGCTGCCCGACGCCGCCGTCCCACCGCTGCCATCCCGCTTTCCGCCGCAGGTTCTGCCGCCACCGCCGCCGTTCTTTTTGCCGCCGCCGCCCATCCTCACTGCGCGCCTTCTTCCTGTCCCTGCAGGTCTCGCCACCGCCCGTCGCCGCCACCGCGCCCGTCGCCACCGCCCGTCGCCGCCACCGCAATCCGCCACCGCCCGTCGCCACCACCAACCGGGATGCCTCCGCAGGACTCGGTGAGCTCCTTGGGAGCCCGACCGCCGGCGCAATTTTTTTTACTGCAATTTTCATAATATATGTATAATATGTGTTCTTTTTTTGTACTGCAAAATGTTTCATAATATATATGTGTAATATGTGTTTCTTTGATATATGTATAATATATGTTTCATAATCTCTACTAATAATATTACAATCGGACCGGTCCATGTCCGTAAAATACGCTTTCGTCCAACAAAAATACGTTTTTGTCCATCGTGCCTTCTTTGGTTTCCTCCGTCGCGTGGCTAGTTTTTTTTTGTTTTGTTCGTTGCTAACTCTAGCTTTTCTCTCCGTTCCGCTCCCAAGTCGTTCTCCTTTCTCCCAATCCACCTCCCTCACGTGGTGTGATAAACGCTGCAGCTAGGGTTGGCTCATCGCGTGCCCTGCTGGATGCCGACGAGGATAGGGTGTAGCGCGCACGGCTGGCTCCGTGCCGCACGCGGGTCGTGGTCGCGAACGTGCCGCCCGGGGCCTGGAACAATGGCGAGATGTGAGGCTGCTGGTGGTGGATTCAATGGCGAGAGGTGGAGTTGTTGGAGTATGTGATCGGGCAAGACGCCTGTTCCGCCAGGAGATCATGCAGGACTACAGGAGTCAAGAGTCGATCCTGGAGATCGTGCATGCAGCGAAGGGTGTGTACGGGGCATGGATCATGGAGATCCTGTGGCAGCTGGCACCTCGTATTTGGTTATGGAGATGCGTCGCCAGCCGGCATTGGCGCGAGATGCGGTGGCGCAGGGCAAGAGCGTCGAATCTGCGATGACTACGCACACGCGCGTGCGGTGGTGGGAGGCACGCAGGAGCTTCAAATTGCTATGGCGTGTGGCAGATTTGAATCACTGGGGCATGCAAGCTCCAAGCCAAATCATCCCTCGGGCTCACACTAGGTGATGACCACGTTGTTGCTACATGTGTGGCTAGAGGAGAGGAGGTAACACCCGTGGCCAGAGGGGGAAAGAGAAAATTGAGAGGGCACAGAAGAGAGGAGGTGGCACAGTTGCCAGAGGGGATGAGGAAGCTAGGCAACGCGGCACCATGGCTGGGGCTCTCCAAGAGCTGGTGACGGCAGAAGGCCCTAAGGTGAGGTTCACCAACCTCATGTGCGTCGATGACATGGTTCTTTCCTACAAGGATATGGTGATCTCCTCTTGCTGCAAATTTGACAACTTCCTCGATGCCGTACTCGAGTCGACCGATTCGCGCAGTGGCCTCCATACTGCGCGTCGGCTACATGGTGTCGTAGTGGTGGTACACGTTCCAGGGCGAGTTGCCTCCAAGTCCAAGAGCTGCACGACGAGCTCGCCAAGCTAGCTCCCAAGCGGGTTGTGGCGTGGTCTGCCGTTCGGGTTTTGTTGCTGGTGCACGAGCGGCATCATAAGTTCGATGGTGCGGCGTAGGAAGGTGCCTGTGACCTCCCGCAAGAGTTCCTTCGTTGTGATGCCCCGGGAGCTGGTCGAACAGGTCCGCTCTATGTTCGAGGTGGGATGGATTAGTCGTTTGATTTATATCATCTTCATGTTCTTGAGTTTGGTCTGGTGGGTTGGGTGAGCTCGATTTCTTGTTCAGTGGGGATTGGTTCCATCTACTTAATTATCTACTCCATCAACTACTTCTACAGGTTTTTTTGATGTATGCAAAGTGGGATGGGTGATTGTCTTGAAAAAGGAGGATGGGTGATTAACTGATTATCCATCAACGTGATGATAATATATGTAACTGCAGTTTTGTTAAAACAAGTGCAGAAAATGGATCCCATTGGGATTTTGCTACAGCTCAAAGAGGAATACTTGCCTACTACTTCTGTACTGAATGATTGTTTATTTCTTTTTAAAAGTTTCATAGGTTTCATTCATAGACTATGTTGTCAGCTGTACTCAAGCACTTAAGTAATTAACCTTATAGAATATTCATTAGGAGAACCGAGCGGGGCAGCTGGCATGGGTGACGCGCGATGCATGCCGACAGGTTCATCATCTGGGCAGCGCATTGGAAAATTTGAGGAAGGGGAGGGGAAACATTTTTGTTGTCCAAGCGGTAGTGACTTCCCCGCATTCCAGAGCGCCGCCGGCACAACGCGCCGCTTCCACCGCCAAATCCCCCTAGGTGTCTCAATTTAAATTTACTATCTATTCAAAAATCATCTTAAAATTCTTATGATATAATTAAGTATATCTATTATAAGTAATATTGACTATTGTATTTTTACGTTTGCAAAATAAATATTTTTTATGGAATACTACACATAGTCTCAGTTTAGTTTTGCCATTAGTTTCCTTGGAACTTTGATGACATTTTTATATCTGGTATATATTTCAATAAGTTTGAATAGCACTAAGCGAGCGAATGTACCCACAGGTATAGATGGAGGAAAAATCTAGAGGTGTGAGGCATGAGAGAGAATATATGGTTTGACTTTGGAGTAAGGGAGCTAGAGTGCTTCGTCGTGGAATAAAAATGGTACTTCAGTTCATGTCGGTCTGTATGTGCCTTTTTGTGTTCCATGTCTATAAAGAGATATTTAGGTATAAGAGACAATTATCGGGTTGTTATTTTCTATCCTTATTGTATCGAACAAAAAAAATTATGAATTAAATTGTAAGCAAAGATCATTCACAAAAAAATGCAGCCAAAGAAAATTCTTATTGCTTTTAGAGTGGTATGTAGCTATCTCCTTTTATATAATTTCATATATGTATACATGCGATGGAAAAATTTGAGAAGCCCGTAGCAACGCACGGGCACTCAACTAGTATATATGTGTTCATAATGTGCAAAATATTTCATAATATGTGTTTTATAATATGCAAAATGTTTCATAATATGCAAAATGTTTCATAATATGTGTTCATAATGTGCAAAATGTTTCATAATATGCAAAATGTTTCATAATATGTGTTTTATAATATGCAAAATGTTTCATAATATGTGTTCATAATGCGCAAAATATTTCATAATATGCAAAATGTTTCATAATATGTGTTCATAATGTTTTATAAAAATGTGTTCATAATATGTGTTCCTATGTAAAAAAGAACTAGTATCGACATATGTTTCGAGCGCATGAATTTCAAGCGCACGACATAGGATTCACCGAGCTCCTCGCGCTGCCCCGAGTCGAGGACGACGCCGCATATCGACACATATCCCTCCTCTTCCTCCACCCCATATCGACACATATCGATACATATCCTCCCTCTTCCTCCACCCCATATCGACATGTATCGACATATCGACACATATCCCGCAATAATTATTTGCATAGGATTATTTGTATAAGATTATTTGCATATGCTTATTTGCATTTAATTATTTGCATTATAATAACTTGCAATTCTTAATTTACAGATACTATGGATCTAGCACATGGTACAACTCAAGATGATGAATACTTCCTCCAAGGAATGATCCGCGAAAATGAAGATATCGATGTCACCAGGATGTTTCTGAATGATTCCGGTGAGGGAGATGAATCTCTCAACTAAGGAGATGGCTCCGATGAGGAAGAAGCCGAAGCCTGGGATGGGGGAGAAGTCGGTGAGGGAGAAGCCGATAAGGGAGAAGCCGACGAGGGAGAAGGCGACGGCTCTGGCGGAACCTTAAATCTTGGAAACTCCGGCGAGGTATATATATGTATTTTTGTAATGTTGCTGTCTATATATATACATGCATATATTAACACTATTTCCTCTTTTAGCCCTCCGGATCAAGCACTTCTTCCATAAGAACGAAACGAGGCCCAACAAAAAAGTTGGATAACACTGTGAGCTATAGGATCGAAGTGGTCAGTGTAGACAGTGAACCGCAAGCTCCCGACGATGTCGCAAAAAAATTTGTCAAGCAATGCGGAGTTCTTGTGAGGGACTACATCCCGATCACCATTCAAGAATGGAATCGGCCAAGCAGCGGTGGAGTCCCGTATGTCGGCAATGCCGCCAAAGATAAGCTTTTTGACAGGCTCATGATTAATTTCCTCCTGCCGATGCTAGATGTGAATCCAGATGAGGAGGAGAGAGCAAAAGAGGAGCTACTGCAAAGAGTCAAGAAGTTTGCTCTCATCAAGATGGCCGAGACATTCAAGAACTGGAAGAAGAAACTGTACCTTAACTTTTTCAAGTTAGACAAGACTCCGAATTTCAATCAAGGCGGCTATGCTAAGTTAAGACACCAGTGGGCTGATTTTGTGAAGTACAAGACATCAGAGAAAGATTTGCAAAGGTCTAGAATAAATAAGGAGAACGCTGCTAAGAAAGTGTACCACCATAATATGGGGTCTGCTGGCTACGCCGGTTGCATGCCTAAGTGGGATGCACTTGAGGTCAAGTATATTGCTGCCGGGTTCAGACCAGAGCCCACAACATGGACACCATGAGCGAGAAACTGGTTTTATGGCCATGGGGGCACGTTGGATGAAGAAGGGAGGGCAATATATACCTAGAAACACAAAGATCATCCCCTACTGCCCATCGAAGATATTAGAAGTGCACTACAAGATGTTGAAGTGGGACGGTTCATTCCTGATAGAGAGAACGACGAGCTCACATGCGCCCTTAAAAATGATGAACACACCGGACGAGCACGAGGCACACCAGGATCCAAGCCATGGAATGTTGCCTTCCCCGCGGAAATGAAGAGATATCCTAATAAAAGTCATCAGAGGAGAAAGGAAAGGGAGGCAACTGAGAAAGCGACAGCTGCAGACCGGCTGCATAATATAGAAGAAGCATTAAAGCGGCAGCAAGATCAACTCAACAGACTTAGCCAGCAAGGTATTAGTGGCCAATCTCAGCGGCACATGGTAGAAGCTGCATTCGATGGTACCGGTGCCCTATCGAATAAGAAAAGCAGCATCGCTTCCACCCAGCTCTAGGATGGTGATGATGATGCACTGACGACGGCTCCTCCTAAATGCTACCCAGTGGATGATATCATGGAGAGCACAGCTTGTGAGTTAAAGGTGCAAGTTATGAACTTAAGGGTGACGGCGGCGGTCGACATGGCCGTACCAATTCTGCCTAACCCAACTTGGCATTGCAGACCAGTTCCAAAAGGGTACGCTATCGTCACAGTGGATGATGTGAAGCAAGATTTTGAGGAGCTAAAGCTGGACCACCCTGCAGGGGAAGATAGGGACCTGACTGAACTAGGAGAAGCCAAAGGGGGGACTGTTGTATGGCCAAAGGAGCACATCGTGCTTCCAAATTATGTGCCGCCAAGGCCACCCACTCCTCAGAGCAGCAATCCACCTTTGCTGCCACCTCACCATTCTCCAGCGCAACCATCGCCTTCACCGCCTCACCACTCAGCGCAGCCATCTCCACCGCCGCCTCAGCCGTCTCCGCCGCCGCATCAGTTGTCTCCGCCGCCGCGTCAGCCATCTCCATCCCCTGAGCCTCACAGACTAAAGCGGAAGTATACTAAGAGGGGAAGCACCACCAGCAGCAGCAAGAGCACGTTCCGATCACCGAAACGTAAGCTATCGCCCCTCCCAAGAGTACCTCGTAAGAATATGAAGAAGCTACCTTGCGAGAAGACAGATGAGGAAATTGCTGCGGCCGCAGATGCCCATTATGAAAAGTGGAAGACTGACATGGCTAACAAGAAAAAGCCAAAGCTGACAGAGCCATTCTTCCCGGTCACCGCAGAATATAAAGCCAAAGCAGCCACAGTTAAAATTAAGCTTCACCAACCCATAGCACTCACACCAGACTATAATCGCTCTATTACCAAGTCGGTTGAGGCAAAAGAGTAGAGAGTCGGGAAAGAAGTCGCCCAGCTCGGATAACAGAAAAATCAATCGATCGAACCACTCAAAGTGTACGATACCAATGAGTGGAGAGCCCAAGAGCGGCATGATCCGAACATTGATCCGGAGTTTATTCAACTCTATGGAGAAAAGGCCAAATTATATGGACTATCTATTGCTGAGTACATGAGCTGTCTGGATGAGTTCGAGGGGTACCAACAAATAGCATACATATATCGGCACGGGGCTCCTCTCGTCAAACCCGAGTTAGTCAAAGATCTACCAACAAAAATGCGGAGATTGCATAAGTGGTACATGGAAGCCTCTGCTGAATCCAAAAACTGGATCTATGCTGGATATAAACACCACCATTACGGTCATGGAGATGGCTTCTTACTGATTGAATTTCTAGAATTATTTCAGTTTTACCAACAAGACGCCCTCGACAAAACTATCGTCAGTGTCTATTGTCTGTAAGTATTATTAAGTCTTTCTAGCTCAGCTCATTCATTGCTTGTATAATCTTACTCATCACTATACTAATTATATATGCAGAATGAAGATTCTCAAATGCAACAAAGGAGGAATTTATGACCTTGGGTTTGTTGACTGCAATTTCGTTCATGAAGATACTCTCAAAAAAACCCCAAAGAGACAGAGGATAACTTGGTACAATCGTTGAAGTATTTCAGCAACAGAAGGGAAATACTATTTTCTTACAACTTCGAGTGAGTGTTACTGTCTTGTACACATTCTATTTTCGCTTACTCGATGTTAAGCATATAATTGACTCGTTATGTGTGTGCAGCTTTCACTTTATTCTGTTAATCATTATTGTTGACGAAGGAGTAGTCAAAGTCATGGACTTAAAACGCACACCTTTAGAAAAGTGGGCGAACATGCAGGAATGCCTCCAGAAGGCTTGGAAACGGCTCACCGCCAACACTAGGGGTGTTTGGAAGCCAGAGCTTACATTTCAACCATTGAATGTAAGTACTACTTGCTAGATCCGCGCATCTCTTTGATTCTAGTTTCAATACCATTATCATGCTTGATTATTATTTTGATTGAACTCCGTTCTCGTAAAGTGCTTGAGGCAGGAAGCCGGGAATAACTTATGTGGATACTATGTCTGCGAGTTCATTCGCCAGACGACCAAAGAGAAGGGCGCAGACCGGAACTTCAAAAAAATTGAAGTACGATAAACAATAATCACAACTTTATTTTATTACCATCAATTGTGTTTAGTTTCATTCATATATATTGATCCCCTTCTTTAAATTAGATCAAACGGATGCGGGACGGTTTTCTACCACAAGAACGTGTACAAGCAATACAAGAGGAAATTGTCGGATTCTTATTAGAACATGTCATAGATCCGAAAGGAGAACTATTACCCGGTTCAGTTGGAAGGGTGAAGTGTAAAAAAGAAGATGTATATTAGATCAAATTCGTGTGAGTACCGTTTGTAATATGTTTCGACCAAGCACGACGGATGAGACGGTGAATAATATATTTGTGACCATGATGTGTAATATATATATATATATATATATAGTGTGGTTTCTTCATTATTACTGTATATATGTAGTACCATTAAATTGAATACAAAACACACCAAATAAATAAATGGAAAAAAAACACAAAACCCTGCCGCTGTACAAAAATAGCCCGAAATGCAGAGATCAACGATCCCGGTTTATGCTACGAACCGGGACCAATGATCCACGCCCCCCTCGCTGTGCGCGCGCTCACGTGGAGATCTATCGGTCCAGGTTCGTGCTGGAACCGGGACCGGCATTGGTCCCGAGTTATTGATCCCGGACCAATGGCCCGCACAAACCGGGACCATAGGGGTTTTTTCCACCAGTGTATGCAACGATTTCTCTAGGGCCTTTCCAAATATGATGAACAACTTTGTCCCACATGTACCTTTCCAATGTTGTGGGTATTCATTAGCGGAGATTAGTGACACAATCACATAACTATACCATTCCTCCAGCAGATCTCCTTCAATTCGCAATAGTTTCACTTGTCCTCATTATGCTTGTTTGAGGAGACTCTATATTCCATCCTCTAATTAATTCAGTTTCAAATATGTCTACTCACCTACTCATTTTTTGCATGGCCATATGAATCAGTTACTCCCATAATTGTTCATTGGTTAATTCTAGAGGTACATATGTATATACACATGTACAAAGGAGCTATTGGTAGAAATAAATATCATGGTATATAGTTCCATCAATCAATATAAATAAGTAGTTTCAAATATCTTCAGAGTAAGACCATGGATCCGGATTATTTAATTTGCTATTGCATTACAGTAACATTTTTCTTGCGAAATACTAATGTTTTTTAGTCTTTTTTGTGTGACCAAGTGGTAGAGATGTTGAGGGGCTCAAGAACACAAATCTTGCTTTAACTTTGAGTAATCCAAAATTTATCAATATTAAAGATATCTTTAAGAAATTTTCTGAATGACAGGGTGGCCGTGGCTCAAGAGAATCTTTGTGATTGTAAACAAGGGGACATTGCTATCATGTCTCCCTAGGGCCCCTAAAATCCATGTACCGGCCTGGCAGGCAGCATGCAAATGCAAGCAGAACCTGGCAACGGATTATCAATAACTGGTTTCATTGGTTTGTTGTTGAGTTCTGGGCACAACTAGTTTGGGTTGTTATGGGATCAGCGTAATAACAATCGCGTATGGTTTGGTTTAACAGAGAAAAAGGATGGTTATAGTTTGTTTACGCCTTAACAGATCGGTCCTTAACAGTTAACAACTACGGTTTAGAAACCGGTTTCGGCGGCAGGGCAGCAACACAAGGACACAGTCACATGTAGGGGTAAGTATTTGAGAAATTGAAAATGATCATGGTAATATCCAAATTCGGGCAACTTTAAAATGGAAGTGGTAAGTATCCCTATTCGTTTTTACAAATACAAATGTGGCATTGATTTTTTCAAGGAAATATGGATATGAAAATAGGAATATCCGTCCAAAAAAAATTATGTTAGCCAATATTAATAATTCTATCTTGATAAGCCATTTATGTAATTAAAAACACTAGCAAAGTGGTCAAAAGTTATTTTTTTCTATGATTGGACTTCAAACTATTGTGTATTATATTATTATACACTTGACTCACTATAAGATACGAGTCTATTACTTTATTATTCATATTGTTCCATATTGATAAATATCCAATCTGTATTCGTATTCGAGTAACATCCGCTCCGCATTCGTATTTGATAATATCTATATCTACATCCGTATTCATTTTGAAAATATGAAAACGAACATGGAAAGAGCACTATCTGAACTGCATCCGATCCGTTTCCACCTCATATGCATGAAAGTTTAGCTACGCCCGAGCATGCACATCTTAAGTATAGTACATACTTACACGCATAATACGTCATACTAGGTTGCAGATAGGCAGCCGCAGCTTTGTGCACTTCACGAGTCCATCGGCACATTCACCCATTCTTAATCAATGTAATATGTACTATACCGTATGGAGTAGTACTCCACCTGTATCGTACACATATGTACTATCATCATAGGGGTTTTTCCTAGCCTATATAACACGCAACACGAGACCCTAACGGGTACTTGTTTCCGCCCAAAGTTTCACATGGTATCAGAGCAGGTCTCTTCCAAGACCTAGTCGCCGCCGGCGCTCCTCCTGAGCCGCCGCCCAAAAACTCCGCCGCCACCGCCGCCGCTCCTCCTCGAGCCGCCGCCGCCTACAAAACCTAAAACCAGCCGCCGTCGCTCCTCTTTGAGCCGCCGCCGCCTCAAAACCCAAAAAACCGCTGCCGCCGCCGCCATCGCTCTACCTCGAGCCGCCGCCGCCGCCGCCTCAAGATCAAAAACCCTGCCGCCGCCGTCGCTCCTGTGAGCCGCCGCCGCCTACAACTGCCGCCACCGCTCCTTCTTGAGCCGCCGCCGCCTCAAGATCGTCACAGTCATCATGTCGTCTTTGTCGACTCCGTCCTTGATGGCTGTCCTCTCCACCAACCTCGGCAACCCTCCCTCCCTCAAGCTCACCCGTGACAACATGCTCTTCTGGAAGGCTCTTGTCTTTCCCCCTCTTCGGTGCGCCGGTGCCTTCGGCCTGCTCGACGGCTCGGACGCTGCGCCGGTGAAGATGTTGGAAGCGCTGGATGATGCTGACAAGAAGGTCTCCATGCCCAACCCCGACTACGCCACTTGGGTGGCGCGCGATCAGTTCGTGCAGGGGTGGCTCAACAACTCCATCTCCCTGGACATCCTTGCATATGTCCTCGACGCGGAGACTATGTCTAAAACCTGGGCCATTATCTCCGCCATGTTCAAGTCTGCCTCCAAGGCGAAAGTCTCGCATCTGCGAGCTACCCTCAACAACACCAAGAACAAGGAGATGACTGCTGAACAGTATATCTCCAAGATGTTCAGTTTCCGTTCTGAGCTTGCGGCAGCCGGGAAAATTATTGATGATGAAGAGATGATTGGCTACATCACCGCCAGTCTCGAAAACTCCTACAACGCCCTGGCTGATAGGGTCAAGAACACGCCTGGTATATCTCTCACCAATGTCACAAATCAAATTAGCTCCTTTGACATGCGCCAGACTCTCCTCGCCGACCTCGACAACGACACTGGTCCGTTCATCTCGTTGGCCAACCTCGGCACTCGTGGAGGATCATCCTCTCATGGTCGCTCTCCTAACCGCGATCGTCATGGTGATGATCGCCATGGCGACTAGCGTCGTGATGATGATAGGCGTCGTGATGATTGGCGACGTGATGATAGGCGTCGTGATGGTAAGCGTCACGATGAGCCACGCCGTGATGACAGGCGTGATGATAGGCATCGTGATGACTGGCGCAATGATCGGTGCCATGATGATCAGAGTCGTGAGGAGCCGCGCCGTGATGATAGGAGTGATGATCGGCGCCGAAATGATCGGCACCACGATGAGCCGGGCCGCGATGAGAGTGGCACGCGCCGTGGGCGCGACTCCACTCCTACTCCCTTTGTTAATGTGCGCTGCCAAATATGCAAGATTTAAGGTCACCCCGCCAGTGACTGCTGGTGGCGTCATGGTGATGATACTGATGATGAAGTGGATCGCAATGCCAAAGAGGTGCATGCCGCTGCTTATGGCATTGAAACCAACTGGCACCTTGATTCCGGTTCTACAGACCACATTACTGGAGCTCTGAACAAGCTCACCGTCCACGACAAGTACAATGGACGTGAACGCATGCACACTGCAGACGACAACGGTATGCACATCAGTCATATTGGTCATTCAGTATTGCATGCCCCTCATAGTTCTTTGCATCTTAAAAATATTCTCCATGTTCCTAGTGCTTCAAAAAACCTACTTTCCATTCATAGACTTGCACTTGATAATCATGTCTTTCTTGAGTTTCACCTTTTCTTCTTTTTGATAAAGGATCTGGTCACCAAAAGTACTCTGTTTAAAGGTCCCTGTCATGGTGGCCTCTACCCGCTAGTGCCTTTCTCTACCGGGTCTTTCAAGCAAGTTTTCAGCACAATAATTTTGTCATCTTCCACATGGCACCGCCGCCTAGGACATCCTTCTTCCTTCGTGGTGCAGCAAATCATTAGGAAAAATAAACTTTCTCATTCGCCAGAAATAAATCCTTATGTATGTGACTCTTGTCAACTTGCCAAGAGCCTCAGTTGCCATATCCTATGTCTACCAGTGTATCCACTATTCCCTTTGAGCAAGTGTTTTCTAATGTATGGGGTCCTGCACCTGCTTCTGTTAGCAAATATGCATATCATGTAAGCTTTATTAATGACTATAGCAAGTTTACCTGGATGTACCTTCTTAAAAAGCGCTCTGAAGTTTATCAAGTCTTTCTTAATTTTCAGCAACTTGTTGAGCGAAAATTTGGTAGAAAAATCATCACTATGCAAACTGATTGGGGTGGTGAGTATGAAAATTTCATGGTTTCTTTCAAAAAATTGGCATCACACATTATGTCTCATGACCTCATGCCCATCAACAGAATGGTTCTGCTGAACGCAAACACCGTCATATCGTTGAAGTGGGTCTTGCCCTTCTTGCGCATGCATCCATGCCCTTGAAATTATGGGATGAAGCTTTTCTCACTGCCACCTTTCTCATCAATCTCCTTCCCAGTAAATTCATTGATTTTGATACTCCTATAGAGCGCCTTCTTGGTATTACCCCAAACTATGATGCTTTACGTATTTTTGGTTGTGTTTGCTGGCCAAACTTGCGTCCCTACAACAAAAGAAAACTTGCTTTCCGGTCTACTCGATGTGTGTTTCTTGGATAAAGTTCACATCACAAAGGTGTCAAATGTGTTGATCCTTCAACTAGCCGTGTTTACATTTCTAGAGATGTTGTTTTTGATGAGAGTGTTTTTCCCTTTGCCAGTTTAAATCCTCATGCTGGCAAACGTCTTAAAAAAGATATCCTTCTTTTTCCTACACACACATCATCTACTTCTGGGGATGCACATATTGATGACTATATGACGTTGCCTATGGTACCTAATGTTACTAATGTCCATGATTCAGACATCTCTCATACAGCTATTCAGGTTGATGCGCACCAGAATACGGAACATGATAACCCTGAGTCGTCAAGTGGCTCTGAAACAGATGCCAACAGTGCTACTTCTGAGGAGGATCCGGCTGATTCTGACTCTGCACCGGAGTCTGCCGGTGCTGACCCCGAGGTGGATCCGGCAGGATCACCCATGCCATCGCCTGACCCGACGTCGCCCGTGTGGTCTCCCACGCCATCGTCCGCCATGTCGCCTGTGTCGATGTCATCTTCGCCGTAGCCTACAACGGCCTCTATGTCCTCTGATGCGGAAACTGTGGTGCATACTCACTCACCACCACCTTCGCCACCACCTGCACCACCACTTGTGGTGCCTCGGGCGTGACAACAACATGGTATAAAAAAAACCAAGAACTTATACTGATGGAACTATTCGATATGGCTTGCTTACTGTAACAGGTGAACCAAGCACTCTTGGGGAAGCTCTTGATGATGTTCATTGGCGTGAGGCTATGAATGATGAGTATCAAGCCTTGATGGACAATAAAACATGGCACCTTGTCCCGCCAAGCTTTACTCGCAACATAATTGACTGTAAGTGGGTTTTCCGTATCAAGAAAAATGCTGATGTTACTATAGACAGGTACAAGGAACGCCTAGTTGCAAAAGGTTTTAAACAGCGGCATGGTATTGACTATGAGGAGACTTTTAGCCCAGTGGTAAAGTTAGCAACTATAAGACTTGTTCTCACTATTGTTGTTTCCCGTGGCTAGAGTTTGCGGCAGCTAGATGTCAAGAACGCATTTCTTCATGGCGTTCTGGAATAGGAGGTCTATATGAAACAACCTCCAGGTTTTGAACATCCTCATACTCCACACTTTAAATGCAAACTTGACAAGGCTCTTTATGGTCTCAAACAAGCTTGTCGTGCATGGTTTGCTCGACTCAGTATCAAGTTAACTGCGCTTGGTTTTATTCCTTCAAAAGCTGATACTTCACTTTTTCTCTATGATAAGCCCGTGTCACTGTATATGTGCTAATATATGTGGATGACATTATTGTGAAAAGCTCATTAGATAATGCTATTGCTGCTCTTCTTCATGATCTTCAAGAAGATTTTTTCCTCAAGGATTTGGGTCCTCTTCATTACTTCTTAGGTTTTGAGGTAAAGAAAATTCACAATGGTTTATGTCTTACCCAGGAAAAGTATGCAACTGACATTCTTGAGAAGATTGGTATGACAAAGTGTACATCTATGCCTACTCCTTTGTCCTCTAGCAAACCGCTATCTCTGGTTGATGGTTCACCGCTTGGTCCTGAGGATAGCACATAGTACAGAAGTGTTGTTGGAGGTCTGCAATACTTAACTCTTACAAGGCTTGATATATCTTTTTTAGTCAACAAAGTTTGTTAGTTTCTACATGCTCCTACAACCACTCATTTGACGGCTGTAAAATGCATACTCAGATACATAAAGAGGACACTGTAGGTTGTGCGGTGACCCAGCATACCACTGCATCTTGTAGTATGCAAGTCGTTGACATAACATTTGCAGAACAAGCCTCCACAAATATTACATCCCTCAGAATGGTACAACAGAAACATTGCGGGCCCAAATACAAACTGATCCACATTTATTACAAACCAAAGCGTGATGATACCGAAATGTTCCCGATAAAGAGAACACCTCAAGTGCTTAGTGTTTACAGCAACTGAGAAGCTCAAATAATTAAACACGAGAAGAACTCAACAACTTATTCATATTCTACAATTGCTCGGTTCCTCGGCTACAGTACTACCCTATTAGTTAATATTCCTTCACTCAGAATCCTCGCCGGAGGATGCTCCATAGCGAATGAAGTAATCCACTCCTTCAACGCCGCGGGAGAGATCTGGCTCCTCGTAGAAGATGTCCTGCTGGCCTTCAATTGCATTCAGAGTGGCTTCGTCGAGCTCTTCACAGTCTAGTAAGGGTTTAAGAGATTGGGGTGAGTAACGAGCGTTACCCAGCAAGTTTCTTTAGAAAGAAGTGGTGTGATATGCACTATCTACAGCCACAGACCCAAAAGAGTTGTAGGCCAATGCAAAGTTTTATCAAGGTTTTCTTGAAAGATTGCTTTTACTTTAGAAAACTATGCCCAACAGCCAACACAGGTAATAGTGCCTTGAGAGCACCTTTTCTGCCGCGTTCGCAGCTCCTTCCCGGAACAAGGGGTAACATGTCACATCCTTTTACACTCTGCAGAGGTGTGTCCTTCCAAAAGAGATCAAAGCCTTGCTGCACAACCAAGCGTACATTCCCATCCACACTTCCATGGTGTGGGGCCTAGTCATTGATCCAAGCCAATCACTGCCTTCTCTGCACAACGCATGCCCACCCAATTCACGCAAGCAGATTGTGCCCCTGATATTCACCCCCAACGATGAAGTACCTAGGCGTCCCTTGCGGACCATCATAGACACCAGTGGCCGTGGGCACTAAGGGGTCCCACCCATGTGCACGTATTCTGTCGAGATATACGGCGAACGGTAGCTGAGTGTCCGTTGACATGAGAACGAGAGAAGATACAGCTGACTTTCCCGTCCCATTCCAAGTCTCTTGGATGACACGGTTTTTACGGCGCCGGAATAACTGCGGCATTGGTGATTAGTCCTAGGTTAACTTTCCCATGCAAGTGGAACCTCCACCACCACAATCTTACCGTGGTTCCACCTGCCAGCCCTCCTAGGTTATCACCACTGGTTGATAACCACTAGTCATATTACTTATGAAAGTAGGTTTTCCATCCCTTTTGAAATGTTAGAGTTTGAAGTCAACACTTTGCCAGAAGTTTCAAAATCAGTGCAATCAAGAGATATGAGCAAGATAAACTTGCCTTGTGACTGAAAGGTAATGGAGTCGGATACTTGGCGATGCTCCTGATCTCCTTGTTCTACAGAAATCCAAGCATTGTCCGGTAAGGACAATGTTTCAAGAAACAGTTGGATGCTATGCACAATGATATGCTATGCATGGTGATTTATGAACTTGGTTTTCTTATTTGTGTGTTTTACCCACTTTCTAGGGTTTAAAGAGTTTCTAGACACATAAGTTGTATTTGTGTGTTTTACCCCATTGAAGTGTTGAGGCAATTAAGTAAAGGTTTGAAATTAAAGTTTAAGTTATGAAACTCTTGTTGAGTTATTTGAAAAGGAAAAGGTTTAATTTTTAAAGAAGAAATTCTATTTTAATAATATAGAATATAATTAAGGTTTTTGAAAATAGAATTTAAAAGCTTTAAAATATGTTTTAAAGATTAATTTAAGAGATTTGAATTTATGTTAATGTATATTGCATTAAAGGATAAGAAAGTGTTTTATTAATGTTATTTGAATTTTTGAATTTGATTTGAATTCAATGAGGAAATAACATTTGAATTTAAATTTGAATTTTTGATTTAAATCAATTGGCAAAAGCCAGTTTGGCCCATCTGGCCATCCGGCCCAACCGGCCCACTCAGGCTCGGTTTAGCCAACCCGGCTCGGGTCTGGGTCGGTCAACCGACCCAGCCCAGCCCCCAAACGCTCACCTCTCTCTCACCTCGGTCCCTCTGGCGATCTGGATCGCCGCCGCCATCGCCTGGCCACTCCGGCCATCTTCGGTGACCTCCGCCGTCGCCACCTTGGGCGGAATACTCGCCACTGCACCCTCTACCAGCTCCACCAAATGGTTTCACCGGCCGCTTCCTTCCTGAGGAGATCGGGTTGGTCCTCCCCCTCAGGATCTGCCTCCTCCTAGCTCGCCGATGAGGTGCCTCGCCGCTGGGGTTGCTAAGCATGCCCAGCAAGCTCAAGTGCTTGAGCTACACGAGCTCACGCCGGTGGAAGTACCAGGTGTGGTGCTCCCGGTGTGTTTCGGTGAAGCCTACCCTCGGCCGCGCCTGGTCGGCCACGCGGGCACTGCCACGCCATGCCGGCCAGGTCTGCTCTGGGGCGTTTGGTGAGTGTGACCTACTTCTTCTTTCTCTGCCTTCACCTCTGCTTCTCTTGCTGGCCATGGTCTCTGACCACACTTGGTCAAGACCAGTGAGCCAAGCTCACAGAGCTTGCTCTGTGATGCTGCTGTTGGATGCATGTTTGATTCAGTTAGCTGTGATTGTGCTATATCCTGTGATACTCAGCTTGCTCCTCTTCTTCCTATGTCAGCACACTTACTGACAAAGGTGTTATTCTGAACATTGCCAATTTGCAAGGTTCAGTTGATGTCTGCTGTAGATTTGCTATGCTGATATCACTCAATATAGCTCTAAGCTATGGTATGCTGTTTGATGCTACTGTGATTTATGATATCGCAATGCTGATGGTTCTCACTGAATTGCCTAGATTCAGTTAGAAACTGTGACTGATCCTGTGATACTAGTGTGCTATGCTTGCCTCTATCACTTGTTAATCCTTGTTCAACAAATGATAATAGATCTTGCTGTGCTGCAAGCTTCAGTGATAGTGTACTTGAGCAAAATCTATGATTCCTAGGATTTTCTGCTGGGAAAATGATTGATGACACTTTGTAATACTCTGATCAGTATTTGATCAACTGGTTGTGTTGAGGTGCAAGATCTTCTGATCTTGTGCCCAGCAACTAATTTGTAAAGGCTAACTTATGGTGAAACTTGCCCCTATTATCTGGCCAGTGATGCTGGTCTGAGGCCAAACTTTGTATTTGTGATGCTTTTTCTTGAAATTTGTATCCTCTGCTATTTCAAGAACTACTACTGGTAGTGGCTGTGTGACTGAGGTGCATGTCCATTTTGGACATGTGCCCAACACATCCCTGCCAGGGATTGACTGTTTGCTTGATGAAATTCACACTTGCTAGTGAAGTGTCAAACTGAGGCTATTTCATTGATTCAAGCATTTTGGCTTTGCAAAAGAACTCCCAGTGATGCACTTAGCAAAGCATCACTTTGCTAGTCTGAGGGAAATCCATCAAGACCCAACCATGCATGCATTTGGATTTATTTAGCAAGCAACTGCTGGCATTCAGTGCAGAATACCAACCTGTGGTTGAATATATGATGTTGTGGTCTTGATGCTAATCTTCTACCGCTGGTTGGTGAGTTGTGGCTTGCTCCTAGCTTGCCCTTCTCCTCCTGGTTTGACTCCTGCCTGCCTTCTCCTCCTGGTAATCTTCTGGTCCACCTAGCCACCTTCTTCAGCTTCCAGGGATTCAATCCCTTGGTTTGTTTGTTGGATGATATGTGGTGCTGTGAAAGAACTGTGTGTTCTTTGTGTGTCAAATGTGAGCTGCTCTCCTGGTGATGCTCATCTAGCCGGTAGCTTAGTTTGTTCAGCTACTGTGGTGCTGCCAGCACCACCTTCCTGGTTCTCTGACTAAGCTCCTTGTGAGCTGCTTGTCACCATGGCTTGATCTGATCCTATACTGGCCGTGTTGTGTATTTGCTTGGTACCTAGTGGCTTTATACCCAAGTTATGAGAATAGATACTAAACTTGGTCCAAAACTCAATGATGCAAATGGTAATATAATTACCAAAGTCTGAGAGTATTAATCCTAACACATTAACTTCTTCCTTTATTTGTTTATGTTTCTTTTGCAGGTTAAAAGATCAAGATGGAGATCATGAAGACTATTGTAGTTAGTTTAGAGTTAGGTTTCTTTTATTTTTCCATAATGTAATCTTCTTTTCAGTTTTTAGAAATGTAAAGACATTGTTTATGTGTGTAATATTAATAAAATAGCATTTTAGTTTGTCTTATTTACTTATTCCATTTCTATTTTCCAACTCAATTAAATATTGAGTTTTATTTATTAATGTTTATTTATTCAGCTCTAATAATAATGAAGATCAAACAAGATACTAAGAATGCTTAGACAACACCATCAAGAGATCATGACTAAGCTCATAGCATTCTAATAACATCTAACCTTAAATGTTATTAGATAGAAGCTTGTTCTCTCAGGGTTTTTAGTTTGCAAAAAAATTTACTCAGATTTTTAGATGCATGAATGCACAATAGTCCTAAATCTACCCTTCGATTTGTTCTAAATGTTGGGATATAATAGTCTTCCCCCTTATCAGAACTTCGTCCCGAAGTTAAAACTTTGTGTACCTGAAGAGTTCTGGGTAAGCTTGTCTCAAATCCTCCTCTTTTTCCCAAGTTGCTTCCCGTTCAGAATGATGTTTCCATTGCACCTTGCAGAACTTAATGGCACGGTTCCGAAGCCTCTTCCAATTCTCCTCTAAGATCTTTACTGGCTTTTCCTCATAAGTTAAGTCTGCTTGAAGATCTAGGTCATCATGAGTAATAGAGTCTTCAGGTGCTTTCAGACACTTCCGAAGTTGAGAAACATGGAAAACATTGTGAACCTGCTTCAATTTCGTTGGAAGCTCCAATTCAAAATCAACACTACAATTTTGACTTAGAATCTTGAATGGTCCAATGTATCTTGGGCTTAACTTCCCCTTAATACTGAACCTCTTGACTCCTTTCATAGGACTAACCTTCAGATAGACCAAATCCCCAACTTTGGGTTCCCATGACTGCCTCTTTTGATCTGCATAACTCTTTTGTCGACTTTGAGCTATCTTCAAACGGTCACGGATGGTATCAATGATGCCCTGCTTTTCTTGGATGAAATCAGTTTCAAATTCATGGTTGCCTCCAGGCTCAAACCAACATATTGGACATCTGCACTTGCGTCCGTACAATACTTCAAATGGTGCTGCTTTCAAACTGCTTTGATAACTGTTGTTGTAAGAGAACTCTGCTAGTGGTAAGTGCTCATCCCACAAACCTCCAAAATCTAGAGCACATGCACGCAACATATCCTCCAAGATTTGATTTGTTCTTTCAGTTTGCCCTCCAGTTTGAGGATGATAAGCTGTGCTGAAGTCCAGTTGTGATCCCAGTGCGGTATGAAGATCTCTCCAGAATATGGATGTAAGAACAGACCCTCGATCAGAGACAATCTTCTTGGGCACTCCATGCTTGCTGATGATTTCTCTAACATAGATTTCTACCAGCTTCTCTGCACTATCTTTTTGATTAACAGCCAAGAAATGTGCACTTTTGGTGAGTCTATCAACTATCACCCATATCATATCCTTGTATCTCTTGGTTAAAGGTAAACCGGTAATAAAGTCCATTCTGATTTCCTCCCATTTCCACTCCGGAATATCCAGAGGTCGTAGTAACCCTGCTGGACTTTGATGCTCTGCCTTAACTCTTTGACAGGTGTGACATTTCGCTACATACTTGGCTATGTCCCGATTCATGTTGTTCCACCAGAACAACTCCTTGAGATCCATGTACATCTTCGCACTTCCTGGATGTATGGAGTATGGTGTCTTGTGGGCCTCCTTGAGAATCAGTCCTTTGATCTCCGGTATATCTGGCACACAGATTCTGTTTTGAAACCAGAGTGAATCGAAATCCCCCAAACGGAATTTAGATGGTCTCCCCTCTTCAATCCTTCGAGATTTCTTCAGTGATGAAATGATCTTCTCCTTGTCTTCTTATTATAGTGTATTTTAGGTCACTTTGTCTTTCCTCCATCACTCTCATAGTGTGAATACTCCCCAAAGATTTGACCTCTAGACATTGTATTTCTAGTCTTTCCAGATCCTTAAGCAATTGCTCCGGAATTTCTCTGTCCATCAACTGTGTTTCTATACTCTTCCGGCTTAAAGCATCGGCTAACACATTAGCCTTTCTAGGGGTATAGTTTATAGTAAGATCATAATCCTCGATCAACTCTAGCCATCTTTTCTGCCTCATGTTCAACTCTTTCTGAGTAAAGAAGTATTTAAGACTCTTGTGATCAGTAAATAGCTCACATTTGGCTCCATAAAGAAATTGCCTCCATTGCTTGAGAGCAAACACAACTGCTGCCAATTCAAGGTCATGTGTTGGATAATTGACTTCATGTGGCTTGAGTTGTCTTGAACCATAAGCAATTACCTTTCGGTCTTGCATCAGAACACAGCCCAATCCATTCTTGGATGCATCGCAGTAAACTTTATAATCCTTTCCAGTTTCCGGTACTGCTAGGATAGGTGCTGTTGTGTGTTTCTTTTTCAGCTCTTGAAAGCTTTCTTCACATTTTTCAGACCATTCAAATGGAGTGTTTTTCCTTAACAATTTGGTCAACAGTCCTGCTATCTTCGAGAATCCTTCAATGAATCTTCGATAGTACCCGGCCATTCCTAGAAAATCTCTTATTTCCTTCACATTGGTTGGTGCTTGCCAATCCAAAACTGACTGAACTTTGCTTGGATTCACGGCAATCCCCTCTTTGCTAATAACATGACCAAGGAATTCCACTTGATCCAGCCAGAATTCACACTTAATGAATTTAGCATACAACTGATGTTCCCTTAACACTTGCAATGCTATTCTGAGATGTTTTGCATGATCCTCTTTATTCTTGGAGTAAATCAGTATGTCATCAATAAACACTATCACAAACTTGTCCAGATATGGCATGAAAATCTTGTTCATCAAGTTCATGAAAATTGCCGGAGCATTGGTCAAACCAAAAGGAACAACTAAGTACTCATGATGGCCATACCTTGAGACAAATGCAGTCTTTGGTACATCTTCTGGTTTGATCTTGATTTGATGATAACCAGATCTCAAATCAATTTTTGAGAAAACCCAGCTCCATGAACTTGATCAAACAGATCTTGAATTCTTGGCAAAGGATACTTGTTCTTGATTATGACATTGTTCAAATTCCTGAAATCTCCACACATTATTTTGCCTCCATCTCTTTTATCAACAAATATGACTGGCGAACCCCAAGGTGATATACTTTCCTGGATGAATCCCTTATTTTCCAGCTCATCTAGCTGCTCTTTCAGTTCTTTCAACTCTTTAGGACCCATTTTATAGGGTGCTTGTGAAATTGGTGCTGTACTTGGCTTCAGATCAATTGTGAATTCTATTTCCCGATCCGGTGGCATTCCTGGTAATTCTTGGGGAAATACATCCATAAACTCCTTAACCACTGGAATATCTTCTAACTTAGCCTCTTTCAGTGAATTGAGTTGAATCCCAATCTCCACATGGGTATTCTTATTTGCTTGATAAGTAATTCTTGTGGGGACTCCCGGGATCTATGCTATACAGAGATGTTATGTGTATTAGTCACGCTAGCAACGAGTGATACTGGGGTTACCAGTCCTAGGCCGGAACAGCATCGGCAGGCAGGCCGGAATTAAACATCGGCTCTACACATCTCGAAGCGCCGTGAAACTAATCATAACCAAGACTGCATAACAGAGAGCTCGAGAATCTTAGACCCCTCTCGTGCACTTTATATCCATACACGCATCATGCACGAGATGGGTAACCAAAGTTGGTACACAACAGTGACTCTACAACTCAAAGGTAATATTGTAAAGCTCTTACCTGAGCAAAGATCCGAAGGATTACAAATAGAGGTCACTGACCAACATTTCATCAGACAACGGAAGGAGGTTATGCTATTAGACATAGCAGGGAAGACATGGCCGAAGAGGCCAGATGCATAACAGCGACAACCCATTCCGCAGCCCCAAGCTGCTATCTGGGAACCCCAAGCTACTCGTCGGTGTTGATCGTCGTACGGAACTCACCTTTGTTGTGGAACTTACTCTGCAGCAAAAATATCAACAAAGGGGGGGTGAGTACATAGGGTACTCAGCAAGACTTACGTATCCTATTAGCTAAACTTGGTTAAGAAAGGCTTTCTGTGGAGTTATTTGCATAAAGCTATCTTTATTTGCTTAAAATAAGTAAGAGTAGAAGCTCGACTACTCAGAACATTTAAAAAGGGTAGGAAAGCGATTTCTTTGATCATTGAGACATCCACCGAATCATTATCAGCTGAACCTATCCACTAGGATTACATCCTCGAAACCCCAGAGGAAAGCAATCCTATTCACACTTTGCTTTTCAAGTTTTACAATGAGGTTAAAGTTCTCTATGATCAAGCATCTGTCTCCAAGTCGTCCATAACCGTGGACATGGCTTTTCGAAAAGATTTAACCCTGCAGGGGTGTACAATTTTACCCACACGTGACGACCGTCCCCTGGACCCTTGCAAGGAGTCTTATCGGGGTGATGGCCGCCTACAACCTTTACCTCACGTCGACCTATTCCATGAGCCACGCCAAAAGGTTCTAGCCGCCATCGCAAGATCAGCCATTCTCGGACGCGGAACCGTTCGTTGTGCGTCGAGGTTGGTTTACCAGAGGAATCCACCTCAATCAACCTCGGCCACGTCCCTATATGATGCACCGCTTCCACCATCTCGTTTCTCTTTCGATGCATATGCCAAATGGAAAGCCCGAACTAGGTAGCTCATGGATAAGTCTAAGCAAGTTAGTCAGTCGACGAGAGTCCCATACCTCCACGTGTGGTCGTACGCTCAGTCTTGGATCAAGAGACAAGAACTCGGGTCCTAGGGCGACAAGAATGAGTCAAACAACCACATCCCAATGTGGCGGCTCATCCAAGCCTTTTAGCATGTTTAAACACACAAATCTCATCATACCACGTCATCCTGTCATACTAGATTCATTTGCAGCTCTGATTCATTAATCATATGTACCAGAGTAAAAACTAAGCATGGCTAAGCATTTCAGATATAAAGCTCTAGCGATGCACATAAGCAAAACCTAGTCATGCTAGGAGCAGTGGATTAGGGTATTTAGGCGACAAGAATTGAACATGCTTTAGATAGGTTAACTCTATCTATCGATAAAAGATAGTTGAACCGGGTGGTGCAAAATAGTAAGTTTTGAAATACTTTGAAACATAGGTTCAGAGGGGGGGGGCTGCTTGCCTTGTTATTGATAACCAAATAAAATAGATATCCAGGGTTATTCTTCTTGTCTTGTTCATTGACGGACAAGTATTGATCTTCGATGTTGTCGACCTTGACATCGGAATCGTTGCTCACATCAATCTCCAGATCCTACCGAGGAGAAATAGAAACACACCAAAAAAGAGGAATCATTCAATACATGGCATCGATGCAATGCGCATACAAGCATGTATGATATGACATATTAATAGGTATTGAAATTTACACTAAACATGGATAGCATTTTAGATGGAGTTCAAATGCACAAGCCTAATACCATTTGAATTATCTCCATAATGAAATAAAAGGTTCGAATTGTTCCTCTATTATAAACAGGGTTCAAAGTTGTTTATAATGCATGCATTGGACATAAACTTGTAGATTACATTTTTCTGAGCGTTTTGATAGGTCATTCGCATTTTTCCGATAAACAGAGAATATTCTATGCATTTTATAAGATTGTATAATTTTCTGAAATTTCCTGGAATAAAAAAAACGAGTAGCAGAACTTTTTACACCCGGGGTCATTTGACCCAGGCCCAATGACCAGTGGGTCCCGAGGCCCACATGGCAGGCTAGGCTGGCCTGGTCATGCTGGGCGTGACCGGCTCCCAGTCACCGGTGGAGACCGGCCATGGCGAGCGCTGCGGCGAGCGGCGAAGCACGGGAAGGGGTCCGGCCGGACCGGAGACTCACCGGGGACCCGCCGGTGGGGTCGGCTTGGCCGGAGGACGGCCGGCGGCAGCGAATTTGGCAGCGGCGGACCTCGGTTTCCGGCGAGGAAACGGTGACTCCGGCGGTGATTGGAGGCGAGAGGCTTCAATTCTTTCGGCTAGGAGGAAGAGGATGGCGAGGCGCACCTTCTCAGCACGTCGGAGGGGCTGGGGAGGTACGGAATGGCGGCGCTATGCGGCAAGCTCTGGCTACTGTAAGTCATGGGAGAGAGAGAGAGTGACCAACGGGGAAGAAAGGGAAGGGCGGCCAGGGGATAGGAAGAAAGGGAGGAGGGGAGGCGTGGCATCCAGGTGCAGGCTCCAGGAGTCCTCCTCGTCGACCAGGGAAGCAGGAGGTGGCGAGGTCGACGTCCAGGGAGCCTCCACGCAGCAGCTCCCTGAACTCAACGATGAAGACAAAGCAACGTTTGCAAAAATCCCCCTAGCCTTTGGGGTTTTCTGGAAACTTTAAAACAACACTACTTTGCATGTGTTGGTGATTCAAACTTGCTCCAAAAATTATGAAAATAAACAGGGGCTTCCCTGTTAATTATTAAAGATTCAAAATGTTTTTCATATGACACTTTGAAATAGTTGGAACACATATTGTTAATATTTGAACAGAGTTTGCATTTGGACAATTTTAGGGATTTCACTTAAATTTTAAATGCGAAAATTTCTGAGTGAATTTTGGATGATGCTAATGATGCAAATGCAACTAGTTACAAACATGGGATGTTACAGTTCTTCCACCTCCTGGCTTCCGGATTGACACAGTCTTCTCTTCACAATCAATATGTGCTCCGTGATCGGACATCCAATCCATACCCAGAACAACTTCAATTCTTTTCAGTGGAAGAACATAGAGATCGACAAAGTAAGGATAGTCACAGATCGTAATGACCTGGTCTGGTTTGAATTGGGATACTAAAAGTTTACCCCCAGCCGTCACAACAGTCATAGGATGAGCTATCGCCTGACACCTTAACCCATATTTTTCGATAAAATCTTTGGAAATGAATGATGTAGTGGTACCGGTATCAAAAAGAACTTTGCCGGGATGAGTAAGGATGTTGAGCGTACCTATGACCACCGTTTCCGAATTGTTAGCCTCCTCCAGAGATGTGCAATTTAACCTCCCAATATTCCGGCCTCTTTTTCCGTTCCCATTCTTGCTGCTACTGCCACCTCCAGTTGAAGGTCGTCTACCTCCTCCTGTCTTGCCTCCACGATTATCAGGCCATCCCCCAGCGGGTTTATTCGGGCAGTCTGGATGGATATGCCCCTCTTTTCTGCAGGCGTGACATATAAACCTTGGCTTCATACATTCCCCCTTGAAATGTCCTGGAAGTCCACAGTTATGACAGATGACCTAACCTCTTGGTGTGAACGGCTTCCTATTCGGTGGAACTCCTCCTGTCCTAACTCTGGGTTTGAAACTCAGATTTGGAGTGCTTCGGGTTGGTTGAACTTTCTTGGCCTCAGTCTTGGCCCTCTTCAGTTGGCTCATCTGAACCAACTTGTAATCATTCTCCCAGGTAATGGCTGTATCCATCAACTCTTGGAAGTTATGCGGCTTAGTCAACTTCATCTGCATCGCCGCGTATGGATCCAATCCCCTGAGAAATCTTTTCACCCTCTTGCTGTCTGTACTCACCTCGTCACTTGCGTAACGAGATAGTTTAGTGAACTCCTTGATGTATGCCATTATTGTTGCACTCCCCTGAGTGAGATCTTCAAATTCCCTCCTTTTGAGCTCAACCACACTTTTTGGCACATGAAAGGTACGGAATTTTTCTTTGAACTCTTCCCAAGAGAATACCTTCTCCAGAAGTTGGAGTGTCACTTCGTTGTCCCACCATGCTGTGGCTGGTCCAGATAGAAGGTGTACAGCATAACGAACCTTCTCCTCATCATTGGCTCCCACCGCCTTGAGTTTTCTCTCGGTATCCATAAGCCAATCTTCCGCATCCATTGGTTCAACTGCGGAAGCAAAGGGAAGTGGTTTTGCATTGAGGAAGTCAGAAAGACTTACCCCTCTTGCCTCCGGAACCTTTCCGGCTCCAACATGCCCCATGAGTTCTTGCATGAATTTGTTCTGTGTCTCTTGTATGCATCTTGCATGAACTGCATATATTGCATAAAACTTTGCTCCGCCAAAGGCCTGAACGGTGGTGGTGGTAAATGAGCTTGATTTTCTTGATCTGCCTTTGCTTTGGCTTCCATTTCTGCCTGCTGGTCATTCATTGCTTTCGCTTGAGCTTCTTGTGCCAAGCGTTGCTCCTCAGCATCGGCAGCTAAACCCGTATCCATAGCCCCTCTAGTCCTGTAACATAAAGCGAAGATCTCATAATTACACCATGCCCATGTTTTCTGAGCTTCACTTCATGCTCAGAACTAGTCACACAATGGAAAACCGAAATCCAAATCCAAATGGAAGATCGCAAGAAAACCAAATTATTAAGCACATATATACATCACATACAAGTCATCATACATGGTTCTTATTACAACACTTTCTCACCAAGGTGAGATACTCTCATAGATCGAGACTGGAAAGTACTACCGTCTCTCTTATTATTACAATATACTACTAGCTCTAGCTGCATTCACAGGTACAACTAAGCTTCGGTCTTGGTCTTGACATCCTGTCTTGGCCTCACGGCTCATAGTACATGCCCGGAGTCCACCCGTGCTGGCGTGTAGTCTGGCGCACTATCTCTGGAACGAACAGCCTCCCGCCCGGAACATAATCCGAGTCAGATGTGTCCATAGCTGAGGTATCACTCAACACGAGTCCGTTCAATCTAAGGTAACTCTCGAAGTACACACTGGTCTCATGAGCAGTCATAGTAGGAAAAGGCTCCGCCTCTCTATAACACACACTCTCAGTGCAGTAGGTGTGGTCAAAGGGTACATCCTGCTCCATAGGAGTCCCAACTGGCTCCTAACTCTCAAACTGAACCTCCATTGAATCCTCCTCCTCAACAGATACAACAGGAGTGACTACGGCATTGCCAACTCCTGCTGCGTGAGCTGTCCCTCCATATGAGCTAGTGTACTGCTGGCCATCACCTAGCCAGTCAAACCTCCACCCATCAGAGTTCTCAATGGGAAGCTTGGACTCCGAGACCCCCTTGAGACCCTGCTGCGCCTCCATACTAGAAGTGATAACTGGGTAATGTATAGGCTCGGGAGTGAGTGAATACCTGGATGGTCCAGGCTGTGTCGGGTAACTGTGAGTTCCCACAACCGGTGAGAAGTGTGATCCCTCCGACTCCTACCTAGTCATCTGTGCTCGCTTCTGCCTCCTAGTAGTATCAGTAAGATCTTCTAACATCTCAGTCTTGTCTTCAACAATGACCTGGTGGGTGTTATACAGTGATCCCACCATCTTCCTATACCTATCAAGAAGTCTGGCTGTAAACTTTGGCTTCTTCTTCACCAGAACATCATGATCCATTACCGGCTCATCCGTCAGTGCGTCATGGAGAATAGCGGCAAAAGTAGTGCCAACTAACTCCACTGCTCTATACTCTCTGATAGTAGCAAGAGCTCAAACTACCACCTTGTGGTAAGCTACAGTCTCGCCTCTACCTTCTCCAGAAGGCTGAACTGTACTAGATACCAGTCCGTCAGGTAGCATAATGACCACACGGTACTTGACTGTAGTCCCGTCATCCTTGTAAAAATAAGTCTTAACAGGGATGTCGGTGTTAAGTCCAAAAGCCCATAGTAACGATCCTAACTGCTCAGTCAAGGTTCCCTCATAGTCTTCCAGAGTCGTCCTCTGTGACCAAACGGTACGTGCGGGAATTCTTGATGCCATAATAGCTGTTACAAGAATAAGATAGTGAATTAGTATGATGCATCATAATAAAGAATTGTAACACTAAAAATATGACTACGTTATTCCCAAGTGAATAACCATCATAGATTTAGAGAACTCTTTACCGTTGCTACTAGACTCCTACAGGTTCTATCCCTTTACTAGGTTTCCAACCTAAGGTCAAAGCAATTGCTCTGATACCAGCTGCGGTGACCCAGCATACCACTGCATGTTGTAGTATGCAAGTCGTTGACATAACATTTGCGGAACAAGCCTCCACAAATATTACATCCCTCAGAATGGTACAACAGAAACATTGCGGGCCCAAATACAAACTGATCCACATTTATTACAAACCAAAGCGTGATGATACCGAAATGTTCCCGATAAAGAGAACACCTCAAGTGCTTAGTGTTTACAGCAACTGAGAAGCTCAAATAATTAAACACGAGAAGAACTCAATAACTTATTCATATTCTACAGTTGCTCGGTTCCTCGGCTACAGTACTACCCTATTAGTTAATATTCCTTCACTCTGACTCCTCGCCGGAGGATGCTCCGTAGCGAATGAAGTAATCCACTCCTTCGATGCCGTGGGAGAGATCTGGCTCCTTGTAGAAGATGTCCTGCTGGCCTTCAATTGCACTCAGAGTGGCTTCGTTGAGCTCTTCACAGTCTAGCAAGGGTTTAAGAGATTGGGGTGAGTAACGAGCGTTACCCAGCAAGTTTCTTTAGAAAGAAGTGGTGTGATATGCACTATCTACAGCCACAGACCCAAAAGAGTTGTAGGCCAATGCAAAGTTTTATCAAGGTTTTCTTGAAAGATTGCTTTTACTTTAGAAAACTATGCCCAACAGCCAACACAGGTAATAGTGCCTTGAGAGCACCTTTCCTGCCGCGTTCGCAGCTCCTTCCCGGAACAAGGGGTAACATGTCATATCCTTTTACACTCTGCAGAGGTGTGTCCTTCCAAAAGAGATCAAAGCCTTGCTGCACAACCGGGCGTACATTCCCGTCCACACTTCCATGGTGTGGGGCCCAGTCATTGATCCAAGCCAATCACTGCCTTCTCCGCACAACGCATGCCCACCCAATTCACACAAGCAGATTGTGCCCCTAATATTCACCCCCAACGATGAAGTACCTAGGCATCCCTTGTGGACCATCATAGACACCAGTGGCCGTGGGCACTAAGGGGTCCCACCCATGTGCACGTATTCTATCGAGATATACGGCGAACGGTAGCTGAGTGTCCATTGACATGCGAACGAGAGAAGATACAGCTAACTTTCCCGTCCCATTCCAAGTCTCTTGGATGACACGGTTTTTACGGCACCGGAATAACTGCGGCATTGGTGATTAGTCCTAGGTTAACTTTCCCATGCAAGTGGAACCTCCACCACCACAATCTTATCGTGGTTCCACCTGCCAGCCCTCCTAGGTTATCACCACTGTTTGATAACCACTAGTCATATTACTTATGAAAGTAGGTTTTCCATCCCTTTTGAAATGTTAGAGTTTGAAGTCAACACTTTGCCAGAAGTTTCAAAATCAGTGCAATCAAGAGATATGAGCAAGATAAACTTGCCTTGTGACTGAAAGGTAATGGAGTCGGATACTTGGCGATGCTCCTGATCTCCTTGTTCTACAGAAATCCAAGCATTGTCCGGTAAGGACAATGTTTCAAGAAACAGTTGGATGCTATGCACAATGATATGCTATGCATGGTGATTTATGAACTTGGTTTTCTTATTTGTGTGTTTTACCCACTTTCTAGGGTTTAAAGAGTTTCTAGACACATAAGTTGTATTTGTGTGTTTTACCCCATTGAAGTGTTGAGGCAATTAAGTAAAGGTTTGAAATTAAAGTTTAAGTTATGAAACTCTTGTTGAGTTATTTGAAAAGGAAAAGGTTTAATTTTTAAAGAAGAAATTCTATTTTAATAATATAGAATATAATTAAGGTTTTTGAAAATAGAATTTAAAAGCTTTAAAATATGTTTTAAAGATTAATTTAAGAGATTTGAATTTATGTTAATGTATATTGCATTAAAGGATAAGAAAGTGTTTTATTAATGTTAGTTGAATTTTTGAATTTATTTGAATTCAATGAGGAAATAACATTTGAATTTAAATTTGAATTTTTGATTTAAATCAATTGGCAAAAGCCAGTTTGGCCCATCTGGCCATCCGGCCCAACCGGCCCACTCGGGCTCGGTTTAGCCAACCCGGCTCGGGTCTGGGTTGGTCAACCGACCCAGCCCAGCCCCCAAACGCTCACCTCTCTCTCACCTCGGTCCCTCTGGCGATCTGGATCGCCGCCGCCGTCGCCTGGCCACTCCGGCCATCTCCGGTGACCTCCGCCGTCGCCACCTTGGGCGGAATACTCGCAACTGCACCCTCTACCAGCTCCACCAAATGGTTTCACCGGCCGCTGCCTTCCTGAGGAGATCGGGTTGGTCCTTCCCCTCAGGATCTGCCGCCTCCTAGCTCGCCGATGAGGTGCCTCACCGCTGGGGTTGCTGAGCATGCCCAGCAAGCTCAAGTGCTTGAGCTACACGAGCTCACGCCGGTGGAAGTACCAGGTGTGGTGCTCCCGGTGTGTTTCGGTGAAGCCTACCCTCGGCCGCGCCTGGTCGGCCGCGCGGGCACTGCCTCGCCATGCCGGCCAGGTCTGCTCTGGGGCGTCTGGTGAGTGTGACCTACTTCTTCTTTCTCTGCCTTCACCTCTGCTTCTCTTGCTGGCCATGGTCTCTGACCACACTTGGTCAAGACCAGTGAGCCAAGCTCACAGAGCTTGCTCTGTGATGCTACTGCTGGATGCATGTTTGATTTAGTTAGCTGTGATTGTGCTATATCCTGTGATACTCAGCTTGCTCCTCTTCTTCCTATGTCAGCACACTTACTGACAAAGGTGTTATTCTGAACATTGCCAATTTGCAAGGTTCAGTTGATGTCTGCTGTAGATTTGCTATGCTGATATCACTCAATTTAGCTCTAAGCCATGGTATGCTGTTTGATGCTACTGTGATTTATGATATCGCAATGCTGATGGTTCTCACTGAATTGCCTAGATTCAGTTAGAAACTATGACTGATCCTGTGATACTAGTGTGCTATGCTTGCCTCTATCACTTGTTAATCCTTGTTCAACAAATGATAATAGATCTTGCTGTGCTGCAAGCTTCAGTGATAGTGTACTTGAGCAAAATCTATGATTCCTAAGATTTTCTGCTGGGAAAATGATTGATGACACTGATGCGTGGTGAATGACCAGCCCGTTGGGAACCCCAAGAGGAAGGTGTGATGAGTATAGCAGCTAGTTTTCCCTCAGTTAAGAAACCAAGGTTTAATGTCGATCTTGAAGAAGAGAGACGGTGACAGCTGAAGGTGATGCTTGCTAGTTTGCGACAGCAGCGGACAATTTATATATGGCGCCTCGTCCAAGCTTTGCTTGCTAGCTGCAACGTGGAACCTGCACACACACAAACAAATACTTTGCTCCCAACTTGCGATGAGGTTGTCAATCTCACCGGTTTGCTTGAAACAAAGGTTATGAGTGTATCGAGTGGAAAACAGTAGTAATATGCGAGTAAAGTAAACAGTGCGGGAAAAGTAAACAGGTGATTGCAATATGATTAAAATAGGACTGGGGTCCACAGTTCACTAGTGGTGTCTCTCCATAGATAAATAACATGCTGGGTAAACAAATTACAGTTGGGCAATTGATAGAATAAAGATAGCGTGATATGTCAAGAAGATCACTATGAGATTTACTCTGGGCATTACAACAAAATACATAGACCGCCATCCAACTGCATCTATGACTAATAATCCACCCCCAGGGATATCATCCGAACACCCCGAAAGTATTAAGTTGCGAACAACAGATAATTGCATTAAGCAAAGTGTGTAATGTAAACAAAGCATATGCCCTTGAGCATATGAATGTTGTTTTCTCCCTAGTAGCAACAACACATCTACCACCTTAGAGGTTTCTGTCACTCCCCCAGGTGAAATAGAGGCATGAACCCACTATCGAGCATAAATACCCCCTCTTGGAGTCACTAGCAACTACTCGGCCAAGATAGCTACTAACAACGGAGAGCATGCAAGATCATAAACAACATAGAGATAACAAAAGATATAATTCAGTACAACAACTTAATCATAAACACCAATATTCATCGGATCCCAACAAACCAACATCATACAATTACATAACGGTGATCTCAATCATGTAGGGCAGCTCATGAGATCTAAACATGAAGCACATGGTGGAGAAGACAACCATCTAGCTACTGCTATGGACCCATAGTCCAAGGTAGACTACTCACTCATCGCTCCGGAGGCAAGCATGGCGATGAAGAAGACCTCCGGTGGCGATTCCCCTCTCCGGCAGGGTGCCGGGAAGAGCTTCTGGACCCTCCCGATCTTCGGGTCGACGGCGGCGGCGGATCGCGATGTATTCTGGAAAACTGACCGGGCCCTTAGGTTTTTCTCGTCGGGGGGTATATATAGGCGAAAGGGGGCTGTCAGAGGTGGAGCCACGCGGCCTCACAAGGGGGTGGCGCGGCCAGGGGGTAGGCCGCACCGCCCCTGTGTGTGGGGGCCACGTGGCCCCCCTCCGTCAGGTCTTCGGATGTTTGGGAGCTCCCCGGTGAAATATGACTTCAGGAACTTGTTTCGTCCAATTCCGAGAATATTTCCTGTGTATCACTTCTGAAGCACAAAAACAGCAGAAAACAGGAAACTGGCACTGTGGCACTTCGTTAATAGGTTAGTTCCGGAAAATGTATAAAAGTGACACTAAGTGTAACGAAACAATAGGCAAATGGTGTAAAAACAAGCATGGAGCATCAAAAATTATAGATACGTTTGAGACGTATCAAGCATCCCCAAGCTTAACTCCTGCTCGTCCTCGAGTAGGTAAGTGATAACAAAAGAATAATTTTTGAGGTGACATGCACCTACACAATCTTGATCATATATGTAAGCATTGGTGAGCTGGGATCAATAGAACTTAAACATGGGCATGAAAGATATAATCATGACAATAAGAACTTAGCAACCATGTTGTAAACATGCAAATGAACACAAACAAAAGATCATGATAATAAAACAATGAAAGTCAAACGTGTGTTCAAATCATAAGGAAAAACATACAAATGGTTTTCAGCTTGTCCTTCAAAGGGAGCAAAACATAAATGCATAGGACACCTCAAAGTTTAAGAGGGCGACTAGATACAAATAATTTAAGAACAAGTGAAACCAACAATATGAGTCAATCAATGAACCTTGGGACAATGCATATCACACTAAGAATGACAACTATGCTCTCTTAATGGTGCATAAAGAAAGAAGGTGGTGACTCAACATAAAAGTAAAAGAAAGGCCCTTCGCAGAGGGAAGCAGTGATTTAAACATGTGCTAGAGCTTTTCATTTGTAAAACAGAGATAAAACTTGATTTTGAGAGGTGGTTGTCTTTGTCAACGACTGGCAATGGGGTTCTTACTATCTTCCATACAAAAATAAAGCAAGTTTTTGAGAGAGAGATTGGCACTTCGTGCTCTTTTTATAAAACTTGGCACTCCTCCCCACCTTTTCCTTTCACATACCATGGCTAACCGATTCCATCGGGTGCCCACCAACATTCACATTCTTTGGAGGAGTGCCTTTTTTTCTTTCTTTTTTTCCTTTTTTTTCTTTTTGGAATAAACAATATGGAAGATAGCAAATCCGACCACTACGTCCCCATGAGCTGAAAACAGTGTCACAAAACGAGAAGTATTTTGAAGGTTTTTGAAAGGTAACACACGAAAATTTTACTTTGGAATGGCATACAAATACCATGCATAGGAATTTATAGTGGACACAATGGAAAACTTTGGCTTTTAGGAGTTGGATGCACGAGTAGAGCTCATACTCAGTACAAGGCGAGGGCTAGCAAAAGACTGGGAGCGACCAACTAAGAGAGCAGTAATGGCCATAATCATGCAAAGCGACAAAGCGACATTAAAAGAAGCATACGATGGCATCAAAAGTCAAAAACTAAATGATCATGAAGGCTAATGGCGACTTTGGAAGAGTCTAACATGTGTGAGCATGCGCCAAGTCAACCCAAATAAAGCATCAAGGAGAAAACCAAAATAATGCTTCCATACAATAAAAACAACGCATGATTTTTTCAAAGGCTCATTAAGCAATCTCAGTTATTTGAGACAAGTCATGCTACAGAAAAACCACTAAGCATACTATCAAAAAGACATCAAGCATGACATGAAAAAGCCTAAGCCGCAGTCTACACAAGCTCCTTCTTGTACCACTATTTTGCACAAAGCTTTTTCTCTTTTCCAACACCATTTGAAATTTTTATAAACACCTCTTTTGATGAAAACCAATAAAGATCAGAGGCAAAAATACACCTTGATGAAAAGATATGACAAGATCTGAACGCATATCAAGGCGAAATCGAAAACCAAAAGCAGTAGCAGAAAAAGTAGAATGCTCGATTTTGAATAAGAGTGAAAACTAGGGCATTCTTTGCAAATGAAAACGAGAACATCTCCTCCAAAGGAAATTTGTTGGGGTCCAACCATTTATTGCAGCAAACAAACAAACTAAACAAACTAAGAAAACTAAAACAACTGACGCTCCAAGAAAAACACATAGTGCATGAAGCAATAAAAATATAGTGTCTTGAAAGGTGACCTGATTTTTGCCGATGAAGAAGGGGTGCCTCGGGGGCATCCCCAAGCTTTGACGCTTGTACTTCTTGGATATTTCTTGGGGTGATGCATGGGCATCCCCAAGCTTGAGCTTTTGTCCGTTCTTCAACTCATCTCATCATTCTCCAATCCCTACACTTGAAAACTTCCTTCATACAAAACTAAACACCATTCTATTAGCAACATTAGTGTAAGCATAAAATATATTCAACCTCTTTTAGCTTCAGGTTTCAACCCAAAACCACCACATATAAAGTATATACTACTGTAGCAACTTCCACAAGAGTTCCATGATCAAAAAGAACTCAAAAGAAAGCGATAAAGTGGCAAAAACAAATATTGGCAGAAATCTGTCAAAACTGGACAGCTGATAATGGACGAATTTTTGAGGGATTTTCTGTTGCTCCAATCAAAAAGTGTTCAACTAAGAAAAGTTTGGATATAACCTGGGGCATATGCACAAGAAATCGCAGGTCCAAAAGATAAACAGATAATTTTCACGAATTTTTACGGTGCAGCACCGAAAACAGTTTCAGCACAGCAATAACCCCAAATCTTTACCTCACTCAAATTAGAGGCTTCTCTTGGCACAAAAACGAAATAAACAAGATAAGGAGCGGTCATTACAGTAGTAATGACTTCCAAGACTCAAATAAAAGAAAAAGTACTGAAAAGTAAACAATGGGTTATCTCCCAAGAGTGCTTTTCTTTAACGCCTTTGAGCTAGGCGCAGAAAATTGCGAATCAAGTAATATCAATAGATGAAGTGCTAGGATCAGCAGGAACAAAGAAATGAATACTATCCAATTGAGGTTTTGAGTACCCCTTGTAGTCACGCCTTGGTACACTATTTTCATCAAAAAGATTTTCAGGACAAATCCAACTAAAATTAGTTTCCAAGGCATCATGAATTCCTACAAGTTTACAAGGTATTGGCATCTTAGAATCTTCATTGGGCGTACCAACAACCTTAACAGGCGAGCCAAGCTTATTAAACTTCTTAAAAACTTTCCAAGCCTCAATTGTAACATCTCTAAATTCTGTGCGCAAGGTTTCTAAGATAAAAGCTTTCTTTTCGGGATCCTCAATTTCATAAAGCTTAAGAAACATGTATTGCAAAGAGGAATTAAGACTAGCAAACCTAGCTTCTAACATGTGAACTAAATGAGCAGAAGCAACTTCATAACTAGGAGCTAACTCAACCAAAGACTTTTCCTCAACTTCCTTATGCATACTAATGTGATTAAAGAACTCCTCAATGTTTCTATTTCCAATAATTGAACCACTACCTACTGAGAGGTCCTCCAGAACAAACTTAGGAAACAGCATGATAAACTAAAGTAAAGTAAAAACAACTACCAAGGATTCTAATTTTTTTGGGTTTTTGATATAAAAAGCAATGCAGGTAAAATAAAATAAAGTAAAGCAAAACAAATAACAAAGTAAAGAATGTGTGTGCGAAGAACTCCCCTCGCAGAAGTCTTCTCTCTTCCCCGGCAACGGCGCCAGAAAATTAGCTTGATGCGTGGTGAATGACCAGCCCGTTGGGAACCCCAAGAGGAAGGTGTGATGAGTATAGCAGCTAGTTTTCCCTCAGTTAAGAAACCAAGGTTTAATGTCGATCTTGAAGAAGAGAGACGGTGACAGCTGAAGGTGATGCTTGCTAGTTTGCGACAGCAGCGGACAATTTATATATGGCGCCTCGTCCAAGCTTTGCTTGCTAGCTGCAACGTGGAACCTGCACACACACAAACAAATACTTTGCTCCCAACTTGCGATGAGGTTGTCAATCTCACCGGTTTGCTTGAAACAAAGGTTATGAGTGTATCGAGTGGAAAACAGTAGTAATATGCGAGTAAAGTAAACAGTGCGGGAAAAGTAAACAGGTGATTGCAATATGATTAAAATAGGACCGGGGTCCACAGTTCACTAGTGGTGTCTCTCCATAGATAAATAACATGCTGGGTAAACAAATTACAGTTGGGCAATTGATAGAATAAAGATAACGTGATATGTCAAGAAGATCACTATGAGATTTACTCTGGGCATTACAACAAAATACATAGACCGCCATCCAACTGCATCTATGACTAATAATCCACCCCCAGGGATATCATCCGAACACCCCGAAAGTATTAAGTTGCGAACAACAGATAATTGCATTAAGCAAAGTGTGTAATGTAAACAAAGCATATGCCCTTGAGCATATGAATGTTGTTTTCTCCCTAGTAGCAACAGCACATCTACCACCTTAGAGGTTTCTGTCACTCCCCCAGGTGAAATAGAGGCATGAACCCACTATCGAGCATAAATACCCCCTCTTGGAGTCACTAGCAACTACTCGGCCAAGATAGCTACTAACAACGGAGAGCATGCAAGATCATAAACAACATAGAGATAACAAAAGATATAATTCAGTACAGCAACTTAATCATAAACACCAATATTCATCGGATCCCAACAAACCAACATCATACAATTACATAACGGTGATCTCAATCATGTAGGGCAGCTCATGAGATCTAAACATGAAGCACATGGTGGAGAAGACAACCATCTAGCTACTGCTATGGACCCATAGTCCAAGGTAGACTACTCACTCATCGCTCCGGAGGCAAGCATGGCGATGAAGAAGACCTCCGGTGGCGATTCCCCTCTCCGGCAGGGTGCCGGGAAGAGCTTCTGGACCCTCCCGATCTTCGGGTCGACGGCGGCGGCGGATCGCGATGTATTCTGGAAAACTAACCGGGCCCTTAGGTTTTTCTCGTCGGGGGGTATATGTAGGCGAAAGGGGGCTGTCAGAGGTGGAGCCACGCGGCCTCACAAGGGGGTGGCGCGGCCAGGGGGTAGGCCGCGCCGCCCCTGTGTGTGGGGGCCACGTGGCCCCCCTCCGTCAGGTCTTCGGATGTTTGGGAGCTCCCCGGTGAAATATGACTTCAGGAACTTGTTTCGTCCAATTCCGAGAATATTTCCTGTGTATCACTTCTGAAACACAAAAACAGCAGAAAACAGGAAACTGGCACTGTGGCACTTCGTTAATAGGTTAGTTCCGGAAAATGTATAAAAGTGCCACTAAGTGTAACGAAACAATAGGCAAATGGTGTAAAAACAAGCATGGAGCATCAAAAATTATAGATACGTTTGAGACGTATCAGACACTTTGTAATACTCTGATCAGTATTTGATCAACTGGTTGTGTTGAGGTGCAAGATCTTCTGATCTTGTGCCCAGCAACTAATTTGTAAAGGCTAACTTATGGTGAAACTTGCCCCTATTATCTGGCCAGTGATGCTGGTCTGAGGCCAAACTTTGTATTTGTGATGCTTTTTCTTGAAATTTGTATCCTCTGCTATTTCAAGAACTACTACTGGTAGTGGTTGTGTGACTGAGGTGCATGTCCATTTTGGACATGTGCCCAACACATCCCTGCCAGGGATTGAATGTTTGCTTGATGAAATTCACACTTGCCAGTGAAGTGTCAAACTGAGGCTATTTCATTGATTCAAGCATTTTGGCTTTGCAAAAGAACTCCCAGTGATGCACTTAGCAAAGCATCACTTTGCTAGTCTGAGGGAAATCCATCAAGACCCAACCATGCATGCATTTGGATTTATTTAGCAAGCAACTGCTGGCATTCAGTGCAGAATACCAACCTGTGGTTGAATATATGATGTTGTGGTCTTGATGCTAATCTGCTACCGCTGGCTGGTGAGTTGTGGCTTGCTCCTAGCTTGCCCTTCTCCTCCTGGTTCGACTCCTACCTGCCTTCTCCTCCTGGTAAGCTTCTGGTCCACCTAGCCACCTTCTTCAGCTTCCAGGGATTCAATCCCTTGGTTTGTTTGTTGGATGATATGTGGTGCTGTGAAAGAACTGTGTGTTCTTTGTGTGTCGAATGTGAGCTACTCTCCTGGTGATGCTCATCTAGCCGGCAGCTTAGTTTGTTCAGCTGCTGTGGTGCTGCCAGCACCACCTTCCTGGTTCTGTGACTAAGCTCCTTGTGAGCTGCTTGTCACCATGGCTTGATCTGATTCTATACTGGCCATGTTGTGTATTTGCTTGGTACCCAGTGGCTTTGTACCCAAGTTATGAGAACAGATACTAAACTTGGTCCAAAACTCAATGATGCAAATGGTAATATAATTACCAAAGTCTGAGAGTATTAATCCTAACACATTAACATCTTCCTTTATTTGTTTATGTTTCTTTTGCAGGTTAAAAGATCAAGATGGAGATCATGAAGACTATTGTAGTTAGTTTAGAGTTAGGTTTCTTTTATTTTTCCATAATGTAATCTTCTTTTCAGTTTTCAGAAATGTAAAGACATTGTATATGTGTGTAATATTAATAAAATAGCATTTTAGTTTGTTTTATTTACTTATTCCATTTCTATTTTCCAACTCAATTAAATATTGAGTTTTATTTATTAATGTTTATTTATTCAGCTCTAATAATAATGAAGATCAAACAAGATACTAAGAATGCTTAGACAACACCATCAAGAGATCATGACTAAGCTCATAGCATTCTAATAACATCTAACCTTAAATGTTATTAGATAGAAGCTTGTTCTCTCAGGGTTTTTAGTTTGCGAAAAAATTTACTCAGATTTTTAGATGCATGAATGCACAATAGTCCTAAATCTACCCTTCGATTTGTCCTAAATGCTAGGATATTACAGGTTGGTCTCACATTCAAACGTTCATCTTCACAGTTGCTTAGTGCTTTTTCTGATGCAGAATGGCTAGTTGCCCAGATGATAGAAAGTCTACTGGCGGCTTCGCCGTTTTCTTTGGTCCGAATTTAATCTCATGGAGTGCAAAGAAACAACACACAGTGTCCAGATCCAGTACTGAGGCAGAATACAAAGCTTTGGCTGATGCTACCACTGAATTGATATGGACTGAAGCATTGCTTCGTGAGCTTGGAGTTACATTATAGCAAAAACCATGCTTAAGGTGTGATAATCTAGGTGCTACTTATTTGTCAGCAAATCCTATTTTTCATGCCAGGACTAAACACATTGAGATAAACTTTCACTTTGTTCGTCAACGGGTTGCAAATAAGCAGCTTGATATCAGGTTCATTTCTAGCAAAGATCAAGTTGCAGATGGTTTTACAAAAGCTCTTCCTGTAAAGAACTTAGTTGCTTTCAAGCGTAATCTAAACCTTACCCAGGTTTATATTAAGGGAGAGTGTTAATCAATGTAATATTTACTACACGGTATGGAGTAGTACTCCACCCGTATCGTACACATATATACTACCACCGTAGGGGTTTTTCCTACGCCTATATAACACGCAACACAAGACCCTAACGGGTACTCGTTTCCGCCCAAAGTTTCACACCCATGACAGCGTCCATGGGCTTGGCGAGGCATCTACGAGCGAACGGTTTTGAACCAATTTGAATTAATTGTTTTAACCCACAGTTATGCTCCCGGTTTAGTTCCGTTTGGTTGGAAAGATTGGATGGGTTTGGTTTTGGTTGGGCTGAAAAAATAATTAAATGGGTTAGTTTGGGTTGGGCTGAGGAAATATTCGTGCGGCTTAGGTTGGGGTATAGTGCGGTTTCAAAACCATCCTAGGTTTACAAGCAGCGCGCCATGGCGCTAGCGCTTAAGAGCTCTCGACCCGGCTCCAAAAATCCTCTCCAACCAGGCGAGCCTTAATTTCACGTAGTAATCAAAGAATAATTCATTGTTCATTACGTGTAGGGCTTTTGGTACTCCTTGTTGCAACCAAAATGGTATCTGCTCACATATATACCAAGAATTAACGATACACTTTGATCATGCCCATTTTTTTACCATTTCACTGTGGACATGTACTTGTTTTTTACTCTTCCCTTTGAACATGTCCTTGGTGGACCTCTTCACCTCAAACATATCTTTGTCCATATATTTGACATGTAATTTTCATATATAATACATAGATGACCAACTAGACTTGGGTTCCTTAGACGTCTCTCCACCCTCTCCCCATACCCTCCCCCCTCCAACTCCCTTCAACAACATTGTGGTGGCTGTCCAACGGCAATGACGTCAACCAAATAACTCCGCCACTGTCGAAAAATACCACGCGATGCTAGGTCTTGTGACGGTTGTCCCCCAGTTGTGGTTGTACGATGACGATGATGACACATAGCCCAGGGTAGTGGCCCGGGTTGGCAGTCACTACCTTGGCTTCTACCCTTTGACAGGTAGCACTTGTGTATGATGTCGTTCTTCTCATTCATGAGGACGGTGAGTTGATGGTGGGAGATAGATGCATTGATAAACTTTAGTTTATATCAATTTTTTGCACATATCGTACTTGCGGTGCCTCCAGGATGCTCAACAAAACGGAGATGCTGTGGAAGACTGCTCCAACAACGGTGACACCTATGTGCATTGTGGTTCTTGGAGTCATCATTTGTGGTATTTCTCACCTTGAATCTGGGTAAGAATTCTTTGCTTTTCCTATCCTATGAATCAAAGGATAAAAAGGAACTATGTTCTTTCACGGTTTTTTTCTTATTGCTTGTCTTTGCACATTTCTTACCCCATTATATCGGTGCAGAGGGCGGAATGATAAAACTTATGTTACACATTAAGAAAATGTGAGATGAAGAAGTGGGACGATATATACAATTTCCTCCAGCAAATCAAGTATACAAGACACAATTCGTCGATCAATCAACCGCTTAATTTGTACACAAATCAACCCCAAATCGCATAATTTGGTCAACCAAAACGGAACAAGCAACGAGAACTGCTACCTACGTTACCTCCTTGGCGCTAGCTTTCTCGTTTGGCCAGCCCTAGCAGCCTCACCGCCACCGGCGACAGCCTCCCGGGGCTCACCGCCACTGGCATGAGCCTCCCTTTCCGCTCCTTGATCGAGTCCAGCCGCGGCGAGTACGGCCTCCCCCTGCCCGCCCCCACCAGCTGCTCATAGTGCTTCCTCAGCTCCGGCGTGCTGCAGAGCGCCCCTCCGCACGCGCCGCCCTCGCCCTCACCACCATCACCACCTCCACACGAGCCTGCTCTGGCGGTGATGGCCTTTACGAGGAACTCCGGCGTGACCTTGATCACCGTCCGGCCGTCGTCCCCCTTGACGTACTCGAACGGGCTCTTCGGCCCACCGGCGATGGATCCGCCCGGGCTGGCCCTGTCGTAGGAGAGCGCGGCGAGGGAGGCCGCGGTGACCGTGTCGTAGCCCTGCGGCAGCCGGTCGACTGGCAGCACGAGGTATGTTGCCCCGGCGACGAGGCGGTCCTCGATGGCCAGCACCGGCGCCGGGCGGCCGATGTAGAACCCGTCGGCGCGGCACACCACGGTGCCCGCGAAGTCCAGCATCACCTGCCCCGCCTGCGTCCCGTGCCTGGCCGCCCGTGCCTCCCCGCCCCACAGCACCAGCCTCGCCGTGCGCCCCCGCCGCCGCGAGACGGAGACGCAGAAGAAGCACGGGATCGACGCCAGGACGCGGCCACTGCCCATGCCAAGCAGGGTATGCAGGTAGGTGACGACGAAATGAATGAGCTAGCTAGGTGACGATGGAGCTAGGGTTGATCACGTGGTCTCCGGCGATGGAAGGATTTATGAACGGATGGGGCTGTGTACACTTGTACTCCATTTCTGGATCTCCGGAGAGTATATATTAGTAGCAGGTATGGACGCGCCGGCCGGAAGGGGAAGGTAGCTCGTCGGTAGTCAAAGTCGACGGCGTTTCGCGCGCGTGGTGATGGTGTAGAGACGACAAATTCCAAGCAGAGCCTTTTTAACTAGTACCACTAGACACATGAACAGGGACAGGCAAGGTCTTCCATGTGTGGAAGTCGTGCTTCTTGTTGCCCAGAATGGAGAAAAAAAAAGGCACAGTTAGTTGGTTGATGCTATCAAATTAATTGCATGCGTATAGTATTCTATATGCGTGTTAATATAAACCTTGATCGTTTCCTCTGAAAGTTACACATGTGTATACGTTGTGGTTGCCGTACCGGCTTCGGTAAGAGACGCTATTATGTTTTCTAATAGTAAATTTAGGATGAGTTATTCAATTCTTTTGACAATCAATACCATGATATATTTATAGTTGTATATAGTGTATGGTAGAGATACATAAGTTGTCTCCATCCAACAAATCTTCAAGGTACCCTAAAAAAAACAAATCTTCAAGGTCTTCAAACTTCTCCCTATATGACGTCTTGTACTTTTCTGAGGGTAGACGAATAAACATGACATAGATATCAAACCATGGACATGCAAAATACCAACAAGGTTCTCCAATAATTTTAATGAGTACCAGTTATTCAATTAATATTGAAAAAATTGTGATCTGCATATGCATAGGTGTGTATGCATGCACTTATGCAGTATCGGTAGGGCCTGCACGTATTCATGCACCGACCAATCGATAAATCTCTGGTGCTAGATCAACAATTTGAATCAAGCGAATTTCACTTTATATCCATACTTTCACATTTTAACAGGTATTATTCAATTTATCAGTTTTGATCTAGATTATTTTATTTATTGGAAGTTTTACCCGATTTTACCCCAACAATCTACATTTATCTTCCTAGCTTTATCTACATGCGTTTTCTAGCTTTATTTTCAGCGCTACAACCGGTTCACTTTACCTCACCCGAAGCAGGGCCGGTTAGGATCAATGAAGGTGGAGCAGTTCTGGTGCGATAAAAAGCCACGAGAGAAATAACGAGGTGACATGCCATGTGTAGCTGAAGACCGGATCTCACATGATGGCACATCACTTCAAAAATCTTAGAAGGGGTAAAATCTAACAAAAAAATCCCACATAGGGTAACCTAGATGAAAAAGTACTAAATGGTGTGTTCTTGTCAAAAAGTACAAGGATGGGATAAAATACATAATTCGCTTTAATTCTTTAGTTTGCATACATTATTTTGAAAAAGACTATTAGGACTTAGATGCACATCACTTACTGATAATTAAAGTCATATAACTTCAAGATTGCCGACATCATCACATGGGTCCATTTGTTACCACGAACAATTGGCATCAATAGGACAACAATAACGTTAGAGCCTTTTTGCCAAGCAAATTGCTGGTAAGTTAATCGGCAATAGGAACATAAGCAAACTAATTAAATAAAAACAAAATTAGGAGATTTTTTCATACATTTGATATGATGTCATTGTTATCGGGGAGCATAGACGTGACTAAATGATGCCGCACAACGTTTCTTTAGTTGAAACCTTTTTTGATAAACTTTGTGGTGCACACAACTCAGTAGTAACACATAGTTTCCATGTTTACTAATATAAGACATTTTAGATATTTTAAAGTAGACTAAATATGAATCAAAATGAGTAAATCTACACGGTAAAAGTAGTCTAAACACGGACAAAAATGAGTGAATCTAAAAAAAACTAAAATATCTTACATTAGGGAACTGAGTGAGTATTACATAATCAAGGAACTGCGGAAAAAGATAAATACATGTTTTATATATAAGGTCCAACGTCAAATCAATGAAGCCAATCGTGACCATTTTATAATCGATAAGCTGAAATACATAAAGCTGCATGTGTGTAATTTGTCAAAACAAATTTCTGAATTTGTTCTAGTCAAAGATCGCCGTTAGTGAGCTAAGGAAAGAGACATCACCGGCGTGCGTCATCAGAACCATGGCCTGCGGGCTGCCGCGGGTGCCCGAATATATCTCGAGATAGTTAGATAAAATTACAAGAAGAAACAAAGAAAATTTCTCTATTAGGCACCGATTCTGTGGCCGACCAAAAACGAGGGCCATGCATGCCGCCCAAAGTCCAATATGTTGGTATACGTTTCGTGGACAACCGAACTTGTGATACTAGCATGGAACGGTGCACGTGGTTTAATTGACCAGCCTTTATGCGAGACATTTGCAAATTGGACACTAGGACAAAGCCCGTGCGTTGCACTGGATCAAATTTTACGTGAGTAAAAGTACATTGAAATACTTTTGGCTGCCTTAAGATTTCAAAATTGCAAGTACAGTGATCATAATTCATAATTAAACTCTTCTAATAAGGAAACACAAAGCTGACAGCACAAAGAATAAATTACGAAAACTGATAGCACAAAGAACAATTAATCAAAACTGACTGCATAAATAACAACATAAATTAGATTCAAAAATAAAGATTGCAAGATTTTGACCAACAAGATATAAAGTGCGGAGTGAGCTGCAACATGTAGTGGCGTGGCCTGCTGTCTAACTCGAGTACTAGGTCCCAGTCCATGTATTTCCTCTACAAATATCTCTCTCCCCTCACGCCATATCTAAAAAAATTTAACCATGCTAGATCCGACGAGCTTCCGCCAAATTCATCTTCTCCGCGAAGTCCGACCACCAGTCCCATGGTCATTATTTCCTCTTGAATACACACTGCAGATTCATTTACCTCCTTTGTGATTGCAAACACCGCCGTACTGCTCGGTTCCGGTCATCTCCATCGGCCATGAACGATTGGACGCAAGCAAGCCATCATAGCTAGTCAGGTGCGCCTATAGTCTATTTCCAGCATGATAGGGAGCGCTCCCAGAGTGCAGGAGGTGTCACGGCGGCGTGCATCTTGAACACTGGCGACCAGGAGGGAGGGGCGGGGAGCAGGGGTGCTCTATCGACGGCGGGGTGGTGCGCCGCGTAGACGAACGCTGACTTCGTTTGTTCTTACGTCCGAACTGTGTCTTCCGTCTTGCAATACGTCTCGTCGCCCGGCAGCGCATCACCTACGGGAAATTGATCATCGCTCGCCGCACGACAACGAGCTTGATGAACAGACAGCCCGAGACTTAAATTGCCCATGGTTTTCCGAGATTGTCACTGCTCGCCGGATCAATATCACCATACAAACTCGTCCTAATAAACTGAGGGCTTCTGTATGTTCATCAAGCTCGTTGGCATGAAATCAGTGATCGACTTAATTCCTGCTAAATGACCAATAACAATGGATAAATCGATCACCAATGAGGATGTATAGTGAGTGTCATTTTTGAGCTCGACCTTGAGGTCCGGTGCACGCGCGGTGCCGGCATGCATATATATTCAGGCTCCTAGTCTGTCAGTGTATCAGTGTATCAGTAGAACATCATTCCTTCCTGGATTGGTAAAGGCCGTTAATGGCATTGTTGTACAAGACTACCGTCATTAATCCAACCCACCAAAAAGTTTGAAAGTGTCCTCTAACCTGTTTGTAATCGAGTGGCTCTCCTTCAGAAGAATCCCAGCTGGCCTAGGAACACCGGTACCAAGGATGCGGTGCATTTGGGTCACCATGGCATGTCGGACAGAGACAGCCTCGTCGCTTGGGGAATCAATTCCTCAAGGCTTCATTGCTGCACATGTTTATGCTGCTTTGAACCACATAGTCTGATCCCATATCTCAATAATATGCACCCGATGCAACAAATATTTAACCAAATCCCAAATCACAAAGCAGCTCGGGGAGGATGATAACTGCAAAAGACGCTCGTATAGCAGTGCACAAAGACTATACCAAGCTGGATGAAATTCAGTAACCAACCATCTATACCTTATAAGCATGTAGATTGACGCCGCCAAGGCCCTAGAACCCGGATTGCCACGACGCGCTGAGATGGAGTATGGTACGCGGAGACGCTGCAGCCATGAGAGCTGAGCATCAAGGGACAGGGGCGACCACCTCGTCTGGCACCAGCAGCACGACGCTGGCGCTGTCGCCATGCCATTGCCATCACGCACAGCCACATCTGACGCGATGAGCAGTAGTTAGTTGTTGGTCCACTGTTCCCCACGACTCAGCCGTAGCTTCTCAGCGAAGACCGAGAGCTCCACGGCGTGCGCCGATGGCTTCGTCCATGGTCTGCCTGCCCCCGCCGGAGGAAGAGAAGGCCTGCATAGCTACGCCTGCACGATTGGATCGTTCACGAGGCCATGAGAGACCGATGAACATTGTATCAGCCTCATCGATCCGCGAAGTTTTTCCACTACAAAGCCGGCAATCCCTGCCCCGCAGCCATCCCATCCGTGGGCCGCAGTCGCCGCCGTCAACCAACGCCAAATAAGTCGTCATCGCTTTCTGATTCCCGTTGTCCAAAATCAATCGTGGTAGCCGACGTGTTGCGCAGCCCCTGTCTCCCCGTCCGACGTCCGCAATCGACTTGGATGGCCGGACAGCCTACTCATTGTAGTCGGTGTTGTCTACTTAATACAAAGACAATGACGTATCTAGTATGGACTCTAATCCTGATCAAGTTATACTCGGTTCACGCCATATAGATTGGCTGGGTTGGACCCAAGGTTACCAGTAAAAACTTCACGTGAAGCCTTTCACTTATCCATGGCATTGGTGGTAATATGTATTTTGGTGGAAGGGCAAATCAGTCTTTAAAAAGTGGTTGACGATGGAAAGTTTAATACTTTTATTATTAGGTATAGATATAGATATAGATATAGATATAGATATAGATATAGATATAGATACATAAGATGTGCTGCTATCTGAAATTGGTACTGCCATTTGCAACGGGGTCATCAGCGTTCTTATTTCGTCTTTTTTTTCTTCCATCTCCACATCATGATTCGGCGCCTTTCTTAAATTCGAAAACGCGTAGACACTGATTCATGCATGGAGCCTTGGGGTCGATTAACTGAACCATATCTGCATGCATGTAGATACTGCATGTGTCTTGTCCATGCTGGATCAGATCACTGATGTCGACGCCAGGTCGGCCCTTTTGGAAAAGGGCCTGGAAGAACACCGAGAAAAATGTGCATGTGATTATGCCCTATTTGTTGATTCACCCGCACTAGTGGAAAACAGGGCTTCAGTCCCGGTTTGTTTAGGGCTTCAGTCCCGGTTGCGCAACCGGGACTAACCAATCGGGACTGGAGCCCAATCTTTAGTCCCGGTTGCTATACGAACCGGGACTAAAGAGAGACCACGTGGCAGGGGCCGGGCGCTCGTGGGCGTAGGATCTTTAGTCCCGGTTCGTGTTACGAACCGGGACTAAAGTGTCCACACGTGGCAGCCTCTGCTGCTTCTTTATTTTCCTGGATTTCAATTGTTATTTAGGGGTTTAGGGTTTAGGGTATATTTGTATTTTGCTCCATTCAATTGTTTGATTCATTTCAAACAAGTTTTCTTATATACTTATTCATACAGCATTACAACATAATATATAAAACGATACATATATATATAATATATTTGGTTCACCGAGCATATACATGCATACAAGTATATATACAACTTGTTCACACACATAAGATCACGACTTGTGTTTAATTATAAACATTGTCTAATTGAAACCGGCATGAAATTCACCCTTTGGGTTAATGACATGTTCAAGCAGAAATCCGGCTAATTCCTCTTGAATTCCTACTACGCGTTCAGTCGGTGAGAGCCGATTTTGCTTTGCTTCGAACTACGAAGAAGAAGAACAATATGAATATGAATCATCATAACAAAATTGATGCCAATAAAATGAATTTGTCAGTATATTGTTTACTTACAGTTTGAAAATCAATTCCTTCAGTGACCTGCGCACGAAGGTTCTCGCAAGTATAGTATGCACATAGATTAGTCCCCGAAGGCTGCCTCGCACACTTTACGAGAATAGATTTTAGTCAGTGACATATCAAGATTGATATACTTAATGGTATTTGAAACTAGAATTAAAGGGATGTGTGGACCTAGCTCGTACGACTTACCTCGATCTGACGGTAAATCAGCTCATTTTTCCATTCACCTTTAACTGTGCGTATAAACCGTTTCCAAACACTACCGAGCAAACAAAATGAATAGATGAGTTATAGATGAACGAAAGAGACCGATATAATGCCGTAATGATTGAAATTACCTATCCATCACATGAAGGATGCTTTCGTATTCATTAAGTGGTTTATTCATCGAGTCAAAGATTTGAACCCTTCCATAGTCAGGTTCAATCTTTAGCAAAATCCAGTGGTAACTGCGTGCAAGTTTAATTATGTAAGTTAATAAACTCATCAATTACACTTATAACATCGAGTAAGGAAAAGTAATTGTGTATAAGATAGTAACACTCACCTGATGTTGTACGGAAAGAGTATTCTAGCTCGGTATTCCTGCGTAAGTAGGAACTCTAGCAAGTTATCCTCCGTATCCTTGCGATTCCTCTGTATCATCGCTCCGTTAACTCGATTTGGATCAATGAATCCAAGTTGGAGGTCATTCCTTTTCTTACATTCCATACTCTTCATTCTGCATAATAAACATCGTAGTGAGGAAAATTACATGCAAAGAACGAGTTGAGCTAGAGACTTATAGAAATAATGAATCACTTACAGAACATAGGCACTGACGAGAGATTTGTTGAGCGCGTCTTGATTGAATAGCTGAAAGAATTCATCAAACTCAATATGCACCAAGTCTTGACCTAAGAAATGGTCCTTTGTGATTTTCATAAGGAGAAAATCTTGCGTGCCCTTTGCGGCTTGCAGGTACCACTTATACAATTTTCGCATTTATGTTGGTAGATTCATTTCAATCTCAGGTGGGACCAGACTCTTCCCCTTTTCATATTGTCGTGCTATAGGCGCCTTTGGGGTGATATCTTCATGTAGCAATTGAGAAAGAGTCAAACCAGCTTCTTTAGCAAAGTCGGCGGGATTGGGTTGAGCAACACTCCCACCAGCATCACTAGCAAAGACCTTTAGCGGGGAGATCAATTTTTTGGTCTGTGCTCCAAGCTGGGCAACGTCTCTTTTCCCTCTTGCAGTTGCGCTTGTCTTATTAGCTTCTTTTTTTGCATCTACCTGCTTATCCAAACAACGCTTGTAGTCATCTGGCTTACGCAATTCATATTGCGAAGGTTGGGTAAGCATATCAAAGGCCCACTCCTTCTGTTCCAGAGTATATACCTGCTTCGGTGTAGGGGTCGGGCGTAGGGCTGCGAGCTTCCTTTTCACTTTGGCTCTATCCTCCGCCTCAATTTCTTCAGCAGTCTTCTCGATAGGAGGAGGCGGCACTGCCTTAGCTTTCTTGGCCCGTTTCTTCGGAGAGACATTGCTAGTGGACATAGCAGCGGACTTGCCACAACTCTGGGACTTACGAGTGGGCTGAGGCGGCGGAGGTGGTGGAGGCGGCTGACATTGAGGTGGAGATCGATGTGGACTCGGGGTATGGTGGTAGTCGTCCCTGTCATCGTCGGGAGGTGGTGAATTGCGAGGAATCGGAGGAGAGGGTGGCCGCCTTGGCGCCGAGCCTGGAAACACGATGTGTTTCTTATCCCAAAGAATTATACCACCCAATACTTCTCCCAGTTTTTCCTCCTCTTCAGGTCCAGCGACGTCAAGAAGGAGGGACTCATACCCCCTTTCAATTGCATCCACCCCGACCTTAGCATAGCCAGGTCGAATCTCATGGCCATGCCAGGTTTGTCCAGGTCCAGATGGCAACACATAGCCAACCGCCACCTTCATCGATATGTTCTTCATGGGATAATGCAGCTCACAGTCTATCTTCTTGGTGATATCATCCACGGGGTAGTGAACCATCGGTACCTCCGTGGAAGCCACGCTGCTTCTCCGCTGAGATCGGTCGCCTGATGCATGTTCTAGGTGTTGCTGATGCTGAGTTGCCCCTTGCGACTTTAATTCCTCCAGTGCCTTCTGCTGCAGTAAATACAACTCTCTCAGCTCAGCCTGTTGCCTTTCTATGCTCTCTATCCGTGAGGCCTCCTCCTGCGCCTTCCGCTTCTTCGCTCTCTCTCGGCTTCTATAAGTCTGGCTCTCTTCGGAGAACCCAGACCTCCACGAAATAGCAGAACCCAGACCCCGTGTTCGTCCTGTGTGTTCTTTGTTCCCGAGGGCCTTTGTCAGCTCGTCGTTCTCTCTGTCAGGCTTGAACGTCCCCTCTTGAACCTCGGCGATTGTCTTGATAAGTGCTCCCAGGGGTTCAGCAATTTGTTTCTTCTCTTCAACTAATTTCCCTGTTCTCTCATCATAGACAGCTCCATGTGCAAGTGCCCAATTTCTTGACCTTCTGGGCCATTGTTCTGTTTCTAGTTCGATGCCTTTTTCTCGTAGGGCGGCCTCTTGCATATCCTACTTAGGCTCGGCCCTTTTGTAGCCACCTGGACCCAACTTACGGTGATATTTCTTTTTCTTGGCATTTGCCTGATTTTTCTGACTCCTTAGCTTACCCAGCTCTGACTCCTTGTATCCCACAAATGCGTCCCAGTGATCCCGCAGGAACTCATTGGGGCCAGTAAATTCTGGAGCTTGTCGATCGGCGTTGACATAGGCGTTCCATAACCTCTTCTTGTGGTTATTGAACTGTGCAGCCATCTTCTTGAGAGCCCACTCCCTGACTTTCTCCTTCTGTTTCTCTGCTTCTTCCAGGGACTCGGTGACCGGCATATTGAAATGTGGAATGAGGGAATCCCAAAGTCTATCTTTCAAGACCTTGGTGACATAATTGACCGCTGCACCCTCTTCTGGCTCTGGCTGTGCTGGCTCTCCCTTTGGCGCCTTGGGCTTATACCAATATTGAATGCTTATCGGCACCATGTCCCTGACAAGACATCCACATTGTTGTGTGAACGCATTTGCGACACTCTTGGGTTCCAACGGTTCGCCTTCATTTGAGAGACGCCCAATCGTGTAATGCTGATTCGATGCCAGCCGTTTGGCCGGGCCTCGCTTCTTTCTAGAAGATTCAGAGCTCTAAAATAAGAAAACACTCGTTAATATATATACCACATAATGCATCGTCATCTACTGATTCATGAATAGAGCTAGTCTTCATATATATATATATACCTCGCCGGACCGTTTTATTAAGTCACGTCCAGTCCCTTGTGAGCCGTCCTCGCAATCATCATTTTCTGATTCATGCGGCTGCTCCTCCTCCATTCCGTCACCCGACTCGTTCAAAAATTCCGAGCCGTCGCCTTCTGCACGGGTGGTACCCTCTCCTTGTGCACGGGTGCTACCCTCTCCTATAATTTTCAATATCTCTTCTTCACCTTCTCTTCCGGCGCCGAAATCCATAACATAGATCAACAACATTACTCCATATTTTTATTTCTATTATTGCTAACAATATTACTAACAATATTTCTAACATTTCTATCTATTCACTTTCTAACTCTATATATCTAACCTAAATAGCATTTTACTAACTAGCATTTTACTAACATAATAATAGTAATAGCATAAAATCTAACATAATAATAATAGTAATAGCATTTTACTAACTTAATAATAGTAATAGCATAAAATCTAACATAATAATAATAGTAATAGCATTTTCTAACTATTAGTATTTTCTAACTATTGCATTTTCTAATTCTAACTCTATTTCAAATAAATTCCTATTACTAACAATTTTTCTATTAAGCCCATTTCTAACATTTCTATCTATTCACTATTTCTAATAAATTCCTAATTCTCACATTTTCCTAATAATTCCATTTCTAATAACATTTCTATTTCTAATAAATTCCTATTTCTAATAGCATTTCTATTTATTCACTATTTCTAATAACATTTCTATTTCTAATAAATTCCTATTTCTAATAGCATTTCTATCTATTCACTATTTCTAATAAATTCCTAATTCTCACATTTTCCTAATAATTCCATTTCTAATAACATTTCTATTTCTAATAAATTCCTATTTCTAATAGCATTTCTATTTCTAATAACATATCTATATATCGACTAACTATTCATAAAATCTAACCTAAAATCTAACATATATATTCTAACTAGCTAGTATATGCTAACACTAATTCTAACACTAATTTGCATATTCTAACACTACTAACCCTAAATACTAATTCTAACATTTTTTCTAAATACTATTTTTTTTACCTTAGCAGGGGGCACGCGCGGCCGGTGGTTGCTGGGCGTCGACGGCCGGTCGCCGGTCGGGGAGGCGCTCGGGGGGCTGTCGGGAAGGCGTGCGCACGGGCGGCGCTCGGATGGCGAGGGCACGGGCGGCGCTCGGACGACGGCGAGGGCACGGGCGGCGCGGGCTTGGGCACGGGCGGTGGCTCGGGCGGCGGTCGGGCGGCACAGGGTGGTGCGGGGTCGGCGGCGGTTGGGGCTCGGGGGCGGCGGCGCTCGGGGGCGATGCGGTCGGGCGGCACGGCGGCGCTCGGGGCGACGGGGAAAGGCGGCCGCAACGATCTACGCCGGCGTCTCCTCCGCTGTGTGCGATCCGATTTTGCTAAGTGTTGAGAGGAAGAAGAAGAGAGGGCGGCGGCGGGTTATATACCCCCCCTTTAGTCCCGGTTGGTGTCTCCAACCGGGACTAAAGACTTTTGGCCGGCGGTTACCAGTTCGCGCCTGAGCCACAGACCTTTAGTCCCGGTTGGTATTACCAACCGGGACTAAAGGTGTAATAAATGCGCGCCAATGCTGTATGTTTTTCCAGATTTCATTTGAATATGAATTTTGAAATTCAATTTGAATAACTTCTATATATTTTAGAATTTAATAAAACTTTGAATATGAAAAGTGATTGAAATTGAATAACTAATTCAAAAATATTTTCTATTTTCAAAATCAATTATTCTAACTATTTAAACAATTAACTATTTTGCCATTTTCAATTAAAACAATATTGATTAAAATTCTTTTTGCATATTTTAGAATTTGATAATACTTTGAATATGAAAAGTGTTTGAAATTGAATAAATAATTCAAAACTATTTTCTATTTTCAAAATCAATTATTCAAACTATTCAAACAATTAACTATTTTCCCATTTTCAATTAAAACAATATTGATTAAAATTCTTTTTGCATATTTTAGAATTTGATAATACTTTGAATATGAAAAGTGTTTGAAATTGAATAACTAATTCAAAAATATTTTCTATTTTTAAAATCAATTATTCTAACTATTCAAACAATTAACTATTTTGCCATTTTCAATTAAAACAATATTGATTAAATTTTTTTTGCATATTTTAGAATTTGATAATACTTTGAATATGAAAAGTGTTTGAAATTGAATAACTAATTCAAAAATATTTTCTATTTTTAAAATCAATTATTCTAACTATTCAAACAATTAACTATTTTGCCATTTTCAATTAAAACAATATTGATTAAAATTCTTTTTGCATATTTTAGAATTTGATAAAACTTTGAATATGAAAAGTGTTTGAAATTGAATAACTAATTCAAAACTATTTTCTATTTTTTAAAAAATTCCGGCTTATTAGTTCTTTTACACGCTGGATGGACTGCCGCTCTTCTCTTCCCGCCCTGCCATTTATACACACACCGTGGTGCTTCTTCCTTGCAGCACCTCCCCGCAAGCCCAAAAGAAAGCAATGGCCGCCGTCTTCCGCCTCAACCCCGTTGCCTCGCCCTACTACCTCTCTCCTACCCCTGCCGCCGCTATGTCCATGATACGTCTCAAACGTATCTATAATTTTTGATGCTCCATGCTTTGTTTTACACCATTTGCCTATTGTTTCGTTACACTTAGTGGCATTTTTATACATTTTCCGGAACTAACCTATTAACGAAGTGCCACAGTGTCAGTTTCCTGTTTTCTGCTGTTTTTGTGTTTCAGAAGTGATACACAGGAAATATTCTCGGAATTGGACGAAACAAGTTCCTGAAGTCATATTTTACCCGGAAGCTTCCAGACATCCGAAGAGGTGTCAGAGGGGGGCCACCAGGGCCCCACACAAGGGGGCGGCGCGGCCTAGCCCCTGGCCGCGCCACCCCTGTGTGAGGACACCTGGTCCCTCCCCTGACATCGCCCTTTCGCCTATAAGTACCCCCTGACGAGAAAAACCTAAGGCCCCGATCAGTTTTCCAGAATACATCGCGATCCGCCGCCGCCGTCGACCCGAAGATCGGGAGGGTCCAGAAGCTCTTCCCGGCACCCTGCCGGAGAGGGGAATCGCCACCGGAGGTCTTCTTCATCGCCATGTTTGCCTCCGGAGCGATGAGTGAGTAGTCTACCTTGGACTATGGGTCCATAGCAGTAGCTAGATGGTTGTCTTCTCCACCATGTGCTTCATGTTTAGATCTCATGAGCTGCCCTACATGATTGAGATCACCGTTATGTAATACTATGATGTTGGTTTGTTGGGATCCGATGAATATTGGTGTTTATGATTAAGTTGCTGTACTGAATTATATCTTTTGTTATCTCTATGTTGTTTATGATCTTGCATGCTCTCCATTGTTAGTAGCTATCTTGGCCGAGTAGTTGCTAGTGACTCCAAGAGGGGGTATTTATGCTCGATAGTGGGTTCATGCCTCTATTTCACCTGGGGGAGTGACAGAAACCTCTAAGGTGGTAGATGTGCTGTTGCTACTAGGGAGAAAACAACATTCATATACTCAAGGGCATATGCTTTGTTTACATTACACACACTTTGCTTAATGCAATTATCTGTTGTTCGCAACTTAATACTTTCGGGGTGTTCGGATGATATCCCTGGGGGTGGATTATTAGTCATAGATGCAGTTGGATGGCGGTCTATGTATTTTGTTGTAATGCCCAGAGTAAATCTCATAGTGATCTTCTTGACATATCACGTTATCTTTATTCTATCAATTGCCCAACTGTAATTTGTTTACCCAGCATGTTATTTTATCTATGGAGAGACACCACTAGTGAACTGTGGACCCCGGTCCTATTTTAATCATATTGCAATCACCTGTTTACTATTCCCGCACTGTTTACTTTACTAGCATTTTACTATTGTTTTCCACTCGATACACTCATAACCTTTGTTTCAAGCAAACCGGTGAGATTGACAACCTCATCGCAAGTTGGGGACAAAGTATTTGTCTATGTGTGTGCAGGTTCCACAAACACCTTCATTCGTCACCGTCTCCCTTCTCCTGATCGATATTAAACCTTGGTTTCTTAACTGAGGGAAAATTTGCCGCTACACTCATCATACCTTCCTCTTGGGGTTCCCAACGGGCTGGTCATCACCACGCACAAGGACAGTTTGCTCCCACATCAATTTGGAGTAGCAGTCCATTCCTGATTTCTTCGCCTCGCAGTTCTTGTGCCCACAGCAGCTTCCACATCCGCTCCCCCCACCCCCAGCTTACGGGTGGCCTGTAGCTTGCGGCGGCGGCTGCAGCCCCATTGGAGTTTGCACGGTGGGGATTCCTTCGTTCCCACTGCAGACAGCGTATGAGCACCCCCTGCTGGTACCGCCGCCAGTGACGGTGTACTACTGCACGCCGCCACCGCCGCCACAGCAGCTATCGGCTCCCCGTTGCCGCATCACAGAGATATTTGAGGAAACTTTGAATATAAAAAGTGTTCGAATTTGAATAACTAACCCAAAATCGTACATTTACATCAAAGTTTAATACATTATTACACATCACCAACATCCCCATCTAGTGTTGGGGTTTCCTTCTGCACCGTAACCATGGAGTATCTTCTTTGTTTAAGAGGAGGGTTGGGTCAGTGTTCACTCTGAAGGGCGGAATTTCATCAAACTTGTTATAATCTTCTGACATATCTGTCTTGTCCTCCACTCCCACGATGATTCTTTTCCCTGAGAGAACAATGTGTCGCTTTGGCTCATCGTGTGATGTATTCATTTTCTTATCTTTTCTCTTTCTCGGTTTTGTAGACATGTCCTTCACATAGAAAACCTGAGCAACATCGTTGGCTAGGACGAATGGTTCGTCCATGTACGCAAGATTGTTGAGATCCACTGTTGTCATGCCGTACTTTTGGTCTACAACTACCCCGCCTCCTGTCAGCTTGACCCATTTGCATCGAAACAAAGGGACCTTAAAAGACGGTCCATAGTCAAGTTCCCATATCTCCTCTATGTAACCATAATATGTGTCCTTTGTCCCATTGTCGTGTAATGCATCAAAGCGGACACCACTGTTTTGATTGGTGCTCTTTTTATCTTGGGCGACCGTGTAAAATGTATTCCCATTTATCTCATAACCCTGGAAAGTCACTATAGTTGAAGATGGTTTCTTGGCCAACATGGACAGCTCATATCCAACAGTGGCGTCATTTATGAGAAGTGTTTGCAACCAACCACCAAAAGTCGCCATGTGCAACTTTGTAATCCAGGAGTTTGACTGCCCAGGGTTTTCCGAGCGTACAATATTCTTGTGTCGCTCCATATACGGCTCCACCAACGTGGAATTTCGTAAAACTGTGTAGTGTGCTTCACTCAAAGAATGTCCGTCCATACAGTATGTTGATTTCATTCCTAGCGTGCCTTTTCCACTTAGTCTCCCCTCATGCCGCGATTGAGGAAGACCAATCGGGTTCAGGTCAGGAACAAAGTCAACACAAAACTCAATGACCTCCTCTGTTAGATAGCCCTTGGAGATGCTTCCTTCTGGCCTAGCACGGTTATGCACGTATTTCTTTAAGACTCCCATGAACCTCTCAAAGTGGAACATATTGTGCAGAAATACTGGACCGAGAATGGTAATCTCTTCGACTAGGTGAACTAAGAGATGCGTCATAATATTAAAGAAGGACGGTGGGAACACCAACTCGAAGCTGACAAGACATTGGGCCACATCATTCTGTAACCGTTGTAGATCTTCTGGATTGATTACCTTCTGCGAAATTGCATTGAGGAATGCACATAGCTTCACAATCGGTACTCAAACATTTTCTGGTAGAATCCCCCTCAGTGCAACCAGAAGCAATTGCGTCATAAGCACGTGGCAGTCATGAGACTTTAGGTTTTGGAATTTTTTCTCGGCCATATTTATTATTCCCTTTATATTTGACGAGAATCCAGATGGGACCTTGATACTGCTCAGGCATTCAAAAAAGATTTCCTTCTCTTCTTTGGTAAGAGCGTAGCTCGCAGGACCCTTAGAATCCTCCGGATGCATGCCGTCTCTTCTTTTCATACGGTGCTGGTCCTCCCGTGCTTCTGGTGTATCTTTTGTCTTCCCATACAAGCCCAAGAATCCTAGTAGGTTCACGCAAACATTCTTCGTCACGTGCATCACGTCGATTGCAGAGCGGACCTCTAGGAATTTCCAATACTCAAGCTCCCAAAATATAGATTTCTTCTTCCACATGGGTGCATGTCCGCTAGCGTCATTCGGAACAGACAGACTGCCAGGACCCTTTCCAAAGATTACTTCTAAATCTTTGACCATATCAAATATATCATCACCAGTATGGCGTTTAGGCTTGCCCCGGACTTCTGCCTCGCCCTTGAAATGCTTGCCTTTTTTCTTCAATTGATGTTTGGGCGAAAGAAATCGACGATGCCCGAGATACACCACCTTCTTACTTTTATCCAAATATATGCTATCGATCTCACCTAAACAGTGAGTGCATGCATTGTATCCCTTGTTTGTCTGTCCTGAAAGGTTACTAAGAGCAGGCCAATCATTGATGGTCACGAACAGCAACGCTCGTACATCAAATTCCTCTTGTTTGTACTCATCCCACACACGAACACCTTCAGTCTGCCACAGCTGTAAAAGTTCATCAACTAATGGCCTTAGATACACATCAATGTCATTACCGGGTTGCTTCGGGCCTTGGATAAGCACTGGCATCATAATAAACTTTCGCTTCATGCACAACCAAGGAGGAAGGTTATATATACATAGAGTCACGGGCCAGGTGCTATGACTGCAGCTCTGCTCCCCAAAAGGATTCATGCCATCTATACTTAGACCAAACCTCAGGTTGCGTGCGTCTTTCGTAAACTCCGGGAAATCTCTGTCGATTTTTCTCCACTGCGACCCATCAGCGGGGTGTCTCAACATCTCGTCACTCTTACGGTCTTCTTTGTGCCACCTCAACAACTTGGCATGCTCTTTGTTTCTGAACAAATGTTTCAACCGTGGTATTATAGGTGCATACCACATCACCTTGGCAGGAACCCTCTTCCTGGGGCGCTCGCCCTCAACATCACCAGGGTCATCTCGCCTGATCTTATACCGAAATGCACTGCACACCGGGCATGCATTCAAATTCTCATACTCACCGCGGTAGAGAATACAGTCATTAATGCATGCATGTATCTTCTGCACCTCCAATCCTAGAGGGCAGACAATCTTCTTTGCTTCATACGTACTGGCGGGCAATTCGTTATCCTTTGGAAGCATCTTCTTCATAATTTTCAACAACTTTTTAAATCCCTTGTCAGATAAACCACTCTCTGCTTTCCATTGCAGCAATTCCAGCGTGCTTCCTAGCTTTTTCTGGCCATCTTCGCAATTTGGGTACAAATCCTTTTTGTGATCATCTAATATGCGTTCCAACTTCTCCCTCTCCTTTTCACTTTCACAGTCAATCTGTGCATCAACAATGACCTGACCAAGATCATCAGCGGGCATATCTGATGCCCGTTCTTCACCTTCTTCTTCTTCTTCTTCATTATCTTCCATTGCGGTATCGGTGGTTTCAGGGAAATCAGGATAGTTGTCATCATTCTCTTCTTCATCGTTGTCTTCCATTATAACCCCTCTTTCCCCATGCTTGGTCCAACAATTATAGCCGGACATGAAACCGAACCGGAACAGGTGGATGTGAAGGGTCTTTGTGGAGGGGTAATCCTTCTCATTTCGACAACCACCGCATGGACAACACATAAAACCATTCCGCTTGGTTGCCTCAGCCACCTTGAGAAAAGAATGCACGCCTTTAATGAAATCTCTAGAGCGTCGATCGGCGTACATCCATGCTCGGCTCATCTGCATTATATAAGTACATATCAAATGCAAATCAAATATACAATTTCTATTTCTATCTCTAATTTTAGTTTGATAAGTAAGAATAAGTTAACAAAACTTTAGTCCCGGCTGGTGGGTACAACCGGGACTAAAGGTGGTTTTTGTGTCATCTAACAAAACTGTCGGTGGAATAAGGACGTGTGGGTAACCTTTAGTCCCGGCTGGTGGGTAGAACCGGGACTAAAGCTGTTGGCAGGATAAGGATGCGTGGGTGGATGCACTGCTCGATGAGATAAAGCATGTAGCGCACGACGCCCCTGTCGGAGGAACACGACAAAAGTAGAAGCGGCGCCGTGCCTATAAAAGGAGCATCGATACGCCATGGCAAGCACAACTCGAAGGCAGGGAGAGTTTCATCCCCATGGATAGAGGAAAGGGTTGGGAAATCTCCCGTGGCGGAGTTTCTCGAAGATGTCGTTGGTGCTCACGCCCTACGGCATCTTCGAAAGCTCCGCCTCGGAAAAATTTCCCTGCAAGCCCGTGAAAGACTCCATCTCCTCTAACAGTGTTGGGTAAAGGGTTGGAAAATCTCCCGTGGCGGAGTTTCTCGAAGATGTCGTTGGTGCTCACGCCCTACGGCATCTTCGGAAGCTCCGCCTCAGAAAAATTTCTCTGCAAGCCCGTGAAAGACTCCATCTCCTCTAACAGTGTTGGGTAAAGGGTTGGAAATCTCCCGTGGCGGAGTTTCTCGAAGATGTCGTTGGTGCTCACGCCCTACGGCATCTTCGGAAGCTCCGCCTCGGAAAAATTTCCCTGCAAGCCCGTGAAAGACTCCATCTCCTCTAACAGTATTGCGTAAAGGGTTGGAAAATCTCCCATGGTGGAGCTTCTCGAAGATGTCATTGGTGCTCACGCCCTACGGCATCTTCGAAAGCTCCGCCCTACGTCATCTATCTCTATTTCTATCGCTATTTCTATTTTTCTATCTCTATCTCTATTTCTATTTCTATGTTAGCTATGTCTACTTCTATTTTTATTTTTAATTCTAACATTTCTATTTCTAATAGCATTTCTATTTCTAATAAAATCTAACATAAATAAAATCTATATAGCATTTCTATTTTTACCTCTATCTTCACCTATTTGTACACATAATCAAATAAACATCTAATAATTGCTCCCGTAAAAAAATCACAAATCTCTCTACTTCTAGAGCAATAAATGAGCTAAATTACCAATGAAAGACAAAATCACAAAATTCCTCACCTTTTAGTCCACTTAGATTGAAGTGGGGACATCAATTTGTGACAAAAAATGGTGGTCAAAGAGGATGAACTCGAGTTGCATGAAGAACACTTAGAGTGGAGAGGGGGAGTGGCTGGCTCGGGGAGGAAGAAGGAGCTGCTTTATACAGGGAAGTCATTAGTCCCGGTTTGTAATACCAACCGGGACTAAAGGCTTAATCTTTAGTCCCGGTTGGTGTTACCAGCCGGGACTAATGAGCCTGGCAACGGCCGGATTGTGATCCAGAGCCTTTAGTCCCGGTTCGTAATACGAACCGGGACTAGAGGTTCGAAACGAACCGGGACTAAAGAAATCTGCGTTCCAGCGGCCGAAAAAGCGGTGGGGCCCGGGACATCAGTCCCGGTTCAAACAGAAACCGGGACTAATGCCCTAAAATATTAGCCCGGTTTTCTACTAGTGCCGCGGCAGCAGGGTGTTCTTCTGGTCAATTCCAACTACCACCTGCTTAAAGTAGAGTGGCAGCACGCAATCCTTGTGCCTAGTAACAAACGAGACTTGTTTGTTTATGACTTTGTCTTGGCGTAAGATATGTGCAAATTTCAATCAGTGGATCGTAAGCTTTTGACTTTTGGAGTTGCTCGGATCGACGACTCAGTATATGTCTGTTTATTTGTGTGCGTGCATGTACTGCGCAACCAATCCGAGCATCCGCTATCTGATGGCTGTATACTGTCTTTGAAAAGTCCAACAGGATAGATACAGTAACCATTTCCAAATGGAGTCTCTTTGCACAGTTGCATTCAGGGTGACATCGATCGGCCATATTGGGTGGATTAGAGAGAGATGTGATTCAAGGACCGTATACTGCAATTATAAACAACCTGCAGGCGATGAGAATTTGAGTAGTAGTTGGTCTATGCACGGTTTTGCGCATTTATCTCAGCTTCATATATAAAAACGCAAGATTTTGTTCTGCGTTGGATACCAGAAAAGTCCGGACATGTATTTGGGAAAATTTCAGAACCTAGAACCAGGTCCTCGACCTTGCTCTCTCTTGCCCGCTCTCCTCGGAGGTCGCCCAGATCGACACGCTGCTGCCGTCTTACATGTGGTGTCAGGCCCTAAGCTACTAACAACGAAAGATTCAGAGTACATCAACAGCAGTAAACTCGTGCTGGATTTCAGAGGGATGATTCAGAGTACACGAGTTCTTGGATACAACTAGCCAGACCACGAACAGTGGCAGCGCGGGGTGTGTGGGGGGGTGGGTGGGGGGGGGAACGGGTGCAAAAGACTTGCCACCATTTATTAATTAAGAAGGAGAGTTTAACAAGCACGAAGCTCGAATTAAAAAGAAAAAAAGCGTTCAACGGGATTACTCTCGCATCATTACAAGACTCAAATTCTTAGCACCCGCGGCGATCCATAGACGCACTTCACTCTTTATGAGCTCGAGAAAGACCGTCGTCGGAGCGGCCTTGTTATTGAACACTCTCGCATTGCGCTCGTTCCAAATAGTCCAACTCACAAGCATTGCAAGAGAGGCAATAGCCTTGCGGTTAGGCTTGGCGACGCAAGCCAACGTCGTCCACCACTCTTCAATCTCGATTCCGGGCACCCAATCTTGGGTGCGTATGTTTGCAATCCCAAGCCACTCGATGACCAAATTCCAAAGCCTTTTAGTGTAGCGACATTGGGAGAAAAGATGTGCCGCCGATTCTTGCGTTTGCTTACAAAGTTGGCAAAGGCCACAATTGTCCCACCCTCTCCTCTCAAGGCGGTCCGCCGTCCAAATCCTATTTCGGATAGCCAACCAAGAAAAGAATTTGACCTTCGGAGTGGTCCAAGCTTTCCACACCATCTTGTTGAAGTTTGTAAGAGTGGCACCAAAGAATTGAGCCTCATAGGCCGATGGGGAATAAACCCTAGAAGAGAGAATGTCGACTACAGCCTAGGGCTAGCGATTATAAAGCAAACTAAATCTAGCGGACAAACCACTGGGTGGTTGAGAAGATAAGATTCAGACCAATGAGTACAGCTTGACACCAAAGCCATAGAAGCTTGTAGCCCTTGGATGGACGATCTATGGCCAGTGTTGATGATGGAGGCGTGAAGCGGCATCGTTGAATCTTGGACATTGATTGGGCGATGGACGAACAACAACATCTTGAGCAACACTGCTAGGTGTCGATCAGACTTGGGTCATCAGTTTCATCAGCAACACCTCAAGGCATGACAACTCCCCCTCAGTGGGACCATACTTGTCCTCAAGGCTAAAATGTCCCAGGTAGCTTTCTTGGCTGGCAGATTTTCCCATTTGATGAGCCACTGTATGGAAATGGAGCCCTGAACTCTTGGGATCAGTTTCCGGTCCAAGATCGCTTCTCATGCAATGAGGATAGTTCCATTTGGGTTTAGCAGTGGTAGATTAGGTGTAGGTATAGCTTTTGCACCAAGGTGCTTCTTTAGCTGACTCACATGGAAAGTGTGGTGTAATTTGCATCCTTCTGGTAAAAGCAATTTGTAAGATGTGTTTCCTATTTTCTCTAGAACTTTGAATGGGCCATAGTACATGGAGTTTAACTTGAGACATATGTGTATGCTTAAGGAAGTATGCCTATATGGCTAAATTTTAAGATAGACCATGTCACCAATTTCTAGTTGTCTTTCTTTGTTGTTCTTGTCTGCTTGCACCTTCATGAGCTCTTGAGCTTTCTGTAGGTATGCTTTGATCTGTTGTGCAATTGCAGTAGTATTGAGGTTTGGTGTTATAACAGGTGCCAGTTCATCAGCTGGAATCAGAAGTTCTACAAGATGAGGAGGTGGTCTGCCATACAAGGACTAAAATGGAGTCATATTCAGAGAGGTATGAAAGGTATTGGTGTACCACCATTCAACTGGTGTCAGCCAATGATGCCATTTCTTTGGCTGAAGGAATGCCATATTTCTCAGGTAATTTTCAAGGCACTGATTGACTCTTTCAGTGCCCATCTGTCTGTGGATGGTATGATGTGCTAAAATGCAGTTTCACACCCAGGGATTTGAACAAGTCTTGCCATAAAGCACTAGTAAAGATCATGTCTTTGTCAGTCACTATGATAGTGGGGATACCATGGAGTTTGAACACATTGTCAGTCAATGCTTAGCCACTATTCTAGCATTGATAGGGTGCTTCAAGGAGATGAAATGTGCATACTTGGTAAACCTATCTACCACTACCAAGATCATATCCTTATTTTCTAATAATGGAAATCCCTCCACAAAATCCATGCTTATATGGGTCTAAGAAAAATCTAGTACAGGAAGGGGTTGTAGCAGACCAGGGGTACTTACAGTGTTCTGATTTATTAATTTGGCAAGTTGGGCACTGCTTGATAAATTCTACTATTTGGGTTTTCATGAATGGCCAACGAAATAGTATTTTTATCCTCTAGTGTGTAGCCTTTTCTCCAAAATGTCCACCCAATTCAGAATTATGCAGGGAGTCAATAATCTTATTCCTTAATTCAGAGTTGTTGCCTACATGTATTTTGGCCTTGTAGCATAGCAGTCCTTTGGAATATGTATAGTTGGTGATGGATGTAGGAGCCACAATCAATTTTTCAATTAGTTCCTTGCATTTTGGATCATCTGCATATGATTTTGTGACTTCATTCACCCAAGCAGGGATAGCAGTAGTGGTGAACATTGACTGAATTGTGTGCTTAACTCTGGACATCAGCCACTTTTTTCCTTTACCTTCTTGTATTCTACTATGTAGTTGTACCCTAGTAGCTTTACCAACAACTTGTGTTGAATACCTTCTGTTAACTTTTGTTCTTGTATGTACGCCAAGCTTTGTTGACCAGTTTAGAACTAATGCTTCCATTTTTTCGGTGCTTCTAGAATTGCAGGTGCTTCTTTGTCATAGTTTTAGTGTCCTGCAAATCTAGGACCCAATGCTTTACTCATAAAGGAAATTGGCCTGCCATTTTGCATTAGGACAACACCAATACCATAATCATAAGCATTTGATTCCATGATAAAAGGAAGTGTGAAATTGGGCAGTGCTAGTACAGGGGGCTGAGTCATGATCCTTTTGAGTGACATGAAGGATTGTTCTTGTTGCTTTGTCCATTAAAACTTATCTTTCCTCAGGGCATCAGAGAGTGGCCTGCAAAACACCTCATAATTTTTGATAAACCTTCTGTGATAACCAATGAGCCCCAAAAATCCCCTCAGCTGAGTCACATTTTCTGGTTGTGGCCATTTGTTGATAGATTCTAATTTCTTTGGATCTGTTGCCACTCCTTGAGAAGAAAGTATATGCCCTAAATAGTCCACCTTGTTAGTGGCAAAGGTGCATTTAGATAATTTGGCAAATAACTTGCTCTTCTTTATTAGATGAAAGACTTCTTGCAGATGAGATACATGAGCAGCTAATGTCTTGCTGTAAATAAATATATCATCAAAAAAAATACCAGAGCACATTTTTTAGAACTGGTGCTAGAACTGAGTTCATAAGTTGCTGGAAAGTGGCAGGTGCATTGGTTAAGCCAAAAGGCATGACCACATACTCATAATGCCCTTGGTGAGTAGTGAATGTAGTTCTATCAATGTCCTCTACTCTGGTGATAACCACTCCTTAAATCTATTTTTGAGAATACAGCTATTCCCTTTAGTTCATCCAATAAATCCTCAATAATTGGTATTGGATACTTGTTTTTAACAGTTTGCAAATTAAATTTCCTATAATCGGTGCATTTTCTCTAGGTTTGATCCTTGTTTTTGACTAAGACAACATGTGAAGAATATGGACTGGTGATGTCTCTTATCACCCCTTTCTGTAGTAAATCTTTAATAATTTGTTCTGGTGCATTTTTATGGTGATGAGGTAGTTTATATGGCCTCTGATTGACTGCTTTTTCATCAGGAAGTAATAGGATGGAGTGGTCACATTCCCTATTTGGGGGCAGTTCTTGTGGTTCAGAAAAGAGATTAGTGTACTGGTCAAGGAGTTGTTGAATAACTTGTGGGTACCACTACATCTCCTGTGATGTTTCTTGTTGCTACTGCACAAAGAGGAATGCTCCATAAGTTGCTTGCATCCATAGCTTGGTGATGTTGACATTGTCTTGGATATTGGCATGAGAGGGTAATGTTTCATCATGAAATGTGACAGTTGTGTCATCAGATGTTGTTACTTTCAAGGTCATTTCTTGTAGTCCAAGGTATTTGGACTTTGGTGATAAATCCAGTCAGCACCCAGTATCACATCATACCCTTTCAATTGTAAGATCTTGAAATCAAAGATGAACTTGGTGTCTTGAATTGTATATGTACAACCCAAACAAGAAAATTCAGTCCAGAGAGTCTGGCCATTTGCAACTCTTACATTCATTTTGGCAGTGGGAAGTAGTTCACAATTTGCTCTGGTTGCAAATCCAGGTGTCATGAAAGTTGTTGTGCTGCCAGTATCAACTAGCGCACTTGCACTTTGTGTGCCAATCATGGGAGACATAGTAAAAGTATGGTGATGTGATTTTAAACCCCACATAGTATGCATGTTGAGGTGCAGTTCTGGTTGTGCAGGTTCAGTTTCCTCCTCAGTGTCAGTATCTTCAGTGATATAGATGATATCCTGCTGGTCTTGCTGGGAGGCTTGGAGGGATAACACTTGGTGACGAGGGTTTAACTCAGCAATGTCCTAGAATAAGGACTTAGGATTGAGGAAAGAGGGCGTCAGATGAACTCGAAGGTACGGATTCAGACAAACAAGGCGAAACTTGATGTGTATTGAGACAAAGCGTAGAATTACAAGCTCAATCTCGATGTCTCACTGGCCGACCTCTCCTGGACCCTATTTATAGGTGGCCAGATCGGGTTCGATACAAATTAGTCATACACGGCGTATTACAATGTAGCTTTCATATTCGACTACAACTATACTTCGGCCTCCCTCTTGGGCCTATGTTTCTATGGGCTTCTACCCAAACAGACCTCAGGGGTACAAACATCATGGGCCTTGGTAGTCATACCCTTGTCAGTAGCCTTTGAGATTCTACCCGAAATGCATATTCATGTTGAATCTTAAATCTTCAAATCATTGACTTGTAATCTTTGACTTCTTTACTTCACATTTGTCATGGGGATTTTGGTAAACAAGTCCCGGAGCAGACACTTTCTACCTACTTCAAACTCGAGTCCTCGGACCAAATTCGGTACCTGGCGTAATCTAGCTTGTGCCGCATTTAGGACTTATCAAAGCATGAATTCTAGTATTTCTTAGGGTACCCAGTGCGTCCACCGAGATTTTCTTCGTATCGTGGATACATAAATTTACTAGCAGAGCGCATTAATATTCATGTGCGAATACTAGGCCATGTAGGACGGATCCTGAGGTCTTACCTTCATGATCTTTGTGACCATGACATTTAGACATGTTATCACGGCGGACGCGGTCTGAGAATATGAGTTTATCGAAAGCCTTGTTTGGATGTTACAATACCCAAAATCATCGGGTTACTTTACTTAACATGTCACAAATTCCTCTCAATGGGAGTGAAATGTCGAATTTATTATCTGGTGTTTGCCACCGATGATTAGGTCGAACTTTTACTCCTCCATTATAGTCGATGTTTGCAATTCATCGGGTGCGCGACCAGCGCTCCTGATGGGAGTAGCCCCCAAGGCTATAGTCGAATTATCTTTATTCGAGTATAGGCTCAAATTATCTTCATTTTAGTCATAATATTTGATGACCCACAAGTATAGGGGGTTTATCGTAGTACTTTCGATAAATAAGTGTGTCGAACCCAACGAGGAGCAGAAGGTGTTGATGAGCAGTTTTGATCAAGGAATCACTGTAAATACTAACAAACAGGTTTTCAGGGGTATTTGGTAATACGAGTAAATAAAGTGCGAGTAAATAAAAGACAGTAGTAACAATTGCAGCAAGTGGCCCAATCCTTTCTTCAGCAAAGGACAAGCCAGTTGTGTACTTATAATAACCAAACGTTCTCGAGGACACATGGGAGTTTTCTGTCAAGAGCTTTCGCTTCATAAAGCCAATAGTATTTATTGGTTTGATAGGTGTTATGGGGGTGAACCTGTGCTAGCGCACTACCCTTACTAGGATAAATACACACTTGTGATTATACCCCTTGCAAGCATCTGCAAATACAAGAAAGTAATTAAGATAAATCTAACCATAGCCTTAAACTCTAAGATCCTACGCTCCTTGGTGCAATGGTTTCCCAACGGAGGTTTAGGTTTCTGTCACTCCAGCAACCCCACAATCGGTAGCCAAATACACAATGCATCTCACTAGGCCCATAAATGGTGAAGTATCATGTAGTCGACGTTCACATGACACCACTAGTGAAATAGCACCACAACAATATCAAACCATTAAATATTTCTCAACAATAATTCACTACTAACATCTTGACTTCTCCCATGTCCTCAAGAACTAAACGAACTACTCACAAGACATCATATGGATCATGACCAGAGGTGAAATAATGGTAAATAACAATCTGAACATAAACCTTAACTCAACGGTTCTACTCAATAGCATCAACTACAAGAGTAATCAACACCAGGAAAGTTTCCCCTATGAATATAACAAGATCCAACTCAAGATGTTACAGCGGGATGGCGTGGTGATGGTGGAGATGAAGGTGCTGGTGATGGAGATGATGACGATGATGATCCCGATGAAGTCCGGTGCAGTGGTGATGATGATGGCGACGATCTCCCCTCTCCGGGAAGGAATTTCCCCGGCAGATTTCTCCCTGCCGGAGAGCTTTTCTCTCTCTGGTGTTCTCCGCCCCGCAGAGGCGGCTGTGTCTAACTCTGAGCCCCCCCTGACTTATGTTTTCGGGGACGATGATGTACGCGAAGGGGCGAGACCAGAAGTGGGCCAGGGCCACCTCACACAGGGCTGGCGCGGCCAAGGAGCTGGCCGCGCCACCCTGGCGTGTGGGGCCCCTGGCTCCTCTCGACTCCTCCTTCTAGCTTCCTGAGTCTTCTGGGAAAATATAATTTCTGGGTATTTTTCTGGAATTTTCCTAATCTTCAAAATATGGTCCCCTGATGGTCCTTTTTCCAGCAGAATCCTGACTCCGGCAGCAACTCCTCAGATGATCATCAAACATGTGAAAACAAAGGAAATAACATAAGTATGAACTCTAAATATGAAATAATCAATGAATAACAGTAAATTATGATACAAAATAGTGATGCAAATTGGACGTATCAACCCCCCAAGCTTAGACCTCGCTTGTCCCCAAGCAAAAAACTGAACTCGGTAAACATGACCACATGTTTATGGAGTGAAGTGTCGATAATCAAAATACGGACAAGAAGCATCACATTCACTAAGGCACAAATTATAATAGATAGCAACTTCCCTTTATAAGATATAGACTTGCAATAGGTAAAAGGGAATCACATGTAAAGATGCACAAGGTAAACTATAATTGGCAATGGCAAACCTTAGTTCTTGGTCAAAGAACGATGAACAAACTATGCTTTCTTTTGAACGGAGCCTTTTAAAATAGAGCTAATATAGCAAAGACTATATGCTCAACAAAACAAACTTTTGCATTTGTAGAGAGCTTTCAAAGACATATTCCTTCAGACAAAAGCATTATACAAAACAAGGAAGATAGTAAACATGATTAAACAGATCAACATATGGATGAGTGAAACATAACAACTCAAATGCTTGCTGGAGATAGAGGGAAATAGGTTGACTCAACATAAAAGTAAACGATAGGCCCTTCGCAGAGGGAAGCAGGGATTAAACATGTGCTAGAGCTTTTCTTTTGTAAAACAGAGGTAAAAATTGTTTTGAGAGGTGGTTGCTTTTGTCAACGACTAGCAACGGAGTTCTTGATATCTTCCATACTAAACAAGTGAGAGCGGTTCCGAAATATTTAATTAATTGGCACTTTGGTGCTCTTTTATAGCTTTGCACTCCTCCCCACCTTTTTCCTTTCTCAAACCATGGCTAACCGATTCCATCGGGTGCCGACCAACTTTCTCATTCCATTGGAGGAGTGCTTTTCTCTTTTTTCTTTTTCTTTTTGAGATTATAATGGTCTGACCAGCTCCCTTGCAAAATTAATGACGAGCAGATGAAGCTGCCTAGTCGAGGGGTACTCAATTTTGTATGGAAGATAACAAACCCATCCACTACGTCCTCATGAGCTAAAAACAGTGGCACAAAATGAGAAGTGTTTGAAAGTTTTTGAAAGGTCGCACATGAAAATTTACTTGGAATGGCTTAAAATACCATGCATAGGAATTTATAGTGGACTCTTTGGAAGTGACTTGGCTTTTGGGAATTGGATGCATGAGTAGAGCTCATACTCAGTACAGGTTTTTGGCTAGCAAGGCTGGATAGCAAGCATAAGAGTTGCATGAAACAGACAAAAATACATATAATAAGAACAATCATGCAAACTCCCTTGAAGGTACAATGATTTTAACTTTGAGAATAACAATGCTTATAAGCCAAACATAAGGAAAACTGAAGTGATGTGACTACAAGCACTTCTTTATTCTTTTCTACTCAAACCTCAAGGTAAAATTGCTATTGACCAAGCTAGGTTTGCCAAAACCAACTAAATTTACTCATGCTCCTAAAGTGATACCAATACCAATCAACAAGACTAGTCATACAAGAGAGATTGCAGACTAACATAAAGTGTTCGAAAAGTAAACGATAAAACTTCTCATTAATATTTTATTACCGCAACTCACACCAAGGGATACATAGATAACCAACTAAGGAGGATACTTCCAAACTGCAAACTATTCTATAAGATAACTTCTCTATTCATGATATGACACTACTTGAAAAGTAAATGAGCGAAAGGTAATGATGTGATACCGCGGCACTCCCCCAAGCTTGGAACAAGCCAAGGGAATGCCTATACCGATGACGAATTACTCCTTTGGCGGTAATGGTAGCAGCCTTGGATTAATGTAATATTCCTACATTCTGCGAAGCCTGAGATTCTCCTCCTGAAGCATCTTTACCTCCCTCTTCAAGGCTTCATAATGAGTGCAAAACTCAAAAGTGACCAGCATTCCGTGTTCTATCACGGGCATGGAGTCAAGATCCAAAACATGATATGTTAGTCCCTGCAGATCATGAGAGAAGATACGCCTAGCTTTTGTTGGTCCTTCCCAAGCAGGGTTTTTCGGCCTTGCTCTTCCAGAACCTTGCTCTTCCTTCCACTTTTGGCTTAACTGATCATCTACATAGGGCCCTTTGCCCTTGTTGTCACTTGAAGAGGCCATGACTTCCCCAAGCTTAAGATCAACTCCTGACAGAAACAGCTCAAAACAAAATACGACGAGAAAATGATATACAGACCTCGGGGACTCCGGTGGGTTAAATAGATGAAAATTATACATCGAAATGAAACCACAAGAGGAAACCGGGACGGAAACGAGTTCCGGGGTGTTCTCACACCTAGGTGGTGCGGCCAGGGGTGGGCCCGCGCCACCTACGTGTGAGAATCAGATGGACTCCTTTTCCTGCCCTTTTTCGTCTTGTGATTTTTCATATTTAATAAAAATAGCAAAAATATTAAAGGAAGAGCTTTTCGCGAAACTTTTCTGACTAGAACTGTTACCTATTCGAAAACGAACTCTGCAGGTTCCTATAGTTTTTCTTGGATAAATTCTTCCGGAGAAACCGTTTCAATAACATCAACATCTTCATTATAAGAATCTCCAGAAATATAATGTTTGAGTCTTTGCCCATTCACCACTTGTGTAGAATCATCTTTCAATGAAGCAATCTTAATAGCACCTGAGCGGTACACTTTCACAATAACATATGGTCCTTCCCATTTAGAAAGTAATTTACCTGCAAAAAATCTGAGACGAGACCTATACAATAGAACTTTCTCACCAACATGAAACTCTCTCTTAAAAATTCTCTTATCATGCCATTGCTTGACTTTCTCTTTGAAAAGTCTGGCATTCTCATACGCCTCGTTTCTCCACTCATCTAGAGAACTCAAATCTAACAACCTTTTCTTACCGGCTAGTTTAAAATCTCTGTTAAGCTCTCTCACTGCCCAAAAAGCTTTGTGTTCTAATTCTAAGGGCAAGTGACACGCTTTTTCGTAAACCATCTTATAAGGAGACATACCCATGGGGTTCTTATAAGCAGTTTTATAAGCCCATAAAGCGTCATTCAACTTACTAGCCCAATTTTTCCTAGATCTATTGATAGTCTTCTGCAAGATAGACTTAATCTCCCTATTTGAAAGCTCTACCTGCCCACTAGTTTGGGATGATAAGCAGAAGCAATCCTATGATTGACATCATACTTAGCAAGAGTTTTTCTAAAACTACCGTGAATAAAATGAGAACCTCCGTCAGTCATAAGATATTTAGGCACTCCGAACCTAGGAAAAATAACATCCTTAAGCATTTTCAATGAGGTCTTACCATCGGCACTCTTTGTAGGTATGGCTTCTACCCATTTAGTAACATAATCAACAGCAACAAGTATATGGGTATAGCCTTTTGAAGGAGGAAAAGGACCCATAAAGTCAAATCCCCAACAATCAAACGGTTCAATAACAAGAGTGTAATTCATAGGCATTTCATTGCGTCTAGAAATATTACCAACTCTTTGACATTCATCGCAAGATAAAACATACCTTCTGGCATCTTTAAAGAGGGTTGGCCAATAAAAACCTGATTGCAGAACCTTTTGTGCGGTTCTATCTCCAGCATGATGCCCTCCATAAGCACTACCATGGCATTTTCTTAATATCTCTTTTTGCTCATATTCTGGTACACATCTTCTCATAATACCGTCAACTCCTTCTTTATATAAGTGTGGGTCATCCCAAAAATAATGCCTCAAATCATAGAAGAATTTTCTTCTTTGCTAGGCTGTAAAGGTTGGAGGCAAATACTTGGAAACAATAAAGTTAGCATAATCAGCATACCAAGGAAGGTCTCGCGAAGTTACATTTATCGCAGCCAACTGTTCATTTGGAAAACTATCATTAACAGGAATCGGATCAAAAGAAATGTTTTCCAATCTAGACAAGTTGTTAGCCACAGGATTTTCAGCACCTTTCCTATCCACGATATGCAAATCAAACTCTTGTAAAAGCAACACCCATCTAATAAGCCTAGGCTTAGCATCCTTCTTAGTCATAAGATATCTAATAGCTGCGTGATCAGTATGAATAGTAACTTTAGAATCAACAATATAAGATCTAAACTTATCACAAGCAAAAACAACAGCAAGAAACTCTTTCTCAGTAGTGGCATAATTCTTCTGAGCAGCATCAAGAGTCTTACTAGCATAATGAATAACATTCAACTTATTATCTACGCGCTGTCCAAGAACAGCACCAACAGCAAAATCACTAGCATCACACATAATTTCAAAAGGTAAATTCCAATCAGGTGGTTGAACAATAGGAGCAGTAGTTAAAGCCTTCTTAAGAGTTTCAAAAGCTTCCTTACAATCATCATCAAAGACAAATGGTATATCTTTTTGAAGAAGATTAGTAAGAGGCTTTGAAATCTTAGAGAAATCTTTAATAAACCTCCTATAGAAACCAGCATGACCAAGAATACTACGAATACCTTTAACATCTCTGGGACAGGGCATTTTCTCAATTGCCTCCACTTTTGCTCTGTCAACTTCAATACCTCTTTCAGAAATTTTATGTCCAAGGACAATTCCTTCATTTACCATAAAGTGGCATTTCTCCCAATTAAGAACAAGGTTAGTTTCTTCACATCTCTGCAAAACTTTATCAAGGTTGTGCAAACAATTATCAAAAGAAGTTCCATAGACGGAAAAATTGTCCATGAAGACCTCCACAATTTCTTCACAAAAGCCATGAAAAATAGCAGACATGCATCTTTGAAAAGTAGCAGGAGCATTGCATAAACCAAAAGGCATACGTCTATAAGCATAAGTTCCATAAGGACAAGTAAAAGTGGTTTTCTCTTGATCATCCTTCTTAACAGCAATTTGAGAAAAACCAGAATAACCATCAAGGAAACAAAAATGAGTCTTCTTAGACAACCTTTCTAACATCTGATCTATAAACGGTAAAGGATAGTGATCCTTCTTAGTAACTTTGTTTACCTTCCTATAATCAATGCACATCCTATAACCAACAACTACCCTTTGAGGAATAAGCTCATTATTCTCATTAGGCACAACAGTCATACCTCCTTTCTTAGGAACACAATGAACAGGACTAACCCATCTACTATCAGCAATAGGATAAATAATACCAGCATCAAGGAGTTGTAATACCTCATTTCTTACCACATCCTTCATCTTGGGAATTAGGCGGCGTTGATGCTCCACGACTGGCTTCGCGTCTTTCTCCATATCAATGGCATGCTGACATAAAGTGGGAGGAATCCCTTTTAAATCATCAAGAGTATATCCCATAGCTCCTCGGTGTTTCCTCAATATCTCCAATAATCTTTCTTCTTCCTTTCCTGAAAGTTTAGAGCTAATAATAACAGGATATATTTTCTTATCATCTATATAAGCATATTTAAGATTATCAGGCAAAGGCTTTAATTCAAAAACAGGATCTTCCTTAGGCGGCAAAGTGGTACCAAGATCCTCCACAGGTAGATTATGCTTGAGTAATGGTGGTTGATGAAGAAGAATGTCGTCAATCTCTTCTCTTTCCTTGCTAAAAACATCACTTTCATGATCTTCCATGAATTGCTGCAAGGCATTATTAGGAGCAAGTGCAATAGAAGCAAGCTGCTCAACTCGAAAATTTTCATTAGGCGTTTCATTCTCATAAGAAGTCTTAGCAAACTTGGAAAAATTAAACTAATAAGACTCTCCATTAAACTTAGTAAAAAAATTCTCCTTCTTACAATCTATCACTGCGCCACAAGTGTTCAAAAATGGTCTACCAAAAATAATAGGACAAGTTTTACTAGCCTCCTTACCAAGTACTAGAAAATCAGTAGGGTATTTAGTCTTACCACATAAAACTTCCACATCTCGAACAATACCAAGAGGTCAAACAGTCTCTCGGTTAGCAAGCTGAACAACCACATCAATATCTTCAAGTTCACAAGCGCCTATCTCATGCATAATTTCTTTATAAAGCTCCAAAGGAATAGCACTTGCACTAGCACCAATATCACATAAACCATAATAGCAATGATCTCCAATCCTGACAGAAATAACAGGAACACTTGCTTTCCTATGCTTTTTAGGATGTGAGAGAATGTTAGAAGCAACTTCACAAAAAAGAATATATTCATCTCCTACATCTTTAGTAACAAGATCCTTCAATATAGCTACAGGAGACTTAATAGTAATTTGCTCATCAGGCTCTGCAGCTTTCTTAGTACTTTTATTAGACACACTTACCAAAGTAGAATACTTCTTTACCTTTGCAGGGAAAGGTGTCTTCTCAAAATAAGGTTCAGGCACAATGCTATCAACAGTACAAACTTCAGTTGCTGCAGCAGGTATATGACTAATAGAGTCTTTATAAGGCGCATGATATTTGTTCCAATCTTTCTTTGGAACATCAATATAAGAGGCAAAAGCCTTAAGACAATTAGCAAGTATTTGTGAATCAAGACCATAAGCAGCGCTAACACTATGAAAGTCATCGGTACCCATAAAAGATTTAATGCATTCATAATCATAGTTTATACCTGACTTCCTACCTTTGTCGTTTTCCCATCCTTCATCATTCTCTTATATACGGTCAAGAAGTTTCCACTTAGCATCTTCTTTCATATGAGTGAATGATCCAAAGACAGAAGCATCCAAATAATCCTTATCAGGAAGAGTAAGCCGCGCATAAAAATTATCAATAACAATATGATTGGGGAGCTCATGAATGGGGTATTTGAGCATTAGTAACTTCAATCTCCCCCACGCTTGGGCAATACTCTCTCCATCATGAGGCCAAAAATTATATATCCGGTTACGGTCTTTATGAATTTCACTTGGAGGATAAAACTTGGAATAAAAGAGAGGCACAATATCCTCCCATGCCATAGATGGACCATCTTGGAGTAGTTGATACCACTCCTTAGCTCTGCCTTTCAATGATAATGAGAATAATTTCTTCTTGACCTGGCTTGGTGAAATACCTGCACATCTGAACAACTCGCATAATTCATGTATAAATAATAAGTGATCACCCGGATGGACAGTTCCATCTCCGGAATAGCAGTTATCCATAATACGCCCAACAATTTTCATAGGTATTTTAAAAGGATCAATTTCAGCAGGCGGTGGTGGTTCCTCCGCATATGCAGCAGTAGTAGTAGATGTGTTTCCAAATAGGAAACCAAATGGAGAGTTCTCCATAGCAGAGTAAAGCAAAAATAAAAAATAAAATAAAAACAATACTCACAGCGACGGTTACCTTTACCAATTCCACTCTTCAATAGCGCTACACTCCCCGGCAACGGCGCCAGAAAATAATCTTGATGACCCACAAGTATAGGGGGTGTATCATAGTACTTTCGATAAATAAGAGTGTCAAACCCAACGAGGAGCAGAAGGTGTTGATGAGCAGTTTTGATCAAGGAATCACTGTAAATACTAGCAAACAGGTTTTCAGGGGTATTTGGTAATACGAGTAAATAAAGTGCGAGTAAATAAAAGACAGTAGTAGCAATTGCAGCAAGTGGCCCAATCCTTTCTTCAGCAAAGGACAAGCCGGTTGTGTACTTATAATAACCAAACGTTCTCGAGGACACACGGGAGTTTTCTGTCAAGAGCTTTCGCTTCATAAAGCCAATAGTATTTATTGGTTTGATAGGTGTTATGGGGGTGAACCTGTGCTAGCGCACTACCCTTACTAGGATAAATACACACTTGTGATTATACCCCTTGCAAGCATCCGCAAATACAAGAAAGTAATTAAGATAAATCTAACCATAGCCTTAAACTCTAAGATCCTACGCTCCCTGGTGCAATGGTTTCCCAACGGAGGTTTAGGTTTCTGTCACTCCAACAACCCCACAATCGGTAGCCAAATACACAATGCATCTCACTAGGCCCATAAATGGTGAAGTATCATGTAGTCGACGTTCACATGACACCACTAGTGAAATAGCACCACAACAATATCAAACCATTAAATATTTCTCAACAATAATTCACTACTAACATCTTGACTTCTCCCATGTCCTCAAGAACTAAACGAACTACTCACAAGACATCATATGGATCATGACCAGAGGTGAAATAATGGTAAATAACAATCTGAATATAAACCTTAACTCAACGGTTCCACTCAATAGCATCAACTACAAGAGTAATCAACACCGGGAAAGTTTCCCCTATGAATATAACAAGATCCAACTCAAGATGTTACAGCGGGATGGCGTGGTGATGGTGGAGATGAAGGTGCTAGTGATGGAGATGATGATCCCGATGAAGTCCGGTGCGGTGGTGATGACGATGGCGATGATCTCCCCTCTCCGGGAAGGAATTTCCCCGGCAGATTTCTCCCTGCCAGAGAGCTTTTCTCTCTCTGGTGTTCTCCGCCCCGCAGAGGCGGCTGTGTGTAACTCTGAGCCCCCCTGACTTAGGTTTTCGGGGACGATGATGTACGCGAAGGGGCGAGACCAGAAGTGGGCCAGGGCCACCTCACACAGGGCTGGCGCGGTCAGGGGGCTGGCCGCGCCACCCTGGTGTGTGGGGCCCCCTGGCTCCTCTCGACTCCTCCTTCTGGCTTCCTGAGTCTTCTGGGAAAATATAATTTCTGGGTATTTTTCTGGAATTTTCCTGATCTTCAAAATATGGTCCCTTAATGGTCCTTTTTCCAGCAGAATCCTGACTCTGGCAACAACTCCTCCGATGATCATCAAACATGTGAAAACAAAAGAAATAACATAAGTATGAACTCTAAATATGAAATATATCAATGAATAACAGTAAATTATGATACAAAATAGTGATGCAAATTGGACGTATCAATCTTCAACCTATAGAAAATACTTTTCTTCTTATGATATTTCCATTGGGTGCGTGATCAACGCTCCCGATTGGAGTAGCCCCGAGGCTATAATGGGGGTGCTTGTAGCCGATTACAGGCTCAGAAAATCTTGACTTCCTCCTACTATCTCGCCACTGGCACTTTTTTCTGCTGACACATCATGTTGTAATACATTTTCTTGACTCGCGTATGCGAAAACTCTTCTTGGGCTGACATTTTTCATGATTGTCTTGATATTGGGCCACCATCCTTAATTTTCTGTCCCAAAGCCCATCTCTCTCGATTATAAAAGGGTAGCTCCTTTTAACTTTTGACCTTAAGCCTTTTACTATTGAATAACACCGCCTCATTGTCTTCTTGCCAACCAATCTAGGGTTTCTTTTTTCCCTCCTTTGATCCTACTTCATTCATCACCATGGCTGACGATGGTGTTATCAATCTGGGTGATGTGACAATAGTTGAGAAGCATGGTCGTGGTCGTCCTCGAGGAAGCAAAAAAACAAGCCCAAGACCTCTGCTGTCGTTTCTTCATCGTCAACTCCAGCCAAGTGCCGCCATGGTCGTCCATTCGGTATCAAGAACAAGCCCAAGATCTCTCCTATAGCCGCAAGCGCCGCTGAACATCCGGACGTAAATTTAGTGCAACTTCTCCTGCCACAATCATTTGCGGGGAGTTTGTTCTCCTTTTTTGCTTTTGTTGGCGCCCAATGCCATGAGCATTAGCGTATCCCTCTGAAGTTTGCAGATTTTATGGATGGACGGGAGCTCTGCGAGGCTATACTGTGAGAAGTGTCCAGAAATGGACCACCATATGAGGTAGAAGTTTATTACGATGGCCATGGTGATGTATTCTTCAAGGGCGGCTGGCCTTGTTTTGCTAAAGACCATGATCTGCACTAGTGATGGATTTTGATGTTCAACTACCATTGTGGTACTGCCAAGTTTGACGACAAGATCTTCGATGGTACTCAGTGCCAGAAGAAATACGTGCCTGCTTCTTAAGTGGTCATACTAGGTTTTTAAGGAACGCAGTACTTTGAAGCAATCACTTATTGTAATTTACGCCCTCTATCTGGATCATATGTTATCAATGATGGTACTTTTCCTTGTTCTGCTATTTGCGTTGTGTTGTAGAGAAACCAAGGGAACTAACTAGTTCCAAGGTTTCTCCTATAATATTCTTTATTAAATCATTTCTAGTTGTACCTCGATTAAGGTATTTTGTATGTGCAGTTCCTTTGCGGCTGCACGTAATTTTGCTACAATCTTTTTAGCCGATGAATTTTTTCATGTTTACCACGTCATTTTGTAGAACTCGAATTTACTGACGTGCGTGTCACAGCTTTGTCATGTTTACCACGACAATTTGTAGAACTCGAATTTACTGACATGCGTGTCACAACTTTGTCATGTTTACCACGACAATTTGTAGAACTCGAATTTATTGACGTGTGTGGCACAGCGTTGTCAAGTTTACCACAAAAATTTGTAGAACTCGAATTTGTTGATGTGTGTGTCGTAGCTTTTCGCTGAATAGAGCCACCGAGCCCTTTGGTGTATGAAACAACCTCAATTTATTCAATATAAGGAGTACAGAAACTGACCCAAGAAACCCGACCTGTGGCCTGTGTTCTGGTTTTAGAGGGTCTGGACTCGATAACTTATAATGAAAAATGTTAACTTGATAGCATGGGCTGAATAGCCTATATATCGTTACTCATGATTTTTATGCGTAGAAGCATCGAAGTTGCTCTGCATTCCATGGATTGCCTTCATCCTTACCGCTCTTCTTGTCCTTTAATCAATATGCTCCTCCGGGTATTACTTCCATAACGACGTAAGGTCCCAGCCATTGCGATTCTAGTTTGCCATGGCCATCTATTTCAGCCGAAGTACAAGATCTCCAACCATGAAAGATCAAGGTCTTACTAGAGTGCTATGACAATATCATAAATTTTGCTAATATTGCGTGGACCTGGCCAACGCAACATCTCTTGCTTCATCCAATGCATCGATGTTGTCTTGAAGTGCTTCATTTGAAATGGTTTCATTGTAAGTCGAAATTCTTGGAGCCTCGTGTGTTATTTCGACTAGAAGCATGAGTTCTGCACCATGGACAAGAAAGAAAGGTGTCTCCTGAGTTGTTGCATTTGGAGTGGTTCTCAGGCTCTAGAGCACGGAGGGTAACTCATCTACCCAAGCTTTTTAGCTTTCTCGAGTGGTGCTAGCAATCTCTTTTTTATACCAATGCATATCAGCCCATTGGCTTTTTTGACTTGCCCATTCGCCTACGGGTGCGCGATGGAGGCAAAATTAAGCTTGATACCCATGCTTTCGTAGTAATTTTTAAATTCCTTGGATGTAAAGTTTGTCCCATTGTCTATAATGATGTTGTGTGGTACCCCAAATCCGAATACTATCGACTTGATGAAGTTGATTGCCGCTGTAGAATCTTGAGTTGTTACTAGAGTTGCTTCTATCCATTTGGTTAATTTATCCACTGCGACCAGCATATATACGTGCCCTCCTGGCCAAGATTTATGCAATTTTCCCACCACATCTATGCCCCACTGTGCAAACGGCCAGGATAAAGGTATCGGCTAGAGTTCGGCTGCTAGATCGTGAGGTCTGGATGCAAATCTTTGACATGATTTGCACCGTTGGACTGCTATTAACCAGTAAAACCCTGCTCGAAAAGATTTGGCTGCTATGGCTCGGTGATGGTGCGATGTTAAGGCACCCAGTTGGGAACCCCAAGAGGAAGGTATGAGGAGCACATCAGCAAGTTTCCCTCAGTTGTGAAACCAAGGTTATCAAACCAGTAGGAGAAAGCCAAACTTCATAAGGTGATGCTTACTAGCTTCGCGACACTCTGGACAATGGCACCAGAAAATGCTGGTGCGTAGTTGACGTAGGAGCTTCTTCACCTAGCAGCAACGTGGAACCTGCACACAACACAACCAAAAACTTTGCTCCCAACTTCGATGAGGTTGTCAATCTCACCGGTTTGCTGTAAACAAAGGATTGAGCGTATCGAGTGGTAATAGGTAATAGTAATGCAAGTAAAATAAACAGAGCGAGTAATAGTAAATGGTAAAGCAATGTAAAGGAAATTGGACCGGGGTCCACAGTTCACTAGTGGTGTCTCTCCATAAGATAAATAACAACATGCTGGGTAAATAAATTATAGTTGGGCAATTGATAGAGTAAAGACAATGTACATAAGTCATGAGGATCACTATGAGATTCAGTCTGGGCATTACGACAAAATACATAGACCGCCATCCAACTGCATCTATGACTAAAAATCCACTCACGGGGAGTCATCCGAGAACCCCTTGAGTATTAAGTTGCGAACAACAGATAATTGCATTAAGCAAAGTGCGTAATGTAAACAAAGCAAATGTCCTTGGACACAAGAATGTTGTTTTCTTCCTAGTGGCAACAGCACATCTACAACCTTAGAGGTTTCTGTCACTCCCCCAGATTACTAGAGGCATGAACCCAACTATCGAGCATAAATACTCCCTCTTGGAGTTACTAGCATCTACTCGGCCAAGATAGCTACTAGCAACGGAAAGCATGCAAGATCATAAATACCATAGAGATAACATAAAATATATAATTCAGCACATCAACTTTACATAGTACCAATACTCATCGGATCCCAACAAACACAACATGTAGATTTACGTAAAGATGATCTTCATCATGCAGGGCAGCTCAAAAGATCTAAACATGAATGACACGGTGGAGGAGACAACCATCTTGCTATTGCTATGGACCCGTAGTCCGAGGTAGACTACTCACACATAACTCTGGAGGTGAGCATGTGGTGTAGAAGGCCTCCGGCAGGGATTCCCCTCTCTGGCAGGGTGCCGGGAAGAGCTCCTGGATCCTCCCGATCTCACGATGGCGATGGCTTGCAATATGTTTCATGGAAAAGAGATCTGTCCCTTATGTTTTTCCCATCGAGGGGAACTTATAGGCAAAAGGGCAGCGTCAGAGGGTGGACCAGGGCGGCTCACCCCCTGGTGGCGTGGCCAGACCCTAGCCCGTGCCGCCCCAGGGTGTGGCCAGCCCCTAGCCCCCCTCCGTCTCATCTTCGGTCTTCGCGAAGCTTCGGTAAAAATAGAAGGTTGGGCTTTTGTTTCGTCCAATTCCGAGAATATTTCCTGTGTAGCTTTTCTGAAACACAAAAACAGCAAAAACAGGGAGCTGGCACTGTGCCATCTCGTTAATAGGTTAGCTCTGGAAAATGCATAAAAACGCCACGAAGTGTAACAAAACACAAAGAAAATGGTGTATAAACAAGCATGGAGCATCAAAAATTATAGATACATTTGGGACGTATCAAGCATCCCCAAACTTAACTCCTGCTCGTCCTCGAGTAGGTAAGTGATAAAAAAATAATAATTTTTGAGGTGACATGCACCATCACAATCTTGATCAACTATGTAAAGCATTGAGTGCTGGGATCAAAGAACTTAAAACATGAGCATAAAAGACATAATCTTGACAATAAAACTTATCAACCATGTTGTAACATGAAAAGTAACACAAACGAAAGATCATGAATAATGAAACATTGAAAGTCAAACGTGTGTTCAAATCGTATGGAAAAACATATCAAGTGGTTTTCAGCTTGTCCTTCATGGAATAGCAAAACATAACTTCATAGGACACCTTCAAATTTAAAAGGGCGACTAGATACAAATAATTTAAGAACAAGCAAAACCATAATCATGAATCAATCAATGATAAACTTTGGGACTATGCACATTATACTCAGAATGACAACTATGCTCTCTTAGACGGTGCATAAAGGTAGAAGGTGGAGACTCAACATAAAAGTAAAAGAAAGGCCCTTCGTAGAGGGAAGCAGTGATTGCAAGTTTTATAAACCTTCAAAAATTATGGTACTTACTAGCTTTGAGATCTCATTGCCCCCATCATAGGCATCTTGAATGGTTAAAGTTAATGTGAGTACAATTATGAGCATATGCTTGACAAATCATAAGTTGAAAACCTCGTGTCCCGTGAAGTATGAATACCCAAACCTCATGATACTTGACTTAGGGTCCCAAGCAAGCTCTTGTCATTGTAAGTATACACGTATCATCGAGAACCACTAACAGGGTACCTCCTTGCCCGATGACATGGAACAAGCCCACATTAAAATGATAGGACAAACATACAATGAACACCTTGGCATCTCTTTTTATTTACCATTGGTATACCTTTTTATTGTGAGATGCATCGTCGAATGTCCACTATGGGCATGCTGTAAATTTCCACCATGAATGATGCATGGCTTAGATTAGCGGCTCAGGCGTTTCTCTAACACATATACAAACTCCATGATCCCGCAAGATTCCCAACTTATTTCACATCGCGAGTATCCATAAACAAAAGATCACAATATCAACTCAAATAAGAGAAGTGCAATGTTGAAAGCTGTCCCCATGACGATATGGTTTGGCTAATTCCCAACTTACAACTTGCAAGCATAACGTCAACATAAGAGAGCCACAATGTCAAAATTTTAAAAGCGAGAAAAGTAAAGTGTGCCATCAGGTTCATGAGAGCTTTACTGACTAATTTCCGCATAACACCAAAAAGAGTTTAATTCAAAGGATAGATAAAAGCAAGTCAAATGTACTTTGGAATAGAAAATTGCTAATAGGTATGTATGGTGGACACATTGGAATAACTTGGTTTTTGGGAGTTGGATGCACGAGTAGAGCTCATACTCAGTACAAAATGAGGGCTAGCAAAAGACTGGAAGCGACCAACTAAGAGAGCAATAACGGCCATAATCATGCATAGCGACAAAACATCATTAAAAGAAGCATAAAATGGCATCACAAGTCAAAAACCAAATGACCATAGAGGCTTATGGCGACTTGTTAGAGCCAAACATGTTGTAAGCATGCGCCAAGTCAACCCAAATAAAGCATCAAAGGAGAAAACCAAATAAATGCTTCCACATGATAAAAACAACGCATGATTTTTTCAAAGGCTCATTAAGCAATCTCAGTCATTTGAGACAAGTCATGCGACAGCAAAAATCACTAAGCATACTATCAAATCGACATCAAGCATGGCATACAAAAGCCTAAGCCGCAGTCTAAACAAGCTCCTTTTTGTACCACTTTTTTGCATGAAACTTTTTCTCTTTTCCAACACCATTCAAACCTTTTTGAAACAACTCTTTTGATGAATACCAACATGGACCAGAGGTCCAAATACACCTTAATGCAAAGATATAACAAGATCTGAACATAAATCAACGCGAAAAACAAAAGCTAAACGTAGTTCTAGAAAAAAAGAACACTCATTGAACGATAAGAGTGAAAACTAGAGTATTCTTGGCAAATGAAAAACGAAGTACATCTCCTCCAAAAGAAATTTGTTGGGGTCCAAACATTTATTGCAGCAAACAAAACAAAATAAAACTCAAAGCAGAAGTAAAGACACTCCAAGAAAAACGCATAGTGCATGAAGCAATAAAAATATAGTGTGTTAAAAGGTGATCTGATTTTTACCGATGAAGAAGGGGTGCCTTGGGGGCATCCCCGAGCTTTGACGCTTGTACCTCTTGGATATTTCTTGGGGTGACATAGGCATCCCCAAGCTTGAGCTTTTGTCCATTCTTCATCTCATCTCATCACTCTCCAATCCCTACACTTAAAAACTTCCTTCATACAAAACTTAACACAATTCTATTAGCAATGTTAGCATAAAGAATATACTACTACAGCAACTTCCTCAAAAGTCCCGTGATCAAAAGAACTCAAAAAGAAAGCGATCGAGAGGCAAACACAAATAGTGGCAGAAATCTGTCAAAACAGAATAGCTGACAAAGGTCAATTTTTTCGAGGACCTTCTGTTGCTCAAATCGAAAAGTGAAAAACTAATGAAAGTTTGTATATAACCTGGGGCATATGCACAAGAAATCGCAGGTCAAAAAGATAGTCTGAGAATTTTCACAATTTTTTACGGTGCAGCACCAAAATCTGTTTCAGGACAGCAACTTCCCCAAATCTTACCTCCCTCAAATTAGAGGTTCTCCTTGGGACAACAATGAAATAAAAAGGATAAGGAGCGGTTATTACAGTAGTAATAACTTCCAAGACTCAAATAAAAGAAAAAGTACTAAAAATAAAACAATGGGTTATCTCCCAAGAGTGCTTTTCTTTAACGCCTTTGAGCTATGCGCAGAAAGTGGAAATCAAGTAATATCAAATGAGACATTAAGATCAATTGCATAAGTCTTTTCAACAATGAATTGAATTGTATCCAAATGAGTTTTTGAAGATTCTTTATGAACACTCTTTGGTTCACTACTTTCATCGAAAGGGTTTTTAGGACAAATCCAATCAAAATTCTTTTCCAAAGCTTCATGCAATCCTACAAGTTTACAAGGTATTTGTACTTTGATGTCTTATTTGTTTGTACCAACAACCTCTACACGCGAGCCAAGCATATTAAAATGCTCAAAGACTTCCCTAACTTCAGTAACAACATCTCTAAATTCTCTATGCAAAGTCTCCAAAATAAAGACTTTCTTTTCGGAGTCTTTGATATCATGAAGCTTAAGAAACATTTGTTGCATAAAAGGATTAAGGTTAACAAACCTAGCCTCAATCATGTGAACTAAATAGGTAGAAGCAACTTCATAACTAGGAGCGAGCTCAGCCAAAGATCTATCCTCAACATCTTTATGCGTACTAACATGATTAAAGAACTCCTCGATGTTTCCTTTCCCAATTATAGAACCACTACCTACTAAGAGGTCCTCCAAAACATACTTAGGGAATAATATAATTAACTAAGAGTAATGAAGTAACAACTATAAAGGAAGCTAATTTTTTTTGTATTTTTGATAAAATGATGCAAGTAAAAACAAAATAAAGAAAAGAAAAACAAAGTAAAAGATTGTGCGTGAGAGACTCCCCTTGCAGACATCTTCTTTCTCCCCGGCAATGGCACCAGAAAAAAGATTGATGGTGCGATGTTAAGGCACCCAGTTGGGAACCCCAAGAGGAAGGTATGAGGAGCACAACAACAAGTTTCCCGCAGTTGTGAAACCAAGGTTATCGAACTAGTAGGAGAAAGCCAAACTTCAAAAGGTGATGCTTGCTAGCTTCGCGACACTCCGGACAATGGCGCCAGAAAATGCTGGTGCGTAGTTGATGTAGGAGCTTCTTCACCTAGCAGCAACGTGGAACCTGCACACAACACAACCAAGAACTTTGCTTCCAACTTTGATGAGGTTGTCAATCTCACCGGTTTGCTGTAAACAAAGGATTGAGCGTATCGAGTGGTAATAGGTAATAGTACTGCAAGTAAAGTAAACAGAGCGAGTAATAGTAAATGGTAAAGCAATGTAAAGGAAATTGGACCGGGGTCCACAGTTCACTATTGGTGTCTCTCCATAAGATAAATAACAACATGCTGGGTAAACAAATTACAGTTGGGCAACTGATAGAGTAAAGATAACATACATATGTCACGAGGATCACTATGAAATTCACTCTAGGCATTACGACAAAATACATAGACCACCATCCAACGGCATCTATAACTAAAAATCCACTCACGGGGAGTCATCTGAGAACCCCTTGAGTATTAAGTTGTGAACAACAGATAATTGCATTAAGCAAATTGCGTAATTCAAACAAAGAAAATGTCCTTGGACACAAGAATGTTGTTTTCTCCCTAGTGGAAACAACACATCTACAACCTTAGAGGTTTCTGTCACTCCCCCAGATTACTAGAGGCATGAACCCAACTATCGAGCATAAATACTGCCTCTTGGAGTTACTACATCTACTCGGCCAAGATAGCTACTAGCAACAGAAAGCATGCAAGATCATAAACAACATAGAGATAACATAAGATATATAATTCAGCACATCAACTTAACATAGTACAAATACTCATTGGATCCCAACAAACACAACATGTAGATTTACATAAAGATGATCTTGATCATGTAGTGCAGCTCACAAGATCTAAACATGAAGCACATGGTGGAGGAGACAACCATCTAGCTACTGCTATGGACCCATAGTCCGAGGTAGACTACTCACACATAACTTTGGAGGCAACCATGGTGGTGTAGAAGGCCTCCGACAGGGAATCCCCTCTCCGGTAGGGTGCCGGGAAGAGCTCCTGGATCCTCCCGATCTCGCGACGACGATGACGGCGGCTTGCAGTATGTTTCCTAGAAAAGAGATCTATTTCTTAGGTTTTTCCAGTCGAGGGGAATTTATTGGCGAAAGGGCAGTGTCAGAGGGTGGACTAGGGCGGCTCACCCCCTGGTGGTGTGGCCAGACCCTGGCCCATGTCGCCCTAGGGTGTGGCCAGCCCCTGTCCCCCCTCCGTCTCAGCTTCGGTCTTCGTGAAGCTTCAGTAAAAATAGAAGGTTGGGCTTTTGTTTTGTCTAATTCCGAGAATATTTCCTATGTAGCTTTTCTAAAACACAAAAATAGCAAAAACAGGGAACTGACACTATGGCATCTCGTTAATAGGTTAGTTCCAAAAAATGCATAAAAATGCCATGAACACAAAGCAAATGGTGTATAAACAAGCATGGATCATCAAAAATTATAGATACATTTGGGACGTATCACTCGGCTGCTTGCGTGATGACCACACAGTCCCACATGGATGTCGTGTAATATAGCTTGCCCTTCTTGAGGTGTGTGATATGTCTCAAATGTATCTATAATTTTTTATGTTCCATTCTTGTTTATACACCATTTGCTTTGTGTTTTGTTACACTTCGTGGCGTTTTTATGCATTTTCTAGAACTAACCTACTAACAAGATGCCACAGTGCCAGTTCCCTGTTTTCTACTGTTTTTGTGTTTCAAAAAAGCTACAAAGGAAATATTCTCAGAATTGGACGAAACAAAAGCCAAAGTTCCTATTTTTTGTGAAGCATGACGAAGTCCAAAGCTGAGACGGAGGGGAGCCAGGGGGCGGCCATGCCACCCCATGGCGCAGGCAACCCCCAGACCGCGACAGGGCATGGTGTGGGCCCCTGGTCCACCTCCTAACGCTGCCCTTTTGCCTATATATTCCCCTCGATGGGAAAACCTAAAACCCTGATCAATTTCCACGAAACATACTGCAAGCTGCCGCCATCATCGATGCAAGATCGGGAGGGTCCAGAAGCTCTTCCCGGCACCCTGCCGAAGAGGGGAATCACCACCGGAGGCCTTCTTCATCACCATGCCTACCTCCGGAGTGATGCGTGAGTAGTCTACCTTGGACTACGGGTCCATAGCAGTAGCTAGATGGTTGTCATCTCCTCTATGTGCTTCATGTTTAGATCTTGTGAGCTTCCTATCATGATCAGGATCATCCTTGTGTAATTCTACATGTTGTGTTTGTTGGGATCCGATGAATATTGATACTATGTCAGGTTGATTTGCCGAATTATTATATTTATGTTATGTCATGTTGTTTATGATCTGGCATGCTCTCCGTTGCTAGTAGATATCTTGGCCGAGTAGATGCTAGTGACTCCAAGAGGGAGTATTTATGCTTGATAGTGGGTTCATGCCTCTAATAATCTGGGGGAGTCACAGAAACCTCTAAGGTTGTAGATGTGCTGTTGCTACTAGGGAGAAAACAACGATCTTGTTTTCAAGGACATTTGTATTGTTTACATTATGCACTTTGCTCAAGGCGATAATCTGTTGCTTGCAACTTAATACCCAACGGTTGCTTGGATGACATCCGGCAGGTGGATTATTAGTCATAGATGTAGTTGGATAATTGTGGGGACCCCGGTTTACCACCCGGAATTCCCGTTATGCATACAACTCACGATCCCATGATCAGTATGTCGTGAGTCCACATAACCGAGCTGATATCAAAGTTACATCATCCATTACAGTACCGAATATAAAGTCTTACAATTGGTCACACGACCAAGACTGATAATGCCACGCAGGGCAAGTTTACAAACTAAGCAGCGGATACCAAGCAGCGTTGATGACCCATATCATGCCTACTACCCTACAGGCAACTGACTGGGAGACGTTCCTAGTTCGCACAGGCGTCGTCGAACTCCTCACCATCATCTTCATAGTCTTCAAAATCTGGCCAAGTTAACAGCCAGGGACAAAGCCGTGAGTACATTTGAATTGTACTCGCAAACCATCTAAAAAGGGAGAGGACAATATGCAGTCTGGCTGTAGCACGGGGAAAGGCTCTAGTCTAGTTTTTCCTATCTAGTCAATTTCTCGTGTCGATATAGCATGTCATACGACATCTCTATATCCTTGTTAAAGAAGAATCTTTGGTAAAGCATCTTTAGAAAAGCTCTAGGAAAGGGGGAACTCATTTTAAGAGATGAGCCGGGGTCAATCAAACATGACCACCATTCTTATTAATCCCGGTCAATCGCACATGACCAACTCCAGCCTTCGGCAGTACCCTGCAAGTACTCCGAAACCAAGCACTTGCCACGGCAGTACCCTCCGAGTACTCCGTCTGACACTTTCTCCATTTCTTTCCGAAATCCACTTTTGAAAAACAAAACCGACATTGGGCTAGGCAACGGTCGTCCCAACCGTCCATGACCGAGGACTCGGCTATTCGAATAGAATTTCACTCTGCAGAGGTTGTACACTTTACCCACACCGTCCGATAAATCCGCCGGGATACCACCACGGACCGTCATACACAAGTATGCGGGGTTCGGATAATCGATCATAGCCTTCCATCTATCCACCTTAATACGGGCGCCTACCCTGTGGAGTATACATCCCCGGCAAACCCTGGCCGTCTACCTCCGTCGAGCGTAGTTCCAGTGCCACGGCGGGAGAAACCCAAGTGTCTTCCGGACGGGTAGCCTATTGGCGGGCCCGCTACACTGTTGCCCACCACTTGCGACAACCCGGATTCCGGGGTCCTCCAGACCCTTATATAGTGTGAGGCTCCCCGCACTAAGGCAGATAAACTTCCGACTAAGCCCTGTCCCATACCAGAGTAATGTGGTTGCACGGGTTAATTGTTCCGAGCGAACGCCTAGTGATCACCAATGTCATATTAAAAACAACCATCTCCTTGTCCTCCATTTTGACAAAAACCATTTTTGAAATCACTTCAGTGGGGTAGGTACTACCCCAAGGTTTTTGGAAACATTTTCGTAAACTTTCATTGAGTGTTCCCAGTCCTAGAGTTTTAGCTCCATTAGAAAGTTTATCAAAGGCATTGTCGCTAACCAACAAGCCACTACTTCAGGGGTATTGGAATAGGTAGCAAAGGGGGTCATCTCGATGGATGATAACAACTTGACTCGCGGAGCTTGAGTCAACAAATAATTGCTATAGGGACTATAGCAACATAAATCAATGCACTTTAATAAAATTAGAAGGAGACATGCAAATGTGTAATTAGGGTTCAGATATGCATCAAGCTAGATGGCTTGCCTTTCTCAGCTTGTCCCTGGTCTTCTTCTTCTTGATAAACAAAGATTCCTCCCTCCTCGGTACACTCCTTGTTCGATTCTATCGCCGGGAAAAATAAAAGCACGCAATAAGCATACATGCATACACAAGCCACAAGCATTTCAGCACTCATACCATCTTATCAAAGAGTATCAGAAACAAACAAGTTTAGAAAACAAACCAAGTTTTAAAGGTTCTTAATTAGCAAATTAAGCCCACTAGAAACTAGGGTTTCATAAGTTGATGTGAACATCACCACTTAGCAACCAATTCAAGCACGCAGGCATCCAGTGAGTTAAACAGCACCCCTATCAACCTAGCAGGTTGACAACAATCTTAAGAAACCACCAAAGTTGGATTTACTGAAAAACAAAGTGTGGTCTATTTCCTATGAATTTAACAATAGGAGAACAACACTAGGGCACCCAAAATAATCCTCATATATTCTCTGCACCTCAGAAAAATATGAGGTCAAGTGCTCTGGAAAGCTCTTCCAGAGCATGATCCAACAAAGTTGGATTCAACACCAAATTCTAATACTACTGCAGGTGATGATTTTTCTAAGATTAATTACACACTATGCCATTTTAATTACTACTGCAAGAATACAAGTCCTAAAATAGCAAAACCAGTGTGACATGCAAGCTAACACGTCATAGCATCTCTGCAAGTTGGAATCACACCATTTCAGTACATATATCTCAAGATTTGGATTTATGATTGAAAAGAGGGTTGATTGGCTAGTGTAAATATAGGTATTTCTACAGGGGTCCAATTTGAGTGGAACCAGTGCCAATACCTAGACAATTTAACAAGGAATCTACAGAAGTTTGAACCAAGACATTCGCATGCTCCTAGAATTTTCTATGGATTTTACAATCTCACAGATCTGCTGAAAATGGTAACAGATTCGCAGAAAAAAATATAACGGGCTGAGATCTGATGGACCTACACCAGGCCGGCCCAACTATGGGCTGTAACCAGAACCGTGAGAAAGACAAACATGCAAGCTTTAAAAATCGTGCTCCAGGTTTTACAGACACGCACGATGCCTAGCTGCTCGTAACTCGACGGAGATCGATGGTGTGCTCACCGTGGATTGACTGAGAGGGAGAGGTGGCGACGAGGACGAGCTGGGGAAGAGGAGGCGACCCGGGGCAGTGCAAGTAGGCAGAGGGGGCTTGGAGACGGACTCACGACCGACGGTGAGCACATGGTTGTCGACGACAGTGAGTTCCGTTGCGGGCGGTTGCGATGAGGTATCAGCAGCGCTTCCTAGGCAAGAGAAATAGGAGGGTTAGGTAGGCCTCGACCAGGGTAATATATTGCAGCTGAGAGAGAGGTGAGGATGATGGCGTCGAGCTCGACGCGGCCTCACGGACGAGGCCCTCGGAACCAGACGAGCTCGAGAGCAGGAGAGCGAGGCGGCGCCTTGGCAGTAGCTAGAGATGTTAGAGAGAGTGAGAGGAGTTCTGAGTGGCAGGAGAGCTTGGGGCGCTTTATTTAGGCTAGGGCGTGGTAGAGGGCGAGCCGGCGCTCTGTCAATGACGTGGTGCCCGCTGTCTGGCCGCGGAGCGCGGCGAGAGCGAACAGCAGGAAAGGGACAAGGAGGCGAGTGGGGGCTTAGCTAGCGGTGGAATGGGAGTGGGGCGCGTCTGATGGCGAGAGGACGGGGTGGCTTATGGTCGGTCGACTGCGGACAAGGGTGCCAAATGGATGAACGCCAGGTGCTCGATGCTATGTCGGCTCACAGAGCACGGTCGGGGAAAGCTTAACGGAACGAACAAAATCGATGGCGTAGCCGGGAAGGCTCAGGAGTGGCTAGGGGATGCCAGTGGCGCGGTGGCTCGGGCAGGGGTGATGGCTTATGCCATAAGGCATGTCGATGGCGGTTCTGGGGCACGAGGGAGAGACAGGGGTGGAGCTAGCCCTAGGGGCTTCCAGGTAGGGTCAGGGAGGCGTCTGAGGTTACTGGTACGTGCATGCTTACTGGCTGGAACGAACGGTGTAGGCTAGAGCAAGATTTGTTAAATCTTTACAAGGGTGGGCATCGGCCATTCCCTCTTGTTCCTCCAAGCACAAGTAGACAAAGGTGCTACTGTAGCACGCAGGTAGACCAGGGGGACATGAGGGCGCTGAAGATGTCAAGGTGATGGCTTGGTGGTGCTTCAAAAAGATTTAGTGGATAAGTGATGGAGGTGGAGATCCCTGCATGCATAAGTCAAGTTTGGCATTTTGACTTTGATTCAATTAACAAAAGAAAATATGTGTGTAGATCGTAGGAGTGTAGTTTGAGGTGGTGATAGGGAAGTCCAAGTTTGGATTTTATTCGAATTGATTTGGTCAAAAACTGCAGATGTGTCCATAACTTGGTGAAATTCGATTTGAAGTAGCTTTGAAATTTTTGGAAGTAGAAAAGTGAGATTTTGAGTTAAAAAAAAGTCTACTTGCATAACAAAGCATAGTGGAAATTTTCTCTAAATTATTTGATTTCAAAAAGTGCAAGAATGGCATATATTCCACTATCATGCATTTTGATAAATAGGAAATAGAATAAATAAAAAAAAAAGTTTTCTAGAAATGATTTTCGGGTGGGAAATGATATGATAAAATACTAATCACATTTCCCATTTTATTTTGGAAAAACCTTTGATTTTTTTTAATAAAACAAGGAGTAGTTTTGTAGCCAAAAGGGAGAAGAGAGATATTTTAGGGGAGGTTTGGACAAATCAAGGAAATCCCAAATCGGATATGGATGTGATAGCAACTTAACTTGAGTGGTGTATGAAATAACAAGGTACCACTCATATGCATTTTATTATGCAAGAAAGATGATATAGAGAAATAGCTATTCTTGATGGAGGAAAAGTGATATTTTGCAAGAATAACATTTCCAAATGCTAGTGAGGAGGAAATGAATTTATGGAGAGATTTTATGATGAGTGCTGACAAAATACTAAGAGGATCAGGAAAAACTAAGGGGGTGAAATCAGTTTTGACTAGGGTTCAAAACCTAGTCACATAAATAGGTGACATGCTTCAAAATGCACATGCAAGTGCATAGATAGTTAGAGTAGATCAAAAGGAAGAGGAATGGGTCAAGGAATGGTCTCTGAACAATTTATTTCGAATTCTAGAAGGGTGAGCAAAAGTGCATATGATAATTGTCAAATGGTCAGAAACAGGATTAGAGCAAGTATCAGATGACCTCAAATGACCAGGTGGTAATGGAAAGAATTGAAGATCACATACCAAATATGAGTTCTAGGAAGGTACACTGCCATGGATAGAATAGATGAGCTTAATATAGGTGTTGGAAAATTAAATCTGTTAACAGACACTAAGATAGTCTACACACTAGGTGTTTGATAAAATGGCTGCCAAAAGATATTTTGAGAAGACTGAGAGGAGCCTTCAAAGATGGGGTGTAGATGATTCTAGTAACACCATGGGTGCTTTCCTTGGGCTAATTTGATTAGTTTTAAGATCCCTCAAAATGGGGCTCCTAATGCCTCATGATCAGACTAAGACATTAGAGTTAGAGATTCAGGTTTGGGATGAAAATAACAAGATAGGTTGTATATGAAAGCCAGGATGGCAATAATTTACTTTGGGAAAGAATTTCATTGATGGGTTTTGAATAGGTTAGGCCACAGGCCTGTCTGAGGATCATATCTACACACAAACAATTCACCAAAGACAAACAAGTCACACAAAATCAACTCACCACACCAGGTCAATCATTTGCAGCTAAACTAGCATTAGCAGAAACAATGATTGAACCAGTGCTCGATGATCATGCCCAGGTCAAGTAGAGAAGAGCTTCAAATAAAGGAGTAAGGCTTTGGTAGATAGTTTTAGAAACAAATGGAGACATAAATATCTCCTTTGTAGAATCTTCTCAAAATTGTTTGAAATCCTTTTATAAATATCAACAAAATAAAAGTTTGTAAAATAGTGGGACCACTCTACTTTGTAGGTCCAGATAATTTTGTAAATACTTAGTTTTGATAAAAGCTTTGTCTCAAGAAAAATAAATCTTGGCGCTTATTTTGATAAATAAAATAATTTGAATAAAAAGGAGAGTTTGCCAAGATAATGGTTTTGTAAAATAGCTAGAAGCATAAATAAGAGCATGATCACAAGGGCACAAGGGTTGTGTTGGTTCATAAAGGTGTTCAATAAGCAACTCGAGCAGACATCATTAACATAACAACCAAGACAAACAAGCAAGAAATATATTTCCAGAGGTTTGCTCAAAAAGTTTTTGTTGGCCCTCATTTTTGGCTCACTAAACACGACTTAAACAGGGTTACAAAAAGTGGGGTGTTACAGCTCTTCCCCCCTTAAACAGAATCTCGTCCCGAGATTCCTAAGTGTGATACTAGAGAGGTGAAGAGACTAGGTTAGAGTTAGACTTCGAAAGGTTGCTCTTCCAACCATTTTGATGATACTTCGAGCTGCATCAAAGGCTTGCTCTTGCCGAAGATGTAGATCGTCTTCACTTGCTGCAGTTGATGGCTGAAGAGTTGATGTTGCCGAAAGTACCTTGTCGAAACCGTGCCGAGACACTTTTTAAGGTTAGTGGGGTCAAGCTATCTAGTATGTCCAAAAAGGATCCTACGAGAGTTAGAAGGGTTTAAACTCGCGATTGAGGTCTTGAAGAGTCGAGGCTTCTCGGGTAGCTCTTGTTGGCTTGGAGTCGCTTCTTCCCTCGCGTAGCTTGATGGAATCTTCAGATCTTGGAGTCGTGCCTTGAAGCTTGATGTTGGCGTAGACCTTTAATCTCGATCTTGCAGACGGTAGACAAGAGCATCTAGGCTTCGATCTTGATAGGCACGTCAAATTTTTATCAACTTAGTCTCCTGCGCTTCCTAACTACCAAGGCATAGGTTAGTCCTAATGGAACCATTCTCCTAGGTCGTCTTGTGCTTTTAGCTGCGAATGCATCAGGTGGCAGTGCACCACGAACGGCGTGTCTTCCAGTAGTCAATGATCTGTTCCTTCTTGTCTTCGGGTTGGTGGAGACCATTGAAGATCTTCCTTCCTGTAGCCTTGAGAATCTTGAGGTATGTTGGGATACCTTGAGTCGACTTCATCTTCCGGGAAATCTTCATGTGGATTTCTACCCGTGACCTAAGTCAGTTTTGGTCTCAGACCCGTCAACATGTGCAAGCGAGTGAGTTATAAAGGTCTTCACTTCTCATCGTTGCTACCTCCATTGATATCTCCTAAATGCAGAATTGACATTGATGGCTTGATTTTGGAGAGTCTTCATCCTTCTATTTGCTCAGTGAAGGTCAAGCACGTGAGTCTTCGGGCTTCAAGTGACGATAACGGGTTGATCTTCGAAAGTTAGGCTTGGCTTTGATACTTACACGCTCCATATTAGTTGGATTGTGAGGAGATTAGCAAGTGTTGGGGTGTTAAGAGAGTACCATCAATGTTAGCAAAACTCTAGATTTAAGGTTAGGCGATCCGGGTTAGTGATGTCTTTGTCTTCTAGAAGTCCTTTGTAGTACATGCAGGTTTATCTTCTGCTTCCTTGACGTTGTAGAGAGGTATTGACGAAGCTTGAAACACATAGTAAAATTGTGGCGTCGGATCTTGTGGAGGTGTTGCGGGGAGAGTTATATTCCACAAATCAATGTTAGAGTTAGAGTCTTAACTATTTACTTATCCATGCCACTAGAGCTGACATAAATAGATGAGAGGGAAGCACATTTTAGAGAGGTCTCCTATTCGGTGTTCACACACCAGAGGGGTTTTAAGGCCAAGAGGCCAAAAACAAGCACAAGCACAAGCATAAGCACAAGGCAGTAACACACACTCAAGAAACACACAAAGCAACTGCAAACAATACCCAGAACACATAAGGCAATCAACAAACAATTGCAAGAGTCACACGAGGTACCTCAAGTACCAACGATGCCTAACAACGTGCGATATGTGGGGTTAGTCCTATTCATCCTAGGGTCATGGCTGGCCATAGTTGTTGACTTCTTCATTTACTTGCTTCTGGCTTCAATCGAAACTTGACGGCAGTTGGTGGTGAAGTTGTAGTGACGTTGAGCCGTTGATGTTGACTTGGGAAGTGCAGTGTTGTAAGTCTTCTGGTATCACATCACATGGTCGTAAGACCTTCAGAGGGGTTGCTGAAGTGTTCCATTGGTGGCATACATGCCTGACAGACCTAATAAATACTAGTCAAGCAACTAAGTACTTGGTCCTTGACGACTGCAAAAGTGCAAGTCCAGGAAGGATCAAGGTTAGTATCCTGACAGAGCCATTGGTGTGAACCAAAGGCAAAATATTTGTTCACACGATCCTTCCCTTTTTAACTAGAGTGGCTTGAAGACGTCCTTCCGAGTAGTTGCTCCATCATGTGCTGCTAAACTTTAGGTCTATTCGGGGTACAACGTCCAGTATTTAGATTTTGAAGGGGATAAGATGAGATAGTAAAAGCGGTGAAAACCTTGGAAAACAGAGAGATAAGATTAGCAGTTTTGAAGAAGTGAGAAAGGTATAAGCCATACTATTGGATATTTAGAAGAAGTAACCCTTGGCAAATAGTTTTAGCAAATATTACTTTCCTATCTAACGCCCATGCTAACTAAGGTCTCCTACAGTCAGGATGGCTCTGATACCAACTCTGTGGGGACCCCGGTTTACCACCCGGAATTCCCGTTATGCATACAACTCACGATCCCATGATCAGTATGTCATGAGTCCACATAACCGAGCTGATATCAAAGTTACATCATCCATTACAGTACCGAATATAAAGTCTTACAATTGGTCACACGACCAAGACTGATAATGCCACGCAGGGCAAGTTTACAAACTAAGCAGCGGATACCAAGCAGCGTTGATGACCCATATCATGCCTACTACCCTACAGGCAACTGACTGGGAGACGTTCCTAGTTCGCACAGGCGTCGTCGAACTCCTCACCATCATCTTCATAGTCTTCAAAATCTGGCCAAGTTAATAGCCAGGGACAAAGCCGTGAGTACATTTGAATTGTACTCGCAAACCATCTAAAAAGGGAGAGGACAATATGCAGTCTGGCTGTAGCAAGGGGAAAGGCTCTAGTCTAGTTTTTCCTATCTAGTCAATTTCTCGTGTCGATATAGCATGTCATACGACATCTCTATATCCTTGTTAAAGAAGAATCTTTGGTAAAGCATCTTTAGAAAAGCTCTAGGAAAGGGGGAACTCATTTTAAGAGATGAGCCGGGGTCAATCAAACATGACCACCATTCTTATTAATCCCGGTCAATCGCACATGACCAACTCCAGCCTTCGGCAGTACCCTGCAAGTACTCCGAAACCAAGCACTTGCCACGGCAGTACCCTCCGAGTACTCCGTCTGACACTTTCTCCATTTCTTTCCGAAATCCACTTTTGAAAAACAAAACCGACATTGGGCTAGGCAACGGTCGTCCCAACCGTCCATGACCGAGGACTCGGCTATTCGAATAGAATTTCACTCTGCAGAGGTTGTACACTTTACCCACACCGTCCGATAAATCCGCCGGGATACCACCACGGACCGTCATACACAAGTATGCGGGGTTCGGATAATCGATCATAGCCTTCCATCTATCCACCTTAATACGGGCGCCTACCCTGTGGAGTATACATCCCCGGCAAACCCTGGCCGTCTACCTCCGTCGAGCGTAGTTCCAGTGCCACGGCGGGAGAAACCCAAGTGTCTTCCGGACGGGTAGCCTATTGGCGGGCCCGCTACACTGTTGCCCACCACTTGCGACAACCCGGATTCCGGGGTCCTCCAGACCCTTATATAGTGCGAGGCTCCCCGCACTAAGGCAGATAAACTTCCGACTAAGCCCCGTCCCATACCAGGGTAATGTGGTTGCACGGGTTAATTGTTCTGAGCGAATGCCTAGTGATCACCAATGTCATATTAAAAACAACCATCTCCTTGTCCTCCATTTTGACAAAAACCATTTTTGAAATCACTTCAGTGGGGTAGGTACTACCCCAAGGTTTTTGGAAACATTTTCGTAAACTTTCATTGAGTGTTCCCAGTCCTAGAGTTTTAGCTCCATTAGAAAGTTTATCAAAGGCATTGTCGCTAACCAACAAGCCACTACTTCAGGGGTATTGGAATAGGTAGCAAAGGGGGTCATCTCGATGGATGATAACAACTTGACTCGCGGAGCTTGAGTCAACAAATAATTGCTATAGGGACTATAGCAACATAAATCAATGCACTTTAATAAAATTAGAAGGAGACATGCAAATGTGTAATTAGGGTTCAGATATGCATCAAGCTAGATGGCTTGCCTTTCTCAGCTTGTCCCTGGTCTTCTTCTTCTTGATAAACAAAGATTCCTCCCTCCTCGGTACACTCCTCGTTCGATTCTATCGCCGGGAAAAATAAAAGCACGCAATAAGCATACATGCATACACAAGCCACAAGCATTTCAGCACTCATACCATCTTATCAAAGAGTATCAGAAACAAACAAGTTTAGAAAACAAACCAAGTTTTAAAGGTTCTTAATTAGCAAATTAAGCCCACTAGAAACTAGGGTTTCATAAGTTGATGTGAACATCACCACTTAGCAACCAATTCAAGCACGCAGGCATCCAGTGAGTTAAACAGCACCCCTATCAACCTAGCAGGTTGACAACAATCTTAAGAAACCACCAAAGTTGGATTTACTGAAAAACAAAGTGTGGTCTATTTCCTATGAATTTAACAATAGGAGAACAACACTAGGGCACCCAAAATAATCCTCATATATTCTCTGCACCTCAGAAAAATATGAGGTCAAGTGCTTTGGAAAGCTCTTCCAGAGCATGATCTAACAAAGTTGGATTCAACACCAAATTCTAATACTACTGCAGGTGATGATTTTTCTAAGATTAATTACACACTATGCCATTTTAATTACTACTGCAAGAATACAAGTCCTAAAATAGCAAAACCAGTGTGACATGCAAGCTAACACGTCATAGCATCTCTGCAAGTTGGAATCACACCATTTCAGTACATATATCTCAAGATTTGGATTTATGATTGAAAAGAGGGTTGATTGGCTAGTGTAAATATAGGTATTTCTACAGGGGTCCAATTTGAGTGGAACCAGCGCCAATAACTAGACAATTTAACAAGGAATCTACAGAAGTTTGAACCAAGACATTCGCATGCTCCTAGAATTTTCTATGGATTTTACAATCTCACAGATCTGCTGAAAATGGTAACAGATTCGCAGAAAAAAATGTAACGGGCTGAGATCTGATGGACCTACACCAGGCCAGCCCAACTATGGGCTGTAACCAGAACCGTGAGAAAGACAAACATGCAAGCTTTAAAAATCGTGCTCCAGGTTTTACAGACACGCACGATGCCTAGCTGCTCGTAACTCGACGGAGATCGATGGTGTGCTCACCGTGGATTGACTGAGAGGGAGAGGTGGCGACGAGGACGAGCTGGGGAAGAGGAGGCGACCCGAGGCAGTGCAGGTAGGCAGAGGGGGCTTGGAGACGGACTCACGACCGACGGTGAGCACATGGTTGTCGACGACAGCGAGTTCCGTTGCGGGCGGTTGCGATGAGGTATCAGCAGCGCTTCCTAGGCAAGAGAAATAGGAGGGTTAGGTAGGCCTCGACCAGGGTAATATATTGCAGCTGAGAGAGAGGTGAGGATGATGGCGTCGAGCTCGACGCGGCCTCACGGACGAGGCCCTCGGAACCAGACGAGCTCGAGAGCAGGAGAGCGAGGCGGCGCCTTGGCAGTAGCTAGAGATGTTAGAGAGAGTGAGAGGAGTTCTGAGTGGCAGGAGAGCTTGGGGCGCTTTATTTAGGCTAGGGCGCGGTAGAGGGCGAGCCGGCGCTCTGTCAATGACGTGGTGCCCGCTGTCTGGCCGCGGAGCGCGGCGAGAGCGAACAGCAGGAAAGGGACAAGGAGGCGAGTGGGGGCTTAGCTAGCGGTGGAATGGGAGTGGGGCGCGTCTGATGGCGAGAGGACGGGGTGGCTTATGGTCGGTCGACTGCGGACAAGGGTGCCAAATGGATGAACGCCAGGTGCTCGATGCTATGTCGGCTCACAGAGCACGGTCGGGGAAAGCTTAACGGAACGAACAAAATCGATGGCATAGCCGGGAAGGCTCAGGAGTGGCTAGGGGATGCCAGTGGCGCGGTGGCTCGGGCAGGGGTGATGGCTTATGCCATAAGGCATGTCGATGGCGGTTCTGGGGCACGAGGGAGAGACAGGGGTGGAGCTAGCCCTAGGGGCTTCCAGGTAGGGTCAGGGAGGCGTCTGAGGTTACTGGTACGTGCATGCTTACTGGCTGGAACGAACGGTGTAGGCTAGAGCAAGATTTGTTAAATCTTTACAAGGGTGGGCATCGGCCATTCCCTCTTGTTCCTCCAAGCACAAGTAGACAAAGGTGCTACTGTAGCACGCAGGTAGACCAGGGGGACATGAGGGCGCTGAAGATGTCAAGGTGATGGCTTGGTGGTGCTTCAAAAAGATTTAGTGGATAAGTGATGGAGGTGGAGATCCCTGCATGCATAAGTCAAGTTTGGCATTTTGACTTTGATTCAATTAACAAAAGAAAATATGTGTGTAGATCGTAGGAGTGTAGTTTGAGGTGGTGATAGGGAAGTCCAAGTTTGGATTTTATTCGAATTGATTTGGTCAAAAACTGCAGATGTGTCCATAACTTGGTGAAATTCGATTTGAAGTAGCTTTGAAATTTTTGGAAGTAGAAAAGTGAGATTTTGAGTTAAAAAAAAGTCTACTTGCATAACAAAGCATAGTGGAAATTTTCTCTAAATTATTTGATTTCAAAAAGTGCAAGAATGGCATATATTCCACTATCATGCATTTTGATAAATAGGAAATAGAATAAATAAAAAAAAAGTTTTCTAGAAATGATTTTTGGGTGGGAAATGATATGATAAAATACTAATCACATTTCCCATTTTATTTTGGAAAAACCTTTGATTTTTTTTTAATAAAACAAGGGAGTAGTTTTGTAGCCAAAAGGGAGAAGAGAGATATTTTAGGGGAGGTTTGGACAAATCAAGGAAATCCCAAATCGGATATGGATGTGATAGCAACTTAACTTGAGTGGTGTATGAAATAACAAGGTACCACTCATATGCATTTTATTATGCAAGAAAGATGATATAAAGAAATAGCTATTCTTGATGGAGGAAAAGTGATATTTTGCAAGAATAACATTTCCAAATGCTAGTGAGGAGGAAATGAATTTATGGAGAGATTTTATGATGAGTGCTGACAAAATACTAAGAGGATCAGGAAAAACTAAGGGGGTGAAATCAGTTTTGACTAGGGTTCAAAACCTAGTCACATAAATAGGTGACATGCTTCAAAATGCACATGCAAGTGCATAGATAGTTAGAGTAGATCAAAAGGAAGAGGAATGGGTCAAGGAATGGTCTCTGAACAATTTATTTCGAATTCTAGAAGGGTGAGCAAAAGTGCATATGATAATTGTCAAATGGTCAGAAACAGGATTAGAGCAAGTATCAGATGACCTCAAATGACCAGGTGGTAATGGAAAGAATTGAAGATCACATACCAAATATGAGTTCTAGGAAGGTACACTGCCATGGATAGAATAGATGAGCTTAATATAGGTGTTGGAAAATTGAATCTGTTAACAGACACTAAGATAGTCTACACACTAGGTGTTTGATAAAATGGCTGCCAAAAGATATTTTGAGAAGACTGAGAGGAGCCTTCTAAGATGGGGTGTAGATGATTCTAGTAACACCATGGGTGCTTTCCTTGGGCTAATTTGATTAGTTTTAAGATCCCTCAAAATGGGGCTCCTAATGCCTCATGATCAGACTAAGACATTAGAGTTAGAGATTCAGGTTTGGGATGAAAATAACAAGATAGGTTGTATATGAAAGCCAGGATGGCAATAATTTACTTTGGGAAAGAATTTCATTGATGGGTTTTGAATAGGTTAGGCCACAGGCCTGTCTGAGGATCATATCTACACACAAACAATTCACCAAAGACAAACAAGTCACACAAAGTCAACTCACCACACCAGGTCAATCATTTGCAGCTAAACTAGCATTAGCAGAAACAATGATTGAACCAGTGCTCAATGATCATGCCCAGGTCAAGTAGAGAAGAGCTTCAAATAAAGGAGTAAGGCTTTGGTAGATAGTTTTAGAAACAAATGGAGACATAAATATCTCCTTTGTAGAATCTTCTCAAAATTGTTTGAAATCCTTTTATAAATATCAACAAAATAAAAGTTTGTAAAATAGTGGGACCACTCTACTTTGTAGGTCCAGATAATTTTGTAAATACTTAGTTTTGATAAAAGCTTTGTCTCAAGAAAAATAAATCTTGGCGCTTATTTTGATAAATAAAATAATTTGAATAAAAAGGAGAGTTTGCCAAGATAATGGTTTTGTAAAATAGCTAGAAGCATAAATAAGAGCATGATCACAAGGGCACAAGGGTTGTGTTGGTTCATAAAGGTGTTCAATAAGCAACTCGAGCAGACATCATTAACATAACAACCAAGACAAACAAGCAAGAAATATATTTCCAGAGGTTTGCTCAAAAAGTTTTTGTTGGCCCTCATTTTTGGCTCACTAAACACGACTTAAACAGGGTTACAAAAAGTGGGGTGTTACAATAATGGTCTATGTATTATGATGTAATGCCCAAGTGAATCTCATAGTAATCCTCGTGACATTTGTATGCCAGCTTGATTCTATCAATTGCCCAACTGTAATTTGTTTACCCAACATGTTATTTACCTTATGGAGAGACACCACTAGTGAACTATGGACCCCGGTCCATTCTTTTACACTATTATTACTGTTTACCATTTACTCTCTTTATTTACATTCTTGCAAACTATTACCTTTTACCACTCGATACGCTTAATCCTTTGTTTATAGCAAACTGGTGAGATTGACAACCTCATTGTACGTTAGGACAAAGTACTTGGTTGTGTTGTGTGCAGGTTCGATGTTCCTATTGGTACAAAGCTACGCCCTAGACGAGGCGCCATATATAAATTGTCCGGAGTTGTCGCGAAGCTAGTGAGCATCAACCTTCAGAAGTTGGTTCTTTCTCCTACTGGTTTGATAAACCTTGGTTTCATACTGAGGGAAGACTTGCTGATGTGCTCATCATACCTTCCTTTTGGGGTTTCCAACTGGGCGGACATCTACATGCCATCAAGCAATTTTTCTGGCGCCATTGCCAGGGAGAAAGAGGATTTCTACAAGGGGAGTCTCTCGCTTGCAATCTTTTACTTTGTTATTGTTTTGCTTTACTTTATTTTTTCTTACATCTTTTTATCAAAAATACAAAAAAATTAGTTCTTTAATAGTTGTTATTTTTACTTGTCTGCTTTTAGTTTTGCTAGAATGGGTACTCCTGAGAACACCAAGTTGTGTGATTTTACTAGGACCAATAACAATGATTTTATCTGCACTCCTATTGCGCCATGTGTTCCTGAGGCAAATTTTTATGAGATTAAGCCTGCTTTGTCGAATCTTGTTATGAAAGAGCAGTTTTCTGGTGTTAGTACTGATGATGCTGTAGCTCATCTCAACAATTTTGTTGAGCTATGTGAGATGCAGAAGTATAAGGATGTAGATGGTGACATTATTAAGCTTAAGTTGTTTCTTTTCTTTTTAAGAGGAAGAGCTAAGGATTGGTTGCTGTCTTTGCCTAGAAATAATACTAATTCTTGGGTTAAGTGTAAGGATGCTTTTATTGGAAAATATTATCCTCCTGCTAAGATTATAGCTTTGTGAAGTGATATTATGAAGTTTAGACAGTTTGATAATGAACATGTTGCTCAAGCTTGGGAAAGAATGAAATCTATGATAAAGAATTGTCCAACTCATGGACTGACTACTTGGATGATTATCCAAACCTTTTATGCAGGACTAAATTTTTCTTCAAGAAATCTCCTAGATTCAGCTGTTGGAGGTACTTTTATGTCCATCACCTTGGGCGCCGCAACAAAGCTTCTTGATAACATGATGGTAAATTATTCTGAGTGGCACACCGAGAGAGCTCCACAAGAATTGCATGCCAGGTGGGAAAGAGAAGACGAGATGGCTAGAAAGATGAAGGTATATACTATTACCACCTCTGGTAATGTTGATTCAAATGCTAGCAATCCTCTTACTTTGATTGGTGTAGAGAAAACTCCTAGTCCTTGTGCGAAAAAGCCCAAAACTGCAAAAACTTTTTCTACAAAAAGTGCTGAAATTTTTCAGAGTATGGGAGATGATAGCTCTACTTCTTTTAATGATTTTGATCTTGATGGTTGCAATATCTCTGAAGTTATTTTGTTCTTGCAAAATCTTGCTTTGAGTCCTAATGCTAGTTCTATGAATGTTGCTTTTACAAAGCATATTACAAATGCTCTCATGAAAATTAGGGAAGAAAAGTTCAAACAAAAGGTTTCTAGTCCCAAGAATTTAGAAGATGGTTGAGCCCATCATTGATATGAATGTGAATGATTTTGATTGCCATGCTTTATGTGATCTAGGTGCAAGTATTTCTATTATGCATAGAAATATTTATGATATGCTTGGTTTACCACCGCTTGAAACTTGTTATTTTGATGTTCCTCTTACTGATGTTGCTAAGAGGAAACCTCCGGGAAGGATTAATGATGTTCTTATTATGGTTAACAATAACCTTGTTCCCATTGATTTCCTTGTTATGGATGTCGAATGCAATTCTTCGTGTCCTATTATTTTGGGAAGACCTTTTCTTCGAATAGTTGGTGCCATCATTGATATGAAGGAAGGCACCATTAAATAGCAATTTCCACTCAAGAAAGGTATGGAACACTTCCCTAGAAAGAGAAAGAAATTACTTTGTGACTCTATTCTTAGAGCAAATTATGAACTTGATGCTTCATCGCTTGATATTACTTGATTTCCACTTTCTGCGCCTAGCTCAAAGGCGTTAAAGAAATGCACTCTTGGGAGATAACCAAATGTTTTTTTCAATACTTTTTCTTTTATTTGAGTCTTAGAAGTTATTACTACTGTAATGATCTCTCCTTATCATTTTTATTTCATTTTTGTGCCAAGAAGAACCTCTAATTTGAGGAAGGTAATATTTGGGGAAGTTGCTGTTCTGAAACAGATTTCTGCATTGCACCGTAAAAATTCATGAAAATTCTCAGAATATCTTTTTGATCTGCGATTTCTTGTTCATATGCCCCAGGTTATTTCCAAACTTTTATTAGTTTTGAACTTTTCGATTTGAGCAACAGAAGATCCTCCGAAAATTGATCTTTTTTAGCTGTTCTGTTTTGACAGATTTCTGCCACTATTTGTGTTTGCCTCTCGATCGCTTTCTTTTTTATCATGGAACTTTTGAGGAAGTTGCTACAGTAGCTTATGCTTTAATGGATGGTATATTTGAGTTTGAAACTAAACCAAAAGAGTAGACTTATTATCATGCTTATACTAATGTTGCAAATAGAATTGTGTGAAGTTTAGAATGAAGGAAGTTTTCAAGTGTAGGGCATGGAGAGTGATGAGATGAGATGAAGTATGGAAAAAAGCTCAAGCTTGGGGATTCCCATGTCACCCCAAGAAATATCCAAGAGGTAGAAGCATCAAAGCTTGGGGATGCCCCGAGGCACCCCTTCTTCATCGATAAAAATCAGGTCACCTTTCAAGACACTATATTTTTATTGCTTCATATTCTATGCATTTTTCTTGGAGCGTCTTTACTTTCGCTTTCATTTTCTTTTGTTTTGTTTTCTGCAATAAATGGTTGGACCCCAAAAAATTTCTTTTGGAGAAGACACATTCTGTTTTTCATTGCCAAGAACACTCTAGTTTTCACTCTTATCGTTCAACGAGTGTTCTCTTTTTCTAGTACTGCGTTTAGCTTTCATTTTTTGCCTTGATTTTTGTTCAGATCTTGTTATATCTTTGCATCAAGATGGATTTATACCACTTTTCTATGTCAGTGTTCATCTCAAAAGAGTTGTTTCAAAAAGGTTTGAATGGTATTGGAAAAGAGAAAAAGTTTCATGCCTATAGTGGTACAAATGGGAGCTTGCTTAGACTGTGGCTTAGACTTTTGCATGTCATGCTTGATGTCGTTTTGATAGTCTTAGTAGTTTTTGCTATAGCATGACTTTTCTCAAATGACTGAGATTGCTTAACGAGCCTTTGAAAAAATCATGCGTTGTTTTTATTATATGGGAGCATGTTATTGTGGTTTTCTCCTTTGATGCTTTATTTGGGTTGACTTGGCGCATGCTTACAACATGTTTGACTTTACAAGTCACCATATAGCCTCTATGATCATTTGGTTTTTGACTTGTGATACCACTTTATGCTTCGGTTAATGATGTTTTGTCTCTATGCATGATTATGGCCGTTATTGCTCTCTTAGTTGGTCGCTCCCAGTCTTTTGCTAGCCTTCATTTTGTACTGAGAAGGAATTCTTCTCGTGCATCCGACTCCCAAAAACAAAGTTTTCCAATGTGTCCACCATACATACCTATTAGCAATTTGCTATTCCAAGTACATTCGACTTACTTTTATCTATCCTTCAAATTAAACTTTTTGGTGTTATGTGAAAATTAGTCAGTAAAGCTCTCACGAACCTAACGGCACACTTTACTTTTCTCGCTTTTAATAATTTTGACCATTGTGGCTCTCTTATGTTGGCGTTATGCTCACAAGTTGTAAGCTGGTGGTTAGCCCAACCATGCTGTCATGGGGCAAGATTTCAACATTGCACTTTCTCTCATTTAGTTGATATCGTGATCTTTTGTTTATGGATACTCACAATGTGAAATAAGTTGGAAACTTGTGAGCTCATGGAGTTTGTATATGTGTTAGAGAAATGCCTGGGCTGCTAATCTAAGCCATGCATCATTCATGGTGGAAATTTACAGCATGCCCATAGTGGACATTCGACGACGCATCTCACAATAAAAAGCTATACCAATGGTAAATAAAAGAGATGTCGAGTTGTACATTGTCTGTTTGTCTTGTCATTTTGATGTGGGCTTGTTCCATGTTATCAGGCAAGAGGTACCCCGTTGGCGTTCTCAATGATAGATGTATGCTTATAATGACAAGAACTTGCTTGGGACCTAAGTCGAGTAGCATGAGGTTTGGGTATTCGTACTTCATGGGACACGAGATTTTGAACTTATGATTTGTTAAGCATATGCTTCATAATTGTACTTGCATTAACCTTAACCACTCAAGATGCCTATGAGGTGGGCAATGAGATCTCAAAGCTAGTAAGTATCATAATTTTTGGAGGTTTATAAAACTTGCAATCAATGCTTCCCTCTGCGAAGGGCCTTTCTTTTACTTTTATGTTGAGTCTCCACCTTCTACCTTTATGCACCGTCTAAGAGAGCATAGTTGTCATTTTGAGTTTAATGTGCATAGTCCCAAAATTTATTATTGATTGATTCATGATTATGGTTTTGCTTGTTCTTAAATTATGTGTATCTAGTCTCCCTCTTAAACTTGAAGGTGTCCTATGCATTTATGTTTTGCTATTCCATGAAGGACAAGCTGAAAACCACTTTGCTATGTTTTTCTATATGGTCAAAACACACACTTGGCTTTCAATGCTTCATTACTCATGATCTTTTGTTTGTGTTACTTTTCATGTTATAACATGGTTGTTAAGTTTTATTTTTTCAAGATTATGTCTCTTATGCCCATGTTTTAAGTACTTTGATCTCAGCACTCAATGCTTTACATCGTTGATCAAGATCGTGATGGTGCATGTCACCTCAAAAATTATTGTTTTGTTTTCACTTACCTACTCGAGGACGAGCAGGAGTTAAGCTTGGGGATGCTTGATACGTCTTAAACGTATCTATAATTTTTGATGCTCCATGCTTGTTTATACACCATTTGCTTTGTGTTTTATTACACTTCATGGCATTTTTATGCGTTTTCCAAAACTAACCTACTAATGAGATGCCACAGTGCCAGTTCCCTATTTTTTGCTATTTTTATATTTCAGAAAAGCTACACAGGAAATATTCTCGGAATTGGAGGAAACAAAAGCCAAAGTTCCTATTTTTCACGAAGTGTGACGGAGTCCAAAGCTGAGACGGAGGGGAGCCAGAGCGCGGCCATGCCACCCCATGGACGGGCCACCCCCAGGCCACGCCAGGGCATGGTGTGGGCCCCTGGTCCACCTCCTGACGCCGCCCTTCCGCCTATATATTCCCCTCGATGGGAAAACCTAAAAACCCAATCAATTTCCACAAAACATACTGTAAGCCACCGCCATGATCGACGCAAGATCGGGAGGGTCCAGAAGCTCTTTCGGCACCCTACCAGAGAGGGGAATCACCGCCGGAGGCCTTCTTCATCACCATGCCTGCCTTCGAAGTGATGCGTGAGTAGTCTACCTTGGACTATGGGTCCATAGCAGTAGCTAGATGGTTGTCATCTCCTCCATGTGCTTCATGTTTAGATCTTGTGAGCTGCCTATTATGATCAAGATCATCGTTGTGTAATTCTACATGTTGTGTTTGTTGGGATCCGATGAATATTGATACTATGTCAAGTTGATTTGTTGAATTATTATCTTTATGTTATCTCTATGTTGTTCATGATCTTGCATGCTCTCCGTTGCTAGTAGATATCTTGGCCGAGTAGATGCTAGTGACTCCAAGAGGGAGTATTTATGCTCGATAGTGGGTTCATGCCTCTAGTAATCTGGGGGAGTGACATAAACCTCTAAGGTTGTAGATGTGCTATTGCTACTAGGGAGAAAACAATGATCTTGTGTTCAAGGACATTTGTATTGTTTACATTACGCACTTTGCTTAAGGCGATAATCTGCTACTTGCAACTTAATACCCAACGGTTGCTCAGATGACATCTGGCGGGTGGATTATTAGTCATAGATGCAGTTGGATTATGGTCTATGTATTATGTTGTAATGCCCAAGTGAATATCATAGTGATCCTCATGACATTTGTATGCCAACTTTATTCTGTCAATTGCCCAACTGTAATTTGTTTACCCAGCATGTTATTTACCTTATGGAGAGACATCACTAGTGAACTATGGACCCCGGTCAATTCTTTTACACTTTTATTACCGTTTACCATTTACTCACTTTATTTACATTCTTGCAAACTATTACCTTTTACCACTCGATACGCTTAATCCTTTGCTTACAACAAACCGGTGAGATTGACAACCTCACTGTAAGTTGGGACAAAGTACTTGGTTGTGTTGTGTGTAGGTTCCACGTTGCTGCTGGTGCAAAGCTACGCCCTGGACGAGGCACCATATATAAATTGTCCAGAGCTGTCGCGAAGCTAGCGAGCATCAACCTTCGGAAGTTGGTATTTCTCCTACTGGTTCGATAAACCTTGGTTTCATACTGAGGGAAGACTTGCTGTTGTGCTCATCATACCTTCCTCTTGGGGTTCCCAACTGGGCGGAAATCTACATGCCATCAGTGTGACACATCTTTGCAAAACCCTAGATATGCTTCTCTTATATAGTTGCCCATTGACCATGATGAATGCTTTAGATCATTGCATTGTCCTTCGTGCTTCGATGACATCTTTGGGTAGTATTTTATTTAGCATATGCGCTAGATACGGTTGCATCCAAGTGATTTTGACCATCATGACCTCCTATGGTTCTGGGCTATCATCTTCTGCTGCTATCTCAGCCCCTGAGTATGCTGCTGACTGGGGCTTTTGTATTTTCATACTCGATGACCTTGTAGCTTGGATTGATCATTCAATTATTTCTTCCCAAAAAACTCCTGATGGTATTGGTAGACATTGGGACCCGATATTGGCCAAAATATCGGCTTCTTTGTTACTTCATCTGCTAATGTGTGACACTTCGCACCCGTCAAAGGTTCCTTCCAAATAATAATACAGGTTCCGATATGCTATCATGTTGTCGTTGAAAGCGTCGCAACGATTCATTACTTGATGTACCACCAGATTGGAGTCGCCAAAAATCCTTAGGCGAGTTGCACCGCAAGCTTTGGCCATCCTCATGCTGCGCAACAAAGCCTCATATTTAGCTTCATTTTTTGATGCTTGTAGGAAACTCATCCGTAGAACATATTTCAATTTATCTCCTTGTGGTAATATCAGTACTACTCCTGCTCCTGCTCCTTCGACTCTTTTGGACCCGTCAAAATACATTTTCCATACACTTGATAAATTGGGTGGTCTTGTGTTCTGCAATTCAAGCCACTCTGCCATGAAATCTGGAAGAATTTGGAATTTGATAGACTTTCTTTTCTCATACGTGATGTCCAGGGGGAGATTTCGATTCCCCACAAGGAGATACGCCCTGTTGCTTCTGGATTGTTCAATATATTTGACAAAGGCGCTTCATTGACCATTATGATCGGGTGAACCACAAAGTAATGTTGAAGTTTTTGAGCTCTCATGAACACGATGTATGCGAGTTTCTGATAGTGCGGGTACCATTGCTTTGATGCTGAAAGCACCCCGCTTAAAAAATACACTGGCCACTAAACTCCATGAGCCTTTCCTTCCTCGCTCCGCTCAACTACAAGTACTATGCTTACCACCTGATGTGTGGCTGCAATGTACAGTAGCAATTGTATTTTTCATTTGGTGCGACCATCACCGATGGTGTGGAAAGCACTTTTTTGAGGTGGGCAAAGGCCTGATCTGCTTCCTTTGTCCACTCAAACTTTTTATCTGATTTTTTCATGAGTGCATAGAACGGAAGGGCCTTTTCACCAAGGCATGCGACGAATTGACTCAGTGCTGCAACCCGCTTTGCTAGTTGTTGTATCTCATGTAGCTTTGTTGGCTTCGCCATTGTTAATATTGCTTGAATTTTCACTGGGTTGTCCTCAATCCCTCCTGTCGAGACTAAGAATCCGAGGATTTGCCCTGCTGGGACACCAAAGGAACATTTAGTCGGGTTTAGTTTTAACTTATACCTGTCCAGGTTGTCGAAAGTTTCTCGTAGGTCGCCGATAAGCGTTGCTTCCTCTCTTGTGGTGATGACCACATCATCGATGTATACTAGAACATTGCGGCCTATTTGATTTCCAAGGCAATTTTGCATCATATGTTTGTAGGTTGAGCCCGCGTTCTTTAAGCTGAAGGGCATGACTTGATAATAGTATGCTCTGTATGGCATAATGAATGTTGTTTTTTCTTTGTCTTCTACCTTTTGCTTGATCTGGTTGTAGCCCGAGTATGCATCCAGGAAGGAAAGCCTTGCACATCCCGATGTATAATCAATTATTTCATCTATTCGGGGTAGTGGAAAGGGATCCTTAGGACAATGTTTGTTGAGAGCTTTATAGTCAACCCAGATGCATCGTACATCGATGTTTTTCTTTGGAACGATGACTAGGTTAGATACCCAACTCGATGTTTTGATTTCCTCGATGAAGCCAATGTTTTCCAGGCCATGAAGTTTGGCTACTATTGCTTTGTGTTTTGGTTCGTCGAATCATCGGAGAGGGTGCTTTACTAGTCATGATTTAGGATCCACATTTAATGCATGCTTGAAGAGTTCCCTGGAGATGCCTGGCATGTCTGATGGACACCAGGCAAAGATTTCCTAGCACTCATGGAGGAACTCGATGAGTGTGCTTTCCTATGCGGTTCTAGATCAACTGCTATGGATGTAGTCTTATCTGGATTGATTGGCTAAACCCAAACTTCTTTAGAGTCCCATGTTATGTCCAAAGCCTAGTCTAGCAGGGACCGACCAACGTCGGGTAGCACATTATGATCAGTGTCGCCTTTGAGTCTTGCATATTCTGCTGTCATGCCAAAGGCTTGTGCCATTTTATGGAATTCCTTATCACATGTATTAGAGACTTAGAAGTTTCCTTTGACTGTTATGACCCCATTTGACCCTCGGATTTTTAACACAAGATATGCGTAGTGAGGAATTGCCATGAATCATGCAAATGCTGGCCGCCCTAGCATTGCGTGATATTGTGATGGCCAATCCATGACTTCGAATTCCAACTTTTCTCATCGGAAGTTGCCTTGATCGACGAAGCAAACATATAGTTCAATCTTTCCCAGTGGATAATTGGCGCTTCCTGGTACTTGATACGTCTCCAATGTATCCATAATTTTTGATGCTCCATGCTTGTTTTTACACCATTTGCCTAATGTTTCGTTACACTTCGTGGTACTTTTATGCATTTTCCGGAACTAACCTATTAACAAGTCGCCACAGTGCCAGTTCCCTGTTTTCTGTTGTTTTTGTGTTTCAGAAAAGTTACACAGGAAATATTTTGGGAATTGGACGAAACAAAAGCCAAACATCTAGAAATCCACTGGAGCTTCCAGAGAACCAAAGAGGAGACAGAGTGGGGCCACGAGGGGCCCTCACACCAGGGCGGCGCGGCCCAGCCCCTGGCCGCGCCCCCTATGTGTGAGACCACCTCGGTCCACTTCTGACGATACCCCTTCGCCTATAAAGACCCCCCGATAGGAAAAACCGAAGGCCCCGATCAATTTTCCAGAAACACATTGCGATCCGCCGCCGTCATCGACCCGAGATCGGGAGGGTCCAGAAGCTCTTCCTGGCACCTTGTCAGAGAGGGGAATCACCACCGGAGGTCTTCTTCATCGCCATGCTTGCCTCCGGAGCAATGAGTGAGTAGTCTACCTTGGACTATGGGTCCATAGCAGTAGCTAGATGGTTGTCCTCTCCACCATGTGCTTCATGTTTAGATCTCATGAGCTGTCCTACATGATTGAGATCACCGTTATGTAATTCTACATTTGGTTTGTTGGGATCCGATGAATATTAGTGTTATGATTGAGTTGCTATACTGAAATATATCTTTTGTTATCTCTATGTTGTTTATGATCTTGCATGCTCTACGTTGTTAATAGCTATCTTGGCCGAGTAGTTGCTAGTGACTCCAAGAGGGGGTATTTATGCTCGATAGTTGGGTTCATGCCTATATTTAATCTGGGGGAGTGACAAAAACCTCTAAGGTTGTAGATGTGCTGTTGCCACTAGAGAGAAAACAACATTCATATGCTCGAGGGCATATGCTTGGTTTACATTACACACTTTGCTTAATGCAATTATCTGTTGTTCGCAACTTAATACTCATGGGGTCTTTGGATGATATCCCCGTGAGTGGATTATTAGTCATAGATGCAGTTGGATGGCGGTCTATATATTTTGTTGTAATGCCCAGAGTAAATCGCATAGTGATCTTCTTGACATATCACGTTATCTTAATTCTATCAATTGCCCAACTGTAATTTGTTTACCCAGCATGTGTTATTTATCTTATGGAGAGACACCACTAGTGAACTATGGACCCCGGTCCTATTTCCATCATATTGCTATCACCTGTTTACTTTACTTGCACTATTTACTTTACTCGCATACTTCTACTGTTTTCCACTCGATACGCTCATACCCTTTGTTTCAAGCAAACCGGTGAGATTGACAACCTCATCGTAAGTTGGGAACAAAGTACTTGGTTGTGTTGTGTGCAGGTTCCATGTTGCTGCTCACAAAGCAAAGCTTGGACAAGGCGCCATATAAATTGTTCGGAGCTGTCGCGAAGCTTGCAAGCATCACCTTCACTCGTATTGGCCTTTTCTTCTCCTGATTGATAAACCTTGGTTTCTAACTGAGGGAAAAACTTGCTGCTGTGCTCATCACACCTTCCGCTTGGGGTTCCCAACTGACTGGTTATAATCATCATCATCAACTACATGCTAGCCATCAAGTCTTTTCTGGCGCCGTTGCCGGGGAAGAAAAAGAAGACCTCTGCAAGGGGAGTTTTTCGCACGCACATCCTTTACTTTGTTTTATTGTTTTGCTTTACTTTATTTTTACTTGCATTGTTTTATCAAAAACCCAAAAAAAAATTAGAATCCTTTGTAGTTATTTATTATGTCTAGTTCAGTTGCTACTACTATGTCGCCCGAGGATATGATTTTCACTTTTAAACAAAAGGATGAGGAAAGTTTTAAAGAAGCTTGGTCTAGAATTTATGATTGGCATGGAAAAACTGAACCTAAAATGACCTTGAGTTTGCTTCTTAGTAGCTTTTACTTTGGACTTGCTCTTCGTTATAGATATGCTTTGGATGCTACTGCAGAAGGAGATTTCCTTTATTGTGATGGAGATCAAGCCTTCAATATTATAAAAAAGTTGATTACAATTTATAGCATGCCAACCTATTTTGATTCCTCTCTTGTGTGCATTTTTAGTAGACTTGATACTCTTGAGACTCGCACTGCTAGTTTGAATACTTGCTATAATACTTTGCGCTAGTATTTTGAATATGTGCCAACAAATTCTGAACCTTCGAGTTGGTATCCTACGGTAAAAATCACTATTGATGGTTAAACTTTTCATGCTCGATGTGATATTATATCTGAATTTTGTCTTATGCCGAAGGATGTTTATGAATCTTTGAGTCTTTGGAAGCTTTCTGAGGGGGAGAAGGAATTTCTCTTACTAATAATGCCACTATATTTCCCATTGGAATAGCTGAAGGAGTTTTTACAAAAGTCCTAGGAAGAATGATATCTACTGATTATCTTGTTATTGAATGTGTAGGAAAAGGACAAATCACACTTGGAAGATCCCTACTGAAGCTCCTGGGCGTCGTCATTGATGTGGGAAAAGGCAATATAAGATTTATCTCTCCACCTTATAATAGCCATGTCTTTCCAAGAGTCAAGAGAAAAGGTAAGAAAGGAAGACGTAAGGCACCCGCTGATCCTAGCACTTCATGACTTGATATTACTTGATTCACAATTTTATGCGCCTAGCTCAAAGGCGTTAAAGAAAAGCACTCTTGGGAGATAACCCAATGTTTTCTTTTCAGTACTTTTTTCTTTTATTTGAGTCTTGGAAGTCATTACTACTGTAATGATCTCTCCATATCATTTTTATTTCATTGTTGTGCCAAGAGAAGCCTCTAATTTGAGTGAGGTAAAGATTTGGGGATGTTGCTGTCCTGAAACTGTTTTCGGTGCTGCACCATAAAAATTTGTAAAAATTCTCTGTATATATTTTGGACCTGCGATTTCTTGTGCATATGCCCCAGGTTATATTCAAACTTTCATTAGTTGAACACTTTTTGATTTGAGCAACAGAACACACCTTAAAAATTCGGCCTTTGTCAGCTGTTCTGTATTGACAGATTTCTGCCAATATTTGTATTTGCCGCTTTACCGCTTTCTTTTCAAGTTCTTTTGATCACGGAACTTTTGGAGAAGTTGCTACAGTAGTATATACTTTATATGTGGTGGTTTTGGGTTGAAACCTGAAGCAAAAGAGGTTGATTATATGTTATACTTACACTAATGTTGCTAATAGATTTGTGTTTAGTTTTGTATGAAGGAAGTTTTCAAGTGTAGGGATTGGAGAATGATGAGATGAGTTGAAGAATGGACAAAAGCTCAATCTTGGGGATGCCCATGCATCACCCCAAGAAATATCCAAGAAGTACAAGCATCAAAGCTTGGGGATGCCCCTGAGGCACCCCTTCTTCATCGGCAAAAATCAGGTCACCTTTCAAGACACTATATTTTTATTGCTTCATGCACTATGTGTTTTTCTTGGAGCGTCAGTTGTTTTAGTTTTCATTATTAGTTTAATTTTCTTTTCTGCAATAAATGGTTGGACCCCAACAAATTTCTTTTGGAGAAGTTGCCTTGCTTTTCATTTGCCAAGAACGCTCTAGTTTTCACTCTTATCAAAAACCGAGTGTTCTTCTTTTTCTGCTACTGCTATTGGTTTTCGTTTTCGCCTTGATTTACATTCAGATCTTCTTATATTTATTTATCAATGTGTATTTTTGCCTCTGGACCATGTTGGTTTTCCTCAAAAGAGTTGGATTAAAAAAAGTTTGAATGGTGTTGGAAAAGAGAAAAAGCTTTATGCAAAAAAGTGGTACAAGAAGGAGCTTGTGTAGACTGCGGCTTAGGCTTTTTCATGTCATGCTTGATGTCTTTTTGATAGTATGCTTAGTGTTTTTTCTGTAGAATGACTTGTCTCAAATAATTGAGATTGCTTAATGAGCCTTTGAAAAAATCATGCGTTTTTTAATTATTTGGAAGCATTATTTTGGTTTTCTCCCTGATGCTTTATTTGGGTTGACTTGGCGCATGCTCACACATGTTAGACTCTTATAAAGTCGCCAATAGCCTCTATGATCATTTAGTTTTTGACTTTTGATGCCATCTTATGCTTCTTTTAATGTCGCTTTGTCGCTTTGCATGATTATGGCCGTTATTGCTCTCTTAGTTGGTCGCTCCCAGTCTTTTGCTAGCCATCGCCTTGTACTGAGTATGAGCTCTACTCGTGCATCCAACTCCTAAAAACCAAGTTTGCCAAAGTGTCCACCATACATACCTATTAGCAATTTGCTATTCCAAGTAAACTTGACTTGCTTTTATTTTCTCTTCAAATTAAACTCTTACCAGTGTTATGCAAAAATTGGTCAGTAAAGCTCTCACGAACCGGAAGGCACACTTTACTTTTTCTTGTTCTTAAAAATTTGACATTGTGGTCTCTTATGTTGAGTTGTTATGCTTGCAAGTTGTAAGTTGGAGACTAGCCCAGCCATGCCATCATGGGCAAGCTTTCAACATTGCACTTCTTATTTGAGTTGATATCGTGATGTTTTGTTTATGGATGCCTGATGGCTGGTGTGTAGTTTATGATGATGATTATAACCAGTCAGTTGGGAACCCCAAGCGGAAGGTGTGATGAGCACAGCAGCAAGTTTTTCCCTTAGTAAGAAACCAAGGTTTATCGATCAGGAGAAGAAAAACCAATACGACTGAAGGTGATGCTCGCAAGCTTCGCGACAGCTCCGGACAATTTATATGGCGCCTCGTCCAAGCTTTGCTTTGCGAGAAGCAACGTGGAACCTGCACACAACACAACCAAGTACTTTGTTCCCAACTTACGATGAGGTTGTCAATCTCACCGGTTTGCTTGAAACAAAGGGTATGAGCATATCGAGTGGAAAACAGTAGAAGTATGCGAGTAAAGTAAATAGGTGATAGCAATATGATGGAAATAGGACCGAGGTCCACAGTTCACTAGTGGTGTCTCTCCATAAGATAAATAACACATGCTGGGTAAACAAATTATAGTTGGGCAATTGATAGAATAAAGATAACGTGATATGTCAAGAAGATCACTATGCGATTTACTCTGGGCATTACAACAAAATACATAGACCGCCATCCAACTGCATCTATGACTAATAATCCACTCACGGGGATATCATCTGAACACCCTATGAGTATTAAGTTGCGAACAATAGATAATTGCATTAAGCAAAGTGTGTAATGTAACCAAAGCATATGCCCTCGAGCATATGAATGTTGTTTTCTCCCTAGTGGCAATAGCACATCTACAACCTTAGAGGTTTCTGTCACTGATACGTCTCAAACGTATCTATAATTTTTGATGCTCCATGCTTGTTTTTACACCATTTGTATATTGTTTCGTTACACTTAGTGGCATTTTTATGCATTTTCCGGAACTAACCTATTAACGAAGTGCCACAGTGCCAGTTTCCTGTTTTCTGCTGTTTTTGTGTTTCAGAAGTGATACACAGGAAATATTCTTGGAATTGGACGAAACAAGTTCCTAAAGACTTATATCACGGGGAAGCTTCCAGACATCCGAAGAGCTGACGGAGGGGGGCCACGTGGGCCCCAGACACAGGAGCGGCGCGGCCACCCCCTGGCTGCGCCAGCCCCGTGTGAGGGGGCGTGGTCCCTCCTCTGACATCGCCCCTTCGCATATATATATCCCCCGACGAGAAAAACCTAAGTACCCGATCAGATTTCCAGAACACATCGCGATCCGCCGCCACCGTCGACCCGAAGATCGGGAGGGTCCAGAAGCTCTTCCCGGCACCCTGCCGGAGAGGGGAATCGCCACCGGAGGTCTTTTTCATCGCCATGCTTGCCTCCGGAGCGATGAGTGAGTAGTCTACCTTGGACTATGGGTCCATAGCAGTAGCTAGATGGTTGTCTTCTCCACCATGTGCTTCATGTTTAGATCTCATGAGCTACCCTACATGATTGAGATCACCGTTATGTAATTCTATAATGTTGGTTTGTTGGGATCCGATGAATATTGGTGTTTATGATTAAGTTGCTGTACTGAATTATATCTTTTGTTATCTCTATGTTGTTTATGATCTTGCATGCTCTCCGTTGTTAGTAGCTATCTTGGCCGAGTAGTTGCTAGTGACTCCAAGAGGGGGTATTTATGCTCGATAGTGGGTTCATGTCTCTATTTCACCTGGGGGAGTGACATAAACCTCTAAGGTGGTAGATGTGCTGTTGCTACTAGGGAGAAAACAACATTCATATGCTCAAGGGCATATGCTTTGTTTACATTACACACTTTGCTTAATGCAATTATCTGTTGTTCGCAACTTAATACTTTTGGGGTGTTCAGATTGATATCCCCGAGGGTGGATTATTAGTCATAGATGCAGTTGGATGGCGGTCTATGTATTTTGTTGTAATGCCCAGAGTAAATCGCATAGTGATCTTCTTGACATATCACGTTATCTTTATTCTATCAATTGCCCAACTGTAATTTGTTTACCCAGCATGTTATTTTATCTATGGAGAGACACCACTAGTGAACTGTGGACCCCGGTCCTATTTTAATCATATTGCAATCACCTGTTTACTTTTCCCGCACTGTTTACTTTACTCGCATATTACTACTGTTTTCCACTCGATACACTCATAACCTTTGTTTCAAGCAAACCGGTGAGATTGACAACCTCATCGCAAGTTGGGAGCAAAGTATTTGTTTGTGTGTGTGCAGGTTCCACGTTGCAGCTAGCAAGGAAAGCTTGGACGAGGCGCCATATATAAATTGTCCGCTGCTGTCGCAAACTAGCAAGCATCACCTTCAGCTGTCATTTGTCTGCTTTTCTCCTGAACGATAAACCTTGCTTTCTTACTGAGGGAAAACGAGCTACTATACTCATCATACCTTCCTCTTGGGGTTCCCAACGGGCTGGTCATTCACCACGCATCAAGCTCTTTTTCTGGCGCCGTTGCCGGGGATTTAAGAAGAATAAGTTCCCACATCAACTACATATTCCCACGTCAACTTGGCACCAGCAGCTCTTTTTCTAGCGCCATTGCCGGGGAAAAGTGGAAGACTTCTGCGAGGGGAGTTTTTCGCACACACATTCTTTACTTTGTTATTGTTTTGCTTTACTTTATTTATTTTACCTGCATTGTTTTTTATCAAAAACCCAAAAAAATTAGAATCCTTGGTAGTTGTTTTTACTTGTTTACTTTCGTTTTGCTGAAATGGGTACTCCTGAAAACACCAAGTTGTGTGACTTTACTAGCACAAACAATAGTGATTTTATCTGCACTCCTATTGCACCACCTGCTGCTGCTGCAAACTTTTATGAGATTAAGCCTGCTTTATTGAACCTTGTTATGAAAGAGCAATTTTCTGGTGCTAGTACTGAAGATGCTGCAGCTCATCTCAACAATTTTGTTAAGCTATGTGAGATGCAGAAATATAAAGATGTTGATAGTGATATTATTAAGCTCAAGCTGTTTCCTTTTTCTTTGAGAGGAAAAGCTAAAGATTGGTTGCTGTCTTTGACTAAGAATAGTATTGATTCATGGGCTAAGTGTAAGGATGCTTTTATTGGTAGATACTATCCTCCTGCTAAGATTATAGCTTTGCGCAGCAATATTATGAAGTTTACTCAGTTTGATAATGAACATGTTGCTCAGGCTTGGGAAAGAATGAAATCTATGATAAAGAATTGCCCCACTCATGGACTGACTACTTGGATGATTATCCAAACTTTTTATGCAGGACTGAATTTTTCTTCAAGGAACCTACTTGATTCAGCTGCTGGAGGCACTTTTATGTCCCTTACCTTGGGCGCCGCATCAAAGTTACTCGACAACATGATGGTAAATTATTCCGAATGGCACACCGAGAGAGCTCCACAAGGTAAGAAGGTAAATTCTGTTGAGGAAACCTCTTCCTTGAATGATAAGATTGATACAATTATGGCTATGCTTGCTAATGATAGGACTCATGTTGATCCTAATAATGTTCCTTTGGCCTCTTTGGTTGCTCAAGAAGAGCAAGTTGATGTGAATTTCATTAGAAACAATAATTTTAACAACAATGCTTATAGGAACAATTTTGCTAGTAACAATTATAGGCTGTATCCTTCTACCAATGGTAATGGTTATGGTAATTCTTATGGTAATTCCTACAACAACACTAGGGCCGCGCCCTCCGAGCTTGAGGTAATGCTCAAGGACTTCATCGGTAAGCAAACTGCTTTTAATAAGTCTGTTGAGGAAAAGTTAGGCAAAATTGATATTCTTGCTTCCAAAGTTGATAGCCTTGCTCATGATGTTGAACTTCTGAAATTAAAAGTGTTTCCTAATGATGTGAAAGTGAGCAATGTTGTTGCTTCCGCTAATGCTACCCAAGTTGGAATTGATGAAAATATTAGATTATTAGCGGAATTGCATGCCAGGTGGGAAAGAGAAGATGAGATAGCTAGAGAGATGAAGGTATGTACAATTACTACCTCTAATGATGTTGCTCCTACTGATAGCAACCCTCTTACTTTGATTGGTGAAGAGAAAACTCCCACTCCTTGTGTTAAAAAGCCTAAAACTGCCAAAACTTTTTCTCAAAAGAGTGCTGAAATTTTTCAGAGTGTGGGAGATGATAGATCTACTTCTTTTAATGATTTTGATGTTGATGGCTGCAATATATCTGAAGTTATTTTGTTCTTACAAAAGCTTGCTTTGACTCCCAATGCTAGTTCTTTAAATATTGCTTTTACCAAGCATATTACCAATGCTCTCATAAAGATTAGGGATGAAAAGTTGAAGCAAAAAGCCTCTATTCCCAAGAAGTTAGAAGATGGTTGGGAACCCATCATTGATATGCATGTTAATGGTTATGATTGCCATGCTTTATGTGATCTAGGTGCTAGTATTTCCATCATGCCTAGAAAGATTTATGACATGCTTGATTTACCACCGCTGGAAAAATGTTATTTTGATGTTCCTATTGCTGATGTTGCTAAGAAGAAACCTTTGGGAAGGATTAATGATGTTCTTATTGTGGTTAACAATAACCCTGTTCCCGTTGATTTTCTTGTTATGGACATTGAATGCCATGCTTCATGTCCTATTATTTTGGGAAGACCTTTTCTTCGAACTGTAGGTGCCATCATTGATATGAGGGAAGGCACCATCAAATATCAATTCCCACTAAAGAAAGGTATGGAACACTTCCCTAGGAAAATAAAGAAATTACTTTTTGACTCTATTCTTAGAGCAAATTATGAGCTTGATGCTTCATCTATTGATATTACTTGATTCGCAATTTTCTGCGCCTAGCTCAAAGGCGTTAAAGAAAAGCACTCTTGGGAGATAACCCATTGTTTATTTTTCAGTACTTTTTCTTTTATTTGAGTCTTGGAAGTCATTACTACTGTAATGACCGCTCCTTATCTAGTTTATTTCGTTTTTGTGCCAAGAGAAGCCTCTAATTTGAGCGAGGTAAAGATTTGGGGTTATTGCTGTCCTGAAACTGTTTTTGGTGCTGCACCGTAAAAATTCGTATAAATTCTCTGTTTATCTTTTGGACCTGCGATTTCTTGTGCATATGCCTCAGGTTATATCCAAACTTTTCTTAGTTGAAAACTTTTTGATTTGAGCAACAGAAAATCCCTCAAAAATTCGTCCTTTGTCAGCTGTTCAGTTTTGACAGATTTCTGCCAATATTTGTTTTTGCCACTTTATCGCTTTCTTTTGAGTTCTTTTTGATCATGGAACTTTTTGGGAAGTTGCTACAGTAGTATATACTTTATATGTGGTGGTTTTGAGTTTAAACCTGAAGCTAAAAGAGGTTGAATATATTTTATGCTTACACTAATGTTGCTAATAGAATTGTGTTTAGTTTTGTATGAAGGAAGTTTTCAAGTGTAGGGATTGGAGAATGATGAGATGAGTTGAAGAATGGACAAAAGCTCAAGCTTGGGGATGCCCATGCATCACCCAAAGAAATATCCAAGAAGTACAAGCGTCAAAGCTTGGGGATGCCCCCGAGGCACCCCTTCTTCATCGGCAAAAATCAGGTCACCTTTCAAAACACTATATTTTTATTGCTTCATGCACTATGTGTTTTTCTTGGAGCATCAGTTGTTTTATTTTTCTTAGTTTGTTTAGTTTGTTTGTTTGCTGCAATAAATGGTTGGACCCCAACAAATTTCCTTTGGAGGAGATGTACTCGTTTTCACTTGCAAAGAATGCTCTAGTTTTCACTCTTATAAAAAAATCGAGCATTCTACTTTTTCTGCTACTGCTTTTGGTTTTCGTTTTTGCCTTGATTTGCGTTCAGACCTTGTCATATCTTTTCATCAAGGTGTATTTTTGCCTCTGATCTTTATTGGTTTTCATCAAAAGAGGTGTTTATAAAAGTTTCAAATGGTGTTGGAAAAGAGAAAAAGCTTTGTGCAAAATAGTGGTACAAGAAGGAGCTTGTGTAGACTGCGGCTTAGGCTTTTTCATGTCATGCTTGATGTCTTTTTGATAGTATGCTTAGTGGTTTTGCTGTAGCATGACTTGTCTCAAATAACTGAGATTGCTTAATGGGCCTTTGAAAAAATCATGCGTTGTTTTTATTGTATGGAAGCATTATTTTGGTTTTCTCCTTGATGCTTTATTTGGGTTGACTTGGCACATGCTCACACATGTTAGACTCATACAAAGTCGCCATTAGCCTTCATGATCATTTAGTTTTTGACTTTTGATGCCATCTTATGCTTCTTTTAATGTCGCTTTGTCGCTTTGCATGATTATGGCCATTATTGCTCTCTTAGTTGGTCGCTCCCAGTCTTTTGCTAGCCCTCACCTTGTACTGAGTATGAGCTCTACTCGTGCATCCAACTCCTAAAAGCCAAGTTTTCCAAAGTGTCCACCATACATACCTACTAGCAATTTGCTATTCCAAGTAAATTTGACTTGCTTTTATATTCTCTTCAAATTAAACTCTTACCAGTGTTATGTGAAATTCGGTCAGTAAAGCTCTCACGAACCGGAAGGCACACTTTACTTTTTCCTGTTCTAAAAATTTGACATTATGGTCTTTTATGTTGAGTTGTTATGCTTGCAAGTTGTAAGTTGGATTCTAGCCCAGCCATGCTGTCATGGGGCAAGCTTTCAACATTGCACTTCTTATTTGAGTTGATATCGTGATCTTTTGTTTATGGATGCCCACGGTGTGAAATGAGTTGGGAATCTTGTGAGGATCATGGAGTTTTTATATGTGTTAGGGAAACGCCAGGCCGCCAATCTAAGCCATGCATAATTCATGGTGGAAATTTGCAGCATACCCATGGTGAACATTCGACGACGCATCTCACAATAAAAAGCTAAACAATATAGCAAATAAAAGAGATGTCGAGGTGTTCATTGTCTGCTTGTCCTGTCATTTTGGTGTGGGCTTGTTCCATGTCATCGGGCACGGAGGTACCCCATTGGCGGTTCTCAATGATATGCATATATTTACAATGACAAGAGCCTTGCTTGGGACTCTAAGTAAAGTAGCATGAGGTTTGGGTACTCATATTCACGGGGCACGAGGTCTTCAACTTATGATTTGTCAAGCATATGCATCATAATTGTTCTCGCATTAACTTTAACCATTCAAGATGCTTATGATGGGGGCAATGAGAGCTCAAAGCCAGTAAGTACCATAATTTTTGAAGGTTATAAAACTTGCAATCACTGCTTCCCTCTGCGAAGGGCCTTTCTTTTACTTTTATGTTGAGTCACCCCCTTCTTTCTTTATGCACCATTAAGAGAGCATAGTTGTCATTCTTAGTGTGATATGCATTGTCCCAAAGTTCATTGATTGACTCATGATGATTGGTTTCACTTGTTCTTAAATTATTTGTATCTAGTTGCCCTCTTAAACTTGAAGGTGTCCTATGCATTTATGTTTTGCTCTCTTTGAAGGACAAGCTGAAAACCATTTGTATGTTTTTCCTTATGATTTGAACACACGTTTGACTTTCATTGTTTCATTATCATGATCTTTTGTTTGTGTTCATTTGCATGTTTACAACATGGTTGCTAAGTTCTTATTGTCATGATTATATCTTTCATGCCCATGTTTTAAGTTCTATTGATCCCAGCTCACCAATGCTTACATATATGATCAAGATTGTGTAGGTGCATGTCACCTCAAAAATTATTCTTTTGTTATCACTTACCTACTCGAGGACGAGGAGGAGCTAAGCTTGGGGATGCTTGATACGTCTCAAACGTATCTATAATTTTTGATGCTCCATGCTTGTTTTTACACCATTTGTATATTGTTTCGTTACACTTAGTGGCATTTTTATGCATTTTCCGGAACTAACCTATTAACGAAGTGCCACAGTGCCAGTTTCCTGTTTTCTGCTGTTTTTATGTTTCAGAAGTGATACACAGGAAATATTCTCGGAATTGGACGAAACAAGTTCCTGAAGACTTATATCACGGGGAAGCTTCCAGACATCCGAAGAGCTGACGGAGGGGGGCCACATGGGCCCCAGACACAGGGGCGGCGTGGCCACCCCCCTGGCCGCGCCAGCCCCGTGTGAGGGGGCGTGGTCCCTCCTCTGACATCGCCCCTTGGCCTATATATACCCCCCGACGAGAAAAACCTAAGTACCCGATCAGATTTCCAGAACACATTGCGATCCGCCGCCACCGTCGACCCGAAGATCGGGAGGGTCCAGAAGCTCTTCCCGGCACCCTGTCGGAGAGGGGAATCGCCACCGGAGGTCTTCTTCATCGCCATGCTTGCCTCCGGAGCGATGAGTGAGTAGTCTACCTTGGACTATGGGTCCATAGCAGTAGCTAGATGGTTGTCTTCTCCACCATGTGCTTCATGTTTAGATCTCATGAGCTGCCCTACATGATTGAGATCACCGTTATGTAATTCTATAATGTTGGTTTGTTGGGATCCGATGAATATTGGTGCTTATGATTAAGTAGCTGTACTAAATTATATCTTTTGTTATCTCTATGTTATTTATGATCTTGCATGCTCTCCGTTGTTAGTAGCTATCTTGGCCGAGTAGTTGCTAGTGACTCCAAGAGGGGGTATTTATGCTCGATAGTGGGTTCATGTCTCTATTTCACCTGGGGGAGTGACAGAAACCTCTAAGGTGGTAGATGTGCTGTTGCTACTAGGGAGAAAACAACATTCATATGCTCAAGGGCATATGCTTTATTTACATTACACACTTTGCTTAATGCAATTATCTGTTGTTCGCAACTTAATACTTTTGGGGTGTTCGGATTAATATCCCCGAGGGTGGATTATTAGTCATAGATGCAGTTGGATGGCGGTCTATGTATTTTGTTGTAATGCCCAGAGTAAATCTCATAGTGATCTTCTTGACATATCACGTTATCTTTATTCTATCAATTGCCCAACTATAATTTGTTTACCCAGCATGTTATTTTATCTATGGAGAGACACCACTAGTGAACTGTGGACCCCGGTCCTATTTTAATCATATTGCAATCACCTGTTTACTTTTCCCGCACTGTTTACTTTACTCGCATATTACTACTGTTTTCCACTCGATACACTCATAACCTTTGTTTCAAGCAAACCGGTGAGATTGACAACCTCATCGCAAGTTGGGAGCAAAGTATTTGTTTGTGTGTGTGCAGGTTCCACGTTGCAGCTAGCAAGCAAAGCTTGGACGAGGCGCCATATATAAATTGTCCGCTGCTGTCGCAAACTAGCAAGCATCACCTTCAGCTGTCATTTGTCTGCTTTTCTCCTGAATGATAAACCTTGGTTTCTTACTGAGGGAAAACGAGCTACTATACTCATCATACCTTCCTCTTGCGGTTCCCAACGGGCTGGTCATTCACCACGCATCAGTCACTCCCCCAGATTAAATAGAGGCATGAACCCAACTACTGAGCATAAATACCCCCTCTTGGAGTCACTAGCAACTACTCGGCCAAGATAGCTACTAACAATGGAGAGCATGCAAGATCATAAACAACATAGAGATAACAAAAGATATATTTCAGTATAGCAACTCAATCATAATAGCAATATTCATTGGATCCCAACAAACCAAACATGTAGAATTACATAACGGTGATCTCAATCATGTAGGGAAGCTCATGAGATCTCAACATGAAGCACATGGTGGAGAGAACAACCATCTAGCTACTGCCATGGACCCATAGTCCAAGGTAGACTACTCACTCATCGCTCCAGAGACAAGCATGGCGATGAAGAAGACCTCCGGTGGTGATTCCCCTCTCCGGCAGGGTGCCGGGAAGAGCTTCTGGACCCTCCCGATCTCGGGTCGACGACGGCGGCAGATCGCGATGTGTTTCTGGAAAATTGATCGGGTACTTAGGTTTTTCCCGTTGGGGGGTCTTTATAGGCAAAGGGGCATCGTCAGAAGTGGACCAAGGCAGTCTCACACATAGGGGGCGCGGCCAGGGGCTGGGCCGCGCCACCCTGGTGTGAGGGCCCCTCATGGCCCCACTCCATCTCCTCTTCGGTTCTCTGGAAGCTCCGGTGGATTTCTGGATGTTTGGCTTTTGTTTCGTCCAATTCCAAGAATATTTCCTGTGTAACTTTTCTGAAACACAAAAACAGCAGAAAACAGGGAACTGGCACTGTGGCGACTTGTTAATAGGTTAGTTCCGGAAAATGCATAAAAGTGCCACGAAGTGTAACGAAACATTAGGCAAATGGTGTAAAAACAAGCATGGAGCATCAAAAATTATGGATACATTGGAGACGTATCAGCATCCCCAAGCTTAACTCCTGCTCATCCTCAAGTAGGTAAGTGATAACAAAAGAAATAATTTTTGAGGTGACATGCACCTACACAATCTTGATCATACATGTAAGCATTGGTGAGCTGGGATCATAAGAACTTTAAACATGGGCATGAAAGATATAATCTTGACAATAAAAACTTAGCAACCATGTTATAACATGAAAATGAACACAAACAAAAGATCATGAAAATGAAACAATGAAAGTCAAACGTGTGTTCAAATCATAAGGAAAAACATACAAATGGTTTTCAGCTTGTCCTTCATGGAGAGCAAAACATAAATGCATAGGACACCTTCAAGTTTAAGAGGGCGACTAGATACAAATAATTTGAGAACAAGTGAAACCCAACAATATGGATCAATCAATGAAAACTTTGGGACAATGCACATTATACTAAGAATGACAACTATGCTCTCTTAATGGTGCATAAAGATAGAAGGTGTTGACTCAACATAAAAGTAAAATAAAGGCCCTTCGCGGAGGGAAGCAGTAATTGCAAGTTTTATAACCTTAAAAAATTATGGTACTTACCGGCTTTGAGCTCTCATTGCCCCCATCATAAGCATCTTGAATGGTTAAAGTTAATGCGAGAACAATTATGATGCATATGCTTGACAAATCATAAGTTGAAAACCTCGTGTCCCGTGAATACGAGTACCCAAACCTCATGCTACTTTACTTAGAGTCCCAAGCAAGGCTCTTGTCATTGTAAGTATATGCGTATCATCAAGAACCGCCAACAGGGTACCCCCGTGCCCGATGACATGGAACAAGCCCACATCAAAATGATAGGACAAGCAAACAATGAACACCTCGACATCTCTTTTATTTACCATTTGTTTAGCTTTTTATTTTGAGATGCGTCGTCGAATGTCCACTATAGGCATGCTGCAAATTTCCACCATGAATTATGCATGGCTTAGATTGGTGGCTCAGGCGTTTCCCTAACACATATACAAACTCCATGATCCCCGCAAGATTCTCAATTAATTTCACACCGCGGGCATCCATAAACAAAAGATCACGATATCAACTCAAATAAGAAGTGCAATGTTGAAAGCTTGCCCATGACGGCATGGCTGGGCTAGTCTCCAACTTACAACTTGCAAGCATAACAACTCAACATAAGAGACCACAATGTCAAATTTTTAAGAACAAGAAAAAGTAAAGTGTGCCTTCCGGTTCATGAGAGCTTTACTGACCAATTTTCGCATAGGGATTTCTATTTTCGTGCCCTCAGGTCGTTAGTTGTACTCAGTTTTCCCCAGCTCGTTAGTTTTTCCTCAGTTTTCCCCTCGCTCTAGTTTGAAACCCCTCGCGGACGCTCGGACGGGAGGGTTGCGGTCTGGTCAGAGGCCTTGACCGTTACCGGTGACGGCTAGGGAGCCGCGATGGTTGTGGATTGACCGATGCTTTTGAATGGTGCTGACGGGTAGGGTCAGGAGACACGTCGGAGCAGCCATCCATCTATCGCTGACGTGTGGGCTGTTTTATTTCCTGATTGTATACGCGGTGCTGCCAATGACAAATGGGGCCGCTCTATAGGGCTGCCGCAGCCAATGACCAATGGGGTCGTGTATTTTTCAGGAAAAGATATATATTGCCGCTCTGTGGGGCTGCCGCAGCCAATGACCAGTGGGGTCATCTATTTATTTAGAGAAAATCATATATTGCCGCTCTGTGGGGCCTTCGCAGCCAATGACCGCTGGGGTCGTCTATTTATTTAGAGAAAATCATATAGAGCCGCTCTGTGGGGCCTCCGCAGCCAATGACCGCTGGGGTCATCTATTTATTTAGAGAAAATCATATAGAGCCGCTCTGTGGGGACGCCTCAGCCAATGACCAGTGGGGTCGTGTATTTTTTAGGAAAAGACATATATTGCCGCTCTGTGGGGCTGCCGCAGCCAATGACCAGTGGGGTCGTCTATTTATTTAGAGAAAATCATATATTGCCGCTCTGTGGGGCCTCCGCAGCCAATGACTGCTGGGGTCGTCTATTTATTTAGAGAAAATCATATAGAGCCGCTCTGTGGGGCCGCCTCAGCCAATGACCGCTGGGGTCGCCCTTAGTGAAAAGGCATATATCCGTGCTTTTAGTTAGAGAGAAGCAACAAGTTCGCTAATTAATTTTTCTTAAGCTAGACCCAGCAGGTGACTATTTTCGCAGCTTAATCTAAAGTGAATCTTGTGCTAAACAAGTTCGCTAATTAAAGTGCATCTCATTAGTCATCGGAGAACCGCTGGCAGCTCGTTCCCCACCCTCGGACGGAGCAGCCATCGCCGGCGCCTCGTCGCGCCGCCGGCTCTGTTCCCTGGCGGCGTCGGACGGACTGCGGCGCTGCACATCAACCACGGCTCCAGCACTTGTTTCGTCCGCACGCATTGTACCCACCGCAGGAAAGTCCGCTGCAAGCAGATCCGCCGCCCACGATGATCGGGATTTGCTCCACCGCAAGCAGATCCGCCGCCCACGATGACCTCCGCTTCCGCCTCCCCCGCCCCCTAATCGATTCGGTTCCCGTAATTTATTTGGAGTTTGCAGGTGCGAAATAGTCCTCAATGTCTGGTCATAGCGGGTACACCGGCGAGGGTGGGGATTCGATCATGTCGTGGCCACGTTCTACTTCTCCTACCTCATCAGAAGTGCAGGTATCTAGCTTGTGCTCTCTGTACTACCGTTGAATTTGAAGTGCCGCCATGGCCTGTTGGAGTGATTTCAGTTGTTCTTTTTTCCATTATTGTTACAGTTCGCCAGGCAAGCCGATGATCCATGGTACATTGCATACCAAGATGAATCAACCCAATGGTGTAGCCAGAGGATGGATTTGGAGGAGAAGGTGGCCAATTTAGGTGATGAATTGGCCCATAAAAACCTGATGATATTCGAGCTGAAGCGTACTGTGGAGGAAGAAAAGAAGAATTCAGAGCTTATTCGCAAGGAGAAGTTGATACTTGAGACAGATCTTGCCTTATTTGATCAAGTGGTAGAAAATCTAGAACATGAACTTCAAGTGATGGGAGAGGCGAAAAGTAGATTCATCTGGGCAGTTTTATTAGGTGTCATCCCTGTTCTAGCAGTTATGTGGTTGTGGTAGATGATTTAGATAGTATAGAATTGTTATTCAGTAGATGGCTCTAACCACTGTATTTTGGTGTGGCTCTAACCACTATATTTTGTCATACAATTTCCTAGTTGTGCTAAGTAATGCGCGCGATAATTTTCATGCATGAACATCTTATAAAAGTGAAGGGATCACAAAAGTGAAAGCATGTACCAGCCTCTCAGATCAAATACATATCAATCTTCCCAATCAAGTTGGGATAGAATTCAAATCATACATTCGGATGTACAGGGACACATCGAGAAAGTGGAGAAGCTTTTTTTGACACGGAGGTAGTAGTTCGAACAATTTTATCCCAAATAGAAATTGAAAAATACAATTTTATCATAATTTATCCCAATTTGCGGCGTTGAACACGGCCGCGCACCGATGGGCTAGAAGGGCCAGGACGACGGGCGGCTGAGGAGCTGGATCTGCGCCATCCGCAAACTCGGACATGGAGGAGGTCTGGATCTGCGCCGTCGCAGCGATGTTGTGGATGATGGCTTCAATCGTCTTGTCATCTATGACCACTGTCGATACGGCCGCCATCTTGGTGTCCATCAGCAACAGATCTGAGGAGGGCAACGGAAGTGAGACATCGGCAGGCACCGACATTGAAGGCTGGATCTGCGCCGTCGCAGCGTTGTTGTAGGTCGCAGCGATGTTGTTGGCGATGGCTTCAATACGATCGCTGAGCACTGTGGACACGGCCGCCGTCTTGGTGTCCATCAGCAACAGATCTGACGAGGGTAACGGAAGTGAGACATCGGCAGGCTCCGACATTGAAGGCTGGATCTGCGCCGTCGCAGCGATGTTGTAGGTCGCAGCGATGTTGTTGGCGATGGCTTCAAGACGATCGCTGAGCACTGTCGACACGGCCACCGTCTTGGTGTTCTTCATCATCAACAGATCTGAGAAGATAAACGAAAGTGAGACAGAGAGAGACATTTCAACTATTTCTGAGGGTTAGATCCTCACCGGCACTCTTAGATCCACGCCGCCGCACGGTTAGATCTGCGCCGCCGCACGGACGGTTAGATCCGCGCCGCCGCACGCACGGTTAGATCCATGCCGCCGCACGGTTAGATCCACGCCGCTGCATGCACGGTTAGATCCGCGCCACCGCACGCACGCACGCACGCACGCTGCAGATCCGCGCCGCCGTGACCGCCAGAGTAAGAGAGGAAGATGCGACTGGAATATGCGATTGCCAGGGTTGGTAGTTATGTGCTCTGCAGATCCGCGCCGCCGCGACCGCCAGGGTTGACAGGCCATCCGATCATAAATGATCCAACGGTGCAAGCGTGCGTTGAGCTATCAACCAACCAAGATTCATGTGAAATACATCTCGACCAATCAGAGATCAACCAGTGAGTACAAGGGAGGAAAACTGAGTAGAACTAAGAGGGGGAAAAGTGAGGAAATGTTTATCGGAAGGGCAAAACTGAGTAGGACTGAATAAAACAAGTGGACCCGGAGGGGGAAAACTGAGTAAAACTAAGTAAAACAGGGGCACCCAAATAATAAAGGGAGTAAGGGAAATTGAAGCTTTTGGCATAAAAATTGTTAGATTGTGTTATTTGAACAATATAGTACATTTTGGCCGACGTGATATTGTTTGCAATTCAAAGATACACAAGTGTGATGAATTTGGGCTCATTTGGAAAAAGTTTGTAAGCATTGTGGGCATTTGGGTGGTGTGTTGAGTAGAAAGCCCTGCATCTTCATAGCTAGTAGCTCATGGACTAGGAAGTGGTTTTGGGAAAGGGAAACTTCATATCTCTATATATCCTTTTCCATTATTATTTCTCTAGGTTGTAGGTAACATAACAAGACTCCATGGGAAGGTTCCACCATGTTTTGAATTATTATGAATTAAAATAAACCAAAAACTATATTTTTTGAGTTTAGCCACTAAGAGGGGGAAAAGTGAGGAAACCTCAAGCGATGAACTATAGCTAGTAGCTCATGGACTAGAAACTTATTCAAGCAAATAACACATATATTCCCTACATTATTGTGATTATTCAACATATAAACTTGGGAACGTCACACTAGTTCGAATTCAATACAAAGGGATACCCAATACAAATTGTTCATACAAATTCAAATTAATTATTCAAAATAAAATCTTTCTCTTGCTCCTGGTGTGACTCGCTGGGTCCACCACCTTACTCCGGGTAACCCTACCCGGGATATTACCGGTGTCTACCTTCCTTTTGCCATCTTTCTTGTTCTTCTTCTTCTTCTCTTCGGGCTGTGCCAAGACCGAGACAACCATATCATACGAAGCTTGTGCTCTTTCTTCTAATGCATTTTCTTCAAATGCTTCAAGCAGCTGTCGATCCATTGCTTCAAAGGCCTCTCGATCCATCTGTTCCCTCTGCTCTCGATCCATCGGTTCAAGCAGCTCTCGATCCATCTGTTCCCTCTACTCTCGATCCATCGGTTCAAGCAGCTCTCGATCCATCGGTTCAATCTGCTCTGGATCCATCGGTTCAAGCAGCTCATGATCCATTGCTTCAATCTCCTCATGATCCATTGCTTCAATCTCCTCATGTTGAATTGCTTCTTCATTCTCCTCTGCATTTGCTGCTCCCGCCTGATCTTCCATTACAAAAGCTAGGTCAACTGGATTTTTACAAAGCCTAGCAATGTGTCCAGGGATTCCACAACATTTGCACTTACGTCGTCGAATCGGTGGACCACCCTCTGCACTAGCTCTGATCCTATTCTTCCTTGGCCTACCTGCCGGTCTAGTCAAAACTGGAGAGTACAGTTTGAAGCCTGGATCGACTTTCATCCATTGGTCTTTTCCCAACAAGGTAGGAACATTCATAGCATATGCAGCCCTAAATTTGGCAACAGAGAAATACTCTGACACATACTGATCAACTTCACCTTCTGCACCCGCTATAACACTCATGAAAAACAATGCGTGTATGCAGGGTATCCCACGGATCTGCCATCGCCTACAATGGCATGTCCTATCAACCAAACTCACTGGATACCTCCACTGCCTGTTTTTACTATCAGTGTAGGTTACCTCAGCCTCCATTCCTTTTCTGATGCATTTCATCTTCAATTGTTTTGCCCTGGCATGCAAAGACTTAATCAAAGATGGGAGCATGAGATGGCCAACATATTTTGTGGCTGCAATTCTTTGACGCAGATTGATTTTTATCATGATCATCTGCCTAATCTTATCAAATATTTGCCACAGCATAAGCCCTTTCAATGACTTGACCTTTGCATTGAAACTCTCCGCAAGGTTACTTGTTACATAGTCTACCTTGCAAATTTCATTGAATTGGCTTCTTGACCACAACCTACCATGATGTTCATCCAAGTACTCCTTCACCCCAGTTTTTTGTTTATACAACACTTCCAAATGAAACAGGTGCTTCCTAATGCTGCATGTGTATGCAGCTGGCCATAGGTTGTCAGTATAAACTTTACCCTTGAATTTCTTTGTAAAATTCTGTACCAAGTGTCGCATACATTCCCTATGCTCCACTCCAGGGAATACTGCTTCTACTGCACTCTCCAAACCTTTGCAAGCGTCTGTGTGGATAGTAAGTCCTGGTGGATGACCTATAAGGTCGCGCAAATTCTGCAGAAACCAAGTCCAACTTTCCTCTGACTCAACCTCCAAAACTCCATAAGCAACAGGGAACATCCAACTGTGTCCATCAATTGCAGTAGCAGCAACTAGCTGTCCTTTAAACCTGCCATGAAGAGCTGTTGCATCCACGGCCAAATAAGGCCTGCAACCGTCCAGAATGCCTTTCCAGCAAGCTTTGAAACAAACAAAAGCCCTTCTAAAACATTCCTTCTGCATCATCCTCCCGCTTTTCAATTTGTAGGGAACTGTATGCTTGTCTATCGCTACAACACTGCCTGGACTAGCCATCTCCACTTCAGCTTTGAAAGTGTAAAGCAACTGAAAGCTTTCATTCCATGGACCATTTATCCTGTCAAGAGCCATTTCCTTTGCATAGAACATCCTCATGTAAGGTATGTTTATAGTAAACTTATCAGATATCAATTTTATGAGTGCTGTTGGACCAAGTGTTGGAGTTTCTCTCAGCCAATCTATGATTGCATCTGCCAACCACCTAGTCTTCGCTAGCTTTGATTTCTCCTCTGGCGCTCCCGCTCGAGGTGGACAAGTATGGCCAATCGAGTTCTTCTTTATCTGAAACATAATTATAAGGGATGTCAGTAACAGTTAACAAATTTTACACCGTGATCTAAAATACACAACTGGTTGGCGTAGTACCTGAACCACGGTGCTTCTGAGCATTGTGGATGCATGCAGCCTCCACCTACACCTCTTGTATGGGCACTTAACTGTGAACCTACCTGGCTCACTTTTAATAACCTCATAATCATTCTTGGTGAGAATGCAATATGTAGTAATTGCATTACGGCAGTCCATCATCGTTTGAAATACGGTGCCTTCTGCAAGCTGAGGATCCTCCCTGTTCCACTCAATTGTTGGCAAGTCATCATCTTTGTAATCGGCTAAAACAAGGCTGTCATTGTTCTCATCCTTCTCTTCATCATCAGTGTCATCAAATCTAGCACCTTGTGCAATATCTTCCATGTATTGATCCTCCATTGCCTGCTTACTGCATCGATCTACCAATTCAGGAAACATCAACTCATCCTCATCATCTTGAGGAGATGGATCCTCAATCTCTGCATCATCCTCCACATTGACCGTAGGAACAATCTGGCTACCACTAGCACTGGGGACAGATGGTGCTGCTGTGGACCTACAAGGAGCGGGGCGGCGCACACGATTAGCAGAGGCAGCAACACTAGAGAGACATGATGCCTGACCACCTGATGATGCCCCAACACCAGATGATGCCTGGAACCTGTCCACATGGATTCGAATTTTACCGACACGGCAAGAATCATTTAAAGCAAAAAGAATTCCCAGATCGTCGTCGGAAATTAATGGAACAAATCTTCCCTCCGTGCTGTTGAAATATTGGAAATCAACTGAATCGCCAGCGCCCCAGGGGTACAGAGCGCAGATGTTATCTTTTAAATCCCTCAACGAGATGGTAGTTGCAACCACCGCTGGGATGTAAAATCCGGTCACATTGCGTTCAGAATCACACAAAAAGCTAGTATCCAGCCTAACCACCAGCCGAAAAGCCAGCACTGGATCAATCCTATTCGAAAAGCAACGCAGTTAGTTGAGCAACAACGATTCGCGCTCAAAAACTGCGTACTCTTAATTCACATAGGCAGATGATGCTTACCCAGATGGAATCCATGCGTTAGATCCCTCTGATTCCCAATCTTCTCCGCTGTTGAGGGGCATAATCGGCACATTAGACGGATGTACAAACTCTACCTCCATAGGGGTAGATCTAGATCTAGTGGAGGCGGAGCCCTCTCCGCCTCCCGGGGGAGGTGGTGGGGGCGGGGCCGGCTCGGTGGCGGACGACGCCATAAGGTAGGAGGGCAGGACGGCGTGGCGGCGGAGGGGCGGTGTGTGAGCTCTTCCAGTCTCGGGCAGAGGGGAAAGCTTTGGGTGAGTGACAGACCGCCAGTCCGACGTATCTCATTGGGTCAACAGTCAACACAATTCAAAAGCAACGGTCCACTCACAACCACCGCGGCTCCCTAGCCGTCACCGGTAACGGTCTAAGGCCTCTGACCAGACCGCAACCCTCCCGCCCGAGCGTCTGCGACGGGTTTCAAACTAGAGCGAGGGGAAAACTGAGGAAAATTTAAGCAGCTGGGGAAAACCGAGTACAACTAACGAACCAGGGGCACGAAAATAGAAATCCCTTTCGCATAACACTGGTAAGAGTTTAATTTGAAGAGAAAATAAAAGCAAGTCAAATTTACTTGGAATAGCAAATTGCTAATAGGTATATATGGTGGACACTTTGGCAAACTTGGTTTTTAGGAGTTGGATGCACGAGTAGAGCTCATACTTAGTACAAGGCGAGGGCTAGCAAAAGACTGGGAGCGACCAACTAAGAGAGCAAGAACGGCCATAATCATGCAAAGCGACAAAGCAACATTAAAAGAAGCATAAGATTGCATCAAAAGTCAAAAACTAAATGATCATAGAGGCTATTGGTGACTTTATAAGAGTCTAACATGTGTGAGCATGCGCCAAGTCAACCCAAATAAAGCATCAAGGAGAAAACCAAAATAATGCTTCCAAATAATTAAAACAACGCATGATTTTTTCAAAGGCTCATTAAGCAATCTCAGTTATTTGAGACAAGTCATGCTACAGCAAAACCACTAAGCATACGATCAAAAAGACATCAAGCATGACATAAAAAATCCTAAGCCGCAGTCTACACAAGCTCCTTCTTGTACCACTTTTTTGCATAAAGCTTTTTCTTTTTTCCAACACCATTCGAACTTTTTTAATCCAACTCTTTTGAGCAAAACCAACATGGTCCAGATGCAAAGATACACCTTGATAAATAAATATAAGAAGATCTGAACACAAATCAAGGCGAAAATGAAAACCAAAAGCAGTAGTAGAAAAAGAAGAACACTCTGTTTTTAATAAGAGTGAAAACTAGAGCGTTCTTGGCAAATGAAAAGCAAGGCAACTTCTCCAAAAGAAATTTGTTGGGATCCAACCATTTATTGCAGAAAAAAAAACTAAACTAATAATGAAAACTAAAACAACTGACGCTCCAGGAAAAACACATAGTGCATGAAGCAATAAAAATATAGTGTCTTGAAAGGTGACCTGATTTTTGCCGATGAAGAAGGGGTGCCTCGGGGGCATCCCCAAGCTTTGACACTTGTAATTCTTGGATATTTCTTGGGGTGATGCATAGGCATCCCCAAGCTTGAGCTTTTGTCCATTCTTCAACTCATCTCATCATTCTCCAATCCCTACACTTGAAAACTTCCTTCATACAAAACTGAACACAACTCTATTAGCAATATTAGTGTAAGCATAACATATAATCAACCTCTTTTGCTTCAGGTTTCAACCCAAAACCACCAGATATAAAGTATATACTACTGTAGAAACTTCTCTAAAAGTTCTGTGATCAAAAGAACTAAAAAAAAGCGATAAAGCGGCAAAAATAAATAGTGGCAGAAATCTATCAAAACAGAACAGCTGATAAAGGCCGATTTTTAAAGGGGTTTTCTGTTGTTCAAATCAAAAAGTGTTCAACTAATGAAAGTTTGGATATAACCTGGAGCATATGCACAAGAAATTGCAGGTCCAAAAGAAATACAGATAATTTTTACGAATTTTTACGGTGCAGCACCGAAAACAGTTTCAGGACAGCAACATCCCCAAATCTTTACCTTACTCAAATTAGAGGCTTCTCTTGGAACAACAATGAAATAAAAATGATAAGAAGAGGTCATTACAGTAGTAATGACTTCCAAGACTCAAATAAAAGAAAAAGTACTGAAAATAAAACATTGGGTTATCTCCTAAGAGTGCTTTTCGTTAACGCCTTTGAGCTAGGCGCAGAAAATTGCGAATCAAGTAACATCAAGAGATGAAGCATGTTGACAACCATTTTTGGCTTACAAAGAAGATACCTTAAGATTGCCTCAAATGAAGAAGTTGTGAACACAAAAGTTGTGCGTCTCGTCAAAACAAACAACTTTGCTTTTTGGGTCGTTGCAATCCGAGGTGATATGCAACCTCCAGGTCGAACGCAATCTATCAGACATATATACTAAGATGTCTGGTTAGGTGCGTAAGATAGTTATTCAAAACTGCTTGCGCGAATTAGATGAACTTTTTACGGTTTGGCCTAATTTAAGTGATTAAGATGAGCTCGGATGGGAAAGTGCTAAACATGAAAGTTCTTCTTTTTTTGAGGCGAACAACTTTGCTCATTACGAAATTTTGATCTGAGATTGTTTACTGCCTCAAAACAGACCTGCAAGATACAGGCAAGTTTTTGACCGAACAGTTTTGGAAAGTTCGGACCCACCCATCCGAATTCGACCCAAACTAGGGTTTTGGACGTGAATCCAGCCCTCTTTCTTGCACGGGAAGTCCAGCCGCTCCATATATACATGAGGGGTGACGGCCGATTGAACAACAACACACAATCGGAAAAACCAATCTAGAAACCTCTATTTTCTCTCTCGCCCTTGTTTTCTGCTCATCGTTCATCGGTGCTCTTCGTATTGGAGAGCTTCGATCTGCGAAGTCCTAGGGGTGGGCGAATCGACCTAGGGCAGCCCATCACCGCCATGCGCCCAGTCGGGGTCTCTCCCGGGCGTGTGGGGTTTCGGGTCTTCAAAAGAGCCCGCCAGATTGTCCTGCGTATCGCGCTTTCGGCTAGCCTCCTCCGGTGACGTGTCCTGCGTATCGCGCTCGACGTCGGAGGTACACAGTGACATGTTCGTGTGCGAACACACTTTTTGGCGACTCCGCTGGGGATGATCATCATGTCAAGCGGTATACCACAGCCTGCTAAAGTTAGCGCCGAAAACATCATCAAGCCTAGTTTTGATGATCTTTTGGTGGATCAATGCGAATCCTACGAGGCGCTGAAGAAGCAGCGTCTAGAGCAACTCGAGGCGCTGGAGCTGAAGCGCAAGGAGGAGTTCGAGGCTTTGAAGAAGAGGAAAGAGGAGGAAGATAGGGAGATGTTCCTTGCAAGAAGGACCGCCATGGGGTTGTCACCTTGCTTGGAGACATCCAACTTCCACCAATGCTCGGCGATCCAGCCGAGCCCTCTGTAAGTACTAGCATATTTTCTAGTGATCAATTGGCTGCAATTAATCATTATGCTACTGAATCAAGTCGTCAAGCCTATGATGCTATGATAGAGTACATAAAAGCTAGTAATAATAAGCCTCATGATAATTTTGGTAATGTTAGTGCTAATGCTGCTGTAGAAAACCCTAGCCATACATTACCTAGCACATCAGTATTTCCTCAGGGCATGCCGATGAGTCCTTACGTTAGCCAAGATGGTCAGATTGTAACCGCGCCAGCATACCATACTCCTATTAGAAGTGTGCCTTATTCGGCAATTCCGCCGAACCAGGCCACACGTCCTGCAGCCACAGTCACGGTGCCGAATTTTAATTCGGTACCAGCAGCGCGAGTAAACTCCACGGCTAATAATTCTGTTGTTCCTGCACAAGTACCACAAACAAATTCGTCTGCCATAGATGAAAACATGGCCACACTTAGGTCAGAATTGCAAAAGATATTCTATGATAACTTCAGAATTGAGCCGAAGCCTGTAAGCCGGATGTATCAAAAGCCTTATCCAGAATATTTTGATTCTTTACCATACCCCCAGGGTTACAAAGTGCCTAATTTTGCTAAATTTAATGGGGTAGATAGTAAAACGACTTGGGAACATGTTAGTCAATATTTAGCACAGTTAGGAGAAGCTGGCAATAGTGATCCTTTAAAAGTGCGTTTGTTTCCCTTGTCTTTAACTGGTACTGCTTTTTCATGGTTTTCTGTTTTACCTTATGGTTCTATTAATACTTGGTATCACCTAGAAAAGAAATTCCATGAGCATTTTTATAGCGGTGATAATGAGCTTAAGTTGTCACATCGTACATCGGTTAAACAAAAGCATGATGAGTCAGTTACTGATTATGTCAAAAGATTTAGAGATACTAAGAACCGATGTTACAGTTTAGTAATTACTGAAAGAGACATGGCAGACTGAGTGCTCAATGGTTTAAGAACTTACATTAAAGAAAAAATTGAAGGTTATGAGTTCTTAAATGTTAGTCAAGTTTTGCAAAGGGCTCTGGCCCAAGAAAGCCGAGGCAAAGAAACAAAAGATATGCATAGGTCAAAGTCTGATCGTCCTCGCATAAATACTGTTGGATATAATAGTGAAAATTTGAATGATGAGGCTGATATTTATGCTGCAGAATTTGTTTGGCACTCAAAGGCCAAACCTTATATTTTTTATGCTCTTAAGCCGATTCGCAAGAATCGTGAAGATGAGATGACATTCAGTTTTGATGTAGCCAAATGTGATAGGATATTTGATGCTATATTAAAAGATAAATGCATTCGTTTGTCTCACACTATACCGCCGTTTGAGGAGTTAAAACGACGCGCCTATTGCAAATATCATAATTCATTTTCTCATGCTACTAATGATTGCAATGTTTTTCGGCGACCGATACAATCGGCTATCAATGCTGGACGATTGAGCTTTGCTGATATGCAAATTGACAAGCAGCCATTCACAATGAATACTTTGGAGCTGCATGGAAAGAAGGTCTTAATTTGGCCAGAGACGGCCAGATCTGCTAATAAAGATAATGTTGTTGTTGGTGAACCCAGGAACAACAAGAAAAATAACAAGGTCTTGGGAAGGGAGATTGTTCTTGGAAAGCAACCTGATGGCAAGGAGACGTTGAAGATCACTATAAAAAATCCTGCACCCAGGGGGCAACCAAAAGAACAAGGTGATGTGCGTGCCAAGTTCATCAAGCCAAAGAGTCTAGAAGTTGGCAAGTGGAAGACCAATGAGGTCAAGGCGTAGCGCGAGTAGATCAAGCCAACTTTTGATATGTTAATGTCTAAGTATGCAAACCAAGCGACCGGTTCTAACTCAGACCGGTCATCTCATGTGAAACATCCATGGTCACCTCCAAGAGAGAGATATCCAAGACACTCAAGGCCGTATGGTCAGTGGTCGCCAGGGCCATGGATGGCGCCGCCACCGGATGCACCGTATTACTACAATGGAGGATGGATGTAGCCCCCAATGGCGCCATATGCTTTTCATCCAGGATGGGCAGCACCTAGGAAATCTGTGCATGACAGGATCACTCGACCTGTTCGAGACCATTTGAGTTATAATACTAATTGGTCACATCCAAAATCTTCAGAGGGTGCTGAGAAGGAGCGACGTCCTATGTCGCCATGTGCTGAAACTTCAGAGTCTGGCAAGCAACAAGGGAAGAATCCTAATGTCAGCTCAATCATAGTGGGCACACAAGTGTTGAAACTCAAAGAGCCGGTTGATATTGATAAACTGGCTAGTTCTGATAAGGCTATACTGACTATTTAGCCAAGATCCTCGGCTAATGATCACAAAGCTAGCACAAGCAAAGCCAAGCCGATGGATCCTAAATATACTCAGCATAAGTGGTGTCCTCTTGGATTGACAAAAACCAAGAAAAGGAGGCTACAGCGCATGAGGAATCAAGAGAAGATGGAGAATGAAGCTGAAAAGAGAAGGGATGCAGTTTTTGATGAAACTCACCCAGTGCCTTCTAAGAAGTGGGTACGTAAGCAAGTGGAAGATACCACAGTTCCCATGATAATCACAACAGTTTTGACACTATCTCAGGAGGGGAGCACGAGCATTGTTACTACACCACCTCCTACACCTCCTTCAACTGATGAAATTCTAGAGCAAACTCCCGCACTGGAAGATGATGAGGAATTGGTGGACTATGAAAGCTTGCCAACTAGGGAAGGTATGGATATGAATATGGTTTATTATTTACCCTCTGAATTCCGTGCCGTAGATAAAGAAGGGGAGGTAGCACAGCTAGACTTTGGGCGCAGGAATGCCATCTTTGAGAAGCCAAAAGAACCGGTGAAACACTTGAAACCACTATATGTCAAGGGGCACATTAATGGGTCACCGGTTGCTAGAATGCTTGTTGATGGTGGCATTGTGGTGAATCTTATGCCATATTTGGTTTTCAAGAAGTTGGGGCTTGATGAGAATGATTTAATGAAGACCAACATGGTGTTTAATGGGTTTGAAGGTAAAGAAAAAACTGAGGCCAAAGTGTCATGATTGTAGAGCTCACCATGGGAAGCCAATCTTTGGCCACCGCCTTCTTTTTTGCTGAGGTGCAAGGTAATTACAATGTCATATTAGGCCACGATTGGCTCCATGCAAACCAATTTGTGCCATCTACTTTGCATCAATTCTTGATACAGTGGGTTGATGATGAAGTTGAGGTAGTCCATGCTGATAATTCATCGTGCATTGCTTTGGCTGATTCACCGGTGGATTGGCAACATCCTAATGCTACTTGTTTGACGGGGCGTGATCTTTCAGATTTTGATTTTCTTAGTGCCACAAAGAATGGCTTTGTGCCCGTATCTTTAAAGCCGATTTATAGTAATCGGCTCCCAAACATGTGATTTAAATAGATCCCAACGAAGAGTGGTTGCAGAAGAGGCTTGTGGAATATTGGTCCAGTGGGAACGATATGAATGAGTCAATTGAAGAATTAGATAATATGGATAAGTTGGGACAAGGTTTTACATCGGCTGATCCATTGGAAGAGGTAGATATAGGAGATGGTTTAATTCCTAGGCCGACGTTTGTAAACAAAAATCTGAAAGCCGATTATAAGGATATGTTAATCGGGCTGTTAAAAGAATATGTCGATTGCTTTGCATGGGAGTATCATGAGATGCCTGGTTTGAGCCGGGATTTAGTTGAGCATCGATTGCCTATCAAGGCCGGTTTTAGACCTTATAAACAACCGGCCCGGAAATTCAATCCTAAAATGTATGACCGGATCAAGGAGGAGATCGGTCGTTTGCTTAAAGCTAATTTTATTAAACCTTGCAGGTATGCAGATTGGATTTCTAATATTGTACCTGTGGAGAAAAAAGGATCAAGTAAGTTGAGGGTGTGTATTGATTTCAGGGATCTAAATAGAGCTACACCCAAAGATGAGTATCCTATGCCAATAGCCGATATGCTTATTAATGATGCCTCTGGTAATAAAGTTATTACTTTTCATGATGGCAATGCGGGGTATAACCAAATTTTTATGGCCGAAGAGGATGCATTCAAAATAGCCTTTCGGTGCCCTGGCTTTGTTGGTTTATTTGAGTGGACGGTAATGACCTTTGGGTTGAAAAATGCTGGTGCCACATATCAGCGGGCTATGAATTTAATATTTCATGATTTGCTTGGGGTCATACTTGAATTCTATATTAATGATATTATTGTCAAATCAGATGCTAATAAATCTCATTTAGCCGATTTGTGCTTAGCTTTTGAGAGGATGAGGAAGTATGGGCTCAAGATGAATCCTTTGAAGTGTGCTTTTGGTGTATCGGCTGGGAAATTCTTAGGTTTTATTATACATCAACATGGCATAGAGATTGATCCACAGAAGATAGAGGCTATCCAGAAAATAGAAGCACCGAAATGCAAGAAAGATATGCAGAAATTCCTTTGCAAGGTTAATTATTTGAGGCGATTCATAGTAAATTTGTCAGGGAAGGTTGATGCATTTACTCCTATTCTTCGGTTAAAGAATGATGATGATTTTACCTGGGGGGCAAAACAGTAAGAGGCATTCGAAAATATCAAGCTTTGTTTGTCTACTCCGCCGGTATTGAAGGCGCCAAACATGGAGAGATTTTTAGGCTCTATATCGCTGCGGAGGAAGGCATTATTGGTGCTGTTTTGACTCAAGAGACCGAAGGAAAGGAACATGTCATAACTTATTTGAGTCGGCTTTTACTGGATGCCAAGACAAGGTATACTTTTATTGAGAAATTATGCTTGTGCTTGTATTTTGCTTGTACTAAGTTAAGGCATTATTTATTGTCTAGCATATGCGTTGTTGCTTGTCAAACCGATGTCATTAAATATATGTTGCATAGACCAATTCTTAGTGGTAGGATTGGTAAATGGTCTTATGCTTTAATTGAATATGATTTGGCTTATGAATCTTTGAAATCTATGAAAGGCCAAATCGTTGCTAATTTTATTGTTGAACATCGGATTGACCGTGGGCATGATATTGATATTAGCCTTGTCTCTTTGGTACCATGGAGATTATATTTTGATAGTTCAGTCTGTAACAATGGCCAAGGTGTTGGTGTTGTTTATATATCTCCTCATGGTGCTGTGTTTGAAGCCTTATGCTGCTTAGAATATTCTTGCACAAACAATCAAGCCAAATATGAAGCTTTACTATTCGGACTAGAACTTTTAACTGCTGTAGGTGCTACACATATTGAGGCTTATGGTGATTCGTTGTTAGTAGTTCAGCAAATATCCAAGGTTTGCCAATGTTTAGACGAATCACTTAATATGTATCTTGATAAATGTCTAGACATAATTTCTACCTTGGATTATTTTAGCATTGCTCATATATCTAGACAGGATAATTGGAATGCAAATGAGTTAGCATAACAAGCATCTGGCTACCATGTTGATCGTGGTGTTTTTCATATATCTTATAAGCCGATGTTTTATCTTGCTGATGTAGGAAAGACCGAATTAAAGCCCATTGATTCGGTCACTAATAAAGGATCTAGTGCAGGTGAAAACAAAGATTGGAGAAGGCCTATTGTTGAATATTTGCAGGATCCTAGCAGGAGGACGGATAGGGCTGTTCGGCGGATCACTTTCAAATATGTTTTGATAGATGATAATCTCTATCGCCGAACAGTTGATGGTATTCTCTTGAAGTGTTCGGATGAAGACCAAGCAAGTGTCGCTATGGGGGAGGTACATGAAGGTATCTGTGGTACTCATCAGTCGGCGCACAAGATGAAGTGGTTACTACGACATGCAGGTTTTTATTGGCCGACGATGATAAATGATTGCTTTAGATATTATAAAGGATGCGAAGCTTGTCAAAAGTTTGGTGATATTCAGTTGGCTCCTGCTGCTAAATTGAATCCTGTTATCAAGCCGTGGCCATTTAGAGGTTGGGGATTGGATTTCATTGGCATGATTCATCCTTCTTCTTCGAAAGGGCATCGGTTCATGTTGGTAGCTGATATGTCTCCAATGTATCCATAATTTTTGATGCTCCATGCTTGTATTTACACCATTTGCCTTGTGTTTTGTTACACTTCATGGCACTTTTATGCGATTTCTGGAACTAACCTATTGACAAGATGCCACAGTGCCAGTTCCCTATTTTCTGCTGTTTTTGTGTTTCAGAAAAGCTACACATGAAATATTCTCAGAATTGGACGAAACAAGTTCCTGAAGTCCTATTTTGCCCGGAAGCTTCCAGAGAACCGAAGAGGAGGCGGAGTGGGGCCACGAGGGCCCCACACACCAGACTGGCGTGGCCTAGGCCCTGGCCGTGCCACCTAGGTGTGAGGGCGCCCTGGCAGCCCCCTGACGATGCCCCTTCGCCTATAAGAAGCCTCAGGATGGAAAACCCTAAAGGAGTCGGCAATTTTCTAGAAACAGTTTCGTAGCTCCGCCGCCGCCGTCGACAAATTTCAGGGGACAGAAGTCTCTGTTCTAGCACCCTGCCGGGACAGGGAAGTTCCCCCGGAGCCATCTCCATCGGTCTCCATCGCCGTCTCCGCCGTCTCCATCAACCTCACCGCCATCTCCATCAACCTTGCTCTCTCCTATGATGAGGAGGGAGTAGTTCATCCCCGGGGCTGAGGGCTCTACCGGTAGCTATGTGGTTCACCTCTCTCTCCCATGATGTGATCTTTATGTAATCGTGAGCTTTGTATCATGTTGAACAAGTAGATGTTATTATTCAGATATTATGTGTACTCTTGTGGTGTTATTAAAGTAATCTATTCCTCCTGCCATGGTGTAACGGTGATAGTGCGTGCATCGTGGTGGTACTTGGTCTAGGCTACGATTGTGATCTCTTATGGATTATGAGAATAATTATCGCTATGATAGTATTGAAGTGATCTATTCCTCCTTTCATGGTGTAATGTTGACAGTGTGTGCACCGTGTTAGTACTTGGTCTAAGTTGCAATAATATCTATCTTGAGTTGTGATCTGATTTGGATATCTCTATGAGTGGTGTTTGTCAAGTACTTGATGAACTTTAAGGAGTGCTTCGTAGCCCTACGCAATGATTAGTGTTGTTCAATAGGAGAGTAATTCAGAGTACCATAGTGAAGAGAAGTTATTTATTTGTTCAATCATATTATATTTGTTGGGAGTGTGTCCACTAGTGAAAGTATGATCCCTAGGCCTTGTTTCCATGCTTTGCACACTGTTTACTTGCTATTTTGTTACATGTTCGCTTGCTGCCATTTTTATTTCATATTGCATTTACTACTTATAATCATCTATACCACTTGTATTTCACTATCTCTTCGCCGAACTAGTGCACCTATACATCTGACAAGTGTATTGGGTGTGTTGGGGACACAAGAGACTTTCTGTATCGTAATTGCAGGGTTGCTTGAGAGGGATAGCTTTGACCTCTTCCTCCCTGAGTTTGATAAACCTTGGGTGATCCACTTAAGGGAAACTTGTTGTTGCTCTACAAACCTCTGCACTTGGAGGCCCAACAAGTGTCTACAAGAATAGAAGTGCGTAGACATCAAGCTCTTTTCTGGCGCCGTTGCGGGGGAGGTAAGGTAAAAGGTACTCGCATCCTCCTGTGTGAGTGCTCGGAGTTATTTCCTTTAGATTCTGCAATTACATCTTTTTGTTTCTTGTTTTTATTTTCACTAGTTAGGCTTAATGGAAAATAAAGAGTTCTTTAGTCTTTTTCCTGAGTTTAGATATGACGTGTTTGGAGAGAAAATTGAAAAACCTTTGGAGCTTAATTTGCATGCTAATAGTGTTGTTAGTATGAATGTTTCGAACACTGTTATTACTAATGCTATGGAAAATTCTAAGCTTGGGGAAGCTAGTTTTGATGAAAATGATCTTTTTAGTCCCCTAGCTTTGGAGGAGAAAATTTACTTTGATGATACTTTACCTCCAATTTATGATGATTACAATGATGATTATGTTATTTTCAGTTCACCTACTATTGAGGATAAAATTAGTTATGATTACAATATGCCTCCTATTTTTGATAATTATGGTGATGAGAATAATTATTCTATTGAATTTGCTCCTACTACTATTGTTCCTGTGGTGACTATTAATTCTTTTATGCATGTGGCTCATGATAGGGATGCTTTATGTGATAGTTATATTGTTTGTTCTATTCATGATGCTACTGAAAGTTATTATGAGAGAGGGAAATATGTTTTGAAGGAACTTAACAATATTGAGTTTCCCCTTTTTATGTTGCAATTCTTGAAGTTGTACTTGTTTTGCCTTCCTATGTTTTTCGCTTTGCGCTTTCATGACTTGTCTCTTTACAAGACTATTTTTTATAGGAAGTGGTTTAGATTTAAATATGTTCCATACTTGCTTTTTGATGCTCTCTATTGCTTTAAATTCCTATATGGTGCCTTTGCCTCAAGCTCTTATATGGCGCCCACATGCGCATATTTGCAAATTACTGCGCCTAGCTCAAAGGCGTTAAAGAAAAGCACTCTTGGGAGATAACCCAATGTTTTATTTCCAGTACTTTTTCTTTTATTTGAGTTTTGGAAGTTATTACTACTGTAATGACCGCTCCTTATCCTTTTTATTTCATTTTTGTGCCAAGAGAAGCCTCTAATTTGAGTGAGGTAAGATTTGGGGATGTTGCTGTCGTGAAACTGTTTTCGGTTCTGTACCATAAAAATTCGTATAAATTCTCTGTATATCTTTTGGACCTGCGATTTCTTGTGCATATGCCCCAGGTTATATCCAAACTTTCATTAGTTCAACACTTTTTGATTTGAGCAAAAGAAAACCCCTTAAAAATTCAACCTTTGTCAGCTGTTCTGTTTTGACAGATTTCTGCCAATATTTGTGTTTGCCGCTTTATCGCTTTCTTTTTGAGTTCTTTTGATCACAGAACTTTTGGGGAAGTTGCTACAGTAGTATATACTTTATATGTGGTGGTTTTGGGTTGAAACCTGAAGCAAAAAGGATTGATTATATGTTATGCTTACACTAATGTTGCTAATAGATTTGTGTTTAGTTTTGTATGAAGGAAGTTTTCAAGTGTAGGGATCGGAGAGTGATGAGATGAGTTGAAGAATGGACAAAAGCTCAAGCTTGGGGATGCCTATGCATCACCCCAAGAAATATCCAAGAAGTACAAGCATCAAAGCTTGGGGATGCCCCCGAGGCACCCCTTCTTCATCGGCAAAAATCAGGTCACCTTTCAAGACACTATATTTTTATTGCTTCATGCACTATGCGTTTTTCTAGGAGCGTCAGTTGTTTTTGTTTTTTGTTTTCTTTTGCTTTATTTGCTGCAATAAATGGTTGATCACATCATGTGTTTGGAGAGAGATATGCTCCGTTTTTCATTTGCCAAGAACACTCCGTTTTTCACTCTTATCGTTTCAACGAGTGTTCTCTTTTTCTGCTACTGGGTTTAGCTTGCATTTTTCGTCTTGATTTATGTTCAGATCTTGTTATATCTTTTCATCAAGGTGTATTTTTTGCCTCTGGTCTTTATTGGTTTTCATCAAAAGAGGTGTTTATAAAAAGTTTGAATGGTGTTGGAAAAGAGAAAAAGCTTTATGCAAAGAAGTGGTACAAGAAGGAGCTTGTGTAGACTGCGGCTTAGGCTTTTGCATGTTGTGCTTGATGTCTTTTTGATAGTATGCTTAGTGGCTTTGCTGTAGCATGACTTGTCTCAAATAACTAAGATTGCTTAATGAGCCTTTGAAAAAATCATGTGTTGTTTTTATTATTTGGAAGCATTTATTTGGTTTTCTCCTTTGATGCTTTATTTGGGTTGACTTGGCGCATGCTCACACATGTTAGACTCATACAAAGTCACCAATAGCCTCTATGATCATTTAGTTTTTGACTTTTGATGCCATCTTATGCTTCTTTCACTGATGTTTTGTCGCTTTGCATGATTATGGCCGTTATTGCTCTCTTAGTTGGTCGCTCCCAGTCTTTTGCTAGCCCTCATTTTGTACTGAGTATGAGCTCTACTCATGCATCCAACTCCCAAAAACCAAGTTTGCCATTGTGTCCACTATAAATTCCTATGCATGGTATTTGCAAGCCATTCCAAGTAAATTTTCATGTGCTACCTTTCAAAAAACCTTCAAAATACTTCTCATTTTGTGACACTGTTTTTAGCTCATGGGGACGTAGTGGTCGGATTTGCTATCTTCCATATTGCTTATTTTAAAAAGAAAAAAAAGGAAAAAAGAAAAGAAAAAAGGCACTCCTCCATGGAATGTGAATGTTGGTGGGCACCCGATGGAATCGGTTAGCCATGGTTTGTGAAAGGAAAAAAGGTGGGGAGGAGTGCCAAGCTTTATAAAAGAGCACAAAAGTGCCAATCTCTCTCTCAAAAACTTGCTTCATTTTTGTATGGAAGATAGTAAGAACCCCATTGCTAGTCGCTGACAAAGACAACCACCTCTCAAAACCAATTTTTATCTCTATGTTTACAAATCAAAAGCTCTAGCACATGTTTAATCACTGCTTCCCTCCACGAAGGGCCTTTCTTTTACTTTTATGTTGAGTCGCCACCTTCTATCTTTATGCACCATCTAAGAGAGCATAGTTGTCATTCTGAGTATAATGTGCATTGTCCCAAAGTTTATCATTGATTGATTCATGACTATGGTTTCACTTGTTCTTAAATTATTTGTATCTAGTCGCCCTCTTAAACTTGAAGGTGTCTTATGCATTTATGTTTTGCTCTCCATGAAGGACAAGCCGAAAACTATTTGTATGTTTTTCCTCATGATTTGAACACACGTTTGACTTTCATTGTTTCATTTTCATGATCTTTTGCTTGTGTTCATTTTCATGTTATAACATGGTTGCTAAGTTTCTATTATCAAGATTATGTCTTTCATGCCCATGTTTTAAGTTCTTATGATCCCAGCTCACAATGCTTACATATATGATCAAGATTGTGTAGGTGCATGTCACCTCAAAAATTATTCTTTTGTTATCACTTACCTACTCGAGGACGAGCATGAGTTAAGCTTGGGGATGCTGATACGTCTCCAACGTATCCATAATTTTTGATGCTCCATGCTTGTTTTTACACCATTTGCCTTGTGTTCGTTACACTTCGTGGCACTTTTATGCGATTTCCAGAACTAACCTATTGACAAGATGCCACAATGCCAGTTCCCTATTTTTTGCTGTTTTTGTGTTTCAGAAAAGCTACACAGGAAATATTCTCGAAATTGGACGAAACAAGTTCCTGAAGTCTTATTTTGCCCGGAAGCTTCCAGAGAACCAAAGAGGAGGCGGAGTTGGGCCACGAGGGCCCCACACACCAGGCTGGCACGGCCCAGGCCCTGGATGCGCCACCTAGGTGTGAGGGTGCCCTGGCAGCCCCCTGACGACGCCCCTTCGCCTATAAGAAGCCTCGGGACGGAAAACTCTAAAGGAGTCGGCAATTTTCCAGAAATAGTTTCGTAGCTCCGCCGCCGCCATCGATGAATTTCGGGGGACAGAAGTCTCTGTTCCAGCACCCTGCCGGGACGGGGAAGTGCCCCCGGAGCCATCTCCATCGGTCTCCATCGCTGTCTCCGCCGTCTCCATCAACCTCACCGCCATCTCCATCAACCTTGCTGTCTCCTATGATGAGGAGGGAGTAGTTCATCCCCGGGGCCGAGGGCTCTACCGGTAGCTATGTGGTTCACCTCTCTCTCCCATGATGTGATCTTTATGTGATCGTGAGCTTTGTATCATGTTGAACAAGTAGATGTTATTATTCGGATATTATGTGTACTCTAGTGGTGTTATTAAAGTAATCTATTCCTCCTGCCATGGTGTAACGGTGATAGTGCGTGCATCGTGGTGGTACTTGGTCTAGGCTACAATTGTGATCTCTTATGGATTATGAGAATTATTATCGCTATGATAGTATTGAAGTGATCTATTCCTCCTTTCATGGTGTAATGTTGACAGTGTGTGCACCGTGTTTGTCGGTGTAATGGATACCGGGGTATCCCGGTCCACCTGCTCCTGGGCCCCGTCATCGGCCCATCTTCAGCCCAGGAGATAATCAATAATCTTCATCACGGAGAAGACCCTCACGAGGAGGCGCCTCGTGAGGAGAACGACGACGGAAACCGCCAAGGACCAGAAGACCTCCTCACAAGCCCTGCTGGTGAGGAGAGAAGGTACGCCCACGTCAGCTCAGCACTGTTTCGTGCGGAGCAAGAAGATAACGGGCAGAAGGCCGCGTACCTCCCACGCTACCCCCGACAGGGAGGAGACCAACTTTCGCTGTGCCTGCCTAAAGCGGCACAGTGGCAGTTGGCCACCCCCCCAAATATAGCGTGGACGGTGCAGGGCGCCAGGGGAGGACGTCAGCTTCCTCCACCCACTCCTGTGGACCGGCGCCACGACCCTGCAAAGACCAAGTCTACGGAAGAGCATAGTCTACAGCTGTCCTCCCTCCTTGGCCGTGTGTGGCAACCCCTTCCCCAAGAAGATAAGGGGAAGGAGGACCTTGGCGCTATAAAAGGAGGGAGAGGTCGCCCCTTAGAGGGGATCGGATCTTCATTCTTCAACCTCTGGCCAGCTAGAGCTTTGTAACCAAGGCCTTGTACTCCTCGCGAGGTGTCGCGTCGTAATACAAGAAGGCAAGAAGTAGGGGTTTTACCTCACCACGAGGGCCCTGAACCTGGGTAAATCTCGGTCTCCCTCTCTGCAGTGCGTCGCGCGTCCGACAATCGAGGCTTCTGTCACCGTGTTTCGTTGCGATCCAAGATCTCACACGTTCAGCCCCCTGCGTTCGAATCTTTTGGGTCCGTCGCGTGGTACCCCGTGTTCTTGCGACACGAAATCCATCGACATTTGGCGCGCCAGGTAGGGGGCTGTGGTGTTTTTTCTTCTAGATCTGCTTCGACATGGCCGATGCCAACGCAAGGGTCGAGCGTCTTCGCCGTCGCAACGCTGCTCGGGGGCAAACCGAGCCCATCTTCCGTCGTCGTGAAGCTTCGGCAGAGGAGGAAGAGGAGGAAGATCTGGAGTCCTCCTACCTCCCGTCTGAGCGGACAGAGCCTTCGCTCTCCTTCACCGCCACCGCTACTTCTCGCGCTCGTTCGGGGAGTCAGCTATCTCCTGCGCAGGCACTCGCCATGGCGCAGGAGCTGCTGCGCTATCAACCCACCGATGACGGGCGTGAGGGGTGGCGCGCTCGAATCGCCGAGCTCGTCGCCATCGCCAACGAAGACCCGGCCTTGGGAGGAGCCCAGGGCGCGGGGAGCCCAGATCCGGCGGCGGGGCATCGTGCCCCGGGCGCCGGAGATGGGATGGCCAACAAGGCCAAGAGGGTGGTTTCCCGCGCCGCATCTTCGCCGCGCGGGGAGCCCAGCTGCCAGATCGTCCAACGCGCTCCGGAAGACGCACGCGTCTCCCTCGAGCGCCGCCGCGAAAATCATGATCGCGCCATCGATGACATCGGCGAGGCTGGCAAGAACGTCAGGACCCCCGGCGTCCCGATCTACAACCCCGGGTGTCTCGCCCTCACTCGCCAGCAGCGCTACGTCGTCTGGCCTGACAAGTTCAAGCCCGACATCGCCACGCGCTACGACGGGACCACAAATCCTGTCGAATTCCTCCAACTCTACGTCGTCGCCGTCCAGGCTGCGCGTGGAGATCAGCGCGCCATGGCCAATTGGTTCCCCATGGCCCTCGAGGACGCTCCGCGGACTTGGCTCATGAATCTTCCTCACGAATCCGTGACTTTGTGGAAGGATTTATGTCGTCAGTTCGTTGCCAACTTCATGCCCACGTACGAGCGCCCCGCCACCAAGAACGATCTTAAGGCGGTGCGACAGTACAAGGGCGAGACGCTTTGTCAGTACATCCAGCGCTTCAGTCAGATGAGGAACAAGATTCCCAGGATCTCCAACGAGGAGGTCATCTCCGCGTTCTCCACGGGCGTCTCCGACATCAAGATGCGGGAGAAGCTGTCCGTGAATGATGAGCTGACTTCCGTCGTCAGGCTCTTCGAGATCGCCGACTGCTGCGCCAAGGCTGAGGAGGGGAGGCTCTTCGTGCACAATCTGCCAGAGGCGCTTCCCCCAAAGCCGAAGTCCAAGGACCCCAAGCGAAAGGAGGCTGCTGCCCTCGCGGCGGAGCCAGATCATAAGCAACGCCGCGGGGACCGCTCCGATCGCGATAAAGGTCGACGTCGCCGCTACTGCCTCATCCACAAGAAGGACACCCACAATACCGAGGATTGTTGGATTGTCCGGAAGTTTCACGAGGAGAACGGTGTCTCCAAGCGTCGTGGGGGTGGCCTCAGCAACGGCAAGAGTGGATCCCGGGGCGATCGCCGCGACGACGACCGCGAGGAAGGTCGCCGCCATGGGGGTCTGTCTCGAGACGATCCCGAGCCGCTGCCGCTACCCCCACCAGCAAACGATCGTCGGGAGGAGAACCAGGGGGGCTATCAAGAGCCACGAGACTTTGTCGCTTGCCTCCTGGGTGGAGCTCAGGCTCCTCTGTCAAATCGGCACTTCAAGCAGCTGTCGCGAGGAATCGCGGCGGCACAGCCCAACTTCGGCAGTCACCTGATGAAGTGGTCGACGTGCAAGATTGGCTTCGACGAGGAGGATCATCCGGCTTCCACAAGGGGCGTGGGCACAATCCCCCTCTTGTGCACGCCAACCATCAATAACGTCGCCGTCAATCGCACCCTCATCGACGGAGGGGCGGGCCTCAACATCATCTCTGTCGAGATCTTCGAAAAGATGCAGGTGCCGTACCACCGGCTCATGCCAACTCGGCCGTTCTTCGGGGTAACCGAGGGATCTACAACGCCAATTGGGCAGGTAAGCCTGCCCGTCACCTTCGGCACCCGGGACAACTACAGGACAGAAAGCCTCGACTTCGACGTTGCCTACATCGCCCTGCCATACAATGCCATCCTCGGCTACCCAGCCTTGGCTAGGTTCATGGCAGCAACGCACCATGGCTTCAACGTCCTCAAGATTCCGGGCGCCAACAGCACGATCACCGTGCGCTGCAATGAGAAGGATGCTCTCCGATCGGTTGAGCATGTCTACCGTGAGGCTGCCTCCATGTTCCCCGCCGACGAAGATCTACTGGAACACTCCGGCGACCTCACGAGGAAAAAGCAGCTCGTATCCCAAGAGCGGGCTACTGCAAAGAAGGCCTCTCTCGAGCCCAACCCTCTGGGTTCGACAGGGAAGAAGTTCGCCGCCTCAGCATCGCCTACTCCAAGCGAGGACCTGGTCCATCCAATGCTGGACATGAGCATTGGGGAAGCTGCGGTACCCTCAGGCAGGAGGCCCCAGTTTACCCAAGAGCGCTCGGCAACCAAGAAGGTCCCGCTGCAGGCTGGGGGCTATGAGAACTTCGTCACCATCGGGGCAGGGCTTTCCCCTAAATAGGAAAGCGCGCTCGTCACCTTCCTGCGGGCAAATTCTGACATGTTCGCTTGGACTCCGTCGGATATGCCCGGTGTTCCCAGGGAGGTGATCAAGCACCACTTAGCCGTGTGCCCTCAGGCGCACCCCGTGAAACAGAAGACTAGAAAGCAAGCGCAAGAGAAGCAAGACTTCATCGTCAAGGAGATAGAGAAGCTGAAGAAGGCCAAGTTGATACGCGAGGTGGCCCACCCCACCTGGATTGCTAATCCGGTGGTCGTCCCAAAGGCTAACGGCAGTGGGCGCCTCTGCGTGGACTTCACAAGTCTCAACAAGGCCTGTCCCAAGGACCCTTATCCTCTCCCGAGGATAGATCAAATCGTCGACTCCACCGCCGGCTGCGACCTCCTTTGCTTCTTGGATGCTTTCTCCGGCTATCATCAGATCAAGATGGCAAAGGAGGACGAGGAGAAGACCGCCTTCATCACGCCCTGTGGGGTGTACTGCTACGTCTGCATGCCTTTCGGCCTGAAGAACGCAGGAGCCACCTTCCAAAGGCTAATGCGTAAGGCCCTGGGGTCTCAGATGGGAAGGAATGCGGAAGCCTACGTCGACGACATCGTCGTCAAGACCCGCGAGGGTCGCACCTTCATCGAGGATCTGGAGGAAACATTTGTCAACCTGAGGAAGGTAAACATCAAGCTCAACCCCGCCAAGTGCGCCTTTGGCGTACCGTCGGGAAAGCTGTTGGGGTTCCTCGTGTCCAATCGCGGGATAGAGGCGAACCCCGACAAGGTCAAGGCCATCGAAGAGATGCGTCCTCCGCGCAATCTTAAGGAAATGCAACGCCTCGCAGGGTGCATGGCAGCCCTGGGGCGCTTCATCGCGAGGAGTGGGGAAAAAGCTTTGCCCTTCTTCAAGCTCATGAAGCGCACCGGCAAGTTCGAATGGACTCCGGAAGCCGACAAGGCATTCGCCGAGTTAAAAAGGTACCTCACGAGCCCACCGATCATGGTTGCCCCAACGACTCGCGAGCCTTTGCTACTCTACATCGCGGCAACTCCAAGGACTGCAAGTGCCGTTCTCGTCGCGGAGCGGGACGTCAAAGTAATCGCCAAGGAGGTCATTCCTCCAGGCTCGGGGGCTCCTCACGAGGAAGAGGCCGCTTCACCTCCCGCCCCTCGAGAGGAGCCGCCCGAGGGATCTTCACCGGCCGAGCCGCTCTCTCAGAGCAACGCTCAAAAGCCTCCTGAGGGGGAGCCTTCCGAGGGGGTCGTTAAGGTGCAAAAGCCTGTGTACTTCGTCAGCACGGTACTGCGCGACGCGCGGGAACGCTACACAATGCAGCAAAAGCTGCTCTACACCTTGCTCATCGCCTCGCGGAAGCTACGCCACTACTTCCAGGGTCACCCGGTTAAGGTGGTAACCGACCGGCCCCTGGAAACCGTCCTGCGCAACCCCAATGTCACCGGGCGGGTGGCTGAGTGGGCTGTGGAGCTTCAGCCTTTCGAGATCTCCTTCGAAACTACAAAGGTAATCAAGAGCAAGGCTTTGGCCGAGTTCACTGCAGAATGGACTGATCCATTCGTAGACGAGCCTCCAGAGGTGGAGTCGACTCTCCCTGGAGAGGAGGCCCCGGGCCTCTGGGTCATGCACTTCGACGGCGCCTTCAACCTCCCGGGCGCGGGAGCAGGCGCTGTCTTAACCTCTCCCTCTGGAGACAAGCTTTTCTACGCTGTGCAGCTCTGCTTCGGGTCGGAACACAAGGTCTCCAACAACATCGCGGAGTACGAAGGACTACTTGCAGGCTTAAGGGCTGCGAATGCTTTGGGCATCAAACGCCTCATCGTCAAAGGAGATTCACAGCTGGTTGTGAACTTCTCCAACAAGAGCTACACTCCAAAGGATGAGCACATGGCGGCTTATCTCGAGGAGCATCGAAAGATGGAAAAACGCTTCCAAGGCTTGGAGCTGAAGCACATCCCGAGAGGGGAAAACGTGGAAGCCGACGAGATCGCCAAGCGCGCTTCTCATCGCCTGGCACAGCCTGCCGGCGTCTTCGAGGAGCGTCTCTTCAAACCGTCCGCTTCTCCGTCGACATCCGAACCACCTCCTTCTTCCGCTTTGCCGCCACCGCCGGAGCAGGGGGCTCCGGATTGCGGGCCTCCTTCGGGTAACCGCGTCCTCCTGGCATTGGCCCGGCAGGAGGGAGTGGATTTGATCATCGAGCTCAAGGCCTACCTCACCAGCAGCAGGCTTCCTGAGGATGAAGAGGAGGCCGAGAGGATTGTGCGGCAAGCTTCGGGCTACTGCGTCAAGGATGGTGACTTGTACCGGCGTCGCCCAAATGGCGTCGCTCTGAAGTGCATATCTACTCACCAAGGCCAAGAGCTTCTAAGGGACATCCATGCCGGCGAATGTGGGCACCACGCTTCAGCCGCGACTCTAGCTGCGAAGGCATATCGAAGCGGCTTCTACTGGCCTTCGGCGCTCGGAGATGCGTCGGAGATGGTCAAGAGGTGCGAGGCGTGCCAATTCCACGCCAAGCAGATACATCAGCCGGCGCAAGAGCTGCGCACCATCCCACTCACTTGGCCCTTTGCAGTTTGGGGGCTGGACATCCTCGGTCCATTTCCCAGAGCGCAAGGGGGCTATCGCTACCTCTACGTCGCCATCGACAAGTTCACCAAGTGGGTGGAGGTGGAACCAGTGTGCACAATCCCGACCAGGTCCGCCGTCAAGTTCATCCGTGGACTGGTTTGTCGCTTTGGTGTGCCTAACCGCATAATCACCGACAACGGCAGCCAGTTCACCAGCGGCTTGTTCTGGGAATACTGCGCATCGACCGGCATCAAAATCTGCTTCGCCTCCGTCGCCTACCCCAGGAGCAATGGTCAAGCCGAGCGCGCCAACGCTGAAGTGCTCAAAGGGCTCAAGACGAAAAGCTTCAACGCCAAGCTCGAGGCCTGCGGCAAAAAATGGTTAGACAACCTCCAATCCATCTTGTGGTCCATCAGGACTACCGTCACCAAACCCACTGGAGAGACCCCTTTCTTCTTGGTCTATGGGGCGGAGGTTGTTCTTCCCACCGACATCAAGTTCGGGTCGCCAAGGGTGCTCGCCTTCAACGAAATGCACCAAGAGGACCTCATCAAGGACCGCCTCCTCCTGCTCGAAGAAGCTCGGTGCCAAGCCGCGCTCCGCGCCGCGAGGTACCAGCAAGGACTACGCCGCTACCATAGCCGCCATGTTCGAGCAAGAACTCTGGAGGTCGGCGACCTGGTGCTGAGGAGAATACTCTCTCGCGAGGGTCTGCACAAGCTGTCTCCAATGTGGGAAGGACCCTTCAAGGTGACGCACATCGCCAGGCCGGGCTCGGCGTGGTTGGAAACCGCAGAGGGCGTGCCGGTGGGGAACCCGTGGAACATAGCTCATCTGCAAAAGTTCTACCCTTAGGTTCCTCACGAGGAGAAAAAGACCGTTTTTACGGCACTTGTATCAGCTCAAGCTGCTCTTAAGCACTGATATTAAGTTAACGCGCAGTATAGCGCCTCTGCTTCGGCATGACATCAAAATGGCATGAAGTCCATTTATTTTCTGTTGTACTCCTCGCGGAAGGGGGCTAGGCACGGTGTCTATGCTGGGGCCTTCGCCCGGAAAACAGCAAGCCCAAAAAACCCGAAGGGAGCGAGCTCTAGTCGGGGGCGACGGCCCCATTAACGATCACCTCTGGATGCCCATGGTGCTTAGTTCCTCGCGAAGTACGCCAGAAAATAAAAAATCTTCGAGGAAAAGTCCAAGGTGTGCCCATGGCACCCGCTAAGGACCTACCCCTCGTGAGCAACCCTCACGAGGGAGCAAAGACGCGTCGATGCACTAGCATCCGCAGGAGGATCCCCTCTCTCGAGGAAGGCCTAACGTGGCAGGATTGTTGAAGACCAAGGCCGCTCCGATAAATCTTGCGAAGGAGACGCAGATCCGGAGGTCCGCGCCAGGCCCTTCACCTCATGAGCAATCCTTGTGAGGTGTCGACGGTCTCTGGGCTCTCTTAAGCGTCGACGTTTTCACGTCCGTGAGGGTCCAGCTTCCCTCAATGACGAGGAAGGCCCCGTGAATTGCCACGCGCGGCAATTTGCTCTTAGCTGCTGGCACAGATAGTGCCGCGCTCCTCCACGACGGAGAAGGTCCCTGTGCCGGTCACAGGGGCATCTTATTTGCCTTCTTTTTTCGTTTGTTTTACCGACTTATTTTTCCGTTTTCGGGGATTTGGGGTTTTTTCTTTTCCAACTCTTTCTTCAACTTCTTGTCTCAGGAATCGTCCATTGTGTCATCGGCGCCGAACCCGTCCCGAGCTCTGAGGTGGAGGGAGGCTTCCTGTCGATACCTGCAGCTCGCCAGGGCTCTCGAGCAAGCGAATGGCCGGGACAGTGAAGGACAGCAAGGTTAAGCAACTGGATTTCATTAAAGCGCCCCCAGAGGGGGAAAGAGCAAAGCACGGCGGGGCATTCCCCGCCGGCAAGGACTACACAATGAAAAGGGGAGGAGACTAGCTCCCCTCCCCAGAAGACTACCGCCCAGGGCCTCCTCTTCACTGCGCCGGGAGCTGGGGGTAGGTGCGGCGGACGCCGTCGGCGGTGAAGATCCGCACCATCGCCTCCAGGGTCCCCAGCTTGAAGCGGAAGACGAGGCGGTCGCCGATGCGGAGGCGGCAGCCGAGGGCGAAGGGCCTCCAGCGGCCGGAGAGGACGACGTTGCCGGTCGGCCCGAAGAGGATGTCCACAGGCCAGAAGAGATCTGGCCTGCTCTGCTCCCCCAGGGCGATCTCCCCGGCGGCTGGGCCGTGGGCGTGAAGCACCCTCCGGATGGCGTCGGGCAACCGGAGGGAGTTGAACCCCGGGGCGTCGACGACGACGAGGAGCTCGAGGAAGCGGGACCCCGGGGCGACGAGGGGTCCCAGCATCGCCGCCGCCAGGTGGCGCGGAGTGGCGATCACTCCGTTCACCGGCGGGGCAGGAAGATCTGCGACAGGGGGAGGGGGGCCCAGGGCGGCCTCCACCTCCCGGAGGGCCCGATCGATGCTCCCCGAGGCGCGGGGAGCAGGCGCCGCCGCCAGCGGCGACGGCGAGTTCAGGGCGCCTCCACGCGCAGGACCCCTGAGGGTCAGGGCGCCGGAGGTCCCCGCGGCGGCACGGCTTGCCTCGCCCTGCCGCGGCGTGCCAATGCGGAGGGGGCCGCCGGCACCGGGTGTCCACTGGGCCGGGACCTTCGCCTTTTTCCCGCTGCCCAGGGGGCGCCCACGGCGCTTCGCCCCAGAGCTTGGACCGGCGGCGGCGGAGTTGGAGGGGTCCATGCTCTCGGGGAAGAAGAAGTGGAAGTGGCACTGGTGGAAGGAGGTGAAGTGCCGACGGTCTCGAGGAGGACCTATTTAAGGGGATCATCCAGCGTCGATGCGTCAAATCCCAGCGCGGGAACCGAAGCGTTGGCGCAGCGCTCTGCAGTCAAGCGACGCATCATTATGATGGATGACGCCTCGGAGACTGTAGCGTCGACGCCGTTTCGTCTCACCAGCTGCGGCCACGACACGTGTCCACAGCCTCTGCATCTTCACATGGTCCTCTGACCGCGCGGTTGACGCGTGCCGTTGGAGGGCCCAGCAGCTTCGGGGGCCCCCGACCCTTCGCTTCCTCAAGAGGGCGCGTTGTGGGCCGGGCTCCCGGGGGCTACTGTTGGTGTAATGGATACCGGGGTATCCCGGTCCACCTGCTCCTGGGCCCCATCATCGGCCCATCTTTAGCCCAGGAGATAATCAACAATCTTCATCACGGAGAAGACCCTCACGAGGAGGCGCCTCGTGAGGAGAACGACGACGGAAACCGCCAAGGACCAGAAGACCTCCTCACGAGCCCTGCTGGTGAGGAGAGAAGGTACGCCCACGTCAGCTCAGCACTGTTTCGTGCGGAGCAAGAAGATAACGGGCAGAAGGCCGCGTACCTCCCACGCTACCCCCGACAGGGAGGAGACCAACTTTCGCTGTGCCTGCCTAAAGCGGCACAGTGGCAGTTGGCCACCCCCCCAAATATAGCGTGTACGGTGCAGGGCGCCAGGGGAGGACGTCAGCTTCCTCCACCCACTCCTGTGGACCGGCGCCACGACCCTGCAAAGACCAAGTCTACGGAAGAGCATAGTCTACAGCTGTCCTCCCTCCTTGGCCGTGTGTGGCAACCCCTTCCCCAAGAAGATAAGGGGAAGGAGGACCTTGGCGCTATAAAAGGAGGGAGAGGTCGCCCCTTAGAGGGGATCGGATCTTCATCTTCTTCAAGCTACTAGCTGGGCACGCAGGTTCTTCAACCTCTGGCCAGCTAGAGCTTTGTAACCAAGGCCTTGTACTCCTCGCGAGGTGTCGCGTCGTAATACAAGAAGGCAGGAAGTAGGGGTTTTACCTCACCACGAGGGCCCTGAACCTGGGTAAATCTCGGTCTCCCTCTCTGCAGTGCGTAGCGCGTCCGACAATCGAGGCTTCCGTCACCGTGTTTCGTTGCGATCCAAGATCTCACACGTTCAGCCCCCTGCGTTCGAATCTTTTGGGTCCGTCGCGTGGTACCCCGTGTTCTTGCGACACGAAATCCATCGACAGTGTTAGTACTTGGTCTAAGTTGCAATAATATCTATCTTGAGTTGTGATCTGATTTGGATATCTCTATGAGTGGTGTTTGTCAAGTACTTGATGAACTTTAAGGAGTGCTTCGTAGCCCTACGCAATGATTAGTGTTGTTCAATAGGAGAGTAATTCAGAGTACCATAGTGAAGAGAAGTTATTTATTTGTTCAATCATGTTATATTTGTTGGGAGTGTGTCCACTAGTGAAAGTATGATCCCTAGGCCTTGTTTCCAAGCTTTGCACACCGTTTACTTGCTGTTTTGTTACATGTTCGCTTGCTGCCATTTTTATTTCATATTGCATTTACTACTTATAATCATCCATACCACTTGTATTTCACTATCTCTTCGCCGAACTAGTGCACCTATACATCTGACAAGTGTATTGGGTGTGTTGGGGACACAAGAGACTTTCTGTATCGTAATTGCAGGGTTGCTTGAGAGGGATAGCTTTGACCTCTTCCTCCCTGAGTTTGATAAATCTTGGGTGATCCACTTAAGGGAAACTTGCTGCTGCTCTACAAACCTCTGCACTTGGAGGCCCAACAAGTGTCTACAAGAATAGAAGTGCGTAGACATCAGTAGCCACTGATTATTTTACCAAATGGTCTGAAGCAATACCTCTCAGGAATATGACCCATAAGGAGGTGATCCAATTCATAACTGAGCACATTATACATAGATTCAGCGTTCCTCAAACTTTGACCACAGATCAGGGTTCATTATTTATGGCAAAGGAAGTAAAAGAATTCGCCAAATCATATAAGATAAAGATGCTCAATTCATCCCCATATTATGCTCAAGCTAATGGACAAGCTGAATCTAGCAATAAAACTTTGATCAAGCTCATCAAGAAGAAGGTTGAAGATCATCCAAGGAGATGGCATGAAGTGTTGTCTGAAGCTTTGTGGGCGCATAGGATTTCAAGGCATGGTGCAACAAAAGTAACTCCATATGAGCTCGTGTATGGGCAAGAAGCCGTTTTACCAGTAGAGGTGAATCTGGCTGCTTTGAGGTTCGCTAAGCAAAATGATTTATCGGCGGTGGATTTTCATAACTTAATGATGGATAACATTGATGAAGTCGCTGATATACGTCTCATTGCTCTAAGAGACATAGAGAAGGAGAAATTGCGGGTAGCAAGAGCATATAACAAAAAGGTAAAGTTGGAGAGCTTCCAGGTTGGTGACCTAGTGTGGAAGGTAATCCTGCCAGTTGGTTCAAAAGATAGAAAATTTGGCAAATGGTCTCCGAGCTGGGAGGGTCCTTTCAAGGTCATGAGAGTAACTCCTGGAAATTCATATTTGGTTGAATCTATGGAGGGAAATTTATTACCTCGAGCTCTCAATGGAAGATATCTAAAGAAGTTTTACCCGAGCGTGTGGCAAGAAGCTTAAACACACATATGGCCGATATACAATTATCGCCCTTAGCATACATGGCCGATATAGAGTTATCGCCCTAAGAACAGATGGCCGATGGAGTGTTGACATCGTCCTTAGACAAAATGTGGTGCAAGTTATTTTTTGGCACGCAAGTATTGCCGAAAAACAGGGGGGCATGTGTTGACAACCGTTTTTGGCTTACAAAGAAGATACCTTAAGATGGCCTCAAATGAAGAAGTTGTGAACATGAAAGTTGTGTGTCTCGTCAAAACAAACAACTTTGCTTTTTGCGTCATTGCAATCCGAGGTGATATGCAACCTCCAGGTCGAACGCAATCTATCACACATGAGATGCACCGACGTCTGATCAAGTGCGTAAGCAAACCGTCCAAAAGTGTTTCTGCGAATTGGACAAGCTTTTTACAGTTTAGCCTAATTTAAGTGGTCAAGATTTGATCGGATGGAAAAATGTTGAACATCAAAGTTCTTCGTTTTTTTGAGACGAACAACTTTGGTCATTACACAATTTTGATCCGAGGTCGTTTCCTGTCTCAAAACAGGCCCACAAAGTACAAGCAAGTTTTTGACCGAACAGTTTTGGAAAGTTCAGACCCACCCATCCGAATTCGACCCAAACTAGGGTTTTGGACGTGAATCCAGCCCTCTTTCTTGCACGGGAAGTCCAGCTGCTCCATATATACATGAGGGGTGATGGCCAATTGAACAACAACACACGATCGCAAAAACCAATCTACAAACCTCTATTTTCTCTCTCTCGCCCTTATTTTCTGCTCATCGTTCATCGGTGTTGTTCGTGTTGGAGAGCTTCGATTTGCGAAGTCCTAGGGGCGAGCGAACCGACCTAGGGCAGCCCATCACCGCCGTGCGCCCAGACGGGGTCTCTCCCGGGCGTGTGGGGTTTCGGGTCTTCAAAAGAGCCCGCCGGATTGTCCTGCGTATCGCACTTCCGGCTAGCCTCCTCCGGCGACGTGTCCTGCGTATCGCGCTCGACGTCGGAGGTACATGGTGACGTGTTCGTATGCGAATAAAGCATCAAGCTCATAATTTGCTCTAAGAATAGAGTCAAAAAGTAATTTCTTTCTTTTCCTAGGGATGTGTTCTATACCTTTCTTTAGTAGGAATTGATATTTGATGGTGCCTTCCCTCATATCAATGATGGCACCTACATTTCGAAGAAAGGGTCTTCCCAAAATAATAGGACATGAAGCATGGCATTCAACATCCATAACGAGAAAATCAATGGGAACAAGGTTATTGTTAACCATAATAAGAACATCATTAATCCTTTCCAAAGGTTTCTTCTTAGCAACATCAGCAACAGGAACATCATAATAACATTTTTCAAGCGGTGGTAAATCAAGCATGTCATAAATTTTTCTAGGCATAATAGAAATACTAGCACCTAGATCACATAAAGCATGGCAATCAAAACCATTAACATGCATATCAATGATGGGTTCCCAACCATCTTCTAACTTCTTGGGAATAGAAGCTTTTTGTTGCAATTTTTCATCCCTAATTTTCATGAGAGCATTGATAATATGCTTAGTAAAAGCATTATTTAAAGAACTAGCATTGGGAGTCAAAGCAAGCTTTTGCAAGAACAAAATTACTTCAGATATATTGCAGCCATCAACATCAAAATTATTAAAGGAAATAGAGCTATCATCTCCTACACTCCAAAAAATTTCAGCACTCTTTTGAGAAAAAGTTTTTGCAGTTTTAGGCTTTTTAACACAAGGAGTGGGAGTTTTCTCTACACCAATCAAAGTAAGAGGATTGCTAGCATTAGGAACAACATCATTAGAGGTAGTAATAGTACAAATTTTCATATTCCTAGCAATCTCATCCTCTCTTTCCCATCTAGCATGCAATTCTGCTAACAATCTAACATTTTCATCAATTCCAACTTGAATAGCATTAGCAGTAGCAAAAACATTGTTCTCTTTCACATCATTAGGAAACACTTTTAATTTCAGAAGTTCAACATCATGAGCAAGGCTATTAACTTTAGAAGCAAGAATATCAATTTTTCCTAACTTTTCCTCAACAGACTTATTAAAAGCAGTTTGTTTTACCATGAAGTCTTTGAGCATGACTTCAAGTTCAGAGGGCGCAGCCCTAGTGTTGTTGGAGGAATTACCATAAGAATTACCATAACCATTACCATTAGTAGAAGGATACGGCCTATAATTGTTACTAGCAAAATTGTTCCTATAAGCATTGTTGTTAAAATTATTGTTTCTAATGAAGTTCACATCAACATGCTCTTCTTGAGCAACCAAAGAGGCTAAAGGAACATTATTAGGATCAACATGAGTCCTATCATTAGCAAGCATAGCCATAATGGTATCAATCTTATCACTCAAGGAAGAGGTTTTCTCAACAGAATTTACCTTCTTACCTTGTGGAGCTCTCTCGGTGTGCCATTCGAAATAATTTACCATCATGTTGTCGAGTAGCTTTGTTGCGGCGCCCAAGGTAAGGGACATAAAAGTGCCTCCAGCAGCTGAATCCAATAGGTTCCTCAAAGAAAAATTCAGTCCTGCATAAAAAGTTTGGACAATCATCCAAGTAGCCAGTCCATGGGTGGGGCAATTCTTTATCATATATTTCATTCTTTCCAAGGCTTGAGCAACATGTTCATTATCAAATTGACTAAACTTCATAATATTGCTATGCAAAGATATAATTTTAGCAGGAGGATAATATCTACCAATGAAAGCATCCTTACACTTAGTCCATGAATCAATACTATTCTTAGTCAAATATAGCAACCAATCTTTAGCTTTTCCTCTCAAAGAAAAAGGAAACAACTTGAGCTTAATAATATCACTTTCTACATCCTTATATTTCTGCATCTCACATAGCTCAACAAAATTGTTGAGATGAGCTGCAGCATCTTCAGTACTGGCACCAAAAAATTGCTATTTCATAACAAGGTTCAATAAAGCAGGCTTAATCTCATAAAAGTTTGCAGCAGGAGCAGGTGGCGCAATAGGAGTGCAGATAAAATCACTATTGTTCGTGCTAGTAAAGTCACACAACTTGGTGTTTTCAGGATTAGCCATTTCAGCAAAACTAAAAGTATACAAGTAAAAAAAACTATCAAGGATTCTAATTTTTTGGGTTTTTGATATAAAACAATGCAAGTAAAAATAAAGTAAAGCAAAACAATAAAACAAAGTAAAGGATGTGCATGCAAAAAACTCCCCTTGCAGAGGTCTTCTTTTTCTTCCCCGGCAACGGTGCTAGAAAAGACTTGATGGCTGGCATGTAGTTGATGATGATGATGATTATAACCAGTCAGTTGGAAACCCCAAGCGGAAAGTGTGATGAGCATAGCAGCAAGTTTTTCCCTCAGTTAGAAACCAAGCTTTATCGATCAGGAGAAGAAAAAGACAATACGACTGAAGGTGATGCTTGCAAGCTTCGCGACAGCTCCGAACAATTTATATGGCACCTCGTCCAAACTTTGCTTTGTGAGCAGCAATGTGGAACCTGCACACAACACAACCAAGTACTTTGTTCCCAACTTACGATGAGGTTGTCAATCTCACCGGTTTGCTTGAAACAAAGGGTATGAGCGTATCGAGTGGAAAACAGTAGAAGTATGCGAGTAAAGTAAATAGTGCGAGTAAAGTAAATAGGTGATAGCAATATGATGGAAATAGGACCGGGGTCCACAGTTCACTAGTGGTGTCTCTCCATAAGATAAATAACACATGCTGGGTAAAGAAATTACAGTTGGGCAATTGATAGAATAAAGATAACATGATATGTCAAGAAGATCACTATGAGATTTACTCTGGGCATTACAACAAAATACATAGACCGCCATCCAACTGCATCTATGACTAATAATCCACTCACGGGGATATCATCCGAACACCCCATGAGTATTAAGTTGCGAACAACAGATAATTGCATTAAGCAAAGTGTGTAATGTAAACAAAGCATATGCCCTCGAGCATATGAATGTTGTTTTCTCCCTAGTGGCAACAACACATCTACAACTTTAGAGGTTTCTGTCACTCCCCCAGATTAAATAGAGGCATGAACCCAACTATCTAGCATAAATACCCCCTCTTGGAGTCACTAGCAACTACTCGGCCAAGATAGCTACTAACAACGGAGAACATGCAAGATCATAAACAACATAGAGATAACAAAAGATATATTTTAGTATAGCAACTCAATCATAACACTAATATTCATCGGATTCCAACAAACCAAACATGTAGAATTACATAACGGTGATCTCAATCATGTAGGGCAGCTCATGAGATCTAAACATGAAGCACATGGTGGAGAGAACAACCATCTAGCTACTTCTATGGACCCATAGTCCAAGGTAGACTACTCACTCATCGCTCCGGAGGCAAGCATGGCGATGAAGAAGACCTCCGGTGGCGAGTCCCCTCTCCGACAGGGTGCCGGGAAGAGCTTCTAGACCCTCCCGATCTCGGGTCAATGACGACGGTGGATCGCGATGTGTTTCTGGAAAATTGATCGGGTACTTAGGTTTTTCCCGTCGGGGGGTCTTTATAGGCGAAGGGGCATCGTCAGAAGTGGATCGAGGCCGTCTCACACATAGGGGGCGTGGCCAGGGGCTAGGCCACACTGCCCTAGTTTGAGGGCCCCTCATGACCCCACTCCATCTCCTCTTCGGTTCTCTAGGAGCTCCGTAAAATATCTGGACGACTGGCTTTGGTTTCGTCCAATTCTGAGAATATTTCCTGTGTAACTTTTCTAAAACACAGAAATAGCTGAAAACAGGGAACTGGCACTGTGGTGACTTGTTAATAGGTTAGTTCCGGAAAATGCATAAAAGTGCCATGAAGTGTAACGAACCATTAGGCAAATGGTGTAAAAACAAGCATGGAGCATCAAAATTATGGATACGTTGGAGACGTATCAATGCCCGCAGTGTGAAATGAATTGGGAATCTTGCGGGGATCATGGAGTTTGTATATGTGTTAGGGAAACGCCTGGGCCACCAATCTAAGCCATGCATAATTTATGGTGGAAATTTGCAGCATGCCTATAGTGGACATTCAATGACGCATCTCAAAATAAAAAGCTAAACAAATGGTAAATAAAAGAGTTGTCGAGGTGTTCATTGTCTGCTTGTCCTGTCATTTTGATGTGGGCTTGTTCCATGTCATCGGGCATGGAGGTACCCCGTTGGCGGTTCTCGATGATACGCATATACTTACAATGACAAGAGCCTTGCTTGGGAATCTAAGTAAAGTAGCACGAGGTTTGGGTACTCATATTCACGGGACACGAGGTTTTCAACTTATGATTTGTCAAGCATATGCATCATAATTATTCTTGCATTAACTTTAACCATTCAAGATGCTTATGATGAGGCAATGAGAGCTCAGAGCTGGTAAGTACCATAATTTTTGAAGGTTATAAAACTTGCAATCACTGCTTCCCTCCGCGAAGGGCCTTTCTTTTACTTTTATGTTGAGTCACCACCTTCTATCTTTATGCACCATTAAGAGAGCATAGTTGTCATTCTTAGTATAATGTGCATTGTCCCGAAGTTTTCATTGATTGATCCATATTGTTGGTTTCACTTGTTCTCAAATTATTTGTATCTAGTCGCCCTCTTAAACTTGAAGGTGTCCTATGCATTAATGTTTTGCTCTCCATGAAGGACAAGCTGAAAACCATTTGTATATTTTTCCTTATGATTTGAACACACATTTGACTTTCATTGTTTCATTTTCATGATCTTTTGTTTGTGTTCATTTGCATGTTTATAACATGGTTGCTAAGTTTTTATTGTCAAGATTATATCTTTCATGCCCACGTTTTAAGTTCTTATGATCCCAGCTCACGACGCTTACATGTATGATCAAGATTGTGTAGGTGCATGTCACCTCAAAAATTATTTCTTTTGTTATCACTTACTGACGAGGGGTTAACTCGACAAATGCCCTATATGAAGGACTTAGGATCGGGGAGACAGGGCGTCGGATGAACTCGAAGGTAAAGTTAGTCGAAATAGGTGTGTATCGAAAGTAAACTTGGGTGTTCAACCTGGCTTGCTTTCAATCTGCCCTCCACCGTCCCCTCCTGGCCCCTATATATAGGTGGCCAGGTCTCGAGGATCGGTTCGGGTTCGATACAGATTACAAATATCGACATACGGTAATAACTCGTATTCGACTATCATTACAATTGGGCCTAGCTTATCGGGCCTCAGGGGTACACAACTAACGGGCTCTAGTAACTATACCCTTGTCACTTACCTACTCGAGGACGAGTAGGAGTTAAGCTTGGGGATGCTGATACGTTTCCAACGTATCCATAATTTTTGATGCTCCATGCTTATTTTTACACCATTTGCCTAATGTTTCGTTACACTTCGTGGTACTTTTATGCATTTTCTGGAACTAACCTATTAAAAAGTCGCCATAGTGCCAGTTCCCTGTTTTTTGCTGTTTTTGTGTTTCAGAAAAGTTACACAGGAAATATTCTCGGAATTGGACAAAACAAAAGCCAAACATCCAGAAATCCACCGGAGCTTCTAGAGAACTGAAGAGGAGACGGAGTGGGGCCACGAGGGGCCCTCACACCAGGGCGGCACGGCCCAGCCCCTGGCCGCACCCCCTATATGTGAGACCGCCTCGGTCCACTTCTGACGATGCCCCTTCACCTATAAAGACCCCCCGATGGGAAAAACCTAAGGCCCCGATCAATTTTCCAGAAACACATCGCGATCCACCGCCGTCGTCGACCCGAGATTGGGCGGGTCCAGAAGCTCTTCCCGGCACCCTACCGGAGAGGGGAATTGCCACCGAAGGTCTTCTTCATCACCATGCTTACCTTCAGAGCGATGAGTGAGTAGTCTACCTTGGACTATGGGTCCATAGCAGTAGCTAGATGGTTGTCCTCTCCACCATGTGCTTCATGTTTAGATCTCATGAGCTGCCCTACATGATTGAGATCACCGTTATGTAATTCTACATGTTTGGTTTGTTGGGATCCGATGAATATTGGTGTTATGATTGAGTTGCTATACTAAAATATATCTTTTGTTATCTCTATGTTGTTTATGATCTTGCATGCTCTCCGTTGTTAGTAGCTATCTTGGCCGAGTAGTTGCTAGTGACTCCAAGAGGGGGTATTTATGCTCGATAGTTGGGTTCATGCCTCTATTTAATCTGGGGGAGTGACAAAAACCTCTAAGGTTGTAGATGTGTTATTGCCACTAGGGAGAAAACAACATTCATATGCTCGAGGGCATATGCTTTGTTTACATTACACACTTTGCTTAATGCAATTATCTGTTGTTCACAACTTAATACTCATGGGGTGTTCGGACGATATCCCCATGGGTGGATTATTAGTCATAGATGCAGTTGGATGGCGGTCTATGTATTTTGTTGTAATGCCCAGAGTAAATTGCATAGTGATCTTCTTGACATATCATGTTATCTTTATTCTATCAATTGCCCAACTGTAATTTGTTTACCCAGCATGTGTTATTTATCTTATGGAGAGACACCACTAGTGAACTGTGGACCCCGGTCCTATTTCCATCATATTGCTATCACGTGTTTACTTTACTCGCACTGTTTACTTTACTCGCATACTTCTACTGTTTTCCACTCGATACGCTCATACCCTTTGTTTCAAGCAAACCGGTGAGATTGACAACCTCATCGTAAGTTGGTTACAAAGTACTTGGTTGTGTTGTGTGCAGGTTCCACGTTGCTACTTGCAAAGCAAAGCTTGGACGAGGTGCCATATAAATTGTTCGGAGCTGTCGCAAAGCTTGCAAGCATCACCTTCAGTCGTATTGGCTTTTTCTTCTCCTGATCGATAAACCTTGGTTTCTAACTGAGGGAAAAACTTGCTACTGTGCTCATCACACCTTCTGCTTAGGGTTCCCAACCGACTGGTTATAAGCATCATCATCAACTACACGCTAGCCATCAGTACTATTCCATGAAAAGAACAGTCTATTGATTGCAATTTTTTTAGGGAAATATTAATTACCCTCAAAGTTCTAGCGTATATGAGGTTTATGCCACTTCCTGCATCCATGAAAACTCTTCTGACGTCGTATCCCCCAATTTGTGCTTTCAGTACCATAGGTGTGTGCCCTGGGCAAGGTACTTTTCTCGGGTGATCTGCTCTGCTGACAACTATTTGATCGGACCACTTGAGGTATTTTGTGGTAGCTGGAGGTGATGTTATGGCTAGATTCACTTGTCTAGATATGCTTTTCTATTCTTTTTTCAACCATGGTACCTGCTGGATCACCACGGCTATGTGACATTTTGACTAGATGTAGCCCCCGTTGCCTTGGTTACTTGAATTTTGTTGTCCTTGGGTTGTTACATCATCATGGCTAGACAATGGTGGTGGTGGTGGCACGTCATACGCTATTGTTCCTGCTTGAATCCAATGGCTTCTTGTAGTTTCAAGAATGTTTTGCATTCTCGCATTAGATGATTCAAAACTCTTTTTCCGTGGACATAGTCGTAGTGCATCTAAAATGGTCCGTTGAGAATATCTTTGGGTGAGGGGTCGTAGTTCCTTGGTCTGAACTGCCTGTGGCTCCCCGAATCATCTATATTGCCGTTGCGGTACCCGCTGTTCTGACGATCATCTCCTTGATTGTTGTTGTCCTTGCATCCTGTGGCTACCCGGCTAAGAAACCTATAGTTGTCGTAGTTTCAAGACCTTCCTCTCTGGTTGCTATACTGGAGGGGCTATCACCCTCAGGTGATCGCATTCTTTTGTTATGATATGCATCTTCTCCATCTGCAAATTTATTGGCAACATCCATGAGTTCTGATACTGTCTTTGGCTTAGTTCTGCCCATCTCCTTCACGAAATCCGAACGGTGGAGCCCGAGTAAAAAGGCGTCAATTGCTCGCTCGTCAGAGACATCCTCTGCTGAGTTTTTAATTATGCTACAGCGTTGTATATATGAGCGTAGAGATTCGCCATTTTTCTACATGCAAGCTTTGAGCTATTCGATCAATTCTAGTCGCATTTATATTGATCTAAAGTTGCTTGTAAACTCCTTTTCCAGCTCGTGCCAACTTCCAATGGATTCTTCAGGTATCTTACTCAACCAAGACCATGCTATGCCGATGAGGTGTAGCTGCAAGCTTTGCATTGTTGTTGCTTTGGAGCCCCAAAGTATTTTGACGGCTTGGAGGTAGTCTAATAGCCAAGATTTGGGTTCATGCAATCCATCATACTTTTGCTAGTCGTGAGGTAGTTTAAACCCCTAGGTACTTGCGTTTGTGAACCATGTGGGTAAATCACGATGCCCCCATCTCTGTTTCTTCGTCCTCATTGTTTCCTCCATCCCACTCGTAGCGAGATTTGTTTACTCGTGCATGTGTGATGATGTTTCTTGCATCTCCATCCCTTGAACTGCAATTTGCCTATCTGGGCGACCAGGACCGGCGTGGTTGTGGTGCTTCACCAGGCGGGGACCTGGATCTTCAACTTCTTCTGCCCTGGCGGGGGCTATTCTGTGGCAATATATCATGTCATTGGATTTTTCCTTGGTTTAATTTGTCTGCAATCAACCCATGGCCTTTTATGGCGGCTTGGTGCATGTTTTCGTGTGGGTCTCCTGGTGCTGGTTGTCTAGTTAGGAGATAGGCTTGTGCTGCTACCAATACTGCCTCCGGTGATTTTGGTACAATATTTCTTCTTTCATCGACTGACAAGAATGATGATTTGAGATTTTGTACGTGGTTCCCTTTGTTTTCTTGATCCGTAGCTCCTCTATCAGGTTCTAACATGTGGTGTCGTCCTCCGCCTGTGTACCACGCGTTGCTGTGCTCTTCCCGCAGTATCTTGCTCGCCGCGCTGGCTGATTCATGTTGTCTCTTTATTTCACTTTTTTCTCGCAACAATAGTTTTTCTGCTGGTGCAGGGCGTGATACGTCTTGAACGTATCCATAACTTTTTATGCTCCATGCTTGTTTTTACACCATTTGCTAACTGTTTCATTACACTTCGTGGTATTTTTATGCATTTTCTGGAACTAACCTATTAACGAGATGCCACAGTGCCAGTTTCCTGTTTTCTGCTGTTTTTGTGTTTCAGAAATGTTACACAGGAAATATTCTCGGAATTGGACGAAACAAAAACCAGACGTTCAGATATTTAATGGAGCTTCCAGAAGACCGAAGAGGAGACAGAGAGGGGCCACAGGGCGCCCACACCACAGGGCGGCGCGACCTAGGGCTGGCCCGCGTCCCCTGGTGGTGAGGCCACCCTGGTCCACCTCTGATGCCGCCCCTTCGCCTATAAAGACCCCCCGACGGGAAAAACCTAAAGACCCGATTACTTTTCCAGAAACACATCATGATCCGCCACCGTCATCGACTCGAGATCGGGAGGGTCCAGAAGCTCTTCTCGGCACCCTGCCAGAGAGGGGAATCGCCACCGGAGGTCTTCTTCATCGCCATGCTTGCCTCCGGCGTGATGAGTGAGTAGTCTACCTTGGACTATGGGTCCATAGCAGTAGCTAGATGGTTGTCTTCTCCAACATGTGCTTCATGTTTAGATCTCGTGAGCTGCCTTACATGATCGAGATCATCGTTATGTAATTCTACATGTTGTGTTTGTTGGGATCCGATGAATATTGGTGTTTTGATTGAGTTGATGTACTTCATTTTATCTTATGTTATCTCTATGTTGTTTATGATCTTGCATGCTCTCCGTTGTTAGTAGCTATCTTGGCCGAGTAGTTGCTAGTGACTCCAAGAGGGGGTATTTATGCTCGATAGTGGGTTCATGCCTCTATTTAATCTGGGGGAGTGACAGAAACCTCTAAGGTTGTAGATTTGTTGTTGCTACTAGGGGAAAACAACATTCATATGCTCGAGGGCATATGCTTCGTTTACATTACACACTTTGCTTAATGCAGTTATCTGTTGTTCACAACTTAATACTTGTGGAGTTCTCGGATTGATTCGCCACAAGTGGATTATTAGTCATAGATGCAGTTGGATGGCGGTCTATGTATCTTGTTGTAATGCCCAGAGTAAATCTCATAGTGATCCTCTTGACATATTGTGGGGACCCCGGCTTACCACCCGGGAATTCCCGTTATGCATACAATTTACAATCCCATGAAGCCCATCGTGAATCCACATAACAGAGTTGGCATTACAGAGTACAACATCCATTACATAATGAATTCATAAAGTCTTACATATGGCCACTTGGCCGAATTTAAATGCCTCGCAGGGCAAGTTCAACGGACATACTAATGCTTAGCAAACAGTAGCGGATACATGCAGCATAGCTGACCCAGGTCAGGCCTACTACCCTACAGGCGACTGACCGGAAAACGATCCTAATTTGCACCAGCGTCATCATAATCTCCATCGTCCTCCTCAAAGTCATCATCATAGTCTGGCCAAGTTAATAGCCAGGGACAAAGCTGTGAGTACATTTTGGAATTGTACTCCCAAACCATCTAAGAGAAAATATTCACATGCTATTTGGCTGTAGCAAGGGTTGGCTTAGTTGAAGGTAACTTTATAGTGGTATGTTTCTCGTGTCGATATAGCATGTCCTACGACATTTCTATATCGTTATTAAAGAAGATACTTGTAAGACAAGTCTTTACAAAAAGCTCTAGGAAAGGGGGAAACTCCTTTATGCCTGACTAAGGCAACCCTCGTCAATCATACATGACCATTCTCCTTCACCTCGGTAGTACCCTTCGAGTACTCTAACCCATTCCCGTGCCACGGCAGTACCCTCCAAGTACTTTGTCCGGCACAAACTCCATTTTTCCAAGAATCATTTTGTAAAACAACAACTCAACACAGGTTAAGTATGGCCATTCCAACCGTCCATGACCGAGGACACGGCTATTCGAATAGATTTCACTCTGCAGAGGTTGTACACTTTACCCACACCATCCGATAAATCCACCGGGATACCACCACGGACCATCATACACAAGTATGCGGGGTTCGGATAATCGATCATAGCCTTCCATCTATCCACCTTAGTACGGGTGCCTACCCTGTGGAGTATACATCCCCGGCAAACCCTGGCCGTCTACCTCCGTCGAGCGTAGTTCCAGTGCCACGGCGGGAGAAACGCAACTGTCCTCCGGGCGGGTAGCCTATTGGCGGGCCCGCTATACTGTTGCCCACCACTTGCGACAACCTGGATTACAGGGTCCTACAAACCCTTATATAGTGCAAGGCTCCCCGCACTAAGGCAGACAAACTTCAGACTAAGCCCCGTCTCATTCCAGGGTAATGTGGTTGCACGGGGTAATTGGTTTAGCGAACAGTTATACACAATGCCCTTTTTTAGAAATCCACCAACTCCTTCACCTCACATGTCCAACTCCTTGTTTATAAAACTATTTGAAAACATTTCAATGAAGTAGCAACTACTCAAAGGTTTTCGAAACCATTTTTGAAATTTTTCCCGAGAGTAATCCCAATCCTAGAGTTTTTGGCTCCACTACAAGTTTTCCAAAGACTTTGATGCTAACCATCAAGTATCTAATATGAGGGGTGTTGAATAGGTCACAATAGGTGTCATCTCAATGGATGATATCAAGTTGACTTGTGGAGCTAAGTCACCAACTATTGCTATCTAGGGATTAATAGCAATATAGAAAACAATGCATAAATAGGAAAGCAGGTGTAAGCAATGCATAGTGTAATAATAGGATTCAGATATGCATCAAGTAGATGGCTTGCCTTGGTTGGCTTTTCCTTGATCTCCTTCCTCTTGAAACTCAAAGATCTCTCCTTCCTCCGCACACTCGTCGTTCGAATCTATCGCCGAAAAAATGACAACAACACACCATAAGCACACATGCATACAAGATTCACACTCAATCATGCAACACACTACTCAACATTGAGTATGAGAAGCGAACAAGCTTAGATATCCAACCAACAATATTCTCTACAAGAAAACATTATCCACATAGTAGCAAATCAATTTCTATTGCAACTAAACCCTATTCTTAAACAAACAAGTCGTAGGCATCCACATGCATCAAGATAAGGCATCTAGCATATATTCAGGCAACTAACAATATTATAGAACCAACAAAGTTGGAATTAGGTCAAAATAGCAAATGGGTGAATTATCATGAATTTCCTATTCACACTAACACTAGACAAGCAGTTTAATTCCACAAAACTTTCTGTAAACCCTAAAATTCTACCAGAGGCATTCTTAGAAAGCTACAGTAATATAGCACACACCAGAGGTGGAATCACCTGAAAATATTTTACCTACTGCACACAACAAATCAATCAATTCAAATATTTATTATCACTAAAATAATTACTGCAGGAGAGATAATGCTTCTAAAATAGTAAATCCACTTCCTACAGCTTCACATAGAAACAGGGCATCTCTGAAAGTTGGAATCAATCAATTTCATCACACACAACTTCAGATTTGAATTTATGAAGATAAAACCCTAGATCTACAACAAATAAATCATAAATAATTTCTAATACCCTAAAAATCAAGCATGCAGTATATTCAGGTAGACAATAACATCAGGAACACATAGAAACTTGAATCACAAATTTTGGACACATAGAAATATTTCTATGCATTTTTGAATCTAGCAGGAGATTTCAAAATGAAATAACAGATTTTGAAAAAATTAAGAAAATGGGCCAGATCTGCGGGGCTCGGCCAGATCTGAGCTGGGCTGGCCCGGTACGGGGGCTTGAGCGCAGGAGGGGGCGATTCAAATCACTAACGAACGGGCCCCAGCGGTCAGCGACTCGCGGTTACCGAATCGGTACTAGACGTTGTTGTCCGTCCGACTAGATTGAAGATCAACGGCGGAGGGTCGTCGTCTCCGTCACGTTGGGGCTCGGGAAAACCCTAGCCCTAGCTACTAGACGTTCGAGGTCAGGGCTCACCTAGGGACATCGAGGGAGGCTGGGTGGCTGCAGGATGGCGGCGGTGACTCCGAAGCTCCTCCGCGTCCAGATCCTGCAAGAAGAAGAGCTCGAGGTGGGGTGCGCGGCCGTGCTCGTCTACGGTCACCTTCGGGTTTCGTCGGAGATGGCGGCGTTCTTGCTCTACTAGAGAGGGAATAGGGCACAGGGTTAGATCTAGGCCTAGCAGAGGAAGGGAACAGTGTAGAAGAAAGGCAGGGAGAGGTGGCCGACGTCGACCCATGGCTTCGCCGTCTACCCTTGCTCCGGCGAGGTTCCTCGGGCTCTGTTGCCCGGGGAAGTGACAGGCTTCTTCGGCTGAGCTCAGTGGTGAGAGGAGGTAGGGTGAGGAGGCAAATGAGCAGCAAGGGAGAGTTCTAGAGGGGGCGAGGGGTTTTATACGCAGAGGTGGGCTAGGTCTACGGTGCTCTGGGGTTGGAAACCATTGGGCACCGCGGGCGGTTCTCCGAGGCGGCGTTGTAGGCTGAGTCTAATGGTGTGGTCGCGGAGGTGGTGCGCTTGCTGCAACGGTCGAGGCGACGTGTTTTTCAGTCCAGGTGTAGAAGGTTTTGGTCACGGCCAGGGCAAGCGGGGGCGTGCGCGTGCAGGGCGGGGTGTACGCAACGTTGCATGTACGGTGCCGTGCAAGGTGGTGTGTGGCGTGAGGGAAAAGGGGGCGTGGGTGCTACAGAACGCGACCGTCGCTCTCGATGTCCAGAACATGCATGAGCAGGGGACAGAGCGCGGCTGGAGGGAGGTCTACACGCAGCGTGGGCGGCGGCCAGGGGTTGGGCAGTGACGACGGTGTGCAGGGGATGTCGTGGGTGAGGTCGCAGCAGGAGACTTGCCTCCTACGCCTCGATCCACTCGGGCGCGCTCTGGAGTGTCTCGGGGTTTCAGGAGAAGGTGAGGTAGCTCAAGCTCGGGCAGGCATTGGTCGAGGGTGGCGGTGGAGAGGTGCAGGAGTGGGCGGTGGCTCTATGCTGATTGGGGGTATAAGCTGGGTGTTGTGAGAGAGAGATGGAAGAAAGAGAGAAGAGGGAGATCAAGGCAAGATTGCTTTGGGCCCCTCCCCTTCCTTGTGTCCATCGGCTAGAAGACAAGAGGAATAAGAGAGAGAGGTAGGGGTGGCGGGCTAGGTCCTTCTCCTAGTCGGGTTTGCAAGAAAAGAGAGAAGAAAAGAGAAAGAAGAAGAAGAAAGGGCCATTTGGCTGAAATTTATATGAATTTTGAATATTCAAAATATGACCAAGGAGGTAGTGGTTGTTTGCTCAATTGAGTTCTATAAATGGTATAAACCATTATGCAAGTTTTCAGAATTTTTGAATAAGTGGAAAAGAGATTTTGGTGAAGTCCTAATTATTGAATAAAGGTGCAAAAATAAAGTTTTTAATAAAGAGAGGAAAAGATTGTTGTCAACAAGCACACATCCTACTAGGTCAAGCTATAGCATAAAATCATAGCACTCCCTCATGCACTCATGCACATGATCAATTTTGAGAATCTAAAAAGAAAAGAAAAAGAAATTAACTAGCACACACACACACACACATGCACATGAAATCATACCATGCCCACAAAGAAAGATCACTACCCTAGCACACAAGCTCAATTGAAAGCAAGTTTTATTTAACCCACTTTTTATTGCATGGAAGCTGATTTAAATTCAGGTTACAAAAGTAGGGTGTTACAGACCTTTCCCCCTTAAAAGAATCTCATCCCGAGATTCGGTAGCTAAGCGGGAAGCAGTTTGAGAAATTCTCGTTGGAGATAATCCTCGTGTTCCCAAGTGGCCTCATTTTCTACATGGTTACTCCATTGCACCTTGTACATTTTGATCTTGCATCTATGGGTGAGACAGATATCTTCTTCAAGGATGTAGATTGGTCTTTCTCGATAGGTGAGGTCGTGGTTTAGGTCAATAGTGTTGTGGTCGATCTCCTTGAATGTCTCGGGCTTACTAGGGACTTGCAAGCATTTGCGGAGTTGCGAGATATGAAATACATCATGGAACTCAGACAACTCTGCGGGCATCTCCAGCTTGTAGGACATCTCTCCGCGACGCTCTAGGATTTTGAATGGGCCGATGTAGCGGGGTGCAAGTTTACCCTTAACATGGAAGCGTTGCATACCTTGAGTGGTGTCACTCGAATGTAGACAAAGTCTCCCACGTTGAAGGTAACAGGTCTTCTCTTGGAATCGGCATAACTCTTCTGCCTAGATTGGGCTGCCTTGAGGCGGTTGCAGATAAGCTGGACTTGTTCCTCGGCCTCCTTCATGATGTCGGGGCCAAAGACTTGGCTCTCTCCAGTTTCTGACCAGTTGAGCGGGGTACGGCACTTTCATCCATAAAGGGCTTCGAAGGGGGCCATTTGTAGACTAGCTTGGTAGCTATTGTTGTAGGAAAATTCAGTGAACCGCACTTTTTATTGCAAGCAGTCTTCCCACTTGGTTCCATAAGATAGAACACAAGCTCGCAGCATGTCTTCAAGGATTTGATTTACTCGCTTAGTTTGACCTCCAGTCTGCGGGTGATAGGCTGTACTAAAGGATAGTTTAGTGCTTAAGGCTTCTTGGAGTTTTGCCCAAAATCATGAGGTGAACTGAGGGCCTCGGTCGGAGATAATGGTCTTCAGGACGCCATGAAGGCTGACTATGCGAGAAAGGTACAATTCTGCCAGACAGTTCCCATGGTCGGTGGTCTTGACGGGAATAAAGTGGGCAACCTTGGTGAGACGGTCCACAATAACCCATATAGAGTCATGTCCCCGACTCGATGTTGGTAGCCCAGTAATAAAATCCATTCTAACTTCCTCCCACTTCCATAAGGGTACCTTCAAGGGCTGCAATAAACCAGCGGGCCTTTGGTGTTCCGCCTTGACGCGTTGGCAAACATCACACTGGGCGATGTAGAAAGCTATTTCCCGCTTCATGCCGTGCCACCAAAACTGTCCCTTCAAATCTTGGTACATCTTGGTGCCTCCGGGATGAATAGGGTAAGGAGTATCATGGGCCTCCTTCAGAATGGACTTCTTCAACTCCTCGATGTTAGGAACGCATAAGCGGCCATTATACCATAGCACGCCTTCCTGGTCAATTGAAAACCCAGGTACTTCCTCTCGTCCCATCCTATGCTTGATACCTTCGATACTCTCATGTCCCTTCTGAGCTTCCTTAATGATGTTAGAGAGCATGGGTTGGATTTCAAGGTTTGCTAGGAATCCGTGGCTTACAAGCTCAAGTCCAAACTTCTCAAACTCCTCGCACAGGGTTGGTTGGTTTGACTTTAATAGGGCGTTCAGGGAACAAGGTTCTCGGCTGAGGGCATCTGCGACCACATTCGCTTTACCAAGATGGTAATGAATGCCTAGGTCATAGTCCTTGATGAGTTCAATCCATCTCCTCGGTCTCATGTTCAACTCCTTCTGAGAGAAAATATATTTCAAGCTCTTGTGATCGGTGTAGATCTCACATCGGTTCCCCATAAGATAGTGTCGCCATGTCTTGAGGGCATGGACAACAACGACAAGCTCTAGGTCATGGGTAGGATAGTTCAACTTGTGCGGGTGAAGCTGACGGGATAGGTAGGCAATGACCTTGCCGTCTTGCATCAAGACACTTCCAAGCCCAAGCTTGGAGGCGTCGCAGTAGACGTCGAAGCTCTTGGTAATATCGGGCATGGTTAGGATAGGGGCTGACACAAGTCTCTTCTTGAGTTCTTGGAAACTCTCCTCACACTTCTCAATCCAATCAAACTTCTTATCCTTCTTGAGTAGCTGGGTCAACGGACGAGCAATACTAGAAAACCCTTCTACAAACTTTCGGTAATATCCGGCTAGCCCAAGGAATGCTCGGACTTCCTGGGATTGGTTGGGGCTTTTCTTTCCAGGATAGAGGTAATCTTCGAAGCGTCCACGGATACTCCACCGGCTGAGATAACATGGCCTAGAAACCCAACTTCTTTCAGCCAAAACTCACACTTGCTGAATTTGGCGTAAAGCTGGTGCTCGCGCAGGGTTCCCAATACTAGCCGCAGATGCTCTGCGTGCTCTTCTTCGGTCTTGGAGTAGACTAAGATGTCGTCGATGAAGACCACCACAAATTTGTCCAGGAACTTCATGAATACCTTATTCATGAGGTTCATGAAGTAGGCAGGGGCATTGGTTAGGCCGAAGGACATGACCATGTATTCAAACAGGTCGTAGCGTGTGGTAAAAGCGGTCTTGGGAATATCAGACTCTCAGACCTTCAGCTGATGATATCCGGTGCAGAGATTAATCTTGGAGAACACCTTAGCTCCATTCAGCTGATCAAACAGGTCTTCAATCTTTGGGAGTGGGTACTTATTTTTGATGGTCACCTCATTCAGTTTACGGTAGTCCACACACAGGCGTATGGTACTATCTCGCTTGTCCACAAAGATAACGGGCGATCCCCCTGGTGATGCACTGGGACAGATGAGGCCTTTGCTGAGCATATCAGCGAGTTGTTTCTTTAACTCCTCGAGTTCTTGGGGGTTCATACGATAAGGTCTTTGAGCAATAGGAGCTGTTCCGGGAACCAACTCAATTATGAACTCGATATCCCGGTCAGGGGGCATACCTGGCAGCTCCTTCGGAAAGATGTCGGGGTACTCGCATACCACCGAAACTTGGTCAAGAGTTGGCCCAGCGACAGACTTCTTATAGTAAGCTTTACGGGATGGAATGGTGGCGATGTGCTCAATTTGGACTCCATCACTGCTGGTCACAGTTATAGCTTTCCAGGCACAGTCTATATGACCATGGTACTTGGACATCCAATCCATCCCAAGTACCACGTCCAAGCCCTTTGTACCAAGAATAATCAAGTCGGCTTGGAACGACACCCCATGAATAACTACGGGTACCTCTTTGCAGGTCAAGTGTGCCCCTAACTTGGGAATCGAGAATTTGAACTATCATATTGCGAGCCATTTGGGATGCGGTCAACCCACCCTTGGTCACGAACCTCTCGGTAACAAAGGAATGTGAAGCCCCAGAATCAAATAACACTCTTGCGGGGACTGAGTTGACGAGAAACATACCCAGAACAACATCAGGTGCCTTAGCAGCTTCTTCAGCGGTCACATGGTTCAGACGGCCTCTGGCATGGTTGGCTTGAGTCTTCGAGTTCCTCCCAGTGGGTCCACGGCCTTAACCCTGATTGGGTCACGGTGCGCTGAGGCTCGGTGCAGATGGCTTCTTCAGGGGACACTCCTTAGAGAAATGTACGGGCTGGCCACAAGTGTAGCAGCCACTTCCTTGGCTGCGGTTGGCGGGGTTGAAAGTGTTGCGGTTGCCTCCAGAAGAATTTCCGCTGGTAGGGCGGTTGCTTGGGTATTGGCGGTTGGGGTTATTGGGCCTGGGAGCTTGAGAGGTGAACCTCTAAGGGGGTGGCGCAGACCTTGACGGGGGCATGCTGTGGGACCTTTGGCTGCTTGGTCCTCCTTGACTCATCATCCTTCTCTTGCGGCTTTCGTGGGAAGCTTTGTTCTTGTCTTCCACCATGATAGCAGCATCTACCAAAGCTTCCAGGTCGTTGTAAGGCACATTGACCAGGTAGGGCTGCAGATCTTCCTGGAGTCCGTTCCTGAAGCGTTCCCTCTTTTTCTCATCTGTGTCGATGTCATTTGGGGCATACCTCCCCCAAGTAGTGAACTTGTCGAGGTACTCGGTGACACTCATTCCTCCTTGCTTGAGGTTGAGGAACTTGTCGCGCATAATCTTGATAAGTCCGGTGGGAATGCGAGCTTTGCGGAACTTGCTCTTGAAAGCATCCCAAGTCATAACTTGGCCTTCGGGCTGCATGGCACGGACATTTTGCCACCAAGCACCCGCTGCTCCAGCTAGGAAGTGAGTGGCGTAGAGCACCTTCTCATTCTCTCCAACTCCCGCATACTCGAGTTTGTTCTCGATAGTGCGGAGCCAGTCGTCGGCGTCAAGGGGTTCAGAGGATTTGGTGAAGTTTGGTGGGTTGGAGTTCTGGAAGTCCCTAAGCTTGCTGCGGGGCTCGTCGTCGTCATTACCACCACGGTTGTTGTGGTTGGTGGCAATTTGTGCGAGGTGCTGAAGGGTGGCAAGGTTGGCTTGACGCTCGGCTCGAGCGGCTTCTCGGTCCTCTAGCATGAGCCGCATCAACTGCTCCATGCTGGGCTCGGGCGGTGGGGGCGGATTGCCTCCAGTGTGGCCTCGCGTTTCTGGAGCCATTCTGGAGAGAAGTGGTTTTGGTGAGACTCATAACAAGGAAACTTATGCATGCTGCAAATAAAAAGAACTAAACTCATGCATAACATAGCATTCATGGCAAACATACATAACATGCTCCAACAACCATGCATAGCAAGTCCAGGCATACATAATATATACAAGCAAAAGAGTGCCAACCATATCCTGGCACACACATACCATAAAGTCTCATACATCACACATAGCAAATGGTTCTAGAAAGACCATACAACAACGATACGCAAAAGGGAGCAAACTAACAACTACGTGGCAGCCTACGTGAGAGGTGAAGTGGAGGAACCTACTCGTCACCGCTAACATGGGGAACTAACTCCTCGGGTCCTCCTCGCTAGGAGTCTCAGCAGCGTAGAAGTCAAGGATAGCGTTGCGGTCATCACCGCTCTCGCTACCATGGTCGTCGTCATCGGTGCTAGCGGGCTCCTCGTCGAAGGCCTCCTAGTGGTCATCGTCGCGGCCAAGTACCGCCTCATTCTCCTCGCGGAGCTCGGTGGTCTCCTCCTCTAGCTCAGACACGTGGCTCTCAAGGGAAGCCAAGTGGTCCTCGAACTCGCGGACGCACCTCCTAAGAGCCTTGTTCTTCTTCACGATCTTCCTCTTGGCAGCGAGGAGACGTTGATGTGAGAAGATAGACTCCTGGAGATCCTCACGAAGAACGGCTAGCTCTAGCCCTCTCTCATCAGCGACCATCTGGACATGGTCCAGATGCTCCTGCGTGTGGTGCAGAAGAGCCTCGGTGTGGAAGAAGTGACGACCAAAGGGGGTGTGCGTGGCAGCCTGGTAGGGAAGGCCATCGGAGTCGACCATCCCGTAGTGCTCATAGCGGGTACCAAGTAGCTTGTCGTAGTGGAGGAGGACTAGGCGCGAGATGGCATGATGTAGGATGCGCATCAGGCCATCGCCCCAGTTGCGCTCGATCACCTCAAAGTGAACTCCGGTGAGGTTGGCGGGACCTCCTTCCCGTGGACCTGGCATACCACACGGATAGCCAGCTCCCGGGTACCCTCCTCGAACAAACGGTAGCCTTGCACCTCGGGACGCGGGCGTCCAAGGCGCGTGGCCAACTCGACCAAGTCCCGCTCGAAAACCAACACGTCCTCGTGGGTGCCAACCTGACGGTGTGCAGTGGGAGCGTCCATCTACACAAATTTTAGAGTAGAGTTTATTAATGACTTACCCAAGTGTGCAAGATTTATACATAAGTAAAAAACTTGAATTAAAATGCAAGTAATTAAAGATGATTAAAGAATAAGGGAAGAGATGAGAGCAATATATATTTACCTTTGATATATATAGCCATCTCTTTTATTTTAAGAAAATAGTTTTTGGTCCGATCTAACGCCCATGCTAAACTAGGGTCTCCTAAGGTCAGGATGGCTCTGATACCAACTCTGTGGGTACCCCGGCTTATCACCCAGGAATTCCCGTTATTCATACAATTCACAATCCCAGGAAGACCGTCGTGAATCCACATAACAGAGTTGGCATTACAGAATACAACATCCATTACATAACGAATTCATAAAGTCTTACATATGGCCACTTGGCCGAATTTAAATGCCTCGCAGGGCAAGTTCAGCGGACATACTAATGCCTAGCAAACAGCAACGGATACATGCAGTGTAGCTGGCCCAGGTCAGACCTACTACCCTACAGGCGACTTACCGGGAAACGATCCTAATTCGCACCGGCGTCGTCATAATCTCCATCGTCCTCCTCATAGTCATCATCATAGTCTGGCCAAGTTAATAGCCAGGGACAAAGCCGTGAGTACATTTTGGAATTGTACTCGCAAACAATCTAAGAGAAAATATTCACATGCTATTTGGCTGTAGCAAGGGTTGGCTTAGTTGAAGGTAACTTTATAGTGGTATGTTTCTCGTGTCGATATAGCATGTCCTACGACATTTCTATATCCTTATTAAAGAAGATACTTGTAAGACAAGTCTTTGCAAAAAGCTATAGGAAAGGGGGAAACTCCTTTATGCTTGACTAAGGCAACCCTGGTCAATCATACATGACCATTCTCCTTCACCTCGGTAGTACCCTTCGAGTACTCCGACCCATTCCCGTGCCACAGCAGTACCCTCCAAGTACTCCGTCCAGCACAAACTCCATTTTTCCAAGAATCATTTTGTAAAACAACAACTCGACATAGGTTAAGTATGGCCATTCCAACCGTCCATGACCGAGGATGTGGCTATTCGAATAGATTTCACTCTACAGAGGTTGTACACTTTACCCACACCATCCGATAAATACGCCGGGATACCACCACGGACCGTCATACACAAGTATGCGGGGTTCGGATAATCGATCATAGCCTTCCATCCATCCACCTTAGTATGGGTGCCTACCCTATGGAGTATACATCCCTGGCAAACCCTGGCCATCTACCTCCATCGAGCATAGTTCCAGTGCCACGGCGGGAGAAATGCAAGTGTCTTCTGGGCGGGTAGCCTATTGGCGGGCCCGCTATACTGTTGCCCACCACTTGCGACAACCCGGATTCCAGGGTCCTACAAACCCTTATATAGTGCAAGGCTCCCCACACTAAGGAAGATAAACTTTGGACTAAGCCCCATCCCATTCCAGGGTAATGTGGTTGCACGGGGTAATTGGTTTGGCGAACACTTATACACAATGCCCTTTTTCAGAAATCCACCAACTCCTTCATCTCCCATGTCCAACTCCTTGTTTATAAAACCATTTGAAAACATTTCAATGAAGTAGCAACTACTCCAAGGTTTTCAAAACCATTTTCAAAAAAATTTCCAAGAGTAATCCCAATCCTAGCGTTTTTGGCTCCACTACAAGTTTTCCAAAGACTTTGATGCTAACCATCAAGTCTCTAATATGAGGGGTGTTGAATAGGTCACAATAGGTGTCATCTCAATGGATGATATCAAGTTGACTTGTGGAGCTAAGTCACCAACTATTGCTATCTAGGGATTAATAGCAATATAGAAAACAATGCATAAATAGGAAAGCAGGAGTAAGAAATGCATAGTGTAATAATAGGATTCAGATATGCATCAAGTAGATGGCTTGCCTTGGTTGGCTTGTCCCTGACCTCCTTCCTCTTGAAACTCAAAGATCCCTCCTTCCTCCGCACACTCATCGTTCGAATCTATCACCCGAAAAATGACAACAACACACCATAAGCACACATGCATACAAGATTCACACTCAATCATGCAACACACTACTCAACATTGAGTATCAGAAGCAAACAAGCTTAGATATCCAAACCAACAATATTCTCTACAAGAAAACATTATCCACATAGTAGCAAATAAATTTCTATTGCAACTAAACCCTATTCTTAAACAAACAAGTCGCAGGCACCACATGCAACTAACAATATTATAGAACCAACAAAGTTGGAATTAGGTCAAAAGAGCAAATGGGTGAATTATCATGAATTTCCTATTCACACTAACACTAGACAAGCATTTTAATTCCACAAAACTTTCTGTAAACCCTAAAATTCTATCAGAGGCATTCTTAGAAAGCTACAGTAATATAGCACACCCCAGATGTGGAATCACCTGAAAATATTATACCTACTGCACACAATAAATCAATCAAGTCAAATCTTTATTATCACTAAAATAATTACTGTAGGAGAGATAATGCTTCTAAAATAGCAAATCGACTTCCTACAGCTTCACATAGCAACATGGCATCTCTGAAAGTTGGAATCAATCAATTTCATCACACACAACTTCAGATTTGAATTTATGAAGATAAAACCCTAGATCTACAACAAATAAATCACAGATAATTTCTAATACCCTAAAAGTCAAACATGCAGTATATTCAGGTAGACAATAACATCAGGAACACATAGAAACTTGAATCACAAATTTTGGACTCACAGAAATATTTCTATGCATTTTTGAATCTAGCAGGAGATTTCAAAATGAAATAATAGATTTTGAAAAAAATAAGAAAACGGGCCAGATCTGCGGGGCTCAGCTAGATCTGAGCTGGGCCGGCCCAGTTCGGGGGCTTGCGCGTGGGAGGGGGCGATTCAAATCGCTGACAAATGGGCCCCGGCAGTCAGCGACTCGCGGTTACCGAATCGGTACCGGACATTGCTGTTCGTCCAATTAGATTGAAGATCGACGGCGGAGGGCCGTCATCTCCGTCACATCGGGGCTGGGGAAAACCCTAGCCCTAGTGATACGTCTCAAACGTATCTATAATTTTTGATGCTCCATGCTTGTTTTTACACCATTTGCCTATTGTTTCGTTACACTTAGTGGTACTTTTATACATTTTCCGGAACTAACCTATTAACGAAGTGCCACAGTGCCAGTTTCCTGTTTTCTGCTGTTTTTGTGTTTCAGAAGTGATACACAGGAAATATTCTCGGAATTGGACGAAACAAGTTCCTGAAGTCATATTTCACCGGGGAGCTCCCAAACATCCGAAGAGGTGTCAGAGGGGGGCCACTAGGGCCCCACACAAGGGGGCGGCGCGGCCCAGCCCCTGGCCGCGCCACCCCTGTGTGAGGACACCTGGTCCCTCTCCTGACATCGCCCTTTCGCCTATAAGTACCCCCTGACGAGAAAAACCTAAGGGCCCGATCAGTTTTCCAGAATACATCGCGATCCGCCGCCGCCGTCGACCCGAAGATCGGGAGGGTCCAGAAGCTCTTCCCGGCACCCTGCCGGAGAGGGGAATCGCCACCGGAGGTCTTCTTCATCGCCATGCTTGCCTCCGGAGCGATGAGTGAGTAGTCTACCTTGGACTATGGGTCCATAGCAGTAGCTAGATGGTTGTCTTCTCCACCATGTGCTTCATGTTTAGATCTCATGAGCTGCCCTACATGATTGAGATCACCGTTATGTAATTGTATGATGTTGGTTTGTTGGGATCCGATGAATATTGGTGTTTATGATTAAGTTGCTGTACTGAATTATATCTTTTGTTATCTCTATGTTGTTTATGATCTTGCATGCTCTCCGTTGTTAGTAGCTATCTTGGCCGAGTAGTTGCTAGTGACTCCAAGAGGGGGTATTTATGCTCGATAGTGGGTTCATGCCTCTATTTCACCTGGGGGAGTGACAGAAACCTCTAAGGTGGTAGATGTGCTGTTGCTACTAGGGAGAAAACAACATTCATATGCTCAAGGGCATATGCTTTGTTTACATTACACACTTTGCTTAATGCAACTATCTGTTGTTCGCAACTTAATACTTTCGGGGTGTTCGGATGATATCCCTGGGGGTGGATTATTAGTCATAGATGCAGTTGGATGGCGGTCTATGTATTTTGTTGTAATGCCCAGAGTAAATCTCATAGTGATCTTCTTGACATATCACGTTATCTTTATTCTATCAATTGCCCAACTGTAATTTGTTTACCCAGCATGTTATTTATCTATGGAGAGACACCACTAGTGAACTGTGGACCCCGGTCCTATTTTAATCATATTGCAATCACCTGTTTACTATTCCCGCACTCTTTACTTTACTAGCATTTTACTACTGTTTTCCACTCGATACACTCATAACCTTTGTTTCAAGCAAACCGGTGAGATTGACAACCTCATCGCAAGTTGGGGACAAAGTATTTGTCTGTGTGTGTGCAGGTTCCACAAACACCTTTAGTCGTCACCGTCTCCCTTCTCCTGATCGATATTAAACCTTGGTTTCTTAACTAAGGGAAAATTTGCCGCTACACTCATCATACCTTCCTCTTGGGGTTCCCAACGGGCTGGTCATCACCACGCACAAGGACAGTTTGCTCCCACATCAATTTGGAGTAGCAGCTATATTTTCTGGCGCCGTTGCCGGGGAAGGAAGAGAAGACTTCTGTGAGGGGAGTTCTTCGCACACACATTCTTTACTTTGTTATTTGTTTTGCTTTACTTTATTTTATTTTACCTGCATTGCTTTATATCAAAAAACCAAAAAAATTAGAATCCTTGGTAGCTGTTTTTACTTGTTTACTTTCATTTTGCTGAAATGGCCAATCCTGAAAACACCAAGTTGTGTGACTTTGCTAGCACGAACAATAGTGATTTTATCTGCACTCCTATTGCACCACCTGTTCCTGCTACTACTTTTTATGAGATCAAGCCTGCTTTATTGAACCTTGTTATGAAAGAGCAATTTTCTGGTGCTAGTACTGAAGATGCTGCAGCTCATCTCAACAATTTTGTTGAGCTATGTGAGATGCAGAAATATAAAGATGTTGATAGTGATATTATTAAGCTCAAGCTGTTTCCTTTTTCTTTGAGAGGAAAAGCTAAAGATTGGTTGCTGTCTTTGACTAAGAATAGTATTGATTCATGGGCTAAGTGTAAGGATGCTTTTATTGGTAGATACTATCCTCCTGCTAAGATTATATCGTTGCGTAGCAATATTATGAAGTTTACTCAGTTTGATAATGAACATGTTGCTCAAGCTTGGGAAAGAATGAAATCTATGATAAAGAATTGCCCCACTCATGGACTGACTACTTGGATGATTATCCAAACTTTTTATGCAGGACTGAATTTTTCTTCAAGGAACCTACTTGATTCAGCTGCTGGAGGCACTTTTATGTCCCTTACCTTGGGCGCCGCATCAAAGCTACTCGACAACATGATGGTAAATTACTCTGAATGGCATACCGAGAGAGCTCCACAAGGTAAGAAGGTAAATTCTGTTGAGGAAACCTCTTCCTTGAGTGATAAGATTGATACCATTATGGCTATGCTTGCTAATGATAGGACTCATGTTGATCCTAATAATGTTCCTTTGGCCTCTCTGGTTGCTCAAGAAGAGCAAGTTGATGTGAATTTCATTAGAAATAACAATTTTAATAACAATGCTTATAGGAACAATTTTGCTAGTAACAATTATAGGCCGTATCCTTCTACCAATGGTAATGGTTATGGTAACTCTTATGGCAATTCCTACAACAACACTAGGGCCGCGCCCTCCGAGCTTGAGGTAATGCTCAAGGACTTCATCGGTAAACAAACTGCTTTTAATAAGTCTGTTGAGGAAAAGTTAGGCAAAATTGATATTCTTGCTTCTAAAGTTGATAGCCTTGCTCATGATGTTGAACTTCTGAAATTAAAAGTGTTTCCTAATGATGTGAATGTGAGCAATATTGTTGCTGCCGCTAATACTACCCAAGTTAGAATTGATGAAAATATTAGATTGTTAGCGGAATTGCATGCCAGGTGGGAAAGAGAAGATGAGATGGCTAGAGAGATGAAGGTATGTACTATTACTACCTCTAATGATGTTGCTCCTACTGATAGCAATCCTCTTACTTTGATTGGTGTAGAGAAAACTCCCACTCCTTGTGTTAAAAAGCCTAAAACTGCCAAAACTTTTTCTCAAAAGAGTGCTGAAATTTTTCGGAGTGTGGGAGATGATAGCTCTATTTCTTTTAATGATTTTGATGTTGATGGCTGAAATATATCTGAAGTTATTTTGTTCTTGCAAAAGCTTGCTTTGACTCCCAATGCTAGTTCTTTAAATATTGCTTTTACTAAGCATATTACCAATGCTCTCATAAAGATTAGGGATGAAAAGTTGAAGCAAAAAGCTTCTGTTCCCAAGAAGTTAGAAGATGGTTGGGAACCCATCATTGATATGCATGTTAATGGTTATGATTGACATGCTTTATGTGATCTAGGTGCTAGTATTTCTATCATGCCTAGAAAGATTTATGACATGCTTGAATTACCACCGCTGGAAAAATGTTATTTTGATGTTCCTATTTCTGATGTTGCTAAGAAGAAACCTTTGGGAAAGATTAATGATGTTCTTATTGTGGTTAACAATAACCTTGTTCCCGTTGATTTTCTTGTTATGGACGTTGAATGCCATGCTTCATGTCCTATTATTTTGGGAAGACCCTTTCTTCGAACTGTAGGTGCTATTATTGATATGAGGGAAGGCACTATCAAGTATCAATTCCCACAAAAGAAAGGTATGGAACACTTCCCTAGGAAAAGAAAGAAATTACTTTTTGACTCTATTCTTAGAGCAAATTATGAGCTTGAGGCTTCATCATTTGATATTACTTGATTCGCAATTTTCTGCGCCTAGCTCAAAGGCGTTAAAGAAAAGCACTCTTGGGAGATAACCCATTGTTTACTCTTCAGTACTTTTTCTTTTATTTGAGTCTTGGAAGTCATTACTACTGTAATGACCGCTCCTTATCTTGTTTATTTCGTTTTTGTGCCAAGAGAAGCCTCTAATTTGAGTGAGGTAAAGATTTGGGGTTATTGCTGTCCTGAAACTGTTTTCGGTGCTGCACCGTAAAAATTCGTGAAAATTCTCTGTATATCTTTTGGACCTGAAATTTCTTGTGCTTATGCCCCAGGTTATATCCAAACTTTTCTTAGTTGAACACTTTTTGATTTGAGCAACAGAAAATCCCTCAAAAATTCGTTCTTTGTCAGCTGTTCAGTTTTGACAGATTTCTGCCTATATTTGTTTTTGCCACTTTATCGCTTTCTTTTGAGTTCTTTTTGATCATGGAACTCTTGTGGAAGTTGCTACAGTAGTATATACTTTATATGTGGTGGTTTTGAGTTTAAACCTGAAGCTAAAAGAGGTTGAATATATTTTATGCTTACACTAATGTTGCTAATAGAATTGTGTTTAGTTTTGTATGAAGGAAGTTTTCAAGTGTAGGGATTGGAGAATGATGAGATGAGTTGAAGAACGGACAAAAGCTCAATCTTGGGGATGCCCATGCATCACCCCAAGAAATATCCAAGAAGTACAAGCGTCAAAGCTTGGGGATGCCCCCGAGGCACCCCTTCTTCATCGGCAAAAAATCAGGTCACCTTTCAAAACACTATATTTTTATTGCTTCATGCACTATGTGTTTTTCTTGGAGCGTCAGTTGTTTTAGTTTTCTTAGTTTGTTTAGTTTGTTTGTTTGCTGCAATAAATGGTTGGACCCCAACAAATTTCCTTTGGAGGAGATGTACTCGTTTTCATTTGCAAAGGATGCTCTAGTTTTCACTCTTATTCAAAATCGAGCATTCTACTTTTTCTGCTACTGCTTTTGGTTTTCGTTTTCGCCTTGATATGCGTTCAGATCTTGTCATATCTCTTCATCAAGGTGTATTTTTGCCTCTGATCTTCATTGGATTTCATCAAAAGAGGTGTTTATAAAAGTTTCAAATGGTGTTGGAAAAGAGAAAAAGCTTTGTGCAAAATAGTGGTACAAGAAGGAGCTTGTGTAGACTGCGGCTTAGGCTTTTTCATGTCATGCTTGATGTCTTTTTGATAGTATGCTTAGTGGTTTTGCTGTAGCATGACTTGTCTCAAATAACTGAGATTGCTTAATGAGCCTTTGAAAAAAATCATGCGTTGTTTTTATTGTGTGGAAGCATTATTTTGGTTTTCTCCTTGATGCTTTATTTGGGTTGACTTGGCGCATGCTCACACATGTTAGACTCTTCCAAAGTCGCCATTAGCCTTCATGATCATTTAGTTTTTGACTTTTGATGCCATCGTATGCTTCTTTTAATGTCGCTTTGTCGCTTTGCATGATTATGTCCATTATTGCTCTCTTAGTTGGTCGCTCCCAGTCTTTTGCTAGCCCTCGCCTTGTACTGAGTATGAGCTCTACTCGTGCATCCAACTCCTAAAAGCCAAAGTTTTCCATTGTGTCCACCATACATACCTACTAGCAATTTGCTATTCCAAGTAAATTTGACTTGCTTTTATATTCTCTTCAAATTAAACTCTTACCAGTGTTATGCGAAATTCGGTCAGTAAAGCTCTCACGAACCGGAAGGCACACTTTACTTTTTCCTGTTCTAAAAATTTGACATTGTGGTCTTTTATGCTGAGTTGTTATGCTTGCAAGTTGTAAGTTGGATTCTAGCCCAGCCATGCCGTCATGGGGCAAGCTTTCAACATTGCACTTCTTATTTGAGTTGATATTGTGATCTTTTGTTTATGGATGCCCGCTGTGTGAAATGAATTGGGAATCTTGTGAGGATCATGGAGTTTTTATATGTGTTAGGGAAACGCCGGGCCGCCAATCTAAGCCATGCATAATTCATGGTGGAAATTTGCAGCATACCCATGGTGAACATTCGACGACGCATCTCACAATAAAAAGCTAAACAATATAGCAAATAAAAGAGATGTCGAGGTGTTCATTGTCTGCTTGTCCTGTCATTTTGGTGTGGGCTTGTTCCATGTCATCGGGCACGGAGGTACCCCATTGGCGGTTCTCAATGATATGCATATACTTACAATGACAAGAGCCTTGCTTGGGACTCTAAGTAAACTAGCATGGTTTGGGTACTCGTATTCACGGGACATGAGGTTTTCAACTTATGATTTGTCAAGCATATGCATCATAATTGTTCTCGCATTAACTTTAACCATTCAAGATGCTTATGATGGGGGCAATGAGAGCTCAAAGCCGGTAAGTACCATAATTTTTGAAGGTTATAAAACTTGCAATCACTGCTTCCCTCTGCGAAGGGCCTTTCTTTTACTTTTATGTTGAGTCACCACCTTCTTTCTTTATGCACCATTAAGAGAGCATAGTTGTCATTCTTAGTGTGATATGCATTGTCCCAAGGTTCATTGATTGATTTATGATGATTGGTTTCACTTGTTCTTAAATTATTTGTATCTAGTCGCCCTCTTAAACTTTGAGGTGTATTATGCATTTATGTTTTGCTCTCTTTGAAGGACAAGCTGAAAACCTTTTGTATGTTTTTCCTTATGATTTGAACACACGTTTGACTTTCATTGTTTCATTATCATGATCTTTTGTTTGTGTTCATTTGCATGTTTACAACATGGTTGCTAAGTTCTTATTGTCATGATTATATCTTTCATGCCCATGTTCAAGTTCTATTGATCCCAGCTCATCAATGCTTACATATATGATTAAGACGAGGACGAGCAGGAGTTAAGCTTGGGGATGCTTGATACGTCTCAAACGTATCTATAATTTTTGATGCTCCATGCTTGTTTTTACACCATTTGCCTATTGTTTCGTTACACTTAGTGGTACTTTTATACATTTTCCGGAACTAACCTATTAACGAAGTGCCACAGTGCCAGTTTCCTGTTTTCTGCTGTTTTTGTGTTTCAGAAGTGATACACAGGAAATATTCTCGGAATTGGACGAAACAAGTTCCTAAAGTCATATTTCACCGGGGAGCTCCCAAACATCCGAAGAGGTATCAGAGGGGGGCCACCAGGGCCCCACACAAGGGGGCGGCGCGGCCCAGCCCCTGGCCGCGCCACCCCTGTGTGAGGACACCTGGTCCCTCTCCTGACATCGCCCTTTCGCCTATAAGTACCCCCTGACAAGAAAAACCTAAGGGCCCGATCAGTTTTCCAGAATACATCGCGATCCGCCGCCGCCGTCGACCCGAAGATCGGGAGGGTCCAGAAGCTCTTCCCGGCACCCTGCCGGAGAGGGGAATCGCCACCGGAGGTCTTCTTCATCGCCATGCTTGCCTCCGGAGCGATGAGTGAGTAGTCTACCTTGGACTATGGGTCCATAGCAGTAGCTAGATGGTTGTCTTCTCCACCATGTGCTTCATGTTTAGATCTCATGAGCTGCCCTACATGATTGAGATCACCGTTATGTAATTGTATGATGTTGGTTTGTTGGGATCCGATGAATATTGGTGTTTATGATTAAGTTGCTGTACTGAATTATATCTTTTGTTATCTCTATGTTGTTTATGATCTTGCATGCTCTCCGTTGTTAGTAGCTATCTTGGCCGAGTAGTTGCTAGTGACTCCAAGAGGGGGTATTTATGCTCGATAGTGGGTTCATGCCTCTATTTCACCTGGGGGAGTGACAGAAACCTCTAAGGTGGTAGATGTGCTGTTGCTACTAGGGAGAAAACAACATTCATATGCTCAAGGGCATATGCTTTGTTTACATTACACACTTTGCTTAATGCAATTATCTGTTGTTCGCAACTTAATACTTTCGGGGTGTTCGGATGATATCCCTGGGGGTGGATTATTAGTCATAGATGCAGTTGGATGGCGGTCTATGTATTTTGTTGTAATGCCCAGAGTAAATCTCATAGTGATCTTCTTGACATATCACGTTATCTTTATTCTATCAATTGCCCAACTGTAATTTGTTTACCCAGCATGTTATTTATCTATGGAGAGACACCACTAGTGAACTGTGGACCCCGGTCCTATTTTAATCATATTGCAATCACCTGTTTACTATTCCCGCACTGTTTACTTTACTAGCATTTTACTACTGTTTTCCACTCGATACACTCATAACCTTTGTTTCAAGCAAACCGGTGAGATTGACAACCTCATCGCAAGTTGGGGACAAAGTATTTGTCTGTGTGTGTGCAGGTTCCACAAACACCTTCAGTCGTCACCGTCTCCCTTCTCCTGATCGATATTAAACCTTGGTTTCTTAACTGAGGGAAAATTTTCCGCTACACTCATCATACCTTCCTCTTGGGGTTCCCAACGGGCTGGTCATCACCACGCACAAGGACAGTTTGCTCCCACATCAATTTGGAGTAGCACCTAGCTATTGGACGTTCGAGGTCGGGGCTCACCTAGGGGCGTCGAGGGAGGCTGGGTGGCTACAGGACGGCGGCGGTGACTCCGAAGCTCCTCCGCGTCCAGATCCTGCAAGAAGAATAGCTCGAGGTGGGGTTGATGGCGCGGTGATGATGGTGCCAGAAAATTGATGGGCTGAGTTGATGAAGTAAAATGACCGGCCAGTTGGTAAACCCCAAGAGAAGGTTTTGATGAATATAGCAGCAAGTTTTCCCTCAGTTAAGAAACCAAGGTTTATCGTCCAGGAGAAAAGCAGACAGTGACGGCAGAAGGTGATGCTTGCTAGTTTGCGACAGCTTCGGACAATTTATATATGGCGCCTCGTCCAAGCTTTGCTTGCTAGCTGCAACGCGGAACCTGCACACACACAACCAAGTACTTTGCTCCCAACTTACGATGAGGTTGTCAATCTCACCGGTTTGCTTGAAACAAAGATTATGAGCGTATCGAGTGGAAAGCAATAGAGTATGCAAGTAAAGTAAACAGTGCGAGTAAAGTAAACAGGTGATAACAATATGATGGAAATAGGACCAGGGTCCACAGTTCACTAGTGGTGTCTCTCCATAGATAAATAACACATGCTGGGTAAACAAATTACAGTTGGGCAATTGATAGAATAAAGATAAACGTGATATGTCAAGAAGATCACTATGAGATTTACTCTGGGCATTACAACAAAATACATAGACCGCCATCCAACTGCATCTATGACTAATAATCCACTTGTGGTGAATCAATCTGAGAACTCCACAAGTATTAAGTTGCGAACAACAGATAATTGCATTAAGCAAAGTGTGTAATGTAAACAAAGCATATGCCATTGAGCATATGAATATTGTTTTCTCCCTTGTAGCAATAGCACATCTACAACCTTAGAGGTTTCTGTCACTCCCCCAGGTTAAATAGAGGCATGAACCCACTATGGAGCATAAATACCCCCTCTTGGAGTCACTAGCAACTACTCGGCCAAGATAGCTACTAACAACGGAGAGCATGCAAAATCATAAACAACATAGAGATAACAAAAGATAATATTCAGTACAGCAACTTAATCATAAACACCAATATTCATCGGATCCCAACAAACCAAACATGTAGAATTACATAACGGTGATCTCAATCATGTAGGGCAGCTCATGAGATCTAAACATTAAGCACATGGTGGAGAAGACAGCCATCTAGCTACTGCTATGGACCCATAGTCCAAGGTAGACTACTCACTCATCACTCTGGAGGCAAGCATGGCGATGAAGAAGACCTCCGGCGGTGATTCCCCTCTCCGGCAGGGTGCCGAGAAGAGCTTCTGGACCCTCCCGATCTTCGGGTCGACGGCGGTGGTGGATCGCGATGTGTTCTGGAAATCTGATCAGGTCCTTAGGTTTTTTCCATCGGGGGGTCTTTATAGGCGAAGGGGCGATGTCAGAGGAGGGGCTAGGTGGCCTCACACCATGGTGGCACGGGCCAGGGGCTGGCCGCGCCACCTTGGCATATGGGCCCCTGGTGCCCCGCCTCCTACTCTGCTTCGGATCTCTGGAAGCTTCTGGGTAAAATATGACTTTAGGAACTTGTTTTGTCCAATTCCGAGAATATTTCCTATGTATCACTTCTGAAACACAAAAACTGCAGAAAACAGGGGAACTGGCACTGTGGCAACTTGTTAATAGGTTAGTTCCGGAAAATGCATAAAAGTGCCACTAAGTGTAATGAAACAGTAGGCAAATGGTGTAAAAACAAGCATGGAGCATCAAAAACTATAGATACGTTGGAGACGTATCAAGCATCCCCAAGCTTAACTCCTGCTTGTCCTCGAGTAGGTAAGTGATAACAAAAGAATAATTTTTTAGGTGACATGCACCGACACAATCTTGATCATATATGTAAGCATTTGTGAGCTGGGATCATAAGAACTTAAAACATGGGCATGAAGATATAATCTTGACAATAAGAACTTAGCAACCATGTTGTAAACATGCAAATGAACACAAACAAAAGATCATGAAAATGAAACAATGAAAGTCAAACGTGTGTTCAAATCATAAGGAAAAACATACAAATGGTTTTCAGCTTGTCCTTCAAAGAGAGCAAAACATAAATGCATAGGACACCTTCATGTTTAAGAGGGCGACTAGATACAAATAATTTAAGAACAAGTGAAACCAACATCATGAATCAATCAATGAAAACTTTGGGACAATGTACATTATACTAAGAATGACAACTATGCTCTCTTAATGGTGCATAAAGAAAGAAGGTGGTGACTCAACATAAAAGTAGAAGAAAGGCCCTTCGCAGAGGGAAGCAGTGATTGCAAGTTTTATAACCTTCAAAAATTATGGTACTTACCAGCTTTGAGCTCTCATTGCCCCCATCATAAGCATCTTGAATGGTTAAAGTTAATGCGAGAACAATTATGATGCATATGCTTGACAAATCATAAGTTGAAAACCTCGTGTCCCATGAATACAAGTACCCAAACCTCATGCTACTTTACTTAGAGTCCCAAGCAAGGCTCTTGTCATTGTAAATATATGCATATCATTGAGAACTGCCAATTGGGTACCTCCATGCCCGATGACATGGAACAAGCCCACACCAAAATGACAGGACAAGCAGACAATGAACACCTCGACATCTCTTTTATTTGCCATTTGTTTAGCTTTTTATTGTGAGATGCGTCGTCGAATGTTCACCATGGGTATGCTGCAAATTTCCACCATGAATTATGCATGGCTTAGATTGGTATCCCGGTGTTTCCCTAACACATATAAAAACTCCATGATCCCCACAAGATTCCCAATTTATTTGACACCGCGGGCATCCATAAACGAAAGATCACGATATCAACTCAAATAAGAAGTGCAATGTTGAAAGCTTGCCCATGACTGCATGGCTAGGCTAGTCTCCAACTTACAACTTGCAAGCATAACAACTCAACATAAGAGACCACAATGTCAAATTTTTAAGAAAAAGTAAAGTGTGCCTTCCGGTTCGTGAGAGCTTTACTGACCAAATTTCGCATAACACTGGTAAGAGTTTAATTTGAAGAGAAAATAAAAGCAAGTCAATTTTACTTGGAATAGCAAATTGCTAGTAGGTATGTATGGTGGACACTTTGGAAAACTTTGGCTTTTAGGAGTTGGACGCACGAGTAGAGCTCATACTCAGTACAAGGCGAGGGCTAGCAAAAGACTGGGAGCGACCAACTAAGAGAGCAATAATGGCCATAATCATGCAAAGCGACAAAGCGACATTAAAAGAAGCATAAGATGGCATCAAAAATCAAAAACTAAATGATCATGAAGGCTATTGGCAACTTTGTAAGAGTCTAACATGTGTGAGCATGCGCCAAGTCAACCCAAATAAAGCATAAAGAAGAAAACCAAAATAATGCTTCCATAAAATTAAAACAACGCATGCTTTTTTCAAAGGCTCATTAAGCAATCTCAGTTATTTGAGACAAGTCATGCTACAGCAAAACCACTAAGCATACTATCAAAAAGACATCAAGCATGATATGAAAAAGCCTAAGCCGCAGTCTACACAAGCTCCTTCTTGTACCACTATTTTGCACAAAGCTTTTTCTCTTTTCCAACACCATTTGAAATTTTTAAAGACACCTCTTTTGATGAAAACCAATAATGATCAGAGGCAAAAATACACCTTGATGAAAAGATATGACAAGGTCTGAATGCAAATCAAGGTGAAAACGAAAACCAAAAGCAGTAGCAGAAAAAGAAGAACACTCGGTGAATGATAAGAGTGAAAACAAGAGCGTTCTTTCCAAATGAAAACGAGTATATCTCCTCCAAAGAAAATTTGTTGGGGCCCAACCATTTATTGCATCAAACAAAACAAACCAACTAAGAAAACTAAAACAACTGATGCTCCAAGAAAAACACATAGTGCATGAAGCAATAAAAATATAGTGTTTTGAAAGGTGACCTGATTTTTCCCGATGAAGAAGGGGTGCCTCGGGGGCATCCCCAAGCTTTGACGCTTGTACTTCTTGGATATTTCTTGGGGTGATGCATGGGCATCCCCAAGCTTGAGCTTTTGTCCATTCCTCAACTCATCTCATCATTCTCCAATCCCTACACTTGAAAACTTCCTTCATACAAAACTAAACACAAATCTATTAGCAACATTAGTGTAGGCATAACATATAATCAACCTCTTTTTTCTTCAGGTTTCAACTCAAAACCACCACATATAAAGTAAATATTACTGTAGCAACTTCCACAAGAGTTCCATGATCAAAAGAACTCACAAAGAAAGCGATAAAGTGGCAAAAACAAATATTGGCAGAAATCTGTCAAAACAGAACAGCTGACAAAGGCCGAATTTTTGAGTGGTTTTCTGTTGCTCAAATCAAAAAGTGTTCAACTAACAAAAGTTTGGATATAACCTGGGGCATATGCACAAGAAATTGCAGGTCCAAAATATATACAGAGAATTTATATGAATGTTTACGGTGAAGCACCAAAAACAGTTTCAGGACAGCAACATCCCCAAATCTTTACCTCGCTCGAATTAGAGGCTTCTCTTGGCACAAAAAAGAAATAAAAAGGATAAGGAGCAGTCATTACAGTAGTAATGACTTCCAAGACTCAAATAAAAGAAAAAGTACTGAAAAGAAAACATTGGGTTATCTCCCAAGAGTGTTTTTCTTTAACGCCTTTGTGCTAGGCGCAAAAAATTGCGAATCAAGTATTTTCAGAAGAAGCATTAAGATCAACAGCGGAGGTCTTATCAATGAGGCATTGTATTTCATCCACATAAGTTTTTGAAGACCCTTTGTGATCATGTTGTGGTACACTATTTTCATCAAAAAGATTTTCAGGACAGATCCAGTCAAAATTATTTTCGAAAGCTTCACACAATCCAAAGAGTTTGCTAGGTATAGGTATTTCGGCTCCCTCATCATTTGTACTAACAACCTTTATAGGTGAACCGAGTTTATTAAAATGTTTAAGAACTTTCCTAGCTTCAATAACAACATCTTTAAATTCTAGGTGCAAAGTTTCCAAGATAAAAGCTTTCTTTTTGGGATCCTCAATTTCATGAAGCTTAAGGAACATGTATTGCATAAAAGGATTAAGACTAGCAAACCTAGTTTCCAACATGTGAATTAAATAAGCAGAAGCAACTTCAATGCTAGGAGCTAGCTCAACCAAAGATTTTTCCTCAACTTCCTCATGCATACTAATGTGATTAAAGAACTCCTCAATGTTACTTTTTCCAATAATCGAACCACTACCTACTGAGAGGTCCTCCATAACGAACTTAGGGAACAGCATGATAAACTAAAAGTAAAGAAATAAAACTACCAAGGATTCTAATTTTTTTGGATTTTTGATATAAAATGATGTAGGTAAAATAAATAAAGTAAAGCAAAACAATAAAACAAAGTAAAGGATGTGCGTGAGAAAACTCCCCTCGCAGAAGTCTTCCACTCTTCCCTGGCAATGGCGCTAGAAAACTTGTTGATGGCGTGGTGATGATGGTGCCAAAAAACTTGATGGGCTAAGTTGATGAAGTAAAATGACCAGCCAGTTGGTAAACCCCAAGAGAAGGTTTTGATGAATGTAGCAGCAAGTTTTCCCTCAGTTAAGAAACCAAGGTTTATCGTCCAGGAGAAAAGCAGACAGTGATGGCTGAAGGTGATGCTTGCTAGTTTGCGACAGCTTCGAACAATTTATATATGGCGCCTCATCCAAGCTTTGCTTGCTAGCTGCAACACGGAACCTGCACACACACAACCAAGTACTTTGCTCCCAACTTATGATGATGTTGTCAATCTCACCGGTTTGCTTGAAACAAAGATTATGAGCGTATCGAGTGGAAAGCAGTAGAGTATGCAAGTAAAGTAAACAGTGCGAGTAAAGTAAACAGGTGATAACAATATGATGGAAATAGGACCGGGGTCCACAGTTCACTAGTGGTGTCTCTCCATAGATAAATAACACATGCTGGGTAAACAAATTACAGTTGGGCAATTGATAGAATAAAGATAAACGTGATATGACAAGAAGATCACTATGAGATTTACTCTGGGCATTACAACAAAATACATAGACCGCCATCCAACTGCATCTATGACTAATAATCCACTTGTGGCGAATCAATCCGAGAACTCCACAAGTATTAAGTTGCGAACAACAGATAATTGCATTAAGCAAAGTGTGTAATGTAAACAAAGCATATGCCCTTGAGCATATGAATGTTGTTTTCTCCCTAGTAGCAACAGCACATCTACAACCTTAGAGGTTTCTGTCACTCCCCCAGGTTAAATAGAGTCATGAACCCACTATCGAGCATAAATACCCCCTCTTGGAGTCACTAGCAACTACTCGGCCAAGATAGCTACATCGGATCCCAACAAACCAAACATGTAGAATTACATAACGGTGATCTCATCATGTAGGGCAGCTCATGAGATCTAAACATGAAGCACATGGTGGAGAAGACAACCATCTAGCTACTGCTATGGACCCGTAGTCCAAGGTAGACTACTCACTCATTGCTCCGGAGGCAAGCATGGCGATGAAGAAGACCTCCGGTGGCGATTCCCCTCTCCGGCAGGGTGTCGGGAAGAGCTTCTGGACCCTCCCGATCTTCGGGTCGATGGCGGCGATGGATCGCGATGTGTTCTGGAAATCTGATCGGGTCCTTAGGTTTTTTCCGTTGGGGGGTCTTTATAGGTGAAGGGGCGATGTCAGAGGAGGGGCCAGGTGGCCTCACACCATGGTGGCGTGGGCCAGGGGCTGGCCGCGCCACCCTGGCTTATGGGCCCCTGGTGCCCCGCCTCCTACTCTCCTTCGGATCTCTGGAAGCTTTCGGGTAAAATATGACTTTAGGAACTTGTTTCATCCAATTCCGAGAATATTTCCTGTGTATCACTTCTGAAACATAAAAACAGCAGAAAACAGGGAACTGGCACTGTGGCAACTTGTTAATAGGTTAGTTCCGGAAAATGCATAAAAGTGCCACTAAGTGTAACGAAACAGTAGGCAAATGGTGTAAAAACAATCATGGAGCATCAAAAATTATAGATACGTTGGAGACGTATCAGGGGTGCGCGGCCGTGCTCGTCTACGGTGACCTTCGGGTTCCGTCGGAGATGGCAGTGTTCATGCTCTGCTAGAGAGGGAATAGGATGCATGGTTAGATCCAGGCCTAGCAGAGGAAGGGAACGGTGCAGAAGAAAGGCAGGGAGAGGTGGCCGACGTCGACCCACGGCTTCGTCATCTACCCTTGCTCCAGCGAGGTTCCTCGGGCTCTGTTGCCCGGGGAAGTGACGGGCTTCATCGGCTGAGCTCAGTGGTGAGAGGAGGTGGGGTGAGGAGGCAAATGAGCAGCAAGGGAGAGTCCCAGAGGGGGCGAGGGGTTTTATACGCATAGGTGGGCTAGGTCTACGATGCTCTGGGGTTGGAAACCATTGGGCACTGCGGGCGGCTCTCCGAGGCGGCGTTGTAGGCTGAGTCTAATGGTGTGGTCGCGGAGGTGGTGCGCTTGCTGCAACGGTCAGGGCGACGTGTTTTTCAGTCCGGGTGTAGAAGGTTTTGGTCACGGCCAGGGCAAGCGGGGGCGTGCGCGTGCCGGGCGGGGTGCGCTCAACGTTGCACATACGGTGCCATGCAGGGTGGTGTGTGGCACGAGGGAAAAGGGGGCGTGGGTGCTACGGAATGCGACCGTCGCTCTCGACGTCTAGAACATGCACGAGCAGGGGATAGAGCGTGGCTGGAGGGCAGTCTACACGCAGCGTTGGCGGCGGCCAGGGGTTGGGCAGTGACGACGGTGTGCAGGGGATGTCGTGGGCAAGGTCGCAGCAGGAGACTTGCCTCCTACGCCTCGATCCACTTGGGCGCGCTCTGGAGTGTCTTGGGGTTTCAGGAGAAGGTGAGGTAGGTTGAGCTCGGGCAGGCATTGGTCGAGGGTGGCGGTGGAGAGGTGCAGGAGTGGGCGGTGGCTCTATGCTGATTGGGGGTATAAGCTGGGTGTTATGAGAGAGAGAGGGAAGAAAGAGAGAAGAGGGAGATCAAGGCAAGATTGCCTCAGGCCCCTCCCCTTCCTTGTGTCCATCGGCTAGAATACAAGAGGAATAAGAGAGAGAGGTAGGGGTGGCTGGCTAGGTCCTTCTCCTGGTCGGTTTTGCAAAAAAAAGAGAAGAAAAGAGAAAGAAGAAGAAGAAAGGGCCATTTGGCCGAAATTTATAAGAATTTTGAATATTCAAAATATGACCAAGAAGGTAGTGGTGGTTTGCTCAATTGAGTTCTATAAATGGTATAAACCATTCTGCAAGTTTTCAGAATTTTTGAATAACTGGAAAAGAGATTTTGGTGAAGTCCTAATTATTGAATAAAGGTGCAAAAATAAAGTTTGAAACAAAGAGAGGAAAAGATTGTTGTCAACAAGCACACATCCTACTAGGTCAAGCTATAGCATAAAATCATAGCACTCCCTCATGCACTCATGCACATGATCAATTTTGAGAATCTGAAAAGAAAAGAAAAAGAAATTAACTAGCGCACACACACACACACATGCACATGAAATCATACCATGCCCACAAAGAAAGATCACTACCCTAGCACACAAGCTCAATTGAAAGCAAGTTTTTATTTAACCCACTTTTTATTGCATGGAAGCTGATTTAAATTCAGGTTACAAAAGTAGGGTGTTACACATATCATGTTGTCTTTATTCTATCAATTGCCCAACTGTAATTTGTTTACCCAGCATGTGTTATTTTATCTTATGGAGAGACACCACTAGTGAACTGTGGATCCCAGTCCTATTTCCTTTATATTGCTATCATCTGTTTACTTTACTCACACTATTTACTTTACTCGCATACTATTACTATTTTCCACTCGATACACTCATTCCTTTGTTTACAGCAAACCGGTGAGATTGACAACCTCATCGTAAGTTGGGAGCAAAGTATTTGGTTGTGTTGTGTGCAGGTTCCATGTTGCTACTAGTTGAAGACGCACTAACTCGTTTGATCGTAAACGGTGCCCTTGTTGGAGTGTCACTAGACTAGCAAGCAACACCTTCTGGAGTATTGGCTTCTTCCTCTCCTGATCGACAAACCTTGGTTTCTTACTAAGGGAAAACCTTGTTGCTATATTCATCATACCTTCCTCTTGGGGTTCCCAACTAGACGGTGCTTTATATCATCAACACCGTACCGCATTAAGCTCTTTTCTGGCACCATTGCCGGGGAGGAAAAAGAAGACTTCTGCAAGGGGAGTTTCGCACGCACATCCTTTACTTTGTTTTAAGTTTTGCTTTACTTTATTTTTACTTGCATCGTTTTATCAAAAACACAAAAAAATTAGTATCCTTGATAGTTGTTTTTACTTGTCTGCTTTTAGTTTTGCTAGAATGGCTACCCCTGAAAACACCAAGTTGTGTGATTTTACTAGCACTAATAATAGTGATTTTATCTGCACTCCTATTGCGCCACCTGCTCCTGCTGCAAATTTTTATGAGATTAAGCCTGCTTTGTTGAACCTTGTTATGAAAGAGCAATTTCTGGTGTTAGTACTGATGATGCTGCAGCTCATCTCAACAATTTTGTTGAGCTATGTGAGATGCAGAAATATAAGGATGTGGAAAGTGATATTATTAAGCTTAAGTTGTTTCCTTTTTCTTTGAGAGGAAAAGCTAAGGATTGGTTGCTGTCTTTGCCTAAAAATAGTATTGATTCATGGGCTAAGTGTAAGGATGCTTTTATTGGTAGATACTATCCTCCTGCTAAGATGATAGCTTTGCGTAGCAATATTATGAAGTTTAGTCAGTTTGATAATGAACATGTTGCTCAAGCTTGGGAAAGAATGAAATCTATTATCAAGAATTGTCCCACTCATGGACTGACTACTTGGATGATTGTCCAAACTTTTTATGCAGGACTGAATTTTTCTTCAAGGAACCTACTGGATTCAGCTGCTGGAGGCACTTTGATGACCCACAAGTATAGGGGGTGTATCGTAGTACTTTCGATAAATAAGAGTGTCGAACCCAACGAGGAGCAGAAGGTGTTGATGAGCAGTTTTGATCAAGGAATCACTGTAAATACTAGCAAATAGGTTTTCAGGAGTATTTGGTAATACGAGTAAATAAAGTGCGAGTAAATTAAATACAGTAGTAACAATTGCAGCAAGTGGCCCAATCCTTTCTTCAGCAAAGGACAAGCCGGTTGTGTACTTATAATAACCAAACGTTCTCGAGGACACACGGGAGTTTTCTGTCAAGAGCTTTTGCTTCATAAAGCCAATAGTATTTATTGGTTTGATAGGTGTTATGGGGGTGAACCTGTGCTAGCGCACTACCCTTACTAGGATAAATACACACTTGTGATTATACCCCTTGCAAGCATCCGCAAATACAAGAAAGTAATTAAGATAAATCTAACCACAGCCTTAAACTCTAGGATCCTACGCTCCCTAGTGCAATGGTTTCCCAACGGAGGTTTAGGTTTCTGTCACTCCAGCAACCCCACAATCGGTAGCCAAATACACAATGCATCTCACTAGGCCCATAAATGGTGAAGTATCATGTAGTCGACGTTCACATGACACCATGATACGTCTCAAACATATCTATAATTTTTGATGCTCCATGCTTGTTTTTACACCATTTGCCTATTGTTTCGTTACACTTAGTGGCACTTTTATGCATTTTCCGGAACTAACCTATTAACAAGTGCCACAGTGCCAGTTTCCTGTTTTCTGCTGTTTTTGTGTTTCAGAAGTGATACACAGGAAATATTCTCGGAATTGGACGAAAAAAGTTCCTAAAGTCTTATTTTTCCCGGAAGCTTCCAGAGATCCGAAGGAGAGACGGAGAGGGGCCACCAGGGCCCCACACATAGGGCTGGCGCGGCCAGGCCCCTGGCCGCGCCACCCATGTGTGAGGGAGCCTGGCTCCACCTCTGACATCGTTCCTTCGCCTATAGAGACCCCCCAACGGAAAAAACCTAAGGACCCGATCAGATTTCCAGAACACATCGCAATCCACCGCCACCGTCGACCCGAAGATCGGGAGGGTCCAGAAGCTCTTCCCGGCACCCTGCCGGAGAGGGGAATCGCCACCGGAGGTCTTCTTCATCGCCATGCTTGCCTCCGGAGCAATGAGTGAGTACTCTACCTTGGACTATGGGTCCATAGCAGTAGCTAGATGGTTGTCTTCTCCACCATGTGCTTCATGTTTAGATCTCATGAGCTGCCCTACATGATTGAGATCACCGTTATGTAATTCTACATGTTTGGTTTGTTGGGATCCGATGAATATTGGTGTTTATGATTAAGTTGCTGTACTGAATTATATCTTTTGTTATCTCTATATTGTTTATGATCTTGCATGCTCTCCGTTGTTAGTAGCTATCTTGGCCGAGTAGTTGCTAGTGACTCCAAGAGGGGGTATTTATGCTAGATAGTGGGTTCATGTCTCTATTTCACCTGGGGGAGTGACAGAAACCTCTAAGGTGGTAGATGTGCTGTTGCTACTAGGGAGAAAACAACATTCATATGCTCAAGGGCATATGCTTTGTTTACATTACACACTTTGCTTAATGCAATTAGCTGTTGTTCGCAACTTAATACTACTGGGGTGTTCGGATTGATATCCCCAGGAGTGGATTATTAGTCATAGATGCAGTTGGATGGCGGTCTATGTATTTTGTTGTAATGCCTAGAGTAAATCTCATAGTGATCTTCTTGACATATCACGTTTATCTTTATTCTATCAATTGCCCAACTGTAATTTGTTTACCCAGCATGTGCTATTTTATCTATGGAGAGACACCACTAGTGAACTGTGGACCCCGGTGCTATTTACATCATATTGTTATCACCTGTTTACTTTACTCGCACTGTTTACTTTACTCACATACTATATTGTTTTCCACTCGATACGCTCATAACCTTTGTTTCAAGCAAACCGGTGAGATTGACAACCTCATCGCAAGTTGGGAACAAAGTACTTGGTTGTGTGTGTGCAGGTTCCGCATCACCTTCAGTTGTTTGTCTCTCCTCTCCTGATCGATATTAAACCTTGGTTTCTTAACTGAGGGAAGACTAGCTGCTATACTCATCATACCTTCCTCTTGGGGTTCCCAACGGGCTGGTTATCCACCACGCACAAGGACAGTCTGCTCCCACGTCAGCTTGGACGCAGCAGCTACTTTTCTGGCGCCGTTGTTGGGGAGGAAGAGAAGACTTCTGCGAGGGGAGTTTTTCGCACACACATCCTTTACTTTGTTATTGTTTTGCTTTACTTTATTTATTTTACCTGCATCGTTTTTATATCAAAAACCCAAAAAAATTAGAATCCTTGGTAGTTGTTTTTACTTGTTTACTTTCATTTTGCTGAAATGGCCAATCCTGAAAACACCAAGTTGTGTGACTTTACTAGCACAAACAATAGTGATTTTATCTGCACTCCTATTGCACCACCTGCTACTGCTGCAAACTTTTATGAGATTAAGCCTGCTTTATTGAACCTTGTTATGAAAGAGCAATTTTCTGGTGCTAGTACTGAAGATGCTGCAGCTCATCTCAACAATTTTGTTGAGCTATGTGAGATGCAGAAATATAAGGATATTGATAGTGATATTATTAAGCTCAAGCTGTTTCCTTTTTCTTTGAGAGGAAAAGCTAAAGATTGGTTGCTGTCTTTGACTAAGAATAGTATTGATTCATGGGCTAAGTGTAAGGATGCTTTTATTGGTAGATACTATCCTCCTGCTAAGATTATAGCTTTGCGCAGCAATATTATGAAGTTTACTCAGTTTGATAATGAACATGTTGCTCAAGCTTGGGAAAGAATGAAATCTATGATAAAGAGTTGCCCCACTCATGGACTGACTACTTGGATGATTATCCAAACTTTTTATGCAGGACTGAATTTTTCTTCAAGGAACCTACTTGATTCAGCTGCTGGAGGCACTTTTATATCTCTTACCTTGGGCGCCGCATCAAAGTTGCTCGACAACATGATGGTAAATTATTCCGAATGGCACACCGAGAGAGCTCCACAAGGTAAGAAGGTAAATTCTTTTGAGGAAACCTCTTCCTTGAATGATAAGATTGATACAATTATGGCTATGCTTGCTAATGATAGGACTCATGTTGATCCTAATAATGTTCCTTTGGCCTCTCTGGTTGCTCAAGAAGAGCAAGTTGATGTGAATTTCATTAGAAACAATAATTTTAACAACAATGCTTATAGGAACAATTTTGCTAGTAACAATTTTAGGCCGTATCCTTCTACCAATGGTAATGGTTATGGTAACTCTTATGGTAATTCCTACAACAACACTAGGGCCGCGCCCTCCGAGCTTGAGGTAATGCTCAAGGACTTCATCGGTAAGCAAACTGCTTTTAACAAGTCTGTTGAGGAAAAGTTACGCAAAATTGATATTCTTGCTTCTAAAGTTGATAGCCTTGCTCATGATGTTGAACTTCTGAAATTAAAAGTGTTGCCCAATGATGTGAAAGAGAACAATGTTTTTGCTACCGCTAATGCTATCCAAGTTGGAATTGATTAAAATATTAGATTGTTAGCAGAATTGCATGCCAGGCGGGAAAGAGAAGATGAGATGGCTAGAGAGATGAAGGTATATACCATTACTACCTCTAATGATGTTGCTCCTACTGATAGCAACCCTCTTACTTTGATTGGTGTAGAGAAAACTCCCACTCCTTGTGTTAAAAAGCCCAAAACTGCCAAAACTTTTTCTCAAAAGAGTGCTGAAATTTTTTGGAGTGTAGGAGATGATAGCTCTACTTCTTTTAATGATTTTGATATTGATGGCTGCAATATATCTGAAGTAATTTTGTTCTTGCAAAAGCTTGCTTTGACTCCCAATGCTAGTTCTTTAAATATTGCTTTTACTAAGCATATTACCAATGCTCTCATAAAGATTAGGGATGAAAAGTTGAAGCAAAAAGCCTCTGTTCCCAAGAAGTTAGAAGATGGTTGGGAACCCATCATTGATATGCATGTTAATGGTTATGATTGCCATGCTTTATGTGATCTAGGTGCTAGTATTTCTATCATGCCTAGAAAGATTTATGACATGCTTGATCTACCACCGCTAGAAAAGTGTTATTTTGATGTTCCTATTGCTGATGTTGCTAAGAAGAAACCTTTGGGAAGGATTAATGATGTTCTTATTGTGGTTAACAATAACCTTGTTCCCGTTAATTTTCTTGTTATGGACGTTGAATGCCATGCTTCATGTCCTATTATTTTGGGAAGACCCTTTCTTCGAACTGTAGGTGCTATCATTGATATGAGGGAAGGCACTATCAAGTATCAATTCCCACTAAAGAAAGGTATGGAACACTTCCCTAGGAAAAGAAATAAATTACTTTTTGACTCTATTCTTAGAGCAAATTATGAGCTTGATGCTTCATCACTTAATGTTACTTGATTCACAATTTTCTGCGCCTAGCTCAAAGGCGTTAAAGAAAAGCACTCTTGGGAGATAACCCAATGTTTTTATTTTCAGTACTTTTTCTTTTATTTGAGTCTTGGAAGTCATTACTACTGTAATGACCGCTCCTTATCTTGTTTATTTCGTTTTTGTGCCAAGAGAAGCCTCTAATTTGAGTGACGTAAAGATTTGGGGATGTTGATGTCCTGAAACTGTTTTCGGTGCTGCACCGTAAAAATTCGTGAAAATTCTCTGTTTATCTTTTGGACCTGAAATTTCTTGTGTATATGCCCCAGGTTATATCCAAACTTTTGTTAGATGAACACTTTTTGATTTGAGCAACAGAAAACCCTAAAAAATTCGACCTTTGTCAGCTGTTCAGTTTTGACAGATTTCTGCCAATATTTGTGTTTGCCACTTTATCGCTTTCTTTTGAGTTCTTTTGATCATGGAACTTTTGGGGAGGTTGCTACAGTAGTATTTGCTATATATGTGGTGGTTTTGAGTTGAAACTTGAAGCAAATAGAGGATTGATTATATGTTATGCTTACACTAATGTTGCTAATAGAATTATGTTTAGTTTTGTATGAAGGAAGTTTTCAAGTGTAGGGATTGGAGAATGATGAGATGAGTTGAAGAATGGACAAAAGCTCAAGCTTGGGGATGCCCATGCATCACCCCAAGAAATATCCAAGAAGTACAAGCGTCAAAGCTTGGGGATGCCCCCGAGGCACCCCTTCTTCATCGGCAAAAATCAGGTCACCATTCAAAACACTATATTTTTATTGCTTCATGCACTATGTGTTTTTCTTGGAGTGTCAGTTGTTTTAGTTTTCTTAGTTGGTTTAGTTTGTTTGTTTGCTGCAATAAATGGTTGGACCCCAACAAATTTCTTTTGGAGAAGTTGACTCGTTTTCATTTGACAAGAACACTCAGCTTTTCACTCTTATCGTTCATCGAGTGTTCTACTTTTTTTGCTACTGCTTTTGGTTTTCGTTTTTGCCTTGATTTGCGTTCAGATCTTGTCATATCTTTTCATCAAGGTGTATTTTGCCTCTGATCTTTATTGGTTTTCATCAAAAGAGGTGTTTATAAAAATTTCAAATGGTGTTGGAAAAGAGAAAAAGCTTTGTGCAAAATAGTGGTACAAGAAGGAGCTTGTGTAGACTGCGGCTTAGGCTTTTTCATGTCATGCTTGATGTCTTTTTGATAGTATGCTTAGTGGTTTTGCTGTAGCATGACTTGTCTCAAATAACTGAGATTGCTTAATGAGCCTTTGAAAAAATCATGCGTTGTTTTTATTGTATGGAAGCATTATTTTGGTTTTCTCGTTGATGCTTTATTTGGGTTGACTTGGCGCATGCTCACACATGTTAGACTCTTACAAAGTCGCCAATAGCCTTCATGATCATTTAGTTTTTGACTTTTGATGCCATCTTATACTTCTTTTAATGTCGCTTTGTCGCTTTGCATGATTATGGCCATTATTGCTCTCTTAGTTGGTCACTCCCAGTCTTTTGCTAGCCCTCGCCTTGTACTGAGTATGAGCTCTACTCATGCATCCAACTCCTAAAAGCCAAAGTTTTCCAAAGTGTCCACCATACATACCTACTAGCAATTTGCTATTCCAAGTAAATTTGACTTGCTTTTATTTTCTCTTCAAATTAAACTCTTACCAGTGTTATGCGAAATTCGGTCAGTAAAGCTCTCACGAACCAGAAGGCACACTTTACTTTTTCCTGTTCTTAAAAATTTGACATTGTGGTCTCTTATGTTGAGTTGTTATGCTTGCAAGTTGTAAGTTGGATTCTAGCCCAGCCATGCTGTCATGGGCAAACTTTCAACATTGCACATCTTAATTGAGTTGATATCGTGATCTTTTGTTTATGGATGCCCGCGGTGTGAAATGAATTGGGAATCTTGTAGGGATCATGGAGTTTGTATATGTGTTAGGGAAACGCCGGGCCGCCAATCTACGCCATGCATAATTCATGGTGGACGACGCATCTCACAATAAAAAGCTAAACAAAAGGCAAATAAAAGAGACGTCGAGGTGTTCATTGTCTGCTTGTCCTGTCATTTTGGTGTGGGCTTGTTCCATGTCATCGGGCACGGAGGTACCCCATTGGTGGTTCTCAATGATATGCATATACTTACAATGACAAGAGCCTTGCTTGGGACTCTAAGTAAAGTAGCATGAGGTTTGGGTACTCGTATTCACGGGGCACGAGGTTTTCAACTTATGATTTGTCAAGCATATGCATCATAATTGTTCTCGCATTAACTTTAACTATTCAAGATGCTTATGATGGGGGCAATGAGAGCTCAAAGCCGGTAAGTACCATAATTTTTGAAGGTTATAAAACTTGCAATCACTGCTTCCCTCTGCGAAGGGCCTTTCTTTTACTTTTATGTTGAGTCACCACCTTCTTTCTTTATGCACCATTAAGAGAGCATAGTTGTCATTCTTAGTGTGATATGCATTGTCCCAAAGTTCATTGATTGATTCATGATGATTGGTTTCACTTGTTCTTAAATTATTTGTATCTAGTCGCCCTCTTAAACTTGAAGGTGTCCTATGCATTTATGTTTTGCTCTCTTTGAAGGACAAGCTGAAAACCATTTGTATGTTTTTCCTTATGATTTGAACACATGTTTGACTTTCATTGTTTCATTATCATGATCTTTTGTTTGTGTTTATTTGCATGTTTACAACATGGTTGCTAAGTTCTTATTGTCATGATTATATCTTCATGCCCATGTTTTAAGTTCTTATGATCCCAGCTCACAAATGCTTACATATATGATCAAGATTGTGTAGGTGCATGTCACCTCAAAAATTATTCTTTTGTTATCACTTACCTACTCGAGGACGAGCAGGAGTTAAGCTTGGGGATGCTTGATACGTCTCAAACATATCTATAATTTTTGATGTTCCATGCTTGGTTTTACACCATTTGCCTATTGTTTCGTTACACTTAGTGGCACTTTTATGCATTTTCCGAAACTAACCTATTAACAAGTGCCACAGTGCCAGTTTCCTGTTTTCTGCTGTTTTTGTGTTTCAGAAGTGATACACAGGAAATATTCTTGGAATTGGACGAAACAAGTTCCTGAAGTCTTATTTTTCCCGGAAGCTTCCAGAGATCCGAAGGAGAGACGGACAGGGGCCACCAGGGCCCCACACATAGGGCTGGCGCGGCCAGGCCCCTGGTCGCGCCACCCATGTGTGAGGGAGCCTGGCTCCACCTCTGACATCGTCCCTTCGCCTATAAAGACCCCCTGACGGAAAAAACCTAAGGACCCAATCAGATTTCCAGAACACATCGCGATCCACCGCCACCATCGACCCGAAGATCGGAAGGGTCCAGAAGCTCTTCCTGGCACCCTGCCGGAGAGGGGAATCGCCACCGGAGGTCTTCTTCATCACCATGCTTGCCTCCGGAGCGATGAGTGAGTAGTCTACCTTCGACTATGGGTCCATAGCAGTAGCTAGATGGTTGTCTTCTCCACCATGTGCTTCATGTTTAGATCTCATGAGCTGCCCTAGATGATTGAGATCACCGTTATGTAATTCTACATGTTTGGTTTGTTGGGATCCGATGAATATTGGTGTTTATGATTAAGTTGCTGTACTAAATTATATCTTTTGTTATCTCTATGTTGTTTATGATCTTGCATGCTCTCCGTTGTTAGTAGCTATCTTGGCCGAGTAGTTGCTAGTGACTCCAAGAGGGGGTATTTATGCTCGATAGAGGGTTCATGTCGCTATTTCACCTGGGGGAGTGACAGAAACCTCTAAGGTGGTAGATGTGCTGTTGCTACTAGGGAGAAAGCAACATTCATATGCTCAAGGGCATATGCTTTGTTTACATTACACATTTTGCTTAATGCAATTATCTGTTGTTCGCAACTTAATACTACTGGGGTGTTCGGATTGATATCCCCGGGAGTGGATTATTAGTCATAGATGCAGTTGGATGGCGGTCTATGTATTTTGTTGTAATGCCCAGAGTAAATCTCATAGTGATCTTCTTGACATATCACGTTTATCTTTATTCTATCAATTGCCCAACTGTAATTTGTTTACCCAGGATGTGCTATTTTATCTATGGAGAGACACCACTAGTGAACTGTGGACCCCGGTCCTATTTACATCATATTGTTATCACCTATTAACTTTACTCGCACTGTTTACTTTACTCGCATACTATATTGTTTTCCACTCGATACGCTCATAACCTTTGTTTCAAGCAAACCGGTGAGATTGACAACCTCATCGCAAGTTGGGAACAAAGTACTTGGTTGTGTGTGTGCAGGTTCCGCATCACCTTCAGTCGTTTGTCTCTCCTCTCCTGATCGATATTAAACCTTGGTTTCTTAACTGAGGGAAGACTAGCTGCTATACTCATCATACCTTCCTCTTGGGATTCCCAACGGGCTGGTTATCCACCACGCACAAGGACAGTCTACTCCCACGTCAGCTTGGACGCAGCAAACCACTAGTGAAATAGCACCACAACAATATCAAACCATTAAATATTTCTCAACAATAATTCACTACTAACATCTTGACTTCTCCCATGTCCTCAAGAACTAAACGAACTACTCACAAGACATCATATGGATCATGATCAGAGGTGAAATAATGGTAAATAACAATCTGAACATAAACCTTAACTGAACGGTTCCACTCAATAGCATCAACTACAAGAGTAATCAACACCGGGAAAGTTTCCCCTATGAATATAACAAGATCCAACTCAAGATGTTACAGCGGGATGGCGTGGTGATGGTGGAGATGAAGGTGCTGGTGATGGAGATGATGATGATGATGATCCCAATGATGATCCCAATGAAGTCCGGTGCGGTGGTGATGACGATGGCGACGATCTCACCTCTCCGGGAAGGAATTTCCCCGACAGATTTCTCCCTGCCGGAGAGCTTTTCTCTCTCTGGTGTTCTCTGCCCCGCAGAGGCGGCTGTGTCTAACTCTGAGCCCCCCCTGACTTAGGTTTTCGGGGACGATGATGTACGCGAAGGGGCGAGACCAGACGTGGGCCAGGGCGGCCTCACGCAGGGTTGGCGCGGCCAGGGGGCTGGCCGCGCCACCCTGGCGTGTGGGGCCCCCTGGCTCCTCTCGACTCCTCCTTCTGGCTTCCTGAGTCTCCTGGGAAAATATAATTTCTGGGTATTTTTCTGGAATTTTCCTGATCTTCAAAACATGGTTCCTTGATGGTCCTTTTTCCAGCAGAATCCTGACTCCGGCAGCAACTCCTCTGATGATCATCAAACATTTGAAAACAAAGGAAATAACGTAAGTATGAACTCTAAATGTGAAATATATCAATGAATAACAGTAAATTATGATACAAAATAGTGATGCAAATTGGACGTATCACACTTTTATGTCCCTTACCTTGGGCGCCGCAACAAAGCTTCTCGACAATATGATGGTAAATTACTCTGAATGGCACACCGAGAGAGCTCCACAAGGTAAGAAGGTAAATTCTATTGAGGAAACCTCTTCCTTGAGTGATAAGATTGATGCTATTATGCTTATGATTTCAAATGATAGGACTCATGTTGATCCTAATAATGTTCCTTTAGCCTCTTTGGTTGCCCAAGAAGAGCATATTGATGTAAACTTTATTAGAAATAATAATTTTAACAACAATGCTTATAGGAACAATTTTGCTAGTAACAATTATAGGCCGTATCCTTCTACCAATGGTAATGGTTATGGTAACTCTTATGGCAATTCCTCCAACAACACTAGGGGCGCGCCCTCTGAGCTTGAGGTAATGCTCAAGGACTTCATCGGTAAGCAAACTACTTTTAACAGGTCTGTTGAGGAAAATTTAGGCAAAATTGATATTCTTGCTTCTAAAGTTGATAGCCTTGCTCATGATGTTGAACTTCTGAAATTAAAAGTGTTGCCTAATGATGTGAAAGAGAACAATACTTTTGCTACTGCTAATGCTATCCAAGTTAGAATTGATGAAAATGTTAGGATGCTAGCAGAATTGCATGCCAAGTGGGAAAGAGAAGATGAGATGGCTAGAAAGATGAAGGTATGTACCATTACTACCTCTAATGATGTTGCTCCTAATGCCAGCAATCCTCTTACTTTGATTGGTGTAGATAAAACTCCCACTCCTTGTGTTAAAAAGCCTAAAACTGCCAAAACTTTTTCTCAAAAGAGTGCTGAAATTTTTCGGAGTGTGGGAGATGATAGCTCTATTTCCTTTAATGATTTTGATGTTGATGGCTGCAATATATCTGAAGTTATTTTGTTCTTGCAAAAGCTTGCTTTGACTCCCAATGCTAGTTCTTTAAATATTGCTTTTACCAAACATATTACCAATGCTGTCATGAAAATTAGGGATGAAAAGTTGAAGCAAAAAGCTTCTATTCCCAAGAAGTTAGAAGATGGTTGGGAACCCATCATTGATATGCATGTTAATGGTTTTGATTGCCATGCTTTATGTGATCTAGGTGCTAGCATTTCTATTATGCCTAGAAAAATTTATGACATGCTTGATTTACCACCGCTTGAAAAGTGTTATTATGATGTTCCTATTGCTGATGTTGCTAAGAAGAAACCATTGGGAAGGATTAATGATGTTCTTATTGTGGTTAACAATAACCTTGTTCCCGTTGATTTTCTTGTCATGGATGTTGAATGCAATGCTTCATGTCCTATTATTTTGGGAAGACCCTTTCTTCGAACTGTAGGTGCCATCATTGATATGAGGGAAGGCACCATCAAATATCAATTCCCACTCAAGAAAGGTATGGAACACTTCCCTAGAAAGAGGAAGAAATTATTTTTTGACTCTATTCTTAGAGCAAATTATGAGCTTGATGCTTCATCACCTGATATTACTTGATTCACATTTTCTGCGCCTAGCTCAAAGGCGTTAAAGAAAAGCACTCTTGGGAGATAACACAATGTTTTTACATTCAGTTCTTTTTCTTTTATTTGAGTCTTGGAAGTTATTAATACTGTAATGACCTCTCCTTATCATTTTTATTTCGTTTTTGTGCCAAGAGAAGCCTCTAATTTGAGTGAGGTAAGATTTGGGGATGTTGCTGTCCTGAAATAGTTTTCGGTGCTGCACCATAAAAATTCGTGAAAATTCTCTGTATATATTTTGGAACTGCGATTTCTTGTGCATATGCCCCAAGTTATATCCAAACTTTCATTAGTTGAACACTTTTTGATTTGATCAACAAAAAACCCTCTAAAAATTCAACCTTTGTCAGCTGTTCTGTTTTGACAGATTTCTGCCAATATTTGTGTTTGCCGCTTTATCACTTTCTTTATGAGTTCTTTTGATCACGGAACTTTTGGAGAAGTTGATACAGTAGTATATACTTTATATTTGGTGGTTTTGAGTTGAAACCTGAAGCAAAAAGGGGTTGATTCAATGTTATGCTTACACTAATGTTGCTAATAGCTTTGTGTTTAGTTTTGTATGAAGGAAGTTTTCAAGTATAGGGATTGGAGAATGATGAGATGAGTTGAAGAATGGACAAAAGCTCAAGCTTGGGGATGCCCAGCACCCCAAGAAATATCCAAGAAGTACAAGCGTCAAAGCTTCAGGATGTCCCCCAGGCACCCCTTCTTCATCGGCAAAAATCAGGTCACCTTTCAACACACTATATTTTTATTGCTTCATGCACTATGCGTTTTTCTTGGAGCGTCAGTTGTTTTAGTTTTCAGTTTTGTTTAGTTTTGTTTGCTTCAATAAATAGTTGGACCCCAACAAATTTCTTTTGGAGAAGTTGCCTTGCTTTTCATTTTCCAAGAACACTCCATTTTTCACTCTATTCATTTCTACGAGTGTTCTCTTTTTCTAGAACTACGTTTAGCTTTCAATTTTTGCCTTGAATTGTGTTCAGATCTTGTTATATCTTTGCATCAAGGTGTATTTTTGCCTCTGGTCTATATTGGTTTTCATCAAAAGAGTTGTTTATAAAAAGTTTGAATGGTGTTGGAAAAGAGAAAAAGCTTTATGCAAAAAAGTGGTACAAGAAGGAGCTTGTGTAGACTGCGGCCTAGGCTTTTGCATGTCGTGCTTGATGTCTTTTTGATAGTATGCTTAGTGGTTTTGCTGTAGCATGACTTGTCTCAAATGACTGAGATTGCTTAATGAGCCTTTGAAAAAAATCATGCGTTGTTTTAATTATTTGGAAGCATTATTTTGGTTTTCTCGTTGATGCTTTATTTGGGTTGACTTGGCGCATGCTCACACATGTTAGACTCATACAAAGTCGTCATTGCCTCTATGATCATTTAGTTTTTGACTTTTGATGCCATCTTATGCTTCTTTTAATGTCGCTTTGTCGCTCTGCATGATTATGGTCATTATTGCTCTCTTAGTTGGTCGCTCCCAGTCTTTTGCTAGCCCTCATTTTGTACCGAGTATGAGCTCTACTCATGCATCCAACTCCTAAAAACCAAGTTTGCCATTGTGTCCACTATAAACTCCTATGCATGGTATTTGTAAGCCATTCCAAGTAAATTTTCATGTGCTACCTTTGAAAAACCTTCAAAATACTTCTCGTTTTGTGACACTGTTTTCAGCTCATGGGGACATAGTGGTTGGAATTGCTATCTTCCATATTAAATTAAGTACCCCTCGACTAGGCAGCTTCATCTGCTCGTCATTAATTTTGCATAAGAGCTGGTCAGACCATTGCAATCTAATTCTAAAAAAGAAAAAAAGGCACTCCTCCATGGTATGTGAATGTTGGTGGGCACTTGATGGAATTGGTTAGCCATGGTTTGAGAAAGGAAAAAAGGTGGGGAGGAGTGCCAAAGCTTTATAAAAGAGCACCAATGTGCCAAATTTTCAAAGAACTCGAAACCGCTCTCACTTGTTTATTATGGAAGATAGTAAGACCCCATTGCTAGTTGTTGACAAAAGCAACCACCTCTCAAAACCCAAGTTTTATCTCTGTTTTACAAATGAAAAGCTCTAGCACATGTTTAATCACTGCTTCCCTCTGCGAAGGGCCTTTCTTTTACTTTTATGTTGAGTCACCATCTTCTATCTTTATGCACCGTCTAAGAGAGCATAGTTGTCATTCTGAGTATAATGTGCATTGTCCCAAAGTTTTCATTGATTGATTCATGATGTTGGTTTCACTTGTTCTTAAATTACTTGTATCTAGTCGCCCTCTTAAACTTGAAGGTGTCCTATGCATTTATGTTTTGCTCTCTCATTAAGGACAAGCTGAAAACCATTTGTATGTTTTTCCTTATGATTTGAACACACGTTTGACTTTCATTGTTTCATTTTCATGATCTTTTGTTTGTGTTCTTTTTCATGTTATAACATGGTTGCTAAGTTTTTTCTATCAAGATTATATCTTTCATGCCCATGTTTTAAGTTCTTTTGATCCCAGCGCACAACGCTTACATATATGATCAAGATTGTGTAGGTGCATATCACCTCAAAAATTATTATTTTTGTTATCACTTACCTACTCGAGGACGAGCAGGAGTTAAGCTTGGGGATGCTGATACGTCTCCAACGTATCCATAATTTTCGATGCTCCATGCTTGTTTTTACACCATTTGCTTAGTGTTTCGTTACACTTCGTGGCATTTTTATGCATTTTCCGGAACTAACCTATGAACGAGATGCCACAGTGCCAGTTCCCTGTTTTCTGCTATTTTTGTGTTTCAGAAATGTTACACAGGAAATATTTTCAGAATTGGACAAAACAAAAGCCAGACGTCCAGATATTTAACGGAGCTTCTAGAAGACCAAAGAGGAGACGGAGAGGGGCCACAGGGCGCCCACACCATAGGGCGGCGCGGCCTAGGGCTGGCCCGTGCCCCCTGATGGTGAGGCCACCCTGGTCCACCTCTGACGCCGCGCCTTCGCCTATAAAGACCCCCCGACAGGAAAAACCTAAAGACCCGATCACTTTTCCAGAAACACATCGCGATCCACCGCCGTCGTCGACCCGAGATTGGGAGGGTCCAGAAGCTCTTCCTGGCACCCTGCCGGAGAGGGGAATCACCACCGGAGGTCTTCTTCATCGCCATGCTTGCCTCCGGCGCGATGAGTGAGTAGTCTACCTTGGACTATGGGTCCATAGCAGTAGCTAGATGGTTGTCTTCTCCACCATGTGCTTCATGTTTAGATCTCGTGAGCTGCCTTACATGATCGAGATCACTGTTATGTAATTCTACATGTTGTGTTTGTTGGGATCCGATGAATATTGATGTTATGATTGAGTTGATGTACTAAATTTTATCTTATGTTATCTCTATGGTGTTTATGATCTTGCATGCTCTTCGTTGTTAGTAGCTATCTTGGCCGAGTAGTTGCTAGTGACTCCAAGAGGGGGTATTTATGCTCGATAGTGGGTTCATGTCTCTATTTAATATGGGAGAGTGACAGAAACCTCTAAGGTTGTAGATGTGTTGTTGCTACTAGGGGGAAAACAACATTCATATGCTCGAGGGCATATGCTTTGTTTACATTACACACTTTGCTTAATGCAGTTATCTGTTGTTTGCAACTTAATACTTGTGGATTTCTCGGATTGATTCGCCACAAATGGATTATTAGTCATAGATATAGTTGGATGGCGGTCTATGTATCTTGTTGTAACTAGATATAGGGGTGCGCCTTGGCGCACGATCCCGTTAAATTTGCATCAATTTACAATTTGTATAACAACAATAAAAATTATATAGATAGATGATAACATGTTTTATAGGTTCCACAAGAAAGTCAATATGGAACTTAGGATAAAAACACACGAAATCACGAAGGTAGAAGCAAACCCTTATATACAGTCATGGAAATCAGGAATATATTACAATAACTAACACTTCGATTTTTTCAAGAGCCATAGAAATAAGGATTGGCAAAAGCAACACCAACATAAGAACATTGCAACATGGTGTTTAGAGACCTCAACACACAGGAAATGTGATTCTAACAAGTACTTGCGCCACCAACATTTAACACCGCTGCAAATGAGAAGACAAATTAACCAATAGTTAAATATGAGGAAAATAAAAGAAACAGCTGAGTAGAAGATTAACTTTACTTAAATCTAATGTCCCAATATAAAACAACATTACCATGTATTAAGTCCACTTGTGCCCTCACCTTTCGCACTGGTGAATGATTTGTAAAAAGCTATATTATTTGATGACAAGTAGTCAGCGAATAAGCAGATGTAAAAAATATAGAAAATATTTTACATATAGTAAATGACAAATCAACCATGACACGCTATAAGGAGAGCACTGTTTGGGAATGGGAAACAACATCTTTGAAGAGCAACATGTCAAGCAATCGTACATGTAAACATAGTAAATCGGAGGGAAGAGTTGAGCACATTCTTTTGCTTTGTACTACCATGTTTCAAATAGCATCTTTGTAATTTCAAAATCTGAACATATTGGAAGAGTGGGAGCAATAATACAGTCAGTAACTCAATGTATAGATGGATGCTTACAATAAAAGTAGTATTTAATAGGACTAATGGGATACTTTTAGAATGAAGAAACACATCTCTTTTCCACAGTAGCAAAGCTGGAAAAGGTTCAACCAGAAGGCAGACCCACTCCACAATGACTCAGGCTTAGTTAATTTATTGTGCAAAGTATGCATACGCATTGTTGAAATTTACAATTTTTTAACAAAGCCGCTTTAGGCTAAGTTAAATACTATGTTGAGCCCAGTATGCTATGCAGCAACATACATGCAAATCAAGGGGTGACCATTGAATCCCTCTAGATATTCCAGGTTAATGAATCAAGATAACATATTTCTGTGTTGGCTGCCCACAAACCTCTATTGGATGCTCTGCACCCACGACACCACTACTTTACCAATCACAAGCAAGTTTCAACATCTCGTGAATAGCAATAACTAAAATATGCATGGAGTTCATTTCAAGAGCATGATTACTTCAAAAGTATATTCGGTAAGCCCTTTTAAGGTGATTGGGAAAGAAGTAAAACTATGATGGTGATAAGTGAAAAGAAAGAACATATACCTTTTCATATAATCAACCCATGCAGTCTTTCTCAATCAGCAACGACCATTCAATATATATATTACTTGAAAGGGATAACCTGTAAGAAATGATGTGCATGTCCAAGCATAGTGAGCTACAACACTACAATACTTATGTAAGGAATTAAGTAAAACTACAACGTGCAATAACCCGGGTATCCTAGTCTTTCTCAATCAGCAATTCATAGTATGATCACACATTGAATCAAACCAGCAGATACTATAGTTTTCCTGGAATAAGTATGAAATACTTAAACTAACACTATAGAGTAAAATCTTACGTGAGAGATCAAAGGAAGCTAGCACATTTTTATAGGCTACAACACTCATTAATCTTTATAGGATACAACACTCATTAATCCCAGTAGTAGTTCAATCCAAAGAAGCTAGCACATTTTTATCATCTCAATTATGGAAGAAGAGTTTCTCATATATTCCTGTAGGAAAACACACTGGCATTAGCACTACTTCCATTCACCATTAGTATCATAATTTAAAATAAGTTTGAGTGGATTAATAGTATGTAACTCTATCACAAAAAGAGATTCAACAATATTAATTAGCTATGGACAAAGCAAGCTCTTGTATATGGATTAGTCTAGTGGATATGCTATTTTCAACAGGTTACACACTACTGAGCTATTTATTTGTACTGAACTGAACTGACCAGAACCTATGCAATTTTCTACCATATGTTTAAAGGGCTAGCCACATTGGTATGCCAACACATCCAAGAGATGCAGGTAAGAGGAATAAAAAACAAACCTTGTGCCAACGTAGAAATAACATAGAAACGACCCAGCCTACAAAAGAAAGGAGAGAAGACGGAGAACAAATATCATTAGCCATGAGCAATCTGTGAATATAATATGTATAAGAATAGTAGGAACAAAAAAAACAAAGGGCAAACATGTAACTACAGGCGATGAACACAGAAATAGCTACGTATCAAGTGGAGACAGCTGACCAAGCAAGACCGCAAAGGCAATAACTGTAGGCATAGACACCTCCTATGAAAAATCGACATTGAGACAGAACCAGCAACATACCAATGCATAAAGAAATGCAGCACATATGTATACTTTTCAGATCGCAACACTTTTCGAACATGACAGTTTGATTAAGCAAGAGCAAAGAAGCACAATAACCAGAGTAATGCAAACAGGAAAATTTTCAATAAATGTATGACCTGGTAGATCCATTCAGTGAGGTAAAGGAATCTTACTAATCTGTCCAAAATACAATGATATCTGCAACATCTATCATGAAGCAACCAAGCACCAACGCATCTGCACCAAGAGGGAGAGATCACTTCTCACTATGAGACGGGAAAAGAGAGACAATTCTTATTTTGAGCATGCCTTAGTTTGTTAACGTATGTCAGTAGATTTGAGCGGTATGATGGCACGGTGAACCCAAAAAGAGCAAACTTTGATAACCAAAAGAACATCTATGGGAACAGGTCCAGTTATATCAGAGAAAAATGAGTCAAAAGAAAACTATCCAATCAGTTTTATCAAAGAAACGTAGTGAGTTCTATACATAACTATTTAAAGTATTTAACTAAATATTATACATCTCTAGAAGACCATTGGTAAGATTTTTAAAGGCACTCCATTGCAGAAATTTGATTGATAAACAAAGAAAAAAAAGGAAATTGCCATACAGCCTGCAATTTAAAATATCGATATTCAGATATGCATACTCATCACCCAAGTGATCTAAATAGGTTCAATAAACGTCGCACGAAACCACAACATGGAACTTGCATGTCTAAGATGATAATCTCAGAAACTAAAGGCTGATATTCAGATATGCATACTCATCACCCAAGTGATCTAAATAGGTTCAATAAACATCGCCCAAAACCACAACATGGAACTTGCATGTCTAAGCTGATAATCTCAGAAACTAAAGGCTGATATTCAGATATGCATACTCACCCCAGTACATCTTCATGCCTTCTTCCACCCCGGCTTCAAGTTGATCTTTAGGAGCGCCCCTCGGCGTTCATTCACTGATATTGTGGGGATTTCATCATCTGAAACCTTATGAATCAAAGCCTTGGCGACTGCTCTTTGATATTGTTCATATAATGCAAAACAAGGAATTGTTAATAAGAATACTCGAGTAATATTAGACTGAACCGGCAAAAAAGAATTCCAAACTCCTAGTTAATAAACATAGGTAGGGTTTTTCATCTTTGAATTCTTTACAAAAACAGGTTCGTTAGCTATTCAAGTTCTAAAGATAAAAAATGTGCTAGCTGAAGCTTTCATATATTGACAAATGTGAGACAAGAAATTTGCAACGGAGAGATTAGTAATCTGAATACTTGGCTTGTGTCAGCGTTTTCTGGGTGTAGGTAGAATAACCATGATGCAGTCAATAGTTCAGAAGCAAAGATAAAAAAATAGAGCACATAATCAGGATGTTCAGTTCACACAGAACAATGTTGCTTCTTCAAAATGTATAGCACCAATAGATAGATAGAGTCCAAATATTTAACAGAAACCTGTGTATATTTCACAATGTCTTTCTCGAAAGCCTCATAAGTTGTAGCTTCCAAATTATACATCAAAAGAGAAAGTTATGAGAAAGTGAATGTTACATTGTAATAAAGGACATCGAGAGCCCTGTGTAACATAACTTTACCCTTTGATATTCTTTGTCCTAAACAAGTTTGCTAATTTTTTTAGGCAGCCACACATTACCGACCCCAACCTCTTAATTGACCATCTTTCTAAAGATGTTAACAGTTTTATATAGAAGTTTATGGATAAGATGGGATAGTATACATTTCTTTTTCTTGGCAAAAGATGAGCATATTACAACTGAAACAAATGCGTAGCAGCAATTATATTTTGTTCCTCCTCACACATTACATTAACTAATGATTTACGTGAATAACGCTAATCCTATTGCACAATATGAGATCAAGAGAGTAAACATCATACATTTATCATCGACTTACGAAATCTGTTCTGAGAAGCAGTCAGAGATGTGTACATTAAACAAACATGGGTGAACTATTTCTAAAATATGTATACAATGTCAGAGCATGCCAACCTGAGGCAAGAGGGACTCTCGAACATCACAGGGGACTCCATGATACTGTCAGCAAGTGAATCTCCAATAGATAGCCCATTCCGGTTGGATGACATTATCTGCGGTAGTGCATCCAATGGTCAGATGAGAAAGCAATATTCAAGGGAAACGATAGACAAATTGTTCAGTACAGTTTCATAAGCAAGCATACTCAAAGTATTCCAGAACCGTGAAATATATTTAAAATATACTAAGTAAATTCAAATTTGGCCAACAGAGGGAGATGTGTAAATCAGAAACAAGAGGCCACCCAGGCTAGGGCCGACACAAGTATTGGAAAATAAGTAGCTCTGATATTGGAATTTTGCAACTCAGCTACTAAAAGTAAGAAACCTTCCAAGTATTCAAATAAAAACAAGAAGAGTTTGAGAGAAACCACCCAAGTATTCAAATCAAAAGAGCACAATCAAAACAAGCAGAGTTAGATATCAGCAATAACATTAATCAGCACCTAAAACCGGAATCACTAGCAAAGATCCCCTAGAAAAATGAACCCAAGGAGCCTATCAGATCAAGACATTTACGAACCTACAAAATGAGAGAAGAACTTGGTCTGCGGATTCACAAAAGCGAGAAATCGTCTGGATTCTGAAACAGAGGAGCCGTTTCCCACAACTAAACTCAGGCCCAACACGCATAAGGGGGCAAGGCGCCTTAATAGTAGCTTACTGAATCATACAGATCAGTCGGAAAAAATATAATCTTGTAGGGGCAAAGAGATACCATGTAGTGTCTCAACAACTAATCAAGGGAAGTTTTAGCTGAGCAGATCTGGGCTTTCTCATAAACTGCATCTCACATATACATTATTTATGGCATGCTAATTGTTTTGTCTCATCAACCAGTGACAAAATAGTAGAGGGGGAAATGTTATCCTGAGTAATAAATTTCAATCAGAATAATAATCCGTAACAGGGGATGGGAGATAAAATTGTCCTAATGCATAACATAGTATCAAACAAGTAGACATAGCAGAGGGGATTGATAGATTGAACCTTTTTGGCTACAAAATCATCAACACGTGTTTTTTTACTTCAACGTTTACATGTGCTTGCTCTGCCTAAAAAACACCAAGCAGCCTTCCTAAATATCTAGGACAAAAGCAGAAGTTATCAAGTTAGAATGCGTCACCGCACCCAAAAGCGAAAACCATGTTTCTGCTACCTTCGTAAGTGGAAGGTTACTTCTCACCTATAGACGATCTTTGCTACGAGGCTCACACACTTTCTAGGCAGCTTCTTTGTGCAGTACCTATCAACGAACAACAACAATCTATCAAATCAGATAGAATATTTAGTATTACTACAATATCATTGGTAATCACTGGGTGCAAAAACTGAGATTTCTAAGTGGAAGCATGTGGGATATAGTGCTAGTGGGCACATACGCAACTTCATGCCTTTTTTGGTCATGCCTCCGGGTTCACAAACCCTTGCAGATCTTCCACTTCAATTAATCTGCTTGGCACATAGTAATTAGCACATTTCCATGAAAAAACACATCAAATCTGCAAGATTATAGTAGAACCCAAACTGATATTGTAACACCCCACTTTCTGTAACCCTGTTTAGGTAGTGTTTAGTGAGCCAAAAATGAGGGCCAACAAAAACTTTTTGTGCAAACCTCTGGGAGAACTATTTCTTGCTTGCTTGTCTTGGTTGTTATGTTAATAATGTCTGTTTGAGTTGCTTGTTGAAACAATATTTTGAACCAACACAATCTTTGTGCCCTTGTGATTGTGCCTTTATTTATGCTTCTAGCTATTTTTTTTCCAAAACCATTATCTTGGCAACCTCTCCTTTTTCAAATAAATTTTATTTGTCCAAAATAAGCGCCAAGATTTATCTTTGAGACAAAGCTTTTATCAAAACTAGTATTTACAAAATTATTGGGACCCACAAAGTAGAATGGTCCCACTATTTTAAAAACTTATATTTTGTTGATATTTATAAAAGGATTTCAAACACCTTTAAGAAAACTTCCTAAATGGGGACGTTATGTCTCCACTAGTTTCTGAAAATTCTATAAGAGCTTTACTCCTTTATTTGAAATTCTTTTCTACTTGACCATGGCATGATCACCATTGAGCACTTATTCAATCATTGTTTCTGGTAATGCTAGATTAGCTGCAAATAATTAACCTGGTGTGGTGAGTTGACTTTGTGTGACTTTGTTTGACTTTGATGTGTTGTTTGTGTGTAGTTATGATCCCTAGGTAGGCCTGTGGCCTAACCCATTCAACATCCACCAATTAATATTTTTGTCCCATGTAGGTTATTTTCATCCTATCTTTCAAATGAAACCTATCTGGTTATTTTCCTCTCAATCCTGAATCCCTAACTCTAATGTCTTAGTCTTATCATAAGACATTAGGAGCCCCTTTTTGAGGAATTTTAGACCCAACCAAACTATTCCAAGGAAAGCATCCATGGTGTTATTGGAATCATCTACATCCCATTTTAGGAGGCTCCTCTCAGTTTTTGCAAAATATTTTTTTTCTTGCAGTCATTTTATCGAACACCTAGTGTGCAGACTATCTTAGTGTCTGTTAACAGATTCAATTTTCTAACACTTGTATTAAGCTCATCTATCCTATCCATGGCAATGTACCTTCCTAGAACTCATCTTTGATATATATTCTTCCATTCTTTCCATTGCCACCTAGTCATTTGAGGCCATCTGATACTTATTCTAATCCTGTTTCTGACCCAAATCAAACTACTGACCATTTGACTATTATCAATTGCACTTTTGCTCCCACTTTTAAACTTTGAAATAAATTGTTCAGAGACCATCCTATGACCTATTCCTCTTATTTTTGATCTACTCTAACTACCTATGCACTTGCATGTGCATTTTGAGGTATGCCACCTATTTATGTGACTAGGTTTTGAACCCTAGTCAAAACTGATTTCACTTTCTAGTTTTCCTTGATCCTCTTGGTAATTTGTTAGCACTCATCATAAGATCTCTCCATAAATTCATTTCCTCTCTACTAGCATTTGGAAATGTTACTTTTGCACAATATCACTTTACCTCCATCAAAATAACTAATTCTCTATCTCATCTTTCTTACTTAACAAAATGCATATGATTGGTAACCATGATATTTCATGCACCTTTTTCATCTCATCAAGTATTTTATAATCTCCAACCCCGTTATCCTATTCCTATAGGACCCTATGGACCCAAAAACCCTAGTGGTTCATCTCCAAATTTTCAAAATCTTGTCTCAAGTAGAATAGGGCAAATCCTCACGTTTCAATTTTTAGTGATCTTGCCTAACATCAAATAAACTCTTCCAAATTGGAAATATTGTTAGTCTCATCAAATCAAACCCATCTAATCCTTCTATGCATGCCATTGTTTGGTGCATATGAGACTAGCCAACAATCCCAAAATTCGCATCATGCATGAAATCCCCCCCCCCATATCTATCACTATCTATTTCAAAATTATTTGAAACACCACCAAACCCTTCCACTAACCACTCCAGCATCACCACCACCCTCTGGTCGAAATGTACTGTAGTAGCACCCTCTCTTCCTTGTCCTCTAGTGCTTGGAGGTAGCTATTGGAAAGACACATGCATATTTTAAAATCTTGCAAAACATGTCTAAACCTTGCAGCCACTTTCCCTTCTCCAACAAGCCACGACCCCTGTCCCTCTCTGTCCCTCTCCACCGCCTCTACTGCCCAACCAGACGCCATCACACCACCCAAAACCCTAACATGAGCTTGGTTCACCATGCATCACCACCTCTCTGTATATAAGCCGCATACCCCCCTTCTAGCCCGTCTCTGCTTCCCATTATGCTCCCACACCTCCACCTTTACTCCCCAGAATGCCCAGACCACCCATTCTGTTCTGCACCAGAGAGGAGAGGAGGAAAGCTTCCTCCCAATCTGGGAGGAAGGAGACCACTGTGGCATCTCTCTGGACCATCTCTGTCCTCTATTTCCTTATGCATGCGAACCTATCCCCTGTAGCTACCTAACCCGCCGCCTCTTTTGACCCAGGGATGCCATCTTTGAGCCCCTCCAAGCTCCCAGGAGGTCCTCACTGTCGCCGCCGTGCAGATCTGCTTCCCGGGAGAAACTCCGACCATCCCGCACCTTGTCGAGCTTGTCCCGTCACACCGCGTCACCTCGTCGCATCCCCGTGGCCAGATCTGCCCTCTAGGTAAGCCCCCGAAGGGTTCTAGCAGGTTCTAGGGTTTCTGCCCCTATTGCTGCAGCCGGAGGTAGGAGACAACCCGGGACCGTCGATCACGACTTGATCGAACGGCCCAGGGCGCTCCATACCGATTCGGACAGCGGCTGCCGCTGACCGGCGGAGCCCACTGGTCAGCTCGTTTAAAACTCGGCCTCCCACGTGTCCTGCTAGGATGGGCCGGCCGGCGCCAGATCGGGCCCGGATCTGGTTAGATCTAGCCCGTTTCGTATTTTTTTTCTAGGAAATTGGTTAAACTTTAATTAGAATCTGCAAGATTGTATAAATTGTAGAAAAATAATTATAAGCCCAATTTGAATGATTCAAATTTCTGTGAACTCCTTAGAGTATTATCTATCTACTGGTACTAGTTGCATGTCATTTTAAACCCTGTAGAATTACTTGATTTTAAAATTGGTAGATCTAGTCACTTATCATTCATAAATCCAAATCTGATGTTTTGTGCAATATAATTATGTGATTCCAATTTTCAGTGATGCCCTGCAACCTTGTGAAGCATGAGGAACTAGGTTTGTTATTTTAGGAGCATTATTTTTCCTACAGTAATTACTTTAGTGATCTTAGGATTTTGCATGGTTTTATTTATTGTGCTTAGAATAATTATTATTTTTGAGTGATTCCACCTCTGGTGTGTTCTGCATCTCATTAGCTATCTAAAATGGTCTCTGGTAGAATTTTAGGATCTACAGAAAGTTTTAAGGAATTATATTGCTATTCTAGTGTTAAGTGGGAATAGGTAATTCATTATAATTCACCTTTTTAATATTTTGATTTGATTCCAATTGTGTTGATTCTGTAGTATTGTTAGCTATCTGTAAGTATACTGGATTCCATGTTTTGATTTCCATTGATGCCTGCATGTTGTTTGGGAGTGTAGGGTTAATTTCTATTAGAAATGGTTTTCCCTATTAATAGAGTGACTGAATTGTCGTCGTGGTGTAACAACATATGCCATGGGATGGATTAAATAGGGGCCGAACTAGATGCTGGAGGATTCGGGAGAGGGGAATGAGCTGAGAAGCACGACAGAAAGGGACACAGATCTACCCAGGTTCGGGGCTCTCGTAAGGAGATAACACCCCTACTCCTGCTCTACTAGTTGTATATTTGGATCGATGGAGTACACAACAATGGTGCTTCCAAGCTCTCTGCGAGAGGAGAAAGATGAACTGCTAAGTGTAGGAACACTGAATGACCAACCCCTTACTAGAGCTCCCTGTGCCACCTTATATAGCGGTGGCCAGGGTTACAACGGTCACATGAGACTAGGAGACACCAACTACACTCCAAACAGGACCTGCTGACGATGGCTGAGACCCTTGACTTTGTCCCTGATTGCTCTCGATGGGACTCCACATCCCTGTACCTTGTACTTCTTGGACTGTGACCTTACCACTGTGAGGTAAGGGCTGTACTTGTGCACAGTAAGGGTTGGTAAACCACCACTGTGCACCCTGTCAATATGATCTCCCTCCATACTTGGCAGAATCTCTCCTTGATTGTAGAGACAAGACACCTTGGTTGACTTATATATCCCGGATATGACCGTTGGCCATATCATGGACCTATGTGCCAGATCAATGACCTATGAAGGTCGGGTAATCCGGCCTCTCCTGCTCCTGCACAACATATCAAATAGGTTAGGCCGGCATATCTATGCATATGCCGGCGCTCCTCAATAAGTATCCCGGTTATACCGGCATATCTGAACTCTAGCCGGGATACACTTATATGCCGGTACGGCCCACGCTCTTATATTCCGGCCAGACCCTACCTTGGTCAACTAGCATAAAGTCAACCATATTCCTTGTATCTTTCTAGTATCTTGACCCTACCGGGGGTCACCCCCCCCCCCCGACACTAGTCCCCGAAGCTGTCGAGGTCCCCCAGTCTTAACTGAGGGGCCTTGATAGGTTCAACATGATATCTATTTCCTTATATTCTGGCTCTTGACCATACACCGGCGATCATATTTTATGCCGGCTCCTCTTTCTTCTCCAAAAGTTAATCCGGCCGGTCCCGGGGGTATTCCGGACAGAACTGTTCCATGCTCGGTCACGCCGGCACATAATTAAGGCTTCCTCGAGAAGCTAAGTCCGACAGTTTGCATCGAAACTTGCAACTGCTCTGATATCACGAACGGTCACATGAAGTGATGGTTCACAGTGCATTTACTGTGTACCATCATTGCCTAGTGGCACGGTTACAGGAATCGCCGCCCCACTTCGTGCCGCCACATGGTGACTTCCCGCAGAAACGGTCAGGGTAGTGGAGCACTTACCACGATCCCCATGACCCTGGTCCCGTGGTATAAATACAGGGGTGGGGGTAAACTTGCTATTTTTACCCCACAGTGTCTTCTTCTTCCTCCGCTCCCTTGTCTCTTGCGCTTCGCCGCCGGACCGAGGAACAGAAAAGGAGCTCCGCCGCTGTCGCCCTCCTGCACGCCGGCGCCTCTACTCACCGACGTACGACATCTTCACCTTCATCGCCACTGTTGCCGCTCCCTCTCCCGGACATTACCGGGGGAGATTGGATCTCCATCTGCAAGCTCGCCGCCGTTCCATCGCCGCTGGCCAAGCTTCGGTAAGTTCTTCCTTCTCTGTTCTTCTTCTCTCATGCTTTTTTGTAGCCTTGCACTGGTAATATTGCCCGCTTAGATCTTCAGTAGTTTCCTTACTTAGTATCTCATTGACTCGATTAGCATTGCCAGTGATATTCTTCGGTAGTTCACAGATGTTCTTCCGTAGGAATTATATCCATGTTTATTTCTAGTTTTAACTGCATTGATAGATCTTCTTTTCCTGCTAACTTCGGTGAGAGTGGTATGCAGGAGAGACTAACCTCCCTCTTTACCCTTCTTCTGATAGGACTAACATCACGGGACTCCGGCTCTCACGCCCTGTCCCGGCCACCAAGATGGCTTCCTCGAGCATGACTGCCACCTCGGCTTCGGAGGAAGATAACTCGGCCCAGCTCCAAGGATGCTCCGGCTGGGAGGGGTCAGAGGTTACTCCAGCCGACATATCCTGGATCACCACCACCAGAAGAGTTCCGAAGGGTGTTGCATGCTGGCTACCGGCAGGAGAGAATGTGCCGGCACCTGAACCCGGCGAACGCGTCGTGTTCATCGCCCACTTTGAGCGGGGCTTTGGTCTGCTGGCGTCAGATTTCTTTCGGGACTTCCTTGACACTTAAGATTTGCAGCCTCACCATATCCCGGTGAATGCGGTGATGATTCTCTCTGCCTTCGCCGTTTTCTGTGAAGGCTTCGCCGACATAGAGCCTTTCACCCAAGCTTGGGCGAAGTATTTCCAACTGCGGAAACAAGTTGTTCAAGAACCGCCCTGGAGCAAGGATGACCCACCGGAGATGGCTCAGGAGAAGAAGGACCGCCCCATGACCCAATGTGGTGCGGCCACCATAATGTCCCGGAAGGGCTCTGACTTTCCCAAGGTGGAGCTGCTTGAATCTTGCAAGAAGTGGCAAAAGAGCTTCTTCTACATCAAGAATACCACGGATGTTGATCTGCTCAACCTGCCGCCATTCGTGGATGAGCCTTGGTGATGAAGAGCTGGACGTACAACCCGAAGAACACCGTGATGCCGGTTAATGCCCTCCACCGGGTTAAGGGCGAGCTGCGGGATGCCGGCCTCACTCCTCAAGACTTGGTGGCTTGCTTTATCAGCCAGCGCGTCTCCCCTCTGCAGCGCCGGTCACATAAAATTTGCCAGATGAGCGGGCCCATGGACCCCACCCGGCATTCTACACACGAGCTGACTCCGGTCGACATCCTGTGGAGGATTAAAGACATCTGCAAGTCCTCTCAGGCCACCTTTGCCTGGGGGCTTGAACCATACAGCCGGGATTGCCCCGCCCCGATGGTAAATCCCTCTGGCCGATACATAATCTCTTGCCCGGCATATAGATATCTAAGCTGACACATTTCTATTTACCGACACTTATCATGCTTGGCCCAAGATACTGTTATTTTGCCGACATACTCCTGCTTCTGATCAATTGACTTTGCCCTTATGCAGAAATTCAGCTTCCAGGCTATGGAGAACTCCCGCATCACGATAGCTGCAGATCGCACTGCTGCGGACGCAGAAGACCCAGATCATTGGGACAAGCTACCCCGGAACACCCGTGCTGCTTCTGCCACGGGTAAGGCCTCTTCATCCCGTTATTTCACTCAAGACTGGAGTGATGATGATTCCGATGAAGACTGCCGGATGTTTATCTGTCCAACACCTCTCGCTTATGCTCTTCCTACAACACCTCTTGCTCATGCCTTTCCAATGCCGTCCTCAGTTATCCCGGACGAGGAAGTCATCGATGCTGCCCCATTAAACCAAGGACCTCCCCCTCCCGGCATGCGCATTGGCCGAAAGCATGGGGTTAGGCCCCAGCCTGAGCCAACACAGAAAAGGCAGAAGGTTGGGACGCTGCTAGTGCCAAGTTGACGTGGAAGCAGACAGTCCTTGTGCGTGGTGGATGACCAGCCCGTTGGGAACCCCAAGAGGAAGGTATGATGAATATAGCGGCTAGTTCTCCCTCAGTTAAGAAACCAAGGTTTAATGTCGATCTTGAAGAGGAGAGACAGCGATGACTGAAGGTGATGCTTGCTAGTTTGCGACAGCAGCGGACAATTTATATATGGTGCCTCGTCCAAGCTTTGCTTGCTAGCTGCAACGTGGAACCTGCACACACACAAACAAATACTTTGCTCCCAACTTACGATGAGGTTGTCAATCTCACCGGTTTGCTTGAAACAAAGGTTATGAGCGTATCGAGTGGAAAACAATATAGTATGCGAGTAAAGTAAACAGTACGAGAAAAGTAAACAGGTGATAGCAATATGATGTAAATAGGACCGGGGTCCATAGTTCACTAGTGGTGTCTCTCCATAGATAAAATAGCACATGCTGGGTAAACAAATTACAGTTGGGCAATTGATAGAATAAAGATAAACGTGATATGTCAAGAAGATCACTATGAGATTTACTCTGGGCATTACAACAAAATACATAGACCGCCATCCAACTGCATCTATGACTAATAATCCACTCCCGGGGATATCAATCCGAACACCCCAGTAGTATTAAGTTGCGAACAACAGATAATTGCATTAAGCAAAGTGTGTAATGTAAACAAAGCATATGCCCTTGAGCATATGAATGTTGTTTTCTCCCTAGTAGCAACAGCACATCTACCACCTTAGAGGTTTCTGTCACTCCCCCAGGTGAAATAGAGGCATGAACCCACTATCGAGCATAAATACCCCCTCTTGGAGTCACTAGCAACTACTCGGCCAAGATAGCTACTAACAACGGAGAGCATGCAAGATCATAAACAACATAGATATAACAAAAGATATAATTCAGTATAGCAACTTAATCATAAACACCAATATTCATCGGATCCCAACAAACCAAACATGTAGAATTACATAACGGTGATCTCAATCATGTAGGGCAGCTCATGAGATCTAAACATGAAGCACATGGTGGAGAAGACAACCATCTAGCTACTGCTATGGACCCATAGTCCAAGGTAGACTACTCACTCATCGCTCCGGAGGCAAGCATGGCGATGAAGAAGACCTCCGATGGTGATTCCCCTCTCCGGCAGGGTGCCGAGAAGAGCTTCTGGACCCTCCCAATCTTCGGGTCGACGGCGGCGGCGGATCGCGATGTGTTCTGGAAATCTGATCGGGTACTTAGGTTTTTTCCGTCGGGGGGTCTTTATAGGCGAAGGGACGATGTCAGAGGAGGGGCCAGGCCCCCTCACGCGGGCCCCGCGCGGCGAGGACCCTGGCGGCGCCGCCCACGCGTGTGGGGCCCTGGTGGCCCCCCTCCTACTTCTCTTCGGATCTCTGGAAGCTTCCGGGTAAAATAAGACTTCAGGAACTTATTTCGTCCAATTCCGAGAATATTTCCTGTGTATCACTTCTGAAACACAAAAACAGCAGAAAACAGGGAACTGGCACTATTGCAACTCGTTAATAGGTTAGTTCCGGAAAATGCATAAAAGTGCCACTAAGTGTAATGAAACAATAGGCAAATGGTGTAAAAACAAGCATGGAGCATCAAAAATTATAGATACGTTGGAGACGTATCAAGCATCCCCAAGCTTAACTCCTGCTCGTCCTCGAGTAGGTAAGTGATAACAAAGAATAATTTTTGAGGTGACATGCACGTACACAATCTTGATCATATATGTAAGCATTTGTGAGCTGGGATCATAAGAACTTAAAACATGGGCATGAAGATATAATCATGACAATAAGAAACTTAGCAACCATGTTGTAAACATGCAAATGAACACAAACAAAAGACCATGATAATGACACAGTGAAAGTGAAACGTGTGTTCAAATCATAAGGAAAAACATACAAATGGTTTTCAGCTTGTCCTTCAAAGAGAGCAAAACATAAATGCATAGGACACCTTCAAGTTTTAAGAGGGCGACTAGATACAAATAATTTAAGAACAAGTGAAACCAATCATCATGAATCAATCAATGAACTTTGGGACAATGCATATCACACTAAGAATGACAACTATGCTCTCTTAATGGTGCATAGAGAAAGAAGGTGGTGACTCAACATAAAAGTAAAAGAAAGGCCCTTCGCAGAGGGAAGCAGTGATTGCAAGTTTTATAACCTTCAAAAATTATGGTACTTACCGTCTTTGAGCTCTCATTGCCCCCATCATAAGCATCTTGAATGGTTAAAGTTAATGCGAGAACAATTATGATGCATATGCTTGACAAATCATAAGTTGAAAACCTCGTGCCCCGTGAATACGAGTACCCAAACCTCATGCTACTTTACTTAGAGTCCCAAGCAAGGCTCTTGTCATTGTAAGTATATGCATATCATTGAGAACTGCCAATGGGGTACCTCCGTGCCCGATGACATGGAACAAGCCCACACCAAAATGACAGGACAAGCAGACAATGAACACCTCGACATCTCTTTTATTTGCCTTTTGTTTAGCTTTTTATTGTGAGATGCGGCGTCGTATGTTCACCATGGGTATGCTGCAAATTTCCACCATTAATTATGCATGGCTTAGATTGGCGGCCCGGCGTTTCCCTAACACATATACAAACTCCATGATCCCCACAAGATTCCCAATTCATTTCACACCGCGGGCATCCATAAACAAAAGATCACGATATCAACTCAATTAAGATGTGCAATGTTGAAAGCTTGCCCATGACAGCATGGCTGGGCTAGAATCCAACTTACAACTTGCAAGCATAACAACTCAACATAAGAGACCACAATGTCAAATTTTTAAGAACATGAAAAAGTAAAGTGTGCCTTCCGGTTCGTGAGAGCTTTACTGACCGAATTTCACATAACACTGGTAAGAGTTTAATTTGAAGAGAAAATAAAAGCAAGTCAAATTTACTTGGAATAGCAAATTGCTAGTAGGCATGTATGGTGGACACTTTGGAAAACTTTGGCTTTTAGGAGTTGGATGCATGAGTAGAGCTCATACTCAGTACAAGGCGAGGGCTAGCAAAAGACTGGGAGCGACCAACTAAGAGAGCAATAATGGACATAATCATGCAAAGCGACAAAGCGACATTAAAAGAAGCATAAGATGGCATCAAAAGTCAAAAACTAAATGATCATGAAGGCTATTGGCGACTTTGTAAGAGTCTAACATGTGTGAGCATGCGCCAGGTCATCCCAAATAAAGCATCAAGGAGAAAACCAAAATAATGCTTCCATACAATAAAAACAACGCATGATTTTTTCAAAGGCTCATTAAGCAATCTCAGTTATTTGAGACAAGTCATGCTACAGCAAAACCCCTAAGCATACTATCAAAAAGACATCAAGCATGACATGAAAAAGCCTAAGCCGCAGTCTACACAAGCTCCTTCTTGTACCACTATTTTGCACAAAGCTTTTTCTCTTTTCCAACACCATTTGAAATTTTTATAAACACCTCTTTTGATGAAAACCAATAAAGATCAGAGGCAAAAATACACCTTGATGAAAAGATATGACAAGATCTGAACGCAAATCAAGGCAAAAACGAAAACCAAAAGCAGTAGCAGAAAAAGAAGAACGCTCGATGAACGATAAGAGTGAAAACTAGAGCATTCTTAGCAAATGAAAACGAGTACATCTCCTCCAAAGAAAATTTGTTGGGGTCCAACCATTTATTGCAGCAAACAAACAAACTAAACCAACTAAGAAAACTAAAACAACTGACACTCCAAGAAAAACACATAGTGCATGAAGCAATAAAAATATAGTGTCTTGAAAGGTGACCTGATTTTTGCCGATGAAGAAGGGGTGCCTCGGGGGCATCCCCAAGCTTTGACGCTTGTACTTCTTGGATATTTCTTGGGGTGATGCATGGGCATCCCCAAGCTTGAGCTTTTGTCCATTCTTCAACTCATCTCATCATTCTCCAATCCCTACACTTGAAAACTTCCTTCATACAAAACTAAACACAATTCTATTAGCAACATTAGTGCAAGCATAACATATAATCAACCCTCTATTTGCTTCAGGTTTCAACTCAAAACCACCACATATATAGCAAATACTACTGTAGCAGCCTCCCCAAAAGTTCCATGATCAAAAGAACTCAAAAAGAAAGCGATAAAGTGGCAAACACAAATATTGGCAGAAATCTGTCAAAACTGAACAGCTGACAAAGGTCGAATTTTTGAGGGATTTTCTGTTGCTCAAATCAAAAAGTGTTCAACTAACAAAAGTTTGGATATAACCTGGGGCATATGCACAAGAAATCGCAGGTCCAAAAGATAAACAGAGATTTTTCACGAATTTTTACGGTGCAGCACCGAAAACAGTTTCAGGACAGCAACATCCCCAAATCTTTACCTCACTCAAATTAGAGGCTTCTCTTGGCACAAAAACGAAATAAACAAGATAAGGAGCGGTCATTACAGTAGTAATGACTTCCAAGACTCAAATAAAAGAAAAAGTACTAAAAATGAAACATTGGGTTATCTCCCAAGAGTGCTTTTCTTTAACGCCTTTGAGCTAGGCGCAGAAAATTGCGAATCAAGTAATATCAAGTGATGAAGCATCAAGCTCATAATTTGCTCTAAGAATAGAGTCAAAAAGTAATTTCTTTCTTTTCCTAGGGAAGTGTTCCATACCTTTCTTTAGTGGAAATTGATATTTGATAGTGCCTTCCCTCATATCAATGATAGCACCTATAGTTTGAAGAAAGGGTCTTCCCAAAATAATAGAACATGAAGCATGGCATTCAATGTCCATAACAAGAAAATCAACGGGAACAAGGTTATTGTTAACCACAATAAGAACATCATTAATCCTTCCCAAAGGTTTCTTCTTAGCAACATCAGCAATAGGAACATCAAAATAACACTTTTCAAGTGGTAGATCAAGCATGTCATAAATTTTCTAGGCATGATAGAAATACTAGCACCTAGATCACATAAAGCATGGCAATCATAACCATTAACATGCATATCAATGATGGGTTCCCAACCATCTTCTAACTTCTTGGGAATAGAGGCTTTTTGCTTCAACTTTTCATCCCTAATCTTTATGAGAGCATTGGTAATATGCTTAGTAAAAGCAATATTTAAAGAACTAGCATTGGGAGTCAAAGCAAGCTTTTGCAAGAACAAAATTACTTCAGATATATTGCAGCCATCAACATCAAAATCATTAAAAGAAGTAGAGCTATCATCTCCCACACTCCGAAAAATTTCAGCACTCTTTTGAGAAAAAGTTTTGGCAGTTTTAGGCTTTTTAACACAAGGAGTGGGAGTTTTCTCTATACCAATCAAAGTAAGAGGATTGCTATCAGTAGGAGCAACATCATTAGAGGTAGTAATGGTACATACCTTCATCTCTCTAGCCATCTCATCTTCTCTTTCCCACCTGGCATGCAATTCCGCTAACAATCTAATATTTTCATCAATTCCAACTTGAATAGCATTAGCAGTAGCAAAAACATTGTTCTCTTTCACATCACTGGGCAACACTTTTAATTTCAGAATTTCAACATCATGAGCAAGGCTATTAACTTTAGAAGCAAGAATATCAATTTTGCCTAACTTTTCCTCAATAGACTTGTTAAAAGCAGTTTGCTTACCGATGAAGTCCTTGAGCATTACCTCAAGCTCGGAGGGCGCGACCCTAGTGTTGTTGTAGGAATTACCATAAGAGTTACCATAACCATTACCATTAGTAGAAGGATACGGCCTATAATTGTTACTAGCAAAATTGTTCCTATAAGCATTGTTGTTAAAATTATTGTTTCTAATGAAATTCACATCAACATGCTCTTCTTGAGCAACCAAAGAGGCCAAAGGAACATTATTAGGATCAACATGAGTCCTATCATTAGCAAGCATAGCCATAATGGTATCAATCTTATCATTCAAGGAAGAGGTTTCCTCAACAGAATTTACCTTCTTACCTTGTGGAGCTCTCTCGGTGTGCCATTCAGAATAATTTACCATCATGTTGTCGAGTAACTTTGATGCGGCGCCCAAGGTAAGCGTCATAAAAGTGCCTCCAGCAGCTGAATCAAGTAGGTTCCTTGAAGAAAAATTCAGTCCTACATAAAAAGTTTGGATAATCATCCAAGTAGTCAGTCCATGAGTGGGGCAATTCTTTATCATAGATTTCATTCTTTCCCAAGCTTGAGCAACATGTTCATTATCAAACTGAGTAAACTTCATAATATTGCTGCGCAAAGCTATAACCTTAGCAGGAGGATAGTATCTACCAATAAAAGCATCCTTACACTTAGCCCATGAATTAATACTATTCTTAGTCAAAGACAGCAACCAATCTTTAGCTTTTCCTCTCAAAGAAAAAGGAAACAACTTGAGCTTAATAATATCACTATCAACATCCTTATATTTATGCATCTCACATAGCTCAACAAAATTGTTGAGATGAGCTGCAGCATCTTCAGTACTAGCACCAGAAAATTGCTCTTTCATAACAAGGTTCAATAAAGCAAGCTTAATCTCATAAAAGTTTGCAGCAGTAGCAGGTGGTGCAATAGGAGTGTAGATAAAATCACTATTGTTCGTGCTAGTAAAGTCACACAACTTGGTGTTTTCAGGATTGGCCATTTCAGCAAAACAAAAGTAAACAAGTAAAAACAGCTACCAAGGATTCTAATTTTTTTGGGTTTTTGATATAAAACAATGCAGGTAAAATAAATAAAGTAAAGCAAAGCAATAACACAGTAAAGGATGTGTGTGCGAAGAACTCCCCTCACAGAAGTCTTCTCTTCCTCCCCGGCAACAGCGCCCAAAAAATAGCTGCTAGTGCCAAGTTGACGTGGAAGCAGACAGTCCTTGTGCGTGGTGGATGACCAGCCCGTTGGGAACCCCAAGAGGAAGGTATGATGAATATAGCGGCTAGTTTTCCCTCAGTTAAGAAACCAAGGTTTAATGTCAATCTTGAAGAGGAGAGACAGCGACGACTGAAGGTGATGCTTGCTAGTTTGCGACAGCAGCGGACAATTTATATATGGTGCCTCGTCCAAGCTTTGCTTGCTAGCTGCAACGTGGAACCTGCACACACACAAACAAATACTTTGCTCCCAACTTACGATGAGGTTGTCAATCTCACCGGTTTGCTTGAAACAAAGGTTATGAGCGTATCGAGTGGAAAACAATATAGTATGCGAGTAAAGTAAACAGTACGAGAAAAGTAAACAGGTGATAGCAATATGATGTATATAGGACCGGGGTCCACAGTTCACTAGTGGTGTCTCTCCGTAGATAAAATAGCACATGCTGGGTAAACAAATTACAGTTGGGCAATTGATAGAATAAAGATAAACGTGATATGTCAAGAAGATCACTATGAGATTTACTCTGGGCATTACAACAAAATACATAGACCGCCATCCAACTCCATCTATGACTAATAATCCACTCCCGGGGATATCAATCCGAACACCCTAGTAGTATTAAGTTGCGAACAACAGATAATTGCATTAAGCAAAGTGTGTAATGTAAACAAAGCATATGCCCTTGAGCATATGAATGTTGTTTTCTCCCTAGTAGCAACAACACATCTACCACCTTAGAGGTTTCTGTCACTCCCCCAGGTGAGCATAAATACCCCCTCTTGGAGTCACTAGCAACTACTCGGCCAAGATAGCTACTAACAACAGAGAGCATGCAAGATCATAAACAACATAGAGATAACAAAAGATATAATTCAGTACAACAACTTAATCATAAACACCAATATTCATCGGATCCCAACAAACCAAACATGTAGAATTACATAACGGTGATCTCAATCATGTAGGGCAGCTCATAAGATCTAAACATGAAGCACATGGTGGAGAAGACAACCATCTAGCTACTGCTATGGACCCATAGTCCAAGGTAGACTACTCACTCATCGCTCCGGAGGCAAGCATGGCGATGAAGAAGACCTTCGGTGGTGATTCCCCTCTCCGGCAGGGTGCCGGGAAGAGCTTCTGGACCCTCCCGATCTTCGGGTCAACGGCTACGGCGGATCGCGATGTGTTCTGGAAATCTGATCGGGTACTTAGGTTTTTTCCGTCGGGGGGTCTTTATAGGCGAAGGGACAATGTCAGAGGAGGGGCCAGGCCCCCTCACGCGGGCCCCGTGCGGCCAGGACCCTGGCCGCCCCGCCCACGTGTGTGGGGCCCTGGTGGCCCCCCTCCTACTTCTCTTCGGATCTCTGGAAGCTTCCGGGTAAAATAAGACTTCAGTAACTTGTTTCATCCAATTCCGAGAATATTTCCTGTGTATCACTTCTTAAACACAAAAACAGCAGAAAACAGGGAACTGGCACTGTGGCAACTCGTTAATAGGTTAGTTCCGGAAGATGCATAAAAGTGCCACTAAGTGTAATGAAACAATAGGCAAATGGTGTAAAAACAAGCATGGAGCATCAAAAATTATAGATACGTTGGAGACGTATCAGGCGCCCAACCCGAAGAAACCAAGACCTGTTGCCTCGGGGTAAGTTTCTTTTCTTTATATTGTTTCCGACATATTTCTTCCTTTGATTACTAACTTGGTGTTTTCTCACTTTTAGGGCTCCTCTTGCGCCGGAACATGCTTCCAGCTCAAGTGCCAGCCCCAATATTGAAAAGCCGACGGCCACTGCCGCCCCCGACATACCCTCTGCAAGTGACACTACTTCCCCGGCGCCGGCATCTTCGCATGCGCCCAATAAAACCACTTCCCCGGTGAAGGACGATCCTCCGCTAGAGCAAGACAATTCTGCCCCCGACATCCATATGGACTCGGGGGCTCAACAGGATCCTTCGGCTTCTGATGTCTGATACTCCTAGTTGATGTGGGAGATCAGAGGTCCTTGTGCGTGGTGAATGACCAGCTCGTTGGGAACCCCAAGAGGAAAGTATGATGAGTATAGCAGCAGATTTTCCCTCAGTTAAGAAACCAAGATTTATCGATCAGGAGAAAAGCAGACAATGACGACTGAAGGTGATGATTGCTAGTTTGCGATAGCTTCGGACAATTTATATATGGCGCCTCGTCCAAGCTTTTCTTGCTAGCTGCAACGTGGAACCTGCACACACACAAACAAATACTTTGCTCCCAACTTACGATGAGGTTGTCAATCTCACCGGTTTGCTTGAAACAAAGGTTATAAGTGTATCGAGTGGAAAACAGTAAAGTATGCGAGTAAAGTAAACAGGTGATAGCAATATGATGGAAATAGGACCGGGGTCCACAGTTCACTAGAGGTGTCTCTCCATAAGATAAATAGCACATGCTGGGTAAACAAATTACAGTTGGGCAATTGATAGAATAAAGATAAACGTGATATGTCAAGAAGATCACTATGAGATTTACTCTGGGCATTACAACAAAATACATAGACCGCCATCCAACTGCATCTATGACTAATAATCCACTCACGGGGATATCAATCCGAACACCCCATGAGTATTAAGTTGCGAACAACGGATAATTACATTAAGCAAAGTGTGTAATGGAAACAAAGCATATGCCCTTGAGCATATGAATGTTGTTTTCTCCCTAGTAGCAACAGCACATCTACAACCTTAGAGGTTTCTATCACTCCCCCAGGTTAAGTAGAGACATGAACCCACTATCGAGCATAAATACCCCCTCTTGGAGTCACTAGCAACTACTCGGCCATGATAGCTACTAACAACGGAGAGCATGCAAGATCATAAACAACATAGAGATAACAAAAGATAATATTCAGTACAGCAACTCAATCATAAACACCAATATTCATCGGATCCCAACAAACCAAACATGTAGAATTACATAACGGTGATCTCAATCATGTAGGGCAGCTCATGAGATCTAAACATGAAGCACATGGTGGAGAAGACAACCATCTAGCTACTGCTATGGACCCATAGTCCAAGGTAGACTACTCACTCATCGCTTCGGAGGCAAGCATGGCGATGAAGAAGACCTCCGGTGGTGATTCCCCTCTCCGGCAGGGTGCCGGGAAGAGCTTCTGGACCCTCCTGATCTTCGGGTCAACGGTGGCGGTGGATCGCGATGTGTTCTGGAAATCTGATCGGGTACTTAGGTTTTTTTTGTCGGGGGGTCTTTATAGGCGAAGGGGCGATGTCAGAGGAGGGGCCAGGTGGTCTCACACCATGGTGGCGTGGGCCAGGGGCTTGCTGCGCCACCCAAGCGTGTGGGCCCCTGGTGCCCCGCCTCCTACTCTCCTTCGGATCTCTGGAAGCTTCCGGGTAAAATATGACTTTAGAAACTTGTTTTGTCCAATTCCGAGAATATTTCCTGTGTATCACTTCTGAAACACAAAAATAGCAGAAAACAGGGAACTGGCACTGTGGAAACTCGTTAATAGGTTAGTTCCAGAAAATGCATAAAAGTGCCACGAAGTGTAACGAAACAATAGGCAAATGGTGTAAAAACAAGCATGGAGCATCAAAAATTATAGATACGTTTGAGACGTATCAAGCATCCCCAAGCTTAACTCCTGCTCGTCCTCGAGTAGGTAAGTGATAACAACAGAATAATTTTTGAGGTGACATGCACCTACACAATCTTGATCATATATGTAAGCATTGGTGAGCTGGGATCATAAGAACTTAAAACATGGGCATGAAGATATAATCTTGACAATAAGAAACTTAGCAACCATATTCTAAACATGCAAATGAACACAAACAAAAGATCATGAAAATGAAATAATTGTCGATGGATTTCGTGTCGCAAGAACACGGGGTACCACGCGACGGACCCAAAAGATTCGAACGCAGGGGGCTGAACGTGTGAGATCTTGGATCGCAACGAAACACGGTGACGGAAGACTCGAGTGTCGAACGCGCTACGCACTGCAGAGAGGGACGCCGGGCTTTACCCAGGTTCAGGGCCCTCGTGGTGAGGTAAAACCCCTACTTCCTGCCTTCTTGTATTGCAACGCGACACCTCGCGAGGAGTACAAGGCCTTGATTACAAAGCTCTAGTTGGCAGAGGTTGAAGAACCTGCGTGCCCAACTAGCAGCCTGAAGAAGATGAAGATTCGATCCCCTCTAAGGGGTGGCCTCCTCTACTTTTATAGCGCCAAGGTCCTCCTTCCCCTTATCTTCTTGGGGAAGGGGTTGCCACACACGGCCAAGGAGGGAGGACAGCTGTAGACTATGCTCTTCTGTAGACTTGGTCTTTGTAGGGTAGTGGCGCCGGTCCACAGGAGTGGGTGGAGGAGGCTGACGTCCTCCTCTGGCGCCCTGCACCGTCCATGCTATATTTAGGGGGGTGGCCAACTGCCACTGTGCCGCTTTGGGTAGGCACAGAGAAAGTTGGTCTCCTCCCTGTCGGGGGTAGCGTGGGCGGTACGCGGTCTTCTGCCCGTTATCTTCTTGCTCAGCACGAAAGCGTGCTGAGCTGACGTGGGCGTACCTTCTCTCCTCACCAGCAGGGCTCGTGAGGAGGTCTTCTGGTCCTTGGCAGTTTCCGTCGTCGTTCTCCTCACGAGGCGCCTCCTCGTGAGGGTCTTCTCCGTACTGAAGATTGTTGATTATCTCCTGGGCTGAAGATGGGCCGATGACGGGGCCCAGGAGCAGGTGGACCGGGATACCCCGGTATCCATTACACCGACAGTAGCCCCCGGGAGCCCGGCCCACAACGCGCCCTCTTGAGGAAGCGAAGGGTCGGGGGCCCCCGAAGCTGCTGGGCCCTCCAACAGCACGCGTCAACCGCGCGGTCAGAGGACCATGTGAAGATGCAGAGGATGCGGACACGTGTCGTGGCCGCAGCTGGCGAGACGAAACGGCGGCGATGCTACAGTCTCCGAGGCGTCATCCATCATAATGATGCGTCGCTTGACTGCAGAGCGCTGTGCCAACGCTTTGATTCCCGCGCTGGGATTTGACGTATCGACGCTGGATGCTCCCCTTAAATAGGTCCTCCTCGAGACCGTCGGCACTTCACCTCCTTCCTCCAGTGCCACTTCTGCTTCTTCTTCCCTGAGAGCATGGACCCTTCCAACTCCGCCGCCGCCGCCGGTCCAAGCTCTGGAACGAAGCGTCGAGGGCGCCCTCCGGGCAGCGGGAACAAGGCGAAAGTCCCGGCCCAGTGGAACCCCGGCGCCGGGGGCCCCTTGTGCATTGGCGCGCCGAGGCAGAACGAGGCGATTCGCCCAGCCTCGGGGACCTCCGGCGCCCTGACCCTCCGGGGCCCCGCACGCGGCGGAGCCCTGAACTCGCCGTCGCCGCTGGCGACGGCGCCTGCTCCCCGCGCCTCGGGGAGCATTGATCGTGCCCTCCGGGAGGTGGAGGCCGCCCTGGGCCCCCCTCCCCCTGCTGCAGATCTTCCGGCCCCGCCGGTGAACGGAGTGATCGCCACTCCGCGCCACCTGGCGGCGGCGATGCTGGGACCCCTCGTCGCCCCGGGGTCCCGATTCTTGGAGCTCCTCGTCGTCGTCGACGCCCCGGGCTTTAACTCCCTCCGGTTGCCCGACGCCATCCGGAGGGTGCTTCACGCCCACGGCCCAGCCGCCGGGGAGATCGCCCTGGGGGAACAGAGCAGGCCAGATCTCTTCTGGCCTGTGGACATCCTCTTCGGGCCGACCGGCAACGTCGTCCTCTCCGGCCGCTGGAGGCCCTTCGCCCTCGGCTGCCGCCTCCGCATTGGCGACCGCCTCGTCTTCCGCTTCAAGCTGGGGACCCTGGAGGCGACGGTGCGGATCTTCACCGCCGACGGCGTCCGCCGCACCTATCCCCAGCTCCCGGCGCAGTGAAGAGGAGGTCTTGGGCGGTAGTCTTCTGGGGAGGGGAGCTAGTCTCCTCCCCTTTTGTTGCGTAGTCCTTGCCGGCGGGGTATGCCCCGTCGTGCTCCACTCCATCCCCCGCTGGGGGGCTTAATGAAATCCAGTCGCTTAATCTTGTTGTCCTTCACTGTCCTGGCTATTCGCTCACTCGAGAGCCCTGGTGAGCTGTAGGCATCGACAGGAAGCCTCCCTCCACCTCAGAGCTCAGGACGGGTTCGGCGTCAGCGACACGGTAGATGACTCCTGAGACGAGAAGCTAAAGAAAAGGTTGGAAAACAAAAAACCCCAAATCCCCAAAAACGGAAAAACAAATCGATAAAACAAACGAAGAAAGAAGGCGAATAAGATGCCCCTGTGACCGGCACAGGGACCTTCTCCGTCGTGGAGGAGCGCGGCACTATCTGTGCCAGCAGCTAAGAGCAAATTGCCGCGCGTGGCGATTCACGGGGCCTTCCTCGTCGTTGAGGGAAGCTGGACCCTCACGGACGTGAAAACGTCGACGCTTAAGAGAGCCCAGAGACCGTCGACACCTCACAAGGATTGCTCGTGAGGTGAAGGGCCTGGCGCGGACCTCCGGATCTGCATCTCCTTCGCAAGATTTATCGGAGCGGCCTTGGTCTTCAATAATCCTGCCACATTAGGCCTTCCTCGAGAGAGGGAATCCTCCTGCGGATGCTAGTGCATCGACGCGTCTTTGCTCCCTCGTGAGGGTTGCTCACGAGGGGTAGGTCCTTAGCGGGTGCCATGGGCACACCTTGGACTTTTCCTCGAAGATTTTTTATTTTTTGGTGTACTTCGCGAGGAACTAAGCACCATGGGCATCCAGAGGTGATCGTTAATGGGGCCGTCACCCCCGACCAGAGCTCGCTCCCTTCGGGTTTTTCGGGCTTGCTGTTTTCCGGGCGAAGGCCCCAGCATAGACACCGTGCCTAGCCCGCTTCCGCGAGGAGTACAATCAGAAAATAAATGGACTTCATGCCATTTTGATGTCATGCCGAAGCAGAGGCGCTGTACTGCGCATTAACTTAATATCAGTGCTTAAGAGCAGATTGAGCTGATACAAGTGCCGTAAAAACGGTCTTTTTCTCCTCGTGAGGAACCTAAGGGTAGAACTTTCGCAGATGAGCTATGTTCCACGGGTTCCCCACCGGCACGCCTTCTGCGTTTTCCAGCCGCGCCGAGCCCGGCCTGGCGATGTGCGTCACCTTGAAGGGTCCTTCCCACATTGGAGACAGCTTGTGCAGGCCCTCGCGAGAGAGTATTCTCCTCAGCACCAGGTCGCCGACCTCCAGAGTTCTTGCTCGAACATGGCGGCTATGGTAGCGGCGTAGTCCTTGCTGGTACCTCGCGGCGCGGAGCGCGGCTTGGCACCGAGCTTCTTCGAGCAGGAGGAGGCGGTCCTTGATGAGGTCCTCTTGGCGGATTTCGTCGAAGGCGAGCACCCTTGGCGACCCGAACTTGACGTCGGTGGGAAGAACAGCCTCCGCCCCATAGACCAAGAAGAAAGGGGTCTCGCCAGTGGGTTTGGTGGCGGTGGTCCTGATGGACCACAAGATGGATTGGAGGTTGTCTAACCATTTTTTGCCGCAGGCCTCGAGCTTGGCGTTGAAGCTTTTCGTCTTGAGCCCTTTGAGCACTTCAGCGTTGGCGCGCTCGGCTTGGCCGTTGCTCCTGGGGTAGGCGACGGAGGCGAAGCAGTTTTTGATGCCGGTCGATGCGCAGTATTCCCGGAACAAGCCGCTGGTGAACTGGCTGCCGTTGTCGGTGATTATGCGGTTAGGCACACCAAAGCGACAAACCAGTCCACGGATGAACTTGACGGCGGACCTGGCCGGGATTGTGTACACCGGTTCCACCTCCACCCACTTGGTGAACTTGTCGATGGCGACGTAGAGGTAGCGATAGCCCCCTTGCGCTCTGGGAAATGGACCGAGGATGTCCAGCCCCCAAACTGCAAAGGGCCAAGTGAGTGGGATGGTGCGCAGCTCTTGCGCCAGCTGATGTATCTGCTTGGCGTGGAATTGGCACGCCTCGCACCTCTTGACCATCTCCGACGCATCTCCGAGCGCCGAAGGCCAGTAGAAGCCGCTTTGATATGCCTTCGCAGCTAGAGTCGTGGCTGAAGCGTGGTGTCCACATTCGCCGGCATGGATGTCCCTTAGAAGCTCTTGGCCTTGGTGAGTAGATATGCACTTCAGAGCGACGCCATTTGGGCAACGCCGGTACAGGTCACCATCCTTGACGCAGTAGCCCGACGCTTGCCGCACAATCCTCTCGGCCTCCTCTTCATCCTCAGGAAGCCTGCTGCTGGTGAGGTAGGCCTTGAGCTCGATTATCCAATCCACTCCCTCCTGCCGGGCCAATGCCAGAAGGACGCGGTCACCCGAAGGAGGCCCGCAATCCGGAGCCCCCTGCTCCGGCGGTGGCGGCAAAGCAGAAGGAGGAGGTGGTTCGAATGTCGACGGAGAAGCGGACGGTTTGAAGAGACGCTCCTCGAAGACGCCGGCAGGCTGTGCCAGGCGATGAGAAGCGCGCTTGGCGATCTCGTCGGCTTCCGCGTTTTCCCCTCTCGGGATGTGCTTCAGCTCCAAGCCTTGGAAGCGCTTTTCCATCTTTCGATGCTCCTCTAGATAAGCCGCCATGTGCTCATCCTTTGGAGTGTAGCTCTTGTTGGAGAAGTTCACAACCAGCTGTGAATCTCCTTTGACGATGAGGCGCTTGATGCCCAAAGCATTCGCAGCCCTTAAGACTGCAAGAAGTCCTTCGTACTCCGCGATGTTGTTGGAGACCTTGTGTTCCGGCCCAAAGCAGAGCTGCACAGCGTAGAAAAGCTTGTCTCCAAAGGGAGAGGTTAAGACAGCGCCTGCTCCCGCGCCCGGAAGGTTGAAGGCGCCGTCGAAGTGCATGACCCAGAGGCCCGGGGCCTCCTCTCCAGGGAGAGTCGACTCCACCTCTGGAGGCTCATCTACGAATGGATCAGTCCATTCTGCAGTGAACTCGGCCAAAGCCTTGCTCTTGATTACCTTTGTAGTTTCGAAGGAGATCTCGAAAGGCTGAAGCTCCACAACCCACTCGGCCACCCGCCCGGTGACATTGGGATTGCGCAGGACGGTTTCCAGGGGCCGATCGGTTACCACCTTAATCGGGTGACCCTGGAAGTAGTGGCGTAGCTTCCGCGAGGCGATGAGCAAGGTGTAGAGCAGCTTTTGCTGCATCGTGTAGCGCTCCCGCGCGTCGCGCAGTACTGTGCTGACGAAGTACACGGGCTTTTGCACCTTGACGACCCCCTCGGAAGGCTCCCCCTCAGGAGGCTTTTGAGTGTTGCTCTGAGAGAGCGGCTCAGTCGGCGAAGATCCCTCGGGCGGCTCCTCCCGAGGGGCGGGAGGTGAAGCGGCCTCTTCCTCGTGAGGAGCCCCCGAGCCTGGAGGAGTGACCTCCTTGGCGATTTCCTTGACGTCCCGCTCCGCGACGAGAACGACACTTGCAGTCCTTGGAGTTGCCGCGATGTAGAGTAGCAAGGGCTCGCGAGTCGTTGGGGCAACCATGATCGGGGGGCTCGTGAGGTACCTTTTTAACTCGGCGAAGGCCTTGTCAGCTTCCGGAGTCCACTCGAACTTGCCGGTGCGCTTCATGAGCTTGAAGAAGGGCAAAGCTTTTTCCCCACTCCTCGCGATGAAGCGCGCTAGGGCTGCCATGCACCCCGCGAGGCGTTGCATTTCCTTAAGATTGCGTGGAGGACGCATCTCTTCGATGGCCTTGACCTTGTCGGGGTTCGCCTCTATCCCGCGATTGGACACGAGGAACCCCAACAGCTTTCCCGACGGTACGCCAAAGGCGCACTTGGCGGGGTTGAGCTTGATGTTTACCTTCCTCAGGTTGACAAATGTTTCCTCCAGGTCCTCGATGAAGGTGTGACCCTCGCGGGTCTTGACGACGATGTCGTCGACGTAGGCTTCCGCATTCCTTCCCATCTGAGCCCCCAGGGCCTTACGCATGAGCCTTTGGAAGGTGGCTCCTGCGTTCTTCAGGCCGAAGGGCATACAGACGTAGCAGTACACCCCACAGGGCGTGATGAAGGCGGTCTTCTCCTCGTCCTCCTTTGCCATCTTGATCTGATGATAGCCGGAGAAAGCATTCAAGAAGCAAAGGAGGTCGCAGCCGGCGGTGGAGTCGACGATTTGATCTATCCTTGGGAGAGGATAAGGGTCCTTGGGACAGGCCTTGTTGAGACTTGTGAAGTCCACGCAGAGGCGCCCACTGCCGTTAGCCTTTGGGACGACCACCGGATTAGCAATCCAGGTGGGGTGGGCCACCTCGCGTATCAACTTGGCCTTCTTCAGCTTCTCTATCTCCTTGATGATGAAGTCTTGCTTCTCTTGCGCTTGCTTCCTAGTTTTCTGCTTCACGGGGTGTGCCTGAGGGCACACGGCTAAGTGGTGCTCAATCACCTCCCTGGGAACACCGGGCATATCCGACGGAGTCCAAGCGAACATGTCAGAATTTGCCCGCAGGAAGGTGACGAGCGCGCTTTCCTATTTGGGGGAAAGCCCTGCCCCGATGGTGACGAAGTTTTCGCAGCCCCCAGCCTGCAGCGGGACCTTCTTGCTTGCCGAGCGCTCTTGGGTAAACTGGGGCCTCCTCCCTGAGGGTACCGCAGCTTCCCCAATGCTCAAGTCCATCATGGGATGGTCCAGGTCCTCGCTTGGAGTAGGCGATGCAGAGGCGGCGAACTTCTTCCCTGTCGAACCCTGAGGGAGGGGCTCGAGAGAGGCCTTCTTCGCTGCAGCCCGCTCTTGGGACACGAGCTGCTTTTTCCTCGTGAGGTCACTGGAGTGTTCCAGTAGATCTTCGTCGGCGGGGAACATGGAGGCGGCCTCACGGTAGACATGCTCAACTGATCTGAGAGCATCCTTCTCATTGCAGCGCACGGTGATCGTGCCGTTGGCGCCCGGAATCTTGAGGACGTTGAAGCCATGGTGCGTTGCTGCCATGAACCTAGCCAAGGCTGGGTAGCCGAGGATGGCATTGTATGGCAGGGCGATGTAGGCAACGTCGAAGTCGAGGCTTTCCGTCCTGTAGTTGTCCCGGGTGCCGAAGGTGACGGGCAGGCTTACTTGCCCAATTGGCGTTGTTGACCCCTTGGTTACCCCGAAGAACGGCCGAGTTGGCATGAGCCGGTGGTACGGCACCTGCATCTTTTCGAAGATCTCGACGGAGATGATGTTGAGGCCCGCCCCTCCGTCGATGAGGGTGCGATTGACGGCGACGTTGTTGATGGTTGGCGTGCACAAGAGGGGGATTGTGCCCACGCCCCTCGTGGAAGCCGGATGATCCTCCTCGTCGAAGCCAATCTTGCATGTCGACCACTTCATCAGGCGATTGCCGGAGTTGGGCTGTGCCGCCGTGATTTCACGCGACAGCTGCTTGAAGTGCCGATTTGACAGAGGAGCCTGAGCTCCACCCAGGAGGCAAGCGACGAAGTCTCGCGGCTCTTGATAGCCCCCCTGGTTCTCCTCCCGACGATTGTTTGCTGGTGGGGGAAGCGGCAGCGGCTCGGGATCGTCTCGAGACAGACCCCCGCGGCGGCGACCTTCCTCGCGGTCGTCGTCGCGGCGATCGCCCCGGGATCCACTCTTGCCGTTGCTGCGGCCACCCCCACGACGCTTGGAGACACCGTTTTCCTCGTGAAACTTCCGGACAATCCAACAATCCTCGGTATTGTGGGTGTCCTTCTTGTGGATGAGGCAGTAGCGGCGACGTCGACCTTTATCGCGATCGGAGCGGTCCCCGCGGCGTTGCTTATGATCCGGCTCCGCCGCGAGGACAGCAGCCTCCTTTCGCTTGGGGTCCTTGGACTTCGGCTTTGGGGGAAGCGCCTCCGGCAGATTGTGCACGAAAAGCCTCCCCTCCTCAGCCTTGGCGCAGCGGTCGGCGATCTCGAAGAGCCTGACGACGGAGGTCAGCTCATCATTCACGGACAGCTTCTCCCGCATCTTGACGTCGGAGACGCCCGTGGAGAACGCGGAGATGACCTCCTCGTTGGAGATCCGGGGGATCTTGTTCCTCATCTGACTGAAGCGCTGGATGTACTGACGAAGCGTTTCGCCCTTGTACTGACGCACTGCTTTAAGATCGTTCTTAGTTGCGGGGCGCTCGTACGTAGGCATGAAGTTGGCGACGAACTGACGACACAAATCCTTCCACGACGTCACGGATTCGTGAGGAAGATTCATGAGCCAGGTTCGTGGAGCGTCCTTGAGGGCCATGGGGAACCAATTGGCCATGGCGCGCTGATCTCCACGCGCAGCCTGGACGGCGACGACGTAGAGTTGGAGGAATTCGACAGGATTTGTGGTCCCGTCGTAACGCGCGCTGATGTCTGGCTTGAACTTGTCAGGTCAGACGACGTAGCGCTGCTGGCGAGTGAGGGCAAGACACCCGGGGTTGTAGATCGGGACACCGGGGGTCCTGACGTTCTTGCCAGCTTCGCCGATGTCATCGATGGCGCGGTCATGATTCTCACGACGGCGCTCGAGGGAGACGCGTGCGTCCTCCGGAGCGCGATGGACGATTTCGCAGCTGGGCTCCCCGCGCGGCGAAGATGCGGCGCGGGAAGCCACCTTTTTGGCCTTGTTGGCCTTCCCGTCTCCGGCGCCCGGAGCACGATGCCCCGCCGCCGGATCTGGGTTCCCCGCGCCCTGGGCTCCTCCCTGGGCCGGGTCTTCGTTGGCGATGGCGACGAGCTCGGCGATTCGAGCGCGCCACCCCTCACGCCCGTCGTTGGTGGGTTGATAGCGCAGCAGCTCCTGCGCCATGGCGAGAGCCTGCGCAGGAGACAGCTGACTCCCAGAACGAGCGCGAGAAGTGGCGGTGGCGGTGAAGGAGAGCGAAGGCTCCGTCCGCCCAGACGGGAGGTAGGAGGACTCCAGATCTTCCTCCTCTTCCTCCTCTGCCGAAGCTTCATGATGACGGAAGATGGGCTCAGTTTGCCCCCGAACGGCGTTGCGACGGCGAAGACGCTCGAGCCTTGCGTTGGCGTCGGCCATGTCGAAGCAGATCTAGAAGAAAACACACCACAGCCCCCTACCTGGCGCGCCAAATGTCGATGGATTTCGTGTCGCAAGAACACGGGGTACCACGCGACGGACCCAAAAGATTCGAACGCAGGGGGCTGAACGTGTGAGATCTTGGATCGCAACGAAACACGGTGACGGAAGACTCGAGTGTCGAACGCGCTACGCACTGCAGAGAGGGACGCCGGGCTTTACCCAGGTTCAGGGCCCTCGTGGTGAGGTAAAACCCCTACTTCCTGCCTTCTTGTATTGCAACGCGACACCTCGCGAGGAGTACAAGGCCTTGATTACAAAGCTCTAGTTGGCAGAGGTTGAAGAACCTGCGTGCCCAACTAGCAGCCTGAAGAAGATGAAGATTCAATCCCCTCTAAGGGGTGGCCTCCTCTCCTTTTATAGCGCCAAGGTCCTCCTTCCCCTTATCTTCTTGGGGAAGGGGTTGCCACACACGGCCAAGGAGGGAGGACAGCTGTAGACTATGCTCTTCTGTAGACTTGGTCTTTGTAGGGTAGTGGCGCCGGTCCACAGGAGTGGGTGGAGGAGGCTGACGTCCTCCTCTGGCGCCCTGCACCGTCCATGCTATATTTAGGGGGGTGGCCAACTGCCACTGTGCCGCTTTGGGCAGGCACAGAGAAAGTTGGTCTCCTCCCTGTCGGGGGTAGCGTGGGCGGTACGCGGTCTTCTGCCCGTTATCTTCTTGCTCAGCACGAAAGCGTGCTGAGCTGACGTGGGCGTACCTTCTCTCCTCACCAGCAGGGCTCGTGAGGAGGTCTTCTGGTCCTTGGCAGTTTCCGTCGTCGTTCTCCTCACGAGGCGCCTCCTCGTGAGGGTCTTCTCCGTACTGAAGATTGTTGATTATCTCCTGGGCTGAAGATGGGCCGATGACGGGGCCCAGGAGCAGGTGGACCGGGATACCCCGGTATCCATTACACCGACAGTAGCCCCCGGGAGCCCGGCCCACAACGCGCCCTCTTGAGGAAGCGAAGGGTCGGGGGCCCCCGAAGCTGCTGGGCCCTCCAACAGCACGCGTCAACCGCGCGGTCAGAGGACCATGTGAAGATGCAGAGGATGCGGACACGTGTCGTGGCCGCAGCTGGCGAGACGAAACGGCGGCGACGCTACAGTCTCCGAGGCGTCATCCATCATAATGATGCGTCGCTTGACTGCAGAGCGCTGTGCCAACGCTTTGATTCCCGCGCTGGGATTTGACGCATCGACGCTGGATGCTCCCCTTAAATAGGTCCTCCTCGAGACCGTCGGCACTTCACCTCCTTCCTCCAGTGCCACTTCTGCTTCTTCTTCCCTGAGAGCATGGACCCTTCCAACTCCGCCGCCGCCGCCGGTCCAAGCTCCGGAACGAAGCGTCGAGGGCGCCCTCCGGGCAGCGGGAACAAGGCGAAAGTCCCGGCCCAGTGGACCCCCGGCGCTGGGGGCCCCTTGCGCATTGGCGCGCCGAGGCAGAACGAGGCGATTCGCCCAGCCTCGGGGACCTCCGGTGCCCTGACCCTCCGGGGCCCCGCACACGGCGGAGCCCTGAACTCGCCGTCGCCGCTAGCGACGGCGCCTGCTCCCCGCGCCTCGGGGAGCATTGATCGGGCCCTCCGGGAGGTGGAGGCCGCCCTGGGCCCCCCTCCCCCTGCTGCAGATCTTCCGGCCCCGCCGGTGAACGGAGTGATCGCCACTCCGCGCCACCTGGCGGCGGCGATGCTGGGACCCCTCGTCGCCCCGGGGTCCCGATTCTTGGAGCTCCTCGTCGTCATCGACGCCCCGGGCTTTAACTCCCTCCGGTTGCCCGACGCCATCCGGAGGGTGCTTCACGCCCATGGCCCAGCCGCCGGGGAGATCGCCCTGGGGGAACAGAGCAGGCCAGATCTCTTCTGGCCTGTGGACATCCTCTTCGGGCCGACCGGCAACGTCGTCCTCTCCGGCCGCTGGAGGCCCTTCGCCCTCGGCTGCCGCCTCCGCATTGGCGACCGCCTCGTCTTCCGCTTCAAGCTGGGGACCCTGGAGGCGATGGTGCGGATCTTCACCGCCGACGGCGTCCGCCGCACCTATCCCCAGCTCCCGGCGCAGTGAAGAGGAGGTCTTGGGCGGTAGTCTTCTGGGGAGGGGAGCTAGTCTCCTCCCCTTTTGTTGCGTAGTCCTTGCCGGCGGGGTATGCCCCGTCGTGCTCCACTCCATCCCCCGCTGGGGGGCTTAATGAAATCCAGTCGCTTAATCTTGTTGTCCTTCACTGTCCTGGCTATTCGCTCGCTCGAGAGCCCTGGTGAGCTGTAGGCATCGACAGGAAGCCTCCCTCCACCTCAGAGCTCAGGACGGGTTCGGCGTCAGCGACATGGTAGATGACTCCTGAGACGAGAAGCTGAAGAAAAGGTTGGAAAACAAAAAACCCCAAATCCCCGAAAACGGAAAAACAAATCGATAAAACAAACGAAGAAAGAAGGCGAATAAGATGCCCCTGTGACCGGCACAGGGACCTTCTCCGTCGTGGAGGAGCGCGGCACTATCTGTGCCAGCAGCTAAGAGCAAATTGCCGCGCGTGGCGATTCACGGGGCCTTCCTCGTCGTTGAGGGAAGCTGGACCCTCACGGACGTGAAAACGTCGACGCTTAAGAGAGCCCAGAGACCGTCGACACCTCACAAGGATTGCTCATGAGGTGAAGGGCCTGGCGCGGACCTCCGGATCTGCGTCTCCTTCGCAAGCATAACAACTCAACATAAGAGACCACAATGTCAAATTTTTAGAACAGGAAAAAGTAAAGTGTGCCTTCCGGTTCGTGAGAGCTTTACTGACCGAATTTCGCATAACACTGGTAAGAGTTTAATTTAAAGAGAAAATAAAAGCAAGTCAAATTTACTTGGAATAGCAAATTGCTAGTAGGTATGTATGGTGGAAACTTTGGAAAACTTTGGCTTTTAGGAGTTGGATGCACGAGTAGAGCTCATACTCAGTACAAGGCGAGGGCTAGCAAAAGACTGGGAGCGACCAACTAAGAGAGCAATAATGGCCATAATCATGCAAAGCGACAAAGCGACATTAAAAGAAGCATAAGATGGCATCAAAAGTCAAAAACTAAATGATCATAAAGGCTATTGGCGACTTTGTAAGAGTCTAACATGTGTGAGCATGCGCCAAGTCAACCCAAATAAAGCATCAAGGAGAAAACCAAAATAATGCTTCCATAAAATTAAAAACAACGCATGATTTTTTCAAAGGCTCATTAAGCAATCTCAGTTATTTGAGACAAGTCATGCTACAGGAAAACCACTAAGCATACTATCAAAAAGACATCAAGCATGCCATGAAAAATCCTAAGCCGCGGTCTACACAAGCTCCTTCTTGTACCACTATTTTGCACAAAGCTTTTTCTCTTTTCCAACACCATTTGAAATTTTTAAAGACACCTCTTTTGATGAAAACCAATAAAGATCAGAGGCAAAAATACACCTTGATGAAAAGATATGACAAGGTCTGAACGCAAATCAAGGCAAAAATGAAAACCAAAAGCAGTAGCTGAAAAAAGAAGAACACCCGGTGAACGATAAGAATGAAAAACGGAGTGTTCTTTGCAAATGAAAACGAGTACATATCCTCCAAAGGAAATTTGTTGGGGTCCAACCATTTATTGCAGCAAACAAAACAAACTAACAAACTAATAAAACTAAAACAACTGACGCTCCAAGAAAAACACATAGTGCATGAAGCAATAAAAATATAGTGTTTTGAAAGGTGACCTGATTTTTGCCGATGAAGAAGGGGTGCCTCGGGGGCATCCCCAAGCTTTGACGCTTGTACTTCTTGGATATTTCTTGGGGTGATGCATGGGCATCCCCAAGCTTGAGCTTTTGTCAATTCTTCAACTCATCTCATCATTCTCCAATCTCTACACTTGAAAACTTCCTTCATACAAAACTAAACACAAATCTCTTAGTAACATTAGTGTAGGCATAACATATAATCAACCCCTTTTTGCTTCAGGTTTCAACCCAAAACCACCACATATAAAGTAAATACTACTTTAGCAACTTCCACAAGAGTTCCATGATCAAAAGAACTCGCAAAGAAAGCAATAAAGTGCCAAAAACAAATATTGGCAGAAATCTGTCAAAACAGAACAGCTAACAAAGGCCGAATTTTTGAGGGGTTTTCTGTTGCTCAAATAAAAAAGTGTTCAACTAACAAAAGTTTGGATATAAGCTGGGGCATATTCACAAGAAATCGCAGGTCCAAAAGATATACAGAGAATTTATACGAATTTTTACGGTGCAGCACCGAAAACAGTTTTAGGACAGCAACATCCCCAAATCTTTACCTCGCTCGAATCAGAGGCTTCTCTTGGCACAAAAACGAAATAAAAAGGATAAGGAGCGGTCATTACAGTGGTAATGACTTACAAGACTCAAATAAAAGAAAAAGTACTGAAAAGAAAACATTGGGTTATCTCCCAAGAGTGCTTTTCTTTAACGCCTTTGAGCTAGGCGCAGAAAATTGCGAATCAAGTAACATCAAGTGATGAAGCATCAAGCTCATAATTTGCTCTAAGAATAGAGTCAAAAATTTATTTATTCCTTTTCCTAGGGAAGTGTTCCATACCTTTCTTTAGTGGGAATTGATATTTGATAGTGCCTTCCCTTATATCAATGATGGCACCTACAGTTTGAAGAAAGGGTCTTCCCAAAATAATAGGACATGAAGCATGGCATTCAATATCCATAACAAGAAAATCAATGGGAACAAGGTTATTGTTAACCACAATAAGAACATCATTAATCCTTCCCAAAGGTTTCTTCTTAGCAACATCAGCAATAGGAATATCATAATAACACTTTTCAAGCGGTGGTAAATCAAGCATGTCATAAATCTTTCTAGGCATGATAGAAATACTAGCACCTAGATCACATAAAGCATGGCAATCAAAACCATTAACATGCATATCAATGATGGGTTCCCAACCATCTTCTAACTTCTTGGGAACAGAGGCTTTTTGCTTCAACTTTTCATCCCTAATTTTTATGAGAGCATTGGTAATATGCTTAGTAAAAGCAACATTTAAAGAACTAGCATTGGGAGTCAAAGCAAGCTTTTGTAAGAACAAAATAACTTCAGATATATTTCAGCCATCAACATCAAAATCATTAAAAGAAGTAGAGCTATCATCTCCAACACTCCAAAAAATTTCAGCACTCTTTTGAGAAAAAGTTTTGGCAGTTTTAGGCTTTTTAACACAAGGAGTTGGAGTTTTCTCTACACCAATCAAAGTAGGAGGATTGCTAGCAGTAGGAACAACATCATTAGAGGTAGTAATGGTACATACCTTCATATCTCTAGCCATCTCATCTTCTTTTTCCCACCTGGCATGCAATTCTGCTAACAATCTAATATTTTCATCAATTCCAACTTGAATGGCATTAGCGGTAGCAAAAATATTGTTCTCTTTCACATCATTAGGAAACACTTTTAATTTTAGAAGTTCAACATCATGAGCAAGGCTATCAACTTTAGAAGCAAGAATATCAATTTTGCCTAACATTTCCTCAACAGACTTATTAAAAGCAGTTTGCTTACCGATGAAGTCCTTGAGCATTACCTCAAGCTCGGAGGGCACGGCGCTAGTGTTGTTGGAGGAGTTACCATAACCATTACTAGAAGGATACGGCCTATAATTGTTACTAGCAAAATTGTTCCTATATGCATTGTTGTTAAAATTATTGTTTCTAATGAAATTCACATCAACATGCTCTTCTTGAGCAGCCAAAGAGGCTAAAGGAACATTATTAGGATCAACATGAGTCCTATCATTAGCAAGCATAGCCATAATGGTATCAATCTTATCATTCAAGGAAGAGGTTTCCTCAACAGAATTTACCTTCTTACCTTGTGGAGCTCTCTCGGTGTGCCATTCAGAATAATTTACCATCATGTTGTCAAGTAGCTTTGTTGAGGCACCCAAGGTAAGGGACATAAAAGTGCCTCTAGCAGCTGAATCCAATAGGTCCCTCGAAGAAAAATTCAAACCTGCATAAAAAGTTTGGATAATCATCCAAGTAGTCAGTCCATGAGTGGGGCAATTCTTTATCATAGATTTCATTCTTTCCCAAGCCTGAGCAACATGTTCATTATCAAATTGAGTAAACTTCATAATATTGCTACGCAGAGATATAATCTTAGCAGGAGGATAGTATCTACCAATAAAAGCATCCTTACACTTAGCCCAAGAATCAATACTATTCTTAGTCAAAGACAACAACCAATCTTTAGCTTTTCCTCTCAAAGAAAAAGGAAACAACTTGAGCTTAATAATATCACTATCAACATCCTTATATTTCTGCATCTCACATAGCTCAACAAAATTGTCAAGATGAGCTGCAGCATCTTCAGTACCAGCACCAGAAAATTGCTCTTTCATAACAAGGTTCAAAAAAGCAGGCTTAATCTCATAAAAGTTTGCAGCAGGAGCAGGTGGTGCAATAGGATTGCAGATAAAATCACTATTGTTCATGCTAGTAAAGTCACACAACTTGGTGTTTTCAGGATTGGCCATTTTAGCAAAACTAAAGGAAACAAGTAAAAACAACTACCAAGGATTCTAATTTTTTTGGGTTTTTGATATAAAATGATGCAGGTAAAATAAATAAAGTAAAGCAAAACAATAAAACAAAGTAAAGGATGTGCGTGCGAAAGCTCCCCTCGCAGAAGTCTTCCACTCTTCCCCGGCAACGGCGCCAGAAAATAGGCTGATACTCCTAGTTGATGTGGGAGATCAGAGGTCCTTGTGCGTGGTGAATGACCAGCTCGTTGGGAACCCCAAGAGGAAAGTATGATGAGTATAGCAGCAGATTTTCCCTCAGTTAAGAAACCAAGGTTTATCGATCAGGAGAAAAGCAGACAATGACGACTGAAGGTGATGCTTGCTAGTTTGCGACAGCTTCGGACAATTTATATATGGCGCCTCGTCCAAGCTTTGCTTGCTAGCTGCAACGTGGAACCTGCACACACACAAACAAATACTTTGCTCCCAACTTACGATGAGGTTGTCAATCTCATCGGTTTGCTTGAAACAAAGGTTATGAGTGTATCGAGTGGAAAACAGTAAAGTATGCGAGTAAATTAAACAGGTGATAGCAATATGATGGAAATAGGACCGGGGTCCACAGTTCACTAGTGGTGTCTCTCCATAAGATAAATAGCACATGCTGGGTAAACAAATTACAGTTGGGCAATTGATAGAATAAAGATAAACGTGATATGTCAAGAAGATCACTATGAGATTTACTCTGGGCATTACAACAAAATACATAGACCGCCATCCAACTGCATCTATGACTAATAATCCACTCACGGGGATATCAATCCAAACACCCCATGAGTATTAAGTTGCGAACAACGGATAATTGCATTAAGCAAAGTGTGTAATGTAAACAAAGCATATGCCCTTGATCATATGAATATTGTTTTCTCCCTAGTAGCAACAGCACATCTACAACCTTAGAGGTTTCTGTCACTCCCCCAGGTTAAGTAGAGACATGAACCCACTATCGAGCATAAATACCCCCTCTTGGAGTCACTAGCAACTACTCGGCCAAGATAGCTACTAACAACGGAGAGCATGCAAGATCATAAACAACATAGAGATAACAAAAGATAATATTCAGTACAGCAACTCAATCATAAACACCAATATTCATCGGATCCCAACAAACCAAACATGTAGAATTACATAACGGTGATCTCAATCATGTAGGGCAGCTCATGAGATCTAAACATGAAGCACATGGTGGAGAAGACAACCATCTAGCTACTGCTATGGACCCATAGTCCAAGGTAGACTACTCACTCATCGCTTCGGAGGCAAGCATGGCGATGAAGAAGACCTCCGGTGGCGATTCTCCACTTCGGCAGGGTGCCGGGAAGAGCTTCTGGACCCTCCCGATCTTCGGGTCGATGGCGGCGGTGGATCGCGATTTGTTCTGGAAATCTGATCGGGTACTTAGGTTTTTTCCGTCGGGGGTCTTTATAGGCGAAGGGGCGATGTCAGAGGAGGGGCCAGGTGGTCTCACACCATGGTGGCGCGGGCCAGGGTCTGGCTGCGCCACCCTAGCGTGTGGGCCCCTGGTGCCCCGCCTCCTACTCTCCTTCGGATCTCTAGAAGCTTTCAGGTAAAATATGACTTCAGGAACTTGTTTTGTCCAATTCTGAGAATATTTCCTGTGTATCACTTCTGAAACACAAAAATAGCAGAAAACAGGGAACTGGCACTGTGGCAACTCATTAATAGGTTAGTTCCGGAAAATGCATAAAAGTGCCACGAAGTGTAACGAAACAATAGGCAAATGGTGTAAAAACAAGCATGGAGCATCAAAAATTATAGATACGTTTGAGACGTATCAATATCCACATGGACACAGGAGCCCAACAAGATGCCCCTGAGGCCGGCGCGCCTACCAGCGGCGCCGGGACAGGTGAAGATGCCGGCGCAGGCGACAAGATTGCCGGCATAGATAAAGGCAAAGCCCCTGAAGTGCCGGAGGTCCGGACTGATCCGGCACCTGGCTCTGCTGGCCAAGCTACATCGGCCGCGCCGGAACAAGCAGCCCCGAAAACTCCGGCAACCGAGAAGACTTTTGTCCCGGCCAAGCCTGCTGCCCCGGCCAAGACCTCTGTCTCGGCCAAGTCCGGCACCCTCAAGATCAAGCAGACCAAGTCCGGTACACAATCCGCTGCTACTGCACTTGCTAAAGTAGCAGCCCGGCCCAGCTCTGCCCTGGAACTCTATTTTGGCAAAGCAGCAGCCCGGCCCAGCTTCTTTGAGATGCCGGAACTTGAGGGCTGCGTCTCCCTGCTGATGAAAAGCGACAATAGCCTTGGATCTCTCAAGGAGTATTGCACGAAATGGAATGATGCTGACTTCATGGACACAGCTAGTTCCCATCAGAAGAAGCTGGCCGAAGCTTCGGCTACTGGCAATCCTGCTGATATACTGGCCGCAAAGCCCATCGCTATTGCCAGCGAGCTCCTCAGCATCCAACAGAGGCTTCACCTTCTGGCCGATGCCAGCTGTAACACCCCACTTTTTGCAACCCTGTTTAAGTAGTGTTTAGTGAGCCAAAAAGTGAGGGCCAACAAAAACTTTTTGTGCAAACCTCTGGAAGTACTACTTCCTGCTTGTTTGTCTTGGTTGTTATGTTAATGACGTATGTTTGAATTTCTTGTTGAACACTATTGTGAACCAACACAATCCTTGTGCCATTGTGATCATGCCTTTATTTATGCTTCTAGCTATTTTTCCAAAACCATTATCTTGGCAACCTCTCCTCTTTCAAATTATTTTATTTGTCCAAAATAAGCGCCAAGACTTATCTTTGAGACAAAGCTTTTATCAAAACTAAGTATTTACAAAACTACAGGGACATAGTGTTGTGGTCCCACTATTTTATAAACCTTTGATGAGTGGTTTTCAAAACGCCTTTGAGAAAACTTTATAAAGGAGGCATTTCTGCCTCCATTAGTTCCTAAAACTTTTACAAAAGGATTATTTTATTTTCAAAACAAGTTTATAAAAATTAGAAACGAGATTCTCTCTTTATGAGCACTCATTTAATTTTACAAATATATTTTAATATAAGTATTTTCACAATTACTTTTCTTGTTTTCAAAAATAGAAGAAGTGGGAAGGATACCTTTCGGTGTTATTTTTTGTCTCTGAAGATTAATGGAACACTACCCAAGGTTTATGAGAGTCTATGTGGCTATCGTCTTTTACAAAACCCCACTTGGCTATGATCAACTTCCAATGCAAACCATCCATATCAAGATCTGATCCTTTTTGCTTTATAAACACACCTCACCCCAAGAATCATCTGGAAATTCCCCAAATAAAAAAAAGATGCCTCCAAGCATCCTTTATCTTGCTATCCACTCGTACCATCTATCCAAGATCATACTCCAAGCCTAAGCTTAACTTTTCTCTTCTCAAAATGGTTTCAAATCCAATGTCTCTAGTCGATTGAGTCGCCTCACAACTTGTGTGTGTTGTGTGTGTGTGTGTGTGTGTGTGTGTGTGTGTGTGTGTGGTTGTGATCAACTCTTAGAATCCTGATATCAAGACAATAGCACCAAGCTCCATCTTTTAGGAAATGTACATTGCCTTATGGCAATAAATCCAAGTTTTCAAGATTGGAGTCTCCCTCCCAATTTACTAAACATCTCCATCCCTATCCCTTCCCTATTTTGACTATAATGCTATTTTGCTATTTTATCAAACTTTTTCGAAAACCTTCCTCAAATAAATATAGGATATGTGAATGATGTGTAACATCATATCCTCCCCACCCAAAACCAAATTCTAGAAAATCATTCTCTTTATTCCTTTTTTTTTACAAAATGCATGTTATTGGTACATGTGTTATTCTTGCATTTTGTTGCATCAATATTTTATGAGAAAAACCTACTATGCATTATTATGCACGTAGAACCTTTTTAAATCAAGACCCTAGTTTTTTTTCAATGATTTCAAAATGTTGTCAAACCCTATCCAGCTCATTGTTTTGAACTACAAAATCTTAGTGATCTTCCTTATTGCAAAATTTTTCTAACTCGGCAATGTTATTCCACACATCATATCCCACCCATATAAACTATCTCTGCATGCCCTTGTTTGGTAAACTTTGAAACAGACTCAAAATCCAAAAATGGATCATCACTTGCATTATCAACTTCTCTTAACCAAATATTATTTGAAACACCACCAAAACCGTCCTATTGACCCTTCCAGAGCATACTCCTCTCTCTGGTCGACCTCCACTGTAGATGAACAGTGCCCCCTTGTGCTAATTGGATATGGGGAAGGAGAAAGAGAGAAGAGAAGACCCGTGTTTGTCTATGGCTTAGACTTTAAGAAACCATGCTGCAGCCCTTCCCTATCCCTCCAGCAGTGCATACATGAGTGCCAGCACCCCATACCATGCATCTAGCCCACCTGGCAGCCTCCACAGCTAGCCCCAACTCCCTCTCTCGCTGGCTTGCTCTATACCGACATGGGCATGGTTAATTTTCAAAACATGGTCCTCTTCCTGCACCACCTCGCCACTGGCATCCCCTTGTCACCCTTGATCCTTCCCTAGCACGACACCCCTTTTGTATCTTCCTGTCGGCCTCTCTAGTCCGTGCTCTGGTCGACGGCGATTCATCAAACACCTGGCGTGCATGGGTTTGGAGTCCTCTTCCTGAGCCGACCGAGCCCCTCAGGACTTGAAACGTCGCCAGCTACCTTTCCTCGCATTACCTTACCCGTTGGCGTAGCCCCGTCTCCCCTTCTTGTCGTTTCGTGTCTATCCCTGTGCGCCGCCGCTCTGGCCAATGGGCATGGAGCGACACCGCCTCTCCGCCCTAATAAAGGATGAACCCCTCCTGCTCACTCCTCTGTCTCTCTCACACTTTCTCTCCTCCACAACCTCTCCCTCTCCCTGTAGCACCAGAGGCGAAGCTTTGCTTCAGCTTCTTCCTCGGCCGACGGGCGAGACCGATCCGAGCCTGTAGAGTTGCAGCTCGTCATAGACGAGGCTCCTAATTCTTCGTCGACTTCCCTCTCTGTGTCTTACTTCCTATCTGCACCCTCCCCGATCTAACTATGTCATATTCTTGCCCAGGAGCTCGCTGAAAGCCATCGTCATCGAGTTCCATCGCCGTCGTCGTCCGTCCGCAAAGCTGAGTTCGCTCCTGACCAAGCAGGCATCCTGGAGCTAGTCTGAGCGCTCTAGATGAACCAGCCAGACCTCCTCCGTATCCCGCGCTAGTCCTCCGCTGCCTCTAGACCTTCCCTCGGTGAGTCCCGCCGTCCTCTCTGCGATCCCCGTTGACCTCCGTCGAGTACCAGTAGCCAGGCATCCTAGGTATCGTGAAATCCTGTAGCACGCTTATTAAAGCACCAAGGCATGCAAAGATCCGGCCCAGTCTCGCTGGCTTCGGTCCATTTTGTTCTAGCCCAATTCGTTTTTTTGAAAGAATCTGTTAACTTTTGAGTTTAAATCTGAAACTTGTAAATTCAATATAAAAATATCTAGGAATCCTTTTGACCTGATTAAAATTTCTATGGGATCTTGTTTAAATATCTATCTAACACCACTGGCCCCACTCCATTTGAATCCCTGCATAAATATATCTATTTTAACTAGCAGATGAGCCCTCTTTTCAATCAAAAATCCAAATTTGAAGTTCTGCAAATTGAAACTGTGTGAATCCAATTTTCATGGATGAAATGATGCTATATCTTGCATGTCACACTTGGTTTGGTATTTTATGTTGCATATATCTACAGTAGTAATTAAAATGGCCAATAGAGTATTTAGTCTTATTTATTTTCTCATTTGAAATAGATTAGGTATTTTAGCATGAATCCAATTTATATGTGTCATGCATTGTGTTAGCTTTCCAGAACATCCTCTGGTGCATTTTTCTTATATCTAGAGAATATCTGGGAATTATTCTAGTGTTATAGCTATTGTTGTTGCTAGGAATTTCATAGAAATCCAACCACAAGGAGTTTTGAGGTGAATCCAACTTTGTTGGGTTTGCAAACTTGTTACCTATCTACTGTTGTGCTGAGAGTGATTTTTGACCCATTTTAGCACTTGCATGCTTGTTTGGATTAAGTGGTGTAGTTGTTGCTAGAAATGAAATACCCTAGGTTTAATAGATTTAACTTGCTATTTAAATCCTATAAAAACTTGTTCAGTTTCTAAACTTGTTTGCTTCTGATACTCTCTGATTGTGTGTTGTGAAGTGTGGTAATGCTTGTTCCTTGTGTGTGCATGCTTGCTTATTGTTTGCCATTTCTTTTTACCGCCGATAGAATCGAACGACACCGAGTGTACCGAGGAGGGTGAAGTGTACGAGTACCAGGAAGAAGAAGATTAGGGACAAGCCACCCAAGGCAAGCCATCTACTTGATGCATATCTGAATCCTATTATTACACTATGCATTGCTTACTCCTACTCTCTTATTTATGCATTGTTTTCTATATTGCTATTGATCTCTAGATAGCAATAGTTGGTGACTTAGCTCCACAAGTCAACTTGATATCATTCTTTGAGATGACACTTCTTGTGACCTATTCTACACCCCTCATAGTAGAGACTTGATGGTTAGCATCCAAGTCCTTGGAAAACTTGTAGTGGAGCCAAAAACTCTAGGATTGGGAATACTCTTGGGAAGCATTTCGAAAATGATTTCAAAAACCTTGGAGTAATTACTACTCCATTGAAAAGTTTTCAAATGATTTATAAACAAGGAGTTGGACATGGGAGATGGAGGAGTTGGTGGATTTCTGAAAAATGGCATCGTGTATAAGTGTTCGCCAAACCAATTACCCCCGTGCAACCACATTACCCCGGTATGGGCCAGGGCTTAGTTTGAAGTTTATCTGTCTTAGTGCGGGGAGCCTCACACTATATAAGGGTTTGTAGGACCCCAGAATCTGGGTTGCCGCCAGTTTGTGGGCAATAGTAAATCGGGATCCTTCGGGATTTATCCGGCCGGAAGACACTTGGGTTCTCCCGCCATGGCGCCGGAGTTACGCTCTGAAGGAGGTACTGCTGGGATGTGCCGGGAGGTAAACTCCACAGGGCAGGCACCCGTACTAAGGTAGGTAGATGGAGAGCTTCGATCGATTATCCAAACCCCGCATACTTGTGTATGACGGTCCATGGTGGTATCCCGGCGGATTTATCGGATGGTGTGGGTGAAGTGTACAACCTCTGCAGAGTGTAATCTATTCGAACAGCCGCGTCCTCGGTCATGGATGGTTGGAATGGCCATACTTAACCTGTGTCAAGTTTTGGTTTTACGAAAGTATTTTTGGGAAAAATGGAGAGAGGTGCCGGTTTAGAGTACTTGGAGGGTACTGCCTTGGCACGGTTGTGGTTCGGAGTACTTGCAGGGTACTGTCGAGAAAATGGAGATGGTCATGTGTGATTGACCAGGTTTACAAAGAAGGGAGGTCATGTTTGATTGACCACCGGCTCTTCTCTTGAAAATGAGTTCCCCCTTCCCTAGAGCTTTTGCTAAAATGTTTTACAAAACTCTTCTTTAATAAGGATATAGAGATGTCGTAAGACATGCTATATCGACACGAGAAGTTGACTAGTTAGGATAAACTAGACTAGAGCCTTTCCTTGCTACAGCCAAACTGCATATCAGTTCACTCTCTCTTTAGATGGTTTGCGAGTAAAATTCAAAATGTACTCACGGCTTTGTCCCTGGCTATTAACTTGGTCAAACTATGGAGAAGACTACTCAGAAGGTGACGATGGTTACGACGACGCCGATGCGAACTAGGAACGTCCCCCAGTCAGTTGCCTATCGGGTAGTAGGCATGACGTGGGTCATCAACGCTGCTTGGTATCCGCTGCTTAGTTGTAGACTTGCCCTGCATGGCAATATCATGCTTGGTCATGTGACCAATTGTAAGTATGTTATTCGGTACTGTAAAGGATGATGTAATTCTGTTATCAACTCAGATATGTGGATTCACGACACACTAATCATGGGATCGTGAATTGTATGCATATCGGGTATTCCGGATGGGTAATCTGGGGTCCCCACGGAGTTGGTATCAGAGCCATCCTGACTGTAGGAGACCTTAGTTAGCATGGGCATTAGACAGGAAGGTAGTATTTTGCTAAAAGTAATTGCAAAACTTGTTTTTATATTATAAAGTAAGCCGACAACATGGCTTCTATACTTCCCATCTATTCAAAGCTTCAAATCTTATTTATCCGATTGCCAAAGTTTTCATAGCTTTACTATCTTATCTCATCCCCTTCAAAATCTAAATACTGGACGTTGTACCCCGAATAGACCTGAAGTTTAGCAGCACAAGATGGGGCAGATATTCAGAAGGACATCTTCAAACCTCTCCACCTGCAAAGAGATAAAAGTGTAGACATGAATTTTGCCTTTGGTTGACACCAACTGCTCTGTCAAGAAGCTGACCTTGTTCCTCCCTGGACTCGCACTTTTGCAGTCACCAAGGACCAAGTACTTAGTTGCTTGACTAGTATTTATTAGGTTTGTCGGGCATATATGCCACCAATGGCACACTTCAGCAATCCCTCTGAAGGCCTCACAACCATGTGATGTGATACAAGAAAACTTACAAAACTGCACTTCCCAAGTCAACATCAACGGCTCAACAACACTGCAACTTCACCACCAACTGCCATCAAGTTTTTGCTGAAGCGAGAGTCAAGGAGAATGAAGACATCAACAACTATGGCCAACCATGACCCTAGGATGAATAGGACTAACCCCAAATATCGCGAGTTGTTAGGCATCGTTGGTACTTGAAGTACCTCATGTGATTTATGCAATTGTTTGTGGTTTGCCTTGTGTGTTCTTGATAGTGTTTGCAGTTGTCTTGTGTGTTTCTTGAATGTGTGTTGTACTTTGTGCTCATGATTGACTTGGCCTCTCATCCTTACAAACCCCTCTGGCTTGTAAAACCCTAAATAGAAAAACCTCCCAAAAATGTGTTTCCCTCCCATCCATTTGCGTCAGCTCGAGTAGCTGAGGTAAGTTCAAAGTAAAATTCTAACTCTAACTTTGATAATAGAGGATTATAACTCTTCTCCAATACATACCCGAGATCTCATACAACAATTTGTGTTGAGTGTCTCAAGCTTCATCAAGACCTCTCTACAACGTCAAGGAAGCAGAAGATAGACCCTCCTGTACTACAAAGGACTTCTAGAAGACAAAGACTTCACTAACCTGGATCATCTAACCTTAATTCTAGATTTTTGCTAACATTGATGATACTCTCTTAACACTCCAACACATGCTAAACTTCTAACAAGCCAACTAACATGGAGCATAGTAGTATCAAAGCCAAGCCTAACTTCTACAGTTCAGCATGTTTTCACCACTTGGAGCTGAAGACTCACGCGTTTGATCTCCACCAAGCAAATGGAAGAGTGAAGACTCTCCAAAATCGAGCCATCAATGCCGACTCTACATTTAGGAGATACCAATGGAGGTACCAACGAGAAGAAGTGAAGACATTTCTAACCAACTGACTTGCTCGTTCAAATTTTGACGGGTTTGAAACCAAAACTGACTTATGCCATGAGTCAAAATCCACATAAAGATTTCTTGGAAGATGAAGTCAACTCAAGGTATCCCAATATACGTCAAGATCCTCATAGCTACAAGAAGATGGAGAAGCAAGGAGATCTTCAATAGTCTCCACCAACCTGTAGACAAGAAGAAATAGATCATTGACTACTGGAAGACACACCCTTGGTGGTGCGCCGCCACCTGAAGTGTTTTCAGCTCAAGCACAAGATGACCCAAAAAGAATGGTTTCTATTAGGACTAACCTGCGCCCTATGAGTCTATAGATCTGACATATTTAGAAAGACCGAAGCTTAATCGCATCGATCTATAACCTCTAGAGCACTCCAAGCTTGAGATTAAAGGTCTACACCAGCATCAAGCTTCAAGACTCAACATCAAGAATCGAAGACTCCATCAGTATACACAAAGGAAGTGACAACCCCAAGAGAACAAAAGCTACTCAAGAAGCCTCAATTCTTCAGGACCCCGATTGCGACTGAGAAACCTTCTAACTCTTGAAGAATCTTTTTGGGCATCCTAGATAGTCTAACCCTGCTAACAATAAGAGTGTTCCAATGAGGTTTTGACATGACACTTTGGCAACCACAACTCTTCAATCGTCAACTTCAGCAAATGAAGACAATCTACACCTCCGGCAACAGCAAGTCCTTGATGCAACTCAGGTTATCACCGGTGAGTTGGAAGAGCAACCGTTGAGGCCTAACTCCAACTTAGTCTCAGCACCTCTTACTACTACGCTTAGGAATCTCGGGACGAGATTCTGTTTAAGGGGGGAAGAGTTGTAACACCCCACTTTTTGCAACCCTGTTTAAGTAGTGTTTAGTGAGCCAAAAATGAGGGCCAACAAAAACTTTTTGTGCAAACCTCTGGAAGTACTACTTCCTGCTTGTTTGTCTTGGTTGTTATGTTAATGACGTATGTTTGAGTTTCTTGTTGAACACTATTGTGAACCAACACAATCCTTGTGCCATTGTGATCATGCCTTTATTTATGCTTCTAGCTATTTTTCCAAAACCATTATCTTGGCAACCTCTCCTCTTTCAAATTATTTTATTTGTCCAAAATAAGCGCCAAGACTTATCTTTGAGACAAAGCTTTTATCAAAACTAAGTATTTACAAAACTACAGGGACATAGTGTTGTGGTCCCACTATTTTATAAAACTACTATTTTATAAACCTTTGATGAGAGGTTTTCAAAATGCCTTTGAGAAAACTTTATAAAGGAGACATTTCTGCCTCCATTAGTTCCTAAAACTTTTACAAAAGGATTATTTTATTTTCAAAACAAGTTTATAAAAATTAGAAACAAGATTCGCTCTTTATGAGCACTCATTTAATTTTATAAATATATTTTAATATAAGTATTTTCACAATTACTTTTCTTGTTTTCAAAAATAGAAGAAATGGGAAGGATACCTTTCGGTGTTATTTTTTGTCTCTGAAGATTAATGGAACACTACCCAAGGTTTATGAGAGTCTATGTGGCTATCTTCTTTTACAAAACCCCACTTGGCTATGATCAACTTCCAATGCAAACCATCCATATCAAGATCTGATCCTTTTTGCTTTATAAACACACCTCACCCCAATAATCATCTGGAAATTCCCCAAATTAAAAAAAAGGATGCCTCCAAGCATCCTTTATCTTGCTATCCACTCGTACCATCTATCCAAGATCATACTCCAAGCCTAAGCTTAACTTTTCTCTTCTCAAAATGGTTTCAAATCCAATGTCTCTAGTCGATTGATTCACCTCACAACTTGTGTGTGTGTGTGTGTGTGTGTGTGTGTGTGTGGTTGTGATCAACTCTTAGAATCCTGATATCAAGACAATAGCACCAAGCTCCATCTTTGGGGAAATGTACATTGCCTTATGGCAATAAATCCAAGTTTTCAAGATTGGAGTCTCCCTCCCAATTTACTAAACATCTCCATCCCTATCCCTTCCCTATTTTGACTATAATGCTATTTTGCTATTTTATCAAACTTTTTTGAAAACCTTCCTCAAATAAATATAGGATATGTGAATGATGTGTAACATCATATCCTCCCCACCCAAAACCAAATTCTAGAAAATCATTCTCTTTATTCCTTTTTTTTACAAAATGCATGTTATTGGTACATGTGTTATTCTTGCATTTTGTTGCATCAATATTTTATGAGAAAAACCTACTATGCATTATTATGCAAGTAGAACCTTTTTCACTTAAGACCCTAGTTTTTTTTTCAATGATTTCAAAATGTTGTCAAACCCTATCCAGCTCATTGTTTTGAACTACAAAATCTTAGTGATCTTCCTTATTGCAAATTTTTTCTAACTCGGCAATGTTATTCCACACATCATATCCCACCCATATAAACTATCTCTGCATGCCCTTGTTTGGTAAACTTTGAAACAAACTCAAAATCCAAAAATGGATCATCACTTGCATTATCAACTTCTCTTAACCAAATATTATTTGAAACACCACCCAAACCGTCCTATTGACCCTTCCAGAGCACACTCCTCTCTCTGGTCGACCTCCACTATAGATGAACAGTGCCCCCTTGTGCTGATTGGATATGGGGAAGGAGAAAGAGAGAAGAGAAGACCCGTGTTTGTCTATGGCTTAGACTTTAAGAAACCGTGCTGTAGCCCTTCCCTATCCCTCCAGTAGTGCATACACGAGTGCCAGCACCCCATACCATGCATCTAGCCCACCTGACAGCCTCCCCGGCTAGCCCCAACTCCCTCTCTCGCTGGCTTGCTCTATACCGACATGGGCATGGTTAATTTTCAAAACATGGTCCTCTTCCTGCACCACCACGCCACTGGCATCCCCTTGTCACCCTTGATCCTTCCCTAGCATGACACCCCTTTTGTATCTTTCCTGTTGGCCTCTCTAGTCCGTGCTCTGGTCGACGGCGATTCATCAAACACCTAGCGTGCATGGGTTTGGAGTCCTCTTCCCGAGCTGACCGAGCCCCTCAGGACTTGAAACGTCGCCAGCTACCTTTCCTCGCATTACCTTACCTGTTGGCGTAGCCCCGTCTTCCCTTCTTGTCGTTTTGTGTCTGTCCCTGTGCGCCGCCGCTCTGGCCAATGGGCATCGAGCAACACCGCCTCTCCGCCCTAATAAAAGATGAACCCCTCCTGCTCACTCCTCTCTCTCTCACACTTGCTCTCCTCCACAACCTCTCCCTCTCCCTGTAACACCAGAGGCAAAGCTTTGCTTCAGCTTCATCCTCGGCCGACGGGCGAGACCGATCCGAGCCTGTAGAGTTGCAGCTCATCGTAGACGAGGCTCCTAATTCTTCGCCGACTTCCCTCTCTGTGTCTTACTTCCTATCTGCACCCTCCCCGATCTAACTGTGTCATATTCTTGCCCAGGAGCTCGCTGAAAGCCGTCGTCATCGAGTTCCATCACCGTCGTCGTCTGTCCGCGAAGCTGAGTTCACTCCTGACCAAGCAGGCATCCTGGAGCTAGTCTGAGCGCTCCAGATGAACCAGCCAGACCTCCTCTGTATCCCGCGCCAGTCCTCCATCTCCTCCAGACCTTCCCTCGCTGAGTCCCGCCGTCCTCTCTGCGATCCCTGTCGACCTCCATCGAGTACCAGTAGCCAGGCATCCTAGGTATCATGAAATCCTATAGCATGCTTATTAAAGCACCAAGGCATGCAAAGATCCGGCCCAGTCTCGCTGGCTTCGGTCCATTTTGTTCTAGCCCAATTAATTTTTTTAGAAAGAATCTGTTAACTTTTGAGTTTAAATCTGAAACTTGTAAATTCAATATAAAAATATCTAGGAATCCTTTTGACCTGATTCAAATTTCTATAGGATCCTTGTTTAAATATCTATCTAACACCACTGGCCCCACTCCATTTGAATCCCTGCATAAATATATCTATTTTAACTAGCAGATGAGCCCTCTTTTCAATCAAAAATCCAATTTTGAAGTTCTGCAAATTAAAACTATGTGAATCCAATTTTCATGGATGAACTGATGCTATATCTTGCATGTCACACTTGGTTTGGTATTTTATGTTGCATATATCTACAGTAGTAATTAAAATGGCCAATAGAGTATTTAGTCTTATTTATTTTCTCATTTGAAATAGATTAGGTATTTTAGCATGAATCCAATTTCTATGTGTCATGCGTTGTGTTAGCTTTCTAGAACATCCTCTGGTGCATTTTTCTTATAGCAGAGAATATCTGGGAATTATTCTAGTGTTATAGCTATTGTTGTTGCTAGGAATTTCATAGAAATCCAACCACAAGGAGTTTTGAGGTGAATCCAACTTTGTTGGGTTTGCAAAATTGTTACCTATCTACTGTTGTGCTGAGAGTGATTTTTGACCCATTTTAGCACTTGCATGCTTGTTTGGATTGAGTGGTGTAGTTGTTGCTAGAAATGAAATACCCTAGGTTTAATAGATTTAACTTGCTATTTAAATCCTATAAAAACTTGTTCAGTTTCTAAACTTGTTTGCTTCTGATACTCTCTGATTGTGTGTTGTGAAGTGTGGTAATGCTTGTTCCTTGTGTGTGCATGCTTGCTTATTGTTTGCCATTTCTTTTTACCGCCGATAGAATTGAACGACACCGAGTGTACCGAGGAGGGTGAAGTGTACGAGTACCAGGAAGAAGGAGATCAAGGACAAGCCACCCAAGGCAAGCCATCTACTTGATGCATATCTGAATCCTATTATTACACTATGCATTGCTTACTCCTGCTCTCTTATTTATGAATTGTTTTCTATATTGCTATTGATCTCTAGATAGCAATAGTTGGTGACTTTGCTCCACAAGTCAACTTGATATCATTCTTTGAGATGACACCTCTTGTCACCTATTCTACACCCCTCATAGTAGAGACTTGATGGTTAGCATCCAAGTCCTTGGAAAGCTTGTAGTGGAGCCAAAAACTCTAGGATTGGGAATACTCTTGGGAAGCATTTCGAAAATGATTTCGAAAACCTTGGAGTAATTGCTACTCCATTGAAAAGTTTTCAAATGATTTATAAACAAGGAGTTGGACATGGGAGATGGAGGAGTTGGTGGATTTCTGAAAAATGGCATCGTGTATAAGTGTTCGCCAAACCAATTACCCCCGTGCAACCACATTACCTCGGTATGGGCCAGGGCTTAGTTTGAAGTTTATCTGTCTTAGTGCGGGGAGCCTCACACTATATAAGGGTTTGTAGGACCCCGGAATCCGGGTTGCCGCCAGTTTGTGGGCAATAGTAAATCGGGATCCTTCAGGATTTATCCGGCCGGAAGACACTTGGGTTCTCCCACCGTGGCGCCGGAGTTACGCTCTGAAGGAGGTACTGTCGGGACGTGCTGGGGAGGTAAACTCCACAGGGCAGGCACCCGTACTAAGGTAGGTAGATGGAGGGCTTCGATTGATTATCCAAATCCCGCATACTTGTGTATGACGGTCCGTGGTGGTATCCCGACGGATTTATCGGATGGTGTGGGTAAAGTGTACAACCTCTGCAGAGTGTAATCTATTCGAATAGCTGCATCCTCGGTCATGGACGGTTGGAATGGCCATACTTAACCTGTGTCAAGTTTTGGTTTTACAAAAGTATTTTTGGGAAAAATGGAGAGAGGTGCCGGTTCGGAGTACTTGGAGGGTACTGCCTTGGCACGGTTGTGGTTCGGAGTACTTGCAGGGTACTATCGAGAAAATGGAGATGGTCATGTGTGATTGACTAGGTTTATAAAGAAGGGAGGTCATGTTTGATTGACCACCAGCTCTTCTCTTGAAAATGAGTTCCCCCTTCCCTAGAGCTTTTGCTAAAATGTTTTACAAAACTCTTCTTTAATAAGGATATGGAGATGTCATAAGACATGCTATATCGGCACGAGAAGTTGACTAGTTAGGATAAACTAGACTAGAGCCTTTCCTTGCTACAGCCAAACTGCATATCAGTTCACTCTCTCTTTAGATGGTTTGCGAGTACAATTCAAAATGTACTCATGGCTTTGTCCCTGGCTATTAACTTGGTCAGACTATGGAGAAGACTACTCAGAAGGTGACGATGGTTACGATGACGCCGATGCAAACTAGGAACGTCTCCCAGTCAGTTGCCTATAGGGTAGTAGGCATGACGTGGGTCATCAACGCTGCTTAGTATCCGCTGCTTAGTTGTAGACTTGTCCTGCGTGGCAATATCATGCTTGGTCATGTGACCAATTGTAAGTATGTTATTCGGTATTGTAAAGGATGATGTAATTCTGTTATCAACTCGGATATGTGGATTCATGACACACTGATCATGGGATCGTGAATTGTATGCATATCGGGTATTCCGGATGGGTAATCCGGGGTCCCCACACCACCAACGTAAGTCTTTTCCAAATACCTATATCCCCAGTCCCCGAAAATGTCGGTTGTCCGGGATACGGACATCCGGGATTTTCCAATACCTTTTGCACTTAGCTATTTTCAAATTAACTGTCCGACATATAAGCTCGATCCGAGCTTCAAATCATAGGCACCAAGGGCCGGGATAGGTGGGCAGCACCTGTGCCGGGTCTTCCACAAACTAAAATTTTAAGCAATTTTCAAATCCTCCTAACCGAGATATAAGCTCGATCCGAGCTTCAAATCCTAGTCACCGAGGGCCAGGATAGGTGCGCAGCACCTGTGCCGGGTCTTCAAAAGACTGAACACTTGATATAATCTTCAATTGAACTGATATGTTAGGCCTCTCTTATAACCTTTCAAATCCTAACACTTTTGCAGCGCATGAACAACGCACGCGCCGATATGTATCATAACTTGGTGTGCGAGCATCAGAAGTTATCCAATGCGCATAGCAAGCTCCGGCTGGAACTGTCCCAGAAAGGTAAACTTAGCCGACATACTATTATATGCCAGATGCCTTCCCTCCTTTTACTTCAGAATATTTCTCTTGCCGACACATAACCTTTTACCGACATATTTCAGCTACCAGTGAAGAGCAAGTCACCGCGCTTCTCCAGAGGGTGAAGGAGCTGACCGGTATGCTGAATCCTGCTGATCCTTTACTACTCAACTTGTACTTCAAATCCTTTAACTCTTGTCACTATTTTCTATATTCACATTCTTTTAACTTCAAATCCTTGCAGATGAGAAAGCTGCACTGGAGGCACGCCACCAGGACTGTATGCCCTTAGTGGATGTGGCCAAGCAGTTGGACGACCGGGATGCCGCCCACAAAATTGAGGTAGAGTAGTTGAAGAGCCGGGTTGCTGAGCTTCTGGAGGAGAAGGAACAGAGGGAGGGCCAACTCAAGAAAGCCCAGGAGCTGCTTGTCACTTCTGAAACTGATGCATCCAATGCCCATGCTAAACTGGATGGCTTGAAGGAGCAGGCCACCAAATGGGAAGTTGCAATTGCCTAGCTCAATGCCGAACTCGCCAGTAAGCTTCAAATCCCTTTCCCCTATCCTGCCCGACATACCATGATCTTTTCCGACATAACCTTTACGCCGACATATACTCCTGTTGCTAACATACTTTCTATTTTTCAGACATGTTTCCTGCTTCCGTCGAAGACGTTCAGAAGGCTCTGCAGGTGGATCAAGTGAACTAGGGTGTTTCGGTTGCCTCGCCCAACTAGGATATGTCGGAACAACTAGTGGCCCTGCAAGCCCGGAAGAATGCCATGACCTCCTACTCCGAAGATCTCTTCCTTGGTGCTCAGGAAGCATATTCTGCCCTCTGGCCGGGACAAAGGATGCCTACTGACCCCGTTGACCTCGGCAATGATCTGTAGCTCTCCAAGGTTTGCCTCAGGGAATGGCGGGATTCCGACGCAAGGGTGGGAGCTGATGAAGCTCTCACCTACTTCCTCTCCTGGTACAAAAAGGCCAACTTGGAGACTTTGCGCACTGTGCGTGAAGGATCTATCTGGACCACGGATCCGGAACATATCCGGCATCGGCGGGAATTGGCCCACAGCTATGTGGATTATACCAACACCGACGCCTTTGTCCGGGACATCCGCGAGCTGGAGAAGAAGGAGGACGACGTCAAGGTTGCTGCCGACGCTGAGGGCTCCGACTCCAGCCAAGATGAAGAAGAAGCTAAAGAAGCCGACACTAAAGTTCCGGAACAGGGATCTGTCCCGGCCGGAGGTGATGGCTCCATTCCATCTGCTGGGTCCAGCACTCCTGAAGCCGACATCTCCACTGCTACAGCTCCACCAGCCGGCGGCTCTACTTCCACTCTAGCCCCTTGATCTTTGCAGCACCAAAAACTTTAAGCTTTATTAGATCCCCGTTATGCCGGGTGCAGATGTAATATATACTCTATTTCCCTTTGGTTTGCTACCCGAACAAGTTTTAACTTGGTTTGCTTGTTTATGAATGCCGAATCATCTTTTGGCGAAGTCACCGAGTTTGTTTTCCTGTTTCCTCAACTTCACAACCTTGGCTACTTGTCTACCTTATTCGGCTTTCGACGCATGAGTCTCAAGGTTGCTTTATTAAACATACAATACTTAAACTTTGAAACTTAGACTTCAAGTCATCCGACACTTCAAGTTTTAACTTTAGTGATAACATAAATGTCGGATCACTTGCTTTATCTTCCCTTAGCCGTTTTCCATGTGTAGACAATCTCCAGCATCTACTCTTGCTAGCCATGAAGCCGGATTCTGGATAGCAGCTAAGTCGAAGAGCGGCCTTTGGTGCCGACACACTACCAGGCCGACATAGGAAACATTCAAATCAAGCCAGCCGGCATATAAACAAGAACTGAAAAATAAACAACACTATATCCCGGAGGCAGTGCCCGATCTCTTCGGGATGCCGACACTTCATTCATTAGTCTTGTGTCGGCATAAAGCACCGGCACACCAAGCAAAATGGAAATACATACATTATGTTGCTCAGGAGTAAAAGGGACGGAGGAGGGCTATGTTCCATGGTCGCTTGGTTTCTTCTCCGAACCTGTCCACCTTGTCCTTCTTGGGGGCCTGTGCATCTATAAGATAGTAGGCATCATTGTGCAGAGCTTGATACGTCTCAAACGTATCTATAATTTTTGATGCTCCATGCTTGTTTTTACATCATTTGCCTATTGTTTCGTTACACTTAGTGGTACTTTTATACATTTTCTGGAACTAACCTATTAACGAAGTGCCACAGTGCCAGTTTCCTGTTTTCTGCTGTTTTTGTGTTTCAGAAGTGATACACAGGAAATATTCTCGGAATTGGACGAAACAAGTTCCTGAAGTCATATTTCACGGGGAAGCTCCCAAACATCCGAAGACCTGACGGAGGGGGGCCACGTGGCCCCCACACATAGGGGCGGCGCGGCCACCCCCCTGGCCGCGCCGGGCCCGTGTGAGGGGCCGTGGCCCCTCCTTTGACATCGCCCTTTCGCCTATATATACCCCCTGACGAGAAAAACCTAAGTGCCCGATCAGTTTTCCAGAATACATCGCGATCCGCCGCCGCCGTCGACCCGAAGATCGGGAGGGTCCAGAAGCTCTTCCCGGCACCCTGCCGGAGAGGGGAATCGCCACCGGAGGTCTTCTTCATCGCCATGCTTGCCTCCGGAGCGATGAGTGAGTAGTCTACCTTGGACTATGGGTCCATAGCAGTAGCTAGATGGTTGTCTTCTCCACCATGTGCTTCATGTTTAGATCTCATGAGCTGCCCTACATGATTGAGATCACCGTTATGTAATTGTATGATGTTGGTTTGTTGGGATCCGATGAATATTGGTGTTTATGATTAAGTTGCTGTACTGAATTATATCTTTTGTTATCTCTATGTTGTTTATGATCTTGCATGCTCTCCGTTGTTAGTAGCTATCTTGGCCGAGTAGTTGCTAGTGACTCCAAGAGGGGGTATTTATGCTCGATAGTGGGTTCATGCCTCTATTTCACCTGGGGGAGTGACAGAAACCTCTAAGGTGGTAGATGTGCTGTTGCTACTAGGGAGAAAACAACATTCATATGCTCAAGGGCATATGCTTTGTTTACATTACACACTTTGCTTAATGCAATTATCTGTTGTTCGCAACTTAATACTTTCGGGGTGTTCGGATGATATCCCTGGGGGTGGATTATTAGTCATAGATGCAGTTGGATGGCGGTCTATGTATTTTGTTGTAATGCCCAGAGTAAATCTCATAGTGATCTTCTTGACATATCACGTTATCTTTATTCTATCAATTGCCCAACTGTAATTTGTTTACCCAGCATGTTATTTATCTATGGAGAGACACCACTAGTGAACTGTGGACCCCGGTCCTATTTTAATCATATTGCAATCACCTGTTTACTTTTCCTGCACTATTTACTTTACTCGCATATTACTATATTGTTTTCCACTCGATACACTCATAACCTTTGTTTCAAGCAAACCGGTGAGATTGACAACCTCATCGCAAGTTGGGAGCAAAGTATTTGTCTGTGTGTGTGCAGGTTCCGCGTTGCTACTGGCCGAAGACGAGTCAACAAGTATCGTTAACGGCGCCCTTGTTGGAGTGTTATTAAGCCAGTCTGCATCACCTTCAGTCGTCATTGTCTCTCCTCTCCTGATCGATAAACCTTGGTTTCTTAACTGAGGGAAAACTAGCCGCTACACTCATCATACCTTCCTCTTGGGGTTCCCAACGGGCTGGTCATACACCACGCACAAGGACGTCTGCTCCCGCATTATTTACACGCCACCAGCTCTTTTCTGGCGCCATCACCTTGGAGTAGCAGCTCTTTTTCTGGCGCCGTTGCCGGGGAGGAAAGAAGACTTCTGCGAGGGGAGTTCTTCGCACACACATTCTTTACTTTGTTATTTGTTTTGCTTTACTTTATTTTATTTTACCTGCATTGCCTTTTATCAAAAATCCAAAAAAATTAGAATCCTTGGTAGCTGTTTTTACTTGTTTGCTTTAGTTCACTATGTCTAGTTCCGTTGCTACTGCTATGTCCCCCGAGGACATGATTTTCACTTTTAAGCAAAAGGATGAGGAAAGTTTTAAGGAAGCTTGGTCTAGGATTTATGATTGGTATGAAAAAACTGAACCTAAAATGACTTTGAGTTTGCTTCTTAGTAGTTTTTACTTTGGACTTTCTCTTCGTTATAGATATGCTTTGGATGCTACTTCTGAAGGAGATTTCCTTCATTGTGATGGAGATCAAGCCTTCAATACTATAAAAAAGTTGATTACAATTTATAGCATGCCAACCTATTTTGATTCCTCTCTTGTGTGCATCTTTAATAGACTTAATACTCTTGAGGCTCGCACTGCTAGTTTGAACTCTTGTTACAATACTTTGCGCCAGCATTTTGATTATGTGCCAATAAATTCTGAACCTTCGAGTTGGAATCCTACAATAAAAATCACCATTAATGGTGAAACTTTTCATGCTCGTTGTGATATTATGTCTGAATTTTGTCTTATGCCAAAGAGTGTCTATGAATCTTTGAGCCTTTGGAAGCTTTCTGAGGGGGAGAAGAAATTTCTCTTACTAACAATGCCACTATATTTCCCCTTGGAATTGCTGAAGGGGTCTTTACAAAAGTCCTAGGAAGAATGATATCTACTGATTATCTTGTTATTGAATGTGTAGGGAAAGGACAAATCACACTTGGAAGATCCCTCTTGAAGCTCTTGGGCGCCGTCATCGACGTGGGAAAAGGCAATATAACATTTACCACTCCACCTTGCAATAACCATGTCTTTCCTAAAGTCAAGAGCAAAGGTAAGAAAGCAAGACGTAAGGCACGCGCTGATCCTAGCACTTCATCTATTGATATTACTTGATTCGCAATTTTCTGCGCCTAGCTCAAAGGCGTTAAAGAAAAGCACTCTTGGGAGATAACCCAATGTTTACTTTTCAGTACTTTTTATTTTATTTGAGTCTTGGAAGTCATTACTACTGTAATGACCGCTCCTTATCTTATTTATTTCGTTTTTGTGCCAAGAGAAGCCTCTAATTTGAGTGAGGTAAAGATTTGGGGTTATTGCTGTCCTGAAACTGTTTTCGGTGCTGCACCGTAAAAATTCGTGAAAATTCTCTGTTTATCTTTTGGACCTTCGATTTCTTGTGCATATGCCCCAGGTTATATCCAAACTTTTCTTAGTTGAACACTTTTTGATTTGAGCAACGGAAAATCCCTCAAAAATTCGTCCATTATCAGCTGTCCAGTTTTGACAGATTCCTGCCAATATTTGTTTCTGCCACTTTATCGCTTTCTTTTGAGTTCTTTTTTATCATGGAACTCTTGTGGAAGTTGCTACAGTAGTATATACTTTATATGTGGTGGTTTTGAGTTTAAACCTGAAGCTAAAAGAGGTTGAATATATTTTATGCTTACACTAATGTTGCTAATAGAATTGTGTTTAGTTTTGTATGAAGGAAGTTTTCAAGTGTAGGGATTGGAGAATGATGAGATGAGTTGAAGAACGGACAAAAGCTCAAGCTTGGGGATGCCCATGCATCACCCCAAGAAATATCCAAGAAGTACAAGCGTCAAAGCTTGGGGATGCCCCCGAGGCACCCCTTCTTCATCGGCAAAAATCAGGTCACCTTTCAAGACACTATATTTTTATTGCTTCATGCACTATGTGTTTTTCTTGGAGCGTCAGTTGTTTTAGTTTTTTTTAGTTTGTTTAGTTTGTTTGTTTGCTGCAATAAATGGTTGGACCCCAACAAATTTCCTTTGGAGGAGATGTACTCGTTTTCATTTGCAAAAGAATGCTCTAGTTTTCACTCTTATTCAAAATCGAGCATTCTACTTTTTCTGCTACTGCTTTTGGTTTTTGATTTCGCCTTGATTTGCGTTCAGATCTTGTCATATTTTTCATCAAGGTGTATTTTTGCCTCTGATCTTCATTGGTTTTCATCAAAAGAGGTGTTTTTTAAAATTTTCAAATGGTGTTGGAAAAGAGAAAAAGCTTTGTGCAAAATAGTGGTACGAGAAGGAGCTTGTGTAGACTGCGGCTTAGGCTTTTTCATGTCATGCTTGATGTCTTTTTGATAGTATGCTTAGTGGTTTTGCTGTAGCATGACTTGTCTCAAATAACTGAGATTGCTTAATGAGCCTTTGAAAAAATCATGCGTTGTTTTTATTGTATGGAAGCATTATTTTGGTTTTCTCCTTGATGCTTTATTTGGGTTGACTTGGCGCATGCTCACACATGTTAGACTCTTACAAAGTCGCCATTAGCCTTCATGATCATTTAGTTTTTGACTTTTGATGCCATCGTATGCTTCTTTTAATGTCGCTTTGTCACTTTGCATGATTATGGCCATTATTGCTCTCTTAGTTGGTCGCTCCCAGTCTTTTGCTAGCCCTCGCCTTGTACTGAGTATGAGCTCTACTCATGCATCCAACTCCTAAAAGCCAAGTTTGCCATTGTGTCCACTATAAATTCCTATGCATGGTATTTGTAAGCCATTCCAAAGTAAAATTTTCGTGTGCTACCTTTCAAAAACCTTCAAAATACTTCTCGTTTTGTGACACTGTTTTCAGCTCATGGGGACGTAGTGGTCGGATTTGCTATCTTCCATATTGTTTATTCCAAAAAGAAAAAAAAAGGAAAAAAGAAAGAAAAAAGGCACTCCTCCAAAGAATGTGAATGTTGGTGGGCACCCGATGGAATCGGTTAGCCATGGTATGTGAAAGGAAAAGGTGGGGAGGAGTGCCAAGTTTTATAAAAAGAGCACGAAGTGCCAATCTCTCTCTCAAAAACTTGCTTTATTTTTGTATGGAAGATAGTAAGAACCCCATTGCCAGTCGTTGACAAATACAACCACCTCTCAAAATCAAGTTTTATCTCTTTTTCACAAATGAAAAGCTCTAGCACATGCTCAATCAATGCTTCCCTCTACGAAGGGCCTTTCTTTTACTTTTATGTTGAGTCACCACCTTCTTTCTTTATGCACCATTAAGAGAGCATAGTTGTCATTCTTAGTGTGATATGCATTGTCCCAAGGTTCATTGATTGACTCATATTGTTGGTTTCACTTGTTCTTAAATTATTTGTATCTAGTCGCCCTCTTAAACTTTGAGGTGTCCTATGCATTTATGTTTTGCTCTCTTTGAAGGACAAGCTGAAAACCATTTGTATGTTTTTCCTTATGATTTGAACACACGTTTGACTTTCATTGTTTCATTATCATGATCTTTTGTTTGTGTTCATTTGCATGTTTACAACATGGTTGCTAAGTTCTTATTGTCATGATTACATCTTTCATGCCCATGTTTTAAGTTCTATTGATCCCAGCTCATCAATGCTTACATATATGATCATGATTGTGTAGGTGCATGTCACCTCAAAAATTATTCTTTTGTTATCACTTACCTACTCGAGGACGAGCAGGAGTTAAGCTTGGGGATGCTTGATACGTCTCAAACGTATCTATAATTTTTGATGCTCCATGCTTGTTTTTACATCATTTGCCTATTGTTTCGTTACACTTAGTGGTACTTTTATACATTTTCCGGAACTAACCTATTAACGAAGTGCCACAGTGCCAGTTTCCTGTTTTCTGCTGTTTTTGTGTTTCAGAAGTGATACACAGGAAATATTCTCGGAATTGGACAAAACAAGTTCCTAAAGTCATATTTCACGGGGAAGCTCCCAAACATCCGAAGACCTGACGGAGGGGGGCCACGTGGCCCCCACACACAGGGGCGGCGCGGCCACCCCCCTGGCCGCGCCGGGCCCGTGTGAGGGGCTGTGGCCCCTCCTCTGACATCGCCCTTTCGCCTATATATACCCCCTGACGAGAAAAACCTAAGTGCCCGATCAGTTTTCCAGAATACATCGCGATCCACCGCCGCCGTCGACCCGAAGATCGGGAGGGTCCAGAAGCTCTTCCCGGCACCCTGCCGGAGAGGGGAATCGCCACCGGAGGTCTTCTTCATCGCCATGCTTGCCTCCGGAGCGATGAGTGAGTAGTCTACCTTGGACTATGGGTCCATAGCAGTAGCTAGATGGTTGTCTTCTCCACCATGTGCTTCATGTTTAGATCTCATGAGCTGCCCTACATGATTGAGATCACCGTTATGTAATTGTATGATGTTGGTTTGTTGGGATCCGATGAATATTGGTGTTTATGATTAAGTTGCTGTACTGAATTATATCTTTTGTTATCTCTATGTTGTTTATGATCTTGCATGCTCTCCGTTGTTAGTAGCTATCTTGGCCGAGTAGTTGCTAGTGACTCCAAGAGGGGGTATTTATGCTCGATAGTGGGTTCATGCCTCTATTTCACCTAGGGGAGTGACAGAAACCTCTAAGGTGGTAGATGTGTTGTTGCTACTAGGGAGAAAACAACATTCATATGCTCAAGGGCATATGCTTTGTTTACATTACACACTTTGCTTAATGCAATTATCTGTTGTTCGCAACTTAATACTTTCGGGGTGTTCGGATGATATCCCTGGGGGTGGATTATTAGTCATAGATGCAGTTGGATGGCGGTCTATGTATTTTGTTGTAATGCCCAGAGTAAATCTCATAGTGATCTTCTTGACATATCACGTTATCTTTATTCTATCAATTGCCCAACTGTAATTTGTTTACCCAGCATGTTATTTATCTATGGAGAGACACCACTAGTGAACTGTGGACCCCGGTCCTATTTTAATCATATTGCAATCACCTGTTTACTTTTCCCACACTGTTTACTTTACTCGCATATTACTATATTGTTTTCCACTCGATACACTCATAACCTTTGTTTCAAGCAAACCGGTGAGATTGACAACCTCATCGCAAGTTGGGAGCAAAGTATTTGTCTGTGTGTGTGCAGGTTCCGCGTTGCTACTGGCCGAAGACGAGTCAACAAGTATCGTTAACGGCGCCCTTGTTGGAGTGTTATTAAGCCAATCTGCATCACCTTCAGTCGTCATTGTCTCTCCTCTCCTGATCGATAAACCTTGGTTTCTTAACTGAGGGAAAACTAGCCGCTACACTCATCATACCTTCCTCTTGGGGTTCCCAACGGGCTGGTCATACACCACGCACAAGGACGTCTGCTCCCGCATTATTTACACGCCACCAGCTCTTTTCTGGCGCCATCACCTTGGAGTAGCAGAGCTCTGCTCACAATGAATGGCCCCTCCCATGGAGGAGTTAACTTATGCTGGCCCTCTATGCCTTGCCTTAGCCGGAGTAATAGATCTCCCTCTTGGAATCTCCTTGGATTCACCTTCTGCGCATGATAGCGTCTGAGGCTCTGCTGATATACTGCTGTTCTTGACAGAGTTATTTCTCTTGCTTCCTCTAGCAGATCAACATTATTTTCCCTGGCTTCTTTAGCCTCTTCTTCTGTATATAGCACCACTCATGGTGCATCATGTATTACATCTGTTGGAAGCACAGCTTCTACTCCATACACAAGGAAAAATGGTGTATAGCCTGTTGACCTATTCGGAGTTGTCCTTAAACTCCAAAGCACTGCTGGCAATTCATCCAGCCAACATCCCGGAGTTTTCTCCAGTGGCTCTATCAACCGGGGTTTTATGCCGGATAACACTAGCCCATTTGACCTCTCTACTTGGCCATTGGTACAAGGGTGAGCGACCGACGCAATGTCTAGCCGGATTCCCACCTCCTCACAAAATCTGGCAAATGGCCCTTGGGCAAAGTTCGACCCCTTGTCAGTGATGATGCCATGGGGAACACCATACCTCAAGATCATCTTTCAAGAATTTCACTGCTGTGTAGCCATCACACTTTCTTATAGGCTTCACTTCAATCCACTTGGTGAACTTGTCCACCATGACCAGAATATGAGTCATCTTCCCTCGCGCTGGCTTAAATGGTCCGACCATGTCCAGGCCCCAAACAGCAAAGGGCCAGGTTATCAGGATAGTCTTCAACGCTGATGCCGGCTGATGAATCCGATGAGCATATCTTTGACATCCATTGCATTTCTGGACCAAGTCTTCTGCCTCTTGCAGTGCCGTCGGCCAGTAAAACCCATGCTGGAATACTTTCGCCACTAATGCTCTGGATGAAGTGTGGTGACCACACTCCCCCTGATGAATTTCTCTTGTATATTTCCTTGTTTATGATGGTATATCCTTTGGATCTCCTCGTAACCCGGCGCGCCTCAGTTTCATCCGCCGGTACTTGACCATCCACTAGGAAATCCATGATAGGGCGCGCCCACGAGGGCACTTCCCTGATAGTGAACACTGCATGATCTATCTCCTTCATTTCGACCGACACATAATCCATCTCCATGGGCTGCGAAGTCCCCGGGACTGAGGGATCAGTCCTCGGGTATGCCGGAGCAGTCCCCGGGTATACCGGCACAACCTCTTGGTACATCTTACCCTTGCCTTTATTTCTGCTCCGGAATACTGCACTCACGGCATATGTCGGCCCAGTCCCCAGGACTGAGGGAGCAATCCCCGAGTTATCTGAACTGGCTCCGGCATCTATCTCCATCAGAACTGCATCCTCGGGGCTTGGCGGAACATATATGGACGATGACTCCGGCGAGGGCTTGATTGATGGCTTCCTCAGATGCTCCAACGAAATGTCGGGCGAGATTGAATCTCTGGAAGATCCCAACTTGGACAATGTATCGGCTGCTTTGTTCTGAGCCTGGGGGACATGCCAGAACTCACAACCTTCAAAGTAACCACTCAACTGCTGCACCAGGAAACGGTAGGATCCCATGTTTGCATCATGTGCATCCCATATGCCGGAGCACTGCTGGATCACCAAATCCGAATCACCAAAACACATAATTCGGCGGATGCCTATGTCCTTAGACACCTTCAGGCCATGCACAAGTGCCTCATACTTCGCACATTATTTGATGCTGCAAAATGAATCTGCAAAACATATCTCAATTGGTCATTCTTTGGTGAACTGAGAACTATGCCGGCACCCAGGCCATGTGTTGTCTTGGACCCATCGAAATGCATCCTCCAATAGTTTGCATCTAGCAACGGTGGTTCTTATTGTATCTCGGCCCAATCAATGAAGAGATCGGCCAACACCTGGGACTTGATTGTATCCCTCTTATCATACCAAGGTGTATATGGTGAAAGCTCTATTGCCCACTTGGCTATCCGGCCACTGGCATCTTTGTTACTTATGATTTCTGAGATAGGGGCCTCGGCCACCACCCAGATTGGATGCACCTGGAAGTAATGCTTGAGCTTCTTGGCCGCCATATAGACACCATACATCATCTTATGATAATGGGGGTAGTTTTGCTTTGAAGTGGAAAGGACTTCACTTAAATAATATACCGGCCGCTGCACGGTTTTGCCTCCTTCCTCTCGCTCTACTACCACCACTGCACTGACAACTCTGTTGGTCGCCGCTATATAGAGCAACATCGGCTCCCTGGGCATCAGAGATGCCAACATCGGTGTTGTTGACAACATCTGTTTCAATTCCTTGAAAGCTGCATCTGCTTGCGTTCTCCAGACAAATGTGTCAGATTTCTTCATCAACTGATATAACGGCAAAGCTTTCTCTCCCAGCCGGCTTATGAAATGGCTCAGGGATGCAAGGCACCCAGTGAACTTCTGTACTTCTTTCAAATCTGTCGGCGGCTTCATTCTCTCTATGACATGAATCTTGCCGGGATTCACCTCAATACCCCGGCTGGAAACCAGGAAACCGAGCAACTTGCCTGTCGGCACACCGAAGGTGCATTAAGCCGGATTCAACTTCATCTGGAATCTCCTCAGGTTTGCAAAGGTTTCCCGGAGGTCATCTATGAGAATCTTGCTCTCCTTGGTCTTTATGATGACATCGTCGACATATACCTGCACATTTTTATCTATTTGGTCATGCAAACATTTTTACATACACCTTTGGTAAGTTGTGCTGGCATTTCTTAAACCAAATGGCATAGTGAGATAGCAATAAGCCCCGTACGGGGTAATAAAGGATGTCTTTATTTGATCCGGCTCATACAAGGGGATCTGGTGGAAACCAGAATAAGCATCTACGAATGATAACAGTTCACATTCGGCTGTGGAATCAATCACTTGATTGATCCGAGGGAGCGGGAATGGATCTTTAGGACATGCCTTATTCAAGTTGGTGTAATCAACACACATCCGCCATACTTTTACTATGGCGGGCTCATCCTTCTTCTTTTCCACCAAAACCGGATTGGACACCCAACCCGGATGCAGTACTTCCTTGATAAAGCCAGAGGCTAGGAGCCTGGCCACTTCCTCCCAAATTGCTTTCCTTCTATCATTTGCATTCCGCCGGAGCGGCTGCTTCACCGGCTTAGCATCCGGTCTTACATGCAGTGTGTGCTCAGCCAGCTTCCTCGGCACACATTGCAGGTCTGAAGTAGACCATGCGAAGATATCCCGATTCTCACGGAGGAAGCTGATGAGCTCGCTTTCCTATTTGGGATCCAAACCTGCGCCGATGAGGGCATGGTGCTCCGAGAAAACCTCATCTAGAGGCACCTTCTTGACTTCCTTGGCCACTTGAAAAGAAGTGCCGCCACTTGGGTTCGTCATGCCCGGCAAAGGTGTGCCGGCCACGACCGTCTCTGCTATCTCCACTGCTCGCTTGAGCCTCTTCTTTTCCTCCGCAATGATCAGAGTCTTGGCCAGATTAGATCCAGTCGTGGCACACGCCATCGAGCGCTTGTAATCACCAATGATGGTGATCACTCCTCTGGGCCCCGACATCTTCATCTTCAGATATGCCACATGCGTAGATGCCATGAACTTTGCCAGTGTTGGCCTACCCAGCAACGCATGGTAGGGGCTATCCAGATCCACTACCTCAAACATGAGGTTCTCCACCCTGCAGTTATCCCGGCTGCCAAACATGACATCTATCCGGATCTTGCCCATCGGTGCACATGAAAGTCCCGGCACAATGCGGTGGAACGTGGTCTTGCTTGGCTCTAGCATATTCTCCTTGATGCCCAGCTTCTGCATCGTATCCCAATACATGATATTAATGTTGCTCCCATTGTCAATGAGGACCTTGCTGAACCTCACGTTATTAGCCGGCCCGACAAATGTCGGATCCATCACCAGCGCATACCCGCCGGGATTTGGCATGATCTTGGGATGATCTGCCCTGTCCCAGCCAATGGCCTGGTCAGACCAGTACATCAGCTTCGAAACTGCCGACATAACGGCATTTACTTCCAAACTCCGCCGGTACAAGCTCTGCTTGTCTGTTCTTTCGGTCTCAAAGACCATGTAGCTCTGATCATGCTCCTTGTACTCATTCCAGCCCGCTGCTGGGCCACCGGCATAGTACTCCAGATTATAGCTCTAATCTACTTGATTTACGCCGGCATTTCCGGCATTGCTCTGATTCCCGGGATTAACCGGCCTGGGCGGGACTGCAACTGTATTTGCACCTATCAACGGCGATGGAGCTGCCGGGATAGGTGGCCTAGCCGGTCCCCAGGGACCTGCACGACCCGCTAATATGTCGTCCAGCCATGAACAGTTTCTGGTCAAATGATTCGCCGGTTTACCCGGCTGAAATGTGTGGAACACACAAGGTTTGTCCATGGCCAAACCAACTGTATACTTTGGCCACTGCTTCTTTTGACCGGCGCTGCCGCCGGCATTCTTGTTGATCCAAACATTCTTTTTCTGGAAAGGTTGTGCTTGCTGTTGCGGCTGTTGCTGCTGCTGAGGCTGCTGATAGCCCTCATATCTCGGACGTTGGCTACTGCCGGTGCCCCCTTGTTCTTCCTCCACGGCCGCTACTTGTGCCGATCCATACCGATAATCCGGCCTATCATCTCTCCTTTTATTCCGGTTATCAGGGCGATAGGACTGCCCCGATCCCCCGGCGTTGTTGTTGTTCTGCTGGGTCTGTCCCTGTCCTTGTGAATCAAGGGTGGGCTGCATGGGATCTCCCAGTGCATAACTGTTAGCAATCTTGATTGTTTCGGCCAACGTGGCTGGCATTTCCCTCTGAAGCTTTTGCCACAACATGGTGCCTTGCTGGCACCCATGAGCGAACCACATGATGGCCTGCTGCTCCACAACTCCTTCGCAGGAATTGCGCAACGTGCACCACCTGGTCAGGTAGTCACGGTCTGTCTCATACACTCCTTGTCGGCAGTTAGCTAGCTGCTGCGGACGGTTGGGCCTCTTGTATGTACTGGTGAAGTTTGACACAAACTATTCCTCGAAATCAACCCAACCGTTGATACTCCCGGCCGACAGATTATTCAGCCATATCCTGGCTGGACCTTCAAGCATCTGTGGCATGTAGCATATCGCCCATCGGAGGTTTCCTTCGGCAATGTTCACCGCTGTGGAGTAGTCCTCTAGCCAATCTTCCGGCTTGGTACTGCCGTTATATGTCCTCGCGCCACGTGCGAGCTAGAAACAGTAAGGTGCCGGCTCACCCATGATCCGGGGTCCAAAGCACATGGGACCCTGATACGTCTCCAACGTATCTATAATTTTTGATGCTCCATGCTTGTTTTTACACCATTTGCCTATTGTTTCGTTACACTTAGTGGCACTTTTATGCATTTTCTGGAACTAACCTATTAACAAGTGCCACAGTGCCAGTTTCCTGTTTTCTGCTGTTTTTGTGTTTCAGAAGTGATACACAAGAAATATTCTCGGAATTGGACAAAACAAGTTCCTGAAGTCTTATTTTCCCCGGAAGCTTCCAGAGATCCGAAGGAGAGATGGATAGGGGCCACCAGGGCCCCACACATAGGGCTGGCACGGCCAGGCCCCTGGCCGCGCCACCCATGTGTGAGGGAGCCTGGCTCCACCTCTGACATCGCCCCTTCGCCTATAAAGACCCCCCGACGGAAAAAACCTAAGTACCTGATCAGATTTCTAGAACACATCACGATCCGCCGCCACCGTCGACCCGAAGATTGGGAGGGTCCAGAAGCTCTTCCCGGCACCCTGCCGTAGAGGGGAATCGCCACCGGAGGTCTTCTTCATCGCCATGCTTGCCTCCGGAGCGATGAGTGAGTAGTCTACCTTGGACTATGGGTCCATAGCAGTAGCTAGATGGTTGTCTCCTCCACCATGTGCTTCATGTGTAGATCTCATGAGCTGTCCTACATGATTGAGATCACCGTTATGTAATTCTACATGTTTGGTTTGTTGGGATCCGATGAATATTGGTGTTTATGATTAAGTTAGTGTACTGAATTATATCTTTTGTTATCTCTATGTTGTTTATGATCTTGCATGCTCTCTGTTGTTAGTAGCTATCTTGGCCGAGTAGTTGCTAGTGACTCCAAGAGGGGGTATTTATGCTCGATAGTGGGTTCATGCCTCTATTTCACCTGGGGGAGTGACAGAAACCTCTAATGTGGTAGATGTGCTGTTGCTACTAGAGAGAAAACAACATTCATATGCTCAAGGGCATATGCTTTGTTTACATTACACACTTTGCTTAATGCAATTATCTGTTGTTCGCAACTTAATACTACTGGGGTGTTCGGATTGATATCCCCGGGAGTGGATTATTAGTCATAGATGCAGTTGGATGGCGGTCTATGTATTTTGTTGTAATGCCCAGAGTAAATCTCATAGTGATCTTCTTGACATATCACGTTTATCTTTATTCTATCAATTGCCCAACTGTAATTTGTTTACCCAGCATGTGCTATTTTATCTATGGAGAGACACCACTAGTGAACTGTGGACCCCGGTCCTATTTACATCATATTGCTATCACCTGTTTATTTTACTCGCACTGTTTACTTTACTCGCATAGTATACTGTTTTCCACTCGATACGCTCATAACCTTTGTTTCAAGCAAACCAGTGAGATTGACACCTCATCGTAAGTTGGGAACAAAGTACTTGGTTGTGTGTGTGCAGGTTCCACATCACCTTCAGTCATCGTCGTCTCTCCTCTCCTGATCGATAAACCTTAGTATCTTAACTGAGGGAAAACTAGCCGCTACACTCATCATACCTTCCTCTTGGGGTTCCCAACGGGCTGGTCATTCACCACGCACAAGGACTTACTGCTCCACGTCAACTACATGCCAGCAGCCTCTTTTCTGGCGCCATCACCAAGTAGCAGCTTCTTTTCTGGCGCCGTTGCCGGGGAGGAAGAGAAGACCTCTGCGAGGGGAGTTTTTCGCACACACATCCTTTACTTTGTTATTTCTTTGCTTTACTTTATTTATTTTACCTGCATCGTTTTTATATCAAAAACCCAAAAAATTTAGAATCCTTGGTAGTTGTTTTTACTTGTCTTGCTTTATCATGCTTTCTATCAATGGTTGGTTTCTTTGAAACTAAATCTTTTTGGCAAGGTGGGTTCACAGAAGAGCAGCAAAATTATTATGAGGAACACCGCTTGTCGCATAAAGGGAAACACTTATGGGAACAAATCAATAGATTGTATATCATTGCTAGAAACATGTGCTCTACTTATAATGTTACTTATTGCTTTGATAGATCTTGTTGCTGTAGGAGGTATAAACACCTCCCTTTTCAATGTGAGTATAATGATGATGTTACCATATCTTCTTATATTAATGGAAATTATGACTTTTATGATGTGGAACGACTTGAGGAATTTATTGCTTGGAAGGGTGCATTCGAACTTGCTTATTTGCTTGAAAATACTGATGATGCACCTTATAAATATGAGGTTTATGATATACTTACATTTTGCTTTGATAATTACAAGGAAGAAAATTGCTATATTCTTAAATATCTTAATAGATGCTCTCCAACGGAAGAGACTAATGCCTTGAAGGAGCCTATGGAAGAAGAAATTGCTGAAATTGGAAGCTCATTGGATGAAAAAGAGGAGGAGAGTGATGATCAAGAGGAGGAAGAATGGAGCTACCCATGTCTACCTCCCAATAAGAGTAACTCTTTAACTAATACCTTATTTGATAGCCCTCCATGCTTAACAAAGGAGGATGAGTGTGATATTTTTATTGTTGAGTTTGTTTATGATGCTACTGAAAATTATTATGAGAGAGGAAAATATGGTTGTTGGAATTCTCATGTTACTAAAACACCTCTCTTTATATTGGAAGTTCCGAAGTTGCTCTTGTTTTATCTACCCATACTTGTGACTGTGTGCTTCTTTGATTTATTTTCTTACAAGATTCCTATGCATAGGAAGTGGGTTAGACTTAAATGTGTTTTATATTTTCTCCTTGATGCTCTTTTTGGCTTCCATTCATATTTCTTATGTGAGCATCTTCTCAAATTACTGAGCCTAGCTCAAAGGCGTTAAAGAAAAGCACTCTTGGGAGATAACCCAATGTTTTATTTTCAGTACTTTTTCTTTTATTTGAGTCTTGGAAGTTATTACTACTGTAATGACCGCTCCTTATCTTGTTTATTTCGTTTTTGTGCCAAGAGAAGCCTCTAATTTGAGTGAGGTAAAGATTTGGGGATGTTGCTGTCCTGAAACTATTTTCGGTGCTGCACCGTAAAAATTTGTGAAAATTCTCTGTTTATCTTTTGGACCTGCGATTTCTTGTGCATATGCCCCAGGTTATATCCAAACTTTTGTTAGTTGAACACTTTTTGATTTGAGCAACAGAAAATCCCTCAAAAATTCGACCTTTGTCAGCTGTTCAGTTTTGACAGATTTCTGCCAATATATGTGTTTGCCACTTTATCGCTTTCTTTTGAGTTCTTTTGATCATGGAACTTTTAGAGAAGTTGCTACAGTAGTATATGCTATATATGTGGTGGTTTTGAGTTGAAACCTAAAGCAAATAGAGGATTGATTATATGTTATGCTTGCACTAATGTTGCTAATAGAATTGTGTTTAGTTTTGTATGAAAGAAGTTTTCAAGTGTAGGGATTGGAGAATGATGAGATGAGTTGAAGAATGGACAAAAGCTCAATTTTGGGGATGCCCATGCATCACCCCAAGAAATATCCAAGAAGTACAAGCGTCAAAGCTTGGGGATGCCCCCGAGGCACCCCTTCTTCATCGGCAAAAATCAGGTCACCTTTCAAGACACTATATTTTTATTGCTTCATGCACTATGTGTTTTTCTTGGAGCGTCAGTTGTTTTAGTTTTCTTAGTTGGTTTAGGTTGTTTGTTTGCTGCAATAAATGGTTGGACCCCAACAAATTTCTTTTGGAGAAGTTGACTCGTTTTCATTTGCAAAGAACGCTCTAGTTTTCACTCTTATTAAAAATCGAGCGTTCTTCTTTTTCTGCTACTGCTTTTGGTTTTTGTTTTCGCCTTGATTTGCGTTCAGATCTTGTCTTATTTTTTCATCAAGGTGTATTTTTGCCTCTGATCTTTATTGGTTTTTGTCAAAAGAGGTGTTTATAAAAATTTCAAATGGTGTTGGAAAAGAGAAAAAGCTTTGTGCAAAATAGTGGTACAAGAAGGAGCTTGTGTAGACTGCGGCTTAGGCTTTTTCATGTCATGCTTGATGTCTTTTTGATAGTATGCTTAGTGGTTTTGCTGTAGCATGACTTGTCTCAAATAACTGAGATTTCTTAATGAGCCTTTGAAAAAATCATGCGTTGTTTTTATTGTATGGAAGCATTATTTTGGTTTTCTCCTTGATGCTTTATTTGGGTTGACTTGGCGCATGCTCACACATGTTAGACTCTTACAAAGTCGCCAATAGCCTTCATGATCATTTAGTTTTTGACTTTTGATGCCATCTTATGCTTCTTTTAATGTCGCTTTGTCGCTTTGCATGATTATGGCCATTATTGCTCTCTTAGTTGGTCGCTCCCAGTCTTTTGCTAGCCCTCGCCTTGTACTGAGTATGACCTCTACTCGTGCATCCAACTCCTAAAAGCCAAAGTTTTCCAAAGTGTCCACCATACATACCTACTAGCAATTTGCTATTCCAAGTAAATTTGACTTGCTTTTATTTTCTCTTCAAATTAAACTCTTACCAGTGTTATGCGAAATTCGGTCAGTAAAGCTCCCACGAACCGGAAGGCACACTTTACTTTTTCCTGTTCTTAAAAATTTGACATTGTGGTCTCTTATGTTGAGTTGTTATGCTTGCAAGTTGTAAGTTGGATTCTAGCCCAGCCATGCTGTCATGGGCAAGCTTTCAACATTGCACATCTTAATTGAGTTGATATCGTGATCTTTTGTTTATGGATGCCCGCGGTGTGAAATGAATTGGGAATCTTGTGGGGATCATGGAGTTTGTATATGTGTTAGGGAAACGCCGGGCCGCCAATCTAAGCCATGCATAATTCATGGTGGAAATTTGCAACATACCCATGGTGAACATACGATGACGCATCTCACAATAAAAAGCTAAACAAAAGGCAAATAAAAGAGATGTCGAGGTGTTCATTGTCTGCTTGTCCTGTCATTTTGGTGTGGGCTTGTTCCATGTCATCGGGCATAGAGGTACCCCATTGGCGGTTCTCAATGATATGCATATACTTACAATGACAAGAGCCTTGCTTGGGACTCTAAGTAAAGTAGCATGAGGTTTGGGTACTCGTATTCACGGGGCACGAGGTTTTCAACTTATGATTTGTCAAGCATATGCATCATAATTGTTCTCGCATTAACTTTAACCATTCAAGATGCTTATGATGGGGGCAATGAGAGCTCAAAGCCGGTAAGTACCATAATTTTTGAAGGTTATAAAACTTGCAATCACTGCTTCCCTCTGCGAAGGGCCTTTCTTCTACTTTTATGTTGAGTCACCACCTTCTTTCTTTATGCACCATTAAGAGAGCATAGTTGTCATTCTTAGTGTGATATGCATTGTCCCAAAGTTCATTGATTGATTCATGATGATTGGTTTCACTTGTTCTTAAATTATTTGTATCTAGTCGCCCTCTTAAACTTTGAGGTGTCCTATGCATTTATGTTTGCTCTCTTTGAAGGACAAGCTGAAAACCATTTGTATGTTTTTCCTTATGATTTGAACACACATTTGACTTTCATTGTTTCATTATCATGATCTTTTGTTTGTGTTCATTTGCATGTTTACAACATGGTTGCTAAGTTCTTATTGTCATGATTATATCTTGATGCCCATGTTTTAAGTTCTTATGATCCCAGCTCACAAATGCTTACATACTTGATCAAGATTGTGTAGGTGCATGTCACCTCAAAAATTATTCTTTTGTTATCACTTACCTACTCGAGGACGAGCAGGAGTTAAGCTTGGGGATGCTTGATACGTCTCCAACATATCTATAATTTTTGATGCTCCATGCTTGTTTTTACACCATTTGCCTATTGTTTCGTTACACTTAGTGGCACTTTTATGCATTTTCCGGAACTAACCTATTAACAAGTGCCACAGTGCCAGTTTCCTGTTTTCTGTTGTTTTTGTGTTTCAGAAGTGATACAAAGAAAATATTCTCGGAATTGGACGAAACAAGTTCCTGAAGTTTTATTTTTCCCGGAAGCTTCCAGAGATCCGAAGGAGAGACGGAGAGGGGCCACCAGGGCCCCACACATAGGGCTGGCGCGGCCAGGCCCCTGGCCGCGCCACCCATGTGTGAGGGAGCCTGGCTCCACCTCTGACATCGCCCCTTCGCCTATAAAGACCCCCTGACAGAAAAAACCTAAGTACCCGATCAGATTTCCAGAACACATCGTGATCCGCCGCCACCGTCGACCCGAAGATTGGGAGGGTCCAGAAGCTCTTCCCGGCACCCTGCCGGAGAGGGGAATCGCCACCGGAGGTCTTCTTCATCGCCATGCTTGCCTCCGGAGCGATGAGTGAGTAGTCTACCTTGGACTATGGGTCCATAGCAGTAGCTAGATGGTTGTCTCCTCCACCATGTGCTTCATGTTTAGATCTCATGAGCTGCCCTACATGATTGAGATCACCGTTATGTAATTCTACATGTTTGGTTTGTTGGGATCCGATGAATATTGGTGTTTATGATTAAGTTGCTATACTGAATTATATCTTTTGTTATCTCTATGTTGTTTATGATCTTGCATGCTCTCCGTTGTTAGTAGCTATCTTGGCCGAGTAGTTGCTAGTGACTCCAAGAGGGGTATTTATGCTCGATAGTGGGTTCATGCCTCTCTTTCACCTGGGGGAGTGACAGAAACCTCTAAGGTGGTAGATGTGATGTTGCTACTAGGGAGAAAACAACATTCATATGCTCAAGGGCATATGCTTTGTTTACATTACACACTTTGCTTAATGCAATTATCTGTTGTTCGCAACTTAATACTACTGGGGTGTTCGGATTGATATCCCCGGGAGTGGATTATTAGTCATAGATGCAGTTGGATGGCGGTCTATGTATTTTGTTGTAATGCCCAGAGTAAATCTCATAGTGATCTTCTTGACATATCACGTTTATCTTTATTCTATCAATTCCCCAACTGTAATTTGTTTACCCAGCATGTGCTATTTTATCTATGGAGAGACACCACTAGTGAACTGTGGACCCCGGTCCTATTTACATCATATTGCTATCACCTGTTTATTTTACTCACACTGTTTACTTTACTCGCATACTATACTGTTTTCCACTCGATACGCTCATAACCTTTGTTTCAAGCAAACCGGTGAGATTGACAACCTCATCGTAAGTTGGGAACAAAATACTTGGTTGTGTGTGTGCAGGTTCCACATCACCTTCAGTCGTCGCCATCTCTCCTCTCCTGATCGATAAACCTTGGTATCTTAACTGAGGGAAAACTAGCCGCTACACTCATCATACCTTCCTCTTGGGGTTCCCAACGGGCTGGTCATTCACCACGCACAAGGACTTGCTGCTCCACGTCAACTACACGCCAGTAGCCTCTTTTCTGGCGCCATCACCAAGTAGCAGACCCGGAGCTCCTTGCCTCTCCACCAACTATGTCTGGTAGATCCTGTCCAGCTTGAGGCGCGCATCATCCGCGGTCAAGGACCGTGGTCCCAACCGAGATGCAATCGGGCCCGCAATCTTCTTTTGCTACTGCTGCTTCGGCTGGCACTGCTCATACTGCTGGTCTTGCTGGCCTTGTTGGTACTGTTGCTGCTGTTGTTGCTGATATCCCATCCTCGCAAGGGCGGAATTCCCATCATCTTCCCGATGTCTCGGCTGGCCTGCGCCTTGCTGCTGCGCTGCACCTCCGGCGCCCTGCTGCTGACGCCGGGCCACGCTATTACTCCGGCCACCACCGGCCGAGCGTGCTCCTTGCCTGGCCGACACATTATGGCCGGCATGCTTGTTGACGACATTCTTGTCGGCTTGGCCGGCATTCTCCTGGACAACTGCTTGTTTTCTGGCAATCGCCGGGTCATACACCTGGATCTGCTTGTTCTGGCGTCCAGAAGTCACACTTCCAGCACGCTGACCGCTGGGATGCAGGGACGAGGCTTGGCCCCTCGACCTCGCGCTGGCACCTCCCGCCGACGCAACTTACTGGGATGCCCCGGCACCCGGGTTTGCCTTCTTAAAGGCCTCCTGCTGCTTGGTAGCCTCAGACAAAAGTTGGTTAAGCTGGGCTTGCTGCTCACGCAGTGCTTCGCCGGATAAACATGATAAATCTTTAGCTACTTCTGCTGCTGATCTAAGGTTCTTCACTGGTGAGCTATAGACTACCTTAGGTACAGTACTAGTTGCAGTATGACTCTTAGCTCTAGCATCTTTACCTAGCTCAGTGTTAAGATCTCTACCTCTAGTTCTAACCTCTTCTATCCGGCTAGGCCGGGTTGCCATAGGAGTAAAGCCATGGGCTGCCTCATACTCATGTAGTTGCCGGTTAAACCGTTCACGCTCCTGATGCATGGCCAGGGCCTCGTCGACGAGGGCCTGACGAGATCCCTCCAGGATCTCCCTTGTCTGCTCTGGATCATCGCCGGATCGCACCGGCTCAAGAAGCCGATCGATGATGGGGAGAAGCACCTGGCCCCTAGCCGGCATGCCGGAAGTGCCGACCAGGTTCTCAACATGCTCCAACGGAGGACGCGCCGACCTCTTGACCTTCGGTGGCTCCGGGGGAGTATCTACCACCGCCGCTGCTGCTCCTTTGCCGGCATCCTCCACCGACGGCACAGATGTGCTGGCCATCATCACCTCGGCCGACTATACTGAGCGAGCGCTACGCCCAGCATGAGCCAGCCGATGTGATGGAGGATCCGCCGCCACCAGCACCTTTTCCCTGCAAACCCTCTCAATCCCCACGTACACCTCGTGGGAACCAAAAGACACGATCTGGCCATCCCTGGGGAACGGCCGGCCACCGAGACATCCGGCATTGCCACTGATGAAGCTGAGTGAGCCTAGCCTCTGGACGAGGCCAGAGACCACACGCACTCCGGAAGCTGCTATCACGGACCCCATCCAAATGAACACTCTGCCCAGCATATCGATCTGCCCCATGGTGGGCGCCAAATGTCATCGTGGTGTAACAACATATGCCATGGGATGGCTTAAATGGGGGCCAAACTAGATGCTGGAGGATTCGGGAGAGGGGAACAAGCTGAGAAGCATGACAGGAAGGGACACAGATCTACCCAGGTTCGGGGCTCTCGTAAGGAGATAACACCCCTACTCCTGCTCTACTAGTTGTATATTTGGATCGATGGAGTACACAACAATGGTGCTTCCAAGCTCTCTGCGAGAGGAGGAAGATGAACTGCTAAGTGTAGGAACACTGAATGACCAACCCCTTACTAGAGCTCCCTATGCCACCTTATATAGTGGTGGCCAGGGTTACAACGGTCACATGAGACTAGGAGACACCAACTACACTCCAAACAGGACCTGCTGATGATGGCTGAGACCCTTGACTTTGTCCCTGATTGCTCTCGATGGGACTCCACATCCATGTACCTTGTACTTCTTGGACTGTGACCTTACCACTGTGAGGTAAGGGATGTACTTGTGCACAGTGAGGGTTGGTAAACCACCACTGTGCACCCTGTCAACATGATCTCCCTCCATACTTGGCAGAATCTCTCCTTGATTGTAGGGACAAGACACCTTGGTTGACTTATATATCCCAGATATGACCATTGGCCATATCATGGACCTATGTGCCGGATCAATGAGCTATGAAGGTCGGGTAATCCGGCCTCTCCTGCTCCTGCACAACATATCAAATAGGTTAGGCCAGCATATCTATGCATATGCCGGCGCTCTTCAATAAGTATCCCGGTTATACCGGCATATCTGAACTCTAGCCGGGATACACTTATATGCCGGTATGGCCCACGCTCTTATATTCCGGCCAGACCCTACCTTGGTCAACCGGCATAAAGTCAACCATATTCCTTGTATCTTTCTAGTCTCTTGACCCTACCGGGGGTCATCCCCCCGACATGAACCTTTATAAGATGAAATCTTGGTTCAGAAACTTGTTGCTTATCTGCAAGTATGCTTAATATGTTATTTGACCTAGGTGAACACCTGCATGCTTGTTTGAAATTAAGTGATGCTTTGATTGCTATGTTTGAAAGACCCTAGTTTCTAATAGGATCAACTTAATAACAAAAATCTATAAAATCTTGAATTGTTTCCTAAGCTTGTTTGTTTCTGATACTCTTTGCTTGTGTGGTATGGAGTGAATGAAGTGTTTGTGGCTTGTGTATGCATGTATATTGATTGTGTGCTATTATTATTTTTTCCGGCGATAGAATCGAACGAGGAGTGTACCGAAGAGGGGGAAGTCTTTGAGTATCAAGAGGAAGGAGATCAGGGACAAGCCAATCAAGGCAAGCCATCTACTTGATGCAAATCTGAATCCTATTATTACACTATGCATTGCTTACTCCTGCTCTCTTATTTATGCATTGTTTTCTATATTGCTATTGGTCTCTAGATAGCAATAGTTGGTGACTTAGCTCCACAAGTCAACTTGATATCATCCATTGAGATGACACCTCTTGTGACCTATTTTACTCCCCTCATAATAGAGACTTGATGGTTAGAATCAAAGTCTTTGGAAAACTTGCAGTGGAGCCAAAAAAACTCTAGGATTGGGATTACTCTTGGGAAAAATTTCGAAAATGATTTCAAAAACCTTGGGGTAGTTGCTACTCCATTGAAATGTTTTCAAAAGGTTTTATAAACAAGGAGTTGGACATGGGAGATGAAGGAGTTGGTGGATTTTCTAAAAAATGGCATTGTGTATAAGTGTTCGCCAAACCAATTACTCCCGTGCAACCACATTACCCTGGTATGGGACGGGGCTTAGTTTGAAGTCTATCTACTTTAGTGCAAGGAGCCTCACACTATATAAGGGCTTGTAGGACCCCAGAATCCGGGTTGCCACCAGTTTGTGGGCAATAGTAAATCGGGATCCTTCGGGATTTATCCGGTCGGAAGACACTTGGGTTCTGCCGTTGTGGCGCCAGAGTGACACTCTGAAGGAGGTACTGCCAGGGCGAGCCGGGGAGGTAAACTCCACAGGGTAGGCACCCGTACTAAGGTAGATGGATGGAGGGCTTCGATCGATTATCCGAACCCCGCATACTTGTGTGTGACGGTCCGTGGTGGTATCCCGGCGGATTTATCGGATGGTGTGGATAAAGTGTACAACCTCTGCAGAGTGTAATCCATTCGAATAGCCGCGTCCTCGGTCATGGATGGTTGGAATGGCCATACTTAACCTGTGTCAAGTTTTGGTTTACAAATGGTGTTTTCGGAAAAACTGGAGTTTGTGCCGGACGAAGTACTCGGAGGGTACTGCCGTGGCACGGGAACGATCCGGAGTACTTGGAGGGTACTGCCGGGGAGTTCGATGTTGGTCATGTGGGATTGACCAGGGTTGCCTAAGGGCAATAATAAAGGAGTTTCCCCCTTTCCTAGAGCTTACTTCCAATTTAACTTTAGCAAAAGTTTTCTTTAATAAGGATATAGAGATGTCGTATGACATGCTATATCGATAAGAGAAACTTGTTAGTATAGGATGAGACTAGTCTAGAGCCTACCCTTGCTACAGCCATACTTGCATATCAACTTCTCTCTCTTAGATGGTTTGCGAGTACAATTCAAATGTACTCACGGATTTGTCCCTGGCTATTAACTTGGCTAGACTTTGATGATGCCTATGAGGAGGACGAAGGAGACTACGACGACACCGGTGCGAACTAGGAACGTCTCCCAGTCAATTGCCTGTAGGGTAGTAGGCATGACGTGGGTCATCAACGCTGCTTGGTATGCGCTGCTTAGTTGTAGACTTGCCCTGCGTGGCAATATCATACTTGGTCTTGTGACCAATTGTAAGTAAAAAAATTTGGTACTGTAATGGATGATGTAATTCTGTTATCAACTCGAATATGTGGATTCATGACACACTAATCATGGGAACGTGAATTGTAAGCATAAAGGATATCCCGGAGTGGTAAACCGGGGTACCCCATAGAGTTGGTATCAGAGCCATCCTGACTGTAGGAGACCTTAGTTAGCATGGGCGTTTGATAGGAAAGTAATATTTTGCTAAGACTATTTGCAAAGGTTATTTCTTCTAAGTAGCCAAAAGTATGGCTTATACCTATCTCACCTCTTCAAAACTTCTAATCTTATCTCCCTAGTTTTCAAAGATTTTCGAAGTTTATTACTCCATTTGTCTCATCTTCTTCAAAACTACCTGTTGGACGATGTCCCCAAATAGATCTGGTGCTTAGCAGCACAATATGGAGCAAACTTCAGAAGGACGTCTTCAAACCTCTCCACCTACAAAGAGATAAAAGTGTAGACAAGTATTTGCCTTTGGTTGACACCAACTGTTCCGTCAAGAAGCTGACCTTGTTCCTCCCTGGACTCGCACTTTTGCAGTCGCCAAGGACCAAGTACTCAATTGCTTGACTGGGAATTTTTAGGCATGTCACGAGACATTGCCGCATATGGAGAACATCAATGACCCTTCCGAAGACCTCACATCAATGCGATGTAAGACAAGAAGACCTATAAATTCGCCCTTCCCAAGTCAACATCAACAGCTCAACAACACTGCAACTTCACCATCAACTGCCATCAAGTCTCTGCTGAAGCGAGAGTCAAGGAGAATGAAGGCATCAACAACTATGGCCAACCATGACCCTAGGATGAATAGGACTAACCCCAAATATCGTGCGTTGTTAGGCATCGTTGGTATTTGAAGTACCTCGTGTGATTATTGTAATTGTTTGTTATTGCCTTGTGTGCTCTTGATAGTGTTTGCAGTTATCTTGTGTGTTTCTTGAATGTGTGTACATTGTGCTCATGATTGACTTGGCCTCTTAGCCTTACAAACCCCTCTGGCATGTAAAACCCCAAATAGAAAGACCTCCCTAACATGTGTTTCCCTCCCATCCATTTACATAAGCTCGAGTATCATAGGTAAGTTCGAAGTAAAATTCTAACTCTAACCTTGATAATAGTGGATTATAACTCTTCTCGCAACATATACCCAAGATCTCATACAACAATTTGTGATGCGTGTCTCAAGCATCATCAAGACCTCTCTACAATGTCAAGGGAGCAGAAGATAGACCCGTCTGGACTACAAGGGACTTCTAGAAGACAAAGACTTCACTAACCCAGATCGCCTAACCTTCAATCTAGAGGTCGCTAACATCGGTGATACTATCTTAACACCCCAACACTAGCCAATCTTCCAACAAGCCAACTAACATTGAGCATAGAAGTATCAAAGCCAAGCCTAACCTTTGTAGTTCAACCCGTTATCCCCACTAATCCGTTATCTGCATTTAGGAGATACCAAGGGAGGTGGAAATGAGAAGAAGCGAAGACTTTTCTAACTAACTCACTCGCTCGTTCAAAATTTTTGACAGGTTTGAAACCAAAACTAACTTATGCCATGGGTAGAAATCCACATGAAGATTTCTCAGAAGATGAAGTCGACTCAAGGTATCCCAATATACCTCAAGATCATCAAGGCTACATGAAGATGGAGAAGTAGGAAGATCCTCAATGGTCTCCACCAAACCGAAGACAAGAAGGAACAGATCATTGACTACTGGAAGACACAACGTTGGTGGTGCGCCGTCACCTAGAGCATTTTTAGCTCAAGCGCAAGATAACCCAGAAGAATGGTTTCAGTTAGGACTAACCTGCGCCTTGGTAATTAGGAAGTGTAGAGGACTAAGTCGACAGATTTGGCGTGCCTATCAAGACCCTAACATAAAAGCTCTTGTCTACCATCTGCAAGCTCGAAATTAGAGGTCTACCAACATCAAGCATCAAGGCGCGACACCAAGGTATGAAGGTTCCATCAAGCTACATGAAGGAAGCGATGACTCCAAGCCAACAAAAGCGACCCGAGAAGCCCCGACTTTTCAAAATCTTATTTGCGAGCTGAAGACCTTCTAACTCGTGTAGGATCTGTTCGTGCATACTAGGTAGTTTGACCCTTCTAAACATAAAAGTGTCCCGACAAGGTTTCAACAAGACGCTTTTGGCAATGTCAACTCTTTAGTTACCAACTTCAGCAAATGAAGACGACTACATCTTTAGCAAAGATCAAGTCTTCGGCACAACTCAAAGTGTCATCGGTGAGAAACCGTTGAGACCTAACTCTAACGTAGTCTTAGCACCCCTTACTACTACGCTTAGGAATCTTGGGACGAGATTCTGTTTAAGGGGGGAAGAACTGTAACACCCCACTTTCTGTAACCCTGTTTAGGTAGTGTTTAGTGTCGTGGGAATTTAGAGACAGTAGCCATGGGGTGGCTTATCGGAGGGGCTCGACGTTGGTGACGATGGGTCCGGCTCGGGATTGTGCCAATAGAGACACCTCGGTTTACCCAGGTTCAGGGCCCTCCCGGTTGGAGGTAAACCCCTACTTCCTGCCTGCTTCGTATTGATTGGTTAGTAGCGATTACAGTGCTCCTCGAGCTGTTCGGCTAGAGGAGGAAGAAGAAGATTGGATCCCCCCTATGCTAAGGGTCCAGGCCCCCTTATATAGACGGGGGCCTGGTTACAGGTTTTGGTAACGCTCCGGCCGGCTGTCGGCTCCTTGGCGGCGGCGTCCTTGGCGTGATCCCCCTGGCCCTGCTCTGGCAAAGGCACTTTATAAAGTGCCTTTTCCCTGGGCTGGCATCAGGAGAGCATACCCCTCTCCTGTGCCTCGGATCCCATCGTGGGGAAGGGTCTTCGGTCTCTTATTGGTCGGTCGTGGTCGTGGCGCTCGTCACTCCTGCTCTGCGCTCCTGACGGTCTTGTTGGGGCCGTTCCGCTTTTGGCGAGACAGCCGTTGGGGGAGTTTTGTCTCCATCGCCCGGCTCCAGTCCTCCTCGGTGGAGTTGTCAGCCGGCCGCTAGCGCAGCCGGCCCTTCGGGTGGAGCCGGTCTTCCCGCGCTGAGGCCGTGGGATTTCCTGGGACACCAGCCGGCATATTGCTCGGCTCGTGGTGCGCCCCCTAAGTCATCCCCACGACACTAGCCCCCGAAACTGGCGAAGTCTCATGGGCTAGCATGGGGCTTTGGCGGGTTCTTCTTTTTGCCGAAGTCTTGCTCGTCCTCATCGAAGTCCGGTTCGACTTAGTCGATCCAGTCATCAAGGCTAGGCCATGCGGAGTCTTCTCGGCCGTCTCGGGACGAACCGGCTCCAGGACGCGGCCCGGCTGGAGGCCGCGAACCGGCGCGTTGCCTCTTGGGAGATTGTGCCGCCTCGGGTCTTGTTTCCACGCAACGGTCGGCACAGTGCGCCAGTGACCAGTCTAGTCGCCTTGACCTCGGAATCCCCTTCGCCATAACTTCTCAGGTCGTCATGCGGGGTGGGCCGACATACGTCAGCGACGTGTCCCATCAGCCCCTCCCACGATCCGCTGCGGCAACCGTCGCGGTGACGCACGACGTGGAAGTTGGTTACTGAAACGTCGGGGGTTGCCCCTTCACCATTCTCCTTTAAATATCAAGCGTGCTCATTGCCCAGAGTGCCTGTCTCTTCTCCTTCGCGCTCAAGCCTTCTCTTCTCGAACTCGGCCCAGCCATGTCGTCCTCTGGCCGCTCCCCTGTCAACGGCGACAAAGCCCCGGAGGGAGTCAGGGAGGAGGTTGAGGCGCCGGAGGCGGCGCCCTCCGCACCCCGAGGGCGCGGTCGTCCGAAAGGAAGCCGCAACAAGAGCACCCTAGAGGCCCTCGCGGTGAAAGCTGCCGCTGCCGCCTCCTCCCCCGTCGCTCTCCAGTCGACCGGGGCTCCCAGTGGTGCGGTCCTCCTGGGGAAGCGGAAACCCGGCCGCCCGAAGGGGAGCGGGAAGAAGACGGCCCCCGCGGCGGTCGCCGCTCCTTCCTCGTCTCGCCGCGGGCGGCCGCCGGGCAGCAAAAACAAGAAGGCCCCCGCCGTCTTCAGGGTCGACATCACCCCCGCGGGGCCCCGCGTGACGGTTCCTCCTCCACTAGGTCCCTCGCGGCCCTGGTTGGAGAAGCCGGCACTCCAGCCGCCAGAGTACATCTCGGCGCAGGGATGGTCCACCTGCATCATCCCGGTACTCGCCGGCGCCCGGGATCGTCTCCGCCTCCCGACTCAGTTCGCCAGCTCGATGGAGGACCAAGAGTTGGCTTACGCCAAGCTGCGGGAGTGCAGCGGCGGCCAGCCTACGTACCGCGTCGAGGTTTATTACGACGGCCAAGGGGTGTGCTACTTTCGCGACGGGTGGTCGAAGTTCTTCATCGACTACGGCGTGCACGAAGGCTGGTTCATCCTTCTTACCCGCCAAGATGAGAAGGATGACTTCACCCTCTGCCTCTTTGATGGTACCCTCTCCGCTCGCGCCTTCGCCGCCCCGCCGTGAAGGGCGGGCTTCTCCGGGGCAAAGTCCGTGCGGCGCTCGCACCAGGCTGGGGAAGGCGAGGATCTCCCGGGCGAGGGATTCTTGGCATCCTCCTTGTCGTTCCTCTTGCGGGCGATTCTGACACGGACTCGCCTGAGGACCCTTGGCATCCTTAGGGTAGTAATCTAGGGGACTTTTGTAATCGTCAGACTCCTTAGTGAACTCTTCTAATTTCCTGCAAATCTTTGCTTGCTGTGTGAATGTCTTTTCTTCACTGTGTGCCTTTGCCATCGAGCAAACGTCTTCTGCTTGACACCGCTGCGCCGCGATGGTTCTTTTCTTAGCGAAATCGCTTGTTGCGAGAATCCGTAGGTAAGGACTACGATAGTCACTGGCCTGCGCAAATGCCTCGGGCGGGGCTCCTCCGGCTTCGATGCAGAGGGAACGATGCTCCTGCTAGCCGGCTCTGGAGAGGATGGGCTAGCTCCGGCTCCAGCGCGAATGGACCGGCGCTTCTGCTGGCCGGCTCCAGGAAGGATGGGCTAGCTCCGGCTCCAGCGCGAACGAAATGGGAACCGCATCTTGTACCGGCTCGGGCAAGGGTCGGAGCCGGCGCGTTTCCTTTCCCAAGCCTTCGCACGCTCCAAGCCACGATTGGAGCGAACCTCCTAGCCGTTGCTTTGCGAGTCTTAAGTTTTCGATTTCGTTGCTCATTTGCTAATCGTGTCGCAGCGCCGGCTGCTCGAACAGCCGGCGAGGTACTAGAACTGGCCTGCTTCTGAGGGCCAATTCCCTTTCCCCCTAGCCCCCGAGTTTTGGGGTAGCTGGACCGACGGCTAGCTCGAAACTAATTTTTCGCGAACGATGCCAACCGGCAAGCGAGGTAGCTCTAGCTTCGAACCTCTTGGGTGTGGCTTCTCAGCCCAAACGCCAAAAACTGTGTCTATCAGCTACTCGCTGGCTTTGCATTTGCCCGGTTCCCTCAACCTTTTCCTTAATCTTCCCACCCTTCGGCCCTTCTACCCCCAACCGGCAGCCTGGTGCCGGTTGGTCTCCCTTGGGCCGGCAGCCGAATGCCGGCCTAGGGTGGGAGCATGCCGCGGAGTGAGAAGTAGTACTTCGGTCTATCGGGCCCCCGACTCGTGCTAGCCTACGACCAGTTAACAGACACTGCCCTTGACGCTTGGTTGAGCGGGTTTTCTATCGCTTGTGGTTCTGCTCCGCGGCTTTCCCTCGTATGTGGCCTGCCGGCTCCTATCCGTCCGGCTACGCGGAGCCGGAAGGTGGAGGTTGGGCTCGAGACCTTCGTCATACGCAGTACTCATCCGGCTGGCGAGAGATCGATTGTTTTCAGGACAGCCGGCTGCGGCTCGGTGCCTGGAGCCGGCTATCGGTCAAATGAATAACGCAGGAAGCAAAACATGAACGAAGTGTTTTTCCCCGGAGCCGGCCGTAACTAGCCGCTCTGTTTTCCTTTATTCATTGACACACTTTTTGGGGTACAAGCTTTCGCCTTAACAGAAGAAAGGTCTTAGGAGACTGACATTCCAGGGACGCTCGGTCTCCTTGTCAGAGTTATCTGCCTTGTTCTTTCTGGGCTCTTGTGCGTCGATGAGGTAATACGCCCCATTGCCTAACACCCGGCTGACAATGAACGGTCCCTCCCAGGGAGGAGACAGCTTATGCATGCCTTTAGTGCTTTGGACCAGCCGGAGTACGAGATCGCCTTCGCGAAACGCGAGCGGGCGAATTTTCTGGCTGTGGTATCGTCACAGCTGCTGCTGGTAGAGCACTGATCTAGCCAGAGCCTGCTCTCGAGCCTCCTCGAGGAGGTCGACGCCATCTTCACGAGCTTCTTTTGCTTGTTTCTCCGTGTACTGGACAACTCTGGGCGCGTCGAACTCGATGTCCGTGGGTAACACTGCCTCTGCTCCATAGACTAGGAAGAAGGGTGTGAAGCCCACAGAGCGGTTTGGAGTGGTGCGTAGGCTCCAAAGCACTGAGGGCAGCTCCTCGACCCAACAGCCGGCTGAGCGCTCGAGAGGCTCGACCAGTCTTGGTTTGATGCCGGCCAGGATCAGCCCATTTGCCTTTTCCACTTGTCCATTTGACTGAGGGTGCGCCACTGATGCTAGGTCCAGCCGGATGCCTTTTTGACCACAGTAATCAGCAAAGACTCCCTTCGCGAAGTTTGTCCCATTGTCGGTGATGATGCTGTGGGGAACTCCATATCTTGTGATGATCTCGTTGAAGAACTTGATCGTGGACGAGCCGTCGAGTTTCTTGATTGGCTTGGCCTCGATCCACTTGGTGAACTTGTCCACGGCTACCAGCAGATGTGTCAAGCCTCCGGGTGCGGTCTTGAATGGCCCTACCATGTACAGGCCCCAGACAGCGAACGGCTAGGTGAGCAGGATGGTTTTGAGGGCTGCCGCTAGAGTGTTTCTGTGCTTGGAGAAGCGCTGGCAGCCATTGCATTGCTTCACCAGTTGCTCCGCATTCTGCTTGGCCGTCGGCCAATAGAAACCATGGCGGAAGGCTTTGGCCACCAAGGCTCTGGAAGATGCGTGATGTCCGCACTCCCCTTGGTGTATTTCTCTTAGCAGCTCTGTCCCTTCTTCTGGCTCTATGCACTTCTGGAAGATGCCTGACATGCTGCGCTTGTACAGCTCGTTGTTGATGATGGTGTATGCCCCAGCTCGGCGCTGAATTCGCCTAGCTTCCGCTTCATCTTGCGGCAGGTCCCCAGTGATGAGGTAGTTGGAGAATGGCTCCGCCCATGAAGGTATCTCCCGTATGTGGAAGACACTGGCGACCAGAGGGTCTGCAGCCCCCGGGTCCGTCGTTGAGCCGGCTTCACCTGATTGTCCGGCTGGGGGCGCGGGCGTGGAGCCGGCAATCCCCTTGTCCTTCGTCGAGCCGGCCGCGCCGGGCTGGCCGGCTGCGTCCTCCAGCCCCGAGACGGCAGCCCCCGAGTCCGGTGGTGGTACCTGTGCCGGGGCTGGGTCTCCAGGCACGTAGATGGATATGGATTCCGGCGAAGGTTTGATGGACGGCTTGTGGATGATCTCCAGGGACACCCCGGCTGGGATGTCCTGCTTAGTGGAGCCAATCTTGGACAGCCGGTCTGCCTCCTCGTTGTTCGCTCTGGGGACATGGTGGAACTCGCAGCCCTCAAAGAATCCGCTGAGCTGCTGCACGTAGAAGCGATAGGAGGCCATGTTGGCGTCCTTGGCATCCCAATCCCCTGAGACCTGGTGCGTTACCAGGTCAGAGTCTCCGAAGCAAAGAGTCTTCCTGATTCCAATCTGCTTGGCCATCTTGAGTCCATGCACCAGGGCTTCGTATTCGGCGATGTTGTTCGACGCACGGAAGTGCATCTGCAGCACGTACTGCAGCTTGTCTCCCTTGGGAGAGGTGAGGACGACGCCGGCTCCCAAGCCCCCGAGCAGCTTGGAGCCATCGAAATGCATGCGCCAATGGGTGGAGTCTAGAGCCAGTGGCAAGTACTGGTGCTCTCCCCAGTCAGCGAAGAAATCCGCTATGATCTGCGACTTGATCGTCGTCCTGGGCTTGTACTGAATGGTATGAGCCACGAGCTCGATCGCCCATTTGGCCACTCTTCCCGATGCATCCTTGCACCCGATGATCTTCGAGAGCGGGGTGGTGCTTACCACCGTGATTGGGTGCTCCTCGAAGTAGTGCTTTATCTTCTTGGCCGCCATGTACACGCCGTACGCGACCTTCTGATAGTGCGGGTAATTCTGCTTGGAGAGAGTGAGCACCTCACTCAGGTAGTACACCGGGCGTTGAACCGGCAGTTCTTTGCCTTCCTCGGTGCGCTCCACTACGATCACCACGCTGATGACGCGTGGGGTCGCTGCAATGTAGAGCAGCATTGGCTCTCGCGGAGCCGGCGCTGCCAAGACTGGCGCGGTAGACAAGGCTCGCTTGAGGTCGTTGAAGGCGTCATCAGCGCGCTGGGACCAAACAAAGTGGTCCGTCTTCTTCATCAGCTGGTACAACGGCATGGCCTTCTCTCCGAGCCGGCTGACGAACCGGCTTAGCGAGGCCAGACAACCAGCAAACTTCTGCACATCTCTGAGCTGGGTGGGCTTCTCTAGGGCCTCGATGGCTTTTATCTTCGAGGGGTTAGCCTCGATCCCTCGCTGGGAAACGATGTAACCTAGGAGCTGCCCAGCCGGCACGCCAAAGGTGCATTTTTCAGGGTTGAGCTTCATGCGATAGCGCCGCAGGTTGGTGAAGGTCTCCTTGAGGTCGTCCAGGAGCGTGCCGCTCTGCTTGGTCTTCACCACCACGTCGTCCACATAGGCGTGCACGTTCCTCCCAATCTGCTCCTGCAGACATCGCTGCATGGTTCGCTGGTAAGTGGCTCCAGCGTTCTTCAGGCCAAATGGCATGGTGACGTAGCAGTAGGCTCCATATGGGGTGATGAAGGAGGTCTTGATCTGATCCGGCTGGAAGAGCGGGATCTGGTGATAGCCTGAATAGGCGTCCAGGAATGTCAACAGGTCACAGCCGGCTGTGGAATCGATGACCTGGTCAATTCGTGGCAGCGCGAAAGGATCCTTGGGGCAAGCCTTGTTGAGGCTGGTGTAATCGATACACATTCGCCAAGTGTTGTTCTTCTTCAGAACCAAGACTGGATTCGCGAGCCAGTCAGGGTAAAACACTTCCATGATGAAGCCGGCTGCAAGGAGCCGGGCAATCTCCTCGCCAATTGCTTTCCTCTTCTCTTCTGCAAACCGTCGCAGTGGCTGCTTGACCGGCTTGGCGTCCGGCCGGACGTTGAGTGCGTGCTCAGCCAGCTCCCTCGGAACACCAGGCATGTCCTTTGGAGACCATGCAAAGATGTCCCGATTCTCACGGAGGAAGCTGGTGAGCTCGCTTTCCTATTTGGCAGACAAGCCGGTGCCGACGATGACGTACTTGGATGGGTCGCTCTCGTCCAACAGGATCTTCTTGGTGTCGTTGGCCGGCTTGAATTGTTCCACAGGCGACTGGCGAACTGGTATGTCTTGTTGGGCTAGCTCTACGCGATGTAGAAGCTGCCTTTTCTCCTCGGCGATGACCAGCGCTTCCGCCAGCTGCGAGCTTTCCTTTGCGCAAGCCAGAGACTTCTTGAAGTTTCCTGCGACTGTGATCACACCTCTGGGCCCTGGGAGCTTCATCTTCAGATAGGCGTAGTGCGGGACGGCCATGAACTTGTTCAGGGCCAGTCGGCCTAGCAGTGCGTGGTAGGGAGTGCTGATGTCCACCACCTCGAACCAGATAGGCTCGCGGCGGCTATTCCCCTTCTTTCCGAAGAGAACCTCCAGCTGCACCTTGCCCAAAGGGGTGCAAGAATGCCCAGGCACGATGCCATGGAAGGTGAGCCGGCTAGGTCTTAGTTGAGCAAGCGGGATGCCCAACTTCTCTAGTGAGCTCCGGTAAAGAAGGTTGATACTACTGCCGCCGTCGATGAGCACGCGGGAGAACCGGCACATGTGCGTATCGGAGCACACGACAGGGTCCACGACCAGGGCGTATTCTCCAGGGCTGGGCATCAGCCGTGGGTGGTCCTCGCGCCCCGAGGTAATGGCCGCCTCGGACCAATGCATGAATTGGGGTTCTGCAGGCATCACAGCATTCACCTCTGCCTCATGCCAAAGGTCGTTCCTTTTATCCTTGCCGGGGGTAGTGAAGATGTGATACTGCTCCACGTCCGTCGGGAAGTCGTCATCTTGATCCGGCTCGCCTCCAGCCGGCTCGCGCCGTTGGTCCTCCAGACCTCCAGCCGGGGTTGTGCTTGCGGCGTTCCAGGGATCTGCCGAGCGCGCTGCTCCAGCTCTCTCATGAAACGGCATTGACGCGTGGAGTGGGTCGCTTCCCTGCCCGGGGAAGTGTGAAACTTACACGGCTGATCAAGCGCAGCGTCGAGGGTGTACTTGCCCTCTTTGCGCCCATGACCGCTGCCTGTAGCCCCCGGGCCTCCTTGGTCTGAAGCCGCTCGCTTTGAGCTAGCAGATCCCCTAGAGGACACCTGAACGTAGTCTAGCCACAGGTGGATGTGCAGCGCCGATGGGCGAGCCTGGGACTCCGACCCTGGAGCTGACTCCGCGATCAAGCGTGGTCCGCTCGCTCTACCACCTTGCTGGGCGCGGCAGCCTTGGGCGTTGTCGATGGATTTCATGTCGCAAGAACACGGGGTACCACGCGACGGACCCAAAAGATTCGAACGCAGGGGGCTGAACGTGTGAGATCTTGGATCGCAACAAAACACGGTGACGGAAGCCTCGATTGTCGGACGCGCTACGCACTGCAGAGAGGGAGACCGAGATTTACCCAGGTTCAGGGCCCTTGTGGTGAGGTAAAGCCCCTACTTCCTGCCTTCTTGTATTACGACGTGACACCTCGCGAGGAGTACAAGGCCTTGGTTACAAAGCTCTAGCTGGCCAGAGGTTGAAGAACCTGCGTGCCCAGCTAGCAGCTTGAAGAAGATGAAGATCCGATCTGACCCCCCTAAGGGGTGGCCTCCCCCTCCTTTTATAGCGCCAAGGTCCTCCTTCCCCTTATCTTCTTGGGGGAGGGGTTGCCACACACGGCCAAGGAGGGAGGACAGCTGTAGACTATGCTCTTCTGTAGACTTGGTCTTCGTAGGGTAGCGGCGCTGGTCCACAGGAGTGGGTGGAGAAGGCTGACGTCCTCCTCTGGCGCCCTGCACCGTCCATGCTATATTTAGGGGGGTGGCCAACTGCCACTGTGCCGCTTTGGGCAGGCACAGAGAAAGTTGGTCTCCTCCCTGTCGGGGGTAGCGTGGGCGGTACGCGGCCTTCTGCCCGTTATCTTCTTGCTCCGCACGAAACCATGCCGAGCTGACGTGGGCGTACCTTCTCTCCTCACCAGCAGGGCTCGTGAGGAGGTCTTCTGGTCCTTAGCGGTTTCCGTCGTCGTTCTCCTCACGAGGCGCCTCCTCGTGAGGGTCTTCTCCGAAGCGAAGGTTGCTGGTTATCTCCTGGGCTGAAGATGGGCCGGTGACGGGGCCCAGGAGCAGGTGGACCGGGATACCCCGGTATCCATTACACCGACAGTAGCCCCCGGGAGCCCGGCCCACAACGCGCCCTCTTGAGGAAGCGAAGGGTCGGGGGCCCTCGAAGCTGCTGGGCCCTCCAACGGCACGCGTCAACCGCGCGGTCAGAGGACCATGTGAAGATGCAGAGGCTGCGGGCACGTGTCGTGGCCGCAGCTGGTGAGACGAAACGGCGGCGACGCTACAGTCTCCGAGGCGTCATCCATCATAATGATGCGTCGCTTGACTGCAGAGCGCTGCGCCAACGCTTCGGTTCCCGCGCTGGGATTTGACGCATCGACGCTGGAAGATCCCCTTAAATAGGTCCTCCTCGAGACCGTCGGCACCTCACCTCCTTCCTCCAGTGCCACTTCTGCTTTTTCTTCCCTGAGAGCATGGACCCTTCCAACTCCGCCGTCGCCGCCGGTCCAAGCTCCGGAACGAAGCGTCGAGGGCGCCCTCCGGGCAGCGGGAACAAGGCGAAAGTCCCGGCCCAGTGGACGCCCGGCACCGGCGGCCCCCTCCGCATTGGCGCGCCGCGGTAGGGCGAGACGAGCCGCGCCGCAGCGGGGACCTCCGACGCCCTGACCCTCAGGGGTCCTGCGCGTGGAGGCGCCCTGAACTCGCCGTCGCCGCTGGCGGCGGCGCCTGCTCCCCGCGCCTCGGGGAGCATCGATCGGGCCCTCCGGGAGGTGGAGGCCGCCCTGGGCCCTCGTCCCCCGGTCGCAGATCTTCCTGCCCCGCCGGTGAACGGAGTGATCGCCACTCCGCGCCACCTGGCGGCGGCGATGCTGGGGCCCCTCGTCGTCCCGGGGTCCCGCTTCCTTGAGCTCCTCGTCGTCGTCGACGCCCCGGGGTTCAACTCCCTCCGGTTGCCTGACGCCATCCGGAGGGTGCTTCACGCCCACGGCCCAGCCGCCGGGGAGATCGCCCTGGGGGAGCAAAGCAGGCCAGATCTCTTCTGGCCTGTGGACATCCTCTTCGGGCCGACCGGCAACGTCGTCCTCTCCGGCCGCTGGAGGCCCTTCGCCCTCGGCTGCCGCCTCCGCATCGGCGACCGCCTCGTCTTCCGCTTCAAGCTGGGGACCCTGGAGGCGATGGTGCGGATCTTCACCGCCGACGGCGTCCGCCGCACCTACCCCCAGCTCCCGGCGCAGTGAAGAGGAGGTCTTGGGCGGTAGTCTTCTGGGGAGGGGAGCTAGTCTCCTCCCCCTTTTTGTTGTGTAGTCCTTGCCGGCGGGGTATGCCCCGCCGTGCTCCACTCCATCCCCCGCTGGGGGGCTTAATGAAATCCAGTGGCTTAATCTTGTCGTCCTTCACTGTCTTGGGTATTCGCTCGCTCGAGAGCCCTGGTGAGCTGCAGGTATCGACAGGAAGCCTCCCTCCACCTCGGAGCTCAGGACGGGTTCGGCGTCAGCGACACGGTAGATGGCTCCTGAGACAAGAAGTTGAAGAAAAGGTTGGAAAACAGAAAACCCCAAATCCCCGAAAACGGAAAAACAAATCGATAAAACAAACGAAAAAAGAAGGCGAATAAGATGCCCCTGTGACCGGCACAGGGACCTTCTCCGTCGTGGAGGAGCGCGGCACTATCTGTGCCAGCAGCTAAGAGCAAATTGCCGTGCGTGGCGATTCACGGGGCCTTCCTCGTCGTTGAGGGAAGCTGGACCCTCACGGACGTGAAAACGTCGACGCTTAAGAGAGCCCAGAGACCGTCGACACCTCACAAGGATTGCTCGTGAGGTGAAGGGCCTGGCGCGGACCTCCGGATCTGCGTCTCCTTCGCAAGATTTATCGGAGCGGCCTTGGTCTTCAATAATCCTGCCACGTTAGGCCTTCCTCGAGAGAGGGAATCCTTTTGCGGATGCTAGTGCATCGACGCGTCTTTGCACCCTCGTGAGGGTTGCTCACGAGGGGTAGGTCCTTAGCGGGTGCCTTGGGCACACCTTGGACTTTTCCTCGAAGATTTTTTATTTTCTGGTGTACTTCGCGAGGAACTAAGCACCATGGGCATCCAGAGGTGATCGTTAATGGGGCCGTCACCCCCGACCAGAGCTCGCTCCCTTCGGGTTTTTCGGGCTTGCTGTTTTCCGGGCGAAGGCCCCAGCATAGACACCGTGCCTAGCCCCCTTCCGCGAGGAGTACAATCAGAAAATAAATGGACTTCATGCCATTTTGATGTCATGCCGAAGCAGAGGCGCTGTATTGCGCTTTAACTTAATATCAGTGCTTAAGAGCAGATTGAGCTGATACAAGTGCCGTGCAAACGGTCTTTTTCTCCTCGTGAGGAACCTAAGGGTAGAACTTTCGCAGATGAGCTATGTTCCACGGGTTCCCCACTGGCACGCCTTCTGCGGTTTCCAGCCGCGCCGAGCCTGGCCTGGCGATATGCGTCACCTTGAAGGGTCCTTCCCACATTGGAGACAGCTTGTGCAGGCCCTCGCGAGAAAGTATTCTCCTCAACACCAGGTCGCCGACCTCCAGAGTTCTTGCTCGAACATGGCGGCTATGGTAGCGGCGTAGTCCTTGCTGGTACCTCACGGCGCGGAGCGCGGCTTGGCACCGAGCTTCTTCGAGCAGAAGGAGGCGGTCCTTGATGAGGTCCTCTTGGCGAATTTCGTCAAAGGCGAGCACTCTTGGCGACCCGAACTTGACGTCGGTGGGAAGAACAGCCTCCGCCCCGTAGACTAGGAAGAAAGGGGTTTCTCCGGTGGGCTTGGTGGCGGTAGTCCTGATGGACCACAAGATGGATTGGAGGTTGTCTAACCATTTTTTGCCGCAGGCTTCGAGCTTGGCGTTGAAGCTTTTCGTCTTGAGCCCTTTGAGCACTTCAGCGTTGGCGTGCTCGGCTTGACCATTGCTCCTGGGGTAGGCGACGGAAGCGAAGCAGACCTTGATGCTGGTCGATGCGCAGTATTCCCGGAACAAGCCGCTGGTGAACTGGCTGCCGTTGTCGGAGATTATGCGGTTAGGCACACCAAAGCGACAAACCAGTCCACGGATGAACTTGACGGCGGGCCTGGCCGGGATTGTGCACACTGGTTCCACCTCCACCCACTTGGTGAACTTGTCGATGGCGATGTAGAGGTAGCGATAGCCCCCTTGCGCTCTGGGAAATGGACCGAGGATGTCCAGCCCCCAAACTGCAAAGGGCCAAGTGAGTGGGATGGTGCGCAGCTCTTGCGCCGGCTGATGTATCTGCTTGGCGTGGAATTGGCACGCCTCGCACCTCTTGACCATCTCCGACGCATCTCCGAGCGCCGAAGGCCAGTAGAAGCCGCTTCGATATGCCTTCGCAGCTAGAGTAGCGGCTGACGCGTGGTGCCCACATTCGCCGGCATGGATGTCCCTTAGAAGCTCTTGGCCTTGGTGAGTAGATATGCACTTCAGAGCGACGCCATTTGGGCGACGCCGGTACAAGTCACCATCCTTGACGCAGTAGCCCGAAGCTTGCCGCACAATCCTCTCGGCCTCCTCTTCATCCTCAGGAAGCCTGCTGCTGGTGAGGTAGGCCTTGAGCTCGATGATCCAATCCACTCCCTCCTGCCGGGCCAATGCCAGGAGGACGCGGTCACCCGAAGGAGGCCCGCAATCCGGAGCCCCCTGCTCCGGCGGTGGCGGCAAAGCGGAAGGAGGAGGTGGTTCGGGTGTCGACGGAGAAGCGGACGGTTTGAAGAGACGCTCCTCGAAGACGCCGGCAGGCTGTGCCAGGCGATGAGAAGCGCGCTTGGCGATCTCGTCGGCCTCCACGTTTTCCCCTCTCGGGATGTGCTTCAGCTCCAAGCCTTGGAAGCGCTTTTCCATCTTTCGATGCTCCTCGAGATAAGCCGCCATGTGCTCATCCTTTGGAGTGTAGCTCTTGTTGGAGAAGTTCACAACCAGCTGTGAATCTCCTTTGACGATGAGGCGCTTGATGCCCAAAGCATTCGCAGCCCTTAAGCCTGCAAGAAGTCCTTCGTACTCCGCGATGTTGTTGGAGACCTTGTGCTCCGGCCCAAAGCAGAGCTGCACAGCGTAGAAAAGCTTGTCTCCAGAGGGAGAGGTTAAGACAGCGCCTGCTCCCGCGCCCGGAAGGTTGAAGGCGCCGTCGAAGTGCATGACCCAGAGGCCCGGGGCCTCCTCTCCAGGGAGAGTCGACTCCACCTCTGGAGGCTCGTCTACGAATGGATCAGTCCACTCTGCAGTGAACTCGGCCAAAGCCTTGCTCTTGATTACCTTTGTAGTTTCGAAGGAGATCTCGAAAGGCTGAAGCTCCACAGCCCACTCAGCCACCCGCCCGGTGACGTTGGGGTTGCGCAGGACGGTTTCCAGGGGCCGATCGGTTACCACCTTAATCGGGTGACCCTGGAAGTAGTGGCGTAGCTTCCGCGAGGCGATGAGCAAGGTGTAGAGCAGCTTTTGCTGCATTGTGTAGCGTTCCCGCGCGTCGCGTAGTACCGTGCTGACGAAGTACACAGGCTTTTGCACCTTGACGACCCCCTCGGAAGGATCCCCCTCAGGAGGCTTTTGAGCATTGCTCTGAGAGAGCGGCTCGGTCGGCGAAGATCCCTCGGGCGGCTCCTCCCGAGGGGCGGGAGGTAAAGCGGCCTCTTCCTCGCGAGGAGCCCCCGAGCCTGGAGGAGTGACCTCCTTGGCGATTACCTTGACGTCCCGCTCCGCGACGAGAACGGCACTTGCAGTCCTTGGAGTTGCCGCGATGTAGAGTAGCAAGGGCTCGCGAGTCGTTGGGGCAACCATGATCGGTGGGCTCGTGAGGTACCTTTTTAACTCGGCGAAGGCCTTGTCGGCTTTCGGAGTCCACTCGAACTTGCCGGTGCGCTTCATGAGCTTGAAGAAGGGCAAAGCTTTTTCCCCACTCCTCGCGATGAAGCGCCCCAGGGCTGCCATGCACCCCGCGAGGCGTTGCATTTCCTTAAGATTGCGCGGAGGACGCATCTCTTCGATGGCCTTGACCTTGTCGGGGTTCGCCTCTATCCCGCGATTGGACACGAGGAACCCCAACAGCTTTCCCGACGGTACGCCAAAGGCGCACTTGGCGGGGTTGAGCTTGATGTTCACCTTCCTCAGGTTGACGAATGTTTCCTCCAGGTCCTCGATGAAGGTATGACCCTCGCGAGTCTTGACAACGATGTCATCGACGTAGGCTTCCGCATTTCTTCCCATCTGAGCCCCCAGGGCCTTACGCATGAGCCTTTGGAATGTAGCTCATGCGTTCTTCAGGCCGAAGGGCATGCAGACGTAGCAGTACACGCCGCAGGGCGTGATGAAGGCGGTTTTCTCTTCGTCCTCCTTTGCCATCTTGATCTGATGATAGCCGGAGAAAGCATCCAAGAAGCAAAGGAGGTCGCAGCCGGCGGTGGAGTCGACGATTTGATCAATCCTCGGGAGGGGATATGGATCCTTGGGACAGGCCTTGTTGAGACTTGTGAAGTCCACGCAGAGGCGCCCACTGCCGTTAGCCTTTGGGACGACCACCGGATTAGCAATCCAGGTGGGGTGGGCCACCTCGCGTATCAACTTGGCCTTCTTCAGCTTCTCTATCTCCTTGACGATGAAGTCTTGCTTCTCTTGCGCTTGCTTCCTAGTCTTCTGCTTCACGGGGTGTGCCTGAGGGCACACGGCTAGGTGGTGCTCAATCACCTCCCTGGGAACGCCGGGCATATCTGACGGAGTCCAAGCGAACATGTCAGAATTTGCCCGCAGGAAGGTGACGAGCGCGCTTTCCTATTTGGGGGAAAGCCCTGCCCCGATGGTGACGAAGTTTTCGCAGCCCCCAGCCTGTAGCGGGACCTTCTTGGTTGCCGAGCGCTCTTGGGTAAACTGGGGCCTCCGGCCGGAGGGAACTGCAGCTTCCCCAATGCTCAAGTCCATCATGGGATGGTCCAGGTCCTCGCTCGGAGTAGGCGATGCAGAGGCGGCGAACTTCTTCCCTGTCGAACCCTGAGGGAGGGGCTCGAGAGAGGCCTTCTTTGCTGCAGCCCGCTCCTGAGATACGAGCTGCTTCTTCCTCGTGAGGTCGCCGGAGTGTTCCAGTAGATCCTCGTCGGCGGGGAACATGGCGGCGGCCTCACGGTAGACATGCTCGACTGATCGGAGAGCATCCTTCTCATTGCAGCGCACGGTGATCGTGCCGTTGGCGCCCGGAATCTTGAGGACGTTGAAGCCATGGTGTGTTGCCGCCATGAACCTAGCCAAGGCTGGGTAGCCGAGGATGGCGTTGTATGGCAGGGCGATGTAGGCAACGTCGAAGTCGAGGCTTTCCGTCCTGTAGTTGTCCCGGGTGCCGAAGGTGACGGGCAGGCTTACCTGCCCAATTGGCGTTGTAGATCCCTCGGTTACCCCGAAGAACGGCCGAGTCGGCATGAGCCGATGGTACGGCACCTGCATTTTTTCGAAGATCTCGACGGAGATGATGTTGAGGCCCGCCCCTCCGTCAATGAGAGTGCGATTGACGGCAACGTTGTTGATGGTTGGCGTGCACAAGAGGGGGATTGTGCCCATGCCCCTTGTGGAAGCCGGATGATCCTCCTCGTCGAAGCCAATCTTGCACGTCGACCACTTCATCAGGCGACTGCCGAAGTTGGGCTGTGCCGCCGTGATCTCTCGCGACAGCTGCTTGAAGTGTCGATTTGATAGAGGAGCCTGAGCTCCACCCAGGAGGCAAGCGACGAAGTCTCGCGGCTCTTGATAGCCCCCCTGGTTCTCCTCCCGACGATCGTTTGCTGGTGGGGGAAGCGGCAGCGGCTCGGGATCGTCTCGAGACAGACCCCCACGGCGGCGACCTTCCTCGCGGTCGTCGTCGCGGCGATCGCCCCGGGATCCGCTCTTGCCGTTGCTGCGGCCACCCCCACGACGCTTGGAGACACCGTTCTCCTCGTGAAACTTCCGGACAATCCAACAATCCTCGGTATTGTGGGTGTCCTTCTTGTGGATGAGGCAGTAGCGGCGACGGCGACCTTTATCGCGATCGGAGCGGTCCCCGCGGCGTTGCTTATGATCTGGCTCCGCCGCGAGAGCAGCAGCCTCCTTTCGCTTGGGGTCCTTGGACTTCGGCTTTGGGGGAGGCGCCTCCGGCATATTGTGCACGAAGAGCCTCCCCTCTTCAGCCTTGGCGCAGCGGTCGGCGATCTCGAAGAGCCTGACGACGGAAGTCAGCTCATCATTTACGGACAGCTTCTCCCGCATCTTGACGTCGGAGACGCCCGTGGAGAACGCGGAGATGACCTCCTCGTTGGAGATCCTGGGGATTTTGTTCCTCATCTGACTGAAGCGCTGGATGTACTGACGCAGCGTCTCGCCCTTGTACTGACGCACCGCCTTAAGATCGTTCTTAGTGGCGGGGCGCTCGTACGTAGGCATGAAGTTGGCAACGAACTGACGACATAAATCCTTCCATGAAGTCACGGATTCGTGAGGAAGATTCATGAGCCAAGTCCGCGGAGCGTCCTTGAGGGCCATGGGGAACCAATTGGCCATGGCGCGCTGATCTCCACGCGCAGCCTGGACGGCGACGACGTAGAGCTGGAGGAATTCGACAGGATTTGTGGTCCCGTCGTAGCGCATGGCGATGTCGGGCTTGAACTTGTCAGGCCAGACGACGTAGCGCTGCTGGCGAGTGAGGGCAAGACACCCGGGGTTGTAGATCGGAACGCCGGGGGTCCTGACGTTCTTGCCAGCCTCGCCGATGTCATCGATGGCGCGATCATGATTTTCGCGGCGGCGCTCGAGGGAGACGCGTGCGTCTTCCGGAGCGCGCTGGACGATTTGGCAGCTGGGCTCCCCGCGCGGCGAAGATGCGGCGTGGGAAACCACCTTTTTGGCCTTGTTGGCCACCCCATCTCTGGCGCCCGGGGCATGATGCCCCGCCGCCGGATCTGGATGCCCCGCGCCCTGGGCTCCCCCCAAGGCCGGGTCTTCGTTGTCGATGGCGACGAGCTCGGCGATTCGAGCGCGCCACCCCTCACGCCCGTCGTCGGTGGGTTGATAGCGCAACAGCTCCTGCGCCATGGCGAGCGCCTGCGCAGGAGACAGTTGACTCCCAGAACGAGCACGAGAAGTGGCGGTGGCGGTGAAGGAGAGCGAAGGCTCTGTCCGCTCAGACGGGAGGTAGGAGGACTCCAGATCTTCCTCCTCTTCCTCTTCTGCCGAAGCTTCACGACGACGGAAGATGGGCTCGGTTTGCCCCCGAGCAGCGTTGCGACGGCGAAGACGCTCGAGCCTTGCGTTGGCGTCAGCCATGTCGAAGCAGATCTAGAAGAAAAAACACCACAGCCCCCTACCTGGCGCGCCAAATGTCGATGGATTTCGTGTCGCAAGAACACGGGGTACCACGCGACGGACCCAAAAGATTCGAACGCAGGGGGCTGAACGTGTGAGATCTTGGATCGCAACGAAACACGGTGACGGAAGCCTCGATTGTCGGACGCGCTACGCACTGCAGAGAGGGAGACCGAGATTTACCCAGGTTCAGGGCCCTTGTGGTGAGGTAAAGCCCCTACTTCCTGCCTTCTTGTATTACGACGCGACACCTCGCGAGGAGTACAAGGCCTTGGTTACAAAGCTCTAGCTGGCCAGAGGTTGAAGAACCTGCGTGCCCAGCTAGCAGCTTGAAGAAGATGAAGATCCGATCCGACCCCCCTAAGGGGTGGCCTCCCCCTCCTTTTATAGCGCCAAGGTCCTCCTTCCCCTTATCTTCTTGGGGGAGGGGTTGCCACACACGGCCAAGGAGGGAGGACAGCTGTAGACTATGCTCTTCTATAGACTTGGTCTTCGTAGGGTAGCGGCGCCGGTCCACAGGAGTGGGTGGAGAAGGCTGACGTCCTCCTCTGGCGCCCTGCACCGTCCAGGGGGGTGGCCAACTGCCACTGTGCCGCTTTGGGCAGGCACAGAGAAAGTTGGTCTCCTCCCTGTCGGGGGTAGCGTGGGCGGTACGCGGCCTTCTGCCCGTTATCTTCTTGCTCCGCACGAAACCGTGCCGAGCTGACGTGGGCGTACCTTCTCTCCTCACCAGCAGGGCTCGTGAGGAGGTCTTCTGGTCCTTAGCGGTTTCCGTCGTCGTTCTCCTCACGAGGCGCCTCCTCGTGAGGGTCTTCTCCGAAGCGAAGATTGCTGGTTATCTCCTGGGCTGAAGATGGGCCGATGACGGGGCCCAGGAGCAGGTGGACCAGGATACCCCGGTATCCATTACACCGACAGGCGTTGCCGCTCGGAGCGCGGCCGCCCTGTCGACGCCCTCCGCGGCCTCGGCCTGCCGATGGCGACCGCTGGATTTGGCCAGGGAGAGCGGTGGCGAAGCTGCGGCGCAGGTCACGGGCGAGCTCGGTCGGTGCGCCTCTGTGCACGTCGTAGAACTCGCCGAGCGTGGTGCTCGCGCGGCGTCAGTTGGCCTTGTCCTCAGCCATCTTGCCAAGGAGAGCGAGGCGCGCCCGCTCCAGGACCTTGGCGAGTCGGGCAGGGTCGATGACGCGGTCGAGGGGAGCGCGCAGGTCCACCACGGAGACGTCCGGGGCGTCCCGCTCTGGGAGTGGAGCATCTTGCTCCTGAAGAGGTGGGCGCTCAAGCGACGGGTGCTCGAGGCGCGGTAGGTCGCCGCCCTCATCCTCTCCCAGGGCCATCACCTCAACCAAAGCGCCAAGGTTGCTGCTTTTGCCGCAGCTCGAGCCTCTGTCGCAGGGAGAGTCGAAGACGTCGGTGCTCTCTTCCGGGAAGGGCTTGGCGATGTAGAAGCGGTGGCCGCCGACGTCAAGGAAGGAGCCGCCGTTGCCGAAGCCGTTCTTGAAGTGGGCCAAGTTGTCGTCGACGCAGTCGAAGGTGCAGAACCTCCAGACGAGGCCGGAGGCGACCTTCTCGCCGGAGGGTCCCGGCCGGAACTTGACTCCGCTCGCCACCGTGCTTTGCCCCACGGTGGGCGCCAACTGTCGTGGGAATTTAGAGACAGTAGCCATGGGGTGGCTTATCGGAGGGGCTCGACGTTGGTGACGATGGGTCCGGCTCGGGATTGTGCCAACAGAGACACCTCGGTTTACCCAGGTTCAGGGCCCTCCCGGTTGGAGGTAAACCCCTACTTCCTGCCTGCTTCGTATTGATTGGTTAGTAGCGATTACAGTGCTCCTCGAGCTATTCGGCTAGAGGAGGAAGAAGAAGATTGGATCCCCCCTATGCTAAGGGTCCAGGCCCCCTTATATAGACGGGGGCCTGGTTACAGGTTTTGGTAACGCTCCGGCCGGCTGCCGGCTCCTTGGCGGCGGCGTCCTTGGCGTGATCCCCCCTGGCCCTGCTCTGGCAAAGGCACTTTATAAAGTGCCTTTTCCCTGGGCTGGCATCAGGAGAGCATATCCCCTCTCCTGTGCCTCGGATCCCATCATAGGGAAGGGTCTTCGGTCTCTTATTGGTCGGTCGTGGTCGTGGCGCTCGTCACTCCTGCTCTGCACTCCTGACGGTCTTGTCGGGGCCGTTCCGCTTTTGGCGAGACAGCCGTTGGGGGAGTTTTGTCTCCATCACCCAGCTCCAGTCCTCCTCGGTGGAGTTGTCAGCCGGCCGCTGGCGCAGCCGGCCCTTCGGGTGGAGCCAGTCTTCCCGCGCTGAGGCCGTGGGATTTCCTGGGACACCAGCCGGCATATTGCTCGGCTCGTGGTGCGCCCCCTAAGTCATCCCCACGACATTTAGTGAGCCAAAAATGAGGGCCAACAAAAACTTTTTGTGCAAACCTCTGAGAGAACTATTTATTGCTTGCTTGTCTTGGTTGTTATGTTAATAATGTCTGTTTGAGTTGCTTGTTGAAACAATATTGTGAACCAACACAATCTTTGTGCCCTTGTGATCGTGCCTTTAGTTATGCTTCTAGCTATTTTTTCCCAAAACCATTATCTTGACAACCTCTCCTTTTTCAAATAAATTTTATTTGTCCAAAATAAGCGCCAAGATTTATCTTTGAGACAAAGCTTTTATCAAAACTAGTATTTACAAAATTATTGGGACCCACAAAGTAGAATGGTCCCACTATTTTAAAAACTTATATTTTGTTGATATTTATAAAAGGATTTCAAACACCTTTAAGAAAACTTCCTAAAGGTGGACGTTATGTCTCCACTAGTTTCTGAAAAATCTACAAGAGCTTTACTCCTTTATTTGAAATTCTTTTCTACTTGACCATGGCATGATCACCATTGAGCACTTATTCAATCATTGTTTCTGGTACTGCTAGATTAGCTGCAAATAATTAACCTGGTGTGGTGAGTTGACTTTGTGTGACTTTGTTTGACTTTGATGTATTGTTTGTGTGTAGTTATGATCCCTAGGTAGGCCTGTGGCCTAACCCATTCAACATCCACCAATTAATATTTTTGTCCCATGTAGGTTATTTTCATCCTATCTTTCAAATGAAACCTATCTGGTTATTTTCCTCTCAATCCTGAATACCTAACTCTAATGTCTTAGTCTTATCATAAGGCATTAGGAGCCCCTTTTTGAGGAATTTTAGACCCAACCAAACTAGCCCAAGGAAAGCATCCATGGTGTTATTGGAATCATCTACATCGCATTTTAGGAGGCTCCTCTCAGTTTTTGCAAAATATTTTTTTTCTTGCAGTCATTTTATCGAACACCTAGTGTGCAGACTATCTTAGTGTGTGTTAACAGATTCAATTTTCTAACACTTGTATTAAGCTCATCTATCCTATCCATGGCAATGTACCTTCCTAGAACTCATCTTTGATATATATATTCTTCCATTCTTTCCATTGCCACCTAGTCATTTGAGGCCATCTGATACTTATTCTAATCCTGTTTCTAACCCAAATCAAACTACTGACCATTTGACTATTATCAATTGCACTTTTGCTCCCACTTTTAAACTTTGAAATAAATTGTTCAGAGACCATCCTATGACCTATTCCTCTTATTTTTGATCTACTCTAACTACCTATGCACTTGCATGTGCATTTTGAGGTATGCCACCTATTTATGTGACTAGGTTTTGAACCCTAGTCAAAACTAATTTCACTTTCTAGTTTTCCTTGATCCTCTTGGTAATTTGTTAGCACTCATCATAAGATCTCTCCATAAATTCATTTCCTCTCTACTAGCATTTGGAAATGTTACTCTTGCACAATATCACTTTACCTCCATCAAAATAACTAATTCTCTATCTCATCTTTCTTACTTAACAAAATGCATATGATTGGTAACCATGATATTTCATGCACCTTTTTCATCTCATCAAGTATTTTATAATCTCCTACCATGTTATCCTATTCCTATAGGACCCTATGGACCCAAAAACCCTAGTGGTTCATCTCCAAATTTTCAAAATCTTGTCTCAAGTAGAATAGGGCAAATCCTCACGTTTCAATTTTTGGTGATCTTGCCTAACATCAAATAAACTCTTCCAAATTGGAAATATTGTTAGTCTCATCAAATCACACCCATCTAATCCTTCTATGCATGCCATTGTTTGGTGCATATGAGACTAGCCAACAATCCCAAAATTTGCATCATGCATGAAATCCCCCCCCCCATATCTATCACTATCTATTTCAAAATTATTTGAAACACCACCAAACCCTTCCACTAACCACTCCAGCATCACCACCACCCTCTGGTCGAAATGTACTGTAGCAGCACCCTCTCTTCCTTGTCCTCTAGTGCTTGGAGGTAGATATTGGAAAGACACATGCATATTTTAAAATCTTGCAAAACATGTCTAAACCTTGCAGCCACTTTCCCTTCTCCAACAAGCCACGACCCCTGTCCCTCTCTGACCCTCTCCACCGCCTCTACTGCCCAACCAGAGGCCATCACACCACCCAAAACCCTAACATGAGCTTGGTTCACCATGCACCACCACCTCTCGGTATATAAGTCGCATACCCCCCTTCTAGCCCGTCTTTGCTTCCCATTATGCTCCCACACCTCCACCTTTACTCCCCAGAATGCCCAGACCACCCATTCTGTTCTGCACCAGAGAGGAGAGGAGGAAAGCTTCCTCCCGATCTGGGAGGAAGGAGACCACTGTGGCATCTCTCTGGACCATCTCTGTCCTCTATTTCCTTATGCATGCGAACCTATCCCCTGTAGCTACCTAACCCGCCGCCTCTTTTGACCCAGGGATGCCATCTTCAAGCCCCTCCGAGCTCCCAGGAGGTCCTCACTGTCACCGTCGTGCAGACTGCTTCCCGGGAGAAACTCCGACCATCCTGCACCTTGCCGAGCTTGTCCCATCACGCTGCGTCACCTCGTCGCATCCCCGTGGCTAGATCCACCCTCTAGGTAAGCCCCCGAAGGGTTCCAGCAGGTTCTAGGGTTTCCGCCCCTATTCCCGCAGCCGGAGGTAGGAGACAACCCGGGACCGTCGATCACGACTTGATCGAACGGCCCAGGGCACTCCATACCGATTCGGGCAGCGGCTGCCGCTGACCGGCGGAGCCCACTGGTCAGCTCATTTAAAACTCGGCCTCCCGCACGTCCTACTAGGATGGGCCGGCCGGCGCCAGATCGGGCCCGGATCTGGTTAGATCTGGCCCGTTTTGTATTTTTTTTCCAGGAAATTGGTTAAACTTTAATTAGAATCTGCAAGATTGTATAAATTGTAGAAAAATAATTATAAGCCCAATTTGAATGATTCAAATTTTTGTGAACTCCTTAGAGTATTATCTATCTACTGGTACTGGTTGCATGTCATTTTAAACCCTGTAGAATTACTTGATTTTAAAATTGGTAGATCTAGTCACTTATCATTCATAAATCCAAATCTGATGTTTTGTGCAATATAATTGTGTGATTCCAATTTTCAGTGATGCCCTGTAACATTGTGAAGCATGAGGAACTAGGTTTGTTATTTTAGGAGCATTATTTTTCCTGTAGTAATTACTTTAGTGATCTTAGGATTTTGCATGGTTTTATTTATTGTGCTTAGAATAATTATTATTTTTGAGTGATTCCACCTCTGGTGTGTTCTGCATCTCATTAGCTATCTAAGATGGTCTCTGGTAGAATTTTAGGATCTACAGAAAGTTTTAAGGAATTATATTGCTATTCTAGTGTTAAGTGGGAATAGGTAATTCATTATAATTCACCTTTTTAATATTTTGATTTGATTCCAATTGTGTTGATTCTGTAGTATTGTCAGCTATCTATAAGTATACTGGATTCCATGTTTTGAATTCCATTGATGCCTGCATGTTGTTTGTGTTGAGTGTAGGGTTAATTTCTATTAGAAATGGTTTTCCCTATTAATAGAGTGACTGAACCTTTATAAGATGAAATCTTGGTTCGGAAACTTGTTTCTTATCTGCAAATATGCTTAATATGTTATTTGACCTAGGTGAACACCTGCATGCTTGTTTGAAATGAAGTGATGCTTTGATTGCTATGTTTGAAAGACCCTAGTTTCTAATAGGATCAACTTAATAACAAAAATCTATAAAATCTTGAATTGTTTTCTAAGCTTGTTTGTTTCTGATACTCTTTGCTTGTATGGTATGGAGTGAATGAAGTGTTTGTGGCTTGTGTATGCATGTATATTGATTGTGTGCTATTATTATTTTTTCCGGTGATAGAATCAAACGAGGAGTGCACCGAAGAGGGGGAAGTCTTTGAGTATCAAGAGGAAGGAGATCAGGGACAAGCCAATCAAGGCAAGCCATCTACTTGATGCATATCTGAATCCTATTATTACACTATGCATTGCTTACTCCTGCTCTCTTATTTATGCATTGTTTTCTATATTGCTATTGGTCTCTAGATAGCAATAGTTGGTGACTTAGCTCCACAAGTCAACTTGATATCATCCATTGAGATGACACCTCTTGTGACCTATTTTACTCCCCTCATAATAGAGACTTGATGGTTAGAATCAAAGTCTTTGGAAAACTTGCAGTAGAGCCAAAAAAATTCTAGGATTGGGATTACTCTTGGGAAATTTTTTGAAAATGATTTCAAAAAACCTTGGGGTAGTTGCTACTCCATTGAAATGTTTTCAAAAGGTTTTATATAAACAAGGAGTTGGACATGGGAGATGAAGGAGTTGGTGGATTTTCTGAAAAATGGCATTGTGTATAAGTGTTCGCCAAACCAATTACTCCCGTGCAACCACATTACCCTGGTATGGGACGGGGCTTAGTTTGAAGTCTATCTACTTTAGTGCGGGGAGCCTCACACTATATAAGGGTTTGTAGGACCCCGGAATCCGGGTTGCCGCTAGTTTGTGGGCAATAGTAAATCGGGATCCTTCGAGATTTATCCGGCCGGAAGACACTTGGGTTCTCCCGCCGTGGCGCCGGAGTGACACTCTGAAGGAGGTACTGCCGGGGTGAGCCAGGGAGGTAAACTCCACAGGGTAGGCACCCGTACTAAGGTAGATGGATGGAGGGCTTCGATCGATTATCCGAACCCCGCATACTTGTGTATGACGGTCCGTGGTGGTATCCCGGCGGATTTATCGGATGGTGTGGATAAAGTGTACAACCTCTGCAGAGTGTAATCCATTCGAATAGCCGTGTCCTCGGTCATGGATGGTTGGAATGGCCATACTTAACCTGTGTCATGTTTTGGTTTACAAATGGTGTTTTCGGAAAAACTGGAGTTTGTGCGGGACGAAGTACTCGGAGGGTACTGCCGTGGCACGGGAACAATCCGGAGTACTTGGAGGGTACTGTCGGGGAGTTGGATGTTGGTCATGTGGGATTGACCAGGGTTGCCTAAGGGAAATAATAAAGGAGTTTCCCCCTTTCCTAGAGCTTACTTCCAATTTAACTTTAGCAAAAGTTTTCTTTAATAAGGATATAGAGATGTCGTATGACATGCTATATCGATAAGAGAAACTTGTTAGTATAGGATGAGACTAGTCTAGAGCCTACCCTTGCTACAGCCATACTTGCATATCAACTTCTCTCTCTTAGATGGTTTGCGAGTACAATTCAAATGTACTCACGGCTTTGTCCCTGGCTATTAACTTGGCCAGACTTTGATGATGCCTATGAGGAGGACGAAGGAGACTACGACGACACCGGTGCGAACTAGGAACGTCTCCCAGTCAGTTGCCTATAGGGTAGTAGGCATGATGTGGGTCATCAACGCTGCTTGGTATCCACTGCTTAGTTGTAGACTAGCCCTGCGTGGCAATATCATACTCGGTCTTGTGACCAATTGTAAGTAAATTTTTTTGGTACTGTAATGGATGATGTAATTCTATTATCAACTCGGATATGTGGATTCATGACACACTAATCATGGGATCATGAATTGTAAGCATATCGGATATCCCAGAGTGGTAAACCGGGGTACCCCACAGATATAATCAGAATACACCGAGATTCCATACACACCTCAAGCAGCGCAACCATGCCGATGAAGTTGAGGCGGACTTCAGCACAACAAGGACATGCATCAATGTATCTCCACCTATGAGAGTGTCGGCTGAACAAGCACCCTTCCTACTCCAAGTAAACTCCCTTCACCAAAGAACCTAGCCACAAATCTTCTGATTTACATCTAAGTAGTAGATACAATAATATTTCTAAGGATTTTCATCAAGCACCTTGTACGCAGATAAAAGCAGACAACATAAAAAAAGATGGGTCTTCTTTATACCTTTAATGGAGAGAGAGAATCTGATGAAGGCTATTGTGGAGCTTGCAGGCATCCTCGGTCGCATCAGAGATGTGCAGGACGGGCGGAGCTCCACCAGCCACTCCACCCGGCGATGGCACGGTGCGCTGCAGCGGCGCGAGCGACAGGCCGGTCACCAGCACCTCCTCATGGTGAGGGCGCGGGCAAGGAAGCGGTGCGAAGGGCAGGCTGCGGCGCTGCACTGCTACTGCCGTCAACCAGCAATTTCTCACCGTGCTACCATGGTAGGAGAGGAGAAGGAGGGAGGGAAAGGGCAGAGGAGATGGACGGCAGTGCGGTGGTGCCGGCAGTGGCGGTAGCACGAAAGGGATTGGAGGACGAGGGGACACGGGTGGACGACCGGATTGGGCACACGCGGCTAGGGTTTTCACCTTGGCTTGTCCTTTTTATATGCTGGACCTCGGCAATGGCTCGCGCGTGCTGTAGGTCCTGCCTCTCCAGGCCGCCGCCGACCCACCTATGCTCCGCCGCCATCCACTCCTTGTAGCCGATGGTGTCCCTGCGTGCCCGTGGCGCCGGCATCCCCTGCGCCGGCCACCGCGCTGCCAGCCTCCCTTGCACCAGCCACCGTGACGCCGGCCTTGCACCGAGCCGCCACCGCCGCTTTGGGCCATTCCCGCATCGTCCTCGCGCTGGTCGAGGAGAAGGCATGGCCAGCCCACCTATGCTCCTCCACAGGCCTGACAGCACCCTCCCGTGCTCCACCAGCGGCCCGCTCGATGCCCGTGCCTCCACCGGTGGCCCGCTCGATGCCCGCGCCTCCACCGGTGGCCCGCTCGATGCCCGCGCCACCGCTGACTGCACGACGCCCTCGCCGTCCCCGCACCGGCCAGTGGCCGCCCCGCGCCGCCAGCGCGGCGACTTAGCTCGGCCATGGCTTGGCATCTTCATCTGGTGGGGCTTGGCATCTTCATTTGGTTCTCCAGCCGCGCCCGCCATTGTCCTTCTCCGCGCCGCTCGCGATAGCCGCGCCCGCTATCGTCCTTCTCCGTGCCGCTCACGCGAGCCGCGCCCGCCGCCGACCTTCTCCGCGCTGCTTGCGCCAGCGCTGCTCTGCGCCCGCGCTCATGCCAGCGCCGCCCACGCCCGCGCCGCCGCGCCCTCCATCCATGAGGCCCTCACTGTTGGGGGAGAGAGGGAGGAGGTGATTGGGGAGAGAGGGAGGAGGCGATTGGGGAAGAGAGGAGCACGAGGCACAGGAAAAAGGCAGCTAGGGTTCCACCACAGGGCGGCCTTTTTATATCATAGGAGATATTATCGCCGGCCGAGACGAGGCAAGTGGACACAGTGCACGCAGCGCGGGTCGACCGACGAAGATACGACTGCCCCCGCTGACAGAGTGGACCAGAGAGCGATAGGGCCCACTTACAGCGACAGGCGGGTAAAAAATGCGCTGTTCACGGGACACAGTGAAGCCAAGTGGGCACTGACATGCCAGTGCAAGTGGACGTTGGTTTTCCCACTGATCAGTGGCCCCCCTCAACACCAGGCCCACAGTCAGTGACCTTCGGGGCAGGGATGAGCGCTGCAGAAATAAAATATGTGGTAAATAGTAAAATTTTCAGATGTTGAATGGACGGCCGAGATCCTCTTGGAGCCGCGATCCAACGGCCCAAAATGGCAGATCGCCGTGGAGGCCTCAATGGGGGCACCAATTATACATTTAGATGCCCAGAGTAAATCTCATAGTGATCCTCTTGACATATCACGTTGTCTTTATTCTATCAATTGCCCAACTGTAATTTGTTTACCCAGCATGTGTTATTTTATCTTATGGAGAGACACCACTAGTGAACTATGGACCCCGGTCCTATTTCCTTTATATTGCTATCACCTGTTTACTTTACTCGCACTGTTTACTTTACTCGCATACTATTACTATTTTCCACTCGATATGCTCATTCCTTTGTTTACAGCAAACCGGTGAGATTGACAACTTCATCGTAAGTTGGGAGCAAAGTATTTGGTTGTGTTGTGTGCAGGTTCCACGTTGCTACTAGTTGAAGACGCGCTAACTCGTTTGATCGTAAATGATGTCCTTGTTGGAGTGTCACTAGACTAGCAAGCATCACCTTCTGGAGTATTGGCTTCTTCCTCTCCTGATCGACAAACCTGGGTTTCTTACTGAGGGAAAACCTTGCTCCTATATTCATCATACCTTCCTCTTGGGGTTCCCAACTGGACGGTGCTTTATATCATCAACATTGTGCCGCATCAGGGCGTACTAGTACCCCATTACGACCTCCCTCGTTGAATTTGCTGGTATTATTGCGCCATGGTTTACTGCTGCCTTAATCATCTGCCATTCTGCTACTGAAAGATGAACTTTCTCCCTTGTTGCGATGGCTGACTCTGTCTCTCCTTCTGCTTTGTGATTGGCTCCTCGCGCAGGGTTTTGCGGGTTGATAATTGGGTTATTTTGTGCATCAAATTCTTTGGATGTGTCGTTTATTATGACATATACCTGATGTTGATTGCTGGCATAATGGCTGGAGGCTGAGGGGGGAATTATGTTCTCATCATTGTGTAGTTTTAGTCTTGTCCTCCATATATCATCAGAATTGCCAGAGACATTGCCATAACAGGACATGAAATTATCTTTTGAATAGTTGCTTGATTTGTCGAGATTTTCATCGGAGCCCATATCTGAGTAACCCAATGATTCCTCTAGGTCTAGATTTTCCATGATTTCGTCGAGTTCCTCGACTGTGCTTCCTTTTGTCAGCTTAATGCTGACCGGTGAGTTTACCTTGCTGATTGAGCCAACCGAAGTTTCTGAAGTTGCCGCGATTGCAATTTTTCCGAATTTATCAAATCTGAAAGACAAACAGAGCCTAGAGATCCAACACAAAAGTTGAAGCTTCCGATCGTCTGATCCATCTCCTGATATGGATTTGCAAATACCGGAGCTAGGGCGGGTGGGTGTGGTTGAAAATCTACGGCTCCAAAGGTGATCTGGTTTCCATCGATCTTCGAGTTGTTCTCGGATGAAGGCGAAAAAGCCGTTGAATTCATGTGTCCAACGCCCAAGGTACCCACGGTCGGTACCAATTGATGAGGGTTTAACTCGGCAGTGTCCTAGATTAAGGACTTAGGATCGGGGGAAGAGGACGTCAGATGAACTCGAGGTAGGGATTCGGACAAACAAGGCGAAACTTGATATGTATTGAGACAAAGCGTGGAATTACAAGCTCAATCTTGATGTCTCACTGGCCGGCCTCTCCTGGCCCCTATTTATAGGTGGCCAGGTCTCGAGGATGCGGTCGGGTTCGATACAAATTAATTAGTCATACACGACGTATTACAATGTGGCTTTCATATTCGACTACAACTATACTTCAGCCTCCCTCTTGGGCCTATGTTTCTATGGGCTTCTACCCGAACAGACCTCAGGGGTACTAACGTCGTGGGCCTTGGTAGTCATACCCTTGTCACTTGGTTTTTATTTGTCTTTACAGACTTTCTCATGGCCTGGGAACCAAGGTTGTATGCATTTCTAGCACAAGCTTTGAATTTTGGCTTCGTGGATAACAACAGCAGGTGTTGTATTTGCTGGCTTAGAATCAAATTGCACCTGGCGTTTCACAGCATTCTGGAAGGTACTGAAACTTTTCTTCTGCACAGTGGCTGGGTCCATTCTCCTTGCTAACCACATGGCCTGTTGCAAGTCATTGGCTTTGTGGCATTGCAAGTGTGCCTGAATGTAGTCAGTGAGGCCAGATATGAAACTGTTCACATAATAGTCTGGGTTATCTCTGCGCATTAGATTCATGGCTGCTTGAAACTGTTGGATGTAGAGGGCTACCGTTGTAGTTTGTCACAGTGAGCGGAACGTTCTGACATTGTAACAGGCAGAGGTGACGGCGAAACAATCGCCCACATAGCGGCAGAATCTATGCCAAGGTGCACTGTATTGGTGTCGCGCCACCATTGCATTGCTTCTCCCTGCAGGTAGGATATCGCTACTTCAGTTTGTTGTTCGAGTGGTGTTCTAGCTGCGTCAAAGTACATCTCTACTGCCTGAATCCACAAGTCCACATCTCTGCCATCGAATTGCGGAATATCTAAGTTAGCTTGAGCAGATGCTTGTACTCGGCTATTGATCATTGTGCCTTGAGGAGGTGCATCAGCTTGAACTGTGAGAGGAGCAGCAGCGTGTTGCTGTCTATCGGTGGTTTCCAGGCGATGAACTGGTTCAGGTAGCAAAGTGGTGACAATGCCGAAGTTTGGGTGCCGATATGGTAATTTCGATGTGCCATCCAAGTTGAGGTCCTTTCCCTGCATGTCCTGAAGAGTACCGGTTCCAACTGCTTTGCCGCTGGTGAGTGACAGACTCAGCTGAGTGAAAACCTTGATTAGGTGGAGTTTCCGGAGTATGACCAAAGTGTTCACTTGCATCCAGTTTGCGAGCAGCAAATAACTTTTCAAAGTTAGATTGGATACTTGTGAAGTTATTCTGAACACTCACAAAGTTGGCCTTGACAGTGTTACTGAAGTCTAAAAACTTCTGCTTGTCTTCCTCGCGATATTTCTGCAACATCTGAATGTCAACTTGCAGCAACTCGAGGTGCAACATACCCGTATCTTCTGAGGCAGGCTCCGTCTCCATCGATGTGGTGTGGGATTTTGTACTAGCAGGGTACTAGCAGAACCACACAACAAAAGTAATCAACAACAACGAGGGGGTTTTACACAAGCGTGCTTGTTACCTTACTCGAGGTTGCAGATTCTACCGTCACCGACTCCGCCGCCAACGCCGCCACACCACCGGAGATGCACGGACACGGGTGGGTGGGATTTTACGCTACACGAAATGATCATGAACAACCACGCCCAACACCGAGGCTGCACCCGAATTTTGCCGCCGCACCAAGCCGCCACCGTCAGGTACACACCGCCGCCAAGATCAAAGACAAAGTCGGGGAATTTACACTGTAAGCAACCCGGCCATGTTCAAGATCCAACACCACTGAGAACCATATGGCTCTTGATACCAATTGTCAGGCCCTAAGCTGCTAATAAGGAAAGATTCAGAGTACAACAAACTCGCGCTGGATTTCAGAGGGATGATTCAGAGTACACGAGTTCTTGGATACAACTAGCCAGACCACGAACAGTGGCGGCGATGGGGAATAAACCCTAGAAGAGAGAATGCCGACTACAACCTGGGGCTAGTGATTATAAAAATACTAAAACTAGCTGACAAACCACTAGGTGGTTGAGAAGATAAGATTCAGACGAATGAGTACAGCTTGACAGCGAAGCCATGGAAACTTGTAGCCCTTGGATGGATGATCTATGGCCAGTGTTGATGATGGAGGCGTGAAGCGGTATCGTTGAATCATGGACGTTGATTGGCTGATGGACGAACAACATCATCTTGAGCACGCACTGCTAGGTGTCGATCATACTTGGGCCGTCAGTTTCGTCAGTAACACCTCAGGGCATGACATGTGGTCGATCGCATCCCCTCCGCCCAGATGTCGCTTAATTAGGTCGGCATTGCGGATTTCGTCCTCGATCGCAGGGAGAAGGAGGGCCTTATTCCACATCTGCAGGCTTCATCCTCGGGCCTCAAAATTATGGACTACTGAGCAAGCTAACTCAATGGAACGGAGTGCAGGAGATTTCTGATTAGCTTCAGCGGAGAGGACCCTTAGATCCGAAGCAGAGTCATCATGCTCCTGTAACATAGAATAGCCTGCAGGGGCGGATCATGGCCGTGTGATGGAGATAGATTGCGAGAGGAAGAGTAAAGGAGGAGCGCAGGGCTCTATGCTCAGTATACGACTGAGCCATATTATTTTTGACACATCACACATCATACGACAGTTGCTACATATTTGTATTCAACATTCCTTTATGCAGAAACACACGCCTCTAGAGGTGGTTTTGGGATGAGCACGTGACACGCCCCTTCGGTAAAGCCCTCCTGGTGGCAGGCCTCAACACATGGATCCTTATGGCATGGATACCACACAATAGGCCTCGCTCTTTTCTTTGCAGGTCTTGGCTTCCGATCCTACAAAACAACCACCACAATATGGTGCATGAAAAAAGATCAGGTTCGGCAATGATTAAACAGTCACAAAATGCTATCCAGCGAGCCTACAATAGATGCACATCAAAATAGGCTATGTCATATGTATAGCCTCAAAAGATGAGATGAAAAAAGAAATCAAAGATACTATGATTATGATACCATATCTGTAAGGCATATCTGCTGCAATTATGATAGGGGATTTGGCATTAATTTCCAATTAATTTTATGGCATACTCATAGGGTCAGGGCCGGTCCTGGGATTTCGCGGACCCGGGGGCGAAACATAAATTTGAGGCCCTAAAACCATCAAAATAGTATAGTGGAAGTCACTAGTCTAAACGCTAAAAGTGCATACAAAAGCCATATTTATATGAAGTAATATACACATATTTGTCTTAATTTTTCTTCTAACATTTCCAGATCCAAAGCCACTCATGACAGTATGCCAATATGAATTTTATCTATATCTATATCTAATAATAAAAACACTAAGGTTTCCGTCGTCAACCATATTTTTTAGACCAATTTGCCCGCCCACCAAAATAGTAGATTATGGCCACTGCCACCTCAAAAATTTAACGGTCGCCCATTGATTTTGTCGCGTCCGTGTCCCACCCTTGTGTGTTCCGTGGCCATCTCCAATCCAACCCGATCTCCTCTCCCGGCCGTACACCACCTGGCCACGCCTTGTACTTATGCGCAGGCCTTGGCAATCTATTGGAATTTGTCCTATGCGATCTTGATCAGAATTCACGGTTGCAAGGAGATAATGCTCTCGTAAGACCGTGGCTTCGTTTAGGGATGTGGTGGGGGCTGCCACCCACACTCTCGTAAGGTGCCTGCCCGGAGGAACGTAGTCGTGAGGTACCTGGTGGTCTAGGCACTCGCCAAAGCCATAGCCACAGGAAAGCATATCATCGTGGGCTACACTGATGAGGAGAGGTACTCCGCCTACAACATCACGTGTCGTTGTCTGGCAAAGTCAGCAGGACACAGCGAGATAGATGCTGATTCCGGCGAAGTCCATGGCGACTCACAGAGTCACAGCGAGACAACGAGTTACGGTGAGAAGACAGTGGACTCCGGCAAAGCCAAAAGATCGTCGAGAGGGTGGCGAAATCGACAGAATGGTGAGAGCGCTATGAACTCCTAACGTGAGCTTGGATTGATTTTAGTGCTTCGTAACCCATACTGTCAATTAGCAATCGGGGGAGTAGCATGTGGGTGTCCGGGTGACATAGAGGAATCGCGGGCGGAGAGCGGAAGAGGGCGGGGGGACACTCGTGGAGGAGCCAAGTATCGACGGACGGAGAGCAGAAGCGGGCGCGAGGTCGTAGGCATGGGAGGAGGCAGATCTTGGCCTTATAGGCGGAGTCGCTCGGCGGCGTTGACCTGGAGGAGCAGCAGGGGCAACAAGGGCCATGTTCGTGGAGGAGCCTGATGCGTGGTGAATGACCAGCCCGTTGGGAACCCCAAGAGGAAGGTGTGATGAGTATAGCAGCTCGTTTTCCCTCAGTTAAGAAACCAAGGTTTATCGTTCTTGGATAGGAGAGACAGGAGACTGAAGGTGATGCTTGCTAGTTTGCGACAGCTGCGGACAATTTATATATGGCGCCTCGTCCAAGCTTTGCTTGCTAGCTGCAACGTGGAACCTGCACACACACAAACAAATACTTTGCTCCCAACTTACGATGAGGTTGTCAATCTCACCGGTTTGCTTGAAACAAAGGTTATGAGTGTATCGAGTGGAAAACAGTAAAAGTATGTGAGTAAAGTAAACAGTGCGAGTAAAGTAAACAGGTGATAGCAATATGATGGAAATAGGACCGGGGTCCACAGCTCACTAGTGGTGTCTCTCCACAAGATAAATAACACATGCTGGGTAAACAAATTACAGTTGGGCAATTGATAGAATAAAGATAAACGTGATATGTCAAGAAGATCACTATGCGATTTACTCTGGGCATTACAACAAAATACATAGACCGCCATCCAACTGCATCTATGACTAATAATCCACTCCCGGGGATATCAATCCGAACACCCCATGAGTATTAAGTTACGAACAACAGATAATTGCATTAAGCAAAGTGTGTAATGTAAACAAAGCATATGCCCTTGAGCATATGAATGTTGTTTTCTCCCTAGTAGCAACAACACATCTACAACCTTAGAGGTTTCTGTCACTCCCCCAGGTTAAATAGAGGCATGAACCCACTATCGAGCATAAATACCCCCTCTTGGAGTCACTAGCAACTACTCGGCCAAGATAGCTACTAACAACGGAGAGCATGCAAGATCATAAACAACATAGAGATAACAAAAGATAATATTTAGTACAGCAACTTAATCATAAACACCAATATTCATCGGATCCCAACAAACCAAACATGTAGAATTACATAACGGTGATCTCAATCATGTAGGGCAGCTCATGAGATCTAAACATGAAGCACATGGTGGAGAAGACAACCATCTAGCTACTGCTATGGACCCATAGTCCAAGGTAGACTACTCACTCATCGCTCCGGAGGCAAGCATGGCGATGAAGAAGACCTCCCGTGGCGATTCCCCTCTCTGGCAGGGTGCCGGGAAGAGCTTCTGGACCCTCCCGATCTTCGGGTCGACGGCTGCGGCGGATCGCGATGTGTTCTGGAAATCTAATCGGGTATTTAGGTTTTTTTCGTCGGGGGGTCTTTATAGGCGAAGAGGCGATGTCAGAGGAGGGGCCGGGTGGCCTCACACCATGGTGGCGCGGGCTAGGGGCTGGCCGCGCCACCCTAGCATGTGGGCCCCTGGTGCCTCGCCTCCTACTCTCCTTCGGATCTCTGGAAGCTTCTGGGTAAAATAAGACTTCAGGAACTTGTTTCGTCCAATTCCGAGAATATTTTCTGTGTATCACTTCTGAAACACAAAAACAGCAGAAAACAGGAAACTGGCACTGTGGCAACTTGTTAATAGGTTAGTTCCAGAAAATGCATAAAAGTGCCACGAAGTGTAACGAAACAATAGGCAAATGGTGTAAAAACAAGCATAGAGCATCAAAAATTATAGATACGTTGGAGACGTATCAAACATCCCCAAGCTTAACTCCTGCTCGTCCTCGTGTAGGTAAGTGATAACAAAAGAATAATTTTTGAGGTGACATGCACCTACACAATCTTGATCACATATGTAAGCATTTGTGAGCTAGGATCATAAGAACTTAAAACATGGGCATGAAGATATAATCTTGACAATAAGAAACTTAGCAACCATGTTGTAACATGCAAATGAACACAAACAAAAGATCAAGAAAATGAAACAATGAAAGTCAAATGTGTGTTCAAATCATAAGGAAAAACATACAAATGGTTTTCAGCTTGTCCTTCATGGAGAGCAAAACATAAATGCATAGGACACCTTCAAGTTTAAGAGGGCGACTAAATACAAATAATTTAAGAACAAGTGAAACCAACATCATGAATCAATCAATGAAAACTTTGGGATAATGCACATTACACTAAGAATGACAACTATGCTCTCTTAATGGTGCATAAAGAAAGAAGGTGGTGACTCAACATAAAAGTAGAAGAAAGGCCCTTCGCAGAGGGAAGCAGTGATTGCAAGTTTTATAACCTTCAAAAATTATGGTACTTACCGGCTTTGAGCTCTCATTGCCCCCATCATAAGCATCTTGAATGGTTAAAGTTAATGCGAGAACAATTATGATGCATATGCTTGGCAAATCATAAGTTGAAAACCTCATGTCCCGTGAATACGAGTACCCAAACCTCATGCTACTTTACTTAGAGTCCCAAGCAAGGATCTTGTCATTGTAAATATATGCATATCATTGAGAACCACCAATGGGGTACCTCCGTGCCCGATGACATGGAACAAGCCCACACCAAAATGACAGGACAAGCAGACAATGAACACCTCGACATCTCTTTTATTTGCCATTTGTTTAGCTTTTTATTGTGAGATGCGTCGTCGAATGTTCACCATGGGTATGCTGCAAATTTCCACCATGAATTATGCATGGCTTAGATTGGCAGCCCGGCGTTTCCCTAACACATATAAAAACTCCATGATCCCCACAAGATTCCCAATTCATTTCACACCACGGACATCCATAAACAAAAGATCACGATATCAACTCAAATAAGAAGTGCAATGTTGAAAGCTTGCCCATGACTGCATGGCTGGGCTAGTCTCCAACTTACAACTTGCAAGCATAACAACTCAACATAAGAGACCACAATGTCAAATTTTTAGAACAGGAAAAAGTAAAGTGTGCCTTTGGTTCGTGAGAGCTTTACTGACCGAATTTTGCATAACACTGGTAAGAGTTTAATTTGAAGAGAAAATAAAAGCAAGTCAAATTTGCATGGAATAGCAAATTGCTAGTAGGTATGTATGGTGGACACTTTGGAAAACTTTGGCTTTTAGGAGTTGGATGCACGAGTAGAGCTCATACTCAGTACAAGGCGAGGGCTAGCAAAAGACTGGGAGCGACCAACTAAGAGAGCAATAATGGCCATAATCATGCAAAGCGACAAAGCGACATTAAAAGAAGCATAAGATGGCATAAAAAGTCAAGAACTAAATGATCATAGAGGCTATTGGCGACTTTGTATGAGTCTAACATGTGTGAGCATGCGCCAAATCAACCCAAATAAAGCATAAAGGAGAAAACCAAAATAATGCTTCCAAATAATTAAAAACAACGCATGATTTTTTCAAAGGCTCATTAAGCAATCTCAGTTATTTGAGACAAGTCATGCTACAGCAAAACCACTAAGCATACTATCAAAATGACATCAAGCATGACATGAAAAAGCCTAAGCCGCAGTCTACACAAGCTCCTTCTTGTACCACTATTTTGCACAAAGCTTTTTCCCTTTTCCAACACCATTTGAAATTTTTAAAGACACCTCTTTTGATGAAAACCAATAAAGATCAGAGGCAAAAATACACCTTGATGAAAAGATATGACAAGGTCTGAACGCAAATCAAGGCAAAAACAAAACCAAAAGCAGTAGCAGAAAAAGAAGAACACTCAATTTTTAATAAGAGTGAAAACTAGAGCGTTCTTTTGCAAATGAAAACGAGTACATCTCCTCCAAAGGAAATTTGTTGGGATCCAACCATTTATTGCAGCAAACAAAACAAACTAACAAACTAAGAAAACTAAAACAACTGATGCTCCAAGAAAAACACATAGTGCATGAAGCAATAAAAATATAGTGTCTTGAAAGGTGACCTGATTTTTGCCGATGAAGAAGGGGTGCCTCGAGGGCATCCCCAAGCTTTGACGCTTGTACTTCTTGGATATTTCTTGGGGTGATGCATGGGCAGCCCCAAGCTTGAGCTTTTGTCCATTCTTCAACTCATCTCATCATTCTCCAATCCCTACACTTGAAAACTTCCTTCATACAAAACTAAACACAAATCTATTAGCAACATTAGTGTAGGCATAACATATAATCAACCTCTTTTCTCTTCAGGTTTCAACCCAGGACCACCACATATAAAGTATATACTACTGTAGCAACTTCTCCAAGAGTTCCATGATCAAAAGAACTCGCAAAGAAAGCGATAAAGTGGCAAAAACAAATATTGGCAGAAATCTGTCAAAACAGAACAGCTGACAAAGGCCGAATTTTTGAAGGGTTTTATGTTGCTCAAATCAAAAAGTGTTCAACTAACAAAAGTTTGGATATAACCTGGGCCATATGCACAATAAATCGCAGGTCCAAAAGATATACAGAGAATTTATACGAATTTTTACGGTGCAGCACCGAAAACAGTTTCAGGACAGCAACATTCCCAAATCTTTACCTCGCTCAAATTAGAGGCTTCTCTTGGCACAAAAACGAAATAAAAAGGATAAGGAGCGGTCATTACAGTAGTAATGACTTCCAAGACTCAAATAAAAGAAAAAGTACTGAAAAGAAAACATTGGGTTATCTCCCAAGAGTGCTTTTCTTTAACGCCTTTGAGCTAGGCGCAGAAAATTGCGAATCAAGTATTTTCAGAAGAAGCATTAAGATCAACTGCAGAGGTCTTATCAATAAGGCATTGTATTTCATCCACATAAGTTTTAGAAGACCCTTTGTGATCACGCTTTGGTACACTATTTTTATCAAAAATATTTTCAGGACAGATCCAGTCAAAATTATTTTCGAAAGCTTCACACAATCCAAAGAGTTTGCTAGGTATAGGTATTTTGGCCCCTTCATCATTTGTACAAAAAACTTTTATAGGTGAACCGAGTTTATTAAAATGTTTAAGAACTTTTCTAGCTTCAATAACGACATCTTTAAATTCTAGGCGCAAAGTTTCCAAGATAAAAGCTTTCTTTTCGGGATCCTCAATTTCATGAAGCTTAAGGAACATGTATTGCATAAAAGGATTAAGACTAGCAAACCTAGTTTCCAACATGTGAATTAAATAAGTAGAAGCAACTTCAATACTAGGAGCTAACTCAACCAAAGACTTTTCCTCAACTTCCTCATGCATACTAATGTGATTAAAGAACTCCTCAATGTTACTTTTTCCAATAATCGAACCACTACCTACTGAGAGGTCCTCCATAACGAACTTAGGGAACAGCATGATGAACTAAAAGTAAAGAAATAACAACTACCAAGGATTCTAATTTTTTTTGGGTTTTTGATATAAAACGATGCAGGTAAAATAAATAAAGTAAAGCAAAACAATAACAAAGTAAAGGATGTGCGTGCGAAAACTCCCCTCGCAGAAGTCTTCTACTTCCTCCCTGGCAACGGCGCCAGAAAAAGAGCTTGATGCATGGTGAATGACCAGCCCATTGAGAACCCCAAGAGGAAGGTGTTATGAGTATAGCAGCTCGTTTTCCCTCAGTTAAGAAACCAAGGTTTATCGTTCTTGGAGAGGAGAGACAGGCGACTGAAGGTGATGCTTGCTAGTTTGCGACAGCTGCAGACAATTTATATATGGCGCCTCGTCCAAGCTTTGATTGCTAGCTGCAACGTGGAACCTGCACACACACAAACAAATACTTTGCTCCCAACTTACGATGAGGTTGTCAATCTCACCGGTTTGCTTGAAACAAAGGTTATGAGTGTATCGAGTGGAAAACAGTAAAAGTATGTGAGTAAAGTAAACAGTGCGAGTAAAGTAAACAGGTGATAGAAATATGATGGAAATAGGACCAGGGTCCACAGTTCACTAGTGGTGTCTCTCCACAAGATAAATAACATATGCTGGGTAAACAAATTACAGTTGAGCAATTGATAGAATAAAGATAAACGTGATATGTCAAGAAGATCACTATGAGATTTACTCTGGGCATTACAACAAAATACATAGACCGCCATCTAACTGCATCTATGACTAATAATCCACTCCCGGGGATATCAATCCGAACACCCCATGAGTATTAAGTTGCGAACAACAGATAATTGCATTAAGCAAAGTGTGTAATGTAAACAAAGCATATGCCCTTGAGCATATGAATGTTGTTTTCTCCCTAGTAGCAACACACAACCATCTAGCTACTGCTATGGACCCATAGTCCAAGGTAGACTACTCACTCATCGCTCTGGAGGCAAGCATGGCGATGAATAAGACCTCCGGTGGCGATTCCCCTCTCCGGCAGGGTGCCGGGAAGAGCTTCTGGACCCTCCCGATCTTTGGGTCGACGGCGGCGGCGGATCGCGATGTGTTCTAGAAATCTGATCGGGTACTTAGGTTTTTTCCGTCGGGGGGTCTTTATAGGCAAAGGGGCGATGTCAGAGGAGGGGCCAGGTGGCCTCACACCATGGTGGCGCGGGCCAGGGGCTAGCCGCGCCACCCTGGTGTGTGGGCCCCTGGTGCCTCGCCTCCTACTCTCCTTTGGATCTCTGGAAGCTTTCGGGTAAAATAAGACTTCAGGAATTTGTTTCGTCCAATTCCGAGAATATTTCCTGTGTATCACTTCGGAAACACAAAAATAGCAGAAAACAGGAAACTGGCACTGTGGCAACTTGTTAATAGGTTAGTTCCGGAAAATGCATAAAAATGCCACGAAGTCTAACGAACCAATAGGCAAATGGTGTAAAAACAAGCATGGAGCATCAAAAATTATAGATACGTTGGAGACGTATCAGAGCCAAGCATCGGCGGATGGAGTAGCTACGGCCCCAGAGACGGAGGTCAACATCAAGGCAACGGATGAGCCTGCAGGGAGGAGCCAGGAAAGAAGACGGGGCTCAGGCGTGGAGCGACCGGTGAGGAAGAGCTGAGGGGTGGAAAAGTGAGCAGTCCGTCTTTTACCTGGTTCAGACAAAGTTACTTCTGAGACTGCAACTTAAGCTCAAGTTCATATCTATGCATCCAAGATGCAAAAGTCCAGGATTAGCCACTTCTTAGTCAACATGTAATTTACAAGTATGGTTGGATCTCTTGAAGTACACATGAGATGGCTCCGACTATGTCTCTGTAGTTGACTGCTGACCAAATATTTGGTATTTAGTGCTCCTTCAGTCCTTCTACAACGTTGATATAGTTTTGTATCTATGTGCAGTGCTTCACTACTACTACCATGACTATTTACCATAGTAAGATAAAGCCACTCCTTGGCAGAACATGATATTTCAATTTGGACCTTGGTATATACTAGTTGAATGCCCGTGCGTTGCTATGGGCTGTTAAATTTTTCTCGCTACATCGATGGTCGTATGTCCTTAATATTTTTCTTACTAATTTGTTTGTGTGTGTGTCGTTTATTCTTTTAAAGGATTGAGAATATTTATTTTAAATTAAATTATATGTTAAATATTAATCTATATGTTATTTTATCAAACATGCATAGAAGAATTACGATAATACTGTATGCACACCTCATTTGATTTTTTAAATCAATTAAATTTTGTTTCCCTTACTAAAATGATACAACATAATTATCCACATTTATATAATAATAATTCATAACATTTTTAAAGTATACAAGAATCTTTTAATTGAGAATAAGTTTATGATCTGCAATTTTGGTTATGTATTAATAAAATTCTCATGCGTTGCCGCGACCTCTCTAGATGTAATAGTTATACTCTCTAACAATGACAATACAAGATGTTTTGACGTAATATGTGTAGTCCAAGACATAATTTTCAAACTATCAGCATAATCTATGTTTTATCATTTTGTGATTCACAAAATTGAAATATTACTAATTATTACCCATAATATATGCAATATTTGGATATTATAGACAAAAAAGCATATTAATCGGTTGAATTAAAAATCAACCTTTATCGTCTTACTCTTAGTCGATTTAGTACACTTTGATAGATGCAAAAAGTATTTATAATTTAACTTCACTCTAACTATGAGAAGGTAGCAAAATAACCCTTCATTTTTTTAAATAAAAAATCTCTCTTCTTTCACTCTCAAGCTCTCTCCTCTCTCTCACTCACTTTCTCCACTCCTGTGCATCTCCCCACGAATCCTCCCCTTGGTCGCCACCGCCCCCGACTGGCCCTGTAGCTATCAATCGTTTGGCTGGTAGCTTCAGATTTGGTGTCGCCTAAGCGAGCTATGCTCCAAATTTCCTGAGACATTTTTTTCTGCTAACCTGGTGATACGTCTCCAACGTATCTATAATTTTTGATGCTCCATGCTTGTTTTTACACCATTTGCCTATTGTTTCGTTACACTTAGTGGCACTTTTATGCATTTTCCAGAACTAACCTATTAACGAGTTGCCACAGTGCCAGTTCCCTATTTTCTGCTGTTTTTGTGTTTCAGAAGTGATACACAGGAAATATTCTCGGAATTGGACGAAACCAAAGCCAGAAGTCTTATTTTTCCCGGGAGCATCCAGACATCCGAAGAGAGGAAGGAGAGGGGCCACAGGCCTCCCTCACATAGGGCTGGCACGGCCCAGGCCCTGGCCGCGCCACCCCTGTGTGAGGAGGCCCTGGCAGTCCTCTGACATCGCCCCTTCGCCTATATAAGCCTCAGGACGGAAAACCCTAGGGGGATTCGGCAATTTTCCAGAAACAGTTCCGCAGCTCCGCCGCCGTCGCCGACGAATTTCGGGGGACAGAAGTCTCTGTTCCGGCACCCTGCCGGGACGGGGAAGTGCCCCCGGAGCCATCTCCATCGGTCTCCATCGCCGTCTCCGCCGTCTCCATCGACCTCACCGCCATCTCCATCAACCTTGCTGTCTCCTATGATGAGGAGGGAGTAGTTCATCCCCGGGGCTAAGGGCTCTACCGGTAGCTATGTGGTTCACCTCTCTCTCCCATGATGTGATCTTTATGTGATCGTGAGCTTTGTATCATGTTGAACAAGTAAATGTTATTATTCAGATATTTTGTGTACTCTAGTGATGTTATTAAAGTAATCTATTCCTCCTGCTATGGTGTAACGGTGACAGTGCGTGCACCATGGTGGTACTTGGTTTAGGCTATGATTGTGATCTCTTGTGGATTATGAGAATAATTATTTCTATGATAGTATTGAGTGATCTATTCCTCCTTTCATGGTGTAATGTTGACAGTGTGTGCACCGTGTTAGTACTTGGTCTAAGTTGCAATGATTTCTATCTTGAGTTGTGATCTGATTTGGGTATCTCTATGAATGGTGTTTGTCAAGTACTTGATGAACTTTAAGGGGTGCTTCTGTAGCCACTACGCGATGATTAGTGTTATTCAATAGGAGAGTAATTCAGAGTACCTTAGCAAAGAGAAGTTACTTGTTCATTCATGTTACATTGTTGGGAGTGTGTCCACTAGTGAAAGTATGATCCCTAGGCCTTGTTTCCAAGCTTTGCATACCGTTTACTTGCTATTTTGTTACTTGTTTGCTCGCAGCGATATTTATTTCACATCACGTTTGCTACTTATAATCATCTATACCACTTGTATTTCACTATCTCTTTGCCGAACTAGTGCACCTATACATCTGACAAGTGTATTGGGTGTGTTGGGAGGGATAGCTTTGACCTCTAACCTCCCTGAGTTCGATAAACCTTGGGTGATCCACTTAAGGGAAACTTGCTGCTGTTCTACAAACCTCTGCACTTGGAGGCCCAACAAGTGTCTACAAGAATAGAAGTGCGTAGACATCAAGCTCTTTTCTGGCGCCGTTGCCGGGGAGGTAAGGTAAAAGGTACTCGCATCCTCCCGTGTGAGTGCTCGGAGTTATTTCCTTTAGATTCTGCAATTATATCTTTTTGTTTCTTGTTTTTATTTTCACTAGTTAGGCTTAATGGAAAATAAAGAGTTCTTTAGTCTTTTTCCTGATTTTAGATTTGAAGAGAAACTTGAAAACCCTTTGGAGCTTATTTCGCATAGCAATGTTATTAGTACGAATGCTTTGAATACAGTTAATGCTAATGCTATAGAAAAGTCTAAGCTTGGGGAAGCTGGTTTTGTTGAGTATGATATTTTTAGTCCCCCAACTTTAGTGGAAAAAGTTTGCTCTGATGATATTTTATCTCCCATATGTGATGTTTCTAATGATGCTTGTGCTCCGCATCCTTTTGAAATACCTATGAAGATTGTTGAACGTGTTAGGAATAACTTCTATTTAGGAGATGGAACTGTCCATCCTGGTGATCATTTGCTTTTTATACATGAATTATGCGAGTTGTTCCAGTGTGCAGGTATTTCAATGAACCAAGTTAAGAAGAAACTATTCTCTTTTTCGCTGAAAGGCAAAGCTGAGGAATGGTATAAAACACTGAAGGATGGTCAATCTATTGACTGGGAGGAAATTGTGCATCTCTTTTATTCTAAATTCTATCCTTCTAGTCAGGTTTATAAAGATAGAAATTACATTTATAATTTTCATCCGCATGAGGGAGAAAGCATTGCACAAGCTTGGGGAAGTTTGAAGTTACTAATGCATAAATGTCCTATTCATGATCTTCCCCATAATATTGTTATTGATAATTTTTATGCACGGCTTACTCTTCCTGATAAGGATTATTTGGATGCTTCTTGCTTTGGATCATTCACCCATATGAAGGAAGATGCTAAGTGGAAACTTCTTGGCCGTATACAAGAGAATGCTGAAGGATGGGAAAACGACAAAGGTAAAGGATCATGTATGAATTATGAGTTTGATTGCATTAAGTCTTTCGCTGAAACTGCTACTTTTCAAGAGCTTAGTGCTAAATACGGTCTTGATCCTGAAATTATGGTTGATTGCTTTAAAGCCTTTGCTTCCCATATGAATGTTCCTAAAAGAAATGGGGACGTGTATCATGAACCTTTTAAGGATACTTGCATAGAAAGTGATATTGTTATTGATGATTGCAATAAACATGCTCATACTTCTAAAAGTCCTATTTCTTATAAGCATGTTAATTTTTGTGGAGTACATAGACCTTGTGAACAGAGTTACAACAAGGAAGATTATTGCATCACCCACGCAAATGAAGAAACCAATATGTGGCTCAAGGATCTAGATGTGCTTGGTGAATGGGTTTGTGAGCTTTATCCTTTTCTTTGTGAATTTTGTGGTGAAAAGGGGCACTTTAATTTTCAATGCCCAATTAATCGAATGAGTACCACAGATTTGTATTGTGATGATAAGATTACTTCCAATCAGTATGATGAGGTTACTTTGTTTTTGAATTGTGAAGAGATATCTAGAAAGATTGCTTTGATAGATATGAATGATGTTGATATTAATAGCACTCTTCGTGGTTGTCGTCTCTATTGTGCTAAAGATTGCCTTGCAAATACTTACATTCAAAATCTTATAAAACTTGATATTTTGCCAAGCTATGACAGGACTGATAGATGTTTTTATCTTATTAATAGAGAGGAGGAATCCTCCAAAGTTTCTTCTGTTGTCTCTGTCAGCAAACCAGATTATGTGGAGAAGATGCCTTTCCCTCCTAGAGAATATGTGGAGAAGATGCCCTTCAAGTCTCTCCCTCCTAAAGGAGAGAGTAAGAAGAGTAAGAAGAAGAAGAAGAAGAAGAAGAAGAAGAGGAGTAAAAGGCGAGAGGACACGGTATCTTCCCCTAAGCATTATGATCCTACTATAGATTATGATAATTCTGATTGGGATGATGTTCCTATGCCTACTACTTATGTTAGTGATCATGATTGGGAAAAGCACTCTACTTTTGATATTGAAAATCTTTTTGGTACCAATTCTAAGGTTAATAATTGTTGTACCATTAGTGCTATCCATGTTCCTTCTTATGATGATATGTTTGATGAATATGCTATGCGACATAGTAGTTCTCTATCTTGTGATGATACTAAGCCTCTAGTTTATGATGATGATTATAATGTTTTCAATTCACCTAATTTTGAGGAGAAAAATAGTTATGATTACAATATGCCTCCTGTTTTTGATGATTATGGTGATGAGAATAATTATTTTGTTAAATCTGCTCCTACTACTATTGTTCCTGTGGTGAGTATTAATTCTTTTATGCATGTGGCTCATGATAGGGATGCTTTATGTGATAGTTATATTGTTAGTTCTATTCATGATGCTACTGAAAGTTATTATGAGAGAGGGAAACATGGTTTGATGGATCTCAACAATATTAAGTTTCCCCTCTTTATGTTGCAAATCTTGAAGTGGCACTTGTTTTATCTATCCATGCTTGCTACTATGTGTCTCGTTGATTTATTTTCTTACAAGATTCCTATGCATAGGAAGTGGTTCAGATATAAATGTCTTTCACACTTACTTTTTGATGCTCTCTATTGCTTTAAGTTCCTATATGGCACCTTTGCCTCAAGCTCTTATATGACGCCCACATGAGCATCTTTGCAAATTACTGCGCCTAGCTCAAAGGCGTTAAAGAAAAGCACTCTTGGGAGATAACCCAATGTTTTCTTTTCAGTACTTTTTCTTTTATCTGAGTCTTGGAATTCATTACTACTGTAATGACTGCTCCTTATCTTGTTTATTTCGTTTTTGTGCCAAGAGAAGCCTCTAATTTGAGTGAGGTCAGATTTGGGGATGTTGCTGTCCTGAAACTGTTTTTGGTGCTGCACCGTAAAAATTCGTGAAAATTCTCTGTTTATCTTTTGGACCTGCGATTTCTTGTACATATGCCCCAGGTTATATCCAAACTTTTCTTAGTTGTACACTTTTTGATTTGAGCAACAGAAAATCCCTCAAAAATTCGACCTTTGTCAGCTGTTCAGTTTTGACAGATTTCTGCCAATATTTGTGTTTGCCACTTTGTCGCTTTCTTTTGAGTTCTTTTGATCATGGAACTTTTTGGAAAGTTGCTACAGTAGTATATACTTTATATGTGGTGGTTTTGAGTTAAAACCTGAAGCTAAAAGAGGTTGAATATATTTTATGCTTACACTAATGTTGCTAATAGAATTGTGTTTAGTTTTGTATGAAGGAAGTTTTCAAGTGTAGAGATTGGAGAATGATGAGATGAGTTGAAGAATGGACAAAAGCTCAAGCTTGGGGATGCCCATGCATCACCCCAAGAAATATCCAAGAAGTACAAGCGTCAAAGCTTGGGGATGCCCCCGAGGCACCCCTTCTTCATCGGCAAAAATCAGGTCACCTTTCAAAACACTATATTTTTATTGCTTCATGCACTATGTGTTTTTCTTGGAGCGTCAGTTGTTTTTGTTTTCTTTATTAGTTTAGTTTTGTTTGCTGCAATAAATTTTTAGATCACATCATGTTTCTTTTGGAGGAGATGAACTCGCTTTTCATTTGCCAAGAACACTCTAGTTTTCACCCCTATCGTTTCAACGAGTGTTCTCTTTTTCTGCTACTGGGTTTAGCTTGCATTTTTCACCTTGATTTGTGTTCAGATATTGTTATATCTTTTCATCAAGGTGTATTTTTGCCTCTGATCTTTATTGGTTTTCATCAAAAGAGGTGTCTTAAAAAATTTCTAATGGTGTTGGAAAAGAGAAAAAGCTTTATGCAAAATAGTGGTACAAGAAGGAGCTTGTGTAGACTGCGGCTTAGGCTTTTTCATGTCATGCTTGATGTCTTTTTGATAGTATGCTTAGTGGTTTTGCTGTAGCATGACTTGTCTCAAATAACTGAGATTGCTTAATGAGCCTTTGAAAAAATCATGCGTTGTTTTAATTATTTGGAAGCATTATTTTGGTTTTCTCCTTGATGCTTTATTTGGGTTGACTTGGCGCATGCTCACACATGTTAGACTCTTACAAAGTCGCCAATAGCCTTCATGATCATTTAGTTTTTGACTTTTGATGCCATCTTATGCTTCTTTTAATGTCGCTTTGTCGCTTTGCATGATTATGGCCATTATTGCTCTCTTAGTTGGTCGCTCCCAGTCTTTTGCTAGCCCTCACCTTGTACTGAGTATGAGCTCTACTCGTGCATCCAACTCCTAAAAACCAAGTTTGCCATTGTGTCCACTATAAATTCCTATGCATGGTATTTGTAAGCCATTCCAAAGTAAAATTTTCATGTGCTACCTTTCAAAAACCTTCAAAACACTTCTCGTTTTGTGACACTGTTTTCAGCTCATGGGGACGTAGTGGTCAGATTTGCTATCTTCCATATTGCTTATTCCAAAAAGAAAAAAAAAGAGAAAAAAGAAAGAAAAAAAAAGGCACTCCTCCAAAGAATGTGAATGTTGGTGGGCACCCGATGGAATCGGTTAGCCATGGTATGTGAAAGGAAAAGGTGGGGAGGAGTGCCAAGTTTTATAAAAAGAGCACAAAAGTGCCAATCTCTCTCTCAAAAACTTGCTTCATTTTTGTATGGAAGATAGTAAGAACCCCATTGCTAGTCGTTGACAAAGACAACCACCTCTCAAAACCAAGTTTTATCTCTCTGTTTTACAAATGAAAAGCTCTAGCACATGTTTAATCACTGCTTCCCTCTGCGAAGGGCCTTTCTTTTACTTTTATGTTGAGTCTCCACCTTCTATCTTTATGCACCATTAAGAGAGCATAGTTGTCATTCTGAGTATAATGTGCATTGTCCCAAAGTTTTCATTGATTGATTCATAACTATGGTTTCACTTGTTCTCAAATTATTTGTATCTAGTCGCCCTCTTAAACTTGAAGGTGTCCTATGCATTTATGTTTTGCTCTCTTTGAAGGACAAGCTGAAAACCATTTGTATGTTTTTCCTTATGATTTGAACACACGTTTGACTTTCATTGTTTCATTTTCATGATCTTTTGTTTGTGTTCATTTTCATGTTATAACATGGTTGCTAAGTTTCTATTGTCAAGATTATATCTTTCATGCCCATGCTTTAAGTTCTTTTGATCCCAGCTCACAACGCTTATATATATGATCAAGATTGTGTAGGTGCATGTCACCTCAAAAATTATTTCTTTTGTTATCACTTACCTACTCGAGGACGAGCAGGAGTTAAGCTTGGGGATGTTGATACGTCTCCAACGTATCTATAATTTTTGATGCTCCATGCTTGTTTTTACACCATTTGCCTATTGTTTCGTTACACTTAGTGGCACTTTTATGCATTTTCCAGAACTAACCTATTAACGAGTTGCCACAGTGCCAGTTCCCTGTTTTTTGCTGTTTTTGTGTTTCAGAAGTGATACACAGGAAATATTCTCGGAATTGGACGAAACCAAAGCCAGAAGTCTTATTTTTCCCGGGAGCATCCAGACATCCGAAGAGAGGAAGGAGAGGGGCCACAGGCCTCCCTCACATAGGGCTGGTGCGGCCCAGGCCTTGGCCGCGCCACCCCTGTGTGAGGAGGCCCTGGCAGTCCTCTGACATCGCCCCTTCGCCTATATAAGCCTCGGGACGGAAAACCCTAGGGGGATTCGGCAATTTTCCAAAAACAGTTCCGCAGCTCCGCCGCCGTCGCCGACGAATTTCGGGGGACAAAAGTCTCTGTTCCGGCACCCTGCCGGGACGGGGAAGTGCCCCCAGAGCCATCTCCATCGGTCTCCATCGCCGTCTCCGCCGTCTCCATCGACCTCACCGCCATCTCCATCAACCTTGCTGTCTCCTATGATGAGGAGGGAGTAGTTCATCCCCGGGGCTAAGGGCTCTACCGGTAGCTATGTGGTTCACCTCTCTCTCCCATGATGTGATCTTTATGTGATCGTGAGCTTTGTATCATGTTGAACAAGTACATGTTATTATTCAGATATTTTGTGTACTCTAGTGATGTTATTAAAGTAATCTATTCCTCCTGCTATGGTGTAACGGTGACAGTGCGTGCACCATGGTGGTACTTGGTTTAGGCTATGATTGTGATCTCTTGTGGATTATGAGAATAATTATTGCTATGATAGTATTGAGTGATCTATTCCTCCTTTCATGGTGTAATGTTGACAGTGTGTGCACCGTGTTAGTACTTGGTCTAAGTTGCAATGATTTCTATCTTGAGTTGTGATCTGATTTGGGTATCTCTATGAGTGGTGTTTGTCAAGTACTTGATGAACTTTAAGGGGTGCTTCTGTAGCCACTACGCGATGATTAGTGTTATTCAATAGGAGAGTAATTCAGAGTACCTTAGCAAAGAGAAGTTACTTGTTCATTCATGTTACATTGTTGGGAGTGTGTCCACTAGTGAAAGTATGATCCCTAGGCCTTGTTTCCAAGCTTTGCATACCGTTTACTTGCTATTTTGTTACTTGTTTGCTCGCAGCGATATTTATTTCACATCACGTTTGCTACTTATAATCATCTATACCACTTGTATTTCACTATCTCTTCGCCGAACTAGTGCACCTATACATCTGACAAGTGTATTGGGTGTGTTGGGGACATAAGAGACTTTCTGTATCGTAATTGCAGGGTTGCTTGAGAGGGATAGCTTTGACCTCTAACCTCCCTGAGTTCGATAAACCTTGGGTGATCCACTTAAGGGAAACTTGCTGCTGTTCTACAAACCTCTGCACTTGGAGGCCCAACAAGTGTCTACAAGAATAGAAGTGCGTAGACATCACCTGGGTTCAGTTAGAAGAATTCCTGCATGTTTCTTTTGTTCTGAACTACTCCTATGTGCTTAAACAAGTGGATCAAGTAGTACTCATGCTAAATCTGCTTTTACCGTAGTTTTCATTACTTCTGATGCAGAAATTCGAAATTCTCGGGGGCATTTTGATGCTCTCGCTAGACTCAAGGTAGGATGTTGAGTGGTTTGGCAGCTTTTCATGGCTTTGACCAACTAATTCAGCTTCTAGTTATCTACTACTCATTTAGGTGTTTGAATTTTCATCTAGACAAGTTGTTTGAATTTTCTAGGTGTGTCTGGTCACTTGTGGGTCAGCTTAGCTTGGGGGTATTGGAAGACAGACTAAACAAAACCAAACCACATACGGTTTGGAAGGAAAGAGCCAAGCGGTGGGCACGAAAGCGTATTTTTTGTTGGACGAAAATGTATTTTACAGACACAGATTGGTCCTATTACAATCTTATAGTTTAGATAGATAGTTGAATATCTGTGCGTTGTTACAAGTTAACTATAATTGTTGATGCATTCAACTAAAAAGACACAACATGCAACAAGGAATGAGAGTGTGTGCTGACATGACAGCTGACAAAACATACCATTACTATCAACTCCAATACAGGTTGCTTTCTTTCTAAATGCAATATTGTTTAGACCATAGAGAATTCGCTATTAAAAGTGTTTTTTCTTCACGGGATAGATAGTGTTGCAGATAAACAAATTCATATCCTATGTCCACCCCCACCCACCATTTCTTTAGGGACTCTATCATCGTTGCCGCTTGCAACCATTGTGCTCCCGGGAGAGCTTAGATTGATATATTCATCATCGTCCTCCTCTAAAAGCTTGGTTTGTGCCAGTGTTTTCTCCCTCTACCGCGCCCCTTACCATATGTGCCAAACCTTCTATGCACTCTAATAGGCACAAGCTCCATCGAATGATCAGATGTGTGATGACGACGAGGAAACCATGACTTAACTTTTTTAATGTAATGACAAGCATAATTGTTTCATGGTCTTTTCTTCTTTTTGAGAAACCACAACTATTCCTACATGATACCTTTTTGGATTTTCTCTAGTGGAATATTTTATTGTTTGGGGAACTATGTTTTTAAGATAATTGTGTCTTTTTTTGAAGGATTGTGAAAACTATTTGTTTGTGCCTGCATGCACATAGATTGAATCTGCTCGGTAGTGCGCGCGCTACCGAGTCACCATTTCGCTAAAGCGCGGGGTGATGGGCTCGGCCCAGTATATGTGTTCCGTTATCTTTCTCCATTATTATAGTTCCTTCGTTGACATTTTGTTCCGTTGTTCTCCTCTGCTGTTCCTTGACAACTGACGCTTCTTGCGAGCTCCGCCTCCCCCGCCAGCCGCGAGCGACGGTGGCGCCAGCTTGTTCAACGATTAGTTCTGCCGCGCCTCGCTACTCCTCTTCCTCTCGCTCCCCCTCCCTCTACTAGATTTTCGTTGCTCGGGCACCGAGAGTTTGCTAAATTTCTTTGGCTCGATCGAGTCTTTGCAGGCAGACGCAGTCGCGCACGCTACCGAGTAGGATCCCTCCTCTATCGCCGTCCACGTCGCCGCCATCCGCCGGAGAGCGTCTTCGTCCTTCTCATCGCCGTTCTTGTCGTCTGTGCTATTTGGTTCGTCTCTTCTTTTTCGGTTAGGTTTCTCTGCCCCCTTCCCTCCCCTGCGCATTCTTCATGGTTTTAGATCGAGATGATGCAACCATCGGCAGTTGTATACTTTGTTCATCCGCGCGCTCTACCTAGCAGATTCCTAGTTCTGCTTAATTTTTTCTTTTGGTGTTGTTTCTCTCTATTTTTGCATGCTATTATCGGCCAGATCTGTGAATTTTGATGAGAGGTGTGTGTTTTGTTTGTAAAATTGTAGGGGCTTATGTTTCATTTTTGTTCTATTTTTTCATTTATAGGGAAAGCTACCTCATTGTTTAGTTGCAATATGTGGATTTAGATTTGTAGGATTGGCTTGGGATTTTTTACTGTTTTGGTTGTAGAGTGAGTAGCTTAGTATCAATATTTTAATTAGTTCTAGGTAGTAGCATGTTTTTTAAAAATTCTGATAGTAGTCAATATGTTTTTTTACATGAACTGAGAACTTAGATGAACTATAGAGCCTAGTTTCTGACTTTTGTTTTTGTATTTGTTTGCTAAATAATTTGGTCATTATTTGTCTTTTCTGTTCTTGTAGTCTTAATTTTGTTTTGCTATTTTTAGGCATAGATGGACTCTGCAGAGGAGGATGATCCCAATGTCCGTTTCAAGACTAGGTTTTCTGTTCATCGCTTTGAAAATGCGATGAAGTGTCTAACACCTAAACAAAGGGGTTTCCTTATCAAGCATGGATATGACTTGTTTCTTGATATCAAGTCCAAGATTGTTTTCCCTTTACCTTTTATCGATTGGATTATTGATCATATAATCCCTCGACTTGCTTCTTTCCAACTTGGGAATAAACGCATCAAGTTCGATAAAGCGATGATTCAACAATTTATTGCTATTCCTTTAGGTATTTTTATCCCCTCCCTTTGTTATATGTGTTCCAATTCTTTTTTTATTGGTTCATGTCAGTTGCTATTATTATTTGCTTCTTCTTGCAATGATCTGCATTTTTATTTTTGAGTTATACTTTTTATTTTTTAGGTGAAACCCCTGTGAAGTTGTCTAGCAGTAATGCTGAAATCGATATTAAGGTCAAAATGCTCAAGGCGAAGTATACATGTGGTGGTACGAAAATATACACAAAACAAGCAATTGCAGCACTGAAAGGTGATGAGGATGAGGAGTCTTTTATGAGGACTTTTCATTTGGTTCTTCTGGCAACTATTGTATGTCCTGCAACATCTGATACTGTGGATTGGAGATTCCTGTACTCATTGATTGATCTTGATACAATGAAAAGCATTGGCTGGTCTGCTTTCTTCCTTGAATACATTATGACTGAGGTTGAGAGGTTTCAGGACAAGCTATCTAAAATGCCTGATGATGCTATAGGCAAGGCTGTTCATGTTGGTGGTTGCCTTCCTTTTTTGGCAGTAAGTAGTTTTATTCTTTTCTTTTTACAGCTTTTTATGTGTGTTGCTTTTTATGAAGTGTGTGTGTTCGCGTATTCATATTCATTTTCGCAGGTTGCGTACATGGACCACTTGGACATAAATTATGGAGCTGGTCAGCATCGTCTTGATTATGGCATACCTAGGCTACATCACATTTGTTCTTCTGACTTTCAGATTGTCACTAAGTTAGATAGGATCAACTCTTCTGGTAGACACGTGTTTGGAGCACTGGATGTAAGTTTTTCTTTTATACTGGATATTTATTTTTTCTTATTTCTGGCTTTTCTTCGGTGTAAATTGCTTATGATTTCTTTATTCATTTTTTTATTTCATTCATTTTTTGTTGTTTGCATTTTGTGTAGTTCCGACTGAAGGACTGCACTCCATATAGTGACCATGCCGTCATGGAAGCTACAAAAAAACAGTGCGAGCGACATCAGCTAGCGTTGCTTGCTATCTGTGATTCTGAAGATGTGCCTAGTTCTAGCCAAGGAAAAACTATTCTAGATGCAAACAACAAGACCGCTCGCAATAGTGGCAATTCACCCCCAGACGTTAGTGTACCCTATTTTGTTCTCTTCATTTTTTTAATAATTAAATAGCTCTGATTATTTATCTTTCCATTACATGTAGCTAAAGAAAATTGTTGACTCTATTATTCAATAACACAAGAATGAGGTTGCTCGCGATGTTAAGATTCTGATTGATCGCCGTTTTGCTATGATGTCTGAAGATATTCTCTCTGCTATCTCTCAGCAGTCTGATATTCCTAAAGCTGACAGTGCGAAGAAAAATGTTGATACTTGCATCTATGGTAGTAATGTAGGAGCTACGGTTGATCGTCAAGATCGTTGCGAGAGGCCGGAGCTGGAATTTCTCTCTGTGGGATTACAGCATAAATATCCACTGCATCAAGAAGCTCATTTGGTGAGGCCGCAGACGGAAGATTTCTTGTTGGAACTTCAACAGAATGATTCTATGGAGACACTGCACCATGAATCTCCGTTCGTTAACTCGCATTTGGAAGATCTCTCAGTCGGAATGCACTAGGAAGATCACTTGGTGTCACCTCCTGATGAAGCTCCTTTGGTGAGCAAGGACCACCAATATGAGGAAGCCAGTTTTGTGAGCAAGCAACAAGAAGATATCTCTGTTGGAGTGCAACAGGAAGATACTTTGTTGTCACCGCATGAGGAAGCTTCTGTGGTGAGCAAGCTTGAAGATACTTTGGTGAGACTTGACAATGAAGCTCCTTTAGCGACCGAGCAACAGGAAGATACTTTGATGACGCCGTCCAAGGACGCTCACTTGTCTACCAAGGTCGAGGAAGATAATTTGGTGACATCCCCAACAGAAGCTCATTTCAATAGCAAGCAGCAGGAAGTTTGTCAACTTAATATTGGTGTTGCTCAGCAGCTTGAAGGTACTAATGTCAGATTATAATCTATTTCTCTCACTTGCTCTTTTTTTTGTTCCTTATTTTTTATTTCTAATTTTGGTCTTATTTTTTTATTTATTTTTAATAGGTGATTCTACTGGTGGTACAAATTTGCCATCCACTTGTTCTGAGAGTGTTACGATCACTCCTGACGGAGATTCTGCTTCTTTGCCCCAGCAAGATCAATTATCACCAGTTAATGTCAAGACAAGTATAGAGTGTGAAAATGTTGACAAGAGCTTAAATTGCGAAGTTGGAGTAGATCAACCTGTCATGGCTTCTACCGACAAAGTTCCTGTAGTTGTTGATGGCACTTTGGCAACTACTTCTGCCTTTTCTCAGCCTCTTGTTTGTCCTGTTGTTCAGATTCAAAGCAATAGTAAGTTTATTTTTTGGTTCATTTCGGTAATTCAGTTCGATTTTTTGTGTGTTTGTATATGATTATTTTCTGTTCATGATTATATTCTCTGTCTATCTGTCCACTTCAGAAGATACTTCAGATATTGCTGGCGTGTCTCAAGGCCAAGCTCCTGCAACTTCTGTTGTTCAAACCTCGTCAAACATTTGTAAAGAGCCTGAAGGTTAGGATTTATATTCTAAAGTAATTCTTAAGTTTTTAGGCTTTTTGTTTTGTCTCATGTTTCTTGTACATTTTTCCTAAACCAGGGAGTGTTTCATGTGAAGATGCTATCGCTCATGATGAAATCACTGATTCATACAAAGAAGCAGAGATTGGAATTAATGTTGCTATGTCATATGAAAATTATTATCCTGAATCGCCAGCCAGCAAGGACCATACACCTGTTCCTAGTATGTGAACAATATCCCTTCTTTTCTCTATTTTTTCCTCTTTGGTTAATGTAACTCTTTCATTTTTTATCTTTTTTTATTTTTTCCTAATCACATTTTATGTGGTCTGTTTTCCTCTGTGTGTAGGCAGTAAAGGTGAAGTCCATTCTGATGATACTTGTAATACTGGCCAAAGTACAATTGACAAGAGGAAGCGGAAGAAAAGATATGTCAAGAAACCATGTGACTCTCAAGAGATTCTTTAGTTGAACGTTGACCAGTCAGTAGCACAGTTTTATGACAAGTATCTTGGAAACAAGTTCTTGAAAACAGCAAAAGCTAGTGAGTCAAAGTGAGTAAACAATCATTTTTATCTCTGTCATTGCAGTCATTTGTGTTTCCTCTTATTTTAGTTATCCCATCCGACCACTGTACTTTGTATTTTTAACGTGGATGTAATAGTGGTTTGAGGCAGTTGTTCATTTTTTTCCGGTTGTTGTGTCTTACTTTTTCCTTATTTATTCATTTGTTTAATTCACCGTTTTACTTTTGTAGCATTGTTCTTGACTTCAATGGTCATATAGTATCATATGAGAAGTTTTATGAATCTCTGAAACCGAGGGGTGAAATTTCCACTGAAGTCATGGCTGCTTTTGTTGAACATTTCAATGGAAGAATTGATGGAAACAAAGAAGATAAGAAGTCAACAATGAAGATATCTTTCAACCCATTTTTTGCGGTGGCTTTTTTGTTCAATCTTTTTTTAATAAATTCTATTGAGTTAGGCAATTCTTTAGTTTCATATTTACGCATCTCTTTATTGTTTTATAGTCAAAGCTTGTCATGTCACCTGACAAATTTGATGTGAAGTCAGTCATTGGTGAAATCAAGAAGATGAACAGGAGGTTCAGTTTCTCTAAGTGTGATCTGGTAATAGGGATAATAACTCCTTTTGTTACTAACACTTAAATTGTTTCTTTTATATATACCTGTTTCCTATTGTTAACTGTGAACCTCATACAAAATATTTTAAATCTTTTTTAATTATGCCAGGTTCATATTCCTATTGTCAAAGATCATCATTGGATGGTGCTGTGCATCAACTTGCTTTTTAAGAAGATAAACTTACTTCAAGGACCTATCAAATTGGCAAAGTCTACACTTGTTTGCAACATGGTAATTTTTTTGCCTCTTTTGTATTCCTTATCATAGATTTCTTATTTTGCATTAACTTTCTATTTTTCTATGTGATGTATCAGGTGGCAAATTTTAGTAAGGCATGCAGGGAGGCAAAATGCCTTAGTGTTGATGTTGCTTCTTTCCCCTTTGAAATTCCAGAGAATCTTCCTCAGCAGACTACTACGTATGTACTTGTAACTTTTTTTTTGGTTTGTTATGTTTATCTTTTCTATTTTTCTGGTATCTTGTTAATGAATGTATATTTTAGGTTTGACTGCGGAGTTTTTTCGATGCTCTATATGGATCATTGGGAAGGTCAGGAGTTCAAGACATGTGAACCAGTAAGTTTGTCACCCTTTTTCATCTAGTAGTTCACTCTTTTTTGCTTTTCTTCTTTTTATCATCTCTTCTTATTTCATTTCTTCAATTTAATCTATTTTCACAGGGTCTAATCACTGAGTACCAAAAGATTGTCACACATGAGATTGTGTCATCTCCTTTGAATGACATGAAGACAGAAGTTCCGGATTTCAAGAAGCGGAAGCTGGTGTGATGTGTTGGGTTGAAGATTTCACTTTTCATAACAACACTTTGTAGTTTTGGCCATTTTCTCTTTTGATGGCTATGCTGTTCTGTAGTGTGTGGCCTTTTATCACTTTCGATGACTACGCTATATGTAGTTGTAGTTCTGAATCTTCTTTAAATGTACAACTTATATTTTGGATGTGGCTGTTAGATTCAAATCTGTCATTGGTGGATTTTATTCATGTATGAAATGGTTGCATGTGCAATCACTTGTCTTTTTATTGTTCTTACCATAAATTTGTTCCCAGAACCATAGAATTGTTCCCACAACCATAGGTGTTTGTTCCCTCAACCATATATTTTTTGTTTCTTCAACCATAGGTTAGTGTTCCCACAACCATAGGTTTTAGTTCCCACAACCATAGGTTTTAGTTCCCACAACCATAGGTTTTTATTCCCACAAATATTGTTTTATTCCCATAACCATAGTTGTTGGTTCCCAATACCATAGGTTTTTGTTCTCCCAACCATAGATGTGTTCATACAACCATATGATTTTGTTCCCCCAACCATTATTGTTTTAGGTTGTTCCTTTTTTTCATTGATAGTTTTGTTCCCATGTTCTTGTATTTGTTCCATTATCAATATAATTTGTTCTCATTCTTTTTGTATTTGTGTATACTCACTAATATTTGTTCTTTTAAAGCATACTATTGTTTTTATTATCTTTTACACCAATACTTTTTGTTCTCGTTTTATTACATTGTCCTAGTAGTCAATAATTTTTTTGTCAAGCTTTATTTACAGTATCTTAATTTTGTTCTTTTTTATAACCTAAGGGGTGCTCAATTGTCTTTTTAGAATGTAACTTTATTTCATGTATACATATTACTTCATGACCTTTTTTATTGGTATTACCATAGATTTTTGTGCCCACAACCTATGATTTTTTGTTTCCACAATCATAAATTTTGTTTCAACTTAAATAGATTTTCTTGCCAAAACTATAGTTTTTTTTGTCCCACAACCATAGGATTTTGTTCCCACAACCATAGATTTGTTTCCACAACTATAGGTATTTGTTCCCACAACCATATATTTATTCTCACAATAATAGTTTTTTGTTCCTACTACCATATTCTTTTGTTCCCACAACCATATGTCTTTGTTCCCACAACCATATATTTGTTCCCACAACCATAGGTTTTTGTTCCTACAACCATATTTTTTTGTTCCCACAACCATATGTCTTTGTTCCCACAACCCTAGGTTTTGTTCCCACATCATAGATTTCTTGCCACAACCATAGGTTATTGTTCCCACAACCCTTGGTTTTGTTCCCATAACCATATGGATAATTGTTTTTTGTTCCCATAAACATTTGTTTTTGTTCCCACAATCTTAGGTCTTTGTTCCCACAACCATAGGTATTTGTTCCCACAACCATATATTTGTTCCCACAACCATAGGTTTTTGTTCCTACAACCATATTTTTTTTTGTTCCCACAACCATATGTCTTTGTTCCCACAAACATTTGTTTTTGTTCCCACAACCATAGATTTGTTCCCACAACCATATGGATGTGTTCACACAACCATATATTTTTGTTCCCACAACCATATATCTTTGTTCCCACAACCCTAGGTCTTTGTTCCCACAACCATGGGTTTTTTTGTTCCCACAACCATAGATTTATTCCACAACCATAGGTTTTTGTTCCTACAACCTTATATTTTTTAGTTCCCACAACCATATGTCTTTGTTCACACAACCATATATTTTTGTTCCCAAAACCATATATCTTTGTTCCCACAACCATAGGTTTTTATTCCCACAACCATAGATTTATGGGATTTCTATTTTCGTGCCCTCAGGTCGTTAGTTGTACTCAGTTTTCCCCAGCTCCTTAGTTTTTCCTCAGTTTTCCCCAAACCGTTGTCTGAAACCCTCAAGGAGCTCGGACGTGAGGATTCCCGTTCAGTTGACCGTTTCCGTGCTGACGTGTGGGGCCGCGTCATGTGGGGCCGCGTCGCGTGGGGCTGGTAGAAAGGGACCGCGTGGGACAGGACGAGACCGCGTTTGGTTGTACGTGAGAGCTCGGTTCTGTCTCTCTCGGGCCAAATTGGCATTGAATTTTCAGAGCGCCTTTTCAGAGCGCCGTTTTCCCCTCTCTCTCTGTAAACAGTTCTCTTTCTTTTCACCAAATTAGTATCAAATCTAGAGAAGCTTCTATTTCTGTCTTTCTTCAATGATTGCTGCCTTTTGGCCCTCGTTTTTTGCCCAATATGGTAACAAATCTAGAAGCTAATCTAGAAGCTAGTATAGTATAATACATAAAATGCATACAGCAGCCAAAAGAAGCCAATAACGATGTTAATATTCACGACCAACTAAGCTGAAAATAATATTTTTTTTTGAACGAGTAAGGCCCCGAAGGGCCGAGAACCTGTATTAATTCCACACGGTTACAGAACAGTTTACAAGCAGGACTCTGAGAAGTACAGAAATTACAAAGCAGTCCTAAACATAAGCACAAAGGACCCTAAAGAAACCAGGGAAAAAGCAATCCAGCCCTTATAAGACGCAATGTATGCCCAACATGAAGGTTCTTCATTCTTCATCATATATTTCGGAGTCGCTATATTCCATGAGACGAAAAAAATATTGACTGAACTCCTTCCGTCTGCAGTGTGCAGCCAATAGATCCTCCAAAAGGTATGGCCTTTCTATTTTCATACCGTCGGAATCTAATCTATCCACAAGTCGTGGCCACTCATCCCAGGCCTTTCTATCATCAAAGTACTGTCTGATATAACCGCCCTCGTAGTAGATGCAGCCAGGTCGAACTGTCGGGTGCACTCTGGTGTCGACGGAGATACACCGTTTATAACTGACGAAGAAGGCACGACTGCCAATGTTGACGGCATGGAGAGAGCGGCTCTCAGTGTCCACACGGTACACCAATGGTTGACCTTCCTCCAAATACCTGTTGCCAGGGCTGCCGCCGAACAACACAAGCAGCAGATCACCATCAGACTCCACAAGGTAGAACTTGTCAGTTCCAAGTTCTGGAAATGAAAATAGTGTCTCCATGTTGATAGTGCTCGCGTGCTTCTCCAACTGGACATTGTTGGTGCACACTAATGTTCCGACATCAAAATTGTTCACAGCTATTGCATACAATTCACCATTGAACGGGGTAAGGCAACTAAGAGAATCTTCCTCGATCGAAAATCTTCCTTCTCCCCAATCTTCTACATCTATATCCTTAGTAGGAGAGCTCTCATTGACCCAAGCAATTTCATTGGGGTAACCTGTGCAAATGAAGACCATAGTCGGGGACTTCATTACAGCGACTGACTCCACAATCATAGATGGCATCTGCGCCTCAAATGTAGCGTTCAATGTCTTTGTGAGTGGGTTCAGAAGCCGTATCTTGTGCGGCTGGTTCCTCTGGGCAAGCACGATGACGCCACGGTAAAAGCCGACGAAGTAGTATCTAAAAGGGAGTTGATGAAGATAACATTCAGCACTAAGATGTTTACGATTGAAAATAAAAATAGATTAACTCTATAGATATGGAGGAATTTGAACCTTGCATGAACTTCCGTTAGATCGATGGTGACGTAGCGGGATGTGCGGAGGTTGAGGAAGGAGAACTCAGCGGCGCGTGGAAGGGCGTGTTCTACCACGATCCATTCGTGCAGGTGCACGTCGGGCTCAGGTAGATCTGAGCGCCAATTTGTACAAACTTGCCTCAAAGCAGCGTAGGTGTCCACGTACTCCTCGTTCGCCAGTAAGCAGTCGCCGATCTTGTGAAGTGGTCCGTCACCCTTAAGAGAGGCCCAGTTCACGGAGGCACCGCGCTTGGATGCGCCGCCCTCGGATGCGACGGGCTCGGAGGCGATGGGCTCGGAGGCGACGGGCTCGGGGGCGACGGCCGCCGGCGCATTCTTCTTCTCCATCGCCGGCAGGGGAGCGCGCGTAGGGCGGCTGGGGTTTTTTTTAGAAGGTGATGGGACGTGAGAGGCGTGGTTGCGTGCGTGAGTTATGATGAGACTGTGTGCAGAGGGAGGGAGAGGGGCTCTGTACTGGCAAAGTGACGGTTCGTCTCAGCAGTTGACGTTTTGGTCTCAACACGCGCACCGCGCGGCTAACCGCTGCTCACCGCGACACGCGTCCGTGGGACTACACGTCAGCACCGTTACGTGTACTCAGTTCTACCCTCGAATCTTACACTGGAAAAATATATGTACTCAGTTTTCCCCTCGAGTACTAATACTGCCTAGTGCAATATACTCAGTTTTACCCTCAAGTGGCTGGTCAACAGAGAGTCAACAGATGGGATTAAGCCATCTAATTGAGTCATTTCATGCACACAAAAAATAAAAAAAATAAAATCATAGTGCCTCCAACTCATGCGCAAAATAAAATCATAACAAACATATATAAATCAAGTTTTCACACAAATGGCTACTTCTGAAATCACTAGTAGCTATGAAGGTTCATGGCTTTCCACTCAAACCCCTTCTCAAAACATCTATACCTAAAACATAGTTTGTCTGAATGAGGCCATAATTTTTACACTCATGTATATTTGAATTGCTAATACTTTGAGGTAGGCCAACATGGGTTTCATTGTACAAAACATGTGTTTTTCTTTTTCTAAATCTCTTATTTGAATTCCTTAGCCTGTTTACTATTTACTTGCCCTTGTATCCTTGATACTACTCAGTTTTACCCTCTCCCTTCTCACAGAAGCCCAAACTTGGCCTGATTGGTCGAGCTGTTGTCACACGGATCATGCCCACCTACCGTCGATCCTATGATCCAACGGGCAGGATCGTGCCACCCTCTCTCTATCTGTCGGTGGCAAACTACTACCCCTCTATGTATGCTAAATGACGAGTTTGCCACCGGATTCAACAAGTTGGGTAATCACGAATTTCTTTTAGGCATTACTTTTCACGGTAAAATGATAAACTATCATGAATTTCCATTTCTTGTAGGCTTTACTTTTCACGTTGAAATGATAAACTATCACGAATTTCCATTGCTTGTAGGCTTTACTTTTCACGGTAAAATGATGAACTATCACGAATTTCCATTTCTTTTACGCATTACTTTTCACGGTAAAATGATAAACTATCACGAATTTCCATTTCTTGTAGGCATTACTTTTCACGCTGAAATGATAAACTATCACGAATTTCCATTTCTTGTAGGCTTTACTTTTCACGATAAAATGATGAACTTTCACGAATTTCCATTTCTTTTAGGCATTACTTTTTTTGTTGAGATATAAACCACCCCCACAACGGTCATCTCCTCCTTAATTTATTGTGTAAACCCCACAACGGTCATCTCTACCTTAATTTATGGTGTAAACCCCACAACAGTCATCTCACCCTTATAAACCCCCACAACAGCCATCCCTCATGTCAATAGGTTCTGCCTCTCCTTCGTTTCTGCCTCTCTCTTCTTCGTTCACATACACTTGATCCATTGCCATGGCTTCCACATCTCGGACGCCGACCGGAAGGGGAAGGGGAAGGGGAAGGGGAAGGGGCGGCCGGGGTGGTGGATGATCATCATTGCCACCACCACCGTCAACACTGCCATTGATCATAGAGGAGTTCTTCATCACCATCTATGAAGACCCTTTGGCCAAGAAGGTACGTACGCGTTCCCACATATATGATGCATGTGATTAATTATGTGCATGTTCTAAAAAACCTTTCATTTCTTTGCAGGCACTCCCACAAAAGTTTGCGGACTATCTTGACGGCCAGGAGCCCGCAAAGGTGTATCTGCGAGCAGCTGACTGCGGTCCTCGTCTCTGGACCGTGGAGGTCATATTTGACGGACAAGGCCGGATGTACCTCGACAAGGGCTGGGAGAATTTCGCCATCGCGCACGGTGTGGATTTCGGCTGCTTCCTACACTTCAAATATGAAGGCGATTATGTGCTCACAGTGAAGGTGTTCGACGGAACAATGTGCAGGAAGTACTACTACACGGACGACGAAGATACTCACGATGAAAGCGACGACGACGTGAAGCCATGCATCTAAGGGGATTATGACCAAGAATATATATGTAGCTTCATATGCATCGATTTATAGATCTAGCTATTTTCTATATATTATGCATGTAAAAATAATAGGAAATCGCAATTTCCACTATGATTCGAGCACCACAGCCTCCAAACGATGCCGATGCCGATATCGGCATGGTCAAAACGGGTATGCATGCTCGCCGCCACTGCTAGGTCACCGTCGGGATGCACCCTCAATCCCGTCCCCTTATTCGATCACTGACACACCAGAGATACCGCTGAGGCCAATGACGAACGTACATGCTGATGCCAATGCCGAACATGCACGCCGCTGTGGGCACGGCCACGCCGCCCCGCTATGCTGGACGCCACAGACCACCGCGAGGTCTTTCCCTTCGCCACCACACTCCCCTAGCACCTATCTATACACGCCAGAAAGGAGAGATACTAGTTTTCTCTACATTGCTCACGTTCATGTCCGACACCGTCAGTCAAAGTGTTGAGGTCGTCGTCGATGTCCTCGACCATTTCTTCTCTTCTTTGCATGGTTAAACGCGTCCAGATCATATCTATCTAATGCGTCTGGTCTCGCCTCATGCAGTTCTTTGTGGACGTCGATCTCATTTCGGCACCCCGCAGGCCACCTCCTCTGTGCCATCGCTGTAGAGCTCCGTTTAAAAATCTAATCCTACCCGTGTATTGCCCCTTGTATTAGCGTCATGGCCCCACTTGTCATTCGATATACCGAAGCCCCACTCGTCCGCGTTTTGGTCAGGGATACGGCGATGCTTATGGTCAAACAACGATGGATGCTCTGACGTGTCTTTGCGGGCTCTACGTGGCCCCACTAGTCAGCAGTTAACGGTCAAAGGTGTTCAACCGTCGGGCAACCGGCCGTTCCAGCACTGGTGACGGTTTCAGACAACGGCTTGGGGAAAACTGAGGAAAAACTAACGAGCTGGGGAAAACTAAGTACAACTAACGAACCAGGGGCACGAAAATAGAAATCCCTAGATTTATTCTCACAACCCTAGGTCTTTGTTCCCACAACCATAGGTTTTTGTTCCTACAACCATATATTTGTTCCCACAACAATAGGTTTTTGTTTCTACAACCATTTTTTTTGATCCCACAACCATATGTCTTTGTTCTCACAAACATTTGTTTTTGTTCCCACAACCATAGATTTGTTCCCACAACCATATGGATGTGTTCACACAACCATTTATTTTTGTTCCCACAACCATATATTTGTTCCCACAACCCTAGGTCTTTGTTCCCACAATAATAGGTTTTTGTTCCCACAACCATAGATTTGTCCCCCAACCATAGATTTGTTCCCACAATCTTAGGTTTTGTTCTCATGCTCTTGTATTTGTTCCATTACATAGATATTAGTTATTTTCCTTCATTTTTATTTGTTTCTACCATAGTTTTTGTTCCCACAACCTATGATTTCTTTCCCCAACCATAGATTTTTTCCCTAGAAAAAAGTTTTGTTCTTACAACCATAGGTTTTTGTTCCCACAACCATAGATTTGTTCTCATAAGCAAATTGGTTTTTGTTCCTACAAATATTTTTTTTTGTTCTCACATCCATATGTTTTGTTCCCACAACAATAGATTTGTTCCCACATCCCTAGCTTTTTGTTACCACAACCATAGATTTGTTCCCACAATCATATGTTTTGTTCCTACAACCTTTCTAGTTTAGGTTGTTCCTATTTTACACTGATAGTTCTGTTCTCATATTCTTGTATTTGTTCCCTTATTAATATAATTTTGCCCCCATTCTCTTGTGTTTATGTCTACTCACTAATATTTGTTCTTTTAAAGCATACTAGTTCTTTTATTAACTTTTTGTCCCCACAACCTTATGTTTTTGTTCCCAAAACTATATTTTTTGTTCACACAACCATTGATTTGTTCCCACAACCATAGATTTTTGTTCCCACAACCAAAGATTTGTTCCCTAGGAAATAGTTTTGTTCCTACAACCATAGGTTTTTATTCCCACAACCATAGATTTGTTCTTATAAACAAATAGGTTTTTGTTCCTACAATCATAGGTTTTTGTTCCCACAACCATAGATTTGTTCCCACAATCTTAGGTTTTGTTCTCATGCTCTTGTATTTGTTCCATTACATAGATATTAGTTAATTTCCTTCATTTTTATTTGTTTCTACCATAGTTTTTGTTCCCACAACCTATGATTTCTTTCCCCAACCATAGATTTTTTACCTAGAAAAAAGTTTTATTCTTACAACCTTAGGTTTTTGTTCCCACAACCATAGATCTGTTCTCATAAGCAAATTGGTTTTTGTTCCTACAAACATATATTTTTGTTCTCACATCCATATGTTTTGTTCTCACAACAATAGATTTGTTCCCACATCCCAAGCTTTTTGTTACCGCAACCATAGATTTGTTCCGACAATCATATGTTTTGTTCCCACAACCTTTCTAGTTTAGGGTGTTCCTATTTTACGCTAATAGTTCTGTTCCCATATTCTTGTATTTGTTCCCTTATCAATAAAATTTGTTCCCATTCTCTTGTATTTATGTCTACTCACTAATATTTGTTCTTTTTAAAGCATACTAGTGCTTTTATTAACTTTTTGTTCCCACAACCTTATGTTTTTGTTCCCAAACTATATTTTTTGTTCACACAACCATTGTTTTGTTCCCACAACCATAGATTTTTGTTCCCACAAACATAGATTTGTTCTCATAAACAAATAGGTTTTTGTTCCTACGACCATATATTTTTTTGTTTCCTCAACCATAGATTTGTTCCCACAATCTTATGGTTTGTTCTCATGCTCTTGTATTGTTCTATTACCTAGATATTAGTTAATTACCTTCATTTTTATTTGTTCCTACCATAGATTTTATTCCCACAACCTATGATTTCTTTCCCCAACCATAGATTTTTTCCCTAGAAATTTTTTTTGTTCCTAAAACCATAGGTTTTTGTTCCCACAACCATATGTTTTTGTTCATACAACCATATTGTTTGTTCCCACAACCATTGATTTGTTCCCACAACCATATTTTTTGTTCCCACAACCATAGGTGTTTGTTCCTACAACCATAGGTTTTTGTTACCACAACCATAGATTTGTTCCCACAATCTTAGGTTTTGTTCTCATGCTCTTGTAATGTTCCATTACCTTGATATTAGTTAATTACCTTCATTTTTATTTGTTCCTACCATAGATTTTGTTCCAACAACCTATCATTTCTTTCCCCAACCATAGATTTTTTCCCTAGAAAAAGTTTTGTTCCTAAAACGATAGGTTTTTGTTCCCACAACCGTAGTTTTGTTCTTATAAACAAATAGGTTTTTGTTCCTACAAACATATATTTTTGTTCCCACAACCATTTTTTTTGTTCACACATCTCTAGCTTTTTGTTACCACAACCATAGGTTTGTTCCCACAACCATATGTTTTGTTCCTACAACAATTCTAGTTTAGGTTGTTCCTATTTACACTAATAGTTTTGTTCCCATATTCTTGTATTTGTTCCCTTATCAATATAATTTGTTCCAATTCTCATGTATTTGTGTCTACTCACTAATATTTGTTCTTTTAAATCATACTAGTGTTTTTATTATCTTTTTGTTATCACAACCATAGATTTGTTCCCACAACCATATGTTTTTGTTCCCACAACCATAGATTTGTTCCCACAACCATAGGTGTGTTCCTTCAACCATAGGTTTTTATTCCCACAACCATATATTTTTGATCCCACAACCCTAGGTCTTGTTCTCATGCTCTTGTAATGTTCCATTGCATAGATATTAGTTAATTACCTTCATTTTTATTTGTTTCTACCATAGATTTGTTCCCACAACCTATGTTTTCTTTCCCCAACCATAGATTTTTTTCCTAGAAAATAGTTTTGTTCCTACAACCATAGGTTTTTGTTCCCACAACCATAGATTTGTTCTCATAAACAAATTGGTTTTTGCCTACAAACATATATTTTTGTTCTCACAACCATATTTTTTGTTTCCACAACCATAGATTTGTTCCCACATCCCTAGCTTTTTGTTACCACAACCATAGGTTTGTTCCCACAATCATATGTTTTGTTCCCACAACCATTCTAGTTTATGTTGTTCCTATTTACACTGATATTTTTGTTCCCATATTCTTGTATTTGTTCTCTTATCAATATAATTTGTTCCCATTCTCTTGTATTTGTGTCTACTCACTAATATTTGTTCTTTTAAAGCATACTAGGGTTTTTATTATCTTTTTGTTCCCAGAACCATATGTTTTTGTTCCCACAATCATTGATTTTGTTCCCACCTACCTCGAACTCACGACATTAACTTCTCTCCCCTCACCTTTCCCCATCCACCTACCCACCCCTGTCCAGACCATGTTTCTTCTTCCTCCTCTCTGCCTTATCTTCTTGCATCTCTCTATTTCTCGTCTCATTTCTTCCTAGCAGAAAAAAGGTGAGGAGTAAGGGGGACTGGACTAAATCCTTTTGGTGGAGAATAGGTACTGGGAATCTCTATACCACATAAAAAGGTATGTCGTATTCTTCTTTCTATTTTAGGTTACCAGAACTTTGTTTAGCTATTCGCCTGCCATTTGACTTTAATATATGCAAGCATGCTATTTTTTCTCTGCTGTTTTTTGTGTGTTCACTTGATACTAGTGTATTTTGTTTTTCTGCTGCCAAATATGATGTTGAGCAAAAAATTTCTTTGCTCCAGTAGTTCAATATTATGCTCTAGATAGATGTGTTTTCTGAGTGCGTAACAGCTTTTACTCTGATGTTTTTCTAATTTTCGTGCTATGTGGTAGATGATGATTCAATTATTACAGAGGAAAATCAAGTGCTCTGAACTAACAAGTAGTGCAACTCTCTAGTCTAGATGTGATTATATGTCTAGCAAATTATTCTGATGTTTCCCCACTTGCATGTAATTTCTTATATCCTGCATTAGATCATTATCCAATTATTACAGAAGAAACTAGTCTCCTCAAACTAGTCTCCTCAACACATTAGTCCAATGACTGAGACTCAGCAGTTGTGCTCCACCTTTTCTCTTGCCCTGCTGTTTCTTAATGTATCACTTTTAATTACTAATAAGTGGCATCTGTCTGCCCGTGCTCATTAGAAACATGATGTACCATCCAGCTAATCATATGCACTTGGTGAAGCTTCTTTTACATCTTTGTTTTAGTTGTATCCTCTATTTTTTAGGTATCTTATCTTGTAATTAAGTAACAATATAAGAGATTGGTAGCACTAAGATATGCATTTCAGTTGTTCCAAAAAAAATTGTAAAGATTAATCACATGGAAGGTTTATTATCTCCACAGTTACACTTACTTGTTCGACGCTAGAAGACTGCTCCTTCTCATGAGCTTCTAGCTTATTTTTCTGAGCAGCTTCATAAAGCAATGCTTGAGCAAGTTTTCTTGCTTTAATAGAATGAATTTATAGACCTGGAAATTTTCTTTCTGTGTACTGCCCAAGACTAGACCACTATCTACAACAGTTTTTACTAGACTAGGAGAATCAATGGTTTTTCAAATAGCATATCTGTTAGTAGAAGACATAACTAGTTCATCAAGATTCTTGCGTGAAGGCAATTTTTATCTCTTATTTTTCTTTGTGGCTTCTGAAAAGGCAATTTTTAAAACTTTGTTTTGGTAGTCACTAAATGTAAGCTGAATTATTTTTCTTTTCAAGATTTCTGGAACATTACTTTGTTGATTCTTTTTGTCAATGACATTTAAATGACTATCTTCTTATGCTCTGTAATTCTGTAGAAAAATTCATTAGTCTCCAATCACGGAATCCACTGTTTTCACTTATTTTACTATTTTAAGGTGTCATCCTTTTCTATACCACAGATGAAGTGCATTGTGTGTGGATTAGATGAAAATCGCTGCCAGGAGATACGGAAGCCATGCTCATCATTTCACAACTATGTTGGCAAAAACTCATTGGTATATACTGGATTCCATTTTTCTATTTTTTTAACAGTGGCAAATATTGTTTGTTTTTATTTCATTTGTTTTGATGTTCTCATCAACTTGTTTCTTCTTCTTCTTCTTCTCTTTTTCACGTGGTTCCATGTTTTGTCAGGAGACAGTTCAACAAAATTGTTGGGAGAATCTTAGATGTTGTTTCTACTGATGGAAAGGAGTACAATCTGAATGTTAAGAAAATGGAGTACAAGACTACCATTTTTGGAACTGCATACCAGGAGCTAATGAGGGATTATGATATCAACAATGGAGAAAGAATCAGGATTAAGTGGGATCATTCAGGGCAGTTTGCTATTTTCCCACAATGCAAACATGGTTATGAACTTCCAAGGGTGTATGGTAAATATTTTTGTTTGCTAATCCCTTTTAATTCATTGTCCTTTTTCTTTATGTTTTAAGCGCGATAGAAGCGTCCAATTATGACAATGATTTTGTCTCATCCTTAAGCTGTTTTTGCTGGTTATTTCTTGTCTATCCATTCATACACTGTTATCTTATTCAGAAAGTGAGCAAGAATCTTACCAAGAATCTGAGCAAGATCCTGAACAGTGGGAAGAATATGCTTCCGTTGTTGTTTACTCAAATGGGATCAACCTCAGTCCAGCACAAAAAGGTACAATGAATGAAATCATTGCTGAGCGCGGTCTAGGGATGGGAGCTGTACTAGTGCACGAACTAACCAAAACAGACATGAGTCACACTGGACTGGTATAATTTACTTATTTTTTGTTCCTGCTGTCTTTTTCCTCTTTACACCATATTTCAGAATTGTAATCATTTGTTCACTTTGTGTTTTGTGTACAGCGCATCCCAAAGAAAATAGCAAAAGCATTGAAGATTGCAAAAAGTGGATGGGTGATCCTTGATACGTCTTCAACGTATCTATAATTTTTGATGCTCCATCTTGTTTTTACACCATTTGCCTAATGTTTCGTTACACTTCGTGGCACTTTTATGCATTTTCCAAAACTAACCTATTAACAAGTCGTCACAGTGCCAGTTCCCTGTGCTGTTTTTGTGTTTCAGAAGTGATACACAAGAAATATTCTCGGAATTGGACGAAACAAGTTCCTGAAGTCTTATTTTTCCCGGGAGCTTCCAGACATCCGAAGAGAAGAAGGAGAGGGGCCACAAGCCGCCCTCACGCAGGGCCAGCGTGGCCCAGCCCCTGGCCACGCCGCCCTGGTGTGAGGAGGCCTGGGGCCACTGATACGTCTCAAACGTATCTATAATTTTTGATGCTCCATGCTTGTTTTTACACCATTTACCTATTGTTTCGTTACACTTAGTGGCACTTTGATGCATTTTCCGGAACTAACCTATTAACAAGTGCCACAGTGCCAGTTTCCTGTTTTCTGCTGTTTTTGTGTTTCAGAAGTGATACACAGGAAATATTCTCGGAATTGGACGAAACAAGTTCCTGAAGTCTTATTTTTCCCGGAAGCTTCCAGAGGTCTGAAGGAGAGACGGAGAGGGGCCACCAGGGCCCCACACATAGGGCTGGCGCGGCCAGGCCCCTGGCCGCGCCACCCATGTGTGAGGGAGCCTGGATCCACCTCTGACATCGCCCCTTCGCCTATAAAGACCCCCCGACGGAAAAAACCTAAGTACCCGATCAGATTTCCAGAACACATCGCGATCCACCGCCACCGTCGACCCGAAGATCGGGAGGGTCTAGAAGCTCTTCCCGGCACCGTGCCGGAGAGGGGAATCGCCACCGGAGGTCTTCTTCATCGCCATGCTTGCCTCCGGAGCGATGAGTGAGTAGTCTACCTTGGACTATGGGTCCATAGCAGTAGCTAGATGGTTGTCTTCTCCACCATGTGCTTCATGTTTAGATCTCATGTGCTGCCCTACATGATTGAGATCACCGTTATGTAATTCTATATGTTTGGTTTGTTGGGATCCGATAAATATTGGTGTTTATGATTAAGTTGCTGTACTGAATTATATCTTTTGTTATCTCTATGTTGTTTATGATCTTGCATGCTCTCCGTTGTTAGTAGCTATCTTGGCCGAGTAGTTGCTAGTGACTCCAAGAGGGGGTATTTATGCTCGATAGTGGGTTCATGTCTCTATTTCACCTGGGGGAGTGACAGAAACCTCTAAGGTGGTAGATGTGCTGTTGCTACTAGGGAGAAAACAACATTCATATGCTCAAGGGCATATGCTTTGTTTACATTACACACTTTGCTTAATGCAATTATCTGTTGTTCGCAACTTAATACTACTGGGGTGTTCGGATTGATATCCCCGGGAGTGGATTATTAGTCATAGATGCAGTTGGATGGCGGTCTATGTATTTTGTTGTAATGCCTAGAGTAAATCGCATAGTGATCTTCTTGACATATCACGTTTATCTTTATTCTATCAATTGCCCAACTGTAATTTGTTTACCCAGCATGTGCTATTTTATCTATGGAGAGACACCACTAGTGAACTGTGGACCCCGGTTCTATTTACATCATATTGCTATCACCTGTTTATTTTACTCGCACTGTTTACTTTACTCGCATACTATATTGTTTTCCACTCGATACGCTCATAATCTTTGTTTCAAGCAAACCGGTGAGATTGACAACCTCATCGCAAGTTGGGAACAAAGTACTTGGTTGTGTGTGTTCAGGTTCCGCATCACCTTCAGTCGTCATTGTCTCTCCTCTCCTGATCGATAAACCTTGGTATCTTAACTGAGGGAAAACTTGCCGCTACACTCATCATACCTTCCTCTTGGGGTTCCCAACGGGCTGGTCATTCACCACGCACAAGGACTTACTGCTCCACATCAAATACAGGCCAGTAGCCTCTTTTCTGGCGCCATCACCAAGTAGCAGCTTCTTTTCTGGCGCCGTTGCCGGGGAGGAAGAGAAGACTTCTGCGAGGGGAGTTTTTCGCACACACATCCTTTACTTTGTTATTGCTTTGCTTTACTTTATTTATTTTACCTGCATCATTTTTATATCAAAAACCCAAAAAAATTAGAATCCTTGGTAGTTGTTTTTACTTGTCTTGCTTTATCATGCTTTCTATCAATGGTTGGTTTCTTTGAAACTAAATCTTTTTGGCAAGGTGGGTTCATGGAAGAGCAGCAAAATTATTATGATGAACACCACTTGTCACAAAAAGGGAAACACTTATGGGACCAAATCAATAGATTATATATCATTGCTAGAAATGTGTGCTCTACTTATAATGTTACTTATTGCTTTGATGAATCTTGTTGCTGTAGGAGGTATAAACACCTCCCTTTTCAATGTGAGTATAATGATGATGTTACCATATCTTCTTATATTAATGGAAATTATGACTTTTATGATGTGGAACAAATTGAAGAATTTATTGCTTGGAAGGGTGCATTCGAACTTGCTTATTTGCTTGAAAATACTGATGATGCACCTTATAAATGTGAGGTTTATGATATACTCACATTTTGCTTTGATAATTACAAGGAAGGAAATGGCTATATTCTTAAATATCTTAATAGATGCTCTCCAACGGAAGAGACTAATGCCTTGAAGGAGCCTATAGAAGAAGAAATTGGAAGCTCATTGGATGAAAAAGAGGAGGAGAGTGATGATCAAGAGGAGGAAGAATGGAGTTACCCATGTCTACCTCCCAATAAGAGTAACTCTTTAACTAATACCTTATTTGATCGCCCTCCATGCTTAACAAAGGAGGGTGAGTGTGATATTTATATTGTTGAGTTTGTTCATGATGCTACTGAAAATTATTATGAGAGAGGAAAATATGGTTGTTGGAATTCTCATGTTACTAAAACACCTCTCTTTATATTGAAAGTTCCAAAGTTGCTCTTGTTTTATCTATCCATACTTGTGACTATGTGTTTCTTTGATTTATTTTCTTACAAGATTCCTATGCATAGGAAGTGGGTTATACTTAAATGTGTTTTATATTTGCTCCTTGATGCTCTCTTTTGCTTCAATTTATATTTCTTATGTGAGTATCTTCGCAATTTTCTGCGCCTAGCTCAAAGGCGTTAAAGAAAAGCACTCTTGGGAGATAACCCAATGTTTTATTTTCAGTAATTTTTCTTTTATTTGAGTCTTGGAAGTCATTACTACTGTAATGACCGCTCCTTATCTTGTTTATTTCGTTTTGGTGCCAAGAGAAGCCTCTAATTTGAGTGAGGTAAAGATTTGGGGATGCTGCTGTCCTGAAACTGTTTTCGGTGCTGCACCGTAAAAATTCGTAAAAATTCTCTGTTTATCTTTTGGACCTGAAATTTCTTGTGCATATGCCCCAGGTTATATCCAAACTTTTGTTAGTTGAACACTTTTTGATTTGAGCAACAGAAAATCCCTAAAAAATTCTACCTTTGTCAGCTGTTCAGTTTTGACAGATTTCTGCCAATATTTGTGTTTGCCACTTTATCGCTTTCTTTTGAGTTCTTTTGATCACGGAACTTTTGGGGAGGTTGCTACAGTAGTATTTGCTATATATGTGGTGGTTTTGAGTTGAAACCTGAAGCAAATAGAGGGTTGATTATATGTTATGCTTGCACTAATGTTGCTAATAGAATTGTGTTTAGTTTTGTATGAAGGAAGTTTTCAAGTGTAGGGATTGGAGAATGATGAGATGAGTTGAAGAATGGACAAAAGCTCAAGCTTGGGGATGCCCATGCATCACCCCAAGAAATATTCAAGAAGTACAAGCGTCAAAGCTTGGGGATGCCCCCAAGGCACCCCTTCTTCATCGGCAAAAATCAGGTCACCTTTCAAAACACTATATTTTTATTGCTTCATGCACTATATGTTTTTCTTGGAGCGTCAGTTGTTTTAGTTTTCTTAGTTGGTTTAGTTTGTTTGTTTGCTGCAATAAATGGTTGGACCCCAACAAATTTCTTTTGGAGAAGTTGACTCGTTTTCATTTGCAAAGAACGCTCTAGTTTTCACTCTTATTAAAAATTAAGCGTTCTACTTTTTCTGCTACTGCTTTTGGTTTTTGTTTTTGCCTTGATTTGCGTTCAAATCTTGTCTTATTTTTTCATCAAGGCATATTTTTGCCTCTGATCTTTATTGGTTTTCATCAAAAGAGGTGTTTATAAAAATTTCAAATGGTGTTGGAAAAGAGAAAAAGCTTTGTGCAAAATAGTGGTATAAGAAGGAGCTTGTGTAGACTGCGGCTTAGGCTTTTTCATGTCATGCTTGATGTCTTTTTGATAGTATGCTTAGTGGTTTTGCTGTAGCATGACTTGTCTCAAATAACTGAGATTGCTTAATGAGCCTTTGAAAAAATCATGTGTTGTTTTTATTGTATGGAAGCATTATTTTGGTTTTCTCCTTGATGCTTTATTTGGGTTGACTTGGCGCATGCTCACACATGTTAGACTCTTACAAAGTCGCCAATAGCCTTCATGATCATTTAGTTTTTGACTTTTGATGCCATCTTATGCTTCTTTTAATGTCGCTTTGTCGCTTTGCATGATTATGGCCATCATTGCTCTCTTACTTGGTCGCTCCCAGTCTTTTGCTAGCCCTCGCCTTGTACTGAGTATGAGCTCTACTCGTGCATCCAACTCCTAAAAGCCAAAGTTTTCCAAAGTGTCCACCATACATACCTACTAGCAATTTGCTATTCCAAGTAAATTTGACTTGCTTTTATTTTCTCTTCAAATTAAACTCTTACCAGTGTTATGCGAAATTCGGTCAGTAAAGCTCTCACGAACCGGAAGGCACACTTTACTTTTTCCTGTTCTTAAAAATTTGACATTGTGGTCTCTTATGTTGAGTTGTTATGCTTGCAAGTTGTAAGTTGGATTCTAGCCCAGCCATGCTGTCATGGGCAAGCTTTCAACATTGCACATCTTAATTGAGTTGATATCGTGATCTTTTGTTTATGGATGCCCGCGGTGTGAAATGAATTGGGAATCTTGTAGGGATCATGGAGTTTGTATATGTGTTAGGGAAACGCCGGGCCGCCAATCTAAGCCATGCATAATTCATGGTGGAAATTTGCAGCATGAATTATGCATGGCTTAGATTGGCGGCCCGGTGTTTCCCTAACACATATACAAACTCCATGATCCCCACAAGATTCCCAATTCATTTCACACCGCGGGCATCCATAAACAAAAGATCACGATATCAACTCAATTAAGATGTGCAATGTTGAAAGCTTGCCCATGACAGCATGGCTGGACTAGAATCCAACTTACCACTTGCAAGCATAACAACTCAACATAAGAGACCACAATGTCAAATTTTTAAGAACATGAAAAAGTAAAGTGTGCCTTCCGGTTCGTGAGAGCTTTACTGACCGAATTTCGCATAACACTGGTAAGAGTTTAATTTGAAGAGAAAATAAAAGCAAGTCAATTTTACTTGGAATAGCAAATTGCTAGTAGGTATGTATGGTGGACACTTTGGAAAACTTTAGCTTTTAGGAGTTGGATGCACGAGTAGAGCTCATACTCAGTACAAGGCGGGGGCTAGCAAAAGACTGGGAGCGACCAACTAAGAGAGCAATAACGGCCATAATCATGCAAAGCGACAAAGCGACATTAAAAGAAGCATAAGATGGCATCAAAAGTCAAAAACTAAATGATCATAGAGGCTATTGGCGACTTTGTAAGAGTCTAACATGTGTGAGCATGCGCCAAGTCAACCCAAATAAAGCATCAAGGAGAAAACCAAAATAATGCTTCCATACAATAAAAACAACGCACGATTTTTTCAAAGGCTCATTAAGCAATCTCAGTTATTTGAGACAAGTCATGCTACAGCAAAACCACTAAGCATACTATCAAAAATACATCAAGCATGACATGCAAAAGCCTAAGCCGCAGTCTACACAAGCTCCTTCTTGTACCACTTTTTTGCATAAAGCTTTTTCTCTTTTCCAACACCATTCAAACTTTTTTAAGACACCTCTTTTTATGAAAACCAATAAAGACCAGAGGCAAAAATACACCTTGATGAAAAGATATAACCAGATCTGAATGCAAATCAAGGCGAAAATCGAAAGCTAAACGCAGTAGCAGAAAAAGAGAACACTCGTTGAACGATAAGAGTGAAAACTAGAGTGTTCTTGGCAAATGAAAAGCGAGTTCATCTCCTCCAAAAGAAACATGATGTGATCTAACCATTTATTGCAGCAAACAAAACTAACTAACTAAGAAAACTAAAACAACCGACGCTCCAAGAAAAACACATAGTGCATGAAGCAATAAAAATATAGTGTTTTGAAAGGTGACCTGATTTTTGCCGATGAAGAAGGGGTGCCTCGGGGGCATCCCCAAGCTTTGACGCTTGTACTTCTTGGATATTTCTTGGGTGATGCATGGGCATCCCCAAGCTTGAGCTTTTGTCCATTCTTCAACTCATCTCATCATTCTCCAATCCCTACACTTGAAAACTTCCTTCATACAAAACTAAACACAATTCTATTAGCAACATTAGTGTAAGCATAACATATATTCAACCTCTTTTTGCTTCAGGTTTCAACCTAAAACCACCACATATTAAGTATATACTACTGTAGAAACTTCCCCAAAAGTTCCATAATCAAAAGAACTCAAAAAGAAAGCGATAAAGCGGCAAACACAAATATTGGCAGAAATCTGTCAAAACTGAACAGCTGACAAAGGTCGAATTTTTGAGGGATTTTCTGTTGCTCAAATCAAAAAGTGTTCAACTAATGAAAGTTTGGATATAACCTGGGGCATATGCACAAGAAATCGCAGGTCCAAAAGATATACATAGAATTTTCACGAATTTTTACGGTGCAGCACCGAAAACAGTTTCAGGACAGCAACATCCCCAAATCTTACCTCACTCAAATTAGAGGCTTCCCTTAGCACAAAAACGAAATAAAAAGGATAAGGAGAGGTCATTAAAGTAGTAATAACTTCCAAGACTCAAATAAAAGAAAAAGTACTGAAAATAAACAATGGGTTATCTCCCAAGAGTGCTTTTCTTTAACGCCTTTGAGCTAGGCGCAGTAATTTGCAAAGATGCTCATGTGGGCGCCATATAAGAGCTTGAGGCAAAGGCGCCATATAAGAACTTAAAGCAATAGAGAGCATCAAAAAGCAAGTGTGAAAGACATTTATATCTGAACCACTTCCTATGCATAGGAATCTTGTAAGAAAATAAATCAACGAGGCACATAGTAGCAAGCATGGATAGATAAAACAAGTGCCACTTCAAGATTTGCAACATAAAGAGGGGAAACTTAATATTGTTGAGATCCATCAAACCATGTTTCCCTCTCTCATAATAACTTTCAGTAGCATCATGAATAGAATTAACAATATAACTATCACATAAAGCATCCCTATCATGAGCCACATGCATAAAAAAATTAATACTCACCACAGGAACAATAGTAGTAGGAGCAGATTTAACAGAATAATTATTCTCATCACCATAATCATCATAAATAGGAGGCATATTGTAATCATAACTAGTTTTCTCCTCAAAAGTAGGTGAACTGAAAATATTATACTCATCATCATAACCATCATAAACTAGAGGTTTAGTATCATCACAAGCTAGAGAACAGCTATTTCGCAAAGCATATTCTTCAAAAATATCATCATAAGAAGGAACATCACATAGGGGAGATAAAATATCATCAGAGCAAACTTTCTCCACTAAAGCTGGGGAACTAAAAATATCATGCTTAACAAAACCAACTTCCCCAAGCTTAGACTTTTCTATAGCATTATCAACAACGATGTTCAAAGCATTCATACTAACAACACTATTAGCATGCAAATTAAGCTCCAAAGGTTTTTCAATTTTCTCTTCAAACACTTTATATCTAAACTCAGGAAAAAGACTAAAGAACTCATTGTTTTCCATTAAGCCTAACTAGTGAAAATAAAAACAAGAAACAAAAAGATATAATTGCAGAATCTAAAGGAAATAACTCCGAGCACTCACACAGGAGGATGCGAGTACCTTTTACCTTACCTCCCCGGCAACGGCGCCAGAAAAGAGCTTGATGTCTACGCACTTCTATTCTTGTAGACACTTGTTGGGACTCCAAGTGCAGAGGTTTGTAGAACAGCAGCAAGTTTCCCTTAAGTGGATCACCCAAGGTTTATCGAACTCAGGGAGGAAGAGGTCAAAGCTATCCCTCTCAAGCAACCCTGCAATTACGATACAGAAAGTCTCTTGTGTCCCCAACACACCCAATATAATTGTCAGATGTATAGGTGCACTAGTTCGGCGAAGAGATAGTGAAATACAAGTGGTATAGATGATTATAAGTAGCAAACGTGATGTGAAATAAATATCGCTGCGAGCAAACAAGTAACAAAATAGCAAGTAAACGGTGTGCAATGCTTGGAAACAAGGCCTAGGGATCATACTTTCACTAGTGGACACACTCCCAACAATATAACATGATTGAACAAATAACTTCTCTTTGCTAAGGCACTCTGAATTACTCTCCTATTGAATAACAATAATCATTGTGTAGTGGCTACAGAAGCACCCCTTAAAGTTCATCAAGTACTTGACAAACACCACTCGTAGAGATACCCAAATCAGATCACAACTCAAGATAGATATCATTGCAACATAAACCAAGTACTAACACGGTGCACACACTATCACCATTACACCATGAAAGGAGGAATAGATCACTCAAACTATCATAGCAATAATTATTCTCATAATCCACAAGAGATCACAATCATAGCCTAAACCAAGTACCACCATGATGCACGCACTGTCACCGTTACACCATGGCAGGAGGAATAGATTACTTTAATAACATCACTAGAGTACACAAAATATCTGAATAATAACATGTACTTGTTCAACATGATACAAAGCTCACGATCACATAAAGATCACATCATGGGAGAGAGAGGTGAACCACATAGCTACCGGTAGAGCCCTCAGCCCCGGGGATGAACTACTCCCTCCTCATCATAGGAGACAGCAAGGTTGATGGAGATGGCGGTGAGGTCGATGGAGACGGTGGAGACGGCGATGGAGACCGATGGAGATGGCTCCGGGGGCACTTCCCCGTCCCGGCAGGGTGCCGGAACAGAGACTTCTGTCCCCCGAAATTCATCGGTGGCAGCGGCGGAGCTGCGGAACTGTTTCTGGAAAATTGCCGAATCCCCTAGGGTTTTCCGTCCCGAGGCTTTATATAGGCGAAGGGGCGTCGTCAGGGGTGGAGCCAGGGGCTCTCACACATGGGTGGCGCAGCCAGGGGCCTGGCCGCGCCAGCCCTATGTGTGGGACCCTGGTGGCCCCTCTCCGTCTCTCCTTCGGATGTCTGGAAGCTTCCGGGAAAAATAAGACTTCAGGAACTTGTTTCGTCCAATTCCGAGAATATTTCCTGTGTATCACTTCTGAAACACAAAAACAGCAGAAAACAGGAAACTGGCACTGTGGCACTTGTTAATAGGTTAGTTCCAGAAAATGCATAAAAATGCCACTAAGTGTAACGAAACAATAGGCAAATGGTGTAAAAACAAGCATGGAGCATCAAAAATTATAGATATGTTTGAGACGTATCACTATCACCTGTTTACTTTACTCGCACTATTTACTTTACTCGCATACTATCATCACTTTCCACTCGATACGCTCATACCCTTTGTTTCAAGCAAACCGGTGAGATTGACAACCTCATCGCAAGTTGGGAACAAAGTACTTGGTTGTGTTGTGTGCAGATTCTGCGTTGCAGCTAGCAAGCAAAGCTTGGACGAGGCGCCATATATAAATTGTCTAAAGCTGTCGCAAACTAGCAAGCATCACCAACTGTCGTTTGTCTCTCCTCTCCAAGAACGATAAACCTTGGTTTCTTAACTGAGGGAAAACTAGCTGCTATACTCATCATACCTTCCTCTTGGGGTTCCCAACTGGCTGGTCATTCACCACGCACAAGGAAACTTCTAGTGCCGTCACCCACGCGCCAGCAATCCTTAGCATGGGCAACCAAAACAACAAGTGGCAGGCAGAATTTGCAACTTGCAGTGATGGTAGGATGCAAATCAAATCAGGGTGGGGGAAGTTAATCTCTGATCATGGTTTGAAGGCTGGGCTTGTGGTTCTCATCTTGTTCAGGAAGGATGAACGCAGATTTGTGAACATGTCTCTTGATTTTCTGTAGGTTCATGCGACCATATAAGAAAGCTATGTTGCAGGTCTTAACTCCATAGTTCTGTTTTGGTGTAGCATACTACCTACCTCAAGGAGTATTAGTGCCTTTAGATCTTTTGAAGATGTCATCCATGTAGTACACCTATTATGCACCATGCTCTATTTTACTATGTAATATGCTCTGTGTTCTGTGCTTAATTGTAATATGCACCATGACGTACTCCTATGTATTATGCACCATGACGTACTCCTATGTAATAGAGTTATTCCCATTATCTAACATTTGTCCGTTAAACCATAGATTTTTTGTTCCCACTTTTTTTATGTTTGTTATGTAATGCATGGTTTTTTATTCTTAATTACTTATTTTTTGTTCCATAAACTATGCTAGTGTAGCTTGTTCACTTCTTATATATTTTTTTCTCAAAATTCTTTTGGATTTGTCCCTTAAACTTATTTTGTTTGTTACCATTCTCTTGTATTTGTTCTTACTAACTAGTACTGTTCTTTCAACCATATTAATATATTTTGGTTTCTTTTTTTCACAAATTCTTTGTTGTTCTCTTTTATCTTAAATTGTTCCATTAAACAATAGTTTTTAGTTCCCTCTTTTTGTTATTGTTTTATTTAAAGCATTGTTCTTGTTCCAACTCAATTTTTTTGTTCTTAAAACCATTCTAGTTTAGTTTGTTCCTATTACACTTATTTGTTTTTGTTCCATGTTCTTGTATTGACATTAACAGATTTTTTCTCGCAACCATAGATTTTTTCCCACAATAATAGATTTGTTCCCACAACCATATATTTATTCCCAACCATAGATTTGTTCCTATATCCTTAAATTTGTTCCTACAACCATAGATTTTGTTCCAATATCAATAGATTTTGTTCCTACAACCATAGATTGTTCCAACAACCATAGATTTTTGTTGATCACCTTCATTTAATTTTTCTTATCATAAATTTGTTCCAAAACCATAGATTTGTTCCAACAACCATATATTTGTTCCTACAACTATAGATTTTGTTCCCACGACCATATATTTATTCCCCCAGCCATAGATTTGTTCCCACAACCCTAGATTTGTTCCTACAATCATAGATTTGTTCCCACAACCATAGTTTTTTGTTCTCCTAACCATAAATTTGTTCCCACAACCATAGGTTTTTTGTTCCATTATCTTATTTTTTGTTCCTACTAACTAATATTGTTTTTTCAACCATTCTATGGTACTTTTTTCCCTTCTTCACATATACTTTTTGTTCTCATTGCCTTAAATTGTTCCAGTAAACAATATTTTTTAGTTCCATCTTTTTGTTATTTTTTATATTTTTAGAGCATGTTTTTTGTTCCAACTCAATTTTTTTTTCTTAAAGCCACACTAGTTTGTTCCTAATTTTGTTCTTTTTTGTAACCTAAGGTGTGCTCACTTGTCTTTTTAGAATGTTACTTTATTGCACTCATAGATATTTTGTTTCATCACCTTATTATATTTGTTTATTTCCATATTTTTGTTCCCACAAACATAGATTTAGTCCGACAACCATAGATTTGTTCCCATAACAATAGGTTTGTTCTTGACTTTTCATATTTTTTTCACTTTTTTTAAACCATGGATGTTGTCTCACTCTTTAAATATGTGTTCCTTTATACCTTTTTTTATTTCTAACTACAATATGTTGTTTGCTTATTCCAAAAAGTTTGTTAGTACTACATTTATCTTTTCATTTTACTATATACCATATTTATGATAGATGAATAAGATGAGTTGGTTGTGGGGCAGTGGAATTAATTGCTTAACCATACATTTTTGTGTGGCTGAAATTTGATAGTAGTATAAGATACATGCATAGTCATTAGGTGTGTGAGACTGCCAATGCTTCTTTTCACGGTTATGATAGAGGGATGATGTGAGCCATTCATTCATTCTATTAATAGGGGAGTTAAAAATAGGAGTTAGACGGTGCTACGAGAGTGGGATAAGATGAGCCATTCATTTTATCTATTTTTAGGGGGTGCTAAAAATAGGAGTTAGACCGTATGCTATATAAACTATCAATGAGAATCGTAGGAAGCACTCACCGCTCTTCTCCTACTCTATTTGTAGTTTGAGAAGGTATGTCTGATCTATTTCTTTTTATATCTATTTTTTGTTTCAATTCTTCAAATATGGTTTCTATTTTTTTGGACAGGTTATTCAAATGGATCAAGGCGCAGGATGTCCAGTCTGCTACCAGCCCCCATGTTTTTGTTTAGAAGTTCCCGATAACACATCTCATTTTTCTATTAAGATTGTTAAAGATGAATTTGAAGATGGTGTTGTAAGTTCTTATATATTTTTTGTACTCTTTCTTTAATTTTTTATTAATTATTTGTTATTTTGTTACTTTTGTAATTAATAACCATTTTTTTATTCATTCTTTGTTTTGTAGATTGTGCCTTGTAAATTTAGTAGACGAATCTTAAATTTTTCCACTAATAGATGGATTAAAGCTATTGGGGGAACGCCCATGAGCCAGGATTTTTAGCTCCAGAGAGTGTTCATATGATATATTTAGATCAAATTGGCATAACCAATATGATGTGCGGCCCCTATTGGAGATCCCTAGTTCAAGCTTGGGAAATAGTTCAGACGATGTCATTACATTTACTTATGATAGTTGGACACAGCTATTTCGAATCAAAGTTTTTTCCGAGGGTAATGTGAGGAAACCCTGGCTTCGATATCCTGGTATGTTTGAAAATAGGTTTTATTTTTAAAAATTTTATAATGCTTTGTTTAATATCTGAATGTTTTTAGCTTTGATCATTTTCTCTTTTTGGCTTTTTTCAGATGTGTATGACATCCCAGACGGATGTGAAGAATGGCTATACAACTCTTTTTTTACTGATATATCTGATATATCACAATCTGAAATCAATGGAGTTGTGAACTTCATGGGTGCGGAAAGGGAGTCATTACATGACTATGACATTGTTCCAAAAAAATTTGTAGATAGGCTTGATAATGATGACATGCGTCGCTTGGTTAGCTCTTGTTTCTTTCATAAACTTTTTATTATATTATTTCAACCTTTTAAACATCTTTAATTAATTCTTTATTTTTTTCAGGATGTTGACATTGCAGTTTTTGAGCAATTCAATGGGATACCCAACACTGGGACAACCTTGTTTAGGATTGGTGACGATGATGCATCAGGTACATACAAGAAAAAGGAAGGATTCATCAGATTTAAATGGCTTTGGGAGCTTATTAGCGTCCGTAGATTAATTCAGCGCTACGTTATGTGCGTTATTTTTAATATCACTAAGGAAGGACACATTACTTTGGATATACAAAAATGCATGTGAGAAGATGTGTCTCATTTCTGCAATAAATAATAGTCATAGTAGGGATTTTTTAAAATATTTCTAGATTTTTTTGTAATAATTTTATTTTGTACATAGTTATTTTATTTTTTTGTTCTTATTTCCTTTTTGGAATGAAATGTAATAAATACGTTTGTATGAGTTATTTTTAAATTATGAAATATTTGATCACACCAATTATTGCATTTATCCTTGAGTGTTGGCTATAATTGATCCATTTGTTTTTTATTTTTATTTCTATTCGTACTAAATGACATTGTTAATTAATCTTTTAGTAGTCTTATTTTTGTTACTATTTTACCGAAAGATTTTTTGTTCTCACTATCTTAGATTGTTCAATTAACCATATATTTTGTTCCCATTCTCTCGTATTTGTTCCTAATAGTTTTTTTGTTCCCTTTTACACCATTCAATTTGTTCCCTATTTTACTTTCGTTGTTCTATTAAATCATAGTTTTTTGTTCCCTAATAGTTTATGTGTTCTCTTATTTTTTTCATGCTTTTTGTTACTACTCACTTTATTGCAAATGTACTAGGTAGATTTGTTCTCACAACCATAGGTTCTTGTTCCCACAAGCATAGGTTCTTGTTTCAACAATCATAGATTTGTTCCCACTACCATATAGATTTTTTTGGATTTTTTCACATAACCAAATATTTTTGTTCCCTCAATCATAGATTTGTTCCTTAAACCATTACTAGTTAAGTTTGTTCCTATTACACCAATAGGTCTTGTTCCCATGCTATTGTATTTGTTCCCTTAACAATATAATTTGATCTCTCTTTATTATTTTTGTTCCTACTGACTTGTACTCTAGTTTGTTCCTACTAGTTTGTTTTGTCTCCTTTTTACACCTATACATTTGTTCCCATTGTCTTTTCGTTTGTTCCAGTAAAACATAGTTTGTCCCTTAAACCATAATAATCCAGTATGTTCTTTTGTTCCCATACTAGTTTTTTCCTGTTTTGCCATTTAAATTTTTGTTACCATGTTTTTTTAGTATTACATTAACCATAGTTCTTATTTCTTTGCACTCAGATGTTCTTTTTTCTTTCACACCTACTGTTTTCTTCTACAAAACATACAGGGTATCATACATAAGTTCTTTTTATGCAACTTGATGAAAACTCATAACCTTGTTATCAATTCTTTCTCCATACCAAAATATTACATAAATATGGTATTTCTAAGACATGCAATGCCATAATATAAATATCAACGAAATGGTTTTTCAGTTGTAATAGGGAAAAAACACATTACACAGTATAGTGTTCTCCAATTTTTAGCAATTGCTTCAAATCATCAAGAAACTCCATTCATTTTTTCTTGTTCAATTTCTTCTTTGATGCGTTCTTTTCTGATTGCCTTTTCAACCTCTGTCCCCTGTCAACTGATTTATTGTTTCTCACTGGAGGATCTTTCAGTGGCTCACCATGCGGTTCTTCACCTTCTGGATGAGGCATTTTATTCCTCACAGTGTACTTTTCTTGCAGTTTTTGCACCTCTTCCAAGAATTCTTTGCTGCTGTCAGCTTTCTTGCTTACTTCTATGCACAAATCTGATACTTTGCTTAGTAGTATTGCATACCTTATAGATATTTCTGAACTCTCACTCCCTATTCCTTCATCTATTATCTTTTTCTTGTACTTCAACAATTCAGCTTCCCTATATTCTTTTGTCCACCGCTTGTTGATATAATTAGCTGGTACATGATATATGTCAAACTGAGTGAACAGGCGTAGCACGTGGCAACACAAAATTCCATCCCTTTCAAATTTTGCACATATGCAGTCATATCTGTCTTGGGTTCTGTCCACTTGGACCTGGAAAACCTCCTGATGGAATTCTTGTTTCTTATAACTAAATGATTTCCTGAGATTGTATGTCTTATTCTCTTCCACTACATCCATGGCAAATGCAGTTGAATTCATCAGCTCAGTTTGGAATTTGAAAAATATCCCTCTTGTGTATAGTTTGCTTGCATGTCTTTCTATACGACTATGCCCCCAATATATGGGCTCAAGCCCATTCGACACAAATCTATCCTCATTTTCTGTTTCAACCACATTCTCTTGGAACAAGTCATACTGGACAAGGAATATTTCTATTGTATCTTTGCGCTTCACATAATCCATGAAGACAGAGTTCATGCCCTCGCTACTCCCAGTTGTTCGAATGATCAGGCAGAAAAAATGCTTGAAATATACTGGGACCCACTGTGTTCTCCATTTCCACATCAGGGGCAAGTGTTTGCTGCTTCCAGCATCATACTTAACAACCATTTCTTGCCACTTGCTCTCAAATTCCTCAACTGTTAGAGAATCCATGATTACGCTATTCAAATCTTCTTCCATCCCTGGTCTAGCAGCCATGAAACTCCCATCTTGTCGGTGCAGTTATTCATTATGTGGAAGAAGCAAAATATGTGCCATGTTGAAGATAGCACATTATCTATTGCTATTTTCATAGCCTGGTCTTGATTAGTCATGATTAAGCCTGGCCTCTTTCCATCCATGACATCCAAGAATGTTTTCAAAGCCCATGTAAATGTTTCAGCTGTTTGGTCTTTTAGAAGTGCCCATGCAAACACAATTGTTTGCCCTTGCCCATTAATTCCTATGAACGGGGCAAATGGCATATTGTACTTGTTCATACTGAAAGTTGTATCAAATGATAGGAACTCGCTGTACAGCTGGCAATCCATTCAAGATCAAGCATCTATCCATAGAATGCTTCATAACGTGTTGTCTTCGTCTGTATCCATCTTCATCAAAACTCCTTGGTTTTTGGCTTGTAGCTTCTCTACAAACTTCAGTGTATGTGCTATGTCTGTGTTCTTCTCTCTTTTATCTTGTCGCCTCAGGTTTTGTATCTTTTTCTTATTAAACGACAAAACCTTTCTACTCCCTTTTAGGCGACGAAAAATGCTCATTATTCGATGGGATGGCACCCTGCAGTCTTGTAGAATCAATGATAAGTTCCTATCTTCTTCTGACATGCTGCGGTGGTTCGAGAAGAACTTTGTCAAGGATGGTGTGTGCACCAAGTCATGGTTGTGATCAAGGCTTAGTCCTATTATCTCCCACTGACCATTTATCAACTTCACAGTTACATTCATTGGACAGGATGTTCTTATCATAACTGATCTCTTCCTTTTTCTGTTAGGTTTAACCGGAGCATGAGTCCTTCTTGCCTTGTTGCATTGGAAAGTAATCTTCTTGTTTTTGTAGTTCTGACCTTTGACCATACCAAAACCATGGATATAGCCATATATGTTGCAAAAGCTGTGAGATGCTTCCAATGTATCAAAGTGCATTCCCATCTCTGGTTTTCTTTCTACACTTACTTCTTCTCCAGTTGGAACAAATCCTTCTGTAGATTCTTTGTTTTCTTCTGTATCACACCCTTCTTCACTGTCTTCATCTTCTTCTTCCAAATCATCTGAAGTAGAAGAACCATAGTCCACCTGTATGCAATTATTATTGCACAGGAGAAATTGTAATAACTGATGGGAAGAATATATTTTAAATGTGCTTCAGCATTACTAGTCTTTGCACAAACAACATATTAATTCATTATGGTTCAAAAGAATTTACCTTCTCATTGTTCTCTATTTCTTTTTCTTTTTGGTTGATGATTCTGCTCATTTCCGAAGGCTTTATCGCTATGGCTTTTTCAAACTGAGTATTATCTGTAACCTGAAGATAATATGTAATACATTATTTTAATATAGAAATACAACATACCTATGTGGTTTTTTCCATGTTATTCCAACAGGATTAACATAGCATCTATTTTTATCAGTACACGGTTGGGAAGAAAGTACCTCTGTGTTCTTTCCTTTATCTAAATCGATTGGTCTCGAGGGAGCACAGTTTTGTGTTGTTTCATAATCTTCTTCATCACATCTTGTAGTCACAATCTCCTAAAAACATAAAGTTAATTATGCTAATCATCAATGCATACTCTGAACAATTTTGCAGGTTGCATGCGACTACCTGTCCATTATTTCTTGCACATGTATTCTTAATTCCAAAAGGGACAATCTATTGGAGCCGATCACATGAATTTTGTACATTCTACAATTGTAGTGCACGCTACAACATACAGGATTAGTTAGAAAAACTCACAATACAATTATCTTTTTATCTATTCACATTAAAGAACACATAACTTTTAACATGGTATTTATCAGTTATTTCTTTATACCTGTTGCTGTTTCTCCATCTCACCGTGTACAACAAATTGATCAAATTGCAATAGCAGGTCATCATTATATCGAGAAATGGCCGTTTTGTTGACTGTTAATCCTTCTTTAACATTCTGCATGGTTTCATTTTTGTTCTGTCAGCATAAAAGGGTACTAAAAGATTATTTAACAATGGGATATTATCAAGTTGATGAGTTATTTTATAATCTCACCATCTTATCCTTGCTATCAGCTGGAACAAATATGGTGTCCCTTTTCTGTTTTGCTGATTCAACAACCTGGGTACAAATTTACATACGCACAAATCACATACTGGAATTCCAAGTAATTTATGCAAACAAAAATCCATATAGATATAGGTGTTCTGACCTTCTTCAATTTTGAAAGAATCGTATGACTATCTTCTGTCTTGGTAGCATCTCTAGTTACTGTAGGTTTGCCCTTTGCCTGAAAATAATATTGCATTGCTTAAATAGATTTTTTACTATTTTAATGGATAGACAATAATAATGAAGCAGTTTTTACAATGCAGAATGGAAGATGTATATTTGCTTGTATGCAATTACATTTTGCAGTTCAAACTCATCTAGCATTTTTTTTGCAAGGGATAATTTCTTATTTTCAACTAGAAACACAAATAGATCAGTTTTCATTTATTTAAACACAGATAGTTTTTTCTAATCATTCAAGTGCTATAATTCATTCAGTGTTCTCATTGTCTTCAATATATGGCACTTAAGTTTTGCAAACATGTTCTAAAGGGCATCAGAGTGTTATAGATTTATTATTTGCATTCTGTGAGTATTATTTCTAATGAAAATATTCAAAACATGCACGAGAGCAAGCTATGATGGGGATTGACATCATATTTAAGTAGGGTAGGTTTTTTTTAAAGATTATATCATGTTATCTTCATGAACAAATAACAACACTTCAAGATCAAAGAAAGGGATATTGCCAAGAAATCCGAAATTAGCACTTCCAGATCAAAGCAAAGGGAAAGGAATAGGGTTCTAGATTTGCAGTACCTTAGCATGATCTGTACCACGAGTAGATGGACGCGCGATTCCAGTAGTTGGCTGTGATGTCAAGGTTGCTCCAGATTCTGGCTGCACGAGTCGATTTTTCGATGCAGTTTCCTTGTTCATGGCTGGATTGGGCGCCGGCGCCGGAGCCACCGCCGCATCCATCAAAGACTCCAATGCCTTTCTTTCTCTATTCGGCTCTCTTTTCTTTCTCCTTATTACACCATTTAATTCTTCATTTATTTCAGGGGCTTTTGTCATGCCATCGGTGGGGTATACTTGGCAGACACATTAAACACCACGTCCAAACAAGTCTTCTTTATTTCCCCACCCCCTGCTTCTCCCCTTCGTGTTCTTCTACCCCGAGGAGTAAGCAGTGACAGGAGATCGATCGATCCCCCATCCCCCTGACGATAAATCCAACAAAAGATGGTTAGTTCCTACCATAGTTAGTCACTGATTCTTCTCTTCTCCTTTTCTTCTCTTGGTTCTTCCTATTTGTTTTCTAATAGACGTAATCTCATGTTGCTTATTCCTTTTCAGATCTCAACTAGGTTGATTCATTTCCCGCTGATATCTTCTAATCTCAAGTTTCTTTGAATAGACAGCACGTAGGTGAGCACACTGACGAGATCTAAACTCTCTTTACCACACCGTGGTGCTGTGATTTTGTTACCTGATTTTTTTCTTTGAGAGAATTTTTGGCTATGGCTGTGCTGGCACAACTCATTTTGGTAAGATTTGATTTATTGCAGAGGACAATCTGTGTACATGGAGGATTCAGTTAGGAAAAAAAGAGATAGACCAGCCAAAGGAACTAATGAGGTCTTTCTTTTTTACCTCATCTATTTACTGGTTTCTACCACATGCTTTGTAGTTCATATGTTGGTCAAAATGATGTAACCAATTTGTTTCTGTTATGGATTATTTTTTGTTCATCATCCATTAGTTTAGTTGCGCATCAATTTTAGTACCTGATTCTTTAATCAAGATATAAATTGTATTCTAGTTAGTTGTCTTCTTTTTCATCACTGTTTGTTGGTTACAATACAATCTAGATACATTTCTTATTTTTATTCTCTAAGTCATCAGAACTTATCTTTCTCATTTCCTTTTTCAATATAGGTTTCTGTTAATGCTAGAAATTTTAAACTTCTTCTTGATGTAATAAAGGATTTGACAGCTGAACAGATATGTGTTGTTCATCAAATTGGTTTCGCAAGCATACTGGAGTTGGCATGCTCAGGCTTCCCTAATGATGTATTCATCTGGTTAGCAGCTCATATGAATTCTACTACTGGTTGTATTGAGTTGACAAATGGATTTTCATTCACAATAATCCGAGAATGCATTCAAATCATTACCGGTCTTCCCAGTGGTTGTCTTCCAATATCTTTCAGTTCTAATAGTGCAATAGTCCAGAGAGTAAACTTGGAAATACATGGAAAACCTTCTAAACCTTCAGTTCATGAATTGGCAGAAATCATAAAGAAAGGCTTGTCTGGTCCACCATTTGCAAAAGCATTTGTTCTTTTAGCAAACTGTCTGCTTCTTTCCCCAACAAACAAATGCTTTCCAAGCTCTATGCACTATCAAGCAATTGATGACTACGAGAAGATAAAGGAATATGACTGGTGCTCATATGTATTACATTGGCTTCTCATTTCTGTGAACAAATTCCAGCTTGATTCGTGCATCGGCCCTTGTTCTGGTTGTGGACTTATTCCAGTGGTATGTGTGGTTTTTTTTAGCTGTTCAATTTGCTTTACCCATAGCGGTCTTATCGTTCTGCTGTTTCACAATCCACTTCATTTTATGTCTCAGCGTGCAACTAACATTTTTGTCTGTTTTACACATACTGTAGATAAGCTATTTTGAGTTCCTTATTGTTTCTGAAATGCAACTAAAGAAAACATTACCACGCCTATCTGTATGGTCTGATAATGTACTCAAGCTTTATGCTATACTTGATTCAATTGATGGGTCTATTTTTGGAAAACTCCCTGTAAGTGAACCAACTCGCACCATCAATAAGTACCAGTTTAATCATTTTTTATGCTGTCTATGCCTACATATAATGTTTTTGGTTCCAGAACTGCCCTTCTTTTTCATGGTTTTATGCTCTTTTTATATATATCTATTTTTAACTGGTCCTTTTTTCTTTTTGAAAATAGATGAAGCACCCATGCTCAACTCCTTTTGCACATATAAGTCAAAAAATAAAGGTTTCATATGATTTGCCTCTGGATGTTGTTAATTTCGTTGGAAGCAAATACAATCTGGATGAACAGACAAATGTAAGTTCGCACACTATTTATTCTACCTGCAGCTATTTATTCATAAGGCTTATCTTTTTATTTTTATTTTTTTATATTTTACTTGTACATGCGACACATTTATATGTATTTTTAATTATTATTTCCCTTTTCTTATCAAATGGGTCAAGAAGAAATTAAGAATGATTTCGTCTAAATTGCATGCTACGATTCTAAATAACTCAACAAGCACTATTTAAAACTGTGTAGATGATGTACTTCATGCATTATGCAGTAATGGAGCTGTAGATGGTTTCCATAATATCAATTCTGCAACGACACGAAGCAAATACTTTACTAAAGAAAGAAATTATAGTGCACCAGAAGTCAAGGATGGGATGACTGTTGCAACTACGAAAGACTCAATGACGGCAACAAGAGAAGCTCTTTCTGAGATGATTTACTATTACATGGAGAGATCATTTCCACCTTTGGCAGTGCCTAAAGTATAAGATATCCATCTGGTTGATGATTTTTCTATTTTAGATCTGATTAAAGAAGTAATTCAGCAACTAAAAATGAACCAGTTGCAACCACGGTATGGGTTTCCTGAGTTCTCTAGCATTGAAGATTATTTGAGCAAAGAATTGGTCTGTAAGCTTGAGATCACTGGTTCCAATGAATCATCTGACAAAATTTCATTGATAGGTGCGTTATGTTCTTGTTATTTTTTCTGTCATTACATTTTCTGTGAAGGATATGTAATTTACATACAGGACATTTTTTACCAGCAGATCTTTGTAAGTACAACTCTCCAGAAGCAAAAAACAATTCTTTTTAGAAAGAGAAGAAAATTGATTTTTTGGAGTGGTTTCAATGTTCATCAAAGAATGAAATCATAGGTAAATATATATCAGATTCACTTGTATTTTTAATGTTGCATTATACCTGTACTACTATTCATCCTTTTTCATTCTCATTAGAACTATAGGGGAGAACTGTTTTTAGTTCCAACTACCATCTTAACTTGTTCCATTCAATCCCATAGTTATTAGATGCAACTATTTTAGTGCTACCAATCTCTTATATTATTTGTTTTAAACAATTTATTTTTTGTTCCAAATATATCAAGTTTTTATAAATGTTTTGTTCCCTCTCTATTACTGTTCCCAGAAGAATAGGTTCTTTGTTCCAATTATCTACAGTTGTTCCCTTTTTACTACCTTAGATTTTTGTTCCTTCTACCTTCTATTGTTCCTTTTTGAAACCATAGGTTTTGTTCTCAATATATTATTTTTTGTTCCCTAAAACCATAATTTTTTGTTCCTTCTATCTTGACTTGTTCTCTATCAATTTTGTTCCAACTATCTTACTGTTACCACTATTATATTATTGCATAGAACAATTTACTTTTGTTCCTATTCTATTAAGGTTTAAAAAGGACATGTTCTCATTCCCTTATATTGTTACCACAAGAATAGGATTTTTTGTTCCCTAAATCTCTTCTGTTGTTCCCTTATTCCATAGGTGTTGTTCTCAAGAATAGGTTATTTTTTGTTCCCTATATCTTCTGTTTGTTCCCTTATACCATAGATGTTGTTCTCAATTATAGGTTATTTTGTTCCCTATATCTTGTGTTTGTTCCCTTATACCATAGGTGTTGTTCTCAAGAATAGGTTATTTTTGTTCCCTATATCTTCTGTTTGTTCCCTTATACTATAGGTGTTGTTCTCAAGAATTTGTTATTTTTTGTTCCCTATATCTTCTGTTGTTCCCTTATACCATAGGTGTTGTTCTCAAGAATAGGTTATTTTGTTCCCCTATATCTTATGTTGTTTCCTTATACCATAGGTGTTGTTCTCAAGAATAGGTTATTTTGTTCCCTATATCTTCTGTTTGTTCCCTTATACCATAGGTGTTGTTCTCAAAAGTTTATACCATAATTTTGTTGCATATGGTTCTACTCAAAAAAAATGAAGCAAACGTCTATCAAAACAGGCTTCCAAGGTTTTATAGTGGACATATATATGCCCTTGCTTTGAAAGAAAATACTTCTGCTTATTCATCTAAAAAACGCTTTCAAGGTAATGACAATGAGTTCGCATCTACAAACTTTTATCCATGTTTTTTTAAGCTAAAATTTATTTTTTCTACACATCTGGTTTTCAAATAAATGCTATAATTACTCATAAAAGATTATTTTCTTTTTCTTAGAAATGAATGACCCAACAATTCAAGATGCAAGAGCAAGTCCAAGAGAAATTCTTGTGCATTCAAAATCTGTTTATTGTTCAAGCAAATTTCCCAGCTCTAATAGTCAACCTCAAGATAATGAATGTTATCTCAGTAACACACATGAAGGTAATTGCCTTTTTTCTACTTTTTCTGATTGAGTTTAATGTAGGTCATATTTTGTTCCATACCAATCAAGTATGGAGTGTATTATCTGTTTTTGCTTATATGCAAACTTCCATAAGTTTTTATCTGATTTTTTTCCCCAATTGAACTTACATTATTCTAATCACAGATTACTCTCCTCAATTTAATGAACCAAACAATTCTGGAAACAAACGTGAAAGGTTCTACAGTGGAAACACATAAGCCCTTGCTCTGAATGAGCATACTTATGGCTATTCATATTCTAATGTGGAAGAAGATACCAATAATGATTTCCCATCTTTTAGCCTTGGACCAGATTTTGAAGAAGAAATTCCTCTTTCCACGCCTGCTTCCAAAGATGTTTCAAATGCTCAGGTAAAAGATTTCTCTTTTCAACAAATGACTGAGCAAACAAACGATGCAACTCCATCTTCAACAAAAAGTACAGTTCCTTACAAATCTGAGGCTTCTTCAAGCAAATTCCTCAAGTTTAACATTAAGCCGCGAGATTTTGAATGCCCTCTCGACAACAGAATTGAAGGTAATTAAATCTTTTCTTCTATTTTCTTTATTCTATCTATGTATTTACGTTATATGTCCCTTTTAGACTATGAAAAACTTATAGCTTACCATTATTTTTTAATCGCAGTACATCCTTATCCAAAAAAATTTACAGAGCAACTGGAATCAAATACTGTGAAAAAGGATGATGTACCTAGCACTATTAATTTTGATAGAAGCATCGCACATGGGCTTGAATTTAGGGAAAGGTCATTCAAACCTGTATCTCTGAAGCATGTGAAGAGCGACAACAAAAAAAGTTGATTCAAATCACTTGAAATCAAATGTTGCAAGACCAAGCTCAAGTTCTCATATTAACCAAACAACAATCATTTGCACGAAGCTGAAGAAGAATTCTTCAATATGTTAACAACTAATGTCCATGCAATTCAGTACAGGTAAAATGCTTTTTCTTTTCTAGTATCATGATTGTTGCAACCCAGCTATTATTTGGTTGTTTTTCTTATTTTTTTGCACAGATATGTTTGTTGTCTGACACTCTCATATCTGCATGTAGTTCGAGAATTTTCCAAATAGAAGAGAGGTGGGCTGATGAGAGGACGTTGGTACTATGCATGTCAAACTGTGGTTATATAAATGAGTATATCATGAATGCTTATATCAAGATGATCCTTGTCGACCAGAAAATGAAAGACGAGTGTGAAGAAAAAATTGAATGTTTAAGGCACATCTTTTTCACTGAAATATCAGTAAGTTCATAACAACTAATAGGTTTACATTTTTTTCTTTGCTTGTTTTTTCATTCTCTATTCTGTCTGGTTTTTATTGTTTAGGAAGCTTTAATGTATCCTTCTCTCAATATACAAGATTACAAGAAATTGTTCACATAAATATGCATTGGTTTTAGATTAGAACATGCTGCATTGGTAAACTATTTCATCTTAGATAAAAATGTTCAGCTGTCTATTTCATCCTTTTACTATTTTGTCATTTTTGTTTTTAATAGGTATATGTCCCCTGTCCAGTGGGTAAACAGTGGTTACTAATTGTAGCAAACTTCATGCACAAGTCTTTCGATGTTTTAAATCCTTGCAATAACACAGAATCATATAAAAGTGATATCAATTCTGTTGTCAATAACTTCAAGAAATTGTTCAACATTGCGTACCCTCATTGTCCAAATTTCAAGATTGCAGAGTTCAATGTAAGATATGTTAGTGTACCAAAACAAAACTTCAAGTAAGTTTGAACTGTCTTCTCATAGTGCGTAGTTCTTACTGAATTTATTTTGTTCATCTTATCCTATTACCATCTGTATATATACACATATTTATTATTTTTCTTTTTGTAATCTTTCAATTTTGAAGGTATGACTCGGGTTTCTTTATATTATTGTTCATGTTGACATACAACGGAATCGAGGTCCCTATGTTTTCAAACGTATGTAAATATTATTTGAAAACTTTTTTATTTCCTATCATTGAGTTATTTTTGTCGTCAATAACGATTCACGATTAACACAATTTATTTTCTTTTTTCTTCATTGGTAATCAACAGGATGACCTATCTTCTCTGAAGAAGAAGTTGCTGTTTCAGCTGGTGTCAAACTTCTACAATGTAGCTGACCAAAGCAAAATGATTAAAAAATTCCTAAGGAAGCATGTAAGCTCTTAAGGGAGTATCTTTTCGTTTTCTCATGGTTTTCTTATTTCTTCAGTATAATAGCCTTTGTTAAAGTTCTATTCTTACTTTCATCTTCCTTTGGAATATTACCAGGTAACACCATTCTGGTGAGCAACAGGTTGTAACTTTTCCAGAAAGATTTTTCATAGAGTGATATGCTTCTTCAATCATTGCAGTAAAGCTCTATTCTTAAAGATGAAACCAAAACTAAGTGTTGCTGGAGATGTTTAGGAGCTCATGAAGGCACCAGAAAAGTTCAATCTTTTCGCCATAATCCATTTTTTTGCTTTACTAGGAACAATGTTTCTATATTCAAAAGGATGTGAACAAACGTTATTGCATAATTATTTTGTTGACAGCCCTGTACTTCTTTGAAGGTTTATGTCTGTACTAGTCATTTTTGTTTATCACTCTAGGATTTTTGTAGTCCTAATTTTATGCATTACGTAAATAATTCTGTTAGTAAATATGGTTGAAACATTAGTCACTACAGAAATCAGATAGGAGAAATCATGTATGTCAACTGAGTAAGCTGATGGGAACAAAAAAAACTTGTAACCTACCAATATTGGATAGGGAACAAAATCATGTGAATAGAACAAGTGGCTGAGAACAAATAAAGGCAGAAATTTGCGAAAAACGTCAGTGGAACAAATTTAAGAGAATAGAACTACCAGTTCAGAACAAAAAATGATTTATCCTTTCCAAAATTCGTCCCGAGAACAACATCTGGCAAAGGGAACAAAAGTATGCAAAAAAGAACAACAAACTGGCAATGGGAACAAGAACGAAATCTGGCAGTGGGAACGAGAACAAAAGGAACTGAAAGATAAACGAAAGGAACAAAACCGTCCAGCGCAGGAACAAGCGGGAACAAAAATCGCGACAAAACGGGAGCAGACGCTAGTACAGTGCAAAGAATAGTCCCACATCGGAAGTTTAGGAAAAGTTACACCAGTTTATATACCTGGGCGGGCCGATACATCATACCAGGACGTTGAACGAGCCCGACGAAACAGAAAAAGGCCGGCCCTCCTGCGCGCGAGCCCAAAAAGGAAAAGGCTTGTTCCAGACAGAAGAAAAATAAGAACAAAAGAATGGGCCGGGGAACAAAGCCCACGAAAGAATTCCTTCAGCGAAACGGGTGATCGGTGGCGCGCGAGCGACAGGGAGGAGGACCCGATTTTGACCATCTCCTTTTCAATGCTTGCACGTGGCCGGATTTACTTTTGGGCCGTATACCTCCTGCTAGCCCAACCAGCCCAAAGTTACCCAAGCGATCCAGTCCAAGCGAAGCTAAGTAAAAAAAAGTCAAAGAAAAGCTGAGTCACGGTTGTGGAGCACCGCATCGAAGAGGTGAAAGAAAAATTCCCAAATGGATCGCGTACCATTCCGTCCCCTGGCTCCAGGACACGCCACACGTCCGTTGTCGTGCTGAACAGAAAAGGAGGCAACATGTGTGCGGGGCCCACCTCTAGATATTATCTCTCGACACGCTCGTCTCCCCACTTGTTTCTTATCTTCTCCCTCTCGTTCGTCTCCCCCAAACTGAAATGCAATTGCACTGAGCACCTCAATACTCCTACCATCGCTGGGTATCACGCCCTCGGCCCTCCTCCAGCCACCGGCCGACGTCGCGCCCTCTTCCTACCGCCGGTCGGCCTCGACCTCCTCCTCCTACCGCCGGACTGCCTCGCTCCCCTCCTCTCCCTTTCTCTCCCTCGCTATCTCCATGCCCTCCCAAAAGAGCGCAAATCGACCGCCCCTCTGGTGATGCTTGCTGTCGTCTTGCATTAGCCTTCATATGGAAGTATTTAGAATTTGCATCGCCTTCCTGAAGATCTCTCACCCGGGCTTGCTGCCGGAGCCTAGTCCTCTCTAAGGAAGCAAGAGCCAGACACTTGCCTTTAAGAAAGGCCCGCAAGCGGCGTTCGCCGTCAGACAATGACCGTTTCTCACTAGCCTCATCAAACCGAAGGATCACTTCGTTTGCAATCTGGAACAACAAGGCAAAGTGACTCTGCTTCCTTTGTCCCCAACTCCGTAATGCCTTAGCTGTAGCCCTGAATTTTTCATTGATTGTGCGGAGCGGATCGGCCGATGGCTGTACTCCCATCCAAGCAGCTTGCATAGTCTCCTGGAAACCAGGGATCTTTGGCCAAAAGTTCTCGAAACGGAAGCAGAAGGACCTAGGCCGCTCCCAGGAACAAGTAAGCATAAGAGGGCAATGATCAGAGATGTTCGTACTCAGTGCCGCCAGATCGCTAATTGGGTAGATGTCTTCCCAAAGTGGATTATATAACACCATGTCCAGCCACGCCAAGATTGGCTGGTCTTGTTCATTGCTCCAGGTATACCTCCGTCCCTGTAAGTGCATGTCTTGGAGCGCGAGGGAGTTGATCATATGTCTGAACTTGTTCATCATTCACCGACCGTTGCTCTTGTCGGAAGGATCAGTCACAAGATTGAAGTCCCCGTTGATAATCCAAGGCTGCTGCATTGTAGCCGCAATCTGAGTTAATTCCTAGAGAAATCTCACCTTATCAGCAACCTCTTGAGGCCCGTAAACGAAGGTGACAGTCCACGATTTCGCATCCTTCAGAGACTGTACTTCCGCGGTAATGGAGAACTCCCCTTTGTGCTTGGTGGTGACACTTAGAGTGTGAGAGCGCCAAGCCAGTATTATGCCACCACAGGTACCATCGGCAGGAACAAAATTAAAGCCGTCAAAATTCTGGCCAAAAGTTTGTGACACCACTAGCGAATCAACATTATCAAGCTTGGAAAAATCTCACTGTCGTTCTCTTTTCCTGACTCCTGAGACAAGCCGAACCAAAATGAATCAAATCCTCTATTCAATCCCTCTCAACAAATTGCGGTGGAGCAGAAAGGGGTTGGATGGGAGGGGCTATCGGCCACGTTTACCCAAGCTGGCGCTGGTTGATTTTGGCTGCCATGGACGCAACCCGGTCTCCACACGATTCTGGGCGACGGCGAGCTAGTGAAGGCGTCAGGCGGGAGCCAAAATTAATAGATCGAGCAAGGCAGGATGGGAATATGGTATCTGGTCTGTGGCAGCACGGCATGACTCTAAGTAATGGTTATGGTCTGGTTCATGGAGATTAGCAGCATGAAGCGGAGAGGAGAAGGTCATTGGGGGGATAGGGAAGCAAGAAAGGGAGGCCGACCCGCAGTTCCAAATTCAGAACGCACCCGAGACCGGGAGAGGCTTGGCGGAAGGTAGGACGACGCATAGGTGTCACCTACTTCCTGTCGGCGGAGGAGAGCCAAGTGTTAGAGTATACATGTTGTACACGGCTAGATTAGGATAGAGATAGGGTACTTGTCTTGTACTCCAAGTCTATGCCTTGTCTTATACTCCAAGTCGGTCCGTTGTACGTCTATATATACTCGCCCGAGAGGCTAATAATACATCCACCATATTCCGCCAATCTCTCTCTCCCTCTATTTTTCTACATGGTATCAGAGCGGCGCCGAACCTTGACCTAGCCGCCGCCCCGCTTTCGCACCGCGCCGCCCCCGGGGAGGTCGATCTCCATGATCTCCGCCGGGGGCCGCGCCGCCCGTATTAGGGTTCGTCCGCCGATCGGTTGATCGGCTGCCCTACGTCTTTTTCTCGCCGGTCGCTTGACCGGCGTTTTCTTTTTGGTTTACCGATCTTAGATCGGATTGCGTCGCCCACCGCCGCCGTCACCACGCGCCTCTACTCCAACCTCGGCGTCGACCTCGCACCGGCGGCCACCCACCTTCATCAACCGCGCGGCAATGTCGGACGCGTCGTCCGAGGGACGCCTCGGTGCGTCACTGCCGGCTCCACGCCTGCACGGTCTCCATCGCCGGTCCGTCTTCACCGTCATCGCCAGGGACTTCACCGACAATGACGCCACGGGTTCCGATCTGTGTGTCGTCGTCAAGGACTTGGCGAACAGCGCCGCCGTCGGTCTGATCAACCGATCTGACGCCCGTCTCCGCCAAGTACGTCCCCGAGCACGCGCCTACCACCGTTCGAGCATCGGGCTGCCGCTGCGTTGCCCCTTCGGGCCGTAGCGTCGCCGCCTTTGGTCCCCGCCACCGGCTACCAACGTGCCTTCTCCGGTATGTACGTTGCTGGTGGTTCTCACGCCGCTGCACCGACTCACGCCCTGCAGCCGCGCCGTCCCATCGGGCCGTTGCGTCGCTGCACGCGGTCATCGCCGTCACCTCGCAAGGACGTCGCTGGCTTCCCCCGCGCCACCTCCCTCGGCGCGGGATGTCGCCGTCCGCGCATGGTCTTCGTCGCGCCGCTGGGTTCTTCCTCGCCTACTTCGAGTACCGCCGCCGCATCTCCACAGGTAACCTGCATGGCCCTCCTGGCCGTCGCAGGTCCCGCCGACTACCCCTCCGCTTGTCTAGGCATCCAGCATGGCCACTCTTGGTCGTCGCTGGTTCGCCGCCTTCTACGTCTACGTCCAGCATGACTTCATCGCCAGCGTCATCGCCTCGTTCTCGACTACACCTTCTCGTCTACTCTGACAACCGCGGACTGCATCGGCACCCTTTGCCGTTGTGCGCCTCGCAACCGTCGTGGAGGCCTTCTCTGCGACATGGCGTGAAGTTGTTTCTACTGGTCCCGTTCTTCGCACGCCCGGTACTGGCAACACCGGCGCTTGCCTTCGTCCCCGACGCGTTCCCGAGTCTGGCAAGCTCGGTCGCAGCGCCTCGTCCCCGTGTTCGTCTTCGCGTACTCGGTTTTGGCACAACCGGAGTATGCCTTCGTCCCCGACGTGCGCCTGGTTCTGGCAAAGCCATGGCCGCACCTCGTCCTCGACGGCTCGGACTGCATCGACTTCGGCATTGCTCTCCCCGACGACTGCCTCGACGCATCTCCGTCCTTCTACGGCGCCCTACGCGCCTGCGGCTACCTCGTCATCGGCACTCGCCACGACATCGACCACGGCGACCCCTCGCACGGCTACCTCGACCAAGGTTGCAGCACCCACCGCTCTCGGCTTCCTCGACATCGGCACAAGGGCTACCACCTCGCCTGAGCTCCTTACCAGCATTCTCTACGGTCCAAGCTTCTGCGACGTGACACCGTCCACGACGTTCCCGCTACCACTGCGGGGGGATGTCAGCGCACTGGTCTACTTTGGTTTTCTCTCCAGTCTGACCGTTCGCGATGCTCCAGTTGTTCACGACGCTACCGCTACGACTGCGGGGGGATGTTAGAGTATACATGTTGTACACGGCTAGATTAGGATAGAGATAGGATACTTGTCTTGTACTCCAAGTCTATGCCTTGTCTTATACTCCAAGTCAGTCCGTTGTACGTCTATATATACTCGCCCGAGAGGCTCAATAATACATCCACCATATTCCGCCAATCTCTCTCTCCCTCTATCTTTCTACACCAAGGAAGGGGACAGGAGAAAAAGTCAACACGCAGGCAAAACTCCAGCCTCGTGTCGCCCCCCTTCCACATCGAGCGCCGCCAGGCCTCGACCCCCGCCTCCATGCTCGCTCAGGCCTCCGATTCCTTCAAGTCGTCTGTGCTGCCGGCCCCTCGCTCTCCACGCTCGACCTCGACCCCAGGGACTCCTGTTGACCTCAAGCCCCGACTGGATGCATGCATCGGTAGCATCCAGTCGGACCTCTCCGTCCCAGACGACCTCAAGCCCCGACTGGATGGCCTCCTGTCGACTTCCCTCATCACAGGCACGGGCATGTTTCCTACTCCTCGACAGCGCCTACTTCGGTAAGATGGTCTGCGGAGGCAGTTTACCACCCCTGGAGAACGCTCCCGCCGGAGGTGTCTGCGCCGGTGAGCGACAAGGCTGTGGTAGCCGGCTATCAATCGGCGGCGGAAGCATGCTTGCCCAGAAAGGGGATCCACGGAGGTAGGAGATCGCCGGTGCGGCGGCGGCGTCCGCGGAGGAGGGACCGTTTTCGGCACTGACTGGTTTTTTTACGGGATGGTTTTCTTTACATACGGGGTTTATTTGATAGACGAAAACTGGTTTTTTTACGTACTACAGTTTTGTGACCATCACGTCCTCAAGCCGTATTATTAGTAGAGATGTGGCGGGGTGAACTATAGAGAGGTGAGTCGTGGGAGAGGAACCTATAAAGCCTAAGACACGAGCACCGGAGCGGGCCGGGAGTGCTCGTCGGAGTCCACCGACAAGGTGGGGATCATGAGTAGATAAATGAAATTTACTTGGGACTCAAACTAATCGAGAATTGGTGAGTATGCAAAGTAAAATTTGAAATTTTTTGCTTTCTTTTCCATATGCTTTGTTTCCTGTACACATGACATTGAAATATGCCAAGTAAAATTCGATTTTTTTAATACAACGTTCCTATCTTTTCTACATACATAGATATGTACGTGTATTTATATTTGCTCGTGTCTCACATGTGCAACTATATAAAATAGACTCTGGCAACGCAGGGCATTCAACTAGTTGAGTATAATGTCTCTAAGCTCGTCTTTGCTGTTGTCGTTGGCATAGTGTGGCCTCCTCGACGACTCGGCTTCTCCCCTATAGGCGTGGTCGTCTAAGAGTTGACGTTGGGTCGTGTCTAGTTCATGTCAGAAACAGTCAAACGATAATGCAGCAAACACTACGTAGACACTTAGACTTGTAACTAACCATTGGCTTGCACTATCATGTTTGCCAACTATAATAGAAATCAATGCGTGATGAAGAAAGAAAATATGTCGATTCTATGCGACATTTCTATGTCAATATTTTGGCCATGGTAGAGCCCAACACCAGTCCCACCCCACATTTTATAGGTTAATCGCCACTACAAAACTAACGTCTGAAAATAATATTACATGACCGAAATAACCCTGGCTGATTAAGTTGCCAAATGGAAAGTAAAGATTTTTTATTTTGAGTCTCGCTCTCATGCGTGACTGTGCAGTTCTCAGTCAAACGTGTGATGCGTGTATAACGACCATTCACCAATACCAGCGAAGTAATGTTTTACTAGGGCCAATCCTTTCGTAGCTATTCTATAGCTACTAGAACAAAGCCCGTGCATTGCAATGGGTCAAATTATGCGAGTATAAATACTTTAAAATACTTCCAGCTGCATTAAGATTCAAAAATTGCAAGTATAGTCATAATTCATAATTAAACTCTTCTAGAAGGAAATACAAAACTATCTAGTAGAATTAACTAAAACTGATAGCACAAAGAACATGTGGGATCCCTGGCTTACCACCCGGGATTCCCGTTATGCATACAATTCACGATCCCAGGAGACCGTTGTGAATCCACATAACAAAGTTGGCATTTCAAATTACAACATCCATTACATAACGAGTATTAAGTCTTACATAAGCCTCTTGGCTGAATACAAATGCCACGCAGGGTAAATTCAACTGACACACTTATTCATAGGTAGCAGCGGATACATGCAGCGTAATGACCCCAAGTCAGGCCTACTACCCTACAGGTGACTGACCAGGAAACGAGTCCTAATTCGCACCGGCGTCGTCATACTCCTCGTCATCCTCCTCATAGTCATCTCCAAAGTCTGGCCAAGTTAATAGCCAGGGACAAAGCCATGAGTACATTTTGGAATTGTACTCGTAAACCATCTAAGAGAGAAAACATTCACATGCTATATGACTGTAGCAAGGGTTGGCTTGGTTTCAAGTGACTATGTGCTACTAACTTCTCGTATCGATATAGCATGTCCCATGATATTTCTATATCCTTATTAAAGAAGACTTTTAGAAATATTTAGTAAAATCTCTAGGAAAGGGGGAAACTCCTTTGAGGGATAAGATCGGTGGTCAATCGAACATGACCACCTCAAGTCATCGGAAGTACCCTCCAAGTACTCCGATCCACTTCCGTGCCACGGCCGTACCCTCTAATTACTCCGTCCGGCACAAAACTCCATTTTCCAGAAAACCATTTATAAAACCAAAACCTGACATTGGGCAATGTAGTGATCTCCACAACCGTCCATGACCGAGGACTCAACTTTTTGAATAGGTTTACACTCTGCAGAGGTTGTACACTTTACCCACACCATTCGATAAATTCGCCGGGATACCACCACGGACCGTCATACCTAAGTATGCGGGGTTCGGATAATCAATCGAAGCCCTCTATCTATCTACCTTAGTATGGGTGCCTACCCTGTGGAGTTTACCTCCCCGGCATGCCCCGACAGTACCTCCTGGCGCCACGGCGGAAGAACCCAAGTGTCTTCCGGCCGGATAAATCCCGAAGGATCCCGATTTACTATTGCCCATGAACATGCGGCAACCCGGATTCCGGGGTCCTATAAACCCTTATATAGTGTGAGGCTCCCCGCACTAAAGCAGATAAACTTCAAACTAAGCCCCGTCCCATACCGGGGTAATGTGGTTGCACGGGGGTAATTGCTTCGAGCGACTACAAAGAAACACCAATGCCTTTTTCTAAATCCACCAACACCTTCTTCCATATCCCAAGTTCCCATTTGTCCCGAAATCATTTAGAAAACATTTCAGTGGAGTAGATACTACTCCAAGGTTTTCGCAACCATTTTCAAAACTTTTCCGGGAGTTTTTCCCATCCTAGAGTTTTTGGCTCCACTACAAGTTTTTCCAAAGACTTTGATGCTAATCATCGAGTCTCTACTTTCAGGGGTATTGAGTAGGTGCCAAAGGTGTCATCCTTCATAGATGATAACAAATTGACTTGTGGAGCTAAGTCGCCAACTATTGCTATTTAGGGAGTAATAGCAATATATGAAAATCAATGCATAATAATGGAAACAAGAGTAGAACAATGTATAGTGACTTAATAGGATTCAGATATGCAACAAGTAGATGGCTTGCCTTGGTTGGCTTGTCCCTGATCACCCTCCTCCTGATACTCAAACACTTCACCCTCCTCCGCACAGTCGTCGTTCGATTCTATCGCCGGAAAAAGAAACGACAACACACACAATGAGCATTCATGCATACATGGACCCTATTTAAGGCAACATCACACAACTCAAGCATTGAGTATCAAAAGTAAACAAGTTTAGATATCTGAACCAATATCTATTTTAAAAAGGAATGAATCACCACAATAAATACAAATCAATCCTAGTTGTATGATAATACCTATTCACAAGCAAACACCTTGCATGCACCATGGTAATTTCAAATCGTAGCACCCAACACACTTACAGGTAGTTAACAACATTACAAGAACAACACATTTGGAATCAAACTAAAATAATATAAAGGTGATTTAATATGGATTTACTAATTCTAGGAATCACTAGAATAGGGAAATAATCCCCTAAAATAATCTGTAAGTCCTAAAATCCTACCAGAGGCCATTCTGGATAGCTACTGGAACTACCAACACAACAGAAGTGGAATCATTCAAAACTAAGTAATATTCTGCACACAATAATTAATTCTATGCAGAAATCTAGTATCACTAAAATAATTCTTGCAGGCAATGTATAGCTCCTAAATTAGCAAATCCAATTTCTATTACTCAACAATTCAGTAGGGTACCAGTGAAAATTGGAATTACCAATTTTCATTATACAGAACATCAGATTTGCATATATGGGTGAAAAAAAATAGATCTACTCTATTTAATCCTCAGATAATATTTAGGGTCCTAAAAATCACACATGTAGTACCAGGGGATAGACAATATTGCACAGATCACAGAAAAATTTGAATCATAATTTTCTGAGGTCCACAAGATTTTCAAATCGATTTTATTTGCAGCATTCAAATAACAAATAGAAATAGCACAGGAAAAAAAGAAACAGGCCGGATCTGGCCTGGCTCGGCCAGATCTGGGCCGGATCGGCCCGATGCTTCGCCGGCGAGCCCAGCTGCGACCGAAAGGGTACGGGCTACCCCTGGCTGTCCGATTAGACGGTGATCGATGGCCAGAGGTCATCGTCCACGCGTGGCTCTGCATGCATGCGAGCAAACCCTAGCGGGGTCGGGGAGGGTAGCCAGAGGCTCACCGAGGGCGTCTGGAGTCCGGCGAGGTTGGGGATCGGTGGCGAAGGTGTTCAGAAAGGTGTCGCGGGGGTTCTGGCTTGCATGCAGGGCATGCGGTGCTCGCAGTGACGCCGACGTCGCCGGTTTGCGTCCAGGCAAGTGGTGGCGGCGATGGTGGCTACAGATCCCTGCAAGGCACGAGGTGCAGGGTGAGATCAAGGCGAGGATAGCGAGCTTGGGAACCAGAGAGAGAATAGGAAGAATGGCCGGGTCGCCGGCAACCTCTACCCTCGCCGTCGACGATCTACCCGAGGACCTCGAGCTCCCCAATGGCGGCTTCTCCTCGGCAGAGCGTCGGCGAGCTCCAGAAGAGGTGAGGGGAGTGGAGAGGGGCAAATGGGCGACAGCGGAGAGAATGAAGGGGTCCAGGGGTTTTTATTCGGCTGCTGTGAGCTCGGACCACGGTGGTTGATGTCTACGCACGCGTATGTTCTTGTAGACAGTGTTGGGCCTCCAAGTGCAGAGGTTTGTAGAATAGCAGCAAGTTTTCCTTAAGTGGATCACCCAAGGTTTATCAAACTCAGGGAGGAAGAGGTCAAAGCTATCCCTCTCAAGCAACCCTGCAATTACGATACAGAAAGTCTCTTGTGTCCCCAACACACCCAATACACTTGTCAGATGTATAGGTGCACTAGTTCGGCGAAGAGATAGTGAAATACAAGTAGTATAGATGATTATAAGTAGTAAATGCAATCTGGAATAAAAATGGCAGCAAGCAAACAAGTAACAAAACAGCAAGTAAATGGTGTGCAAAGCTTGGAAATAAGGCCTAGGGATCATACTTTCACTAGTGGACACACTCCCAACAAATATAACATAATTGAACCAATAGATACTATCATCAATATGCAACTCAAAATAGTTCTCCAATGGAAAACATACAATAATCATGCGTAGGGCTACGAAGCACTCCTTAAATTCCATATGTACCCAAACTAGATTGTCTCACACTATCACCGTGAACGCACTAGATGGTTCCAACAAATACCACATTCATAGAGACATTAACCAAAAAGATACACATAATGCACACACTAGTCACCTTTACACCATGATACGAGGTATCTCCGGAGAGTACAATAATTAAGCATAGGAGTTGCATAACATCTGAATAATAACATCTACCAATTCAACTAAGTACAAAGCTCATGATCATATAAAGATCACATCATGGGAGAGAGAGGTGAACCACATAGCTACCGGTAGAGCCCTCAGCCCCGGGGATGAACTACTCCCTCCTCATCATAGGAGACAGCAAGGTTGATGGAGATGGCGGTGAGGTCGATGGAGACGGCGGAAACGGCGATGGAGACCGATGGAGATGGCTCTAGGGGCACTTCCCCATCCCGGCAGGGTGCCGGAATAGAGACTTCTGTCCCCTGAAATTCATCGGTGGCGGAGCTACGAAACTCTTTCTGGAAATTTGCCGACTCCTCTAGGGTTTTCCGTCCCGAGGCTTTATATAGGCGAAGGGGCATCGTCAGGGGGCTGCCAGGGTGCTCTCACACATAGGGGGTGCGGCCAGGGGCTGGGCCGCGCTGCCCTGGTGTGAGGCTGGCCCCTGGCCCCCCTCCGGCTCTCTTTCGGTCCTCGTCCTTCATCCGGGAAAATTAGGAGTTCTGGAACTTGTTTCGTCCAATTTCGAGAATATTTCCTGTGTAGCTTTTCTGAAACACAAAAACAGCAGAAAACAGGGAACTGGCACTGTGCATCTTGTCAATAGGTTAGTTCCGGAAATCGCATAAAAAAGCCACGAAGTGTAACGAAACACAAGGCAAATGGTGTAAAAACAAGCATGGAGCATAAAAAATTATAGATACGTTTGAGACGTATCAACATCCCCAAGCTTAACTCCTGCTTGTCTTCGAGTAGATAAGTGATAACAAAAGAAATAATTTTTGAGGTGACATGCACCTACACAATGTGGGGACCCGGATTACCCATCCGGAATACCCGATATGCATACAATTCACGATCCCATGATCAGTGTGTCGTGAATCCACATATCCGAGTTGATAACAGAATCACATCATCCATTACAGTACCGAACATTATACTTACAATTGGTCACATGACCAAGCATGATATTGCCACGCAGGGCAAGTCTACAATTAAGCAGCGGATACCCAGCAGCGTTGATGACCCACGTCATGCCTACTACCCTACAGGCAACTGACTGGGAGACGTTCCTAGTTCGCACCAGCTTCATCGTAACCATCTTCACCTTCCTTGTAACCTTCTTCGTAGTCTGACCAAGTTAATAGCCAGGGACAAAGCCGTGAGTACATTTGAATTGTACTCGCAAACCATCTAAAGGGGAGAGAACAGTATGCATTCTGGCTGTAGCAAGGAGAAAGGCTCTAGTCTAGTTTACCCTATCTAGTCAATTTCTCGTGTCGATATAGCATGTCTTATGACATTTCTATATCCTTATTAAAGAAACTTTTGGAAAACCTTTTTATTGAAATCTCTAGGAAAGGGGGAAACTCGTTTGATTTTCAAGAGAGAGTCGATGGTCAATCAAACATGACCACGCTCCTGTATAGAACCAGGTCAATCACACATGACCATCTCCATTCCCTCGGCAGTACCCTGCAAGTACTCCGAACCATATCCGTGCCACGGCAGTACCCTCCGAGTACTTCATCCGGCACCTTTCTCCACTTTTCCGAAAATATTTTTGTAAAACCAAAACTTGACATTGGGTTAGGCAACAGCCAGTTCAACCGTCCATGACCGAGGACTCGGCTATTCGAATAGATTTACACTCTGCAGAGGTTGTACACTTTACCCACACCATCCGAATACTCATCGTGTGGGCATCATCCCCGCATAGCATCCTATGCCACGACAAGCACCCGATCAGAGCCTTCCATTCATCCACCTTAGTACGGGTGCCTCCCCTGTGGAGTATTCATCCCCGGCAAACCCTGGCCGTCTACCTCCGTCGAGCATAGTTCCAGTGCCACGGCGGGAGAAACCCAAGTGTCTTCCGGGCGGGTAGCCAATTGGCGGGCCCGCTACACTGTTGCCCACCACTTGCGACAACCCGGATTCTGGGGTCCTCCAGACCCTTATATATTATGAGGCTCCCCGCACTAAAGCAAATAAACTTCGGGCTAAGCCCCGTCCCATACCAGGGTAATGTGGTTGCACGGATTAATTGCCCCGGGTGAGTACATAATCACCAATGTCTTTTCTTTTAAAACCACAACTCCTTTTTACTCCATGTCCAACTTTATTTGTCCAAAACCATTTTTGAAAACATCTCAGTGGAGTAGATACTACTCCAAGGTTTTCGAAAGCATTTTCGAAACTTTCTTTGAGTGTTCCCATCCTAGAGTTTTTGGCTCCACTAGAAGTTTCCCAAAGGCTTTGCTGCTAATCAACAAGCCACTATTGCAAGGGTAAAGAATAGGTGTTCAAAGGGGTCATCTCGAAGGATGATACAAACTGGCTTGCGGAGCTTGAGCCAACAAATACTTGCTACGAGGACGATAGCAATGTAAGAACATGCAATTTGATAAACCTTTATGATACATGCAGAGTAAGTGAATAGGATTCAGATATGCATCAAGTATAGATGGCTTGCCTTGAGTGGCTTGTCCCTGGTTCTTTTCTCTTGATACTCAAAGTCTTCTCCCTCCTCGGTACACTCCTCGTTCGATTCTACCGCCGAAAAAAATAAAAGCACACAATAAACATACATGCATCCACAATTCACAAGCATTTCAGCACTCATATCACACCAGCATAGAGTATCAGAAACAAACATGTTTAGAAAACAATCAATGTCTTTAAAGTTTCTTAATCAGCAATTTATCCCTATTAGAAATAGGGTTTTCTATTTGATGTGATCACAACTACTTAGCAACCAAAGCAAGCATGCAGGCAATCAAATGGATCAAACAGCATACCTAGCATACTTGCAGGTTGACAACAATCTTAAGAACCTAACAAAGTTGGATTCATTGAAAAACAATTTAGGGTTGATTTCCTATGAATAAATCAATAGGAGATAATACTAGCACACCAAAATAATCCTCAGATATTCTCTGAGTCTCAGAAAAATATGAGGTAAAGTGCTCTAGAAAGCTCTTCCAAATCAAAATCCAACAAAGTTGGATTCAACACAAAATTCCCTTTTTATTGGAAGTGGTGATTTTCCTAAGATTAATTACACTCTATGCCATTTTAATTACTACTGTAAGAATAAAAGCCATAAAATAGCAAAACTAGTTCCTATAGGTTCACAGTACAGTAAGGCACCACTGAGAATTGGAAACACACATTTTCAATTTACAAAACACCACATTTGGATTTTTGATTGAAAGGAGGGCTGATTTGCTAGTTAAAATAAATATATTTATGCAGTGATTCAAATGGAGTGGGGCCAGTGGTGTTAGATAGATATTTAAACAAGGATCTTATAGAAACTTGATTCAGGTAATTTGGCCCCATACTTTATTTTCTGCAAATTTTCAAAGTTGCAGATCTGTTGAAAAAGGATTACAGATTCTTTTCTAAAAAAAAGATTAGTGGGCTAGAACCAGGCAGACCTGGGCCGATCCGCTAGGACCCAGCCCATTCCGCCTGAGCGCGCGCGGGAGGGGGATTCAAAACGGGCTGACAGCTGGGCTCCGCCGGTCAGTGGGCGACGAAGGCCGAACCGGTACGGGCTGATGCTGGCCGCCCGATTAAAACGAGATCGACGGCGCAGGGCCATCGTCCTCCCCGCGACAGACACACGCGAGAGGAAACCCTAGCCTTTGCAGAGACCACGTGAGGGCTCACCTAGGGCGGCTGCATGTCGTCGGAGGGGTGTCGGGGCAAAGGCGGTTGGTCGACTCGGCCAGGGGAAGGTTCTGGTTTGGTCTCCCGAGCTCCAGGTCGTCGGCTTCGTCGAGGCCGAGCGCGTCCAGCATGGGATGGACGCGGCAGTTTCTGGCGCCCCTAAGACAAGATGAAGGAACGATTAGATGGTCCTTAATAAGGGGATCTCGATGGTGCAAACAGGGAGAGGAGAGAGTGACAGAAACGATGGCAGCATCCACTTCTTCGTTTTGGCTGCTAAGAGGAAATCGTGCTCCCTGCAGCTCTAGGCTAGAAGAGACTTTGAAGGTGGTCTCTGGATGAACAGGAGAGGAGTGGGGAGCATAATGATGGGCGGTAGCTGGCTTTGGGCTCGGATGCGCATTTTATCTGACGGGATCTGACGATGGTGCGCTCGGTACAGGGCGGGTGTCGTGCTCGCCATTGGCAAAAACGGCGGTGCAGTGTGATGCGGTGCTGTGGACATGGTCTATAAGAGGTAGAGATAGCGAGCGGTGAGGGCTGAAACGGGCAGGAAGGGCGGAATCAAGTTGGCAACTGCAAGTGTTCGATAGTGGTCACGGGCGGTGTGGAGTACGAACGTACACCTTGTGTGCAGGTAGGGGGTTCTGGTGCATTGCCGTGCTATTGCACGTGGAGTGGAGAGGGTTTAGGATGCTGCACGGCTCGGAACGCGGTGCGCGTCCACCCGGTCGTGGGCACGGAGTGGGCGGCGCGATGGGGCGTGATTGGCTAGGTTCTGGGCGCGGGTACCATGTCTGCGGGGTTGCAGGGTCACAAGGGAGGCTGATGGCGCGTTTTCAGAGGCTGTCTCGGCTTCCTCCTTCCTGACCAAGCCAGCACGGTCACGGGAAGACATGGACAGAGAGAGAGCTGGGAGGAGCGTAGCTTGAGCTGCTGAGGTGTGGGGGCGGGCTACTGAGCTGGAGGGGTGCTGCTTCTCTGATTGGGGGTTGATGGGAGGAGAGGGTGGAGTGAGAGAGAGATGAGATCTTTGCAAGATCTTGCAAGGTCGGTTTGCCACGAGATCCTCCAACCACGTGGGACAAACAGGTCACTGTAGCAATGCACAAGTTGCAGAAATTTCAGAGGGGTGCTGGTATTCTGTGTACTACTCCTTTGATCAAAAACAACAAAGAAAAGGGAGAGAGAGGAAGGTAGGCTTGATTGGGATATAGACACCTACAAGATTTTGAGAATTGCAAGAGATGTGTAGATGGCGTGGGCAGGGTTCATTGATGAGAGTAAAGCATAGATGAGGGTGAAGTAGTATGCTAAGTGGCATGATTCTTGATCATCAATTTATTTTTAAATTACAACAAGGATGAGATGATAAGAATTAGATAGCAAAGGATTTATTTGGAACTAAGACTTTGAATCCTATGGAAAAGCAACTCAAAATTATACAAATAATAATTTTCTCAAACCATTCCTTCTATTAAGTGGACCCTGGATAATTCAAGATTTAAATAGATTAGCTAGGGAGGGAGGATATTGTATGTGCTGATTCAAAATTGGGATTTTGAATTTTTAATAGAAGTACACATTCACATGCGATAATGGTCTAGAGTATTGGTGTTGATGCTAAGCATGGCATAGCTAAGATTGGATAGCCTTTGGATTTAAAATAGATCACCAAAGTTTGATTTTTGAAATTGGCCAAAACTTGATGAGGAGAAAAAGATGCATGAAATAACATTTTCCAAATTCTAGAAGAGAGGAAATGAATTTATTGGGAGATTTTATAATGAGTGCTAACAAATTGCCAAGAGGAACAATGGAAACTAGAAAGTGATATCAGTTTTGACTAGGGTGCAAAACCTAGTCACATAAATAGGTGGCATGCTTCAAAATGCACATGCAAGTGCATAGATAGTTAGAGTAGATCAAAAGGAATAGGAATGGGTCAAAGAATGGTCTCTGAACAATTTATTTCGGATTCTAGAAGGGTGAGCAAAAGTGCATATGATAATAGTCAAATGGTCAGTGATTTGATTAGGGTCAGAAACAGGATTAGAGCAAGTATCAGATGACCTCAAATGGCTAGGTGGCAATGGAAAGAATGGAAGATCACATGCCAAATATGAATTCTAGGAAGGTACATTGCCATGGATAGAATAGATGAGCTTAATATAGGTGTTGGAAAATTGAATCTGTTAACAGACACTAAGATAGTCTACACACTAGGTGTTTGATAAAATGACTGCAAGAAAATATTTTGTGATAACTGAGAGGAGCCTTCTAAGATGGGATGTAGATGATTCTAATAACACCAGGGGTGCTTTCCTTGGGCTATTTTTGATTAGTTTTAAGATTCCTCAAAATGGGGCTCCTAATGTCTCATGATAAGACTAAGACATTAGAGTTAGGGATTCAGGATTGAGAGGAAAACGACAAGATGGGTTTTATTTGAAAGATAGATTGAGAATAACCTACATGGGACAAAAATATAAATTGGTGGGTGTTGAAAGGGGGTTAGGCCACAGGCCTATCTAGGGATCACAACTACACACAAACAACACATCACAGTCAACAAAGTCACACAAAGTCAACTCACCACACAAGTTCAATCATTTGCAGCTAATCTAGCATCACCAGAAACAATGATTGAACCAGTGCTCAATGATGATCATGCCATGGTCAAGTAGAAAAGAGTTTCAAATAAAGGAGTAGAGCTTTTGTAGAGTTTTCAAAAACTAGGGGAGACATAGCAACTCCTTTTAAAAGTTTTTCTTAAAGGTGTTCGAAATCCTTTTATAAATATCAACAAAATAAAGGTTTGTAAGATAGAGGGACCACTCTACTTTGTAGGTCCAGATAATTTTGTAAATACTTAGTTTTGATAAAAGCTTTGTCTCAAAAATAAATCTTGGCTCTTGTCTTGGTCAAATAGGATAATTTATAAAAGGAGAGGTTGCCAAGATAATGTTTTTGGGATAATAGCTAGAAGCATAAATAAAGGCATGATCACAAGGGCACAAGGATTGTATTGGTTCACGATAGTGTTCAACAAGCAACTCAAACAGACATCATTAACATAACAACAAAGACAAACAAACAAGAAATAGTACTTCCCGAGGTTTGCACAAAAAGTTTTTGTTGGCCCTCATTTTTGCATTACCAAAATCAGCTTAAACCGGGTTACAAAAAGTGGGGTGTTACAGCTCTTCCCCCCTTAAACAGAATCTTGTCCCGAGATTCCTAAGTGTGGTACTAGAGAGGTGAAGAGACTAGGTTAGATTTAGACTTCGAAAGGTTGCTCTTCCAACTTTTTGATGATACTTTGAATGGTTGCTCTTCCAAACCATCGGTGATACTTTGAGTTGCAACAAAGACTTTCTTTTGCCAAAGGTGTAGATCATCTTCAGTTGCTGAAGTTGATGGCTGAAGAGTTGATGTTGCCAAAACTATCTAGTCAAAACCTTGTCGGGACATTTTTAAGGTTAGCGGGGTTAGGCTATCTAGTATGCCCAAAAATATTCTTCGAGAGTCCGAAGGTTTTCAGCTCGCAAATTGAGGTCTTGAAGAGTAGAGGCTTCTCGGGTAGCTTTTGTTGTCTTGGGGGTTGTCGCTTCCTTCGTGTGGATTGATGGAGTCTTCAATTCTTGGTGTTGCGTCTGGAAGCTTGATGTTGGTTTAGACCTTTAATCTTGAGCTTGCAGTCCTTTGAGGATGGTAGATAAGAGCATTTACGCTTCGATCTTGATAGGCACGTAAAATCTGTCGACTTTATTCCTCTAAGCTTCCTAACTACCAAGGCGAAGGTTAGCCCTAATAGAAACCATCCTTCTGGGTTTTCTTGTGATTGAGCTAAAAATGCTCTAGGTGGTAGAGCACCACCAATGGTGTCTTCCAGTAGTTAATGATCTGTTTCTTCTTGTCTTCGGGTTGCTGGAGACCATTGAAGATCTTCTTGATTCTCCTTATTTTTGTAGCCTAGAGGATCTTGAGGTATATTGGGATACCCTGAGTTGACTTCACCTTCCGAGAAATCTTCATGTGGATTTTTACTCGTGTCATAAGTCAGCTTTGGTTTCAAACCCGTCAAAATTTGAACGAGCGAGTGAGTTGGTTAGAAAAGTCTTCACTTCTTCCCGTTGCTACCTCCATTGGTATCTCCTAAATGTAGAGTCGGCGTTGATGGCTCGATTTTGGAGAGTCTTCACTCTTCCATTTGCTTGGTGGAGATGAAACACGTGAGTCTTCGGCTCCAAGTGGTGAAAACATGCTAAACTGCAGAAGTTAGGCTTGGCTTTGATACTATTATGCTCAATGTTAGTCGGCTTGTTAGAAGATTAGCAAGTGTCGGGGTGTTAAGAGAGTATCATCAATGTTAGGAAACTCTAGATTTAGGTTAGTTGATCCCGGTTAGTGAAGTCTTTGTCTTCTAGAAGCCTTCCTTAGTCCAAGCCGTCTATCTTCTGCTCCCTTGACGTTGTAGAGAGGCCTCGACGAAGCTTGAAACACGTAGCAAAATTTGTTGCTCCGGATCTTGTGGAGGTGTTGCGGGAAGAGTCATTACCCACCATTTTCAAGGTTAGAGTTAGCATCTTAATTTTACTCTATGAATGCTACTCGAGCGGACATAAGTAGATGAGAGCAAAAACACATTTTAGAGAGGTTTCCTATCCCCGGGTTTTACACACTAGAGGGTTTTTAGGGCCGAGAGGCCAAAAACAAGCACGAGCACAAAGTACCAACACACATTCAGGAAACACACATGACAACTGCAAACTCTATCAAGAATACACAAGGCAAACAACAAACAATTGCAGGAACCACACGAGGTACTTCAAGTACCAACGACACCTAACATCGCGCGATATTTGGGGTTAGTCCTATTCATCCTAGGGTCATGGTTGGCCATAGTTGTTGATGTCTTCATTCTCCTTGACTCTCGCTTCAGCAGAAACTTGATGGTAGTTGGTGGTGAAGTTGCAGTGTTGTAGAGACGTTGATGTTGACTTGGGAAGTGCAGTTTTGTGACTCTTCTTGTATCACATCACATGGTTGTGAGGTCTTCAGAGGGATTGCTGAAGTGTGCCCTTGGTGGCATACACGCCTGACAAACCTAATAAATACTAGTCAAGCAACTAAGTACTTGGTCCTTAGCGACTGCTAAAGTACAAGTCCAGGGAGGAACAAGGTCAAGTTCTTGACAGAGTTATTGGTGTCATCCAAGGGCAAAATATTTGTCAATATCCTTCTTCCTTTGCAGCTGGAGAGGTTTGAAGATGTCCTTCTGAAGTTTGCTCCATATTGTTTTGCTAAGTACCAGGTCTATTTGGGGACATCGTCCAACATGTAGTTTTGAAGAAGATGAGACAGATGGAGTAATAGACTTCAAACATCTTTGAAAACTAGAGAGATAAGATTAGAAGTTTTGAAGAGGTGAGAAAGGTATAAGCCATACTATTGGCTACTTAGAAGAAATAACCTTTGCAAATAGTTTTTAGCAAAATATCACTTTCCTATCTAACGCCTATGCTAACTAAGGTCTCCTACAGTCAGGATGGCTCTGATACCAACTCTGTGGGGGCCCCGGATTACCCATCCGGAATACCCGATATGCATACAATTCACGATCCCATGATCAGTGTGTCATGAATCCACATATCCGAGTTGATAACAGAATCACATCATCCATTACAGTACCGAACATTATACTTACAATTGGTCACATGACCAAGCATGATATTGCCACGTAGGGCAAGTCTACAATTAAGCAACGGATACCCAGCAGCGTTGATGACCCACGTCATGCCTACTACCCTACAGGCAACTGACTGGGAGACGTTCCTAGTTCGCACCAGCTTCATCGTAACCATCTTCACCTTCCTTGTAACCTTCTTCGTAGTCTGACCAAGTTAATAGCCAGGGACAAAGCCGTGAGTACATTTGAATTGTACTCGCAAACCATCTAAAGGGGAGAGAACAGTATGCATTCTGGCTGTAGCAAGGAGAAAGGCTCTAGTCTAGTTTACCCTATCTAGTCAATTTCTCGTGTCGATATAGCATGTCTTATGACATTTCTATATCCTTATTAAAGAAACTTTTGGAAAACCTTTTTATTGAAATCTCTAGGAAAGGGGGAAACTCGTTTGATTTTCAAGAGAGAGTCGATGGTCAATCAAACATGACCACGCTCCTATATAGAACCAGGTCAATCACACATGACCATCTCCATTCCCTCGGCAGTACCCTGCAAGTACTTCGAAACATATCCGTGCCACGGCAGTACTGATACGTCTCAAACGTATCTATAATTTTTGATGCTCCATGCTTGTTTTTACACCATTTGCCTATTGTTTCATTACACTTAGTGGCATTTTTATACATTTTCCGGAACTAACCTATTAACAAGTGCCACAGTGCCAGTTTCCTGTTTTCTGCTGTTTTTGTGTTTCAGAAGTGATACACAGGAAATATTCTCGGAATTGGACGAAACAAGTTCCTGAAGTCATATTTCACCGGGGAGCTCCCAAACATCCGAAAACCTGACGGAGGGGGGCCACGTGGCCCCCACACACAGGGGCGGCGCGGCCTGGCCCCTGGCCGCGCCAGCCCCGTGTGAGGCCGCGTGGCTCCACCTCTGACAGCCCCCCTTCGCCTATATATACCCCCTGACGAGAAAAACCTAAGGGCCCGATCAGTTTTCCAGAATACATCGCGATCCGCTGCCGCCGTCGACCCGAAGATCGGGAGGGTCCAGAAGCTCTTCCTGGCACCCTACCGGAGAGGGGAATCGCCACCGGAGGTCTTCTTCATCGCCATGCTTGCCTCCGGAGCGATGAGTGAGTAGTCTACCTTGGACTATGGGTCCATAGCAGTAGCTAGATGGTTGTCTTCTCCACCATGTGCTTCATGTTTAGATCTCATGAGCTGCCCTACATGATTGAGATCACTGTTATGTAATTCTATGATGTTGGTTTGTTGGGATCCGATGAATATTGGTGTTTATGATTAAGTTGCTGTACTGAATTATATCTTTTGTTATCTCTATGTTGTTTATGATCTTGCATGCTCTCCGTTGTTAGTAGCTATCTTGGCCGAGTAGTTGCTAGTGACTCCAAGAGGGGGTATTTATGCTCGATAGTGGGTTCATGCCTCTATTTCACCTGGGGGAGTGACAGAAACCTCTAAGGTGGTAGATGTGCTGTTGCTACTAGGGAGAAAACAACATTCATATGCTCAAGGGCATATGCTTTGTTTACATTACACACTTTGCTTAATGCAATTATCTGGTTTTTTTTTTGAACCTAGAGACTGTGAGGCAAAAGCCCCACAGCAAATTTATTCAACTTATAAATCAAAAACAACTGTACAACAAAATTACAAATACCCACCTAGGGTAACCCATGAATCCAATCTAAAAGAGCCTGTTTGTACTTTGCTTTTATTCTATACTGCAGCAAAGAAATATCATGTATAAACTTTCCCCTCCACTTAGTGAAAGAGGGACTCTCCCCTCTGAAGACTTTACCATTCCTAACTAGCCAAATATTCCTACAAGCCGCCATAATCACCTCCATGAAAAAAGGTTTAGCAAAGCTCACACGAGCTGCGGACACAATAGTCTGCATATCATGATGCTGTATCCAATCAACCTGCAGATAGTTCCAAACTCTTCTGCTGAAGTTGCACTCAAAGAAAAGGTGAATTCTGTCCTCATACAAATGAGCAGGACATAATTCACAATGAACATCCTCAGTTACCTTCCAATGCCTGCGTTGCAAAAGATCTCTAGTATTCAATCTATCAGACAGAAGAAGCCAAGTAAAGCATTTAACTCTCATAGTGCAGCAAGACTTCCACAGCCATCTATAGACTTGAGGAACTTGAATATGAGAGTGGATATGGTTATAAAAATTGGCAGCAGTATAATTCGGACCCCAACAGAAAGACCAAGAATCCCACTCAGATGATAGAGGATTATTCTGCATAATGCTTTGCAGCTCACCCAACTCCTCATAAGCCTGCACCGACATAGGCAAATAGAACAAGCTTGCAATGTCCTCCTCCTCATACACCATGCTAGCTGACATGGACTCTCATAATGCAATTATCTGTTGTTTGCAACTTAATACTTTCGGGGTGTTCGGATGATATCCCTGGGGGTGGATTATTAGTCATAGATGCAGTTGGATGGCGGTCTATGTATTTTGTTGTAATGCCCAGAGTAAATCTCATAGTGATCTTCTTGACATATCACGTTATCTTTATTCTATCAATTGCCCAACTGTAATTTGTTTACCCAGCATGTTATTTTATCTATGGAGAGACACCACTAGTGAACTGTGGACCCCGGTCCTATTTTAATCATATTGCAATCACCTGTTTACTTTTCCGCACTGTTTACTTTACTCGCATATTACTATTGTTTTCCACTCGATACACTCATAACCTTTGTTTCAAGCAAACCGGTGAGATTGACAACCTCATCGCAAGTTGGGAGCAAAGTATTTGTCTGTGTGTGTGCAGGTTCCATAACACCTTCAGTCGTCGCCGTCTCTCCTCTCCTGATCGATAAACCTTGGTTTCTTAACTGAGGGAAAACTAGCCGCTACACTCATCATACCTTCCTCTTGGGGTTCCCAACGGGCTGGTCATTCACCACGCACAAGGACTTACTGCTCCCACGTCAACAAATGCCACAGCTCTTTTCTGGCGCCATCACCGAGTAGCAGCTTCTTTTCTGGCGCCATTGCTGGGGAGGAGAAACTCCTACATCAACTATATCTTCCCCCCCCCCCCGTCAATTCGGCCCCATCAATTCTTTTCTGGCGCCGTTGCCGGGGAGGAAGAGAAGACTTCTGCGAGGGGAGTTTTCGCACACACATTCTTTACTTTGTTATTGTTTTGCTTTATTTTATTTACTTTACCTGCATTGCTTTTTATCAAAAACCCAAAAAAATTAGAATCCTTGGTAGCTGTTTTTACTTGCTTGCTTTAGTTTACTATGTCTAGTTCCGTTGCTACTACTATGTCCCCCGAGGACATGATTTTCACTTTTAAGCAAAAGGATGAGGAAAGTTTTAAGGAAGCTTGGTCTAGGATTTATGATTGGTATGAAAAAACTAAACCTAAAATGACTTTGAGTTTGCTTCTTAGTAGTTTTTACTTTGGACTTTCTCTTCGTTATAGATATGCTTTGGATGCTACTTCTGAAGGAGATTTCCTTCATAGTGATGGAGATCAAGCCTTCAATACTATAAAAAAGTTGATCACAATTTATAGCATGCCAACCTATTTTGATTCCTCTCTTGTGTGCATTTTTAATAGACTTAATACTCTTGAGGCTCGCACTGCTAGTTTGAATTCCTGCTACAATACTTTGCGCCAGCATTTTGATTATGTGCCAATAAATTCTGAACCTTCGAGTTGGAATCCTACAATAAAAATCACCATTAATGGTGAAACTTTTCATGCTCGTTGTGATATTATGTCTGAATTTTGTCTTATGCCAAAGAGTGTCTATGAATCTTTGAGCCTTTGGAAGCTTTCTGAGGGGGGAGAAGAAATTTCTCTTACTAACAATGCCACTATATTTCCCCTTGGAATTGCTGAAGGAGTCTTTACAAAAGTCCTAGGAAGAATGATGTCTACTGATTATCTTGTTATTGAATGTGTAGAGAAAGGACAAATCACACTTGGAAGATCCCTCTTGAAGCTCTTGGGCGCCGTCATCGACGTGGGAAAAGGCAATATAACATTCACCACTCCACCTTGCAATAACCATGTCTTTCCTAAAATCAAGAGCAAAGGTGAGAAAGCAAGACGTAAGGCACGCGCTGATCCTAGCACTTCATCTATTGATATTACTTGATTCGCAATTTTCTGCGCCTAGCTCAAAGGCGTTAAAGAAAAGCACTCTTGGGAGATAACCCATTGTTTACTTTTCAGTACTTTTTCTTTTATTTGAGTCTTGGAAGTCATTACTACAGTAATGACCGCTCCTTATCTTGTTTATTTCGTTTTTGTGCCAAGAGAAGCCTCTAATTTGAGCGAGGTAAAGATTTGGGGTTATTGCTGTCCTGAAACTGTTTTCGGTGCTGCACCGTAAAAATTCGTATAAATTCTCTGTTTATCTTTTGGACCTGCGATTTCTTGTTCATATGCCCCAGGTTATATCCAAACTTTTCTTAGTTGAACACTTTTTTATTTGAGCAACAGAAAATCCCTCAAAAATTCATCCTTTGTCAGCTGTTCTATTTTGACAGATTTCTGCCAATATTTGTTTTTGCCACTTTATCGCTTTCTTTTGAGTTCTTTTTTATCATGGAACTTTTTGGGAAGTTGCTACAGTAGTATATACTTTATATGTGGTGGTTTTGAGTTTAAACCTGAAGCTAAAGGAGGTTGAATATATTTTATGCTTACACTAATGTTGCTAATAGAATTGTGTTTAGTTTTGTATGAAGGAAGTTTTCAAGTGTAGGGATTGGAGAATGATGAGATGAGTTGAAGAATGGACAAAAGCTCAAGCTTGGGGATGCCCATGCATCACCCAAAGAAATATCCAAGAAGTACAAGCGTCAAAGCTTGGGGATGCCCCCGAGGCACCCCCTCTTCATCGGCAAAAATCAGGTCACCTTTCAAAACACTATATTTTTATTGCTTCATGCACTATGTGTTTTTCTTGGAGCGTCAGTTGTTTTAGTTTTCTTAGTTTGTTTAGTTTGTTTGTTTGCTGCAATAAATGGTTGGACCCCAACAAATTTTCCTTTGGAGGAGATGTACTCATTTTCATTTGCAAAGAATGCTCTAGTTTTCACTCTTATTCAAAATCGAGCATTCTACTTTTTCTGCTACTGCTTTTGGTTTTCGTTTTCGCCTTGATTTGCGTTCAGATCTTGTCATATCTTTTCATCAAGGTGTATTTTTGCCTCTGATCTTTATTGGTTTTCATCAAAAGAGGTGTTTATAAAAATTTCAAATGGTGTTGGAAAAGAGAAAAAGCTTTGTGCAAAATAGTGGTACAAGAAGGAGCTTGTGTAGACTGCGGCTTAGGCTTTTTCATGTCATGCTTGATGTCTTTTTGATAGTATGCTTAGTGGTTTTGCTGTAGCATGACTTGTCTCAAATAACTGAGATTGCTTAATGAGCCTTTGAAAAAATCATGCGTTGTTTTTATTGTATGGAAGCATTATTTTGGTTTTCTCCTTGATGCTTTATTTGGGTTGACTTGGCGCATGCTCACACATGTTAGACTCTTACAAAGTCACCATTAGCCTTCATGATCATTTAGTTTTTGACTTTTGATGCCATCTTATGCTTCTTTTAATGTCGCTTTGTCGCTTTGCATGATTATGGCCATTATTGCTCTCTTAGTCGGTCGCTCCCAGTCTTTTGCTAGCCCTCACCTTGTACTGAGTATGAGCTCTACTCGTGCATCCAACTCCTAAAAGCCAAAGTTTTCCAAAGTGTCCACCATACATACCTACTAGCAATTTGCTATTCCAAGTAAATTTGACTTGCTTTTATATTCTCTTCAAATTAAACTCTTACCAGTGTTATGCGAAATTCGGTCAGTAAAGCTCTCACGAACCGGAAGGCACACTTTACTTTTTCCTGTTCTAAAATTTTGACATTGTGGTATTTTATGTTGAGTTGTTATGCTTGCAAGTTGTAAGTTGGATTCTAGCCCAGCCATGCTGTCATGGGGCAAGCTTTCAACATTGCACTTCTTATTTTAGTTGATATCGTGATCTTTTGTTTATGGATGCCCGCTGTGTGAAATGAATTGGGAAACTTGTGAGGATCATGGAGTTTTTATATGTGTTAGGGAAACGCCGGGCTGCCAATCTAAGCCATGCATAATTCATGGTGGAAATTTGCAGCATACCCATGGTGAACATTCGACGACGCATCTCACAATAAAAAGCTAAACAATATAGCAAATAAAAGAGATGTCGAGGTGTTCATTGTCTGCTTGTCCTATCATTTTGGTGTGGGCTTGTTCCATGTCATCGGGCACGGAGGTACCCCATTGGCGGTTCTCAATGATATGCATATACTTACAATGACAAGAGCCTTGCTTGGGACTCTAAGTAAATTAGCATGGTTTGGGTACTCGTATTCACGGGACACGAGGTTTTCAACTTATGATTTGTCAAGCATATGCATCATAACTGTTCTCGCATTAACTTTAAACATTCAAGATGCTTATGATGGGGGCAATGAGAGCTCAAAGCCGGTAAGTACCATAATTTTTGAAGGTTATAAAACTTGCAATCACTGCTTCCCTCTGCGAAGGGCCTTTCTTTTACTTTTATGTTGAGTCACCACCTTCTTTCTTTATGCACCATTAAGAGAGCATAGTTGTCATTCTTAGTGTGATATGCATTGTCCCAAGGTTCATTGATTGACTCATGATGATTGGTTTCACTTGTTCTTAAATTATTTGTATCTAGTCGCCCTCTTAAACTTTGAGGTGTCCTATGCATTTATGTTTTGCTCTCTTTGAAGGACAAGCTGAAAACCTTTTGTATGTTTTTCCTTATGATTTGAACACACGTTTGACTTTCATTGTTTCATTATCATGATCTTTTGTTTGTGTTCATTTGCATGTTTACAACATGGTTGCTAAGTTTCTTATTGTCATGATTATATCTTTCATGCCCATGTTTAAGTTCTATTGATCCCAGCTCATCAATGCTTACATATATGATCAAGATTGTGTAGGTGCATGTCACCTCAAAAATTATTCTTTTGTTATCACTTACCTACTCGAGGACGAGCAGGAGTTAAGCTTGGGGATGCTTGATACGTCTCAAACGTATCTATAATTTTTGATGCTCCATGCTTGTTTTTACACCATTTGCCTATTGTTTCGTTACACTTAGTGGCATTTTTATACATTTTCCGGAACTAACCTATTAACAAGTGCCACAGTGCCAGTTTCCTGTTTTCTGCTGTTTTTGTGTTTCAGAAGTGATACACAGGAAATATTCTCGGAATTGGACGAAACAAGTTCCTGAAGTCATATTTCACCGGGGAGCTCCCAAACATCCGAAGACCTGACGGAGGGGGGCCACGTGGCCCCCACACACAGGGGCGGCGCGGCCTGGCCCCTGGCCGCGCCAGCCCCGTGTGAGGCCGCGTGGCTCCACCTCTGACAGCCCCCCTTCTCCTATATATACCCCCTGACGAGAAAAACCTAAGGGCCCGATCAGTTTTCCAGAATACATCGCGATCCGCCGCCGCCGTCGACCCGAAGATCGGGAGGGTCCAGAAGCTCTTCTCGGCACCCTGCCGGAGAGGGGAATCGCCACCGGAGGTCTTCTTCATCGCCATGCTTGCCTCCGGAGAGATGAGTGAGTAGTCTACCTTGGACTATGGGTCCATAGCAGTAGCTAGATGGTTGTCTTCTCCACCATGTGCTTCATGTTTAGATCTCATGAGCTGCCCTACATGATTGAGATCACTGTTATGTAATTCTATGATGTTGGTTTGTTGGGATCCGATGAATATTGGTGTTTATGATTAAGTTGCTGTACTGAATTATATCTTTTGTTATCTCTATGTTGTTTATGATCTTGCATGCTCTCCGTTGTTAGTAGCTATCTTGGCCGAGTAGTTGCTAGTGACTCCAAGAGGGGGTATTTATGCTCGATAGTGGGTTCATGCCTCTATTTCACCTGGGGGAGTGACAGAAACCTCTAAGGTGGTAGATGTGCTGTTGCTACTAGGGAGAAAACAACATTCATATGCTCAAGGGCATATGCTTTGTTTACATTACACACTTTGCTTAATGCAATTATCTGTTGTTCGCAACTTAATACTTTCGGGGTATTCGGATGATATCCCTGGGGGTGGATTATTAGTCATAGATGCAGTTGGATGGCGGTCTATGTATTTTGTTGTAATGCCCAGAGTAAATCTCATAGTGATCTTCTTGACATATCACGTTATCTTTATTCTATCAATTGCCCAACTGTAATTTGTTTACCCAGCATGTTATTTTATCTATGGAGAGACACCACTAGTGAACTGTGGACCCCGGTCCTATTTTAATCATATTGCAATCACCTGTTTACTTTTCCGCACTGTTTACTTTACTCGCATATTACTATTGTTTTCCACTCCATACACTCATAACCTTTGTTTCAAGCAAACCGGTGAGATTGACAACCTCATCGCAAGTTGGGAGCAAAGTATTTGTCTGTGTGTGTGCAGGTTCCATAACACCTTCAGTCGTCGCCGTATCTCCTCTCCTGATCGATAAACCTTGGTTTCTTAACTGAGGGAAAACTAGCCGCTACACTCATCATACCTTCCTCTTGGGGTTCCCAACGGGCTGGTCATTCACCACGGACAAGGACTTACTGCTCCCACGTCAACAAACGCCACAGCTCTTTTCTGGCGCCATCACCGAGTAGCAAGTACCCTCCGAGTACTTCATCCGGCACCTTTCTCCACTTTTCCGAAAATATTTTTGTAAAACCAAAACTTGACATTGGGTTAGGCAACAGCCAGTTCAACCGTCCATGACCGAGGACTCGGCTATTCGAATAGATTTACACTCTGCAGAGGTTGTACACTTTACCCACACCATCCGAATACTCATCGTGTGGGCATCATCCCCGCATAGCATCCTATGCCACGACAAGCACCCGATCAGAGCCTTCCATTCATCCACCTTAGTACGGGTGCCTCCCCTGTGGAGTATTCATCCCCGGCAAACCCTGGCCGTCTACCTCCGTCGAGCGTAGTTCCAGTGCCACAGCGGGAGAAACCCAAGTGTCTTTCGGGCGGGTAGCCTATTGGCGGGCCTGCTACACTGTTGCCCACCACTTGCGACAACCCGGATTCCGGGGTCCTCCAGACCCTTATATATTATGAGGCTCCCCGCACTAAAGCAAATAAACTTCAGGCTAAGTCCCGTCCCATACCAGGGTAATGTGGTTGCACGGATTAATTGCCCCGGGTGAGTACATAATCACCAATGTCTTTTCTTTTAAAACCACAACTCCTTTTTACTCCATGTCCAACTTTATTTGTCCAAAACCATTTTTGAAAACATCTCAGTGGAGTAGATACTACTCAAAGGTTTTCGAAAGCATTTTCGAAACTTTCTTTGAGTGTTCCCATCCTAGAGTTTTTGGCTCCACTAGAAGTTTCCCAAAGGCTTTGCTGCTAATCAACAAGCCACTATTGCAAGGGTAAAGAATAGGTGTTCAAAGGGGTCATCTCGAAGGATGATACAAACTGGCTTGCGGAGCTTGAGCCAACAAATACTTGCTACGAGGACGATAGCAATGTAAGAACATGCAATTTGATAAACCTTTATGATACATGCAGAGTAAGTGAATAGGATTCAGATATGCATCAAGTATAGATGGCTTGCCTTGAGTGGCTTGTCCCTGGTTCTTTTCTCTTGATACTCAAAGTCTTCTCCCTCCTCGGTACACTCCTCGTTCGATTCTACCGCCGAAAAAATAAAAGCACACAATAAACATACATGCATCCACAATTCACAAGCATTTCAGCACTCATATCACACCAGCATAGAGTATCAGAAACAAACATGTTTAGAAAACAATCAATGTCTTTAAAGTTTCTTAATCAGCAATTTATCCCTATTAGAAATAGGGTTTTCTATTTGATGTGATCACAACTACTTAGCAACCAAAGCAAGCATGCAGGCAATCAAATGGATCAAACAGCATACCTAGCATACTTGCAGGTTGACAACAATCTTAAGAACCTAACAAAGTTGGATTCATTGAAAAACAATTTAGGGTTGATTTCCTATGAATAAATCAATAGGAGATAATACTAGCACACCAAAATAATCCTCAGATATTCTCTGAGTCTCAGAAAAATATGAGGTAAAGTGCTCTAGAAAGCTCTTCCAAATCAAAATCCAACAAAGTTGGATTCAACACAAAATTCCCTTTTTATTGGAAGTGGTGATTTTCCTAAGATTAATTACACTCTATGCCATTTTAATTACTACTGTAAGAATAAAAGCCATAAAATAGCAAAACTAGTTCCTATAGGTTCACAGTACAGTAAGGCACCACTGAGAATTGGAAACACACATTTTCAATTTACAAAACACCACATTTGGATTTTTGATTGAAAGGAGGGCTGATTTGCTAGTTAAAATAAATATATTTATGCAGGGATTCAAATGGAGTGGGGCCAGTGGTGTTAGATAGATATTTAAACAAGGATCTTATAGAAACTTGATTCAGGTAATTTGGCCCCATACTTTATTTTCTGCAAATTTTCAAAGTTGCAGATCTGTTTAAAAAGGATTACAGATTCTTTTCTAAAAAAAGATTAGTGGGCTAGAACCGGGCAGACCTGGGCCGATCCGCTAGGACCCAGCCCATTCCGCCTGAGCGCGCGCGGGAGGGGGATTCAAAACGGGCTGACAGCTGGGCTCCGCCAGTCAGTGGGCGACGAAGGCCGAACCGGTACGGGCTGATGCTTGCCGCCCGATTAAAACGAGATCGACGGCGCAGGGCCATCGTCCTCCCCGCGACAGACACACGCGAGAGGAAACCCTAGCCTTTGCAGAGACCACGCGAGGGCTCACCTAGGGCGGCTGCATGTCGTCGGAGGGGTGTCGGGGCGAAGGCGGTTGGTCGACTCGGCCAGGGGAAGGTTCTGGTTTGGTCTCCTGAGCTCCAGGTCGTCGGCTTCGTCGAGGCCGAGCGCGTCCAGCATGGGATGGACGCGGCAGTTTCTGGCGCCCCTAAGACAAGATGAAGGCACGATTAGATGGTCCTTAATAAGGGGATCTCGATGGTGCAAACAGGGAGAGGAGAGAGTGACAAAAACGATGGCAGCATCCACTTCTTCGTTTTGGCTGCTAAGAGGAAATCGAGCTCCCTGCAGCTCTAGGCTAGAAGAGACTTTGAAGGTGGTCTCTGGATGAACAAGAGAGGAGTGGGGAGCATAATGATGGGCGGTAGCTGGCTCTGGGCTCGGATGCGGATTTTATCTGACGGGATCTGACGACGGTGCGCTCGGTACAGGGCGGGTGTCGTGCTCGCCATTGGCCAAAACGGCGGTGCAGTGTGATGTGGTGCTGTGGACATGGTCTATAAGAGGTAGAGATAGCGAGCGGTGAGGGCTGAAATGGGCAGGAAGGGCGGAATCAAGTTGGCAACTGCAAGTGTTCGATAGTGGTCACGGGCGGTGTGGAGTACGAACGTACACCTTGTGTGCAGGTAGGGGGTTCTGGTGCATTGCCATGCTATTGCACGTGGAGTGGAGAGGGTTTAGGATGCTGCACGGCTCGGAACGCGGTGCGCGTCCACCCGGTCGTGGGCACGGAGTGGGTGGCGCGATGGGGCGTGATTGGCTAGGTTCTGGGCGCGGGTACCATGTCTGCGGGGTTGCAGGGTCACAAGGGAGGCTGATGGCGCGTTTTCAGAGGCTGTCTCGGCTTCCTCCTTCCTGACCAAGCCAGCACGGTCACGGGAAGACATGGACAGAGAGAGAGCTGGGAGGAGCGTAGCTTGAGCTGCTGAGGTGTGGGGGCGGGCTACTGAGCTGGAGGGGTGCTGCTTCTCTGATTGGGGGTTGATGGGAGGAGAGGGTGGAGTGAGAGAGAGATGAGATCTTTGCAAGATCTTGCAAGGTCGGTTTGCCACGAGATCCTCCAACCACGTGGGACAAACAGGTCACTGTAGCAATGCACAAGTTGCAGAAATTTCAGAGGGGTGCTGGTATTCTGTGTACTACTCCTTTGATCAAAAACAACAAAGAAAAGGGAGAGAGAGGAAGGTAGGCCTGATTGGGATATAGACACCTACAAGATTTTGAGAATTGCAAGAGATGTGTAGATGGCGTGGGCAGGATTCATTGATGAGAGTAAAGCATAGATGAGGGTGAAGTAGTATGCTAAGTGGCATGATTCTTGATCATCAATTTATTTTTAAATTACAACAAGGATGAGATGATAAGAATTAGATAGCAAAGGATTTATTTGGAACTAAGACTTTGAATCCTATGGAAAAGCAACTCAAAATTATACAAATAATAATTTTCTCCAACCATTCCTTCTATTAAGTGGACCCTGGATAATTCAAGATTTAAATAGATTAGCTAGGGAGGGAGGATATTGTATGTGCTGATTCAAAATTGGGATTTTGAATTTTTAATAGAAGTACACATTCACATGCGATAATGGTCTAGAGTATTGGTGTTGATGCTAAGCATGGCATAGCTAAGATTGGATAGCCTTTGGATTTAAAATAGATCACCAAAGTTTGATTTTTGAAATTGGCCAAAACTTGATGAGGAGAAAAAGATGCATGAAATAACATTTTCCAAATGCTAGAAGAGAGGAAATGAATTTATGGAGAGATTTTATAATGAGTGCTAACAAATTGCCAAGAGGAACAAGGGAAACTAGAAAGTGATATCAGTTTTGACTAGGGTGCAAAACCTAGTCACATAAATAGGTGGCATGCTTCAAAATGCACATGCAAGTGCATAGATAGTTAGAGTAGATCAAAAGGAATAGGAATGGGTCAAAGAATGGTCTCTGAACAATTTATTTCGGATTCTAGAAGGGTGAGCAAAAGTGCATATGATAATAGTCAAATGGTCAGTGATTTGATTAGGGTCAGAAACAGGATTAGAGCAAGTATCAGATGACCTCAAATGGCTAGGTGGCAATGGAAAGAATGGAAGATCACATGCCAAATATGAATTCTAGGAAGGTACATTGCCATGGATAGAATAGATGAGCTTAATATAGGTGTTGGAAAATTGAATCTGTTAACAGACACTAAGTCTACACACTAGGTGTTTGATAAAATGACTGCAAGAAAATATTTTGTGATAACTGAGAGGAGCCTTCTAAGATGGGATGTAGATGATTCTAATAACACCAGGGGTGCTTTCCTTGGGCTATTTTTGATTAGTTTTAAGATTCCTCAAAATGGGGCTCCTAATGTCTCATGATAAGACTAAGACATTAGAGTTAGGGATTCAGGATTGAGAGGAAAACGACAAGATGGGTTTTATTTGAAAGATAGATTGAGAATAACCTACATGGGACAAAAATATAAATTGGTGGGTGTTGAAAGGGGGTTAGGCCACAGGCCTATCTAGGGATCACAACTACACACAAACAACACATCACAGTCAACAAAGTCACACAAAGTCAACTCACCACACAAGTTCAATCATTTGCAGCTAATCTAGCATCACCAGAAACAATGATTGAACCAGTGCTCAATGATGATCATGCCATGGTCAAGTAGAAAAGAGTTTCAAATAAAGGAGTAGAGCTTTTGTAGAGTTTTCAAAAACTAGGGGAGACATAGCAACTCCTTTTAAAAGTTTTTCTTAAAGGTGTTCGAAATCCTTTTATAAATATCAACAAAATAAAGGTTTGTAAGATAGAGGGACCACTCTACTTTGTAGGTCCAGATAATTTTGTAAATACTTAGTTTTGATAAAAGCTTTGTCTCAAAAATAAATCTTGGCTCTTGTCTTGGTCAACTAGGATAATTTATAAAAGGAGAGGTTGCCAAGATAATGGTTTTGGGATAATAGCTAGAAGCATAAATAAAGGCATGATCACAAGGGCACAAGGATTGTATTGGTTCACGATAGTGTTCAACAAGCAACTCAAACAGACATCATTAACATAACAACAAAGACAAACAAACAAGAAATAGTACTTCCCGAGGTTTGCACAAAAAGTTTTTGTTGGCCCTCATTTTTGCATTACCAAAATTAGCTTAAACCGGGTTACAAAAAGTGGGGTGTTACACACAATCTTGATCATATATGTAAGCGTTGTGAGCTGAGATCAAAGAACTTAAAACATGGGCATGAAAGACATAATTTTGATAATAGAAACTTAGCAACCATGTTATAACATGAAAAAGAACACAAACAAAGATCATGAAAATGAAACAATGAAAGTCAAACGAGTGTTCAAATCATAAAGAAAAACATACAAATGGTTTTCAGCTTGTCCTTCATGGAGAGCAAAACATAAATGCATAGGACACCTTCAAGTTTAAGAGGGCGACTAGATACAAATAATTTGAGAACAAGTGAAACCAACAATATGAATCAATCAGTGAAAACTTTGGGACAATGCACATTATACTCAGAATGACAACTATGCTCTCTTAATGGTGCATAAAGATAGAAGGTGGTGACTCAACATAAAAGTAAAAGAAAAGGCCCTTCGTGGAGGGAAGCAGTGATTAAACATGTGCTAGAGTTTTTTATTTGTAAAACAGAGAGATAAAACTTGAGTTTTGAGAGGTGGTTGCTTCTGTCAACGACTAGCAATGGGGTTCTTACTATCTTCCATACAAAAATGAAGCAATTTTTTGAGAGAGAGATTGGCACTTTTGTGCTCTTTTATAAAGCTTGGCACACCTCCCTACCTTTTTTCCTTTCACAAACCATGGCTAACCGATTCCATCGGGTGCCCACCAACATTCACATTCCATGGAGGAGTGCCTTTTTCTCTTTTCTTTTTTCCTTTTTTTTTCTTTTTGGAATAAGCAATATGGAAGATAGCAAATCCGACCACTACGTCCCTATGAGCTGAAAACAATGTCACAAAACGAGAAGTATTTTGAAGGTTTTTTCAAAGGTAGCACATGAAAGTTTACTTGGAATAGCTTACAAATACCATGCGTAGGAGTTTATAGTGGACACAATGGAAAAACTTGGTTTTTAGGAGTTGGATGCACGAGTAGAGCTCATACTCAGTACAAGGCGAGGGCTAGCAAAAGACTGGGAGCGACCAACTAAGAGAGCAATAATGGCCATAATCATGCAAAGCGACAAAGCGACATTAAAAGAAGCATAAGATGGCATCAAAAGTCAAAAACTGAATGATCATAGAGGCTATTGGCGACTTTGTAAGAGTCTAACATATGTGAGCATGCGCCAAGTCAACCCAAATAAAGCATCAAGGGGAAAACCAAAATAATGCTTCCAAATGATAAAAAAATGCATGATTCTTTCAATGGCTCATTAAGCAATCTCAGTTATTTGAGACAAGTCATGCTATAGCAAAACCACTAAGCATACTATCAAAAATACATCAAGCACGACATGCAAAAGCCTAAGCCGCAGTCTACACAAGCTCCTTCTTGTACCACTTTTTTGCATAAAGCTTTTTCTCTTTTCCAACACCATTCAAACTTTTTATAAACACCTCTTTTGATGAAAACCAATAAAGACCAGTGGCAAAATATACCTTGATGAAAAGATATAACAAGATCCAAACACAAATCAAGGTGAAAAATGCAAACTAAATGTAGTTCTAGAAAAAGCAGAATACTCGTTGAAATTATAAGAATGAAAAACGGGGTGTTCTTGGCAAATAAAAAACGGAGCATGTCTCTCTCCAAACACATGATGTGATCCAAACATTTATTGCAGCAAACAAAGCAAAAGAAAACTGAAAACAAAAGCAACTGACGCTCCAAGAAAAACACATAGTGCATGAAGCAATAAAAATATAGTGTCTTGAAAGGTGACCTGATTTTTGCCGATGAAGAAGGGGTGCCTCGGGGGCATCCCCAAGCTTTGACGCTTGTACTTCTTGGATATTTCTTGGGGTGATGCATGGGCATCCCCAAGCTTGATCTTTTGTCCATTCTTCATCTCATCTCATCATTCTCCAATCCCTACACTTGAAAACTTCCTTCATACAAAACTAAACACAATTCTATTAGCAACATTAGTGTAAGCATAGCATTGAATCAACCCTTTTTTGCTTCTGGTTTCAACTCAAAACCACCACATATATAGCATATACTACTGTAGCAACTTCCCCAAAAGTTCCATGATCAAAAGAACTCAAAAAGAAAGCGATAAAGCGGAAACACAAATATTGGCAGAAATCTGTCAAAACAGAACAGCTGATAAAGGTCGAATTTTTAAGGTGTTTTCTGTTGCTCAAATCAAAAAGTGTTCAACTAATGAAAGTTTGGATATAACCTGGGGCATATGCACAAGAAATCGCAGGTCCAAAAGATATACAGAGAATTTTTACGAATTTTTACGGTGCAGCACCGAAAACTATTTCAGGACAGCAACATCCCCAAACCTTACCTCACTCAAATTAGAGGCTTCTCTTGGCACAAAAACGAAATAAAAAGGATAAGGAGCGGTTATTACAGTAGTAATAACTTCCAAGACTCAAATAAAAGAAAAAGTACTGAAAATAAACAATGGGTTATCTCCCAAGAGTGCTTTTCTTTAACGCCTTTGAGCTAGGCGCAGTAATCTGCAAAGATGCTCATGTGGGCGCCATAAAAGAGCTTAAGGCAAAAGCGCTATATAAGAACTTGAAGTAAAATAGAGCATCAAAAAGCAAATATGAAATACATTTAAATCTAAACCACTTCCTATGAAAAGTAGTCTTGTAAAGAGACAAGTCATGAAAGCGCAAAGCAAAAAGCATAGGAAGGCAAAACAAGTACAACTTCAAAGATTGCAACATAAAGAGGGGAAACTCAATATTATTAAGATCCTTCAAAACATATTTCCCTCTCTCATAATAACTTTCAGTAGCATCATGAATATAATTAACAACATAACCATCATATAAAGCATACCTATCATGAGCCACATGCATAAAAGAAGTAATACTCCCCACATGAACAATCTTAGTAGGAGCAGATTCAACAAAATAATTATTCTCATCACCATAATCATCAAAAACAGGAGGCATATTGTAATCATAACTAATTTTTTTCTCAAAAGTAGGTGGACTAAAAATATTATTCTCATCATCATAACCATCATAAACTAGAGGTTTAGTATCATCATGAGCGAGAGAACAACTGTTTCGCATAGCATACTCTTCAAACATATCATCATAAGAAGGAACATGGATAGCACTAATGGTACAACAATTATTAACCTTAGAATTCGTACCAAAAAGATTTTCAATATCAAAAGTAGAGTGATTTTCCCAATCATGATCACTAACATAGGTAACAGGCATAGGAACATCATCAAGATCAGAATTATCACATATGGGAGATAAAATATCATCAGAGCAAATTTTCTCCACTAAAACTAGGGAACTAAAAATATCATGCTTAACAAAACCAGCTTCGCCAAGCTTAGACTTTTCTATAGCATTAGTAATAAAAGTGTTTAAAGCATTCATACTAACATCACTATTAGCATGCAAATTAAGCTCCAAAGGTTTTTCAATTTTTTCTTCAAACACTTCATATCTAAACTCAGGAAAAAGACTAAAGAACTCATTGTTTTACATTAAGCCTAACTAGTGAAAATAAAAACAAGAAACAAAAAGATATAATTGCAGAATCTAAAGGAAATAACTCTGAGCACTCACACAGGAGGATGCGAGTACCTTTTACCTTACCTCCCCGGCAACGGCGCCAGAAAAGAGCTTGATGTCTATGCACGCGTCTGTTCTTGTAGACAGTGTTGGGCCTCCAAGTGCAGAGGTTTGTAGAACAGCAGCAAGTTTCCCTTAAGTGGATCACCCAAGGTTTATCAAACTCAGGGAGGAAGAGGTCAAAGCTATCCCTCTCAAGCAACCCTACAATTACGATACAGAAAGTCTCTTGTGTCCCCAACATACCCAATACACTTGTCAGATGTATAGGTGCACTAGTTCAGCGAAGAGATAGTGAAATACAAGTGGTATAGATGATTATAAGTAGTAAATGCAATCTGGAATAAAAATGGTAGCAAGCAAACAAGTAACAAAACAGCAAGTAAACGGTGTGCAAAGCTTGGAAACAAGGCCTAGGGATCATACTTTCACTAGTGGACACACTCCCAACAAATATAACATAATTAAACCAATAGATACTATCATCAATATGCAACTCAAAATAGTTCTCCAATGGAAAACATACAATAATCATGCGTAGGGCTACGAAGCACTCCTTAAAGTCCATATGTACCCAAACTAGATTGTCCCACACTATCACCGTGAACGCACTAGATGGTTCCAACAAACACCACATTCATAGAGACATTAACCAAAAAGATACACATGATGCACACACTAGTCACCTTTACACCATGATACGAGGTATCTCCGGAGAGTACAATAATTAAGCATAGGAGTTGCATAACATCTGAATAATAACATCTACCAATTCAACTAAGTACAAAGCTCACGATCACATTAAGATCATATCATGGGAGAGAGAGGTGAACCACATAGCTACCGGTAGAGCCCTCAGCCCGGGGATGAACTACTCCCTCCTCATCATAGGAGACAGCAAGGTTGATGGAGATGGCAGTGAGGTCGATGGAGACGGCGGAGATGGCGATGGAGACCGATGGAGATGGCTCCGTGGGCACTTCCCCATCTCGGCAGGGTGCCGAAACAGAGACTTCTGTCCCCTAAAAGTCGTCGGCAGCGGCGGCGGAGCTACGGAACTCTTTCTGGAAATTTGCCGACTCCTCTAGGGTTTTCCGTCCCGAGGCTTTATATAGGCAAAGGGGCGTCGTCAGGGGGCTGCCAGGGTGCTCTCACACATAGGGGGCGCAGCCAGGGGCTAGGTCGCGCCGCCCTGGTGTGAGGCTGGCCCCTGGCCCCCCTCCGGCTCTCTTTCGGTCCTCGTCCTTCGTCTAGGAAAAATAGGAGTTCTGGAACTTGTTTCGTCCAATTCCGAGAATATTTCCTGTGTAGCTTTTCAGAAACACAAAATCAGCAGAAAACAGGGAACTGGCACTATGGCATCTTGTCAATAGTTAGTTCTGGAAATCGCATAAAAAAAGCCACGAAGTGTAACGAAACACAAGGCAAATGGTGTAAAAACAAGCATGGAGCATCAAAAATTATAGATATGTTTGAGACGTATCAGTGGTCTCAAGTGGACGTGGTTGGCCTCGGTGGGCGGCATTCTGGGGCGGCATTGTACGCTGAGTCCAGCGGTGTGGTGGTGGCTGTCGGTGGCGAAACGGTCTAGACGGGGCGGCCTCGGGTTCAGACCGGGCGCGACTGAAACCGGGCTCGCCTGGGTCGGTACGATCGGCCAGGGGGCATGGCGGGGGTGGCATGGAGTCGATGTCACCGTGCCATGCAGGTTTGGGTGCGGGGCGACGTGGGTGTACACTCGTGCGTGCTGGAACGCTATGCCCGCTCTGGGTGCTCCGGGCGGCTCGCTGGCGTCGGCTGGCATGGTCGGGGGTGCGTTGCACGGTAGGGCTAGGGAGAAACTGGTTCGGGGAATTGGTCCAGGGGGTCGAGGCGAGTCTGGCGGCGAGGTGATGGCCCGGGCGGTGGTCGGTGGCACGCTGCCCACGCTGGGGTGCCCACGGTGGCCACGGTAACACCCAGGGCGGCGTGGGGTGCTGGCGCTGTGTCGCTGCGAGCTGGGGTCGGGTGCGGGGTGCCAGCAGGGCGGCGATCACCCACTGGGGGTCGATGGCGACGGGGGTGATCGAAGAAGGAGGGAGAGAGAGAGGTCTTGGCAAGGTTGGCCTCGGGCTACTCCTCTCCCTCGATGCCAACTGAATACAACAAGAGGGAAAAGATTTCTCCCAGATCCTATGGTTACAGAGAGCGAGATACACTGCAGCTCCTTTTTCCTTCTCCATGTCGGCTAGAGGTGAAGAAAGGAAGAGAGAAGAAAGTGGTTTGAGGTCTAGGGTTGGCATAGCCGGAATTCAAATTTGAATTTGAATTCATTTGCAAAAAGGTTTTGACAACCTACCAAATAGTCTCTAGGGGTTTTAAATACATCCAAAAAGTCATGGCCAAAGTTTGGTGATTGTTAGAATAGCTAGGCTAGGGTTTTAGAGAAGTGTCTATTTTCAAATGAAGGTGCAGAAGAAATAGAAATTACAGAAAAATAATTTAGATCAAGCAAGGAATACCATGCTAGGTTTCATAGTGAGCACAAGCTAGCCTAGGCTTAATAGTTCATGCATAAAATCATAACTCAACCTCTACTTCCTATTGCTCAAGCATTGGAAATTTCTAGAATTAAAGACATGAAATAAAGCACACACATGCTCACATGTAATCATGCTCATGCACTCACATGAAATCATGCATCAAAGGACACAAGCATATTACTTAGCAAAAGTTTTTAGTTCACCCCAACCAAAACACTTTAAACTAGGTTTAAATTTCTGGTCACCAAAAGTGGGGTGTTACAGAACAATTAACAAAAAGTGATACCATAAAGAACAACATAAATTAGATAAAAAGAAAATTTGTAATATTTTGACCAACAAGATCTAGGGCGAGCTGCAACCTTATCAGTGGGTGAATCTGTGATAGAGCTGCAAGACATTGCTGCCCATGGTCGGCGAGAAATTCACTCGCCTCCATTTCTTGTATATTGTGTCCATCAACCTCAATACAGTTAATCAACTAATAGTCATTTCACAACAGATGATTAAAAATAGCTGCTTGGTGCTTTGCGCATTCAGTATTTTTCCTAATAATGACGCATGTGACACTGAACAATCATGCTCATGCATTCACATGAAATCATGCATCAAAGGACACAAGCATATTACTTAGCAAAAGTTTTTAGTTCACCCCAACCAAAACACTTTAAACTAGGTTTAAACTTCTGGTCACCAAAAGTGGGGTGTTACAGACCTTCCTCCCTTAAAAAGAATCTCGTCCTGAGAATCGGTAGCTAAGTGTGAAGTAGACCGGGAAATTCCCATCGAAGATAATCCTCACATTCCCAAGTGGCTTCGTCTTCAGTATGGTTACTCCACTGCACCTTGTACATCTTGATCTTGCGTCTATGGGTAAGACAGACATCTTCTTCAAGAATGCGGATGGGTCTCTTCCGATAGGTGAGGTCGGAGTTTAGGTCGATGGAGGTGTGGTCGATCTCCTTAAAGGTCTCGGGCTTGTCGGGGACTTGGAGACATTTGCGGAGTTGCGACACATGGAAGACATCATGGAACTCAGAAAATTCTGAGGGCAATTCTAGCTTGTAGGACATGGCGCCTCTGTGGTCCAAGATCTTGAATGGTCCAATGTACCGGGGTGCAAGTTTACCTTTGACATGGAAGCGTTTCATACCCTTGAGTGGTGTGACTCGAAGGTAGACAAAATCTCCCACATTGAAGGTGACAGGTCTTCTTTTTGGGTCAGCGTAGCTCTTTTGTCGGGACTGGGCTGCTTTCAAATGGTTGCGGATGAGCTGGACTTGCTCTTCAGCCTCCTTGATAACATCGGGCCCAAATACTTGGCTTTCACCAGTCTCGGACCAGTTGAGAGGGGTACGGCACTTGCGTCCGTAAAGAGCTTCAAAAGGGGCCACTTGCATCCATAAAGAGCTTCAAAAGGGGCCATCTACAGACTAGCCTAATAGCTATTGTTGTAGGAAAACTCAGCAAATGGCAGGCAGTCCTCCCACTTGGCTCCGTATGAGAGGATGCAGGTTCTAAGCATGTCTTCTAGGATTTGGTTTACCCTTTCGGTTTGGCCACCAGTCTGCGGGTGGTAGGCTGTGCTGAAGGAGAGTTTTGTCCCCAAGGCTTCGTGAAGTTTGTTCCAGAATCTTGAGGTAAATTGAGTGCCCCGACCAGTCACAATCCTCTTGGGCACTCCATGGAGGCTAACAATTCTGGACATGTACAGGTCGGCTAGGTCTCGTCCCTTATGGGTGGTCTTGACAGGTAGAAAGTGGGTGACCTTGGTCAGGCGATCAATAATAACCCAGATGGAGTCATGGCCTCTATTTGATCTAGGCAGCCCGGTTATGAAATCCATTCCAACTTCCTCCCACTTCCACATTGGCACCTTTAATGGCTGCAGTAAACCCACAGGTCTTTGGTGCTCAGCCTTGACATGCTGGCAGACATCACACCGAGCGATAAAGAAAGCTATCTCTCGCTTCATACCGTGCCACCAAAAATGTTCCTTCAAATCTTGGTACATTTTGGTGCCTTCGGGGTATATAGAGTAAGGGGTATCATGAGTCTCCGCCAGAATAAGCTGTTTTAACTCCTCGATGCTAGGGCCGCATAGGCGGCCATTATACCATAGCACACCTTCCTGGTCGATGGAAAACCCAGGTACTTCCTCTCATCCCATCCTACATTTAATACCTTCGATACTCTCGTGACCCTTCTGAGCTTCCTTGATCTGGTCAAAGAGAGTAGGTCAGACTTCAAGGTTTGCCAAGAAACCATGGCTTACTAGCTCAAGTCCGAACTTCTCGAACTCCTCGCCTAGGGTTGGTTGGCTGGTTTTCAGCATGGCATTCAGGGAACAGGGCTCTCGGCTGAGGGCATCGGTGACCACATTTGCTTTACCAGGATGGTAATGAATGCCTAGGTCATAGTCTTTGATAAGCTCTATCCATCTTCTTTGCCTCATATTCAACTCTTTCTGGGACAAGATGTACTTAAGGCTCTTGTGGTCGGTGTAGATTTCACAACGATTTCTCATAAGGTAGTGTCGCCATGTTTTAAGGGCATGGACAATAGCGGCAAGCTCAAGGTCGTGGGTAGGATAATTCATCTCGTGTGGGTGCAGTTGACGGGACAGGTAGGCGATGACTTTGCCGTCTTGCATTAAGACACTTCCAAGACCAAGCTTGGATGCATCACAATAGACATCGAAGCTCTTGGAAATGTCGGGCATGGTTAGAATGGGAGCTCTCACTAGTCTCTTCTTGAGTTCTTGGAAACTCTACTCGCACTTCTCAGTCCACTCAAACTTCTTATCTTTCTTGAGCAGTGATACGTCTCAAACGTATCTATAATTTTTGATGCTCCATGCTTGTTTTTACACCATTTGCATATTGTTTTGTTACACTTAGTGGTACTTTTATACATTTTCCGGAACTAACCTATTAACGAAGTGCCACAGTGCCAGTTTCCTGTTTTCTGCTGTTTTTGTGTTTCAGAAGTGATACACAGGAAATATTCTCGGAATTGGACGAAACAAGTTCCTGAAGTCATATTTCACGGGGAAGCTCCCAAACATCCGAAGACCTGACGGAGGGGGGCCACGTGGCCCCCACACACAGGGGCGGCGCGGCCACCCCCCTGGCCGCGCCGGGCCCGTGTGAGGGGATGTGGCCCCTCCTCTGACATCGCCCTTTCGCCTATATATACCCCCTGACGAGAAAAACCTAAGGGCGAGATCAGTTTTCCAGAATACATCGCGATCCGCCGCCGCCATCGACCCGAAGATCGGGAGGGTCCAGAAGCTCTTCCCGGCACCCTGCCGGAGAGGGGAATCGCCACCGGAGGTCTTCTTCATCGCCATGCTTGCCTCCGGAGTGATGAGTGAGTAGTCTACCTTGGACTATGGGTCCATAGCAGTAGCTAGATGGTTGTCTTCTCCACCATGTGCTTCATGTTTAGATCTCATGAGCTGCCCTACATGATTGAGATCACCGTTATGTAATTGTATGATGTTGGTTTGTTGGGATCCGATGAATATTGGTGTTTATGATTAAGTTGCTGTACTGAATTATATCTTTTGTTATCTCTATGTTGTTTATGATCTTGCATGCTCTCCGTTGTTAGTAGCTATCTTGGCCGAGTAGTTGCTAGTGACTCCAAGAGGGGGTATTTATGCTCGATAGTGGGTTCATGCCTCTATTTCACCTGGGGGAGTGACAGAAACCTCTAAGGTGGTAGATGTGCTGTTGCTACTAGGGAGAAAACAACATTCATATGCTCAAGGGCATATGCTTTGTTTACATTACACACTTTGCTTAATGCAATTATCTGTTGTTCGCAACTTAATACTTTCGGGGTGTTCGGATGATATCCCTGGGGGTGGATTATTAGTCATAGATGCAGTTGGATGGCGGTCTATGTATTTTGTTGTAATGCCCAGAGTAAATCTCATAGTGATCTTCTTGACATATCACGTTATCTTTATTCTATCAATTGCCCAACTGTAATTTGTTTACCCAGCATGTTATTTATCTATGGAGAGACACCACTAGTGAACTGTGGACCCCGGTCCTATTTTAATCATATTGCAATCACCTGTTTACTTTTCCCGCACTGTTTACTTTACTCGCATATTACTATATTGTTTTCCACTCGATACACTCATAACCTTTGTTTCAAGCAAACCGGTGAGATTGACAACCTCATCGCAAGTTGGGAGCAAAGTATTTGTCTGTGTGTGTGCAGGTTCCGCGTTGCTACTGGCCGAAGACGAGTCAACAAGTATCGTTAACGGCGCCCTTGTTGGAGTGTTATTAAGCCAGTCTGCATCACCTTCAGTCGTCATTGTCTCTCCTCTCCTGATCGATAAACCTTGGTTTCTTAACTGAGGGAAAACTAGCCGCTACACTCATCATACCTTTCTCTTGGGGTTCCCAACGGGCTGGTCATTCACCACGCACAAGGACGTCTGCTCCCACATTATTTACACGCCACCAGCTCTTTTCTGGCGCCATCACCTTGGAGTAGCAGCTCTTTTTCTGGCGCCGTTGCCGGGGAAGAGAGAAGACTTCTGCGAGGGGAGTTCTTCGCACACACATTCTTTACTTTGTTATTTGTTTTGCTTTACTTTATTTTATTTTACCTGCATTGCTTTTTATCAAAAATCCAAAAAAATTAGAATCCTTGGTAGTTGTTTTTACTTTAATTTAGTTTATCATGCTGTTTCCTAAGTTCGTTCTGGAGGACCTCTCAGTAGGTAGTGGTTCAATTATTGGAAATAGAAACATTGAGGAGTTCTTTAATCACGTTAGTAAGCATGAGGAAGTTGAGGAAAAGTCTTGGATTGAGCTTGCTCCTAGTATTGAAGTTGCTTCTGTTTGTTTAATTAATATGTTGGAAACTGGGTTTGCTAGTCTTAATCCCTATATGCAATACATGTTCCTCAAGCTTCATGAAATTGAGGATCCCGAAAAGAAAGCTTTTATCTTGGAAACTCTGCACCTAGAATTTAAGGATGTCGTTGTTGAAGCTAGGAAGGTTCTTAAACGTTTTAATAAACTCGGTTCTCCTATAGATGTTATTAGTACAGATGATAAAGAGCCCGAGATACCTATACCTTGCAAGCTTTTGGGATTGAATGAAGCTTTTGAAAATAATTTTGCCTGGATCTGTCCTGAAAATCTTTTTGATGAGAATAGTGTACCAAAGCATGATCACAAAGGGTCTTCAAAAACTTATGTGGATGAAATACAATGCCTTATTGATAAGACCTCTGCTGTTGATCTTAATGCTTCTATTGATATTACTTGATTCGCAATTTTCTGCGCCTAGCTCAAAGGCGTTAAAGAAAAGCACTCTTGGGAGATAACCCATTGTTTACTTTTCAGTACTTTTTCTTTTATTTGAGTCTTGGAAGTCATTACTACTGTAATGACTGCTCCTTATCTTGTTTATTTCGTTTTTGTGCCAAGAGAAGCCTCTAATTTGAGTGAGGTAAAGATTTGGGGTTATTGCTGTCCTGAAACTGTTTTCGGTGCTGCACCGTAAAAATTCGTCAAAATTCTCTGTATATCTTTTGGATCTGCGATTTTTTGTGCATATGCCCCAGGTTATATCCAAACTTTTCTTAGTTGAACACTTTTTGATTTGAGCAACAGAAAATCCCTCAAAAATTCGTCCACTATCAGCTGTCCAGTTTTGACAGATTTCTGCCAATATTTGTTTTTGCCACTTTATCGCTTTCTTTTGAGTTCTTTTTTATCATGGAACTCTTGTGGAAGTGGCTACAGTAGTATATACTTTATATGTGGTGGTTTTGGGTTGAAACCTGAAGCTAAAAGAGGTTGAATATATTTTATGCTTACACTAATGTTGCTAATAGAATTGTGTTTAGTTTTGTATGAAGGAAGTTTTCAAGTGTAGGGATTGGAGAATGATGAGATAAGTTGAAAAACGGACAAAAGCTCAAGCTTGGGGATGCCCATGCATCACCCCAAGAAATATCCAAGAAGTACAAGCGTCAAAGCTTGGGGATGCCCCCGAGGCACCCCTTCTTCATCGGCAAAAATCAGGTCACCTTTCAAGACACTATATTTTTATTGCTTCATGCACTATGTGTTTTTCTTGGAGCGTCAGTTGTTTTAGTTTTCTTAGTGTGTTTAGTTTGTTTGTTTGCTGCAATAAATGGTTGGACCCCAACAAATTTCCTTTGGAGGAGATGTACTCGTTTTCATTTGCAAAAGAATGCTCTAGTTTTCACTCTTATTCAAAATCGAGCATTCTACTTTTTCTGCTACTGCTTTTGGTTTTCGATTTCGCCTTGATATGCGTTCAGATCTTGTCATATCTTTTCATCAAGGTGTATTTTTGCCTCTGATCTTTATTGGTTTTCATCAAAAGAGGTGTTTATAAAATTTCAAATGGTGTTGGAAAAGAGAAAAAGCTTTGTGCAAAATAGTGGTACAAGAAGGAGCTTGTGTAGACTGTGGCTTAGGCTTTTTCATGTCATGCTTGATGTCTTTTTGATAGTATGCTTAGTGGTTTTGCTGTAGCATGACTTGTCTCAAATAACTGAGATTGCTTAATGAGCCTTTGAAAAAATCATGCGTTGTTTTTATTGTATGGAAGCATTATTTTAGTTTTCTCCTTGATGCTTTATTTGGGTTGACTTGGCGCATGCTCACACATGTTAGACTCTTACAAAGTTGCCATTAGCCTTCATGATCATTTAGTTTTTGACTTTTGATGCCATCGTATGCTTCTTTTAATGTCGCTTTGTCACTTTGCATGATTATGGCCATTATTGCTCTCTTAGTTGGTCGCTCCCAGTCTTTTGCTAGCCCTCGCCTTGTACTGAGTATGAGCTCTACTCGTGCATCCAACTCCTAAAAGCCAAAGTTTTCCATTGTGTCCACCATACATACCTACTAGCAATTTGCTATTCCAAGTAAATTTGACTTGCTTTTATTTTCTCTTCAAATTAAACTCTTACCAGTGTTATGCGAAATTCGGTCAGTAAAGCTCTCACGAACCGGAAGGCACACTTTGCTTTTTCCTGTTCTTAAAAATTTGACATTGTGGTCTTTTATGCTGAGTTGTTATGCTTGCAAGTTGTAAGTTGGATTCTAGCCCAGCCATGCCGTCATGGGGCAAGCTTTCAACATTGCACTTCTTATTTGAGTTGATATTGTGATCTTTTGTTTATGGATGCCCGCTGTGTGAAATGAATTGGGAATCTTGTGAGGATCATGGAGTTTTTATATGTGTTAGGGAAATGCCGGGCCGCCAATCTAAGCCATGCATAATTCATGGTGGAAATTTGCAGCATACCCATGGTGAACATTCGACGACGCATCTCACAATAAAAAGCTAAACAATATAGCAAATAAAAGAGATGTCGAGGTGTTCATTGTCTGCTTGTCCTGTCATTTTGGTGTGGGCTTGTTCCATGTCATCGGGCACGGAGGTACCCCATTGGCGGTTCTCAATGATATGCATATACTTACAATGACAAGAGCCTTGCTTGGGACTCTAAGTAAACTAGCATGGTTTGGGTACTCGTATTCACGGGACACGAGGTTTTCAACTTATGATTTGTTAAGCATATGCATCATAATTGTTCTCTCATTAACTTTAACCATTCAAGATGCTTATGATGGGGGCAATGAGAGCTCAAAGCCGGTAAGTACCATAATTTTTGAAGGTTATAAAACTTTAAATCACTGCTTCCCTCTGCGAAGGGCCTTTCTTTTACTTTTATGTTGAGTCACCACCTTCTTTCTTTATGCACCATTAAGAGAGCATAGTTGTCATTCTTAGTGTGATATGCATTGTCCCAAGGTTCATTGATTGACTCATATTGTTGGTTTCACTTGTTCTTAAATTATTTGTATCTAGTCGCCCTCTTAAACTTTGAGGTGTCCTATGCATTTATGTTTTGCTCTCTTTGAAGGACAAGCTGAAAACCTTTTGTATGTTTTTCCTTATGATTTGAACACACGTTTGACTTTCATTGTTTCATTATCATGATCTTTTGTTTGTGTTCATTTGCATGTTTACAACATGGTTGCTAAGTTTCTTATTGTCATGATTATATCTTTCATGCCCATGTTTTAATTTCTATTGATCCCAGCTCATCAATGCTTACATATATGATCAAGATTGTGTAGGTGCATGTCACCTCAAAAATTATTCTTTTGTTATCACTTACCTACTCGAGGACGAGCAGGAGTTAAGCTTGGGGATGCTTGATACGTCTCAAACGTATCTATAATTTTTGATGCTCCATGCTTGTTTTTACACCATTTGCATATTGTTTCGTTACACTTAGTGGTACTTTTATCCATTTTCCGGAACTAACCTATTAACGAAGTGCCACAGTGCCAGTTTCCTGTTTTCTGCTGTTTTTGTGTTTCAGAAGTGATACACAGGAAATATTCTCGGAATTGGACGAAACAAGTTCCTGAAGTCATATTTCACGGGGAAGCTCCCAAACATCCGAAGACCTGACGGAGGGGGGCCATGTGGCCCCCACACACAGGGGCGGCGCGGCCACCCCCCTGGCCACGCCGGGCCCGTGTGAGGGGCCGTGGCCCCTCCTCTGACATCGCCCTTTCGCCTATATATACCCCCTGACGAGAAAAACCTAAGGGAGAGATCAGTTTTCCAGAATACATCGCGATCCACCGCCGCCGTCGACCCGAAGATCGGGAGGGTCCAGAAGCTCTTCCCGGCACCCTGCCGGAGAGGGGAATCGCCACCGGAGGTCTTCTTCATCGCCATGCTTGCCTCCGGAGCGATGAGTGAGTAGTCTACCTTGGACTATGGGTCCATAGCAGTAGCTAGATGGTTGTCTTCTCCACCATGTGCTTCATGTTTAGATCTCATGAGCTGCCCTACATGATTGAGATCACCGTTATGTAATTGTATGATGTTGGTTTGTTGGGATCCGATGAATATTGGTGTTTATGATTAAGTTGCTGTACTGAATTATATCTTTTGTTATCTCTATGTTGTTTATGATCTTGCATGCTCTCCGTTGTTAGTAGCTATTGATGGGTTCGTAGCATAGAAAACAAAAATTTTCCTACGCATGAACGCATAAACTGGCCAAGATACTCTACGAGATGGTAGCAACGGATACTCACCCTCGACGACCGTGAGCGGGGATTACATTCCCGCACAAACGTTGACGATGGAGAGTTGGTGAAGACGCACGTAGTCGACGTAGTTGTTCACTTGATGTAGTCGACGTCGTGGTTCACTTGACGATCACAAGATCGTGTACCCGGCGCCACAAGTGGCAGCGCCCCCGTACTCGCACACACGTGCAGCTCGACGTCGACTCCTCCACGCCCTCGGTCCAGCGGGGCAGCGGAAGAAGGGATCCGCCGGACACTCCTCCACACACTTCTCCAAGTGTGTAAACTACGAACTACAATTCCGGCAGAGCTTCGCTAAGCCAAGACGGAAAGTGGGCAGCAACTATGCAAGGGAGGAAGGATCAAGAAGTGTGTGAAGAGGAAGGAGAGGGGCTCCTTTTATAGGAGAGGAGGTGGCAGCCCTCTTCATGGTGGTAACTCCCTCTTCATGGTGGTAACCCCCTCATCAACATGAGGTAACCCCCATTTTAATGCATGACATTCATGCTAATTAAAATTCACACTTATTGATTTAATAAAACATTTTTATTTCTTTAATATTTGTTAATTCATTCAATTAACAAACATTAACAAATACACCCTTGAGTTATTTCGATATCCGAAACAGTTTCGGTGCTTTTCTGAAATAACCCTCATGCTGTCCTGTAATTCGATCGGAGTATCGTATCCACTCAAAAAACGACGGCGAACCTTAAGTGTGTCACCCTACGGTTCGCGAATAACGTGGACATGATAGAGACTCCTCTCTGATCAATAATCAACAGCGGGATCTGGAAATCCATGATGACTCCCACTTACTCAACGATGAACTAGTGATCGTGTGAACCAGTAACGAACATAGTTAATTCCTTTTGTCTCGCGATATTATTACTTCTCCGAGATCTGATCATTTGGTATCAACCATACCTAGTTCGATCTCGTTCCCGACAAGTCTCTTTACTCGTTCCGTGATAATGCATTCCCGTGACCTAGTCACATGCTTGCAAGCTATTCCAATGCAATATCACCGAGAAGGGCCCAGAGAATATCTTTCCGTCATCCGGATGGACAAATCCCACTCTTGATCTATGAGCCTCAACTAATACTTTCAGAGTACCCAAATCAACCTTTATAATCACCCTATTATGGTGTGACGTTTGATATCATCAAAGTACCCTTCCGGTATCAGTGATTAACATGATCTCATGGTCTAAGGATTAGAACTACTTCGCATGAGTTTGATATAGCAATGAACTTGATGACTTGATCGTATTGCTATTCGTACTATGGGTGTGAGTGTTCATCACATCATTCTTCTAATGATATGACCCCATTATTAACAACATCCAATGTTCATGATCAGGAAACCTTGATCATCAGTTAATCAACGAGCTAGTATGAAAGAGAGGCTTTACTAGGAACCTTTTAGTTTATTAATCACACATGTATTAATGTTTCCGATTAATACAATTCTAGCATGAGAAATAAACATTTATCATAAACATGGAATATGATAATAACCACTTTATTATTGCCTCTCGGGCATATTCCCTTCAGTCTCCCACTTGCACTAGAGTCAATAATCTAGTTGACACTTGCATATATAACACTTATGGCTTTCACGTGTTATCCGTACGCGTTGCAGTGGTTAATCTGATCTCCAGATCTGACACTTTCAGTTCTGTGTGTATTTGCATGTCTTTGCGTCTCTGCGCATCACTCATTCTCAAATGAGATAGTTGGGTATAAATTTGGTCCTTTGGTGAGACCTTAGTTCCTTTAGCTAAAATCATGTTGTCACTATTGTCGCACAATAGATCTTCACAGTAATAGCCAGCTTGGAACTACACCTAGTTTGATAACAAACTTCTTCACGCAAATGCCCTCTTTTGCTACTTCTAAAGTAGCCATATACTCAACCTTTGTTGTAGAATCCATCACAATGTCTTAACTTTGGAACTCATCCAAATCCATCATGGAACTTCCTTCCATTACATTGTGCCACCTAAACATATAGCTAAAATTGAGATAAACTTAATTGTATCTTGTGACAAACTTAGTATCAATGTAACACTTTACAATGAACTATGTGTTACTTTGTCATACATAATATATATCCTTAGTCCTTCCAAAGCACATAAGGATATCTTTACTATTGTCCAGTGATCATCTTATGACATTTATCACTCTGGTATATGCTCATAACATTTAGAGCACAGGACATATCTGGATATGTACATATCACGGTATACATGATTGATCAAATCATTCATATGGCTTCACTCATCAAGTGTCAAAAACACCTGAATCTTGTTTCAACCTCTTCCATGCGGCAAGAACTTTTCTTGTCGTTTCCATATTGAACTTCATTCAATATTTCATCTATGTACTTTGGCACAACCATATTGGCACCTCGATCTATCTACATAGACATTGAGACCCAATATTTTGGTTTTGCCTAAGTCTTTCATTGAAATCTAATTTTAATGAAATTCTTAACCTATGTCAATAAAAGATACATCATTTCCAATTAACAATATGTCTTCTACATAATGTACTGAAAATATGTCTCAACGCTCCCACTTAATTTCTTGCAAATGCAAGCATATTCATCGTATCTGATGAAACTAAACCTTTTAATTATTTCATCACGGTGAATATTCCAACTCCGCGATGCTTACTTCAACCATTGGAGTTTGCATGCCTTTTTAGCATCCTTTGAATTTACAAGACCCTTTGGACCATGTCATGTACATGTCCTAGGTAACCATTCTATTAGAAGAATATCGTCTTGTTTGTTCAACTAACATATACCAAACTTGGTATATATAGGGGTTGCTACAGTAATCCGTTCAGACAAAATATCGCTATGAAAGATCAAATCTTGTCATAGTCAACTCATTGAACACAATCGTAAACTCTTTTAACGATGTGTCGACTATTTCAAAGATGTTAAACATCCATGTCTGTCTTTATAGATCCTAACACGTTCATTAGGCTTCATGCCTTTTGAGGGTCTTCCAAGTTCAGAAACTTGATTTCTCGTGTATGGAACTATCACAGATTTTATGGCTTCTAGCCATTTGACGGAGTCAGGGCCCATCATCGCTTCTTTGTATGCAGTCGGTTCATCATTGTCAAACAATAATGATCTATTCTCAAATCTAACTATTTGATTGTTACCCGACTCACACGGTTCAATAGGAACTTAGATATCTGTGACCACAACTTTTGAGGTACTGTATCCATGCGCATTGTGGCCGCCTCCGGGACACTTCCCGGCGCTGCGCTACTCAGCACATATAGCTTAGGTTCAACAACCTAATCAAAGTTCTATTGTCCTCCCACTTGACTTTTTGCGAAAAATTCCTTCTCAAGAAACTTGACGTTTTTCAGCGACAAACACTTTTGTCTTCGGTGTTCTGGAGGAATACCCAACAGTTACTTTGGGATAACCTACAAAGACGTATTTATCCGACTTTGGTTGTAAACATTTTACATATGCCTAGCATACCAAAATTTTAGAAAAGACAACTTGGGTTTTATCCCATGCCATAACTCATATGGTGTCATTTCAACGGATCATGATGGCGCTCTTTTCAGTGTAAAAGCGGTAGTCTCTAAAGCTTTATCCTTAAAATATAATGGCAGTTTTATAGACGACACCTTTGCTCCAACGATGTCAAACAAAGTTTGATTTCATCTCTCGAACACTCCATACTCCTATGGTGTTTTGGGAAATACAAGTCTATGGAACAATTCCTCAACTTTTAGGTGTGTTTGCTAAACTTGTAACTCAAATATCTTCCTTTATGATCCAATCATAAATTCTTTATTCTCTTGTTACAATGATTTTCCACTTCATCTAGAAATACTTTGAACATTTTTCAAATATTTCATACTTCTTCCTTATCAAGTAAATATACACATATATCTACTCAAATCATCGGTTAAAGTAAATGAAGTTCAAGAATTCACCACTCACGGCTACACATAATGGACTATATACATCAACATGTATAATATACAACAAGTTAGTCGTCCGTTCTTCTTTGGCCTACAAATGGAGTTTTAATCATCTCTAGGAAATTTTCACAAGTGTCAATTGATTCAAAATCAAAAGACTCCAAAATTCCATCAACATGGAGTTTCTTCATGTTTACTTTCCAATATGATTTAAACGGTGGTGTCACTCATAAGTGATCTTCTAATCATTTGTCTTGAGACACTTTTAGCATCAGTGTTGTGGATGTGAATTCTCCAACAAGATAAGCGTTCATCCATCTTTTATGAATGCGGTAATAATTTGAACAGCCATTGTTCTCATAATACCAGAACAAAATAACAATTATTCAAACAAATCTTGAAGGCTAGGTTTAATTCCAACGAAACACAATAACACTTTATTTGTTTTCGATGAGAATCATCCCATATTCATTTGCTAGTTAATTAGGCCATTGTAGTTCTTGTATTGCGTTGTTCTGTATGACAGTTCATACCAACCAATTTAGTATCAAATACCCAAGAACCACATTGTTTTAACAAGCAACGAATACAACCATAACATGTATATCTTCTATATACCTGAGCTGGACATTTCCAGTCTTTTCTTTTCCGCCAGAATAAATTTTGGATTCTCTTTTAGCAATTCTTTTCCTTCTAGAAGAATCTATCAACATCAATAGTGGTGCCATATATATGGCACATAGTTCAAGGCATGATTAGTCTAACACTAATACCCTTGGACTCACACTTTGAAGTAGATCACCATAATCAAATATTTGGTGTTCTTCCAAATTCCATTCTTTAGTAATCTTTTAATGTAGTAAACATTTTACCGACATCTTGTATTCATCCTATCATGACAACTTTCATGATCAAGCTACTATAGCTCAAGAGGACAAATTGTGAGTATAATGTTAGTTCCCAAAACCTTTTTAGGAGATCTGGACGCCTAGCGTCTCCAATCTTTACAAATTCTCATACAATATGAGAACATGTGTCTTACTAAATTATACTCTATCACTTTGCAACTAAACATTGTTTCAGATATCACAATATCTTCCACACATGATAGTTTATGAAACAATTCTTTCAACTCCTAGATAACCTTGATACTAAAAACAACTTTTGAATATCAAGGATCATGGAGGCAAGTGTGATACTAACACTGGAATTGTTACTCTTGATTTAATACTACTTATTAAATTTTATCGAGTAACCAAGGTTTGCTAAAAGTTTGCAATAGGACTTCAAACTTTAGATTGACATTCAAACAATACGATACCAGTTCGTAAAGTTAACATCCAGAATTTTATAGTTCTATTATCTCAATTATAGCTAAACGCAAGGCAGTAAACGGATGCCAATGCCTACAACAAACTATGCAAATTCACTTTGATTTAGTTCATGATAAATTGAGTTCTATAATTCAAAATTACTAAGTGAACTCCCACTTAAAAACAACATCCCTCTTAGTTTTCTTAAGTGATTACACGAACCAAATTCACTATACCGCAACCGATCATCACGTGCAACGGCATAGTTTCAAAGGCGAACATCACCATGTTCATCATATCAACCATATAACTCATGCTTAACCTTTTGGTTCGTGTTCCGAGGCCATGTCTGTACATGCTAGGCTCGCCAAGTAGAACCATAACATTCGCGTGTGTAAAACTGTCTTACACCCGTCGTATGTGAACGTAGAGTCTGTCACACCCGATCATCACGTGGTGTCTCGAAACGACGAACTTTCTTGACGGTGTATGTTATGGAAGAACACATTTTTATCTTGATATTTATGTGAGAGGGATCATCTTATAATGCTACCGCGCGATCAAATCTAAGCAGAATAAGATGCATAGAAGGATAAACATCACATGCATATATAATGTGATATGATATGGTCCTTCATGCACTCGATCTCCATCTTGTGCGTCATGGTATGATCTCCATCATTCCACTGGCGCAGCACCAAGGTCCATGGCGCGCCAACTTGGTTGTCTTCCTCCATTACAATATATCACTTGGATATATATATACGGCACGTAGGCCATTTAAATGTAAAGACAACCATATGGCTCCTGTCGGTTGTTTATAACTTACAAAAAGGATCATCGCATACAATTTGTAACATAAACAATTTGACCATATCACATCACATGCCCTGCAAAAACAAGTTAGACGTTTCTAATTTGTCTTGCATATTTTACGTGGTTTGGGGCTTTCTAGGAAGAACCGTTCTTACCTACGAACAAGAACCACAACGGTGATAAAAATATTATTAACAACTCTTTGTAAAATAGATCATAACTATAGTGGGAGAAACGTGCACCCGCAAAGCCACATATGCCGAAGCATGTCAAGTGTGGGACAAGTCTCGTGAACGCGGTCACGTAAGGTTAGTCTCGGGCAGCTTCAATCCCACTATGCCACTATGATCCAAAATACCAAAAAATTGCAATAACATGATCATCAACGCCCACATCCACATGTGTTCTAACCGTGCATACCAACTACGCATAGAGATGGCTCTGATACCACTGATGGGTTCGTAGCATAGAAAACAAAAATTTTCCTACGCATGAACGCATAAACTGGCCAAGATACTCTACGAGATGGTAGCAACGGATACTCACCCTCGACGACCGTGAGCGGGGATTACGTTCCCGCACAAACGTTGACGATGGAGAGTTGGTGAAGACGCACGTAGTCGACGTAGTTGTTCACTTGATGTAGTCGACGTCGTGGTTCACTTGACGATCACAAGATCGTGTACCCGGCGCCACAAGTGGCAGCGCCCCCGTACTCGCACACACGTGCAGCTCGACATCGACTCCTCCACGCCCTCGGTCCAGCGGGGCAGCGGAAGAAGGGATCCGCCGGACACTCCTCCACACACTTCTCCAAGTGTGTAAACTACGAACTACAATTCCGGCAGAGCTTCGCTAAGCCAAGACGGAAAGTGGGCAGCAACTATGCAAGGGAGGGAGGATCAAGAAGTGTGTGAAGAGGAAGGAGAGGGGCTCCTTTTATAGGAGAGGAGGTGGCAGCCCTCTTCATGGTGGTAACTCCCTCTTCATGGTGGTAACCCCCTCATCAACATGAGGTAACCCCCATTTTAATGCATGACATTCATGCTAATTAAAATTCACACTTATTGATTTAATAAAACATTTTTATTTCTTTAATATTTGTTAATTCATTCAATTAACAAACATTAACAAATACACCCTTGAGTTATTTCGATATCCGAAACAGTTTCGGTGCTTTTCTGAAATAACCCTCATGCTGTCCTGTAATTCGATCGGAGTATCGTATCCACTCAAAAAACGACGGCGAACCTTAAGTGTGTCACCCTACGGTTCGCGAATAACGTGGACATGATAGAGACTCCTCTCTGATCAATAATCAACAGCGGGATCTGGAAATCCATGATGACTCCCACTTACTCAACGATGAACTAGTGATCGTGTGAACCAGTAACGAACATAGTTAATTCCTTTTGTCTCGCGATATTATTACTTGTCCGAGATCCGATCATTTGGTATCAACCATACCTAGTTCGATCTCGTTCCCGACAAGTCTCTTTACTCGTTCCATGATAATGCATTCCCGTGACCTAGTCACATGCTTGCAAGCTATTCCAATGCAATATCACCGAGAAGGGCCCAGAGAATATCTTTCCGTCATCCGGATGGACAAATCCCACTCTTGATCCATGAGCCTCAACTAATACTTTCAGAGTACCCAAATCAACCTTTATAATCACCCTATTACGGTGTGACATTTGATATCATCAAAGTACCCTTCCGGTATCAGTGATTAACATGATCTCATGGTCTAAGGATTAGAACTACTTCGCATGAGTTTGATATAGCAATGAACTTGATGACTTGATCGTATTGCTATTCGTACTATGGGTGTGAGTGTTCATCACATCATTCTTCTAATGATATGACCCCATTATTAACAACATCCAATGTTCATGATCAGGAAACCTTGATCATCAGTTAATCAACGAGCTAGTATGAAAGAGAGGCTTTACTAGGAACCTTTTAGTTTATTAATCACACATGTATTAATGTTTCCGATTAATACAATTCTAGCATGAGAAATAAACATTTATCATAAACATGGAATATGATAATAACCACTTTATTATTGCCTCTCGGGCATATTCCCTTCAGCTATCTTGGCCGAGTAGTTGCTAGTGACTCCAAGAGGGGGTATTTATGCTCGATAGTGGGTTCATGCCTCTATTTCACCTGGGGGAGTGACAGAAACCTCTAAGGTGGTAGATGTGCTGTTGCTACTAGGGAGAAAACAACATTCATATACTCAAGGGCATATGCTTTGTTTACATTACACACTTTGCTTAATGCAATTATCTGTTGTTCGCAACTTAATACTTTCGGGGTGTTCGGATGATATCCCTGGGGGTGGATTATTAGTCATAGATGCAGTTGGATGGCGGTCTATGTATTTTGTTGTAATGCCCAGAGTAAATCTCATAGTGATCTTCTTGACATATCACGTTATCTTTATTCTATCAATTGCCCAACTGTAATTTGTTTACCCAGCATGTTATTTATCTATGGAGAGACACCACTAGTGAACTGTGGACCCCCGGTCCTATTTTAATCATATTGCAATCACCTGTTTACTTTTCCCGCACTGTTTACTTTACTCGCATATTACTATATTGTTTTCCACTCGATACATTCATAACCTTTGTTTCAAGCAAACCGGTGAGATTGACAACCTCATCGCAAGTTGGGAGCAAAGTATTTGTCTGTGTGTGTGCAGGTTCCGCGTTGCTACTGGCCGAAGACGAGTCAACAAGTATCGTTAACGGCGCCCTTGTTGGAGTGTTATTAAGCCAGTCTGCATCACCTTCAGTCGTCATTGTCTCTCCTCTCCTGATCGATAAACCTTGGTTTCTTAACTGAGGGAAAACTAGCCGCTACACTCATCATACCTTCCTCTTGGGGTTCCCAACGGGCTGGTCATTCACCACGCACAAGGACGTCTGCTCCCACATTATTTACACGCCACCAGCTCTTTTCTGGTGCCATCACCTTGGAGTAGCAAGCAGCTGAGTCAATGGGCGGGCAATGCTAGAAAATCCTTCTACAAACTTCCGGTAGTATCCGGCTAATCCAAGGAATGCTCGGACTTCGGTGGGGATGGTTGGGGCTTTCCTTTCCATGATGGAGGTGATTTTTGAGGGGTCAACAGATACTCCACCAGCTGAGAGTACATGGCCTAGGAATCCAACTTCTTTTAGCCAAAACTCACATTTGTGAACTTGGCGTAAATTTGGTGTTCGCACAGGGTTCCCAAAACTAGCCGCAGATGCTCTGCGTGCTCTTCTTCGGTCTTCGAATAGACTAAGATGTCATCGATGAAGACTACCACAAACTTGTTGAGGAACTTCATGAACACCTTGTTCATGAGATTCATGAAATATGCTGGGGCATTGGTTAGACCGAAGGACATGACGGTGTACTCGAATAGGCCGTAACGAGTGGTGAAAGCGGTCTTGGGAATATCGGACTCTTGAACTTTTAGCTGATGATATCCAATGCGGAGATCAATCTTGGAGAACACTTTGGCTCCATTCAGCTGATCAAATAGGTCTTCAATCTTCGGGAGAGGGTATTTGTTTCTGATGGTCACCTCATTGAGTTTACAGTAATCCACACACAGTCGTATGGTACCATCTCGCTTGTTCACAAACAGAACAGGCGATCCCCAAGGTGAAGCGCTGGGACGGATAAGGCCTTTGCTGAGCATGTCAACAAGTTGCTTCTTTAACTCCTCAAGTTCTTGGGGGTTCATACGATAGGGTCGCTGAGCAATAGGAGCTGTTCCAGGAATCAACTCAATCACGAACTCGATATCCCGGTCAGGGGGCATACCTGGCAACTCCTCAGGGAAGACGTCGGGGTACTCACATACCACTGAAACTTGATCAAGAGTCAGCCCAGAGATAGACTTCTTGTAGTAGGCTTTGTGGGATGGCATAGTCGCGATGTGCTCAATTTGAACTCCATCACTGCTGGTTACGGTTATAGCTTTCCGGGCGCAATCTATATGACCCTGGTACTTGGACATCCAGTCCATTCCAAGCACCACGTCCAAACCCTTTGTGCCTAAAATGATCAGGTTGGCCTTGAATGACTTCCCATGGATATCTACCGGCACATCTATGCAATTCCTCTTGGTTTTCATGACTGACCCAGGAATCTGGACTAGCATAGTTCTAGGCATCATGGTTGGTTCTAATTTTCCTTTGTCAACGAAGTTCTCGGTCACGAAAGAATGGGACGCGCCAGAATCAAACAGTGCTCTTGCAGGGGTGGAGTTGACAAGAAACGTACCCAGAACAATATCAGGTGCTTCAGCAGCTTCTTCAGCAGAGACATGGTTCAGGTGGCCCCTTGCTACATTGGCTTAATTCTTTGGATTCCTTCCAGCGGGTCCACGGCCTTGACCCTGATTGGGTTTCGGTGCGCTGAGGCTTGGCGCAGAGGGTTTCTTCAGGGGGCACTCCTTAGAGAAATGCCCTGGCTGTCCACAAGTATAGCAGCCACTTCCCTGGCTGCGGTTGGTAGGGTTGAAGATGTTGTTGTTTCCTCCAGAAGGATTCCCGCTGGTGGGGCGGTTGCTTGAGTACTGGCAGTTGGGGTTATTGGGCCTGGGAGCTTGAGAGGCAAACCTCTGAGAGGGTGGCGCAGACCTTGATGGGGGCATGCTGCGGGACCTCTGACTGCTCGATCCACCCTGACTCATCATCCTTCGCTTCTGGCTTTCGCGGGCAGCTTTGTTCTTGTCCTCAACCATGATAGCAGCATCTACCAGAGATTCCAGATCATGGTAAGGCACAGCGACTAGATAGGGCTGCAGGTCTTCCTGAAGTCCATTCATGAAGCGTTCCCTCTTCTTCTCATCGGTGTCTATGTCATTTGGAGCATACCTCCCCCAAGTGGTGAACTTGTCGAGGTACTCAGTGACACTCATCCCACCTTGCTTGAGGTTGAGAAACTTGTCACGCATAATCTTGATAAGTCCGGTGGGGACGTGAGCTTTGCGGAACTTGGTCTTGAAAGCATCCCAGGTCATCATTTGGCCTTCGGGCTGCATGGCGCGAATATTCTCCCACCATGCACCCGCTGCTCTGGCTAGGAAATGAGTAGCATAGAGCACCTTCTCGTTCTCTCCAACTCCTGCATACTCGAGTTTGTTCTTGATGGTGCGGAGCCAGTCGTCGGCGTCAAGAGGTTCGGTGGACTTGGTGAAGGTTGGCGGGTTGGAGTTCTGGAAGTCCCTAAGCTTGCTGCGGGGCTCATCGTCGTCATTGCCACCACGGTTGTTGTGGTTGGTGGCAATCTATGCGAGGTGCTGAAGGGTTGCAAGGTTAGCTTGGCGCTCAGCGCGTGCGGCCTCGCGGTCTTCAAGCTTGAGCCGCACCAGCTGCTCCATGCTGGGTTTAGGGGGTGGTGGCGGATTGCCTCCAGCTTGGCCTCGCGTTTCCGGAGCCATTCTGGAGAGAAGTGGATTGGTGAGATTCATAACAAGGAAGCTTATGCATGTTTCATAAGAAAGAAAGGGAACTACACTCATGCATAGCACACATCCATGGCAACCATACATAACATGCTCCAACAACCATGCATAACAAGTCCAGGCATACATAATATATACAAGCAAAAGGGTGCCAAACATGTCCAGGCACACACACATACCACACATAGTCTCATACATCACATAGCAAATGGTTCTAGAAGGACCATACAACACCGATACGCAAAAGGGGTCAAACTAACAACTACGCGGTAGCCTACGTGAGAGGTAGAGTGGTGGAATCTACTCGTCGCCACTGACGTGGGGGACTAGCTCCTCGGGGTCCTCCTCACTAGGAGTCTCGGGAGCGTAGAAGTCGAGAATAGCATTGCGGTCATCACCGCTCTCGCTACCACGGTCGTCATCGTCGGTGCTCGCGGGCTCCTTGTCGAAGGCCTCCTGGTGGTCGTCATCATAGCCGAGTACCGCCTCGTTCTCCTTGCGGAGCTCGGCGGTCTCCTCCTCCAGCTTGAACACGTGGCTCTCAAGAGAAGCCAAGTGGTCCTCCAACTCGCGGATGCGCCTCCTAAGAGGCTTGTTCTTCTTCACGATCTTCCTCTTGGCAGAGAGGAGACAGTGACGTGAGAAGATAGACTCCTGGAGGTCCTCACAAAGAACGGCGAGCTCGAGTCCTCTCTCATCGGCGACCATCCGGACATGGTCCAGATGCTCCTGCGTGTGGTGCAGGAGAGCCTCGGTGTGGCAGAAGTGGCGGCTGAAGTGAGTGTGCGCTACAGCCTGGTAGGGATGGCCATCGGCGTTGACCCTCCCGTAGTGCTCGTAGCGAGTCCCAAGTAGCTCGTCGTAGTGGAGGTGGATGAGGTGCAAGATGGCGTGACGCAGAACGCGCATCAGGCCATCGCCCCAGTTGCGCTCGATCACCTCAAAGGTGAACTCCGGTGAGGTAGGCGGGACCTCCTTCCCGCGGACCTGGCAAACCATGCGGATAGCCAGCTCCCGGGTACCCTCCTCGAACAGGCGGTAGCCTCGCACCTCGGGACGCGGGCGTCCAAGGCGCGCTGCCAACTCGACCAAGTCGCGCTCAAAAATCAACACGTCCTCGTGGGTGCCGATCTGTCGGTGTGCAGAAGGGGCGTCCATCTACACAAATTTTAGAGTAGAGTTTTATTAATGACTTACCCAAGTGTGCAAAATTTATACATAAGTAAAAACTTGAATTAAAATGCAAGTAATTAAAGATGCTTAAAGAATGAGGGAAGAGATGAGAGCAATATATATTTACCTTTGATATATATAGCCATCTCTTTTTATTTTTAAGAAAATAGTTTTTGGTCCGGTCTAATGCCCATGCTAAACTAGGGTTTCCTAAGGTCAGGATGGCTCTGATACTGACTCTGTGGGGACCCCGGCTTACCACCCGGGATTCCTGTTATGCATATAATTCACGATCCCAGGAGACCGTTGTGAATCCACATAACAGAGTTGGCATTTCAGATTACAACATCCATTACATAACGAGTATTAAGTCTTACGTAAGCCTCTTGGCTGAATACAAATGCCACGCGGGGCAAGTTCAACTGACACACTTATTCATAGGTAGCAGCGGATACATGCAGTGTAGTGACCCCAAGTCAGGCCTACTACCCTACAGGCGACTGACCGGGAAACGAGTCCTAATTCGCACCGGCGTCGTCATACTCCTCATCATCCTCCTCATAGTCATCTCCAAAGTCTGGCCAAGTTAATAGCCAGGGACAAAGCTGTGAGTACATTTTGGAATTGTACTCGCAAACCATCTAAGAGAGAAAACATTCACATGCTATATGGCTGTAGCAAGGGTTGGCTTGGTTTCAAGTGACTATGTGCTACTAACTTCTCGTGTCGATATAGCATGTCCCATGACATTTCTATATCCTTATTAAAACTTTTAGAAATATTTAGTAAAATCTCTAGGAAAGGGAGAAACTCCTTTGAGGGATAAGATCGGTGGTCAATCGAACATGACCACCTCAAGTCATCGGTAGTACCCTCCAAGAACTCCGATCCACTTCTGTGCCACGGCCGTACCCTCCAAGTACTCCGTCCGGCACAAAACTCCATTTTCCAGAAAACCATTTATAGAACCAAAACCTGACATTGGGCAATGTAGTGATCTCCACAACCATCCATGACCGAGGACTCAGCTATTCGAATAGGTTTACACTCTGCAGAGGTTGTACACTTTACCCACACCATTCGATAAATCCGCCGGGATACCACCACGGACCATCATACCTAAATATGCGGGGTTCGGATAATCGATCGAAGCCCTCCATCTATCTACCTTAGTACGGGTGCCTACCCTGTGGAGTTTACCTCCCCGGCACGCCCCGACAGTACCTCCTTCAGAGCGTAACTCTGGCGCCACGGCGGGAGAACCCAAGTGTCTTCCAGCCGGATAAATCCTGAAGGATCCCGATTTACTATTGCCCATGAACTTACAGCAACCCGGATTCCGGGGTCCTACAAACCCTTATATAATGTGAGGCTCCCCGCACTAAAGTAGATAAACTTCAAACTAAGCCCCGTCCCATACCGGGGTAATGTGGTTGCACGGGGGTAATTGCTTCGAGCGACTACAAAGAAACACCAATGCCTTTTTCTAAATCCACCAACACCTTCTTCCATATCCCAAGTTCCCATTTGTCCCGAAATCCTTTAGAAAACATTTCAGTGGAGTAGATACTACTCCAAGGTTTTTGCAACCATTTTCGAAACTTTTCTGAGAGTTTTTCCCATCCTAGAGTTTTTGGTTCCACTACAAGTTTCTCCAAAGACTTTGATGCTAATCATCGAGTCTCTACTTTCAGGGGTATTGAGTAGGTGCCAAAGGTGTCATCCTTCATAGATGAAAACAAATCGACTTGTGGAGCTAAGTCGCCAACTATTGCTATTTAGGGAGTAATAGCAATATATGAAAATCAATGCATAATAATGGAAACAAGAGTAGAACAATGCATAGTGACTTAATAGGATTCAGATATGCAACAAGTAGATGGCTTGCCTTGGTTGGCTTTTCCCTGATCACCCTCCTCCTGATACTCAAACACTTCACCCTCCTCCGCACAGTCGTCGTTCGATTCTATCGTCGGAAAAAGAAACGACAACACACACAATGAGCATTCATGCATACATGGACCATATTTAAGGCAACATCACACAACTCAAGCATTGAGTATCAGAAGTAAACAAGTTTAGATATCTGAACCAATATCTATTTTAAAAAGGAATGAATCACCACAATAAATACAAATCAATCCTAGTTGTATGATAATACCTATTCACAAGCAAACACCTTGCATGCACCATGGTAATTTCAAATCATAGCACCCAACACACTTACAGGTAGTTAACAACATTACAGGAACAACACATTTGGAATCAAACTAGAATAATATAAAGGTGATTTAATATGGATTTACTAATTCTAGGAATCACGAGAATAGGAAAATAATACCCTAAAATAATCTGTAAGTCCTAAAATCCTACCAGAGGCCATTCTGGATAGCTACTGGAATGACCAACACACCAGAAGTGGATTCATTCAAAAATAAGTAATATTCTGCACACTATAATTAATTCTACGCAGAAATCTAGTATCACTAAAATAATTCTTGCAGGCAATGTATAGCTCCTAAATTAGCAAATCCAATTTCTATAACTCAACAATTCAGTAGGGTACCAGTGAAAATTGGAATTACCAATTTTCATTGTACAGAACATCAGATTTGCATATATGGGTAAAAAACAATAGATCTACTCTATTTAGTCCTCAGATAATATTTAGGGTCCTAAAAATCACATATGCAGTACCAGGGGATAGACAATATTGCACAGATCACAGAAAAATTTGAATCATAATTTTCTGAGGTCCATAAGATTTTCAAATCAATTTTATTTGCAGCATTCAAATAACAAATAGAAATAGCACAGAAAAAAAAAGAAACAGGCCGGATCTGGCTAGGCTCGGCCAGATCTGGGCCGGATCGGCCCGATGCTTCGCCGGCGAGCCCAGCTACGACCGAAAGGGTACGAGCTACCCCTGGCCGTCCGATTAGACGGCGATCGACGGCCAGAGGTCATCGTCCACGCGTGGCTCTGCATGCATGCGAGCAAACCCTAGCGGGGTCGGGGAGGGTAGCCAGAGGCTCACTGAGGGCGTCTAGAGTCCGGCGAGGTTGGGGATCGGCGGCGGAGGTGTTCAGAAAGGTGTCACGGGGGTTCTGGCTTGCATGCAAGGCGTGCGGTGCTCGCAGTGATGCTGACATCGCCGGTTTGCGTCCAGGCAAGTGGTGGCGACAATGGTGGCTGTAGATCCCTGCAAGGCACGAGGTGCAGGGTGAGATCGAGGCGAGGCTAGCGAGCTCAGGAACCAGAGAGAGAACAGGGAGAATGGCCGGGTCAACGGCAACCTCTACCCTCGCCGTCGACGATCTACCCGAGGACCTCGAGCTCCCCAATGGCGGCTTCTCCTCGGCAGAGCATCGGCGAGCTCCAGAAGAGGTGAGGGGAGTGGAGAGGGGCAAATGGGCGACAGCGGAGAGAACGAACGGGTCCAGGGGTTTTTATTCGGCTGCTGTGAGCTCGGACCATGGTGGTCTCAAGTGGACGTGATTGGCCTCGGTGGGCGGCGTTCTGGGGCAGCGTTGTACGCTGAGTCTAGCGGTGTGGTGGTGGCTATCGGTGGCGAAACAGTCTGGACAGGGCGGCCTCGGGTTCAGGCCGGGCGTGACTGAAACCGGGCTCGCCTGGGTCGGTACGATCGGCAGGGGGCATGGCGGGGGTGGCATGGAGTCGACGTCACCGTGCCATGCAGGTTTGGGTGCGGGGCGACGCGGGTGTGCACTCGTGCATGCTGGAACGCTATGCCTTCTCTGGGCGCTCCGGGCGTCTCACTGGCGTCGGCTGGCATGCTCGGGGGTGCGTTGCACGGTAGGGCTAGGGCGAAACTGGTTCGGGGAATTGGTCCAGGGGGTCGAGGCGAGTCTGGCGGCGAGGTGATGGCCCGGGCGGTGGTCGGTGGCACGCTGCCCATGCTGGGGTGCCCACGGTGGCCACGGTGACACCCAGGGCGGCGTGGGGTGCTGGTGCCGTGTCGCTGCGAGCTGGGGTCAGGCGCGGGGTGCTAGCAGGGCGGCGATCACCCACTGGGGGTCGATGGCGGCGGGGGTGATCAAAGAAGAAGGGAGAGAGAGAGGTTCTGGCAAGGTTGGCCTCGGGCTACTCCTCTCCCTCGATGCCAACTAAATACGACAAGGGGGAAAAGATTTCTCCCAGATGCTATGGTTACAAAGAGGGAGATACACTGCAGCTCCTTTTTCCTTCTCCCTGTCGGCTAGAGGTGAAGAAAGGAAGAGAGAAGAAAGTGGTTTGAGGTCTAGGGTTGGCATAGCCAGAATTCAAATTTGAATTTGAATTCATTTGCAAAAAGTTTTTGACAACCTACCAAATAGTCTCCAGGGGTTTTAAATACATCCAAAAACTCATGGCCAAAGTTTGGTGATTGTTAGAATAGCTAGGCTAGGGTTTTAGAGAAGTTTCTATTTTCAAATGAAGGTGCAGAAGAAATAGAAATTAAAGAAAAAGAATTTAGATCAAGCAAGGAACACCATGCTAGGTTTCATAGTGAGCACAAGCTAGCCTAGGCTTAATAGTTCATGCATAAAATCATAACTCAACCTCTACTTCCTATTGCTCAAGCATTGGAAATTTCTAGAATTAAAGACATGAAATAAAGCACACACATGCTCACATGTAATCATACTCATGCACTCACATGAAATCATGTATCAAAGGACACAAACATATTACTTAGCAAAAGTTTTTAGTTCACCCCAACCAAAACACTTTAAACTAGGTTTAAATTTCTGGTCACCAAAAGTGGGGTGTTACAGAACAATTAACAAAAAGTGATACCACAAAGAACAACATAAATTAGATAAAAAGAAAAATTGCAATATTTTGACCAACAAGATCTAGGGCGAGCAGCAACCTTATCAGTGGGTGAATCTGTGATAGAGCTGCAAGACATTGCCGCCCATGGTCGGCGAGAAATTCACTCGCCTCCATTTCTTGTATATTGTGTCCATCAACCTCAATACAGTTAATCAACTAATAGTCATTTCACAACAGACGATTAAAAATAGCTGCTTGGTGCTTTGCGCATTCAGTATTTTTCCTAACTAATGACGCTTGTGACATTGAACAATATTTAAATAGCACCGAAGAGCATGTACAGACCTAGCTAGGACAGCAAAGTGGAGGAAGTAGGTTCGGGTGATGGCCACTTTTTTTTGGATTTGGGCTTTATATTACGAAATAAAAGTCGTTCAGTTCACATAGGGAGGAACCGTACCAATCAACACATTATAGCACACATCATACTACGTCCAAGCTTCGCTAGCTTGCAAGCTGCTATATTTTTAGATCAATTCACATTTGCAACAAAAGGCTAGGCATTAATCTAAACAGTGCTAATATCTTCTACAATCTCAGATATAGCTGATTTAGATGTTTTAGCTGTACTCGTTGTACTGAATTCAACCATCAGAGAAGCATATTCATTTTTAGGATGGATAAGGCTGTAATAAAAATGCATTACCGCCGTTATCGCTTTCGGTGTAGCGATTGCGTCCACAGCCTCTGCGTTGGTGCAGCAAGGGAACACGTACTCATGAGCCAGTCTTCTCATCTTTAATGAAGCCTGCATCAATTTGTTTCTATATCTACAGACTACAGATCACGATCCTAACAGACAACCTCAGATTCATAAATCATAGCTCAATGTAGAAGTTTGCAAATGAACCATCCAAATGGAAAATGAACATACGACAGCACAATTATCACTTGGATTTTACCAAGCAGAACTATAGAAATTAACACATGCTGCGCCGGTCAAGTGATTGGCATACACCCTTACACCTGAAACTTACCACTGCAAACCCCCAGACCTGCCACACGTAGAGCTCCCGAGAAGAAAGAAACCATCCATCAGGCTCTAGTTCATTACTGCAGCTGCTCGGTGGATTCTTGATGATCGAGACAAAATGCCCAAATTCCCCAGCCAGCCGCACCCAAAAACCAAGCTCTGTGCTCCCAGGATCCTATCCGCCGTTCCTATCGGTTCCAGCCAGCGTGGGTTGGAGGAGGATGGCATACTTGAAGACGAGCCATCCAATAACGGAGACGCAGAGGAAAATCTAGAATAACTTGATCGGCGAGACGCCATGCCCACCGCCATGTCCGTCAGATTCGTGTCAGGCCGCCTGTATCCGGGTGGACACGGAAGCCAACATGGAATGACTTTGGGGACTCGTCCAACGGGACCGGGATCCTCAATAGGGTACCTCGTCGTGACCGGCACGGCCATGCTTGCCTCACTGTTCATCAATTCCGGCGAGGACAGGACGTGGGTGTCGCGTGCGGCCGTCATCGGGGACAGGGTGTAGCCGTAGGATGGCCCGGATCTCGGGGTGGGGGATCGGCTGCGGGAGGTTCCATTACTCTCGCCAGATGAGGGAGAAGGCGCCACTCGCCGGAGATGGGTAGGTGGCGACAGGAAGCTCCGGCGGCGGGCTGGGAATACCCTATGGAACGCACGGGTGTGACATGACTAAACAAAACATTTCGGGCTAGCCTGAATCGGACGAAAGCGTATTTTGGTGAATTGAAAACGTACTTGCGACGACCACGGACCATACCTGTAGCAATATTATTAATAGAGATATCTACTAGTATAACACTCGTGCATTGCTACGGATAGACTAAGTATTTTACTACTATACATGTTTTTTAACAAAATATTTTTTGATTTGACTGCAAATGATTGACTAAAGCTCAACTTTCTTATAATATCAAATTAATTTGTATTTGGTTCCTAGTTGTCTAAATGAGTTTTTGATTAACAAAGCACGTGTAAAGGAGCATTACATTTTCCGGGAACACGTGAGAGAGGCACATTGGAAAAGTGAGATACCTCTCCTCTCAGGAAAAGAAATATCGGTATCCCCGTGAATGAGGGTACGGTGTTGCCGTATGTCCCTCTCGTCGAGAGGGATAATGACGTCGTTATATATGTCGCTCGTTGAGATACATGTTTGTACGGCGGCGTGCACGCCACTGATGGACCAGCGAGACGAGCCGGTTGCGTACCACACATGTGAGCGCGACACGGTTATCAACCTCGCGGCCCGGATTTGTCAGATATTAGAAACGCATCCCTGCTTCTCCCTAAACAAATGACGACCTTGTCTCTTCGTGAAAGTGGTAAACGCAGCAGCACTTGACGATTGTAATATAAATAATTCCAGAACATCTAGTATTCAGTTATCACACACACAAATACCAATCTACAAATTCAGTTATCTCTCTGTTATCGACATCTTCTGAACACACACACAATAAATATGGTCTTTTTCTTCAGTAAACAAAAGAACAATTAATAACAAATAAGACATCTACAAAACAGAGATGTGCAACTGCCTTATCAACACCAAATCCACGAAGCCAGGACAATAAAAAGAAACATGGTACTAACCTTGTTGAACTGCACGCACGGTGGCTGTCAGGAACCGGGAATTTGGACAATGCCTAACATGAATTAGGCCGATATGCACGAACACCTTCTTGTCAGCTTCTAACTGTAATAAGTGCTTCTTCAAGGATTAATGAAGCCTAACAATTCACTGTGTCTAGATCCATTGCTAATTCAACTTCAGCAACTATGGATACAGTAAAGAAATATGATATTCAGCACATAAAAAGCAACATTCGAACTCTGATCAAGGGCGTCTGTCACACGGGAATGCATAGAGGCCTCGATCTTAACCAAATCCGGGATGCCTGGAAGAAGGTCGCCAGATCGAGCGCATAGGGTCCTCCCCACAAGTACGTCCAGACCACCACGGCCATGGCCAGGCCAGAAGGGGAAGGAACGTGGCCAACAGAAGCTTCGAATTGAGCGGGGGAAGACGTCGGCCATCCTCGAGCACCACCGCCATCTAGCCTCGCTCCGGCTGCTGTTGACGAAGACCTTGTTGTTCTCCCACGCCCTCTCCAGCTTCCCTGGCCCCTCCTCTGCCTTCCTGTTGAGCTCGGTGCTTAACACCCCTTTTCTCAGCGACGCCTTGGACTCGGACAACACCATGACGGTGGCGCCACACCCGTAGAGCTTGGCGACTACTATGGAACAGCTAAGCGCATCAGAGGGGAGCACTCGCTCACCGCCGCCGAGCAGACCGTAGAACTGCATCCTTAAGGGTGTGTTCGGTTCGTGGAACCAAGTGGAATGTAATGGAATGGTTCTGCACCTGAGACTCATTCTTGTGTTCGGTTGGGCTAATGGAATGGAACGAAGTGGTTCCCTAAAAACGAATATTCCGCCTAGATGCGGAATGCCCCGGTTCCACCGAATCGGTGGAACGTCCTCGTTCCATTTCGTTGATCTCACCGCTAATATGAAATCTCACCTGAAAAAAAATCTGGCCAAGGGACATGCCCCGACCCGCCCAACCCTATCCCCTCATTTCTTTTCTCCCCTCCTCTCTCTCCATCCCCTGGCGGCTGCGCGCTTGATTTTCCGGTCACGCCGGCGCTCGCCGGAAGCTAGCAGGCAGGGTGGTCAGGCGAGCAGGTGAGCGGCGGAGGAAGGCGAGCGGCGGCAGGAGGCGAGCGGCGGCAGGAGGCGAGCGGCAGAGGCAGGCGGCCAGGCGAGCAGCGGCGGCGGCGGCCAGGCAAGCAGCGACGGCGGCGAGAATAGGGAGCAGCGGCTGCGGGGAATCGGCAGGCAGGCGCGAGGGAGAGGTGCTCGGCCACAGGGCAGGGGCGGTCAGCCACAGGCATCGGCGGTCTTCCACACGCATTCCATTCTATTTTTTGGTCTCAATCGAACACAAAACGGAACCGTTCCATTACACTTTTTTGTCCCAACCGAACACAGGAATGGAACCAACCCATTACACTAGAATGGAACCATTCCATTACATTCCACTTGGTTCCATGAACTGAACACACCCTAAGGGAACGGGGCCGGCACGCAAAGGGGTGGGTCTCCAGAGACGGTGCTCCGGGGTGGATCTCGTTTACGGACGGGGATCCCCTGACGTGCCCAACTCTGACTTTGAGTTGCTGACAGGTGGGGCCTGCCAGGCATGGGGCCCACACGTCAGTGACAGAACGTCAGGGGCACTGCAGGGTTGGCACGTCAGAGGATCTGTGTCCCTCGTTTACCTCCTGATCCCCTTTTTCCAGTGATCTGTCACGGAAAACACCGCCGCTACTGCTCGCTTCCGGTCATTGCCGCCGGTCATGGACGATTGGAGGGGCACGAGGTGACCTTCGAAGAAACAAACTGAACCCGTACCTGACTTATGGATGGCAAGGTGGGTAATTTGTGTCAACTTGGATGAAAGTATATATTTTTGATGGATTAAAAGCGTACTTGCGACCGCCACAAATCATACCTATAGTAATATTATTAGTAGAGATACTTCTATATCTCTACTAATAATATTGATAGAGGACGCAATGGTCCGAAAACCATGGTAGACCTTCGTACGTAAAAAGACCGGTGGTACCCCCGCACTAAAAACATCGGCGTCGCCTCCACGCTAAAAAAACCGTCCAAAAACCAGTCCCGCTTCCATCCTGATTCCTCAACCTCCTACGTTGACCCGGCACCGCGCGCCGCCCCGAGTGCAGATACAGGTCTCGGGTACACTGCCGCCGTTGGCACCTGGTTCCTTGTCGTCCTTGGTTCCGCCTGCCGAACTCGCCCCTTCCGCCGGCGGGCTCTCCACCTCTCCGGTATGGTTAATAACTGGGACGTATATTGCTCCTTCTTGTGGCTGCAAGTAACCGAAGAAGAACGGCGACACCCGCGATTTCAGGAGACATCGGGTGGTTGAACAAATCTCTGCCGATTTTTATGGGCTTGAGGTTCTTGATCGATCTGCTGGCAAAAACCAACCTGGTGTCAACAAAAAAATTCCAATTGAACGAGCTGAATCAAGCACCAGCGATGTAGTTGAATATGCCATGCAAAGGACAGATCCCATACCAGGGCGATTCTGCAGATCAGCTCCTGCGTCGCTCATGGACGCACCGATGTCTGCCGCCCAGGCACTTCGCCCACAGCTCTACTCGTCTCCTCGGAGCTTGCCAGCGCTGACGAGGAGTTGCCATGGAGATGCTCCTTGGCCAGGGGTCGCGGACTCGCGAGGTGGCTCGCTTGCCAGCGTTGACGAGGAGTTGCCGTGGAGGTGCTCCTTGCCCAGGGGTCGCGGACCTGCGAGGTGGCTTGCTGGGATCAACATGGCGGCACGGAGCAGCGATAATTCCATGGAATCATCAACCAAACGCGAATCGGATAGCGGGGCCGCAACATATCGTGAATCGGCCACTAGGGCGCACGACAGCCGGTGGCGGGAGCAAATTGCAGCAACGGCGTCAATCCAGGAGTGGAGGCGGCCGTATTCTTCTAGGAGGGAGTGTGAGCTTGATTGGACTCAAGAGTAATAGACTCAGAAATAGCATCTGCAATTAAATCAGAGCTTACAAAATTACGCACACGGATGCATCATTAATTTTAGACAAGGTCGAGCTGCTCACCTAGGACTGGCAGATTGGCCTCTCGTCGGAAGGAGGAGGCGTCAGAGGCGAGTTAGAGGCACGAGAAGGCGGGCGAGCGGCGGGGGCAGAGGCGGCGGAGCTCCTATGGTAATGCCTCTTCTTGACCTTCCCCGCGCAAGGCGGCGGGCCAACGCCGTGGGAACCGGAGGGAATTGGTGACGGAGCGAGGCCATGGGAGCGAAGGAGATCAGGCGACGGGGCACGCCATAGCAGTCTAGGAGAGCAGGAGTCGGCCATAGCTGGAAGATTTCAGGAGGAAGGGCGACGCCATGGGGAAGAAGATAAATCAGGGAGGGGAAAGTGAGTGAGAGGGGAGTGACTAATGTATGCGTGTCGTTTCTTTGTGTATTTTCTTTTTTATTTTGCAGATGAGACCCTGAGATGTACAGTACTATTTTAGGAAATTTGAAGCATACAAAAAATATGTACCCAAGTAATGCATCTACCGTGTTATAAATTCCTGTGTTCCTTCTTCGCTAGCAATAAAACGACATTTAGCTTTTGTTTCATTTCAATTTTTCAAATTTATATTTTATTTTGATTTCTTTTTATAGACGTTTATAGAGATAATAGGGCTTGATACAATTACGCTTGAGGAGAATAAAAAAGACAGGTTTTATGCAATTAAATGAGGTATGCGTAGAGTATTCTTCTTCTTCTTTCTATGTTTGATATAATCACATATAATTTTTGACAAATTGTTCGCTTCCTTAGTCCATGAACGGAACATAAATATATATTCTCAATCATTCAAAGATATCACTAACATGGACACCAACCCGATATTGTTGAAAGATATTAAATAAAAATTTATTGAAAAAAATATTAATGGTTGTATTCTTCAAGGACTAGAGATAGGCACTTACCTTCCTTTTTTTTTGAACCATGCAGGAGAACTGCATGTGTTATATATTAGAAAGGAGAGAAAGTCCTTCAAGGACTAAGTCTTACGGCGGGTGGACCAAAGCCAGCTAAAATCGTAGTAACCGAAGTAAAAAAGAAAAAAGGACTCGACCTGACAACCAGACGACCAATGAAAGTATGAGGTGAAAAGGCATACTCAAAGATAAAAGAAACATCGAAGATCTAGGAGAACACCTAAGCAAGGGAATTTTTTTTTTTTGGAAATTTTAAAAGACCCACGTAGAATTGGAGAGTTTAATGAGCTGCAAGCATGAAATTATTTATCGCACGATAATTATAAAATGAGATTGAATATTAAGTAGACACATTGGGGCAGTGGCACTGATGTGGTCGCCATAGCTGTGGACAGAGCACATAAGATCGCCACGTGTCACAGCCGTGAAAAAATGCATAAGATTGCCATGAGCATGAAGGACATACATGAGATTGCTTTTCTTGTATTACGCATAAGTTAGTGGTTGATATTGTTTTGTCCGTAGCAACGCACGGGTATTGTGCTATATCCGTAATCTTACTATCTATCTATCAACTAATAAAGTGACGATCTGACTGGTATGTTGGTAGGTACGTCTTCGTCTTCGACCGAATATCGCCACAGTTGTTCATCGCTAAAGGCCTAGTAAGCCCATCAATTAGCAGGCAAGGCCACATACCAATCAGCCGAAAAAAGAACGGGAAGCTCAAGAAAAAAAAAGGAAAAAGAACATCTATGTCCTACTCAAATACAGGCCACGATTCAATCAGCAAAGTAAAAAAGGTTCATGCCCTACTCCAACAATTTGATCGTCAGTCGGCATCGTCGGCCGAGCTTCGCCGGTGTTTCTGCTGATACATTTGAACAATTAAACGTTTCACAAGTAGTGAACTAACTTTCTTGTTATTACAACTAACAATTTCCACAGGTTTGAAATCACCTTGTGCCATTCGTTGTTCCCGAATAGAAAACAAATCCCCAATCTTCTAACGCGGAAGGGATGCGGCGGAGATGGATTTGGCGCCTCTACCATCGTCCATGGCAGGAAGGATGCGGCGGACACGGCCGGAGCTGATCTTACGGAGATTGACAGATCTGAGTTTTCCCTGGTCCGTGGCGGAAGGTCGACGGCAGGTAGGGATGAATACGAGCTAGCCATAGACCATGGCGAGCGGTAAGCCGCCGAATCAGCCACCTGTCGGAGTGGATACGAGCTTGCCTTAGTCCATGCCGGGCGGTAAGCCGCGGAATCGGCCGCTGGTCGGCGTGGAGCTCCCTTCCTCTATGGTGACGATGGGGCACTCGATTTGCCCAGAGCAAAGCCGTGAACAGGTGGGAGAGGCGGAACTGCAGAAGGAAGGCGTCGGTGATAGGAATCAGGGCGGGCCGGCGAGGTTCGGCCGAATTTTAGCCGGCGGCAGCTCACCACGGGACTCCTCCGCCTCTTCGTATGCAGAAGGGAGTACCTCCACGTCCCGCTCTCTCTCAATGTCCCTCTCACGATGAGTTGCAGCCAGCCATGGTGAGAGCGTGAGTGATGGCCCTGACCCTGATCCAGTCATCCAGCCGAACAGAAGTTGCTGATGTATTTTGTCCGTTCCTTTTGATGTCATATCTAGAGTTTCAGGGGCACTGTGTACGTTCTCACTGGAATTTGGATTTCGCTTACCACACAATTTTGGGGAAAAGTTTCAAGATGTTAGATTAATTGTTAAAATCAAATGAAAAATCGGTGTATTTCATATCACTTTTGAAAATAATTTTATGAAATTATAGAGGTTAGTGTTAAATTCAGTTTTTATCTTAAAAGTGTTGGGTTAATTAATAGAATGCGTCTCATGATCGCTCACCAAGCTTAGCTAAAAGATTCAATTCCGTGCAACGAAGGTTCCAGTTTTGCTGGGTTTTAATTCAAGATGCTCCACAAAGATTACGAGTAGGACACATGGAGGGATTCTCCTGTGTGGAAATTGCCTCTCGGATTTCTTGCACTATGTGTGTAAAATGCTTCTCGAGTGATTCATTTGTATCACATGTTTACAAATCACTTCGTAAGTCTACAAAACTATGGTAAATAAACCTGTAAAATACTATGATAATTAAAGCTTGAAGAATAATCAAGAGTCATTGATCGGGCTCCATCAGATCTATTGGCATCAAAGTCTTGTTTTATCATTAGTGTCTCTCTGTATTTCTAAAATATATTTCTAAATTATATAGATTGCTTCGGTTAATTATCCTTTCAATCTGCCTTTCTTCAGAATTGACAATAAGATAGGCTCGGGGCAATGTTGTTGGAAGGAACTGAAGCCACTATTTTTTGTACAACAAAACTTGGGTTGAGCGATTATCTAATATTGGTGAAAACTCTATTTTACATATAACCAACAATTCATGGTGTTATACAGGGAATATTGAAACACAACAGGGAATAGATCTTAATTAACGAGACATGAATAGTCGGTTCATTGCTTTCTATGCATGACATCCAATTCTATCTTTTATCAAAATATACTTTGACAAAAGTGGAATTTCATTGTTTGTATATTTTGATTTGGCTATTGTTTCTATGGTTTTTTTTCATGGACATTGTAAAGAAAATTAATAGGCCTCGGAAAGAAATTTGACAGACCATGGCAACACTCGCATTTTCATCGATAATTTACATTCAATAATAACAAAATCTAATTATTTACTAAATACATGGGCTAAATACTTAGTCTACCCGTAGCAACGCACGGTAGCATGCTAGTCTATACCTAATAATAATTAATAATTATAATTAATATAATATAATATAATAATCTATATCTATATCTATATCTAATAATAAAAGCAGTAAGGTTTCCGTCGTCAACCACTTTTTTTAGACTAATTTGCCCTTCCACTAAATTATATATTACAACCAATGCCACCGGTTAGTGAAAAAACGGTTGGATTTTTTTACCATCGAGTGGCCCGACACATCCACGCACCACATCACGATGTGTTGTTCGTGCGCTGATGCCTTGGCCCGGCCCGGCGGCAAACTGATGTGTCCATGAACTCGACTTGAAACCCAACAGAACTTGACATGCAAGCACAATATCCTTGATCTCGATTGTAGAACGATAGAGAGAGAGAGATTGGCGGAATATAATGGATTTATTATTGAGCCTCGGGGGCGAGTATATATAGGCGTACAGGGAGTATCTTGGAGTGCAAGACAAGACACGAGGAGTCCTATCTCTATCCTAGACTACCACACACGTATGTACCGGACATATCTCTAACACCCCCCCGCAGTCGTAGCGGGAGCGTCGTGAACAACATGAACGACGTGGACGGTCAGACTGGAAATAAACCGAAGTAGACCCAGAAGGCTGACACCCCCCCGCAGTCGGAGCGGGAGCGTCGTGGTCGATGTCGCGGCGCGGATGCTTGGACTGGAGAGGAAGCTGACGAGTGCTCAGGCGAGGTGGTAGCCCTTGTGCCGATGTCGAGGTAGCCGAGAGCGGTGGGTGCTGCAACCTTGGTCGAGGTAGCCGTGCGAGGAGATGCCGTGGTCGATGTCGTGGTCGGGTTTGCCGGTGTCGATGTAGTCGCACGTGAAGCCACGGGCGCAAAGAAGGCGCCATGGTGATGATGACGGAGATGCGTCGAGGGCAGTCGTCGAGAATGATGATGCCGAAGTCGATGCAGTCCGAGCCGTCGAGGACGAGATGCGGCCATAGTTGTGCCAGAACTAGGCGCATGTCCGGGGCGTAGGCATACTGTGGTTTTGCCAGAACCGAGTACGCAAGAAGAATCGTCAGTGACGCGGTCGAGGCAGTCGTAGGAGTCGATGCCGAAGAAGACGTTGTCGAGGCCGATGAAGACGAGGCGCCGATCCGAGCTTGCCAGGCACAGGGACGCGTCGGGGACGAAGGCACACGGCGGTGTTGCTAGCACCGAGCATGCATAGAGCGGGACCAGTATGAACTTCACGCCATGTCGAGGGACTAACTGACAAGGCTCCAGAGCGGTTGCGAGACGCAGAGCGGCGAAGAGGGGCCGAAGCCATCAGCGGTTGTAGGAGTAGACTTGTCGAAGACGAGGCGATGACGCTGGCGGCGAAGACATACTGGATGAGGACGAAGGTGGAGGCGGCGAAACCAGCTGCGGCGGAGGCCGTGCAGGTTACGTGAGGAGGCGCGGCAGCGGTATACGAAGTAGGCGAGGAAGAACCCGGCGGTTGACAAAGACCTTGCACGGACGTGGCGTCCCGAGCTGTGTGAGGCGGCGCGGCGACAGCCTAGGACGTCGGTGCGTGGAGACGGCGAAGATGACTATGCGCAGGACGCTGCACCCCGAAGGGGCAGCGTAGCTGCAGGGCGCGAGTCGATGGAGCGGCGTGACCACCAGCTACATATGCGCTTTAGAAGGCGTGTTGAAAGTTGGCGGCTTGGACCATAGGCGGCGGCGCTGCGGCTCGAAGGGGCGACACAGCGGTAACCCGATGCTCGGTCGACGGTAGGCGCGTGCTCGAGAACGTGCTTGGCGTAGACGTGCGCTAGATCGGTTGATCAGACCGACGGAGGCGCAGGACATGCCATGGCGTGGACGATGATGTGCAGATCAGAGTTGATGGCGACGTTGTCGGTGAAGTCCCGGGCGATGACGATGAAGACGGACCGGCGAAGGAGACCGCGCAGACGAGAACAGTCTGCTGCGATGCACGTAGGGACGCCCCGTGTGCGGCGCCCGTAGTCGGAGTAGAGGCGCAGGTTGACGACGGCGGTGGGTGACTCAATCCGATCTAAGATCGGTAAACCAAAAAGAAAAACGCCGTTCAAGCGATCGGCGAGAAAAAGACTGTAGGACAGCCGATCAACAGATCGGTGGACGAACCCTAGGACGGGCGGCGCGGCCCCCGGCGGAGATCATGGAGATCGATCTCCCCGGGGGCGGCGCGGGCGGAAGCGTGGGCGGCGGCGGCTAGGGTAGGATCGGTTTAGGGTTTAGGCTGATACCATGTAGAACGAGAGAGAGAGATTGACGGAATATGATGGATTTATTATTGAGCCTCGGGGGCGAGTTTATATAGGCGTACAGGGAGCATCTTGGAGTGCAAGACAAGCACTAGTGGAAAACAGGGCTTCAGTCCCGGTTCGTTTGGGGCTTCAGTCCCAGTTGCGCAACCGGGACTAACCAACCGGGACTGGAGCCCAATCTTTAGTCCCGGTTGCTATACGAACCGGGACTAAAGAGAGACCACGTGGCAGGGGCTGGGTGCTCGTGGGCGTAGGACTTTAGTCCCGGTTCGTGTTACGAACCGGGACTAAAGTGTCCACACGTGGCAGCCTCTGCTGCTTCTTTATTTTTCTGGATTTCAATTGTTATTTAGGGGTTTAGGGTTTAGGGTATATTTGTATTTTGCTCCATTCAATTGTTTGATTCATTTCAAACAAGTTTTCTTATATACTTATTCATACAGCATTACAACATAATATATAAAACGATACATATATATAATATATTTGGTTCACCGAGCATATACATGCATACAAGTATATATACAACTTGTTCACACACATAAGATCACGACTTGTGTTTAATTATAAACATTGTCTAATCGAAACCGGCATGAAATTCACCCTTTGGGTTAATGACATGTTCAAGCAGAAATCCGACTAATTCCTCTTGAATTCCTACTACGCGTTCAGTCGGTGAGAGCCGATTCCGCTTTGCTTCGAACTACGAAGAAGAAGAACAATATGAATATGAATTATCATAACAAAATTGATGCCAATAAAATGAATTTGTCAGTATATTGTTTACTTACTGTTTGAAAATCAATTCCTTCAGTGACCTGCGCACGAAGGTTCTCGCAAGTATAATATGCACATAGATTAGTCCCCGAAGGCTGCCTGGCACACTTTACGAGAATAGATTTTAGTCAGTGACATATCAAGATTGATATACTTAATGGTATTTGAAACTAGAATTAAAGGGATGTGTGGACCTAGCTCGTACGACTTACCTCGATCTGACGGTAAATCAGCTCATTTTTCCATTCACCTTTAACTGTGCGTATAAACCGTTTCCAAACACTGCCGAGCAAACAAAATGAATAGATGAGTTATAGATGAACGAAAGAGACCGATATAATGCCGTAATGATTGAAATTACCTATCCATCACATCAAGGATGCTTGCGTATTCATTAAGTGGTTTATTCATCGAGTCAAAGATTTGAACCCTTCCATAGTCAGGTTCAATCTTTAGCAAAATCCAGTGGTAACTGCGTGCAAGTTTAATTATGTAAGTTAATAAACTCATCAATTACACTTATAACATCGAGTAAGGAAAAGTAACTGTGTATAAGATAGTAATACTCACCTGATGTTGTACGGAAAGAGTATTCTAGCTCGGTATTCCTGCGTAAGTAGGAACTCTAGCAAGTTATCCTCCATCTCCTTGCGATTCCTCTGTATCATCGCTCCGTTAACTCGATTTGGATCAATGAATCCAAGTTGGAGGTCATTCCTTTTCTTACATTCCATACTCTTCATTCTGCATAATAAACAGCGTAGTGAGGAAAATTACATGCAAAGAACGAGTTGAGCTAGAGACTTATAGAAATAATGAATCACTTACAGAACATAGGCACTGACAAGAGATTTGTCGAGCGCGTCTTGATTGAATAGCTAAAATAATTCATCAAACTCAATATGCACCAAGTCTTGACCTAAGAAATGGTCCTTTGTGATTTTCATAAGGAGAAAATCTTGCGTGCCCTTTGCGGCTTGCAGGTACCACTTATGTAATTTTCGCATTTGTGTTGGTAGATTCATTTTAATCTCAGGTGGGACCAGACTCTTCCCCTTTTCATATTGCCGTGCTATAGGGGCCTTTGGGGTGATATCTTCATGTAGCAATTGAGAAAGAGTCAAACCAGCTTCTTTAGCAAAGTCGGCGGGATTGGGTTGAGCAACACTCCCACCAGCATCACTAGCAAAGACCTTTAGCGGGGAGATCGATTTTTTGGTCTGTGCTCCAAGCTGGGCAACGTCTCTTTTCCCTCTTGCAGTTACGCTTGTCTTATTAGCTTCTTTTTTTGCATCTACCTGCTTATCCAAACAACGCTTGTAGTCATATGGCTTACGCAATTCATATTGCGAAGGTTGGGTAAGCATATCAAAGGCCCACTCCTTCTGTTCCAGAGTATATACCTGCTTCGGTGTAGGGGTCGGGCGTAGGGCTGCGAGCTTCCTTTTCACTTTGGCTCTGTCCTCCGCCTCAATTTCTTCAGCAGTCTTCTCGATAGGAGGAGGCGGCACTGCCTTAGCTTTCTTGGCCCGTTTCTTCGGAGAGACATTGCTAGTGGACATAGCAGCGGACTTGCCACAACTCTGGGACTTAGGAGTGGGCTGAGGCGGCGGAGGTGGAGGAGGCGGCTGACATTGAGGTGGAGATCGATGTGGACTCGGGGTATGGTGGTAGTCGTCCCTGTCGTCGTCGGGAGGAGGTGAATTGCGAGGACTCGGAGGAGAGGGTGGCCGCCTTGGCGCCGAGCCTGGAAACACGATGTGTTTCTTATCCCAAAGAATTATACCACCCAATACTTCTCCCAGTTTTTCCTCCTCTTCAGGTCCAGCGACGTCAAGAAGGAGGGACTCATACCCCCTTTCAATTGCATCCACCCCGACCTTAGCATAGCCAGGTCGAATCTCACGGCCATGCCAGGTTTGTCCAGGTCCAGATGGCAACACATAGCCAACCGCCACCTTCATCGATATGTTCTTCATGGGATAATGCAGCTCACAGTCTATCTTCTTGGTGATATCATCCACGGGGTAGTGAACCATCGGTACCTCCGTGGAAGCCACGCTGCTTCTCCGCTGAGATCGGTCGCCTGATGCATGTTCTAGGTGTTGCTGATGCTGAGTTGCCCCTTGCGACTTTAATTCCTCCAGTGCCTTCTGCTGTAGTAAATACAACTCTCTTAGCTCAGCATGTTGCCTTTCTATGCTCTCTATCCGTGAGGCCTCCTCCTGCGCCTTCCGCTTCTTCGCTCTCTCTCGGCTTCTATAAGTCTGGCTCTCTTCGGAGAACCCAGACCTCCACGGAATAGCAGAACCCAGACCCCGTGTTTGTCCTGTGTGCTCTTTGTTCCCGAGGGCCTTTGTCAGCTCGTCGTTCTCTCTGTCCGGCTTGAACGTCCCCTCTTAAACCTCGGCGATTGTCTTGACAAGTGCTCCCAGGGGTTCAGCAATTTGTTTCTTCTCTTCAACTAATTTCCCTGTTCTCTCATCATAGACAGCTCCATGGGCAAGTGCCCAATTTCTTGACCTTCTGGGCCATTGTTCTGTTTCTGGTTCAATGCCTTTTTCTCGTAGGGCGGCCTCTTGCATATCCCACTTAGGCTCGGCCCTTTTGTAGCCACCTGGACCCAACTTATGGTGATATTTCTTTTTTGCAGCATTTGCCTGATTTTTCTGACTCCTTAGCTTACCCAGCTCTGACTCCTTGTACTCCAGAAATGCGTCCCAGTGATCCCGCAGGAACTCATTGGGGCCAGTAAATTCTGGAGCTTGTCGATCGGCGTTGACATAGGCGTTCCATAACCTCTTCTTGTGGTTATTGAACTGTGCAGCCATCTTCTTGAGAGCCCACTCCCTGACTTTCTCCTTCTGTTTCTCTGCTTCTTCCAGGGACTCGGTGACCGGCAGATTGAAATGTGGAATGAGGGAATCCCAAAGTCTATCTTTCAAGACCTTGGTGACATAATTGACCGCTGCACCCTCTTCTGGCTCTGGCTGTGCTGGCTCTCCCTTTGCCGCCTTGGGCTTATACCAATATTGAATGCTTATCGGCACCATGTCCCTGACAAGACATCCACATTGTTGTGTGAACGCATTTGCGACACTCTTGGGTTCCAACGGTTCGCCTTCACTTGAGAGATGCCCAATCGTGTAATGCTGATTCGATGCCAGCCGTTTGGCCGGGCCTCGCTTCTTTCTAGAAGATTCAGAGCTCTAAAATAAGAAAACACTCGTTAATATATATACCACATAATGCATCGTCATCTACTGATTCATGAATAGAGCTAGTCTTCATATATATATATACCTCGCCGGACCGTTTTATTAAGTCACGTCCAGTCCCTTGTGAGCCGTCCTCGCAATCATCATTTTCTGATTCATGCGGCTGCTCCTCCTCCATTCCGTCACCCGACTCGTTCAAAAATTCCGAGCCGTCTCCTTCTGCACGGGTGGTACCCTCTCCTTGTGCACGGGTGCTACCCTCTCCTATAATTTTCAATATCTCTTCTTCACCTTCTCTTCCGGCGCCGAAATCCATAACTAAAATCCATAACATAGATCAACAACATTACTCCATATTTTTATTTCTATTATTGCTAACAATATTACTAACAATATTTCTAACATTTCTATCTATTCACTTTCTAACATAATAATACTAATAGCATTTTACTAACTTAATAATAGTAATAGCATTTCTATTTCTATTTCTATTACTAATATGAATAGCATTTCTATTTCTATTTCTATTACTAATATGAATAGCATTTCTATTTCTATTTCTATTACTAATATGAATAGCATTTCTATTTCTATTTCTATTACTATTACTAATATGAATAGCATTTCTATTTCTATTACTATTACTAATAGTAATAGCATTTCTATTACTATTACTAATAGTAATAGCATTTCTATTTCTATTACTATTACTAATATGAATAGCATTTCTATTTCTATTACTAATATGAATAGCATTTCTATTTCTATTTCTATTACTATTACTAATATGAATAGCATTTCTATTTCTATTACTATTACTAATAGTAATAGCATTTCTATTACTATTACTAATAGTAATAGCATTTCTATTTCTATTACTATTACTAATATGAATAGCATTTCTATTTCTATTTCTATTACTATTACTAATATGAATAGCATTTCTATTTCTATTACTATTACTAATAGTAATAGCATTTCTATTACTATTACTAATAGTAATAGCATTTCTATTTCTATTACTATTACTAATATGAATAGCATTTCTATTTCTATTTCTATTACTATTACTAATATGAATAGCATTTCTATTTCTATTACTATTACTAATAGTAATAGCATTTCTATTACTATTACTAATAGTAATAGCATTTCTATTACTATTACTAATATGAATAGCATTTCTATTTTTATTACTATTACTAATAGTAATAGTATTTCTATTACTATTACTAATCTAACTAAGAAACTTAACTTAACTAACAATTAACTAAATATTCTAACAATTAACTAAATATTTCTAACAATTAACTAAATATTCTAACAATTAACTAAAGATTCTAACAATTAACTTAATATTTCTAACCCTAATATATTTCTAACCCTAATAAACTTAATATATTTCCTATTTCTAACATGCAAATTTACATATTTCTAACTATTTTTCTAACCCTAATAATATAACCCTAATAAAATTAAACAAAAATTAAACAAAATAAAAGTTAGAAAATTTTATTACCTGCGCAGGTGATGGGGCGACGGGGCTGGGCGGCGCGGCTGGGTCTGGCTGGGGCGGCGGGGCTGGGCGGCGGGGCCGGCGCGGTCTGGCCGGGCGGCGGGGCCGGCGCGGTCTGGCCGGGCGGCGCGGCTGCGGCGCGGCTGCGCGCGCGCGGGCGTCGCGCGCGGGGGCGCGGGCGGTGGAGCCGGGCGTCGGGCCGGGGGGGTGCGGGCGGCGGGGTCGGGCGGCGTGCGCGGTGGCGAGTCGACGGTGGCGAGCGACCGCAACAATGGAGGCAGAGCTGCTTCGCGGTGGCGCCTCGGTCGATCTCCGTCGGAAGAAACTGCTAAGTGTGGAGGAGAGGAAGAAGGAGAGGGCGGGCGCTATATATACCACCCCCCCTTTAGTCCCGGTTCGTGGCTTCAACCGGGACTAAAGGGGGGTCTTTAGTCCCGGTTGAAGCCACCAACCGGGACTAAAGGGTCTTTAGTCCCGGTTGGTGGTTTCAACCGGGACTAAAGACCTTTGGCGGTTCGCGCCCAGGGCCTAGACCTTTAGTCCCGGTTGGTGTTACCAACCGGGACTAAAGACGTAATAAATGCGCGCCAATGCTGCATATTTTTTCAGATTTCATTTGAATATGAATTTTGAATTTCAATTTGAATATCTTCTATATATTTTAGAATTTGATAAAACTTTGAATATGAAAAATGTTTGAAATTGAATAACTAATTCAAAAATATTTTCTATTTTCAAAATCAATTATTCTAACTATTCAAACAATTAACTATTTTGCCATTTTCAATTAAAACAATATTGATTAAAATTCTTTTAGCATATTTTAGAATTTGATAAAACTTTGAATATGAAAAATGTTTGAAATTGAATAACTAATTCAAAAATATTTTCTATTTTCAAAATCAATTATTCTAACTATTCAAACAATTAACTATTTTGCCATTTTCAATTAAAACAATATTGATTAAAATTCTTTTAGCATATTTTAGAATTTGATAAAACTTTGAATATGAAAAGTGTTTGAAATTTGAATAACTAACCCAAAATCATACATTTACATCAAAGGTTTAATACATTATTACACATCACCAACATCCCCATCTAGTGTTGGGGTTTCCTTCTGCACCGTAACCATGGAGTATCTTCTTTGTTTAAGAGGAGGGTTGGGTCAGTGTTCACTCTGAAGGGCGGAATTTCATCAAACTTGTTATAATCTTCTGACATATCTGTCTTGTCCTCCACTCCCACGATGATTCTTTTCCCTGAGAGAACAATGTGTCGCTTTGGCTCATCGTGTGATGTATTCGTTTTCTTATCTTTTCTCTTTCTTGGTTTTGTAGACATGTCCTTCACATAGAAAACCTGAGCGACATCGTTGGCTAGGACGAACGGTTCGTCCATGTACGCAAGATTATTGAGGTCCACTGTTGTCATGCCATACTTTTGGTCTACAACTACCCCGCCTCCTGTCAGCTTGACCCATTTGCACCAAAACAAAGGGACCTTAAAAGACGGTCCATAGTCAAGTTCCCATATCTCCTCTATGTAACCATAATATGTGTCCTTTGTCCCATTGTCGTGTAATGCATCAAAGCGGACACCACTGTTTTGATTGGTGCTCTTTTTATCTTGGGCGACCGTGTAAAATGTATTCCCATTTATCTCGTAACCCTGGAAAGTCAATATAGTTGAAGATGGTTTCTTGGCCAACATGGACAGCTCATATCCAACAGTGGTGTCATTTATGAGAAGTGTTTGCAACCAACCACCAAAAGTCGCCATGTGCAACTTTGTAATCCAGGAGTTTGACTGCCCAGGGTTTTCCGAGCGTACAATATTCTTGTGTCGCTCCATATACGGCTCCACCAACGTGGAATTTCGTAAAACTGTGTAGTGTGCTTCACTCAAAGAATGTCCGTCCATATAGTATGTTGATTTCATTCCTAGCGTGTCTTTTCCACTTAGTCTCCCCTCATGCCGCGATTGAGGAAGACCAATCGGGTTCAGGCCAGGAACAAAGTCAACACAAAACTCAATGACCTCCTCTGTTAGATAGCCCTTGGAGATGCTTCCTTCTGGCCTAGCACGGTTATGCACGTATTTCTTTAAGACTCCTATGAACCTCTCAAAGGGGAACATATTGTGCAGAAATACTGGACCGAGAATGGTAATCTCTTCGACTAGGTGAACTAAGAGATGCGTCATAATATTGAAGAAGTACGGTGGGAACACCAACTCAAAGCTGACAAGACATTGGGCCACATCATTCTGTAACCGTTGTAGATCTTCTGGATTGATTACCTTCTGCGAAATTGCATTGAGGAATGCACATAGCTTCACAATCGGTACTCGAACATTTTTCGGTAGAATCCCCCTCAGTGCAACCGGAAGCAATTGCGTCATAAGCACGTGGCAGTCATGAGACTTTAGGTTTTGGAATTTTTTCTCGGCCATATTTATTATTCCCTTTATATTTGACGAGAATCCAGATGGGACCTTGATACTGCTCAGGCATTCAAAAAAGATTTCCTTCTCTTCTTTGGTAAGAGCGTAGCTCGCAGGACCCTTAGAATCCTCCGGATGCATGCCGTCTCTTCTTTTCATACGGTGCTGGTCCTCCCGTGCTTCTGATGTATCTTTTGTCTTCCCATACAAGCCCAAGAATCCTAGTAGGTTCACGCAAACATTCTTCGTCACGTGCATCACGTCGATTGCAGAGCGGACCTCTAGGAATTTCCAATACTCAAGCTCCCAAAATATAGATTTCTTCTTCCACATGGGTGCATGTCCGCTAGCGTCATTCGGAACAGACAGACTGCCAGGACCCTTTCCAAAGATTACTTCTAAATCTTTGACCATATCAAATATATCATCACCAGTATGGCGTTTAGGCTTGCCCCGGACTTCTGCCTCGCCCTTGAAATGCTTGCCTTTTTTCTTCAATTGATGTTTGGGCGAAAGAAATCGACGATGCCCGAGATACACCACCTTCTTACTTTTATCCAAATATATACTATCGATCTCACCTAAACAGTGAGTGCATGCATTGTATCCCTTGTTTGTCTGTCCTGAAAGGTTACTAAGAGCAGGCCAATCATTGATGGTCACGAACAGCAACGCTCGTAGATCAAATTCCTCTTTTTTGTACTCATCCCACACACGAACACCTTCAGTCTGCCACAGCTGTAAAAGTTCATCAACTAATGGCCTTAGATACACATCAATGTCATTACCGGGTTGCTTCGGGCCTTGGATAAGCACTGGCATCATAATAAACTTTCGCTTCATGCACAACCAAGGAGGAAGGTTATATATACATAGAGTCACGGGCCAGGTGCTATGACTGCAGCTCTGCTCCCCAAAAGGATTCATGCCATCTGTACTTAGACCAAACCTCAGGTTGCGTGCGTCTTCCGTAAACTCCGAGAAATCTCTGTCGATTTTTCTCCACTGCGACCCATCAGCGGGGTGTCTCAACATCTCGTCACTCTTACGGTCTTCTTTGTGCCACCTCAACAACTTGGCATGCTCTTTGTTTCTGAACAAACGTTTCAACCGTGGTATTATAGGTGCATACCACATCACCTTGGCAGGAACCCTCTTCCTGGGGCGCTCGCCCTCAACATCACCAGGGTCATCTCGCCTGATCTTATACCGAAATGCACTGCACACCGGGCATGCATTCAAATTCTCATACTCACCGCGGTAGAGAATACAGTCATTAATGCATGCATGTATCTTCTGCACCTCCAATCCTAGAGGGCAGACAATCTTCTTTGCTTCATACGTACTGGCGGGCAATTCGTTATCCTTTAGAAGCATCTTCTTCATAATTTTCAGCAACTTCTCAAATCCCTTGTCAGATAAACCACTCTCTGCTTTCCATTGCAGCAATTCCAGCGTGCTTCCTAGCTTATTCTGGCCATCTTTGCAATTTGGGTACAAATCCTTTTTGTGATCATCTAACATGCGTTCCAACTTCTCCCTCTCCTTTTCACTTTCATAGTCAATCTGTGCATCAACAATGACCTGACCAAGATCATCAGCGGGCATATCTGATGCCCGTTCTTCACCTTCTTCTTCTTCTTCTTCATTATCTTCCATTGCGGTATCGGTGGTTTCAAGGAACTCAGGATAGTTGTCATCATTCTTTTCTTCATCGTTGTCTTCCATCATAACCCCTCTCTCCCCATGCTTGGTCCAACAATTATAGCCGAACATGAAACCGAACCGGAACAGGTGGATGTGAAGGGTCTTTGTGGAGGGGTAATCCTTCTCATTTCGACAACCACCGCATGGACAACACATAAAACCATTCCGCTTGGTTGCCTCAGCCACCTTGAGAAAAGAATGAACGCCTTTAATGAAATCTCCAGAGCGTCGATCGGCGTACATCCATGCTCGGCTCATCTGCATTATATAAGTACATATCAAACGCAAATCAAATATACAATTTCTATTTCTATCTCTAATTTTAGTTTGATAAGTAAGAATAAGTTAACAAAACTTTAGTCCCGGCTGGTGGGTACTTCTATCCGTATTTCTATCTCTATTTCTATCGGTATTTCTATTGTTCTATCTCTATCTCTATTTCTATTTCTATGTTAGCTATGTCTACTTCTATTTTTATTTTTAATTCTAACATTTCTATTTCTAATAGCATTTCTATTTCTAATAAAATCTAACATAAATAAAATCTATATAGCATTTCTATTTTTACCTCTATCGGTATTTCTATCTCTATTTCTATCGGTATTTCTATTTTTCTATCTCTATCTCTATTTCTATTTCTATGTTAGCTATGTCTACTTCTATTTTTATTTTTAATTCTAACATTTCTATTTCTAATAGCATTTCTATTTCTAATAAAATCTAACATAAATAAAATCTATATAGCATTTCTATTTTTACCTCTATCAGTATTTCTATCTCTATTTCTATCGGTATTTCTATTTTTCTATCTCTATCTCTATTTCTATTTCTATGTTAGCTATGTCTACTTCTATTTTTATTTTTAATTCTAACATTTCTATTTCTAATAGCATTTCTATTTCTAATAAAATCTAACATAAATAAAATCTATATAGCATTTCTATTTTTACCTCTATCAGTATTTCTATCTCTATTTCTATCGGTATTTCTATTTTTCTATCTCTATCTCTATTTCTATTTCTATGTTAGCTATGTCTACTTCTATTTTTATTTTTAAGGGATTTCTATTTTCGTGCCCTCAGGTCGTTAGTTGTACTCAGTTTTCCCCAGCCGCTTAGTTTTTCCTCAGTTTTCCCCTCGCTCTAGTTTGAAACCCCTCGCAGACGCTCGGACGGGAGGTTTGCCGTTTAGTTGACCGTTGGTTGGTGCTGGCAAGTGGGGCCGCCGTTGGTGCCGGCAAGTGGGGCCGCCGTTGGTGCCCCGCAGTGGACACGCCTCCACTTATCCAGATCATCGTGGGACCCGCAACTTGTCCACGTTAGCGCGCCGGACCCACAGCTTACCCAGGTGCCCGTTGCAAAATGGGAGCCCGAGCCAGCCCCGCGCCCGTGCCCGTGCCCGTGCCATTGCTTCCCCCTTCTTTCCCCGCGCCCCATTGTTCTTCTTCTCCGGCAGCGGCAGCCCTTCCCCGGCAGGCGGGTGATGTCTAGTTTCTCTTCGACCTCCCGTTCTTCATGGCCGCAATATGGACCCGTGCCTTTGACAAGATGCCCTGACTGCCCACGCCAAGAGCCTCTGAAGCGGTCGATCTGTAAGACGAACGACAACGGCAACCGTGGACGTGAGTTCCTTGCATGCGAGAGCTTGCCATATAGAGAGGGGGATAAGGTTAGATCTCGCTCCAATTGCTCTGTTTTCTATCGATTTTCTTGTTATTCCCTCGAATTTGGGATTTAGGGTTCACGTTGTTGTTTTCAGATCCTGGAGAAATGCAGGTATTTCGAGTGGATCGATGTGTACGTTCAGAGGCTTAAATTGCAGGAATCAATTGGCGGTATTGGGGAGCGCAATTTGGGAGGGGGGGGGTACTTGCTGTAGAGAATGCGGTGGAGAGAGGGGCCGTCCCGATTATGCCTAATGCTCCCAATGCAGAACTGGTGGAAGTGAAGGGAGAACTGAAGAAAATGAACAAGCAGTTAAAGCAGCTGATCGAGTTGAAGAAGCAAGCTAATCTGATGGCTGGTTGTTTTTTTTGTTGTATAATTGCGATCGGATTCTTATCATTGCTCGTCAAGCGCTAGAAGTTGTTACAAGGGATCCCTTGTTACAAATCCATTATTCAGTTACATGTACTTGTAGTTGTTTTCAAAGTTAGTGTGTGCATAGTTGATAATTGTTAGAGGGGTGACATATATGTATGTCTCATGTTTATACCAAAATTATACCACTTTTGGGACGTTTCAAATAACCAAAACTATATCCCAAACTATATTCCCTAAAAGAAAAGGAATGCTAAAGAAAGTTGATAATTGTTAGAGGGGTGATAAATAATCCATTCACCGAAATCCCACAAATATGCCAAATATGTATGTCGCATGTTTCTACCAGAATTATACCATTTTTGGGCCGTTTCAAATTGCCAAAACTATATTCCCTAAAAGAAAAGGAATGCTAAAGAAAGTTGATAATTGTTAGAAGGGTGATAAATAATCCATTTACCGAAATCCCACAAATATGCCAAATATGTATGTCTCATGTTTCTACCAGAATTATACCATTTTTGGGCCGTTTCGAATTGCCAAAAAACTATTTTCCCTAAAAGAAAAGGAATGCTAAAGATAGTTGATAATTGTTAGAGGGGTGATAAATAATTCATTCACCGAAATGCCCCAAATATGCCAAACATGTATGTCTCATGTTTCTACCAAAATTATACCACTTTTGGGCCATTTCAAATTACCAAAACTAAATTCCCTAAAAGAAAAGGAATGCTAAAGATAGTTGATAATAGGGGTGATAAATATGTATGTCTCTTGTTTACCACTTTTTAGTTTAACATTTTTAAATCGTGGAAAATAATGCATAAATAGACTCCATAAATAATCCATAAATGCACACGGATCGACTCCACCAACCGTTGATAATAGAGGGAAGGGATAGTTACGTGGTAAAATAATCCATAAATGCACACGGATCGACTCCACCAACCGTTGATCCACCGACAGAGAGAGAGGGGTGGCCACGAAGAGAGAGAGAGGGGTGGCCACGAAGAGACGGATAGGGGTATACTGCCCGTTAGATCAGTGGATCAACGGTTGGTGGAGTCGATCCGTGTGACAACCGCTCAACCAATCAGGATAAGTTTGGGTTTCTGTGAGCATTTGTGACAGTACTTGAGGGCAAAACTGAGTAGTACTAAGAAACCAAGGGCACCTAAATAGTAAATAGACTAAGGTATTCAAACAAAATAATTACAAAATGAAAAATGCGTGTTTTGTACAATATAATTCATATTGGGCTACATCAAATTATTTGCAATTCAAATATACATGAGTGTGACAATTATGGCCTCATTTAGACAAACTATGTTTTGGGGAAGATGTTTTGCAAAGGGGTTTGAGTGGAAAACCATGCATCTTCATAGCTACTAGTGATTATGAGAAGTGGCAATTTGTGGTAAAACATGATTTATCTATGTTGGTTAAGGTGGCAGGTTGCGTAGGAAGACTCCATGAGTAGGTGCCACTATGTTTTTATTTTTTTGGATTTTTTTGCGCATGAAATGACTCAATTAGCTATGTTAATCTCATTTGTTGACTCTCTGTTGACCAGCTACTTGAGGGTAGAACTGAGTATATTGCACTTGCCAGTCTAGTACTCGAGGGGAAAACTGAGTGCATATAAAATTTCTGAATAAGGCCCGAGGGTAGAACTGAGTACGCCTGTCGCGGTGCACGCTGCAGCCGTGCATAGCGGACGCGTGTTGCGGTACACCAAACGCCACCTTCGTCTTTATAGAGCCCCTCTCTCTCGACGCTTGCCCACTCTCATTCTCACTGCAACCGCCTCTCCTGTCCCATCATCTTCTCCACTTCGCGTCGAAAAACCCCCTAAGAAAAAACCCCGGCGATGGAGAAGCCTGAGATGTCCATTGCCGACGTAGCCGCCGGCGCATCTTCCGGCGCATCGGCCGCCGGCGCATCTTCCGCCGGCGCATCGGCCGCCGGCGCATCGGCCACTGGCCCCGTCCAGGCCCCCGTCGCTGCTTCCGACGTAGGCGCCGGCGCATCAGCCGCCGGCGCAATGGCCGCCGCCCCCGTCCAGGCCCCCGTCCAGGCCCCCGTCCAGGCACCCGTCCAGGCACCCGTCGATTGGGACCTGTACGACGACCCGTACGAACCAGTGCCGTACGTCGCGCCGGCGAACCCCTACGACACCAGCATCGTCGACGACTACCCGGAGGTAACCCTTTGTTCCCTTGTTCTTATGCCATTTCAATCCTTTTGTGTTAGATCTAGCGTTATTAGGGTTCGTCTGTTCCTAGTTCAATCCTTTATGATAGATCTAGCGTTATTAGGGTTCGTCTGTTCCTAGTTCAATCCTTTTATGATAGATCTAGCGTTATTAGGGTTAGTCTGTTCCTAGTTCAATCCTTTTATGATAGATCTAGCGTTATTATGATAGATCTAGCGTTATTAGTGTTTGTGATTTGCTTTTGTTTACGATTCGGTTAACTTATGTGAGTAATCAATCCCATCCCGTTAATTTGTGCCGATGATGATGAATATTTGGGCACAAATTGATTCAGGGTTTGGTCTGTGAACAATTGGTGTGTACAAATTTGTTGTGCATGATCTTTGGTTCACTGACCCAAATCTTGGATATAAGTGTGTCCAATGTAACTGAGGCTTCTTTTTTTTGTGCCCATATTATCATGCATGATCTTTTGTTCACTCTCTGTTCCATCATCGCTGCAATTGACTCCGTGTTTTTCGATCTTTGGTGCTACGTGACAGGTGCAGAGCAGCGACGTCGACAGCGACGACGAGTCCTTCCACACCAAGACTCGTCACGTCCTCAGGAGGCTGCAGTCCGGCCATTACGATCGCCACTTTGCTCGAGGCGTTTACAGGTGCCCCTTCTGCAACAGGAGGCTCCGCGCCACCGACTTCAACTGCCTGGTGAACCATGCCGAATCTCTTGGCAGTGCCACCGGCGGCGCTAGAGTTGGAACGACCGTGAACGTGCATGCGTTCATGGCCAAACACAAAGCACTTGGGATTCACCTGCGCAGCCTCCAAGCTTAATCCCATGTAAAATGTAGCTTATGTTGGATCTAGGGATCGGTAGTACTGTTGGATCTGTCCTCAATATATATATATATGCTATGTTGGCTGCTATATGCAGCTTTTCCTATATTTTCTCGATTTATTATGCTGCTGTGAATTTATCCTCTACTAGCTTCTAGATTTGCTACTAGATTTGTTAACATATTGGGCAAAAAACGAGGGCCAAAAGGCAACAATCATTAAAGAAAGACAGAGATAGAAGCTTCTCTAGATTTGATACTAATTTGGTGAAAAGAGAGAGAACTGTTACAGAGAGAGAGAGGGGAAAAAGGCGCTCTGAAAAATGCCAATTTGGGCCGAGAGAGACAAAATCGAGCTCTCACGTACAACCAAACGCGGTCTCGTCCTGTCCCACGCAGTCCCGTTCTACCAGCCCCACGCGATGCGGCCCCACACGACGCGGCCCCACACGTCAGCACGGAATGGTCAACTAAACGGCAAACCTCAAGTCCGAGCGTCTGCGAGGGGTTTCAAACTAGAGCGAGGGGAAAACTGAGGAAAAACTAAGCGGCTGGGGAAAACTGAGTACAACTAACGACCTGAGGGCACGAAAATAGAAATCCCTATTTTTAATTCTAACATTTCTATTTCTAATAGCATTTCTATTTCTAATAAAATCTAATATAAATAAAATCACAAATCTCTCTACTTCTAGAGCAATAAATGAGCTAAATTACCAATGAAAGACAAAAGCACAAAATTCCTCACCTTTTAGTCCACTTAGATTGAAGTGGGGATATCAATTTGTGACAAAAAATGGTGGTCAAAGAGGATGAACTCGAGTTGCATGAAGAACACTTGAGAGTGGAGAGGGGGAGTGGCTGGCTGCGGGAGGAAGAAGGAGCTGCTTTATACAGGGAAGTCATTAGTCCCGGTTAGTAATACCAACCGGGACTAAAGGATTAATCTTTAGTCCCGGTTGGTGTTACCAACCGGGACTAATGATCCTGGCAACGGCCGGATTGTGACCCAGAGCATTTAGTCCCGGTTCGTAATACGAATCGGGACTAGAGGTTCAAAACGAACCGGGACTAATGAAATCTCCGTTCCAGCGGCCGAAAAAGCGGTGGGGCCCAGGGCATCAGTCCCGGTTCAAAGAGCAACCGGGACTAATGTCCCAGGATATTAGCCCTGTTTTCTACTAGTGAAGACACGAGGAGTCCTATCTCTATCCTAGACTACCACACACGTACGTACCGAACATTTCTCTAACATCGATCTCTTTCCCCTCCTCACTTTTGATGGAGATCGTGTCACGTTCCAACTCAGAAACGGGTCAATCCAGCACCGGTTCTGCCCGTGGCTGGTGGAGGTGTGGAGAAGCCGAGAAGACATCAGGGAGCAACTCGGTGGATCGTCGGCGCAGGACGGCTTTTCAGGTCGCTGATCTGCGATGATGTATGCTCGCTGCCAGGAGACGATGACAAAAAGCGAGGAGTTGCTATGCAGGATGTACGTGAAGAGGGAGCTCTCGCCGCCGCGCTCGTCCGCGACAAGTTCTTCGTCGACGTGGCGAGCTACCAAAGTACGGAGTTTCTCCCCCGGACCTGGACATGAGCTTTGGGAGGGCATGTCGTCGGTCGCCCTATTCCAGCACACAGACTCCTGGCCAAGTACATGCACGATATGAGTCCCGGCCGTGAGGAGCTGAGTAGCTGACCAACAGGCTCAACTGCCTGGAGGAGGATGCAACGCAACTGGCCAACATAGCCAAAGCCGGTGAGGAGATGGAGATGGTCAGCGACGCTGGTGAGGCCCTACGGAGGTTGCTGGCCAGGAAGCTGACGGCCAGGTTTTGCCTTCTCTCTATAGTTTCATCAGCGCTTTGTCTAGATAATCGCCACATCTTCACGAAGGCCGACCGGCGATGTCCGAGGGGGCCTTCTCCTCCCACGCACTAGATAATCTCCTGGCCGAGGTCTCCACCGCACCCTCAGTTCATTCACTCTTACAGTTGCCACTCGCAGATCACAGATTGCTGCAAGTCAACCGGTCTAACTTTCCTTAGGATTTTACTTCTCATGGCCTCATGGGTATGACGGCTTGCTCCTGCAATCATTACTTTTCCTTTTTTCAGGCGTATCTGGCTTAGCAAGAGGTAACGTAATTGTCCCGATTAGATATATAATTGTCTTATTTGTGTTGTCGGTGAAGTCCCGGGCAATGATGACGAAGACGGACCGGCGAAGGAGACTGCGCGGACGAGAACAGTCTGCTGCGATGCACGTAGGGGCGCCCCGTGTGCAGCGCCTGTAGCCGTGCCGAGCGGTTGATGAAGATGGCCGGTGCAGGTCGATGCCATTGTCGGAGTAGAGGCGTAGGTTGACGACGGCGGTGGTCGACTCAATCCGATCTAAGATCGGTAAACCAAAAAGAAAAACGCCGGTCAAGCGATCGACGAGAAAAAGACTGTAGGGCAGCCGATCAACGGATCGGTGGACGAACCCTAGGACGGGCGGCGCGGCCCCCGGCTGAGATCATGGAGATCGATCTCCCCGGGGGCGGCGCGGGCGGAAGCGTGGGCGGCGGCGGCGGCTGGGTAGGATCGGTTTAGGGTTTAGGCTGATACCATGTAGAACGATAGAGAGGGAGAGAGATTGGCAGAATTGGTGGATGTATTATTGAGCCTCGAGGGCGAGTATATATAGGTGTACAGGAAGCATCTTGGAGTGCAAGACAAGATACGAGAAGTCCTATCTCTATCCTAAACTACCACACACGTACGTACCGGACATATCTCTAACACTGAGTCTGTCGACGACTCCACCGGTCACATCTTGTCCGCATAGGGACATGGGAATGACTTCATGACGATATGGTATAAATAGGTTCCATCGGTCGAGTGTAGCAACTTACGCTCCTGCTACGTACGCAAGCTACAAGGAAAATCAATCATCTCTATCTTGCTAGCTTCGTGCAGGTGAATTTTTTTTGTGTTCTGTAAGCGCTCGCAGCATGTTTTGGGGATAAGCAAACCGGCAAGAGCAGCAGTAGGACAATATCGGTTATAGCTCGAGTAAAATGATGGTGGTCAGGCCAGCGATGACTAGGAGCTCATCTTGAACACAAATTAGTCGACTTTGTAAAGTAGAGGTGCAGGCCGGTGGGTGCTGGTGCCGGTTGCAAGATGGACGAACTAGCGGACGATATGGACATAAAGATCACATAGCAAAGGGATCTTCAAGACCAGAGGAAGAACCTGCGTGGGTACAAGTTCACGAAAAATCCACCCAACACCATGAGGAGTATCAGGTACCTTCAGGAGCTCGTAAGGGGAAGAAGATCAAGTGCTCTTAATGGTGGGACAACCGCCATCAATAGAGACATACCTATTTACAACAGAAAATTCTTCATGCCCTAACAAATTAAACCGTTGCAACGCACGGGTTTATTCCTATAATAATAATAATAATAATATAATAATCTATATCTATATCTATACCTAATACATAATACCTATACCTAATAATAATAAAAGCGGTAAGGTTTCCGTCGTCAACCATTTTTTTGGACCAATTTATCCTTTCACCAAAATACATATTACCCAATACCACCGGTAAGTGAATCCGTCTTTATCCGTACCATTTCAGTTTCGAACACCAGGCTAGGCAAGGAGATCAAAATGGTTCCGACAGCCACGGCCACGACACATATGGAGCTTTGGGCGTCTGGCTGCTGCCACGGCCACGGACGGGATGACTGCAGGATATCATAAGTCCAATGGTGCAATGCAAATAGCCGACAATATGCACGGCTAAAGTATTAGGGAAGTAATTCAATGGAGTATGATCGATACGTGGCTACCGACTACTGCGGCATTGAAAAAACACGACTGGTTTCTCCTCGCCGGCAAGCGGCGTCCATTGACGAACTGACTGGCCCGCCGTGGTGCATCTGGGCGTAGAGAGTGCGCTCGCACCAGAGCGCTTTAGACAGATTCGTTGGCGGGTTTGACTGAGGTCTGTGAAGGTGTGGCCGCGACACGAAGTTATTGCGGGCGTGGCCGACGAGGACATCGCGAGCGTAGAGCAGGTCGGTCCGTCGGTGTCCCGACCTAGACTGGCGGCCTAGCGCCCGGCTGCTGCTCCAAAAAATGCTCCTGGTTGTTGCTTCCGTGGGCATTCTGCTGCTGCTTCTGCCAATCTATGGCGTCAAGCGTGGTCTCACGCTCTTGGGCGTTGAGGCGGCCAACAGGCAACAGCGCCGAGCACTGCCCTCCAGCTAGCTAACGAAGGCCAAGTTTAAAGGCTGTAGATAGAGTTTAGTGTTAATGCAAACAATAGAGATCAAGATGCAGGAGAGCTAGCTAATGTGAATGGGACAGTAACAGCACCCGTTGTAGCAGTCGATTGACAGTTTTTGTGCTGGTGTGCTAGATGCTCTTTCCTAGATCGAAGGTGTGCATTTAATTTTGTTGGTGTTGCTGTGCTATAAGTGAATATTTGTATATAATTTTGTGTGTTATTTATCCAGGTGTATGTGGGAAATTGGAATTTTGTGTACTTCGTGCATTTGTACAGAATAAATATCTGTATTTTCGCATTTATATACGCACATCATGTACATTAAAAAACGAATTTAAAAATTAAAATGCAAATTTCAATAGTTATGTAAAAATATATGCGTATTTACTTTTCAATTAATGTACTTGCATTGTATCAAGGATTTCGTTCGAGTTTTTTTTGTTCTGTTTGGTTGTGGCGATGTATAGAATTGTAGAGCTTTTGTACATGAGCTCTAACAATAATTGTACTTAAAAATTCCATCCGTAGCAACGCACGGGCTTTATGTTAGTCTATATCTAATAATAAAAGCAGTAAGGTTTCCGTCGTCAACCACTTTTTTTTAGACCGATCTACCGTTCCACCGAATAAATATTACCACCAATGCCACAGAGAAGTTTTTTTTATCTTTCTTGGAAAATCGGATGACCATGGTGCAAGCCAGGCAATGACTCCGGACCGAACACATTCTAGCATGTCCTTATAAACGTGTTTTTCTCTGCAGCCACGCCCTCGATTGGCTTCGCGGCCTCGCCCCTCCGGCAGAGTGCGATCGATAAAACACCCGGCTGACGATAATGAAGAATTTTATGTGGACGGGGACGACTTCTGGCTGCTCGAGAAGGCCACGCCTCCACAGGAGGACAGCGCAGATCAAGAGGCGCCCGGCGTTTTTCTGTAGCTACACACCTTTCCTCCGACCAGATCGAGGCCTGGCGGGTGAACGAAATTCACTTGGGATCGGATAGGGGGGTTAGAACTCACCACAGATGACGTTTGCGTGGTCGGAACCGACGGGGATCGCCAGACGGCAGCCAATTTTGCCGGAACGGCGGCGGCCAGCGCCATGGCTTGATTAGCTCATAGTAGCAGGGTTCGGGATTGTTGGCGCGTTCCGCGACCCCGGATCGATCGATCCGGATCGCGGGCCGGGAACGCGAGTGGAACGAGGTGATTCGTTTTTGGATCGTGATCCCGTTCGTGCGACTTTCTGTTCCGATATTAGCGACTCTAAATATGGTAGAACCATTAAAAATAAAGCGTAAAAGTAATAATTCCAAGCGTCAAATCTGGGCTTATTAATACCCATGATTATGCGCCTCTTTTCCCTTGTCTCTTGATTTCTCAGCACTGCCTCTTCGTCTCTTGTCTCTGGAGTCTAGGACTCTTCCGTCGAAGCACTGCCTCTTCGTTGGATCCAGACGTCCAGACTCCTGGGGCAGGCTGAGGGACGAGGGAATTACATTGGTCTAACGATTTCATCGGTCTAAATCTCCAAGATCATCAGGTATGAACTATCAAACCGTGTCATCTTGTTTGATTTGATCTTTCGATTCTATACTTCGATCCATAGCTAGCACTTAGCAGTTCATTGTTTCCTTTGAACTTCGCTGAGATTAGATTAGAAGATGCCGTTTGGGCGTAAACTGGCCCGAGATGCTGGCGGTTCTGAAGAAGAATATGAAGATGCAAAAGTAGAGAGGAACTGGAGTGCATACTCTTTTATTCAGAGTGTAAAGAGGAACAGATTGAACGCAAAGACAGTAGATAAACTCATCAATATCAGTAGCTCATGGGCTGAGAGAAACTGGAGTACATACTCTTTTATTCAGAGTGTAAAGAAGAACAGACTGAACGCAAAGAAAGCATATAAGCTCGTCTATATCCATGCAAACACACGCTTAATTTCAAGGATTCCTGCTAATTCTTCACTAGAGGAATCAAGCCTCAAACTTGAAGAGCTCCGCTGCAAGTATTTGGAAGAAAATTATGGTGATGATGAACCAACTGTGGATGCAGATGAAGAAACACCAGCTACAAAGAAATGAATGGTATTGCTATCTACTTTTTTTACTAAACATGTTTGGGTCTTTGCTGAAACATTGACGCTTAATTTCTTTCCTCATAGGTACAAGAAGTACATAAAGGATATTGGAGATTGGATAACTACTTTACTGGAGTACTGGAGTATGGAGGTCAATCATCTGAAGCATATGATCCGAACTTCTGAAGTTCTCAGCTTGCTTAGCTTTCCAATATTTTGCATTAGCCGTATATTTTTCTATAAGCTATGGCTGTCAACTTGATCACTTCTAGCCTAAAGTTGTGAACTTATGCGTTGAAGTCTAAATTTCTAAGTTACTGTTTTACTCATCGACCCACTCTATCGATCCGGGGTCATCGACCCAAGACAAAGTGGATCGCGATCCACGATCCAATTTGGCGTACCAAAGATGTGTACCCCTGACCGATCATTGTTCGTTGGCATGTCAAACCTCGTTCCCCGATCCCGTTCCTCGATCCGGATGATCCGGTTCGTTGGCAACTATGGATTAGCTTGACGAGAACGGAAATACAAAACTCAATGCATGATGGAATCGAGAAATTTATTCAAAGAATTCAACGTCATCTACTTTTGTGAACTATGCATGTTCTCCCTTGGCTCCTCTACTCGCTGGAGGACGGGACAAGCGGGCAGAAAAGACCGTGAGGTTTAGAACGGGGCGGTGTTGCGGCGAGGTGGCCTTGACGTCTGCAGCGGTGCTCCAAAACAGCAGCTCGGCGGTGGGTGTGTCCACGGATTGGAGGGCGGCAGCGTGCGGCCTTCTCGCCTCCATCATCCGACACGCTTGTGGTGGTAGGGGAACAGGAGGGCCGGAGGTCGACCAAGAGCTGAGAGGGAGGGCGAGGCCACGAGCATGCATGTGGGTTCGAGCTGGCGCTGACCGCATAGAGGAACTAGCGGGGGACACATGCAGCAGATAGGTAGCTAGGAGGGGTTCAGGAGAGAGATGAGCAGAGAGCTGGGAGATGCCGGAGTGGCAGCGCGATGCGGGCAGGCGTATGGTATATGGATACATACAACCAGCGAGTTCAGAGTCCAACTCCAGCTTCTTATTTGTTCGTGTAACGGGCCGGACTAGCCGCACAAGGTGCATGCAGGAGGTACATCCATCCATGTTATGCATCGCATGTTCTTAGAGAAAATGTAGAGACTAAAATATGTATGTCATATTTAGTTCGTTGTCAGAAAAAAATGAAGACTAAAATATCAACTTTCAATGTTTAGTTTACCAGTTAAGATTAATGTTGGGGATATACCAAATAGGTATACCAGCGACGTAGTCCTAAATCAGCAAGCCAGGGTGGCCCATCAGGGGTGGTATGGCGGATTCGCCATACCGGGCGGCCCAGTTGCTGAAGTTGGCACGGCGGTTCTGGATGCAGGCGCTTATGGCGGATCCGGAGACAGGTCCATGGCGGGCTACTAGCGGCGAGCTTATGGCGGATCCGCATGACGGCCCATGGCGGGTGACCTTGTAGCGCACGCATAGGACTTAGTCTAGGACTCCAAGTTGTATCCGCTCCGGTACCAACGTGTAGCCCACGCCAGGCGCCTTTATAAGCCAGGCGTGGAGCAACCCTTGAGGCAAGATCAGACCAGTTTACGGCCAATCGCATAGCGAAACAGCCAACCTCATCATTGTAACCGAGCACTTGTTGCCATATAGTGAATTATAGCAGCACGTAGGATCTCGTCACCATCGCGGGATCTGAAGCTGGGTAAACTCGTGCTACCACCGTCCTGGATCGCTCCTCCGTGTTCACCACCTTCCACAAACCGCCATACACCTACCCCTATGGCAGATCTGTTGACGAAACCACGATAGTTGGCGCCCACCGTGGGGCTTAGCGCGTCTGGAGCGCGGATCCAGGCAGGATCCGCCTTTGCAGGCATCGGCGACACCGTCGCCATCGGGCGCGTCCTCTACGATTCCGGCTTCCCCATCGTCCCAGCGGATAACCTCTGGGTGCCGGCTAGAGAAGACCCTACCCGATTCACCGTCATCCCGATTGGAGATATCCATATCTTCATTGGAGAGACAAACCCTACCCCCGCTACGGAAACCAATTTCCGGCGGACTGGTATGGCTGAAATCCCCAAACGGACCGCTTTCGAGCTGGATACGGAGGAGGACTCATCTGATCTGGAACTTTCCAAGTTGTCCAGATTGGATCTGAAAAGTAATCCCACCCAGCCCGCCCTAGAGGTGGAGGAAGTGGTGGAAGATCGCAGTGAATCCGCCATGAGCAATCTGGCGTTAGAGACACCGCGGTACTGCCTTGTTGCGTTCACAGGTATCACTTCGGGATCTACCTCCAATGGAGAAGATAGCCCAGGTGAATCCATCCTAGAGGCACTTAACGAAAGTGGTGAATCAGATGACTGGGACAGCAAATGCTATGATTCAGACCATTACGATGCCGCCATGAGAAAACATTAACTATGAAGAAGGTATGTACTCCCAGTAGCCCCCGAGCGCCATGGCGGATTCGCAAATTTAATCCGCTATGGGGCTCCAAGGTTGACTTCTGCAAGTTTTTAGAATAGCTTAGCCCTCGAGCGCTGGCAGTTCGCACAGTGATGGAATTGGCGCAGCAGGCACTTGAAGAGCAACACGCAGCGGCCAAGCAGGTGTTTGTCACCAACAAAGGAGATGATGCTGGGCAGACAACTGGCGATCCGCCATCTCAGGCAGTCCACGACGGAGATGCCGGCAATGAGCAGGGTAACCCGCCACCAGCCGCTGATCCCGCCGCGGAGCAACTTCCTGAGATTCATGGCGGACCCAGGCCGCTACCCGCCATCCCCGAGGACCAGCACCAAGAAGACTTCACGACCCCGCTGGATAAGGTCGTCTACGGAACTCTAGCAGATCCAATCACCCCTGACTATGTCAGAGATGTGAACGATCTCGAGAAGAAAAGACGAGCACTCCTCAAGGAAGCAAAGCGAGTCGAGAAGATGGGCAAGCAGGTTGATGACGACATTGCTAAAGCTCAAGACACGCTGAAGCGCGCAAGGAACATGGAGGAGAAGTATGTTACTCTCATCCAGAACCAGATGAACGAGGGGGGCGACCCGCAGCTGGTACGAAACCTTGAGTTCACCGTACCAACAGCGGAAACTCTGGCCAAGATGTACATCAAGAATCCGCCATACGTGGACAAAAACCGCGATGAAGTTAGGGCTGCGCCCATCGAAAACATCGTGGCTGCAAAGGAGCTATTGGAGCATAATAAAAGCCCAGCAGCCCTAGAGACGGCGGTTAAACTGATGACCAAAGCATTAGTGCAGCAGGAGAAGGCTACGTCGTCACGACGCCTCGAATCTGATCCTGCGCTATGCAGGTCTAGTACTGCCTCTAAAGCTCAGGGGGCTGGCAATTATGGCGGGCGTCCTGACAACGAATCTCATACCGGATCCTCAGAGATCCGAAGAAGAGAAGCTTGCAATTGGAGACACGCCATCCCAATATCATCCGATGACAAACCAAATGGCAAAGGCCCACAGAGAAATCCATCGCCACCCCGCAGGAATTACCCAGCTTATGGATACCAACAAGCCACTGCTGTTCCTCGCCATAAGACCAACATGCCGCCACCAAAGCATAAGACATTCGAAATCCCCAAGGGAGGAATCGTCATACGCGACAATGATGGCAAACGAGGACGAAGCCGTGACGCTGGACGCAGAGACGATCCGCCACGACGGGAAAACAGCAGAGATGGCGGATCCAAGAGAAGGGACCGATCCTGCCATGACGACGGCACGCACCGTGACGGTGACAAAGACAAGAATCGCTCCACTCACCGTCACGATGACAAAGGGCAAGGCTCCCGCCGCCATGACGACGATCCATCTTCACGAAGAACAGAAGGAAGCCATCGTAGCTGCAAAGATCAGTCGCAGGATGGCGAGAGTAAAAGACGGCGTGACCCTTCGCCATCCCCACCAGGGAGCCCCCATGGCGGCGGCGGTGGTGGTGGCGGACCAGCAAGGTTGCGCAACTCTCGCAAGGATCCGCCGGACCAAAAGCCCTACAACGCCCGTACCCATCTAAACGAGATAGCCAAGTCTCAAACGGCCTTCTTCCTCGGCCCAAAGTGCTTTGGACAACGGATTCGTGATGAGCCCATCCCATATGGGTTCAAAATCGAGAAAAATATCCGCCAGTACAATGGAGTCGATAGGCCCTTGACTTGGCTACAAGATTACTTCAACGCAGTACAATTCGGCGGGGGATCTCCCAATGTCGCTCTCCGCTATTTGCCCCTGATGCTATCCGGCATTGCGAGGCAATGGATCAACGACTTGGCAGAAAACTCCATCCAAACCTGGTTCGATATGCAAACTGCGTTCACCGAAAATTTCGAGGGGACTTACAAGAGACCCCACAACATTGGTGACCTCCAACGGTGCCGACGAGCCGACGACGAGACCTCCCGAACTTTCCTCGCGCGATGGCTGGATATGAAGAACTCCTGTGAAGGGGTTACTGACGAATCCGCCATCCTCGCGTTTATTGACAGTTTGGAGAGAGGCCAACTGCTCCGCCATCGCCTGTTGCGGGAAAGGAACAAAGGGAAACTGACCCTAAATTCCATGATCACCATCGCAAGCAACTACGCGGCCGCCGACGACGACGCCCGCGAATCTCTGAAGGCTTCCACCATCCAGAACACTGGAAAGCGGAATAACAGTAACAAGCGAAAGAATCCGCCAGAAGAGCCGCAGGCTCCGGACATGGTGGCCACAACCTTTGCTGACAAAGGCCAAAGCAGCCAGCGCGGCCGGGGACGCGGAGGTGGCGGTGGCCAGCCGCGGAGTTCCACAACTCCCGCTTCCGCGCCATCCGCCCCCGTGTCCTACGATGAATACCGTGATATGCCATGTTTTGCCCATCGTGACGCATCGGGAAAATGCAACCACACCAACCGGAACTGCAAGTTTGTCAACGACCTCAAGGCGGATCAAGAAGCTGGCTTCAAACGCAGCCGGCGACAACGGCCTCGTGGCAAAGGAAAAGCGGATAAAGACAAGGAGTCTAGGGATGGCAGCAATATGGATGAAGACCCTGCGCCCAAACCCGCCGAAAAGGCAGAGGGCGGTGCTGGCAAGGGTAACCCAATCAAGGACAAAAAAGGTGCCTTTCACACATTCCTTGGACCCCCACGGCTAAGGCACAGAGAGCTGCTATGCGCTCACTTAATGCCACCGTGCCAAAAATCCGCCAGTACGTCAGATGGTCCGAAGTACCGGTGCGCTGGAGCCGCGATGATCATCCAGAGCATATCCCAGATGGCTATTACGCCATGGTGGTATGCCCTGTAATCCATGGCTATGAGTTCTCCAAATGCTTAATGGATGGCGGCAGCAGCCTGAACATCATGTACGTGGAGGCTTTGACAAAGCTCGGCCTTACCAAGACCCAACTCCGCCATAGCGCGGTCACCTTCTACGGGGTGGTTCCTGGTCGCCAAGCCAAGTCCCTCGGGTCCATCACACTCAAGGTTGCCTTCGGTAGTGAGGAAAACTACAGAGAAGAGCCCATAACCTTTGAGGTCGTCCCGTTCAAAAGCACTTACCACGTGATCTTCGGGCGCCCCGCCTTCCACAGCTTCCATGCAAGGCCATGCTACATCTACAATCAGCTGAAGATGCCAGGGCCGAATGGCATAATCACCGTTTATGGCAGCTTCAGAAAGGCAAAGGAGTGCGAGGAAGGAGAAGCCGCCTTCGCGGAAGCAGTGTTCTTCGGCGAGGAGTTCAAAGAAATCCACGCCGCTACGGACCCCGCAGAGATGCCGGCATCCAAGCAGGAGGTTTCCGCCTCCCCGCCCACCTTCAAGCCTACAGTCGATACAAAACAGGTGGAACTTGTCGCTGGCGATGCCGCCAAGACCACCGCCATTGGGACAAATTTGTCCCCCAAATAGGAAAGCGCGCTCGTCGAGTTCCTCCGTGAGAACCGGGACATCTTCGCATGGCAGTCATCTGACATGACGGGTGTACCCAGGGAACTCGCCGAGCACGCTCTGCAGATCATTCCTGGTTCAAAGCTAGTAAGACAAGCCATGAGACGCTTCGGCGATGAAAAGCGCCACGCCATAGCAAAGGAGATTTCCAAGCTGTTGAAAGCAGGCTTCATCAAGGAAGTGATACATACTAAGTGGGTGGCGAATCCAGTACTAGTTCCTAAGAAAAACACCAAAGTTCTGCGCATGTGTGTAGATTACACTGGCCTGAACAAAGCATGTCCAAAAGACCCTTTTCCCTTGCCTCGCATTGACCAAGTCATTGACTCGACGGCGGGATCGGAGCTACTGTGTTTCTTAGATGCCTACTCCGGATACCACCAGATCAAGATGAAAAAGTCCGATCAGCTCGCTACGTCGTTCGTAACACCTTATGGCACATATTGCTATGTCACAATGCCATTCGGTCTAAAAAACGCAGGAGCAACGTACCAGCGTACCATGCAAAAGTGTCTGGCGGATCAAATCGGACGAAATATCCACGCATACGTGGACGACATCGCAGTTATGTCTAAGAAGCAAGATGGCCTTATAGCGGATTTGCAAGAGACGTTTGACAATCTCAGGAAGTACAACATGATGCTTAACCCAACGAAGTGCGTCTTCGGGGTCCCAGCTGGCCAACTCCTAGGATTCATCGTGTAACGACCCAGGATTTTTGCCAATTTTTGGGTGAAATTTTTTCGCTTTTGTATTGCATGAGATGATTGGATTTTTCCCAGGCATTTAAAAACTTTTGAGTCTAATTGAAAACTTTATTAGAAAACTAAGTTAAACTTTCTATTATTTTTCTTGAAGGACTTCTTTGAGAAAGATCAAGTATCCAAATACTATTTTCCTTTCTTTTACTCAAACTTATGCAAGCTAACTTGCATGGATTTGAATTTCAAAAGTGTTATAAAGTTGGTATATCAAAACTATGTTTGAGTGTGGTTTTCAACTATTATTTTATAAACTATTATTTTACTATTTTAGAAAGATTTGAGTTCAAACTCTATTTCTATTATTTATGCAAGCAAAGTCCCTTTTTGCCAAGTTCATAAAGTTTTATTGGAAAATCTTATTTTTATTTTGAAAATATGGTTGCTACTGCTTTAAAATGTTATTTTAAATTTTATAAAACCTTTGCAATTGCTTGGAAGTCATTTGAATTTAAAATGCAAAATCTATGAAGAAATAAAGAAAACAGAAAAGAAAAAGAAGAAAGAAGAAAGAAAGAAATAAAAAAATAAAACGGACCTCGGGGATGAATCCCGGCCCAGAACGAAAACCAGCCGCGGCCCACTAAACTGACCGAACCGGTATCCTTTATTTTCCCTCTCCCCTCGCTGACGTGTGGGACCCACCCGTCAGAACCGTCTTCCTCCTCCCGCTGATTTCTCTCCCTCTCCCTGGAAACGGAAAACGTCACCGAAATTACTCCGCGCTTTTACCTCGCGAGTTAAATGCCATCAAGACCTCTCCTATAAAACCCCGCGCTCTCCTCTCCTATTTCCCCTTTCCTCCCCTCCAAACCGTGCCCCCAGGCTGCCAAAATAGTTCGCCGGAGTCTGCAACTCCCGCCACTGTAAATCGTCGATTCCGACGAGGTAATACAGCCCCGACTCGTCCCTCTGGCCTCATCCTCTTCCTCTAGCTCCGGTGCATCCACTGATACCCTCTGTTGGTTCTAACTCGCAGCAAATAGACGCAAACGACGACGACCGAAGTCACACGGCCGCCACCGTCGCTCCAGCCGCCCTCATCTCCTCCTTCTGGAAACAATCGAGCCCGTCGTCATCACCATCGAGTTCCTCTCGAGGAACTGATCATCGCCGTGACATCGCCGCCGTCCAGAACCTGCCAGAAGCTCGCCGGAGTTCAACCCCCTGCACGCCCTCGCCGGCGATTTCACGCCGGAACCCTAGCTAGGTGAGCCGGCCATCTTCCTTTAAACCACGCCCGTCAGATCTCGATCTAACGATCCTAATAGAATCACTTAACGAACGGGTATCTTTAGATCTGCACCGTTCGGATCGCATAAAATCTACCGGCTCTGAATCGCAATCCGACCGAACCGGTATCCTCCAATCAGAAGCTGCCATGTGTCGGCTCACGATATAAACTCGATTCTAATAGAAGTTTGAAATCAGATTTAGTCCCAATCTGGTATAATTCATATCTTTTGTTCTGTAGGTCCAAAAATAGCAAACAAGATACCGTTGGAATCCTTAGAACATCTAGAATCCAGTAGTACAATAATACTCCATATTTTATGGGTCCAATTTGAAACCATTTTCAAATTGGAATCGAACCTTCTGTTAGCTTGTGAAAATCATATCTTTAGTTCTGTGCATCCAAAAATTACAATTTTGTAGTGTTTGGAATCCTCTGATCAAGTAGAACACCATAGGATCAAGAAAATCCAGATTTGATACGTGCACACACTTTGTGCCTTCAAATTTGTCCAAATCACTATTTTGGTGATAGTTCAAATTCTATAACCTATTTTAGAATGAATCCAATTGCAGTAGCTTTGTTTTACTGCAAGCTATCCAGTAGTATCACAGCCATATTTGTTTGAACCATTTCACAATTACTCAATTCTAATATGAGGATCTGAGTGAATTCTACTATAGGGTCAAAACTACTTCCTTTAGAATCATTCCTTTCTACCCAATGAACCCTTTATCAAACCTAGTCCTCTATGTTATCTAAATAACATCTTGATCAAGATCATATCTACTTAGACCTATCTTGTCTAGTTCACACATATTCAAATTACAATTGTGTTGCTTGAGTAAAGTGTGATACATCTCAATCATAGTTACTATTCTTACTATCCTTGTGGTATTGATCTAATCAACATTATAGCACTCATCCAATACCCCATGAACCCAATAGAAACCTTAAACCATAATCTCAAATGTTATCTACCCGTACTCAATCCTCTGTCAATTGATCTTGATTTCATGTGTAGAGCTATTCGATTAACAAATGAGTTAATTGAGTAACTCAATAATTCATGAATCCTAGTCTAAGCTTAAGTGTAATAGATACTATTTAAGAATAATTGTTGTCACACTTATTCAGTAGTATTGCTATTGCATTATTTTGTCTCTTATGTGATTTACCCACATGAGATGTTCCAAGACCCAATATGCTTTAATAAAGCATAAAGATCTCACTCATTATATTTTGTCTAATTCATATGTTTATTCAAACAGCAAATGAGCTACTTGAGTAGAATATGAATTCATCACAAACCTAAATCCTATTTTGTTAATATGGCATTATTATAACCCATACCGTAGTGTGTGTTATACACCATGTTGATCAATAAACCATTTGAGCCATGTCCTCAAATATCAATCATACATACCCAATCCAATGCCTACTTAGTTTTGTTCACATGTATTGAACTACCCAACTTGCAAATATGCTACTTGAGCAGTTCAAGCATTCTTAAAACCTGGCCTATCCCCTAAGTGCAATATATGCTATTTAAGAGTAATTGTTGTCACATTTACTTGATAGTATTGGAGTTGCACAAAATGGCTCTTGTGTTATTTATTTCACATGAACTATTATTAAAACTCTCATATGCTTAAATAAAGCATAAACTCCATCAATTATATTTTTACCTAGTCTAATTCTCTCTCAAATCATATATTGATCTTCCCCAGCTAAGCTCTCACATCCATATCCCACAAATCATGATCCCTTACCATATCCTTCTTGTCATAACATCCCAATAAATCAAATTTGTTAAACAAACACCTTTCAATTGTTTGATTTGATAGATTATGTTTGTATGGTGTGTTTATGTTATGCTATCTCTTATGCTTTAGTTTTGCGAAGAGTTACGTGCTTAGTCGAGAGAAGGGAAGCATCTTGTTCTTCAGAAAGGCAAGTGACACACATGTTCCCTACCCATTTTTACTTATGCATTAGTAAATTCACCTCTTGTAGTATGCATGATAGGTGTTTTACTCAACTGTTTTATCAAATGCTTAGATCCTAGTAGTGTGTAGCTATCCCTCAAACCCCACATGATAGGATGCTAAATACTTTGTTAACTTTGATGCCTTGCTAAGATCACTTGAAAAGTGTTTTGAGAACAAGTTAAGAACTTCAACTAAAATGAAACACCTGGGTGGATTGGCTTGATAAGAGGAGGCGAGGTAGGTGGGTTCTGGGACGCATACCTTGTACGAGGATGTGGGAACAGAATACCGCTCGGGATGGCCACCCAGGAACAAAGAGATGGCTATGTCTTCCATGCTTAGTGTACTTCCAGTGCAGCCTTATGACATTATGGGCTCTGTCTTGACTGATTAGATGTGGGAGTGCAACTATGTGCGAGAAGATGGTGGTAGAAGAATTATAGGTTGGGAACGGATCTTGCCAGTTGGTTGCCCTCTCCTTCTAAAAGGTCTCGTTTCATTTTATGTATGGGCATAAAATGAATCGTAAGGTGAAAGTGTACAACCCTTGCAAGGTGTCTAAATCTAATCGATTAGCCGTGTCCTCGGTTATGGACAATTGAGTCTCTAGACATGGAATGTACGGAATAATCTCATCATCTCTTCTGAATAATTAAAATTTGTCTAGAAACCCCTAGGTAGGAACTAAGGACCATATACTCCGAGGGGTGGTGGTGCCTGAGGTTCCAACTTTGTCGAATATCGCCCAGTGCTACATGCCTAGCTAGTATGTGGTTATTGGGGGTTATCTCGACCTTTGAAAATGTAAAAACTTTGAAAGTATTACTTTAAGAAAGAACTATAGGACAAAACCGGCTTTATGCAAATCAGCCTGTGAGATCCACTAGCCAAATGCTCATGTAGATAGGCTCCTCACAACAGCCACCAAATATGTGTCATTTGCCAGTACATCATTGTACTGACCCCTTTGGGGCTGCATATTCAACGTGCAGGTTTTACTTCGAGTAAGGAACCAGGATTAGGATCTCGAACTTACATTCCAACATGACTGCCTGTGGCACGTGATGAAGATGGAGGCTCCTTGCCATTTTGTCATTTCCGCTGTGTAAATTGTAAGGTATAAGTACCTTGTACCTGGATTTGCGTTGTAATCTTGATACTATGCAATGAATATTTCATTTTGTTCTGTGGTGCTATCATTGATCCAGGGAATAGCACATAACACAGATGTTCCACCTTGTTCTCAAGGTTGGGGCGTTACAGAATGGTATCAGAGCATAGTGTTGCCTGTAGGATCGAGACCCTAGGTTTGGACAAGACTAGGAAACCCAAAATGATATCAAATGGGTATCATTACGCTTAGGATGTGTTTTAAAAATTTTGTTGCATTTTAATTATAGTTTGCTTTATTTTCTCGTAAGGCTTATCACTTTCATTTTTACTTACACTGTTCTTCTTTCAAAATTTTAGATGACGTTCACCAAGCTGAAGGTCCCCTATGACGATGACGATGAGCTGTTTAGTGATCAGCTATCCCGCCTCTCTCGGATGCTGAACCTGTCACCTCCCACTTTTCGTGGCAGAGTGATACCCTGTGAGGTTCCCGAGATCGTCCGCTGGGAGATTGAGACCAGGATTGAGGGTCGCACCATTGGTACCCCCACGGAGACAGTGGTGTACTCGAGGATGTACCCAGGATGGGAGACTGGTGTCATGATGGCCATGCAGGAGGCACTAGCCCGCATATGTGGTATGTATGTCCCAGAGATATCAGAGTTGGACAATTCCATCTATCAGTTCGGGAGGCGTAACCACGAGGGATGGGCCTTGAGGACTCCAGGACGCCGTGAGGATTTACCGTGGACTGAGGTGCAGTTAGAGGACATGGGATCCTATTCTTTCAACTTGGAGGACATGCTGCGCCACGAGATGGATGCCACAGATGATGCCAAGTACCAGCTTCAGCAGAAGGATGAGAAGATAGAACAACTAGAGAGCACAATAGAGAAGCTGAAGGAGAAGAACAAAACACTCGAGGCCGCCAATGATAAGCTGTCAGGTAAGGTCGAGGATCAGGAGGCCCAGATTGTAGGCTTTCGAGGACAGTGCGTATACCTTCACAAGGACCTAATGAAGTACAAGCCTTGGCCGCTCAAGAAGGGAACAACACCTACTGAAGAGAAGAAGGAGTCGACCTCAGAGCTGGTAGAAGCGAAGCCTGAGAAGCTGGAGCCTTGCCAGCCCACGGTAGAGGGAGATGCTGTGGAGAAGGCTCATGCGGCGCCACCTAGCCCTGTGGTGAAGCGACGCAAGACAGGGAACACCAGAGCGTATCTTGCACAGTTCAAGTAGTGAGACCACCACGTTATGTAATAAATCGACGATCTTGTAATGGTTAGTCATGCCACCTAGTGGAATGACCCCTTGAACCCTGTTTTCCTAAAACTTGTAGTTGACTTGTTGTGCTTGAGGATCTATGTTTGATATGATCATCTATACTTTCAAATGCTGGTTGCAATTGCTTGTTTTAAGTTTGTATAAATGTGTTTTCTCTTGACCTGCTGTGTTGGGTAGGATTTTCCTTAGATCTTTTCTGTCTAACCCTCATCTATGCTAAAGCCTAATCCTATCCAAAACCCAAACAGATGCATCCACATCGGCAGAACAGTCGCAACAACCCTCAGTTGGAGATAGCAATACAACAGTTAGTTGAAGCTCACACAGGAATGATGCGAGTGATGACTCAGAATATGGCTAATCGCGATAGCAAGGAGCTACCCCCAGGGGTGCAGCAAATACTAAATGATCATTCGTGAATAGTGCAAATGATGTCCCAGATGGTGGCTAGTACCAATAAAAGCCTACCACAAGAGGAGCATAGTGGAAAGCTAACACAAGTTGATGCGGAGATGACACAGCAAGCCTGTAAGAGATGTGGAGAAATAGGACACACCTCTAAGGACTGCCATGGGGAGTACCCCCACCGTGATACAAGTCACCCAGTTGAAGAATGTCCCATGAGCCAAGTTACTTGCTTCCTATGTGAAGGAACAAATCATATTCCTGCTGAATGCAAGTTTTATCCCACAGTGCAACGAATAAATCAACAAGCTAAGGATAGAATAATCCAACTGCCCGAAAGGACCCCTGAAGATGGAAGACTCAAAAGAAAGATGGAAGATAAAGACATGGGGATAGCACTCAACCATACCACTAAGTGTTGTTACTCATGTGAAGAAGAAGGACACTTGTCTAGAAATTGCTCGAAGAAGAGAGAATGTTTTCCCTCGACTGTAGTGGAATATGAAGAAAACGAAGTAAGAGATCTTCTAGCCCTAGAAAGGCCAAAAGGGAAGAAGGACAACAGCAAGGTGATGTGCTCCAAATGCAAGGAACTAGGGCATTATAAGAGAAAATGTCCTACAAAATACCATGGAGTAAACATACAAGATAGCACGAAAAGAGACCTCCGTATGATCACCTGTTTCAAGTGCAAACAAAAAGGACACTACTCGGATAAATGTCCAGAGAACGAAACTCCAAGACCTCAGTAACGTGGAACGACTGAAGAATACTACAATATGCAAGGAGGAAACACAACGAGATATAGCCAATTTGAAAAGACTTGTATGCCATTACTGCCTTAATAAATATTGTAAGGACTTGTAAGAGCCATGGACAACCTGGTTAAATGAATTGTATTTCTCAATGAGATGGCAAGCAGAAGGATTTGTAACTCCAGGGTTAACGCCATACTACCGAGTTTGCGCAAAACCCTAGCTAAGGAACGATAGATTTGTCTTAAAAATTTAGATTTGAATCACAAGTTCTCATTCCAAGAAAATTTTGGCAAAACCAGTGAGGTTGACCAAGAGTTAGGATGCGAGGTTTGCAAGCCATGTATGAAGTAATGATTTGGGTGCAGGATGGATTGATCACCATTCCTACTACTCTTATTATTCGCTCTCATGATGTTGGTTGTACACACCTAGAGAGACATACCTACATGAGGGACGACGTCTTTAAACCATGACCTTAGGAGGATAGATATGTTACACCCTCCGTAGTGTGCCAGTGTGGCCAAGACGTAAGGATACGGTGAGGAACGACTACACGTTTCCAAAGCATTTTCTCAGTGGACCTTGAATGCCGAGACGATTCAATTTCGACTTCAATTCCCGACTTTTCGTTTCGACTCCACGGCCTGTTCGACTACCCCTGAGCCTATAAAAGAAGACCCTCCCCTCTCCCGAGAGTCACAACAGAGATTGCCACCACCAACTATGAGAATTCCACCTGATTCCAAAGCCCAGCGCCACCAAAGTCTACCTCATCCCGACCTACGATGTTGTGAAACACCTCTCCAAATCCATGGAACCCTGTTCCTCCCCATGAAAGCTCTGTTAGATCCCTTTTCCCTGAGAAAGAGTTCATCTTCGAGAAATGATCAAGATGTTCAGCGCCTTTCAACAACTATGAAGACGGTTGCTAAAGGAATTCTTAAGGACCATCTGGTACCTGTGGCAAGTAGCACGACTTGCTCCGGTAACTTGAATGGGTTCAACAATGCTGGTTATAAGGCGACCTTCCATCCCTTAAAGGTGCCAGTACTTCTTACAGAGTCCACCTTGTTTACCCCTATGAAATGCTTGAGAAGACTACAGAGAGATGCCATCCTAATTCCTTGGGATGTGTGGTCTCATCATGTTCGTGGGGCAAGCATGCAGTAGTTGACACTGGGTCATCTTTTGAGATTCTGCAATGAAGATCAGCTAAAAGGCAACAAGGAGTATGGTGATAGCCTGTATGCTATCATGGCCTTGGTGAGGACCGACCAAGAAAAGGGTAGATACACATTCTTGGACGATGTGGACTACCTTGTTGAAGACAACGCGATGGATGATATCTGCCTATCACCAGAATTGGATGGAGCATCTGGAATGCCACATCGGAACATAACGGCGAACATCGACACTTCTGAGAAGAGCGATTTCAAAAAAAAAATGGCGCAACGGTGAATGCAAGCTGGGAACAAAATGCAAGTGCCTACGGAAACATCAAGAATACCACCAAGCAAAATCTTCTTTAAGGGTGGTAGCACCCTAGTCCCACTAGGATCCCTAAACCTTGTAGCCTTCCTTCAATCTCGAGGACGAGATTTCTTTAAGGGTGGTAGTCTGTAACGACCCAGGATTTTTGCCAATTTTTGGGTGAATTTTTTTCGCTTTTGTATTGCATGAGATGATTGGATTTTTCCCAGGCATTTAAAAACTTTTGAGTCTAATTGAAAACTTTATTAGAAAACTAAGTTAAACTTTCTATTATTTTTCTTGAAGGACTTCTTTGAGAAAGATCAAGTATCCAAATACTATTTTCCTTTCTTTTACTCAAACTTATGCAAGCTAACTTGCATGGATTTGAATTTCAAAAGTGTTATAAAGTTGGTATATCAAAACTATGTTTGAGTGTGGTTTTCAACTATTATTTTATAAACTATTATTTTACTATTTTAGAAAGATTTGAGTTCAAACTCTATTTCTATTATTTATGCAAGCAAAGTCCCTTTTTGCCAAGTTCATAAAGTTTTATTGGAAAATCTTATTTTTATTTTGAAAATATGGTTGCTACTGCTTTAAAATGTTATTTTAAATTTTATAAAACCTTTGCAATTGCCTGGAAGTCATTTGAATTTAAAATGCAAAATCTATGAAGAAATAAAGAAAACAGAAAAGAAAAAGAAGAAAGAAAGAAAGAAATAAAAAAAATAAAACGGACCTCGGGGATGAATCCCGGCCCAGAACGAAAACCAGCCGCGGCCCACTAAACTGACCGAACCGGTATCCTTTATTTTCCCTCTCCCCTCGCTGACGTGTGGGACCCACCCGTCAGAACCGTCTTCCTCCTCCCGCTGATTTCTCTCCCTCTCCCTGGAAACGGAAAACGTCACCGAAATTACTCCGCGCTTTTACCTCGCGAGTTAAATGCCATCAAGACCTCTCCTATAAAACCCCGCGCTCTCCTCTCCTATTTCCCCTTTCCTCCCCTCCAAACCGTGCCCCCAGGCTGCCAAAATAGTTCGCCGGAGTCTGCAACTCCCGCCACTGTAAATCGTCGATTCCGACGAGGTAATACAGCCCCGACTCGTCCCTCTGGCCTCATCCTCTTCCTCTAGCTCCGGTGCATCCACTGATACCCTCTGTTGGTTCTAACTCGCAGCAAATAGACGCAAACGACGACGACCGAAGTCACACGGCCGCCACCGTCGCTCCAGCCGCCCTCATCTCCTCCTTCTGGAAACAATCGAGCCCGTCGTCATCACCATCGAGTTCCTCTCGAGGAACTGATCATCGTCGTGACATCGCCGCCGTCCAGAACCTGCCAGAAGCTCGCCGGAGTTCAACCCCCTGCACGCCCTCGCCGGCGATTTCACGCCGGAACCCTAGCTAGGTGAGCCGGCCATCTTCCTTTAAACCACGCCCGTCAGATCTCGATCTAACGATCCTAATAGAATCACTTAACGAACGGGTATCTTTAGATCTGCACCGTTCGGATCGCATAAAATCTACCGGCTCTGAATCGCAATCCGACCGAACCGGTATCCTCCAATCAGAAGCTGCCATGTGTCGGCTCACGATATAAACTCGATTCTAATAGAAGTTTGAAATCAGATTTAGTCCCAATCTGGTATAATTCATATCTTTTGTTCTGTAGGTCCAAAAATAGCAAACAAGATACCGTTGGAATCCTTAGAACATCTAGAATCCAGTAGTACAATAATACTCCATATTTTATGGGTCCAATTTGAAACCATTTTCAAATTGGAATCGAACCTTCTGTTAGCTTGTGAAAATCATATCTTTAGTTCTGTGCATCCAAAAATTACAATTTTGTAGTGTTTGGAATCCTCTGATCAAGTAGAACACCATAGGATCAAGAAAATCCAGATTTGATACGTGCACACACTTTGTGCCTTCAAATTTGTCCAAATCACTATTTTGGTGATAGTTCAAATTCTATAACCTATTTTAGAATGAATCCAATTGCAGTAGCTTTGTTTTACTGCAAGCTATCCAGTAGTATCACAGCCATATTTGTTTGAACCATTTCACAATTACTCAATTCTAATATGAGGATCTGAGTGAATTCTACTATAGGGTCAAAACTACTTCCTTTAGAATCATTCCTTTCTACCCAATGAACCCTTTATCAAACCTAGTCCTCTATGTTATCTAAATAACATCTTGATCAAGATCATATCTACTTAGACCTATCTTGTCTAGTTCACACATATTCAAATTACAATTGTGTTGCTTGAGTAAAGTGTGATACATCTCAATCCTAGTTACTATTCTTACTATCCTTGTGGTATTGATCTAATCAACATTATAGCACTCATCCAATACCCCATGAACCCAATAGAAACCTTAAACCATAATCTCAAATGTTATCTACCCGTACTCAATCCTCTGTCAATTGATCTTGATTTCATGTGTAGAGCTATTCGATTAACAAATGAGTTAATTGAGTAACTCAATAATTCATGAATCCTAGTCTAAGCTTAAGTGTAATAGATACTATTTAAGAATAATTGTTGTCACACTTATTCAGTAGTATTGCTATTGCATTATTTTGTCTCTTATGTGATTTACCCACATGAGATGTTCCAAGACCCAATATGCTTTAATAAAGCATAAAGATCTCACTCATTATATTTTGTCTAATTCATATGTTTATTCAAACAGCAAATGAGCTACTTGAGTAGAATATGAATTCATCACAAACCTAAATCCTATTTTGTTAATATGGCATTATTATAACCCATACCGTAGTGTGTGTTATACACCATGTTGATCAATAAACCACTTGAGCCATGTCCTCAAATATCAATCATACATACCCAATCCAATGCCTACTTAGTTTTGTTCACATGTATTGAACTACCCAACTTGCAAATATGCTACTTGAGCAGTTCAAGCATTCTTAAAACCTGGCCTATCCCCTAAGTGCAATATATGCTATTTAAGAGTAATTGTTGTCACATTTACTTGATAGTATTGGAGTTGCACAAAATGGCTCTTGTGTTATTTATTTCACATGAACTATTATTAAAACTCTCATATGCTTAAATAAAGCATAAACTCCATCAATTATATTTTTACCTAGTCTAATTCTCTCTCAAATCATATATTGATCTTCCCCAGCTAAGCTCTCACATCCATATCCCACAAATCATGATCCCTTACCATATCCTTCTTGTCATAACATCCCAATAAATCAAATTTGTTAAACAAACACCTTTCAATTGTTTGATTTGATAGATTATGTTTGTATGGTGTGTTTATGTTATGCTATCTCTTATGCTTTAGTTTTGCGAAGAGTTACGTGCTTAGTCGAGAGAAGGGAAGCATCTTGTTCTTCAGAAAGGCAAGTGACACACATGTTCCCTACCCATTTTTACTTATGCATTAGTAAATTCACCTCTTGTAGTATGCATGATAGGTGTTTTACTCAACTGTTTTATCAAATGCTTAGATCCTAGTAGTGTGTAGCTATCCCTCAAACCCCACATGATAGGATGCTAAATACTTTGTTAACTTTGATGCCTTGCTAAGATCACTTGAAAAGTGTTTTGAGAACAAGTTAAGAACTTCAACTAAAATGAAACACCTGGGTGGATTGGCTTGATAAGAGGAGGCGAGGTAGGTGGGTTCTAGGACGCATACCTTGTACGAGGATGTGGGAACAGAATACCGCTCGGGATGGCCACCCAGGAACAAAGAGATGGCTATGTCTTCCATGCTTAGTGTACTTCCAGTGCAGCCTTATGACATTATGGGCTCTGTCTTGACTGATTAGATGTGGGAGTGCAACTATGTGCGAGAAGATGGTGGTAGAAGAATTATAGGTTGGGAACGGATCTTGCCAGTTGGTTGCCCTCTCCTTCTAAAAGGTCTCGTTTCATTTTATGTATGGGCATAAAATGAATCGTAAGGTGAAAGTGTACAACCCTTGCAAGGTGTCTAAATCTAATCGATTAGCCGTGTCCTCGGTTATGGACAATTGAGTCTCTAGACATGGAATGTACGGAATAATCTCATCATCTCTTCTGAATAATTAAAATTTGTCTAGAAACCCCTAGGTAGGAACTAAGGACCATATACTCCGAGGGGTGGTGGTGCCTGAGGTTCCAACTTTGTCGAATATCGCCCAGTGCTACATGCCTAGCTAGTATGTGGTTATTGGGGGTTATCTCGACCTTTGAAAATGTAAAAACTTTGAAAGTATTACTTTAAGAAAGAACTATAGGACAAAACCGGCTTTATGCAAATCAGCCTGTGAGATCCACTAGCCAAATGCTCATGTAGATAGGCTCCTCACAACAGCCACCAAATATGTGTCATTTGCCAGTACATCATTGTACTGACCCCTTTGGGGCTGTATATTCAACGTGCAGGTTTTACTTCGAGTAAGGAACCAGGATTAGGATCTCGAGCTTACATTCCAACATGACTTCCTGTGGCACGTGATGAAGATGGAGGCTCCTTGCCATTTTGTCATTTCCGCTGTGTAAATTGTAAGGTATAAGTACCTTGTACCTGGATTTGCGTTGTAATCTTGATACTATGCAATGAATATTTCATTTTGTTCTGTGGTGCTATCATTGATCCAGGGAATAGCACATAACACAGATGTTCCACCTTGTTCTCAAGGTTGGGGCGTTACACATCGTCTCCCACCGCGGAATTGAGGTTAACCCGGAGAAGATCAAGGCAATCCTCGACATCACCCGGCCCATCGACCTAAAAAAGTACAGCGACTCACAGGCTGCATGGCAGCAGTGAGCAGATTCATCAGTCGTCTTGGCGAGAAGGCTTTGCCACTCTACAAGCTGATGAAGAAAAGAATTTGTCTGGACAGACGAGGCAGACACTGCACTTAAGGATCTGAAGAGAGTGTTATCCACTGCACCAGTCCTAGCGGCACCCGAAGACCAGGAACCCATGTTACTATACATGGCGGCAACCAATAGGGTGGTCAGCATCGTCATGGTGGTAGAGCGTAAGGAAGAAGCGCAGGAGTATGGCGTACAGCGACCAGTCTACTATGTCAGCGAGATCCTGACGGAATCCAAGCAGCGCTACCCTCACTACCAAAAATTGGCATACGGAGTTTTCCTAGCTTCTCGTAAGTTAAGGCATTACTTCTATGACCATAAGATCACAGTGGTGAGCAAAGCCCCACTGAAGGACATCATCAACAACAGCGACGCAACAGGACGAGTTGCGAAGTGGGGCATTGAATTGGCCTCTTTCGACATCGACTACAAGCCTCGCACCGCCATCAAGTCGCAGGCTTTGGCGGAGTTTATGGCGGATTGGAAAGAAGCGCAGGAGACTACGCCAGTCCCAGAACCAGAGCATTGGGTGATGCACTTTGATGGCTCAAAGTTGCTACACGGCTCGGGGGCTGGAGTGATGCTCAAATCTCCTAAGGGAGATGAGTTAAGCTACGTTCTCCAGATTCACTTCCCCACCACCAACAACATCGCGGAGTATGAAGCGCTACTACACGGGCTACGTGTCGCGAAGGAGATCGGTGTACAACACATCATGTGCTGTGGAGACTCTGACCTTGTGGTTCAGCAGGTGGCTGGCACATACAAAGCTCGGAACGAAGTAATGGCGGCATACAGGGACGAAGTGGATGAGATGGCCAAAAGTTTCCTCGGCTATGACATAAAGCATGTACGGCGAGAAGATAACACGGCGGCTGATACCTTGTCCAAACTGGGATCCAGCCATAAGGCAGTTCCGCCAGGCGTATTCCTAGAGCATCTGCGCGTACCATCAGTTAAGATGGTGGATCCAGAAAATCCGGAGATAGCGAGCTCTCCTGTTATGGCGGTTTTGCCTAGCAATCCGCCATGGGCAGAGCCCTTCCTGGAATATCTGACGAGTAAGAAGCTTCCCGAAGACGAAGTCCAGAAAAGACAAATCGAGCGTAGAGTCAAAGCGTACACCATCATAGATGGCCAACTCTACAAACGAAGCACCTCGGGAGTTTTCATGAAGTGCATATCCCAAGTGGATGGAATCGAAATACTAAGAGAGATCCACGAAGGCGAATGTGGGCATCACGCCGCCGCCAGATCCCTAGTAGCTAAAGCATTCCGCCATGGGTTCTACTGGCCAACAGCCAAGGCAGATGCAGATCGCATTGTGGAGCTCTGCCATGGTTGCCAGATGTACTCCAAGAAAACCCACATTCCCGCCACAGCACTGCATACGATCCCTATAACTTGGCCTTTTGCAGTCTGGGGGCTGGACATGGTGGGTCCGCTAAAAACAGCACCTTCGGGATTTACGCACCTTTTGGTAGCGGTAGACAAATTCACGAAGTGGGTGGAAGCTAAGCCCATCAGAAAACTTGATGGCAAAACCGCCCTAAAGTTTGTCAAGGACATTGTGGTCAGATTCGGCATCCCACACAGCATCATCACCAATAATGGCACAAACTTGTCTCAGGGAGAAGTTGAAGAATACTGCCATCACAACGGAATCCGCCTTGACCTAGCATCTGTGGCACATCCACAGTCTAATGGCCAAGTTGAGCGGACCAACGGACTAATCATGTCAGGGATCAAGCCACGCCTAGAAGCACCGCTACATAGAGCAGCTGGAGCCTGGGCAGAGGAGTTGCCATCTGTACTGTGGAGTCTACGGACCACGCCAAACAGATCAACAGGCCTTACCCCTTTCTTCTTAGTCTACGGAGCAGAGGCAATCTTGCCAAGTGATGTTCAGTATGATTCTCCAAGAGTCGAGGCCTACAAGGAAGAAGATGCAGAAAAATCCAGACAACTATCTGTGGACCTGCTGGAAGAAGAACGAGACCTAGCAGCCCAGAGATCCGCCATCTACCAGCAGAATCTCCGCCGCTATCACAGCAGGCGAGTTCGCCAACGCTCGTTCAAAGAAGGTGACCTGGTGCTACGTCTGAAACAGCAGAAGTCCCACAAGCTATCCCCGCCTTGGGAAGGACCCTTCGTCATCAGCAAAGCTCTACTGAATGGTTCCTACTACCTCGTTGATATTCGCGAGCTAGATAAGCGACCAAGTAAGAAGCGCAAACGAAGAGACCCTGACGATATCTACGACGAGACAGATCGTCCATGGAACATCGCACAGCTACGTCCTTTCTACACTTAGCACTTTTCTAGCTATGTAACAGGCACCTCTATATGATCAATGAAATAAAGCATTTGGTTCACTCTTGATTTTTTCTGAGTCTTTTACCTCCTTTATTGTTCATTTAGATCGTATAGAACCTTTTGCGCAATTGTGCTTTGCACTTGCGTCTCTTTTAAATCCGCCATAAGCGGTCCGCGTAGCTTTTTTATGTTTTAATCTTCATTCGATGTTCTCTGTGTGGATTCCAGAGTAGTGACTTTTTGACGATCTAAGCCGCCATCTGCTCAGGGTTCTGGACGGTTGCTATTAAGTATCGTCGCCCTAGCAGATTGTTCGTGTGAAGATTTCGCCATCTCACGAAAAGTCAAGCACAGAGAGCCGGATGGCGGATCGCATAATCCTACGCGTGAAAATTTTTCAGTATTGTTTTTTGGGCATGGCAAAAACTGCAAGTTGCATAAAACTAGGCCTGGCAGTTTCTTCGCGCAATTAAACCACTTCATAAAAAACAAACTGCACAAGTTCACAAGCATTCCACTGATCCGCCACAAGTAGATCAGTCACAGTGCAGACACATCACACGCAGTTTAAGTTTAAGATTACAGACCCACTCAGGGGCCGAATTGATGCAAAGTGTTTTTTTCTGCCACATTGCAGGGCACATCTCAAGAGGATGGCGGAATCTTGGAGGACACCTCATCCCCGCCATCACCACCTGCAGTTGCCGCGGAGGCGGATGCCGAAGCTTGGCTGGGCGACCCTGGCAGCTCGTATGCTTCATAGTATACATTCAACTGAGTGCCAAGGGCACACAGTTGATCGTATCCAAGCACGCTCTGCCGGATGGCGGCCTCGTCCACCGGCGCGCCGTCCTCGCCGCTCTCAGGGATGCCGGAGGTGAGCTGGTCCAGGTCCATCTCGGGATAGTGGGCCTTCGCCAAGGTCAGCGCTGTTCTGGCACCACCCCGAGCAGAGGACAGTTTCCAGTCCGCCACCAGCCCTGGCACCAGCAGCAGCTTCTGCGTGAGCGCGATGGCGGAAAGGTTGGAAGAACCCGCTATCTGCAGGCTCCCGCACGCTTGGCGACCAGCGCTAAGAAGGCCATCAAGCTCCTTCCTCGCTGCGTCAGTGGCCATGCGCAAGCCCTCAGCGGTGTCCACCTCGCTTTGCCCCAAGGAAGCTGCATGGCAGAAACAAGAAGATGCGTCACGAACTGCACAGCGGAAATTGAAAAACTTTACGTTATAAGAAGTGGTACCTAGCAAGTTGTCCTGGAAGTGATGGAGGAGCTCGTTAAAGCCTTCACGCCGCTTCTCAAAATCAGCGGCGGCTTTGCGGAGATCCGCTATCTCCTTGTCCTTCTTCTTGCCCTGGTTCTCCTGGTCCTTCAGCTGCCTCTCGAGGGTGGCATTTTCGGCCAGTGATTTTCGGAGCTGTTGATTCAGCCCGTCCATCGCAATGGCATGGCCCTTCTCCACCCCCTCAAGTGTGGACTTAAGCTTGGCAGCATCTGCATGGCAAAATTTTGTCAGCTCAGTATTTGATTGAATAAGCATAAAGGAAACTTAAGGTAGATTACCGCTATTCTCAAGCTGCTGCTGCAAATCCGCCACAAGAGCGCTTTTGTCTGCCAGCTCCTTCTCCTGCGAGCTGACGACCTGGACCAGGTCCTCCACCACCTTCTTGTAATTCTGGCAAAATTTGAAGTGTTAGTCAATCTTAGAGCTTTATGCCGGATGTGAATCCGCCATAACGCTTCGAGGCTACTCACTGATTTTTTTTAGTCACTCAGAGCATCATGATGAAGGATTATCCGCCATGATGCTCGGGGGCTACTTATGCTGATTTTTTGTCTTCTAAGAGCTTTATGCTGGATAATTATCCGCCATAACGCTCGGGGGCTACTCAGTATGAAAATTAAGTTCTCTATAAGAGCACTGTGCGAACTGCTAGCGCTCGAGGGCTAAGCTATTCTAAAAACTTGCAGAAGTCAACCTTGGAGCCCCATAGCGGATTAAATTTGCGAATCCGCCATGGCGCTCGGGGGCTACTGGGAGTATATACCTTCTTCACAGTTGATGTTTTCTCAACAAAAGCGGCAATGCCGCTGGACAGCTGGTTGCTGGCATCTTCCTGGCTAGAGATAAGATTGACGACCTCAAGTTGCTTTTGTCTCCAGTATGAGCTGCCCCCAGACGGAGTATCCGCCACTTGACCTTGAGAGCCAGAAACCTTTTCGCTTTGGACGACATCATTAGCCGCAGCTTCAGTCGTTGGGTTGATTTCTGGCATTGGGTCAAACTGACCACCAGCATCCTCCATATCAATATCGATACGAACGGAGGGAGTTGGTGCATCAGGGGTAAGCGGGATAGTCGCAGGGGAGGGCTTGGCTCGCTTGGAGGACGGCTCCTTGACAGTAGGCTTCTTTCTTCTAAGAGAAAAGGGATTAGAAATGGAAAGCAGCAAAACAATGAAAAAGGGTGTCCAAAGATTACCTTGATTTGGGCAGGTTGATGGTAGCGGTACTTTCGGATGGCGTTTCAAGCTCCGCCCTGCGTTGAGCTTCGAAACAATGGGAATCAGCAGATTTCCCGCCACCTCCGCGAGTTTTCCCGCTACCACCCCGTTTCTTGGAAACCGCCTTCTCTTGGGTCGTACGGGCTGTATCCTCCACATTTCCCGCCATCTCCTCTTTGTTTCCGCTAGAGTGAACAACTTCCTCCTTGGCGGCAGATTTGAGGTTGGAACGGTGAAGGGGATGGGCAAAGTGACCAGGTCCAAGCGATTTGAGCTGATAATATGGAAAATGTTATGTCCTATAAAATATAAAGATACTGTACAGTATTATGGCGGAAAGGGAACTTACCGAAGGACAGGTGCCATTCTCGAACATAGCCATGCCGAACTTCAAAGGTTTCTTCCTGGGAGACTTCATCAGGGAACGGATGCGCTTCTCGACCACTTTAGGATCTAGCTCCTGGTCTGAACAACGCATGCCATCATTTGCACCAGTATACTCGTGCATCAGGCGATCGCGGTGTTGCAGCGGCTGAATCCGCCGGGATATCCAGCAGTTGATGGTGTCGATTCCCTTCAAACCATCCACAGATAGCTTGGCGATCCGCCGAGCCAGGAGCTTGACATAGGGAGCGGCGGATTCGTCGTTAACAGCTGTCCAGGTGTCGCGGGACTCAGCAGCGACGTTCTTGAATGGAGGAAGGCCGCGGGCTTGAGATGGCGCAGGCTTGTCCGCCATATAGAACCAGGACCCTCTCCATCTTATGGCGGAATCCAGTGGCATGATGAAGGGGTATTCTTTCGACCTTCGCGGAAGAAAGCAAATTGTCCCGCAGGTTCGAAGGGATCCGTCATCTTCATAATTAGGCCGCATGGAGAAGAAAAGTTGGAAGAGGTCCACCCTGGGGCGGATCCCAAGGTATCCCTCGCATAAAGCTGCGTAACCCGCCACAGACACCAAGCTGTTTGGTGATATGTGGTGGAGCTGCAGTCCATAGTACTTCAGAAGATTAGTGAAGAAAAGAGATGGAGGCATACTAAGACCCCTCTCCACGTGAAATTTGAGCATCACGATTTCGGAGGGGTTAGGAAGAGGCACTGGGGCCTTGAAGTCAGTCCGCCATCCCGACTCAGCTTGAGGAGCCATAGTGCCCTCGCCTTCCATAATTTGGACGTCGGAGTCTTTGACGCTGGATTTCTGCCAGTACCCGTGGAGGTTCTAGGGAATCTGTTCTTCTTCGTCCTCAGCTTCCTCCTCCTCAACCTTGCCATCCGCTGCGGGGTCATCTGGGTTTGCACCCGCCATCTCCTCTTCAGCTTCGGACATGTTGTCCTCTGGATCCAAATCCGCCATCCCAGGATGATCTCCCTGGACTGACTGTTGCAGAGGAGAGTCTTCTTCCTCAGCATCGGAATAGTGGCGGGCCGGTGATCCGGAGTTCATGACGTCGGGCGGAAGGAAGGTTTCTCCGATGGAAAAGGCTGCCGGCGGCAAGGTTTTCCGCGGTGGCTCGCCGGAGATAGCGAAGCTCTCGTGGCGGCGCTGAAGAGAGAGAAAGCGACGGGGGTGAATGAAGGAGTGACCGGCCGGGGGTGAGAGGCCGGGGTATATATAGACCCCGGGCCTCGAGATTCGTGCCCGCCATCACCACCGTTCATCCTGATCGCAGAAACCCTAATATGGCGACACGTGTCCAAGGGTAAAAAGTAACTTGGTGAAAACAGTGCGTGCACTGTAGACCTTGCCCTAGAAGGAACTGTGTGCCGAAATTTACGGCGGATTTCAACGGTATGATCCACTGGATCCCGAAAATCTCGCTAAGATAACTACGTCGCTTGATCCGTTATTTACGGCGGATTGATAGATGAAAGAAGGAACATCAAGATAACCGCCATCCCAGCAAAGAAGAGCTATGGCAGAAATGACCTATCAAGAACAAGCATGGCGGATGTAGATGGCAATCTTGAAGTTCCCTGGGGCTACTGTTGGGGATATACCAAATAGGTATACCAGCGACGTAGTCCTAAATCAGCAAGCCAGGGTGGCCCATCAGGGGTGGTATGGCGGATTCGCCATACCGGGCGGCCCAGTTGCTGAAGTTGGCACGGCGGTTCTGGATGCAGGCGCTTATGGCGGATCCGGAGACAGGTCCATGGCGGGCTACTAGCGGCGAGCTTATGGCGGATCCGCATGACGGCCCATGGCGGGTGACTGTAACATCCCAAATTTTTGGGGAAAATAATTTATAAATTTTCACATGAAATCATGCATCATATCACGCATATGCATATGTTTCATCATTTTATGTGCATTTCATTTTAGTTTTGGTTGCCTTTCTATTTCAAAAGCCTTCCTGAAGTTCACCAAACAGGGGGATTTTTGTGACAAGTTCAAATATGGTTTCAATGTTTTCAAATTTAAGTTTTTGGCAAAATGGCAAAGCAAAACAGAAAAGGAAAAAAAAAAGAGAAAACGGCTAAAGGCCAGGGGAAAACCTTTCCGGCCCAGACCCACCTTTTGGCCCCGGCCCAGCATCACGCAGACCCCGAAGGGGTACGTTTTCTTTCTTCCCGCAGCCGCTGACAGCCCGACCCCACACGTCAGCGCCTTCTTCCTCCTCTGGACAGAGTCCAAACCGAGCCCGACACCGTCCCGCCGTCCGATCGTGATTCCCACGCCAACCCTAACCCCTCGACCACGCCAGCTCGCCTATTTAAACACCCCCTCGTCCGCACTCACCACCCAAAACCCTAGCAGAAATCCGCCGCCAGGCTGCCCTAAATCGGAGACGCCGCGCCGCCGTTACTGCCAGGGAGCGCCGCTGTTCTGGTGAGCCTCGATCCCTCCTTCCGATCCTTTTCCGCACGATAAACGTTCACCGCAACCAAACCGACCTCTCTGACATGCCCTCCTTCTTGTTTGAGTTCCAGAACATCGAGGACGCCCGTGACCGGATCTCGCCGCCCGCCAGAACTTGCTCCGACGAGCGATTGCTGGAGTTCCAGAGCACCTCGCCCCTGCAAACTTCGCCACCGGAGTCGCCTTGCCCTCCTGAATCTCCTGGTACGAGACTTGTTTCCCAGATTCATCCATGCTCGTCGAAATCTTCCACGTTCTGCACGCTGCCGTCACGGTCTGAACCTCCGGCTGCCTCTCACCGTCGTTGCAGGAAACCATCTAGACCTCCGATCACGTTTTCGAGCTCGCCGCTAACTCCCGGACGTCGTCAAGTACTCCCTCGCCGTCGGAACCCGCCGGAAGCATCTCGCCGTGAAGATCCAGTACCACCGGACCTCGCCGACGACCTCTTCCGGTGAGCTCCCCCTCTCCTCGTTTTCGACCGTACGATCTAAATCTGACGGGTGAGAATAGATCACTTACCGATTCGGTAAGGATCGATCTGAGCCGCCAGATCATCTCTAAATCCGACGGCGTCTGTTCCTAATCCGCCCGAAGCGGTACCGTCCAATAGGGACGCGCCGCGTGTCGCCACCAGGTTATTTTCGAATTCGATTTTCGTTTTAAATCACAGATTGGTTTAAAAACTTGCTAACTCATATCTGGAGATCCACACGTCGGTTTTTAGCAAACTTTGCGTCCATAGATTCAGAAAATTGTGTAGATTTTAACTACAGTATCAAAAGCGTGTATAGTAATGTTTTTAAATAGAGAATTACTGCAAGCTTTTATCCTATGTTTTGACTATTAAAAATTGTTCTAAAATTCTTTTTACAGTAAATCCTTTTGGTTTAGGACCCTCTGACGTTTCTTAGTACTGTAGCACGACCAAAACTAATTTTGATGATTTTTGTAATACTTTTGTAACCTTAGTTTGTTTATTGCCTTTTTGTATGTGTTGTTATTGTTTTGAGTAATAAAAATTTAACTCTAAAACTTGATCATGCCATCATGCATATAGTGACAACCAGAGAACATGCTAAGTGCCTTGAGGTGTTTAAAAATCATTTGCATACATACTTTCTTTTATGATTGTTTTATGATGGATATGTGTTTATGGTGTTATATTTCATGTGTAGATTGTGCTGAGTGCAACGAGTGTCTGTGTGACGAGTGCACCAACTCCTCCCCTCATCAAGGCAAGTGTCACCATGTTTTTCTCTTGTCCTACTGAAGGTCTTAATCTTGTAGCTTTTCTAGTAGAAAATGCATGCATAGGTGTTTTTAAGCTTTTATTATCTTTAGCTTGCTAGTTTTTATGCTAAGTTTTGTCTAGCTAGCTAGTTTTGCATCTCCTAGTAGAATTGCTGCTGCTATAGGACTTTGCTATTGTTCTTGTTGTGGGAAGGGACTACACAATGTTTTTGGGCTAAGTATTGAAAACCTTTTTGCAAAAACTAAGAAAACAACTAAGTTAATGAACCACCTGGGTGGATGTGGCTTGTTTGGGTTGTGTTGAGTGGTTCCCTGGGGTCATGTCGTCGAACCTCTGAACCACCAGGTGTATCTCACTTGTGGAAGGCCACCCAGGAGCAACGGAGATTGGAGACGTTCAAGTCGTGAAGCTTCCAGTGCAACCACAAGACAATATGGGCTCTGTCTTGGTCAATTAAGCTGCAAGAACTCAAGCCAGGCGGACAGAGGGTGGTTTTGGGAGCGCGTCCGTTTGGTCTGAGGGAATGCTTCTGAAAGGCCTCGTCTTAGTTTTCACTTGGCCGTTTGAGGCAAAATGAGTCTCACGGCAAAACGGGTTAACTAAGTCCTGTGGGAAAAGTGCACCACCTCTGCAGAGTGTTTAGAACTAAGTACTTAACCGTGTCCCCGGTTACGGACAAATTCTGAGTGACATGACATTGAAACCGTTCAAGAATCTCCTCACCCCAATTTCTCTAAGTTAAAAACTTGATGGGTGAACTTGGGTAGTAAAGAGTCCTTCTGGACAAAATTTTTGCTAAGGAAAATTTGAGTTTTACAAGGATAGGAAAAGGCTTGCTTTTGCTAAGTTAAACTCCACCTGGCCAAAGTGCATATACGTTTAGGCGCCGTTGAGTCCACCAAAGTGACATTTGCCAATACATTCAAAGTATTGACCCTCCGTGGCTGCAACGTATAATGTTGCAGGTAGCTACTACGAAGATTGAAGGGAGCTGCGCTATGGTCACGAGTCTTCGTCCAACACGTCTGCCTGCGGATCAATGAAGAAAGAAGACTTGAAGATTTATTTTACTTAGTAGTTTTCATGAGATGTAATAGGATTTTGTGGCTTTGTGCCTTGAGTTGTAAAAGACTAAGTTATTTGTGGATCTTTCGTTGTAATAAAGACCTTTGTATTCTGGATATTTCATCTTGTAACTGTGTGTGCTAGCAGTCGATCCGGGACTAGCACAATTAAAACACAGGTACGCTACAGTGACCTTGTAGCGCACGCATAGGACTTAGTCTAGGACTCCAAGTTGTATCCGCTCCGGTACCAACATGTAGCCCACGCCAGGCACCTTTATAAGCCAGGCGTGGAGCAGCCCTTGAGGCAAGATCAGACCAGTTTACGGCCAATCGCATAGCGAAACAGCCAACCTCATCATTGTAACCGAGCACTTGTTGCCATATAGTGAATTATAGCAGCACGTAGGATCTCGCCACCATCGCGGGATCTGAAGCTGGGTAAACTCGTGCTACCACCGTCCTGGATCGCTCCTCTGTGTTCACCCCCTTCCACAAACCGCCATACACCTACCCCTATGGCAGATCTGTTGACGAAACCACGACAATTAAAGTTACATATTATCATTCTGACACATACAAACAATTAAACATCATATACACATATTTCTTGATGGAGACCTGGCATTCTTGATGGCATAGCTCGTCACAAATGCCAACAAGATAGATGAACTTACCGAGGCTACCGACACAAATATCACATTGTAGAGGGAGCTCGAAAACAAAGATGAGGAATTTGCCCATGTATAGCCTCAAGGACGTTATGCTCAAGGCTATCGAGGACAAGCAAGTGTTGGTCATAGTCGGTCATAGTCGAAGAGACGGGCTCCGACAAGAACGATGCCAGATACAGGAAAGATCACATGTTATTGATGATGGATCAACCCTAGAAAGACCCAATGTTCTTAAAATTAACATAACGTGACAAGAAAGCTAGCCTAATTTTCTACAACAGACATGCCCCCATCACAAACGCATCATTCCGACAAGAAGAAAAGTGGTTTCTAGCAAAGAAATTCTCAGTGATCTAAAAATATAAAATAAAAATGTACCATGGCAACGCACTGGAATATTCCTACTCTACATAATTCAGAATCAGTCAAGCAAATCAAAATGTGAGATATAATATTACCTATCTGAATCTAATATTACTGCCATGCATTTTGTGAACTCCTTGTATGTTCTATAATTTTCACTATTGCATGGTACCAAGGATAGGTGATGGAGAACTTTATGTCATTTAGATTTAATTGCTTAGAATCTAAACATATGAAAGTATAATGCTCATTTAATTTAATATAGTGTCGTAGCAACGCACGGGCTTTGTGCTAGTCTATATCTTCTATATCTATATCTATATCTTCTATATCTATATCTATATATCTATATCTATACTACTATTAAACAAGCAAACCTTTTCTTTCTTATGCCCACCCGTTGAGTGTACACAGCCTTATAACCACCATGAGATTATTCCACTTAATCAGATCTGACCGTCTTAATTGACCTAATCGAAATCCCGGGTGCGATTAGCAATTAACATGAGCAGAGCATGCTCCGGCAGACGAAAATTTCATCTGGCCGGTTCCGCAATACCCAAAATAACTACCGCTAATTAAGCGAACGTGACGATCAAGAAATACGTACCATATCAGCCAAATCAATCTGAAGATGCCCTATGCATCCACGCCTTCCTGCACAACCATACTCTGACGTTGTCGTCGTTTTTGCCTCACTGCTGCGTATCCTGCTGAGCCATCCTCGGCTGTCCAAGTCGTCTCCTCTCACGGCCGTCGCGGCCAGCAGGACCGCACAGCCGTCCGCCGTCACGCCGTCCAGCTCCACGTATTCGCGTGCCACAGGCCGCAGCCGTTCTTCCCCCGTTGTCGCGGCCAGCAGGACAACCGCCGTAGTTAAGTCTCCTTCCTTTTTCCTCTGTGTAGTCGCGACGCGCAGGCCATCTTCACGAGGATGTCAGCATGTCGCGCCGTCCTGCAGTGCTTGTTCACTGCTTCTGACGAAGCATCAAACTGAATGCTCGACATCAAATATAGGCAAGTGCTCCTTTAATCTGTTGCCGTTCTGCATGCTATGTGATTTGCATTAGCCATTGGATCGATGTATTTGCTTGATTTAATGATGTTCATTTTTCATATATATATATTTATAAATATATATAGCTGCACACATGCAAGAGATAATAAGAGGATTTGCACTGCACGCTGATTCTTTGATTTTGGTGTCATTTATACAAGTCTAGCTCCTCACGGTTACAGGGTAGAACCTAGAGACTAAGGCGACTACACAACATGCTAAAACTGTAGAAGACTCAGTTGTTAACAACACAAAGCAAGCCTATATTATCAAGCCGTTGCAGACTTGCAGTTCCATTCTTGATGAATTTTGTTATATACCGAACTTAAGAAATATTACATGGTGATACATTTCTAGAAAGATTTAAAGGTAATAAATATCATTTTATCTTGGACGAAATGCTAAAGAGGTATGGATGATAATGTACATAATCACTTGAAAAAGTATATTATAGCCGCTCATATTTAACTGACAAATGCGTAGTTGTGAGATACCATATTTTTCAGATGTTACGTGCGTGCACGTACACGATTACTAGTATATATCTTATAAAAAAGCAAACTTGAATTATCCTACATCTACCAAACTTTTGTGTACACAGAACACTCAGCACCATTTGATAATTACCACTTAAGGTAACCTACGGCGGAGATTCATTTGCTCTGCCGAGCAGACGATGGTCCGCCAAAGTTTAATTGCCCCAGGTCCCCATTAACGCTAACTAATAGGCCCATAAATTTCTCTCTCCTTAATTGCTTTGTCCTCTGTCTGATCGTCGTCTTCTCAGGCATCCATATCTCAGATCCTCCCTCACGCCTTCCCGCGCCGCCGCAGCTCCTCCCCTCAACCCTCACGCAACGCCGGATGTTGCAAGGTCCTCAGAGCATCTCCAACAGCCGCGCCAAAACTCCCGCGCGGCAAATTAACCGCCAGTTTGCCGGGCAGGAGAACCCGCGCGCTCCTCCAGTGGGCGCGGGAAAATATTCCTTCGTCGAAATCTTTTGCCCCGCGCGCGCTTTTGCGTCATCCTACGCGGCAAAGTTACCGCTCCGGCTGCCGCGCGCCCTATTTAACGCCACGCGGGGGCGAAGCCAACCGCCACGGAAACTTCCCACCGCGCCCTCGTGTCGCTCGCTCTCCTCCGCGCCGCCCACCTCGCTCCGCCGCCGCCCTCCTCGCTCTCCCCGCACCACCTCTCCGCACGAGATGCCGCCCCGCCGCCGCTCGAGCTCCGGCTACCGCGGCGTCTGCGCGCGCCCGACGGCACCTTCTACGCCGAGATCCGCAGCGGCGACGAGCGCATCGGGCTCAGCACGTTCGAGACGGCGCACGAGGTGGCGCGCGCGTACGACGCCGTCGCCGGGCGCCTCGGCCGCCCGCACCGGTCGATGAACTTCGACGACGTGACGACATGCCAACAGGTGGAGATGCTCACGCCGCTGCCTCCGGCCGTCACGCGCGAGCAGCGGCTCGTCATCGCAGAGCGTGACGAGCGCCTCCGCCTCGAGTGGCGCGAGCAGTTCCTGGAGGACGTCGCCGCGATGGAGGCCTTCTACGCCGAGAAGGCCGAGGAGAAGGCGGCGGTGAAGGCGGCGAAGAAGGCGGACCGCGAGGAGCGCCGGGCGAAGTCGGCGGCGAGGAAGAAGGAGAGGGAGGAGAAGAAAAATGGCGCCGGCCCATCGACGATCGTCGTGTCGTCTTCCTCTTCCTTCGACTGGACATCTACTCCGGTGTCGTCGACGACTCTGTCGTCTAGTTTCTGGGACTCTCTCGATGAGGAGTAGGAGTAGGGTAGTTTGTTGCGGTGTACCGCTGTATTTTCTATCTATTTGCAATGTTAAATTAACTATGAAATGTGTTTGTGGCGCCGTATAATGGAGCATCCGGCGAAGGAACACTTTTAGCGCTCGCGAAGTCACTCTAGTTTAGCGCCTCCGGTGGGGGAAAAGTCCAAACAGCGTGCAGTAAACGTTTACAAGAGACATATATACCGCGCCGAAATATAACGCAGCTGTTGGAGATGCTCTCATGTCCTAGCCACCTGTTGGCTCCATTCCGGTCAGTACCTTCGTCGCCTCCCCATATCATTTCGACCGCATGCGCGGAGGCTTCCAGGCAGCCCGCCGGCGGGGGCCTATGGACACAAGGGCCTGAGGGAGAGCGATGCAGCGGTGTTCCGAGGAAAGGCGCTGGTAGTGGATGAATAACGCGCGGTGGCTTGAGGTCGTACGGTGGCGGCAGATTGGAGGGCAGGTCGGTGGGCTTGAGGGCATGCGTGTCTAGGTGATCTTGATTTCTAAACGGGGATGGAGGATTGGTTCTTGTGCTTTTAATTAATTAATGATTACTGATGGTGTGCTGCTAAATGAGACCATATGTCTTTTTATCATTGTTGAGCACGAGGTAAGAGGAAATGTGCTTTTGTATCATATCCGGTCAATTTCAGATCATAGGAAATCATAGGAGATGCACAAATTTATTTATGAAATCAGATGTATTCTGCACTATTTCAAATCTAGATGCAATGCTCTATATTCAGGCAACAAAATTCTTCATATTTATTTAGAATGCTCAGTCAATGTTCTATTTTCATGTGCATGCATTGAGTACTGTCCAACACTTCCAAACGGGTATTTCATTTTGCAGATTCTCAACTATATTTGATGATTTACTTAGGATTTAGCAAAAATTCTTCCATGTTGCGGAGCAACATGCACAGTTCATTTCTATTTCTTGTGGTAGGTCTTTCACGCATGTCTCACTTTTGATTACCGCTTTTTGAATCAGATATAATACTTTGATTGCTTTCTAATTGAGCATACTGCCATTAGGTTAGCACAACGCAGCCCGTGGCTAAATCTCTTTGGGTTGTATGCAAGATCGAACATCTCATTGCTGTCAATGTAGAAAAAGGATGAAAGGTGTGGCGGAGATATCACATTAAGGAACGAGACATGTTCTAGCATTAATCTGTAGCAATGGATTGATTCGGGCCTTGAGGAATCTATATGACCTGCATTTCAAAAAAACAATAGTCTTTATCTTGCATTATTAAGAAGAAAACAACTGTAATTTGTAAGCCATGATACAATAAAAGAATTGTTTCAAGTTGATCACTCGTGTTTGCAAATTTAGTTTATAAAATTTGTTGGTCTTCACAATACTATGTATATCGCCTCTGGAGCGAGAACATCTTTACTTGAATGACTTGTATGTGAATATAAGTAGAGAAATGGCCATTCCTATAGACAATGTTTCCAAATGGAGCAAGCTGTCGGATTGATGAACTTGCATCAGTTGCTGATGGCACCATTAGGACTACACTTGATACTGGATGCAGGGGCGGAGCTAGGTACATTTAGTGGGGTCAATTGACACCGGTGACTCAGTGAAAATCCTTGGTAAATTAGTGAGAACTATTGACTGATTATCAAAGAATGACACCAACACTATGGAGATGACCCCAGCGCTCTTCTGGGCTGGCTCCGCCCCTGACTGGATGTGGGGTATAACTAGAAACATATAGTTTTTACATTGATTAGCTGCTATCTACCAGTCATAAATAGTGGAATAGTTGTGTCAATTGGTAATATATTATGTTTCTTGAGTCTTGTCTTATTATGATCATAATGTGTTTATTGCTGAATATCAGCGAAGCACGCATTGCGCATGATGATCCTTATTCATGGTCGTAGAGCACTTCAGGGACTTATCGAGTCTGGTAAATCTAGAGGATCTTTGTGTGGACAAGAGAGCTCGCTCCCTTCACTCCTAGGTTTCTATTTATGTGTCAATGATGAACAAGATTAGTGTTGGAGGTAATAACCTTTACACAGTAGTAAGTCGACAACTTTTATGCACACATTCAGCTGTAAATGGGCTTTAGCTATCATTTACTATATTTTTGAACATCCTAACATTTCAGCTAACCTGTTTGTTTTATCGCGACACTTTCTATCTGGCGCCATGCAGGTGCTTAGGCAAGGTTGGCGGCGAGGTTGGCCACGACAACCGTCAAAGTCCAAGATATCTGCATGTTCGACCTGACGATGAATCAAAGGAGCCTTACGATGATTGGTTAAACTCTTGTGTTGAATTTGTACAAACCATGTAAAATAAGTTTTTTTTCCTCATTTGTAAACACTTTGCACAAGGTCGTTTTATGTCAGTGTTGTACAATGCATATGTAAAATACCATGTTTTTCTTCATAGTTTGAAGTATAATGACAACAAAGCTAAGTACAAATTTTCTGCCATTGAACCAGAAATTCTTAATATCGTGAAGAAGTGGACCTTCATCTAAAAATAAAGTCGACAAAGTTTCTTAGTGGATTTTTTTGCTTAGCTTCAAACTAGGATTAAATTGTCAATTTTTAGAACTAAATATGATTTTTTCTGCTTTGTGAATTCTAAATAAATCATGCGTTGCACATGTAAGATTACTAGTTAATTAAAGAGAAAAACAAGCCAAGCAAAGATAAAAGCCCAGGCAAAGAAAAAAGGCCCAAGTCCCAGTCCAATAAAAAAAGCATAACGCTTTGTCCTTCTGTCCATCATACGAGAGAACGACATGCTGCAGTGGCACCGCCGCAGGAGCTCTGCTGCCGCTGCATCCAGCATGTACCTTATCTACTCTAGACTTAGGGCCCCCTTGGTTCTAGGGACCCGGGGCGAACGCCCCTCCCGCCCTGCCCCAGGGCCGGGCCTGCATAGGGTGTACTTAACAATTTACAATGACGGACTCACTCATCCAACAGAGGAAAGTTTGAGACCACAGCCCCCACGTCTATGGGGCCTTACAATCTCAAAAAATGCTAAAAGCAAAAAAGTGTCCTAGCCGCCTTGTCGCCTAACTTTAGGGTGCCCTCGCCGCCTGGACGAAACTTGGCACATTCACCCCAGTGAACAGTGTCCTCACCGCTAGGCAGCACATTCGCCTTAGTGGATGGCGCCCTTGCCGCTCGGCACGGTCGCCTTCCTGAGATCTTTTCGCTTGACATTGTATGATACTTATGACATGAGAGACCCTTTGTTTGAAATTTGTGTGAATTTATTGATGATGCTCTTTACCGGATGACTATCCCCACGGTCGACGCGTCAAGAAGCTGTCATCAGAGTGGGGCCCATGCACACTACTGCCCTATCCTCTCCTTCTTCCCCGCTTATCCTCTCGTTGTTTCTTCTCTCTCCTAACGTCCCTCTTCTTTACCGCGACACCGCCATGGCTCCCTTCCTCTCCCTTCAGCTACCACCGCCACCATCCACACAAGAGACAGCGATCGGAGAGGCCATTGTGACAGCCATGGAGTGTGTCCCACACCTCCTCCTCTGCCCCTTCTCGCCGGTGATGCCACGGCGAGTCATGGCGGAGAAGGCGATGGCTCGCCGGGAGCGACGCAGAGCCGCCGAAGCCGCGATGGGCCAGGGCGGAGGCGGCGGAGCGAGCCTGGAAACTTAGGGTTGGGGGTGGGGGGATGTGAATGCCGGCGAGAAGAAGCTGCCATGGGGGAGGGGGGGTTAGAGGGGAGGTCGGGGCAGCGGTGGACCAGCGGTGGTGTCCGGCATTCGCTGCGGGTGCCGATGATGGCTGCGGTGGCTGGATTTTCTTTCTTCCTCTCCTTCCTCTTCTCTTCTCTTTCCTCTGTTCCGACAGGCATGGTGTCGAAAAATCGACCAGGGGGCGGGTGACCATAAGCTAGCCCCATCCCTCATCTATAGGCTTCCTCCTCAGGGCGGATCAGGGCGATGTGGGGAGACAAAAGGATGAGAGAGGGCAGCAACATGTGATGGACAGAGATTGGGGAAGGAAGAGGGGGGGAGCGGAGGGTGTTAAGTCTAGGCTAGATCAATATCAGTAGATTGATTCTCTATACTTGATATATCTGAGAGAGAGAGAGAGGGAGATCAGAGAGAGAGAGAAGGGAGATAACCTGCACCTTGGCTCGAGGAACTCGAGCCACTGGCCATGGCGACGGAGGGTGGTGCGAGCGTGGGTGTGTGGTGGCGGCGGAGCTTCCCGTGACTAGCGCTAACCTTAGATCGGATTGGAATATCGGTGGGGCGAGTGGCAACACTGACGAACCTCGTATCGTGTGCCCTAGCCCCGACCTCTTTATATAGCGCTGCCACAGGGGCCCACCAACCATATTTCGGTTGGACGCCCCCGATCAGGGCATGGGAGAGGGGTTGGATCGAGTCGTTGGACTCGATCCTATGAGATCTATCTAACATTCTCCCCCTTGATCTCAACTTTACTTTTAACTTTAATCTTTATACTTTACTTGTTTCATCACTGATCAGTATATAGAGCATGTTTCATCATCACAGCTCATTTGCCGATAGAATCAGACAGCCACGATACACTTTTCTGTTTTGAAACAAATTCTGTTACTTTCGGGCCTCTTAAGATCCAGGAATCATAGGCTTCCCATTAAAACCATGCCGGCTAAGTGTTCCTTAAACACACTCGGTGGTAAGCCTTTCGTTAGCGGATCCGCAAGCATATTCGTTGTCCTTATATGCTCGAGACTTATAGTTTGATCCTGGATTTTATCTTTCACAATATAATACTTTACTTCTATTGGTCTGGTAGCTTTACTCGACTTGTTGTTGTGAGCATAAAATACTGGAGGATGGTTGTCACAGTACATCTTTATTGGTTTGTCAATGCAATCCACCACTTTCAAGTTGGTTATAAATTTCTTTAGCCATAACACCTGATTCGTGGCATCAAAACATGCTATAAATTCGGCATACATCATGGATGATGCAACTATTGTCTGTTTGCAGCTTCTCCATGAAATAGCCTAATGCCTGGTAAATGACCAGCCCATTGGAAACCCCAAGAGGAAGGTGTGATGAATATAGCAGCAAGATTTTCCCTCAGTTAAGAAACCAAGGTATGTCGATCAGGAGAGGAGCAGACAAACGACTAAAGGTGATGCTTGCTAGCTTGTGACAGCTCAGGACAATTTATAAGGTGCCTCATCCAAGCTTTGCTTTGCTAGCTGCAACGCGGAACCTGCATACAACACAACCAAATACTTTGTTCCCAACTTACGATGAGGTTGTCAATCTCATCGGTTTGCTTGAAACAAAGGGTATGAGCGTATCGAGTGGAAAGTGATAATAGTATGCGAGTAAAGTAAACAGTGCAAGTAAACTAAACAGGTGATAGCAATATAAAGGAAATAGGACCGGGGTCCATAGTTCACTAGCGGTGTCTCTCCATAAGATAAAATAACACATGTTGGGTAAACAAATTACAGTTGGGAAATTGATAGAATAAAGACAACGTGCATATGATGAGAGGATCACTATGAGATTTACTCTGGGCATTACAACAAAATACATAGACCGCCATCCAACTGCATCTATGACTAATAATCCACTCTCGGGGATATCATCCGAACACCCCATGAGTATTAACTTGCGAACAACAGATAACTGCATTAAGCAAAGTGTGTAATGTAAACAAAGCATATACACTTGAGCATATGAATGTTGTTTTCTCCCCTAGTAGCAACAGCACATCTACAACCTTAGAGGTTTCTGTCACTCCCCCAGATTAAATAGAGGCATGAACCCACTATCGAGCATAAATACCCCCTCTTGGAGTCACTAGCAACTACTCGGCCAAGATAGCTACTAACAACGGAGAGCATGCAAGATCATAAACAACATAGAGATAACATAAGATAAATTTCAGTACTTCAACTCAAGCATAACACCAATATTCATCGGATCCCAACAAACCAAACATGTAGAATTACATAACGGTGATCTCAATCATGTAGGGCAGCTCATGAGATCTAAACATGAAGCACATGGTGGAGAAGACAACCATCTAGCTACTGCTATGGACCCATAGTCCAAGGTAGACTACTCACTCATCGCTCCGGAGGCAAGCATGGCGATGAAGAAGACCTCCGATGGCGATTCCCCTCTCTGGCAGGGTGCCAGGAAGAGCTTCTGGACCCTCTCGATCTTCGGGTCGACGGCGGCGGTGGATCGCGATGTGTTCTGGAAAACTGATCGGGGACTTAGTTTTTTCTCATCGGGGGGTCTTTATAGGCGAAGGGGCATCGTCAGAAGTGGACCGAGGCGGTCTCACACATAGGGGACGCGGCCCAGCCCCTGGCCGCATCGCCCTAGTGTGTGGGCCCCTCGTGGCCCCACTCCAACTCCTCTTCGGTTCTCTGGAAGCTTCGGTAAAATTCTGGGCGACTGGCTTTGGTTTCATCCAATTCTAAGAATATTTCCTGTGTAACTTTTCCGAAACACAAAAACTGTAGAAAACAGGGAACTGGCACTGTGGCGACATGTTAGTAGGTTAGTTCCAGAAAATGCATAAAAGTGCCACAAAGTGTAACGAAACATTAGGAAAATGCTGTAAAAACAATCATGGAGCATCAAAAATTATGGATACGTTTAAGACGTATCAGTATCCCCAAGCTTAACTCCTACTCGTCCTCGAGTAGGTAAGTGATAACAAAAGAAATAATTTTTGAGGTGACATGCACCTACACAATCTTGATCATATATGTAAGCGTTGTGAGCTGGGATCAAAAACTTAAAACATGGGCATGAAAGACATAATCTTGATAGAAGAAACTTAGCAACCATGTTATAACATGAAAATGAACGCAAAGAAAAGATCATGAACAATAAAATAATGAAAGCCAAACGTGTGTTCGAATCATAAGGAAAAACATACAAATGGTTTTCATCTTGCCTTTCATGGAGAGCAAAACATAAATGCATAGGACACCTTCAAGTTTAAGAGGGCGACTAGATGCAAATAATTTAAGAACAAGTGAAACCATCATAATGAATCAATCAATGAAAACTTTGGGACAATGCACATTATACTAAGAATGACAACTATGCTCTCTTAATGGTGCATAAAGATAGAAGGTGGTGACTCAACATAAAAGTAAAAGAAAGGCCCTTTGCGGAGGGAAGCAGTGATTGCAAGTTTTATAACCTTCAAAAATTATGGTACTTACCGGCTTTGAGCTCTCATTGCCCCCATCATAAGCATCTTGAATGGTTAAAGTTAATGCGAGAATACTTACGCTGCATATGCTTGACAAATCATAAGTTGAAAACCTCGTGTCCCGTGAATACGAGTACCCAAACCTCATGCTACTTTACTTAGAGTCCTAAACAAGCTCTTGTCATTGTAAGTATACACGTATCATCGAGAACCGCCAACGGGGTACCTCCGTACCCGATGACATGGAACAAGCCCACATCAAAATGACAGGACAAGCAGACAATGAACACCTCAGTATCTCTTTTATTTACCATTTCTATAGCTTTTTATTTTGAGATGCGTCGTTGAATGTCCACTATGGGCATGTTGCAAATTTCCACCATGAATTATGCATGGCTTAGATTGGCGGCCCAGGCGTTTCTCTAACACATATACAAACTTCATGATCCCGCAAGATTCCCAATTCATTTCACACCGCGAGTATCCATAAACAAAAGATCACGATATCAACTCAAATAAGAAGTGCAATGTTGAAAGCTTGCCCCATGACGGCATGGCTGGGCTAGTCTCCAACTTACAACTTGCAAGCATAACAATTCAACATAAGAGACCACAATGTCAAAATTTTAAGAACAAGAAAAAGTAAAGTGCGCCTTCGGGTTCATGAGAGCTTTACTGACCAATTTTCGCATAACACTAGTAAGAGTTTAATTTGAAGAGTAGATAAAAGCAAGTCAAATTTACTTTGGAATAGCAAATTGCTAATAGGTATATATGGTGGACACTTTGGCAAACTTGGTTTTTATGAGTTGGATGCACGAGTAGAGCTCATACTCAGTACAAGGCGAGGGCTAGCAAAAGACTGGGAGCGACCAACTAAGAGAGCAATAATGGCCATAATCATGCAAAGCGACAAAGCGACATTAAAAGAAGCATAAGATGGCATCAAAAGTTAAAAACTAAATGATTATAGAGGCTATTGGCGACTTTGTAAGAGTCTAACATGTGTGAGCATGCGCCAAGTCAACCCAAATAAAGCATCAAGGAGAAAACCAAAATAATGCTTCCAAACGATAAAAACAACGCATGATTCTTTGAAAGGCTCATTAAGCAATCTCAGTTATTTGAGACAAGTCATGCTACAGAAAAACTACTAAGCATACTATCAAAAAGACATCAAGCACGACATGCAAAAGCCTAGGCCGTAGTCTACACAAGCTCCTTCTTGTACCACTTTTTTGCATAAAGCTTTTTCTCTTTTCCAACACCATTCAAACTTTTTATAAACACCTCTTTTGATGAAAACCAATAAAGATCAGAGGCAAAAATACACCTTGATGAAAAGATATAACAATATCTGAACACAAATCAAGGCAAAACTCGAAAGCTAAACGCAGTTCTAGAAAAAGAGAACACTCGTTGAAACGAATAGAGTGAAAAACGGAGTGTTCTTGGCAAATGAAAAGCAAGGCAACTTCTCTATAAAAAAATTGTTGGGGTCCAACCATTTATTGCAGCAAACAAAACTAAACTAAACTAAAAACTAAAAACAACTGATGCTCCAAGAAAAATGCATAATGCATGAAGCAATAAAAATATAGTGTCTTGAAAGGTGACCTGATTTTTGCCGATGAAGAAGGGGTGCCTCGGGGGCATCCCCAAGCTTTGACGCTTGTACTTCTTGGATATTTCTTGGGGTGATGCATGGGCATCCCTGATGACCCACAAGTATAGGGGGTGTATCGTAGTACTTTCGATAAATAAGAGTGTCGAACCCAACGAGGAGCAGAAGGTGTTGATGAGCAGTTTTGATCAAGGAATCACTGTAAATACTAGCAAACAGGTTTTTAGGGGTATTTGGTAATGCAAGTAAATAAAGTGCGAGTAAATAAAAGACAGTAGTAACAATTGCAGCAAGTGGCCCAATCCTTTCTTCAGCAAAGGACAAGCCGGTTGTGTTCTTATAATAACCAAACGTTCTCGAGGACACACGGGAGGTTTCTGTCAAGAGCTTTCGCTTCATAGAGCCGATAGTATTTATTGATTTGGTAAGTGTTATGGGGGTGAACCTGTGCTAGCGCACTACCCTTACTAGGATAAATACACACTTGTGATTATACCCCTTGCAAGCATCCGCAAATACAAGAAAGTAATTAAGATAAATCTAACCACAGCCTTAAACTCTATGATCCTACGCTCCCTGGTGCAATGGTTTCCCAACGGAGGTTTAGGTTTCTGTCACTCTAGCAACCCCACAATCGGTAGCCAAATACACAATGCATCTCACTAGGCCCATAAATGGTGAAGTATCATGTAGTCGAAATTCACATGACACCACTAGTGAAATAGCAGAGGCGGCTGATGGCGTGGTGATGGTGGAGATGAAGGTGCTGGTGATGGAGATGATGATGATGATGATGATCCCGATGAAGTCTGGTGCGATGGTGATGACGATGGCGACGATCTCCCCTCTCCGGGAAGGAATTTCCCCGGCAGATTTCTCTCTGCCGGAGAGCTTTTTCTCTCTGGTGTTCTCCGCCCCGCAGAGGCGGCTGTGTCTAACTCTGAGCCCCCCTTGACTTAGGTTTTCGGGGACGATGATGTATGCGAAGGGGCGAGACCAGAGGTGGGCCAGGGTGGCCTCACATGGGGCCCGCGCGGCTAGGGGGCTGGCCGCGCCACCCTGGCGTGTGGAGCCCCCCTGGCTCCCCTCGACTCCTCCTTCTGGCTTCGTAGGTCTTCTGGGAAAATATAATTTCTGGGTATTTTTCTAGAATTTTCCTGATCTTCAAAATATGGTCTCTTGATGGTCCCTTTTCCAGCAGAATCCTGACTCCGGCAGCAACTCCTCCGATAATCATCAAACATGTGAAAACAAAGGAAATAACATAAGTATCATGTCTAAATATGAAATATATCAATGAATAACAGTAAATTATGATACAAAATAGTGATGCAAATTGGACGTATCAACCCCCCCAAGCTTAGACCTCGCTTGTCCCCAAGCGAAAACCAAACTCGGTAAACATGACCACAGGTTTATGGAGTGAAGTGTCGATAATCAAAATACGGACAAGAAGCATCACATTCACCAAAAGCACAAGTTATAATAGACAGCAACTTCCCTTTATAAGATGTACACTTGCAATAGGTAAAAGGGAATCACATGTAAAGATGCATAAAGTAAATATAATTGGCAATGGCAAACCTTAGTTCTTGGTCAAAGAACGATGAACAAGCTATTCTTGCTTTTAGACGGAGCCTTTTAAAACAGAGCTAATATAGCAAAGACTATATGCTCGACAAAGTAAACTTTTGCATTCATAGAAAGCTTCCAAAGATATATTCCTTCAGGCAAAAGCATTATACAAAACAAGGAAGATAATAAACATGATTAAACGGATCAACATATGGATGAGTGAAACATAACAACTCAAATGCTTGCTTGAGACAGAGTGAAATAGGTTGACTCAACATAAAAGTAAACGATAGGCCCTTCGCAGAGGGAAGCAGGGATTAAACATGTGCTAGAGCTTTTCATTTGTAAAACAGAGGTAAAAATTGTTTTGAGAGGTGGTTGCTTTTGTCAACGACTAGCAACGGAGTTCTTGATATCTTCCATACTAAACAAGTGAGAGCGGTTCCGAGATATTTGATTAATTGGCACTTTAGTGCTCTTTTATAGCTTTGCACTCCTCCCCACCTTTTTCCTTTCTCAAACCATGGCTAACCGATTCCATCGGGTGCCGACCAACTTTCACATTCCATTGGAGGAGTGCCTTTTTCTTTCTTTTTCTTTTAAGATTATAATGGTCTGACCAGCTCCCTTGCAAAATTAATGACGAGCAGATGAAGCTACCTAGTCGAGGGGTACTCAATTTAGTATGGAAGATAACAAACCCATCCACTACGTCCTCATGAGCTAAAAATAGTGGCACAAAATGAGAAGTGTTTGAAAGTTTTTGAAAGGTAGCACATGAAAATTTACTTGGAATGGCTTGAAATACCATGCATAGGAATTTATAGTGGACTCTTTGGAAGTGACTTGGCTTTTGGGAATTGGATGCACGAGTAGAGCTCATACTCAGTACAGGTTTTTGGCTAGCAAGGCTGGGTAGCAAGCATAAGAGTTGCATGAAACAAACAAACATACATATAATAAGAACAATCATGCAAACTCCCTTGAAGGTACAATGATTTTAACTTTGAGAATAACAATGCTTATAAACCAACATAAGGGAAAACTGAAGTGATGTACTACAAGCACTTCTTTATTCTTTTCTACTCAAACCTCAAGGTAAAATTGCTACTGACCAAGCTAGGTTTGCCAAAACCAACTAGATCTACTCATGCTCCCAATGTAATACCAATACCAATCAACAAGACTAGTCATACGAGAGAAATTGCAAACTAACATAAAGTGTGCGAAAAGTAAACGATAGAACTTCTCATTAATATTTCATTACCGCAACTCACACCAAGGGATACATAGATAACTGACTAAGGAGGATACTTCCAACTGCAAACTATTCTATATGATAACTTCTCTATTCATGATATGACTCTACTTGAAAAGTAAATGAGCGAGAGGTAATGATGTGATACCGAGGCACTCCCCCAAGCTTGGAACAAGCCAAGGGGATGCCTAAACTGAAGACGAATTACTCCTTTGGTGGTGGTGGTGAATCTCCATCGTTGTCGTACTTCCAAGGCAGAGGTCCTCCATCAAGGAAGGATGTCTTGGTCTCCAAAATCCTGAAACTTGCAGCAGCACTCATTTGTTGAAATCTAGCTTCATACTCACAATTTTGGTTATGCAGATCGTAGAGTTGTGCTTGTAATTGGCTAGTCGTCTCCTGGAGTGAGAGGACATCCTTCCAAAGCTCTGTAGTCTCCTTCTTGTACTTGGCAACAAGCTCTTGATTAATCCTATAGATAATGTCCACTTCGCGTTCCACCATCTTCTTGTATTTGAAAACTTCCTGCTCCAATGCTTCCATCCTTGCTTCGAGACTCCCTTCTCCCTTGGGTCCTTGAACATCTCTAATCTGCAACTCCCCATCCTTGAGTGACAACTCCTTCAGATGCATCTTTAGCTCCCTCATATACGGATTGATGGAATCCGCAGGAGGGTTCTCTTTAGATGAACCAGACGAAGACATTATAACTCCAAAGCCGAGGACAATCCCTGACAGAAACAACTCAAAACAAAACATGACGAGAAAACGATATACAGACCTCGGGGACTCCGGGGGGTTAAATAGGCGAAAATTATACATCGAAACGAAGTCACAGGAGGAAACCATGACGGAAAAGAGTTCTGAGGTGCTCTCACACGTAGGTGGCGCGGCCAGGGGTGGGCCCACGCCACCCGTGTGTGAGGCACACACGGACTCTTTTTCGTGCCCTTTTTCGTCTCGTGATTTTTCATATTTAGTAAAAACAGCAAAAATATTAAAGGAAGAACTTTTCGCGAAACTTTTCTGACTAGAACTATTACCTATTCGAAAACGAACTCTGCAGGTTCTTGCAGTTTGTCTTGGATATAATCTTCCGGAGAAACCGTTTCAATAACATCAACATCTTCATTATAAGAATCTCCAGAAATATAATGCTTGAGTCTTTGCCCATTCACCACTTGTGTAGAGTCATCTTTCAATGAAGCAATCTTTATAGCACCTGAGCGGTACACTTCAACAATAACATATGGTCCTTCCCATTTAGAAAGTAATTTTCCTGCAAAAAATCTGAGACGAGACCGATACAAAAGAACTTTCTCACCAACATGGAACTCTCTCTTAAGAATTCTCTTATCATGCCATTGCTTGACTTTCTCTTTGAAAAGTCTGGCATTCTCATACGCTTCGTTTCTCCACTCATCTAGAGAACTCAAATCTAACAACCTTTTCTTACCGGCTAGTTTAAAATCTCTATTAAGCTCTCTCACTGCCCAAAAAGCTTTGTGTTCTAATTCTAAGGGCAAGTGACACGCTTTACCATAAACCATCTTATAAGGAGACATACCCATGGGATTCTTATAAGCAGTTCTATAAGCCCATAAAGCGTCATTTAACTTACTAGCCCAGTTTTTCCTAGATCTACTAACAGTCTTCTGCAAGATAGACTTGATCTCTCTATTTGAAAGCTCTACCTGCCCACTAGTTTGGGGATGATAAGCAGAAGCAATTCTATGATTAACATCATATTTAGCAAGAGTTTTTCTAAAACTACCGTGAATAAAATGAGAACCTCCGTCAGTCATAAGATATCTAGGCACTCCGAACCTAGGAAAAATAACATCCTTAAGCATTTTTAACGAAGTCTCACCATCGGCACTCTTCGTAGGTATGGCTTCTACCCATTTAGTAACATAATCAACAGCAACAAGTATATGGGTATAGCCTTTTGAAGGAGGAAAAGGACCCATAAAATCAAATCCCCAACAATCAAATGGTTCAATAACAAGAGTGTAATTCATAGGCATTTCATTGCGTCTAGAAATATTACCAACTCTTTGACATTCATCGCAAGATAAAACATACCTTCTGGCATATTTAAAGAGGGTTGGCCAATAAAAACCTGATTGTAGAACCTTCTGTGCGGTTCTATCTCCAGCATGATGCCCTCCATAAGCACTGCTATGGCATTTTCTTAATATCTCTTTTTGCTCATATTCCGGTACGCATCTTCTCATAATACCATCAACTCCTTCTTTATATAAGTGTGGGTCATCCCAAAAGTAATGCCTCAAATCATAGAAGAATTTTCTTCTTTGCTGAGCTGTAAAGGTTGGAGGCAAATACTTGGAAACAATAAAGTTAGCATAATCAGCATACCAAGGAAGGTCTCGCGAAGTTACATTTATTGCAGCCAACTGTTCATTTGGAAAACTATCATTAACAGGAATAGGATCAAAAGAAATGTTTTCCAATCTAGACAAGTTGTTAGCCACAGGATTTTCAGCACCTTTCCTATCTACGATATGCAAATCAAACTCTTGTAAAAGCAATACCCATCTAATAAGCCTGGGCTTAGCATCCTTCTTAGTCATAAGATATCTAATAGCAGCGTGATCAGTATGAATAGTAACTTTAGAATCAACAATGTAAGATCTAAACTTATCACATGCAAAAACAACAGCAAGAAACTCTTTCTCAGTAGTAGCATAATTCTTCTGAGCAGCATCAAGAGTCTTACTAGCATAATGAATAACATTCAACTTATTATCTACGCGCTGTCCAAGAACAGCACCAACAGCAAAATCACTAGCATCACACATAATTTCAAAAGGTAAATTCCAATCAGGTGGTTGCACAATAGGAGCAGTAGTTAAAGCCTTCTTAAGAGTTTCAAAGGCTTCCTTACAATCATCATCAAAGACGAATGGTACATCCTTTTGAAGAAGATTGGTAAGAGGCTTTGAAATCTTAGAGAAATCTTTAATAAACCTCCTATAGAAACCAGCATGACCGAGAATACTACGAATACCTTTAACATCTCTGGGACAGGGCATTTTCTCAATTGCCTCCACTTTTGCTCTGTCAACTTCAATACCTCTTTCAGAAATTTTATGTCCGAGGACAATTCCTTCATTCACCATAAAGTGGCATTTCTCCCAATTAAGAACAAGGTTAGTTTCTTCACATCTCTGCAAAACTTTATCAAGGTTGTGCAAACAATTATCAAAGGAAGTTCCATAGACGGAAAAATCGTCCATGAAGACCTCCACAATTTCTTCACAAAAGCCATGAAAAATAGCAGACATGCATCTTTGAAAAGTAGCAGGGGCATTGCATAAACCAAAAGGCATACGTCTATAAGCATAAGTTCCATAAGGGCAAGTAAAAGTGGTTTTCTCTTGATCATCCTTCTTAACAGCAATTTGAGAAAAACCAGAATAACCATCAAGGAAACAAAAATGAGTCTTCTGAGACAACCTTTCTAACATTTGATCTATAAACGGTAAAGGATAGTGATCCTTTTTAGTAACCTTGTTTACCTTTCTATAATCAATGCACATTCTATAACCAACTACTACCCTTTGAGGAATAAGCTCGTTATTCTCATTAGGCACAACAGTCATACCTCCTTTCTTAGGAACACAATGAACAGGACTAACCCATCTACTATCAGCAATAGGATAAATAATACCAGCATCAAGGAGTTTTAATACCTCATTTCTTACCACATCCTTCATCTTGGGAATTAGGCGGCGTTGATGCTCCACGACTGGCTTCGCGTCTTTCTCCATATTAATGGCATGCTGACATAAAGTAGGAGAAATCCCTTTTAAATCATCAAGAGTATATCCCATAGCTCCTCGGTGTTTCTTCAATATCTCCAATAGTCTTTCTTCTTCCTTTCCTGAAAGTTTAGAGCTAATAATAACAGGATATATTTTCTTATCATCAATATAAGCATATTTAAGATTATCAGGCAAAGGCTTTAATTCAAAAACAGGATCTTCCTTAGGCGGCAAAGTGGTACCAAGATCCTCTACAGGCAGATTATGCTTGAGCAATGGTGGTTGACGAAGAAGAATATCGTCAATCTCTTCTCTTTCCTTGCTAAAAACATCACTTTCGTGATCTTCTATAAATTGCTGCAAGGCATTATTAGGAGCAAGAGCAATAGAAACAAGCTGCTCAACTCGAAAATTTTCATTAGGCGTTTCATTCTCATAAGAAGTCTTAGCAAACTTGGAAAATTTAAACTCATAAGACTCTCCATTAAACTTAGTAAAAAAATTCTCCTTCTTACAATCTATCACGGCGCCACAAGTATTCAAAAACGGTCTACCAAAAATAATAGGACAAGTTGTACTAGCCTCCTTACCAAGTACTAGAAAATCAGTAGGGTATTTAGTCTTACCACATAGAACTTCCACATCTCGAACAATACCAAGAGGCCAAACAGTCTCTCGGTTAGCAAGCTGAACAACCACATCAATATCTTCAAGTTCACAAGCGCCAATCTCGTGCATAATTTCTTTATAAAGCTCCAAAGGAATAGCACTTGCACTAGCACCAATATCACATAAGCCATAATAGCAATGATCTCCAATCCTGACAGAAATAACAGGAACACTTGCTTTCCTATGCTTTTTAGGATGCGAGAGAATGTTAGAAGCATCTTCACAAAAAAGAATATATTCATCTCCTACATCTTTAGTAACAAGATCTTTCAATATAGAAACAGGAGACTTAATAGTAATTTGCTCATCAGGCTCTGCAGCTCTCTTAGTACTTTTATTAGACACACTTACCAAAGTAGAGTATTTCTTTACCTTCGCAGGGAAAGGTGTCTTCTCAATATAAGGTTCAGGAATGATGCTATCAACCGTACAAACTTCTGTAGCTGCAGCAGGTATATGACTAATAGAGTCTTTATAAGGCGCATGATATTTGTTCCAATCTTTCTTTGGAACATCAATATAAGAGGCAAAGGCCTTAAGACAATTAGCAAGAATTTGTGAATCAAGACCATAAGCAGCACTAACACTATGATAGTCATCGGTCCCCATAAAAGATTTAATGCATTCATAATCATAGTTTATACCTGACTTCCTACCTTTGTCGTTTTCCCAACCTTCAGCATTCTCTTGTATACGGTCAAGAAGTTTCCACTTAGCATCTTCTTTCATATGAGTGAATGATCCAAAACAAGAAGCATCCAAATAATCCTTATCGGGAAGAGTAAGTCGCGCATAAAAATTATCAATAACAATATTATTGGGGAGCTCATGAATGGGACATTTGAGCATTAGTAACTTCAATCTCCCCCACGCTTGAGCAATACTCTCTCCATCATGAGGCCAAAAATTATATATCTTGTTACGGTCTTTATGAATTTCACTTGGAGGATAAAACTTGGAATAGAAAAGAGGCACAATATCCTCCCATGCCATAGATGGACCATCTTGGAGTAGTCGATACCACTCTTCAGCTCTGCCTTTCAATGATATAGAGAATAATTTCTTCTTGACCTGGCTTGGTGAAATACCTGCACATCTGAACAACTCGCATAATTCATGTATAAATAATAAGTGATCACCCGGATGGACAGTTCCATCTCCTGAATAGCAGTTATCCATAATACGCCCAACAATTTTCATAGGTATTTTAAAAGGATCAATTTCAGCAGGCGGCGGCGGTGGTGGTTCCTCCGCATGTGCAGCAGTAGTAGTAGATGTGTTTCCAAATAGGAAACCAAATGGAGAGTTCTCCATAGCAGAGTAAAACAAAAATAAATTACAAAATAAAAACAATACTCACAGCGACGGTTACCTTTTCCAATTCCACTCTTCAATAGCGCTACGCTCCCCGGCAACGTTGCCAGAAAATAGTCTTGATGACCCACAAGTATAGGGGGTGTATCGTAGTAGTTTCGATAAATAAGAGTGTCGAACCCAACGAGGAGCAGAAGGTGTTGATGAGCAGTTTTGATCAAGGAATCACTGTAAATACTAGCAAACAGGTTTTCAGGGGTATTTGGTAATGCAAGTAAATAAAGTGCGAGTAAATAAAAGACAGTAGTAACAATTGCAGCAAGTGGCCCAATCCTTTCTTCAGCAAAGGACAAGCCGGTTGTGTTCTTATAATAACCAAACGTTCTCGAGGACACACGGGAGGTTTCTGTCAAGAGCTTTCGCTTCATAGAGCCGATAGTATTTATTGATTTGGTAAGTGTTATGGGGGTGAACCTGTGCTAGCGCACTACCCTTACTAGGATAAATACACACTTGTGATTATACCCCTTGCAAGCATCCGCAAATACAAGAAAGTAATTAAGATAAATCTAACCACATCCTTAAACTCTATGATCCTACGCTCCCTGGTGCAATGGTTTCCCAACGGAGGTTTAGGTTTCTGTCACACCAGCAACCCCACAATCGGTAGCCAAATACACAATGCATCTCACTAGGCCCATAAATGGTGAAGTATCATGTAGTCGACGTTCACATGACACCACTAGTGAAATAGCACCACAACAATATCAAACCATTAAATATTTCTCAACAATAATTCACTACTAACATCTTGACTTCTCCCATGTCCTCAAGAAGTAAACGAACTACTCACAAGACATCATATGGATCATGATCAGAGGTGAAATAATGGTAAATAACAATCTGAACATAAACCTTAACTCAACGGTTCCACTCAATAGCATCAACTACAAGAGTAATCAACACCGGGAAAGTTTCCCCTATGAATATAACAAGATCCAACTCAAGATGTTACAGCGGGATGGCGTGGTGATGGTGGAGATGAAGGTGCTGGTGATGGAGATGATGATGATGATGATCCCGATGAAGTCCGGTGCGATGGTGATGACGATGGCGACGATCTCCCCTCTCCGGGAAGGAATTTCCCCGGCAGATTTCTCTCTGCCGGAGAGCTTTTTCTCTCTGGTGTTCTCCGCCCCGCAGAGGCGGTTGTGTCTAACTCTGAGCCTCCCCTTGACTTAGGTTTTCGGGGATGATGATGTACGCGAAGGGGCGAGACCAGAGGTGGGCCAGGGTGGCCTCACGTGGGGCCCGCGCGGCCAGGGGGCTGGCCGCGCCGCCCTGGCGTGTGGAGCCCCCTGGCTCCCCTCGACTCCTCCTTCTGGCTTCGTAGGTCTTCTGGGAAAATATAATTTCTGGGTATTTTTCTGGAATTTTCCTGATCTTCAAAATATGGTCTCTTGATGGTCCCTTTTCCAGTAGAATCCTGACTCCGGTAGCAACTCCTCCGATAATCATCAAACATGTGAAAACAAAGGAAATAACATAAGTATCATGTCTAAATATGAAATATATCAATGAATAACAGTAAATTATGATACAAAATAGTGATGCAAATTGGACGTATCAATCCCCAAGCTTGAGCTTTTATCCATTCTTTAACTCATCTCATCACTCTCCGATCCCTACACTTGAAAATTTCCTTCATACAAAACTAAACACAAATCTATTAGAAACATTAGTGTAAGCATAACATAGAATCAACCCTTTTTGCTTCAGGTTTCAACCCAAAACCACCACATATTAAGCATATACTTCTGTAGCAACTTCCCCAAAAGTTCCGTGATCAAAAGAACTAAAAAAGAAAGCGATAAAGCGGCAAACACAAATATTAGCAGAAATCTGTCAAAACAGAACTGCTGATAAAGGTCAAATTTTTAAGGTGTTTTCTGTTGCTCAAATCAAAAAGTGTTCAACTAATGAAAGTTTGGATATAACCTGGGGCATATGCACAAGAAATCGCAGTTCCAAAAGATATACAAAGATTTTATACGAATTTTTACGGTGCAGCACCGAAAACAGTTTCAGGACAGCAACATCCCCAAATCTTTACCTCGCTCAATTAGAGGCTTCTCTTGGCACAAAAACGAAATAAACAAGATAAGGAGCGGTCATTACAGTAGTAATGACTTCTAAGACTCAAATAAAAGAAAAAGTACTGAATGTAAATATTGGGTTATCTCCCAAGAGTGCTTTTCTTTAACGCCTTTGAGCTAGGCGCAGAAAATTGCGAATCCAGTAATATCAAGTGATGAAGTGCTAGGATCAGTGGGTGCTTTACGTCTTCCTTTCTTACCTTTGCTCTTGACTCTAGGAAATACATGGCTATTGCAAGGTGGAGAGATAAATCTTATATTGCCTTTTCCCACATCAATGACGGCGCCCAGGAGCTTCAGTAGAGACCTTCCAAGTGTGATTTGTCCTTTTCCTACACATTCAATAACAAGATAATCAGTAGATATTATTCTTCCTAGGACTTTTGTTAAAACTCCTTCAGCTATTCCAATGGGAAATATAGTGGCATTATTAGTAAGAGAAATTCCTTCTCCCCCCTCAGAAAGCTTCCAAAGACTCAAAGATTCATAAACATCCTTTGGCATAAGACAAAATTCAGACATAATATCACATCGAGCATGAAAAGTTTTACCATCAATAGTGATTTTTACCGTAGGATACCAACTCGAAGGTTCAGAATTTGTTGGCACATAATCAAAATGCTGGCGCAAAGTATTGTAGCAAGTATTCAAACTAGCAGTGCGCGTCTCAAGAGTATCAAGTCTATTAAAAATGCACACAAGAGAGGAATCAAAATAGGTTGGCATGCTATAAATTATAATCAACTTTTTTATAATATTGAAGGCTTGATCTCCATCACAATGAAGGAAATCTCCTTCTGTAGTAGCATCCAAAGCATATCTATAACAAAGAGCAAGTCCAAAGTAAAAGCAACTAAGAAGCAAACTCAAGGTCATTTTAGGTTCAGTTTTTCCATGCCAATCATAAATTCTAGACCAAGCTTCTTTAAAACTTTCCTCATCCTTTTGTTTAAAAGTGAAAATCATATCCTCGGGCTACATAGTAGTCGCAACTGAACTAGACATAATAAACAACTACAAAGGATTCTAAATTTTTTTTGGGTTTTTTGATAAAACAATGCAAGTGAAAATAAATAAAGTAAAGCAAAACAAATAACAAAGTAAAGGATGTGCGTGCGAAAAACTCCCCTCGTAGAAGTCTTCTACTTCCTCCCCGGCAACGGTGCCAGAGAATGTGCTTGATGCCTGGTAATTGACCAGCCCGTTGGGAACCCCAAGAGGGAGGTGTGATGAATATAGCAGCAAGATTTTCCCTCAGTTAAGAAACCAAGGTATGTCGATCAGGAGAGGAGCAGACAAACGACTGAAGGTGATGCTTGCTAGCTTGCGACAGCTCAGGACAATTTATAAGGTGCCTCATCCAAGCTTTGCTTTGCTAGCTGCAACGCGGAACCTGCACACAACACAACCAAATACTTTGTTCCCAACTTACGATGAGGTTGTCAATCTCACCGGTTTGCTTGAAACAAAGGGTATGAGCGTATCAAGTGGAAAGTTATAATAGTATGTGATGCGTGGTAAATGACCAGCCCGTTGGGAACCCCAAGAGGAAGGTGTGATGAATATAGCAGCAAGGTTTTTCCCTCAGTTAAGAAACCAAGGTATGTCGATAAGGAGAGGAGAGACAAACGACTGAAGGTGATGCGGACTGGCTTAATAGCACTCCAACAAGGGTGCCGTTTACGACACTTGTTGACTCATCTTTGGCCAGTAGCAATGCGGAACCTGCACACAACATAACCAAGTACTTTGTTCCCAACTTGCGATGAGGTTGTCAATCTCACCGGTTTGCTTGAAACAAAGGGTATGAGCGTATCGAGTGGAAAATAGTGAAAGTATGCGAGTAAAGTAAACAGTGCGAGTAAAGTGAAAGTATGCGAGTAAAGCAAACAGGTGATAGCAATATGATGGAAATAGGACCGGGGTCCACAGTTCACTAGTGGTGTCTCTCCATAAGATAAAATAACACATGCTGGGTAAACAAATTACAGTTGGGCAATTGATAGAATAAAGATAAATGTGATATGTCAAGAAGATCACTATGCGATTTACTCTGGGCATTACAACAAAATACATAGACCGCCATCCAACTGCATCTATGACCAATAATCCACTCCCGGGGATATCATCTGAACACCCCATGAGTATTAAGTTGCGAACAATAGATAATTGCATTAAGCAAAGTGTTTAATGTAAACAAAGCATATGCCCTTGAGCATATGAATATTGTTTTCTCCCTAGTAGCAATAGCACATCTACAACCTTAGGGGTTTCTGTCACTCCCCCAGATTAAATAGAGGCATGAACCCACTATCGAGCATAAATACCCCCTCTTGGAGTCACTAGCAACTACTCGGCCAAGATAGCAACTAACAACGGAGAGCATGCAAGATCATAAACAACATAGAGATAACATAAGATATATTTCAGTATAGCAACTCAATCATAACACCAATATTCATCGGATCCCAACAAACCAAACATGTAGAATTACATAACGGTGATCTCAGGGCAGCTCATGAGATCTAAACATGAAGCACATGGTGGAGAAGACAACCATCTAGCTACTGCTATGGACCCATAGTTCAAGGTAGACTACTCACTCATCGCTCCGGAGGCAAGCATGGCGATGAAGAAGACCTCCGATGGCGATTCCCCTCTTTGGCAGGGTGCTGGGAAGAGCTTCTGGACCCTCCCGATCTCGGGTCGACGACGGCGGCGGATTGATACGTCTCAAACGTATCTATAATTTTTGATGCTCCATGCTTGTTTTTACACCATTTGCCTATTGTTTCGTTACACTTAGTGGTACTTTTATACATTTTCCGGAACTAACCTATTAACGAAGTGCCACAGTGCCAGTTTCCTGTTTTCTGCTGTTTTTGTGTTTCAGAAGTGATACACAGGAAATATTCTCGGAATTGGACGAAACAAGTTCCTGAAGTCATATTTCACCGGGGAGCTCCCAAACATCCAAAGAAGTGTCGGAGGGGGGCCACCAGGGCCCCACACAAGGGGGCGGCGCGGCCCAGCCCCTGGCCGCGCCACCCCTGTGTGAGGACACCTGGTCCCTCTCCTGACATCGCCCTTTCGCCTATAAGTACCCCCTGACGAGAAAAACCTAAGGGCCCGATCAGTTTTCCAGAATACATCGCGATCCGCCGCCGCCGTCGACCCGAAGATCGGGAGGGTCCAGAAGCTCTTCCCGGCACCCTGCCGGAGAGGGGAATCGCCACCGGAGGTCTCCTTCATCGCCATGCTTGCCTCCGGAGCGATGAGTGAGTAGTCTACCTTGGACTATGGGTCCATAGCAGTTGCTAGATGGTTGTCTTCTCCACCATGTGCTTCATGTTTAGATCTCATGAGCTGCCCTACATGATTGAGATCACCGTTATGTAATTCTATGATGTTGGTTTGTTGGGATCCGATGAATATTGGTGTTTATGATTAAGTTGCTGTACTGAATTATATCTTTTGTTATCTCTATGTTGTTTATGATCTTGCATGCTCTCCGTTGTTAGTAGCTATCTTGGCCGAGTAGTTGCTAGTGACTCCAAGAGGGGGTATTTATGCTCGATAGTGGGTTCATGCCTCTATTTCACCTGGGGGAGTGACAGAAACCTCTAAGGTGGTAGATGTGCTGTTGCTACTAGGGAGAAAACAACATTCATATGCTCAAGGGCATATGCTTTGTTTACATTACACACTTTGCTTAATGCAATTATCTGTTGTTCGCAACTTAATACTTTCGGGGTGTTCGGATGATATCCCTGGGGGTGGATTATTAGTCATAGATGCAGTTGGATGGCGGTCTATGTATTTTGTTGTAATGCCCAGAGTAAATCTCATAGTGATCTTCTTGACATATCACGTTATCTTTATTCTATCAATTGCCCAACTGTAATTTGTTTACCCAGCATGTTATTTATCTATGGAGAGACACCACTAGTGAACTGTGGACCCCGGTCCTATTTTAATCATATTGCAATCACCTATTTACTTTCCCGCACTGTTTACTTTACTAGCATTTTACTACTGTTTTCCACTCGATACACTCATAACCTTTGTTTCAAGCAAACCGGTGAGATTGACAACCTCATCGCAAGTTGGGGACAAAGTATTTGTCTGTGTGTGTGCAGGTTCCGCGTTGCTGCTGGCCGAAGACGAGTCAACAAGTATCGTTAACGGCGCCCTTGTTGAAGCTACTAAGCCAGTCCGCATCACCTTCAGTCGTCACCGTCTCCCTTCTCCTGATCGATATTAAACCTTGGTTTCTTAACTGAGGGAAAATTTGCCGCTACACTCATCATACCTTCCTCGTGGGGTTCCCAACGGGCTGGTCATCACCACGCACAAGGACAGTTTGCTCCCACATCAATTTGGAGTAGCACGGATCGCGATATGTTTCTGGAAAATTGATCGGGTACTTTGGTTTTTCCCGTCGGGGGGTCTTTACAGGCGAAGGGGCAGCATCAGAAGTGGACCGAGGCAGCCTCACACATTGGGGGCGCGACCAGGGGCTGGGCCGCGCTGCCCTGGTGTGAGGGCCCCTCGTGGCCCCACTCCGTCTCCTCTTCACATCTCTGGAAGCTTCTGGGAAAAATAAGACTTCAGGAACTTGTTTCGTCCAATTCCGAGAATATTTCCTATGTAGCTTTTCTGAAACACAAAAATAGCAGAAAACAGGGAACTGGCACTGTGGTGACTTGTTAATAGGTTAGTTCCGGAAAATGCATAAAAGTGCCACAAAGTGTAACGAAACATTAGGCAAATGGTGTAAAAACAAGCATGGAGCATCAAAAATTATAGATACGTTGGAGACGTATCAAGCATCCCCAAGCTTAACTCCTGCTCATCCTCAAGTAGGTAAGTGATAACAAAAGAATAATTTTTGAGGTGACATGCACCTACACAATCTTGATCATATATGTAAGCATTGTGAGCTGGGATCATAAGAACGTAAAACATGGGCATGAAAGATATAATCTTGATAATAGAACTTAGCAACCATGTTGTAAACATGTAAATGAACACAAACAAAAGATCATAAAAATGAAACAATGAAAGTCAAATGTGTGTTCAAATCATAAGGAAAAACATACAAATGGTTTTCATCTTGTCCTTCAAAGAGAGCAAAACATAAAAGCATAGGACACCTTCAAGTTTAAGAGGGCGACTAGATACAAATAATTTAAGAACAAGTGAAACCAACAATATGAATCAATCAATGAAAACTTTGGGACAATGCACATTATACTAAGAATGACAACTATGCTCTCTTAATGGTGCATAAAGATAGAAGGTGGTGACTAAACATAAAAGCAAAAGAAAGGCCCTTCGCGGAGGGAAGTAGTGATTGCAAGTTTATAACCTTCAAAAATTATGGTACTTACTGCCTTTGAGCTCTCATTGCCCCCATCATAAGTCTCTTGAATGGTTAAAGTTAATGCGAGAACAATTATGATGTATATGCTTGACAAATGATAAGTTGAAAACCTCGTGTCCCGTGAATACAAGTACCCAAACCACATGCTACTTTACTTAGAGTCCCAAGCAAGGCTCTTGTCATTGTAAATATATGCATATCATTGAGAACCGCCAATGGGGTACCTCCATGCCCGATGACATGGAACAAGCCCACACCAAAATGACAGGACAAGCAGACAATGAACACCTCGACATCTCTTTTATTTGCCATTTGTTTAGCTTTTTATTGTGAGATGCGTCGTCGAATGTTCACCATGGGTATGCTGCAAATTTCCACCATGAATTATGCATGGCTTAGATTGGCGGCCCAGGCGTTTCCCTAACACATATACAAACTCTATGATCCCCACAAGATTCTCAATTCATTTCACACCGCGGGCATCCATAAACAAAAGATCACGATATCAAATCAAATAGAAGTGCAATGTTGAAAGCTTGCCCATGACTGCATGGCTGGGCTAGTCTCCAACTTACAACTTGCTAGCATAACAACTCAACATAAGAGACCACAATGTCAAATTTTTAAGAACAGGAAAAAGTAAAGTGTGCCTTCTGGTTCGTGAGAGCTTTACTGACCAATTTTCACATAACACTGGTAAGAGTTTAATTTGAAGAGAAAATAAAAGCAAGTCAAATTTACTTGGAATAGCAAATTGCTAGTAGGTATGTATGGTGGACACTTGAGTAGAGCTCATACTCAGTACAAGGCGAGGGCTAGCAAAAGACTGGGAGCGACCAACTAAGAGAGCAATAATGGCCATAATCATGCAAAGCGACATTAAAAGAAGCATAAGATGGCATCAAAAGTCAAAAACTAAATGATCATAGAGGCTATTGGCGACTTTGTAAGAGTCTAACATGTGTGAGTATGCGCCAAATCAACCCAAATAAAGCATCAAGAAGAAAACCAAAATAATGCTTCCAAATAATTAAAACAATGCATAATTTTTTCAAAGGCTCATTAAGCAATCTCAGTTATTTGAGAAAAGTCATGCTACAGCAAAACCACTAAGCATAACATCAAAAAGATATCAAGCATGACATGAAAAAGCCTAAGCCGCAGTCTACGCAAGCTCCTTCTTGTACCACTTTTTTGCATAAAGCTTTTTCTCTTTTCCAACACCATTCAAACTTTTTATAAACACCTCTTTTGATGAAAACCAATAAAGATCAGAGGCAAAAATACACCTTGATAAATAAATATAAGAAAATCTGAACGCAAATCAAGGTGAAAATGAAAACCAAAAGCAGTAGCAGAAAAAGAAGAACACTCAATTTTTGATAAGAATGAAAACTAGAGCGTTCTTGGCAAGTGAAAAGCAAGGCAACTTCTCCAAAAGAAATTTGTTGGGGTCCAACCATTTATTGCAGCAAACAAACTAAACTAATAAAGAAAACTAAACAAACTGACGCTCCAAGAAAAACACATAGTGCATGAAGCAATAAAAATATAGTGTTTTGAAAGGTGACCTGATTTTTGCCGATGAAGAAGGGGTGCCTCGGGGGCATCCCCAAGCTTTGACGCTTGTACTTCTTGGATATTTCTTGGGGTGATGCATGGGCATCCCCAAGCTTGAGCTTTTGTCCATTCTTTAACTTATCTTATCATTCTCCAATCCCTACACTTGAAAACTTCCTTCATATAAAACTAAACACAAATCTATTAGCAACATTTGTGTAGGCATAACATATAATCAACCATTTTTTGCTTCAGGTTTCAACCCAAAACCACCACATATATAGAATATACTACTTTAGCAACTTCCCCAAAAGTTCCGTGATCAAAAGAAATCGCAAAGAAAGCGATTAAGCGGCAAACACAAATATTGGCAGAAATCTATCAAAACAGAATAGCTGATAAAGGTCGAATTTTAAGGGGTTTTATGTTGCTCAAATCAAAAAGTGTTCAACTAATGAAAGTTTGGATATAATCTGGGGCATATGTACAAGAAATCGCAGGTCCAAAAGATATACAGAGAATTTATACGAATTTTTATGGTGCAGCACCGAAAACAGTTTCAGGACAGCAACATCCCCAAATCTTTACCTCACCCAAATTAGAGGCTTCTCTTGGCACAACAATGAAATAAACAAGATAATATTCTCAAAAAAAAGAAGAAATAAACAAGATAAGGAGCAGTCATTACAGTAGTAATGGCTTCCAAGACTCAAATAAAAGAAAAAGTACTGAAAAGAAAACATTGGGTTATCTCCCAAGAGTGCTTTTCCTTAACGCCTTTGAGCTAGGCGCAGAAAATTGCGAATCAAGTAACATCAAGAGATGAAGCATCAAGCTCATAATTTGCTCTAAGAATAGAGTTAAAAAGTAATTTCTTCCTTTTCCTAGGGAAGTGTTCCATACCTTTCTTGAGTGGGAATTGATATTTGATGGTGCCTTCTCTCATATCAATGATGGCACCTACAGTTCGAAGAAAGGGTCTACCCAAAATAATAGGACATGAAGCATGGCATTCAACGTCCATAACAAGAAAACCAATGGGAACAAGGTTATTATTAACCACAATAAGAACATCATTAATCCTTCCCAAAGGTTTCTTCTTAGCAACATCAGCAATAGGAACATCATAATAGCATTTTTCAAGCGGTGGTAAATCAAGCATGTCATAAATCTTTCTAGGCATGATAGAAATACTAGCACCTAGATCATATAAAGCATGGCAATCAAAACCATTAACATGCATATCAATGATGGGTTCCCAACCATCTTCTAACTTCTTGGAAACAGAGGCTTTTTGCTTCAACTTTTCATCCCTAATTTTTATGAGAGCATTGGTAATATGCTTAGTAAAAGCAACATTTAAAGAACTAGCATTGGGATTCAAAGCAAGCTTTTGCAAGAACAAAATTACTTCAGATATATTGCAGCCATCAACATCAAAATCATTAAAGGAAATAGAGCTATCATCTCCTACACTCCGAAAAATTTCAGCACTCTTTTGAGAAAAAGTTTTGGCAGTTTTAGGCTTTTTAACACAAAGAGCGGGAGTTTTCTCTACACCAATCAAAGTAAGAGGATTGATAGCATTAGGAACAACATCATTAGAGGTAGTAATAGTACAAACTTTCATATTCCTAGCAATCTCATCCTCTCTTTCCCATCTAGCATGCAATTCTGCTAACAATCTAATATTTTCATCAATTTCTACTTGAATAGCATTAGCAGTAGCAAAAACATTGTTCTCTTTAACGTCATTAGGCAACACTTTTAATTTCAAAAGTTCAACATCATGAGCAAGGCTATCAACTTTAGAAGCAAGAATATCAATTTTGCCTAACTTTTCCTCAACAGACTTGTTAAAAGCAGTTTGTTTACCGATGAAGTCTTTGAGCATGACTTCAAGTTCAGAGGGCGCGGCCCTAGTGTTGTTGAAGGAATTACCATGAGAATTACCATAACCATTACCATTGGTAGAAGGATACGGCCTATAATTGTTACTAGCAAAATTGTTCCTATAAGCATTGTTGTTAAAATTATTGTTTCTAATGAAGTTCACATCAACATGCTCTTCTTGAGCAACCAAAGAGGCTAAAGGAACATTATTACGATCAATATGAGTCCTATCATTAGCAAGCATAGCCATAATGGTATCAATCTTATCACTCAAGGAAGAGGTTTCCTCAATAGAATTTACCTTCTTACCTTGTGGAGCTCTCTCGGTGTGCCATTCAGAATAATTTACCATCATATTGTCAAGTAGCTTTGTTGCGAAGCCCAAGGTAAGGGACATAAAAATGCCTCTAGCAGCTGAATCCAATAGGTTCCTTGAAGAAAAATTTAGTCCTGCATAAAAAGTTTGGACAATCATCCAAGTAGTCAGTCCATGAGTGGGGCAATTCTTTATCATAGATTTCATTCTTTCCCACGCTTGAGCAACATGTTCATTATCAAACTGACTAAACTTCATAATATTGCTACGCAAAGATATAATTTTAGTAGGAGGATAATATCTACCAATAAAAGCATCCTTACACTTAGCCTATGAATCAATACTATTCTTAGTCAAAAACAACAACCAATCTTTAGCTTTTCCTCTCAAAGAAAAAGGAAACAACTTGTGCTTAATAATATCACTTTCTACATCCTTATATTTATGTATCTCACATAGCTCAACAAAATTGTTGAGATGAGCTGCAGCATCTTCAGTACTAGCACCAAAAAATTGCTCTTTCATAACAAGGTTCAATAGAGCAGGCTTAATCTCATAAAAATTTGCAGCAGGAGCAGGTGGCGCAATAGGAGTGCAGATAAAATCACTATTGTTTGTGCTAGTAAAATCACACAGCTTGGTATTTTCAGGATTGGCCATTTCAACAAAACTAAAAGTAGATAAATAAAAGCAACTAACAAGGATTCTAATTTTTTTGGGTTTTTGATTAAATGATGCAGGTAAAAATAAATAAAGTAAAGAAAAACAAATAACAAAGTAAAGAATGTGTGTGTGAAAAACTCCCCTCGCAGAAGTCTTCTACTTCCTCCCCGGCAACAGCGCCAGAAAAATAGCTTGATGCATGGTAAATGACCAGCCCGTTGGGAACCCCAAGAGGAAGGTGTGATGAATATCGCAGCAAGGTTTTTCCCTCAATTAAGAAACCAAGGTATGTCGATCAGGAGAGGAGAGACAAACGACTGAAGGTGATGCAGACTGGCTCAATAGCACTCCAACAAGGGCGCCGTTTACGACACTTGTTGACTCATCTTCGGCCAGTAGCAACGCGGAACCTACACACAATACAACCAAGTACTTTGTTCCCAACTTGCGATGAGGTTGTCAATCTCACCGGTTTGCTTGAAACAAAGGGTATGAGCGTATCGAGTGGAAAACAGTGAAAGTATGTGAGTAAAGTAAACAGTGCGACTAAAGTGAAAGTATGCGAGTAAAGAAAACAGGTGATAGCAATATGATGGAAATAGGATGGGGTCCATAGTTTACTAGTGGTGTCTCTCCATAAGATAAAATAACACATGCTGGGTAAACAAATTACAGTTGGGCAATTGATAGAATAAAGATAAACGTGATATGTTAAGAAGATTACTATGCGATTTACTCTGGGCGTTACAACAAAATACATAGACCGCCATCCAACTGCATCTATGACGAATAATCCACTCCCGGGGATATCGTCCGAACACCCCATGAGTATTAAGTTGCGAACAACAGATAATTGCATTAAGCAAATTGTGTAATGTAAACAAAGCATATGCCCTTGAGCATATGAATGTTGTTTTCTCCCTAGTAGCAACAGCACATCTACAACCTTAGGGGTTTCTGTCACTCCCCCAGATTAAATAGAGGCATGAACCCACTATCGAGCATAAATACCCCCTCTTGGAGTCACTAGCAATTACTCGGCCAAGATAGCTACTAACAACGGAGAGCATGCAAGATCATAAACAACATAGAGATAACATAAGATATATTTCAGTATAGCAACTCAACCATAACACCAATATTCATCGGATCCCAACAAACCAAACATGTAGAATTACATAACGGTGATCTCAATCATGTAGGGCAGCTCATGAGATCTAAACATGAAGCACATGGTGGAGAAGATAACCATTTAGATACTGCTATGGACCCATAGTCCAAGGTAGACTACTCACTCATCACTCCGGAGGCAAGCATGGCGATGAAGAAGACCTCCAGTGGTGATTCCCCTCTCTGGCAGGGTGCCGGGAAGAGCTTCTGGACCCTCCCGATCTCGGGTCGACGACGGCGGCGGATCGCGATGTGTTTCTGGAAAATTGATTGGGTACTTAGGTTTTTCCTGTCGGGGGGTCTTTATAGGCGAAGGGGTAGCGTCAGAAGTGGACCGAGGCGGCCTCACACATAGGGGGCGCAGCCAGGGGCTGGGCCGCGCCGCCCTGGTGTGAGGGCCCCTCGTGGCCCCACTCCGTCTCCTCTTCGCATCTCTGGATGCTTCTGGGAAAAATAAGACTTCAGGAACTTGTTTCGTCCAATTCCGAGAATATTTCCTGTGTAGCTTTTTTGAAACACAAAAACAGCAGAAAAATAGGGAACTGGCACTGTGGTGACTTGTTAATAGGTTAGTTCCGAAAAATGCATAAAAGTGGCACGAAGTGTAATGAAACATTAGGCAAATGGTGTAAAAACAAGTATGGAGCATCAAAAATTATAGATACGTTGGAGACGTATCAGTATCTGAGTAAAGTAAATAGTGCAAGTAAAGTAAATAGTGCAAGTAAAGTAAACAGGTGATAGCAATATAAAGAAAATAGGACCGGGGTCCACAGTTCACTAGCGGTGTCTCTCCATAAGATAAAATAACACATGCTGGGTAAACAAATTATAGTTGGGCAATTGATAGAATAAAGACAACGTGCATATGATGAGAGGATCACTATGAGATTTAGTCTGGGCATTACAACAAAATACATAGACCGCCATCCAACTGCATCTATAACTAATAATCTACTCTCGGGGATATCGTCCGAACACCCCATGAGTATTAAGTTGCGAACAACAGATAACTGCATTAAGCAAAGTGTGTAATGTAAACAAAGCATATACCCTCGAGCATATGAATGTTGTTTTCCCCCTAGTAGCAACAACACATCTACAACCTTAGAGGTTTCTGTCACTCCCCAAGATTAAATAGAGGCATGATCCCACTATCGAGCATAAATACCCCTTCTTGGAGTCACTAGCAACTACTCGGCCAAGATAGCTACTAACAACAGAGAGCATGCAAGATCATAAACAATATAGAGATAACATAAGATAAATTTTAGTACTTCAACTCAAGCATAACACCAATATTCATCGGATCCCAACAAACCAAACATGTAGAATTACATAACGGTGATCTCAATCATGTAGGACAGCTCATGAGATCTAAACATGAAGCACATGGTGGAGAAGATAACCATCTAGCTACTGCTATGGACCCATAGTCCAAGGTAGACTACTCACTCATCGCTCCGGAGGCAAGCATGTCGATGAAGAAGACCTCCGGTGGTGATTCCCCTCTCCGACAGGGTGCCGGGAAGAGCTTCTGGACCCTCCCGATTTTCGGGTCGACGGCGGCGGTGGATCACAATGTGTTCTGGAAAACTGATCGGGGACTTAGGTTTTTCTCATCGGGGGGTATTTATAGGCGAAGGGGCATCGTCAGAAGTGGACCAAGGCGGTCTCACACATAGGGGGCGCGGCCCAGCCCCTGGACATGCCACCCTGGTGTGTGGGCCCCTCGTGGCCCCACTCCAACTCCTCTTCGGTTCTCTAGAAGCTTCGGTAAAATTCTGGGCGACTGGCTTTGGTTTCATCCAATTCTGAGAATATTTCCTGTGTAACTTTTCTAAAACACAAAAATAGTAGAAAACAGGGAACTGGCACTGTGGCGACTTATTAGTAGGTTAGTTCCGGAAAATGCATAAAAGTGCCACAAAGTGTAACGAAATATTAGACAAATGGTGTAAAAACAAGCATGGAGCATCAAAAATTATGGATACCTTTGAGACGTATCATAGCCCCTCCTGCGAGAGTGAACACATATCCTGTTGTGGACTTTCCTTCATCTTTGTCTCTCGCATAATCTGCATCTGAATATCCTTTTATCTCTAGGGAATCAGATCTTCTGTAGGTTAGCATGAGGTCTTTTGTGCCTTGCACATAATGCAATACTTTCTTTACCATCTTCCAGTGCTCTATGCCTGGATTTGACTGATATCTACCGAGTACCCTGGTGATAAAAGCTGAGTCAGGGCGAGTGCACACTTGTGCATACTGTAAGCTTCCAATAGCCGAAGCATATGGTACTGCTTTCATTTGATCGATCTCATATTGATTCTTGGGACATTGATATTCCCCAAAACTATCGCCCTTGACTATCAGAGCAGGTGTGGCATTACTCTTATGCATATTATACTTTATTAGAACTTTTTCTAAATATGCCTTCTGTGATAGTCCTAACATTCCATTCTTTCTATCTCGGTGAATTTCTATGCCCAAAACATATGAAGCTTCCACTACTGCAGAATAGCTTATAACCGCAAACATATTAGTGACTAGCAAAAATGAGCACGTCACTGGTAATAGGTATCAGTGGCGGGCAACATTATGCCCGTCACTAGTAAAGGTCGGCAGGTGGCTGCAGATATTACTAGTGACGGTAAAATATAGCCGCCTGTCACTGGTAATTCCCTATAAATACCTCTGACGAACCAATAGGCTTGCTCGTCGCTGATGTTTCTATTATGAATGACAGGCTTATCTAAAAGTATAATTGGTGCCCCCCCTATGGCTTCTCACAGCGATTTCAGTTTTCTGGCCGTCGGATCGCTGCCCCGCGGAGGATCTCAGCCGTCCATTCGTGGTAAGAATTTTTTACAGCGTGCTATAGCGGTTCCTTGTGCACCAGCGTTTCTACCCGCATATCGCTGACAGTGGGGTCGCGTTTTCGGGGGCCCGTGGTTCAGAGGCTGGGCGAATTTATCCCTCCCGGCGGATTTTCATTGGTCCAGCGGCGCCCAGTAGACTAGCGAAAGGTGTGGAATTGCGCTGTTTTACCCGCGTGGGGCTGCAGGCGGGGCCTCCTACTGCCTGGGCCAATCTGTCAGCGGGTGGGGTGTGTACAGCCTGGATAGCCCGGCCCCCGGAGACGGTTCTCCGCCCGGCGGAAATATCTGCCCCGCAGGGGTAATTCCGTCATTTCGTCTATCGTCGTCCTCCGCGCGACTGTGCGCGTACTCTGGTGACGGAGAGGAGCTCACTGTGGGCGACTGTGGCCACGGTGGGGAGGCCGCCTACGCACAGGCGTGCGCAGGGGGTATGTATAGCCCACGTGCCCTCCTCTTACCTGCCCTGCCCCGCACTTCCCCCTCGGCCCTTCTCCTTGCTCCTCCTTGTCCTGCTTCCGCCGCCTCCGCCCACGAGAACGCCGGCCGCACCTGCAGGTCCTCCGTTCCGGCCGGCTTCCGTCTCCTTCTACACATCGGCGGCGGCCGCGGTTTCGCCATGACCCTGCCTTGATGCGACGCGAGGAGGCGGCCGCGATGGCCCGACGGTGGACGGTGCAAAGCAGCGGCGGCGGCTCAGCGCCCGAGGCGGCGACGACGGGCGGACGGCGAGCGGGTGCCGACGGCTGGTCGGCACGCGGGCGGGCGCAGGAGGGAGGCCGGCAGCGCGCGGCATCGCCGTGGAGGGAGGCCGGCGGCGCGCGTGCAGCGGCACGGCGGCGAGGCCGGCGCAGGCGTCCGGCGAGCGGCCGGCTAGGCGGGCGCGGGCGTCTGGGCGAGCGCAGGGAGGCCGGCGGCCCGCAGCGTCGCCGCGGACGACGCAGGCATCGACGGAGGCCAGCGCGGGGGCATCGAGATGGCGTGGCGACGGAGAACCTCTCAACGCCTGGGCTTCAGGACGAGAGTGGAGGCCGGACCTTCCACAACACCGGCGATGTCGTCATCAGCATGCGCGCCACCATGCGGGACATCTCCGTGCATCGCCGGAAGTAGCGTCTACCGCTTCGGCGCCGCCGGTGGCCGCTCGAGCCGCCACCACGCACCATACTGTTGCAGGAGGAGAATGGGAGGCCGCCACTGCTTCATTATTTTGAGGCTAGCTAGGAGGTGAGATGCAACCAACCTCCTTCCTTCTTTTTCCCTGATGCTAGCGCGGTGCTGCACTCTCTTTTTCGTCCTCCCGTGGTGGTCAATAGGAAAATCACAGGACGCCACCGCAGCTTGGCTCCTTGCTGGACTTGAGCTCTAGCAGGTCCGTAGACTCTCCTCTTTCTCTCTTGCTTTCACTCTCTTTTTTAATTCCTAGAACACGATGTGTAGATACTTCTTTTATCTGTGCCTACAACTTGTTTGATAAAATTCAACCATGCCACAGGGGAATATTAACATGTCATTTAGTTCAATTTAGGTAAGTTGATAGGGTGAGTTATATACTTATATGATAAAGTGGAATAATCCAAGCCAGCAATGACAAGTTGAGTAATACAAAATGACAAGTCAGCTCTTACTGTTGCAATTTGTAGCTTCTTATTCCCCTTTTTTGTGATAAAATAAGTTTTTGCCTAGATTGATTGTAATTAGAGGGAAATTGGAAAATTATGGTGCTAATGTGATGAGGCAGCGTATCAGTTGGTCGGCAGTCGTACGCCTTAGTGCGCTGATGATGTTACTATTCAGATGTCAGTTTTAGTAGCCTATGATGTTTGAATCAATTTTTGAAGCTAAGATAGCAGTGTTCAGTTTTCTAGCGCAGGATGCCCTCCGGCCATTGCCATGTTGGAGACGATGTTGATCTGGTAGTTGAGGTGGAGTACGCCCTCAACGCATCGGTACTTGATGCGCTCACCTCTTCGCATCCTTCGAGCCAATTGGTAAGACTACAGTCCTTACCAAACTATCTACTCTGTCACCATGCTCTTCTAAAGGAGCAGCTGGAATCAACAAGCCCCACCACTCTCTTCAACAGGAAAGATGATATCCTAATATGTACTTTTTCAGATTTCTCTGGTACTCTGTTGCCTGTGATTTAGGTTATTTTGGTTAATATAGTTTAAAATATATATGAGGATGATGCTATTTTTCAGAGACTGTTGGTGCTTAATTTCTTTGATCTGAATACACGTAAACCCGCTTGGTTTGGGAAAAGATTTTTTTTATCTTTTTGTGCAGTTCTAGGTTTTAGATTGGATAAGAAATATGTGGTGAAGATACTGAATGTAACCATCCATTGGTGCTTCTGCGAACTATTTAAAGTTTGTTGATGTATTTGTTTATGTTTTTATCCCCTTCTATTCTATTCTTCGCAATGCTACTTTTTAAATGTATAATTTTTGTGCTTATTTATTCTTCTGTACATAATGCTACTGAGCTGCCTAAGCTACACTTGCATACTTGTTTCTACATGACTGATGTCACCTGCTAAGTGAGGTACCTGCAGGAGAGGTGATAATTTTTTTATCTATCTTACTTACAGCTGCAGATTACTGAGTTTATTTCCTTGCAATGTAAAATTTTGTATCTAATCTAAGTTACAACGCGTTGCCTTTGCTTCCAGTACCGACAATGTATTTAATCTTTGCCTTTTCTATGTTCAGTTTGAGCTGGTTTTGTTCTATGGTGATTAACTGTGATGTGGCATGGATTCTCTTGGTGCATGCTGTGTTGATCATGAGTAAGGCCATGATCTTGCAAAGCACCGTCAGTATAGTTATTCTTCCCTAAAAGGTAAAAGCTAGCCAAAGAGTTACAATTTGTATTGTGCATATGACTAATTGTTAGCTATTGTATTTGTAGAACATGCTTTCTGGGGTTTAGGCTCCTGCAGTGTTGTTCATGAGCTACCCCTTGATAAACTGTATGACAATACCCGGAGGATTTGTTTCTCTACATTAGAGGTAAAAGCAAGTTGTTTAGTTAATATCAAGCGAATCATAATTGGTTTTGCATATCAAGCGAATCATAATTAGTTAATACCCGGAGGATTTGTTTCTCTACATTAGAAAAGGAAGAAGTTAGTTCAACTATGCTATGCTTGATTGTGTTTGGATTTGCCTACGCTTTAGATAAGGACGGTGCTAATTTACTTAGTGGTATTTCTTTTTTGCTGCACAGGAAAACCAGAGGTTGATTAATTAATAACAAGTTTATCGTATTTGGATTATTCTGTAGCTGATTGAGATCTTTTTATACCAAATAGCTCATACAGTATATAGTACTTCTTTTCAAATGGTTTGTGTTACGGATGCCAAACTGAACAGATTCCTTTATAGTTTAATATACTCACATTCATGCTACTTAACTTTGTTTTCAAGGTTCTTGCTTCCTTTTCAAGCTTGAAGTAATTTTTTCTATTCAAATGCAGCTATCTCACAACACAAAGTAGCACCAATGGTACTAGCTTATGTGAATGAGGCATATGTTGTTTCAGACTAGGTTGGAGGATCACCATTTTTATCCACGATGGACAAACTGCACAACTGTATAGATGCTCATATGTCTCTGGCAAGGTATTTTGGTTCTGAACCAGAATAAAGATCCTTTAGGTATAAAGTTAACGCTTAGAGAAATTGCTTCATGGTAGCAACAAGACTTTTGACAATTTATTGCAATATGCTATTTGCAGTGTTTAACCCTTCTATTTTTTATGTACAAAACTGCAGCTCTCTTCTTAAAAAAATGCTTCCATTTATAATATATTTTTTCTCTTCAAACCAAAAGGATGACATTGTTCTGTTCTATTTTTAGGTGTTTTTTGGGTTCAGCTCCGGATCATCCATTACAATGTATTATCACCACAGTATGGTATCACTGATGGCAGGAATGGCTGCAGTCATCCCTATTTTAGTCATCCATTTACTGGTTATTTCTAATATCACAAATTATTTAGTACATAAGAGGTTGTAGCTTTTTTTATATTTGTACAGTATGACCTGCTATAGCTTTCTTAATCTTTGTACAGTATGACCTGCCTATGAGCATTAGCTATGTTCATAAATTGACCTTTTTCTGTAGCCTGATACCATGCTTCATTGATCATTTTGCTATACTGAATGAATTCAGAGCTTACTTGTCTTCTTTTGAAAGCATTTGATAATGCAGAGTACCACTGAATGATTTCTATTCAAGCGTTTGTATGTCTTCTTTTGAAAGCATTTGCCAATATAGAGTACCACTGAATGATTTCTATTCAAGCGTTTCTATTCAGAGCTATATAGGGAAATTATTGTCCTCCGGCATCAGGTTGAGAACTTCTCATTGTATTCTGTAGAAGTGTAACCACATATATCTACATATTGGTTGAAAACCAATAAATTTAAGACAAGATATGGTGAGCTCAGTTATCTTCTGTGTTTTATGTGTTACCATGGTTACCAAGATACTAAGATTGATTATTACACTATCATAGTGATCTGCTACTGTTTGGTGTAGGTTGCTAAAGTTTATATATGGACCGGTTGCAGTTACGCTGTTGATAATCATCGGCAAGAGAAGTGCCAAGGAGCAGGGAAAAAGGCAAAGAACGACTAAATGGCTCCCATAAGTAAGCAACGATCAACCTTTCGAATGAAACTGCTGACACTACCTTTGCGTGAGGTTCTGCTTTCATGTGCGTGTGCTTCAGAGATCATAGGGTCTTGTGTATGTCTGACACACTCTACACAGCAAATTGATCAATACAACGTGCAGACAACTGGATCAGCAATGGCATGTGCTACTTAGAGCACTTTTCATGCTTATAATTAATCTTTGTAGGTACGGCTTTGTGTGATACAGAGAATTAATGGTTGAATGCCCTGGTTTCTCTATATCCTAGGACCCAAGGTGTGCCTCTTCCCCCGCATCCTTCGATTGTCTTATGTGTGACCTTGCAATGTTCTTGCTGCAGGTGTTTCTCTGTCTATTGGTTGCATCTTCATCAATGGTGCTTGAGAGGAGGGATGTGGAGGTGCATCAACAGCCACCTTGGTTCTGGGCTTGTGGCATGAAGCTCGACTGATTTCTCATCCGCCTCAACTTCCAGGTCATTGCCCTCGCTTTGGCCCTTGTTTGATTGGTCCGCGGTTCCTAGAAAATGTTTCAGGAATGTTTGCTTTAGTGATGTTTGTGTATGCAACTAATAAGTTGCCGAAGTTGGACATCCGTGATATCATAGTTTGAAAAAATATTCTGTTGATCAATCAGCTCTGGTGTTTTTTATGCAGGATTTTGAGGTTGAAGCATTGAGGTTAATGGTGGATTATGTGATATATGGTAATCAGCTATGTGATGTAAGGTGTCAGGAAGTAGGTCTACAATATAAGATATTTATTTCAGTTTTTATGGAGAATCATATCTAGGTTGATTTTGCTCATATTACCCTGCAATTGCTACGTTGAGTTTAGAAATACAAGCTGGGATTGGCTGAGTTTTTATGCTCTGTACAAGCTGCTCGTATTACCATGTTCTATTTTATTTTATTTTGCATTGGAGAATTCTTATCAGCTATCTTAATATTTTTTGTGCAATGGAGTACTATGGGGATTTGTTTTTTGCTTTCATGTTATTTAATATTGATGGTAAACTTTAAAATAGTTTGCCTCCTTCAGTGATATGGTATGTTTATTTGATGAGTTTTCGATTGGAATTTCTCAGGAATCATTTGAAGGTCTTCTCATCATTTTGCCTCGACTGGATGTTGTATTACCAAACTGGTTGGGCTGGAGGAGCACATGAGTGGAAGGCCGCCGGGAGGAGCGGAAGACCGCTCAGATTCGCAGTTTCGAGCTATGTTGAGTCGAGGTGAGATGCTGCTATCCCCGACCCTTTTCTTGCTCTTCTGGCCATTGAGCTAGCGTTGGTGATGTGCTCCTTTTTTGCTCATGTGACCCAGGAAATAAGAGTATGTTGGCGTCTTGCTGGATAAGAGGCAGGAGCCTTGCATTTCCTTCATAACACATCATTGATTGCAGGACAATGACACCCTTTTCTGGTTCCAATGTTCTTGCTACATCCATTTCATTATTTTGAAATTTAGGTGATTTCTTTCAGTTGGATCTCAAGGGCCCAACCAATAAAATTCTAAAATATGATCAATAAATATTATTAATCCCATGAAGGTGCCAATGCATTAGAACGCAATACTTTGCCTGCTTTACCCAAATGAGTTCATAATGGTAGTTCTTTTAGTACAATTGAACATGTCAACTGTGATGCCAGGTGCTCACCCTTTGATGAATGATCTCATCTGACATACTAATTATTTGATGTTCAGTAGGTGGATTAGCTAATGGGCAGTGCTTCTTGTTTTAATGGCTGGTACAGCATTGCCTATGGAACACTACAAGGACACAACGAGGCTTCAGAATAATATCCGAACTCAACTTGAGCGTCTTTCCCCTTTGGTAAAGCTCCTTCTAGCCTGCGATATGAAGTATATTTCCCATGCATCTCGCTGTTCTTGGATTCATCCTGAATGATGATACTTAATAGCATGTGTTTAATTTTCTACTTGGTGCTTAAGCTTCTCCTGTTAAGCCTGAGGATGCGTGACATTTTTTATTAACATTACGAAAGTAGTTTGTGTTATAACATAATAAGAGACTGAATTTGTCCACTGCTATATGGTGCTTCGCAACCTGAAGGTTTCCAGTAATGCTTTTTTACTTCAGTGTACATACTTGGTCCAGTTCATCACATCTAATACACTCTAATTCTAACGAAAGAACATTTGATTACTTATGTCCTCCCGTGTCAATGATCAACTTATTGATCATTTTATCATTTATATACCGATGGCACAATTCATTGTTATTTTGAATGCTTCATTAGAGAGGTTCCTGCTGCATGTTAGAGAGATGGTCTTGGAGAATATACTTAGACAAGAACAACTATGAGAGGCCAACACTTGATCGTTCCAGCTTCAAGCTCTATCCGGTGATGCATTTTTATTTGTATCTATGTGGTATGTAGTACCACCAAGTACAACCTTATGCATCTTTTGAGTTGCTTTTATCAGATACATATGGTATCATTTTCTGTATGTAGAGTTGGTGCCTTCTTTCTAAAAAAGTCTTGAGCTACTTTTCTTTAGAATTGAGTTATCACTGTTTTTGTGTAATTACGTTTGAGAAATATAATGTTTTTTTGTATTTTTGATGAAATTGTCCGATCTTAGTGTGCTTCTTTTCTCATATTACGACATAAAAAGAAGCAACTAAGGTTTGCTTATAATGGTGTGATGGTTTAGAACTGTTATTCCTGATTTTTACCCTGTTATGTAAAATGTAAAAGGGTGCATATTCATCAAGAATGTGCGCGCTAAATTTGTTAAAATTCAACGGGATCGTGTGCCAAGGCGCACCCCTATATCTAGTTTATATAACCGTCCCTAGTATGTTGCGTTCGCTGAAACATGAAGTTGGTGGGTTCACGAAATATGGGCGCCACCGCGCCAGAGTCCCGAGTTAGCGCGTGGAGAGAAATATTCGCAACTTCCTGGACTGTGCCGAATCTCTTTGGGCGTCTCAGATCCGAAGAGTACCCTGAAGAAAATTTCCCAATCTCTTTGTTGGTGCCGCACACACACCCGCACCGCGCCGCCGCCGCACTCAACCTCGTGCACCGCGCTGCCGTACCTCTGCTCACCACGCTTCTCCCCGCCACCTTACCCTCTCATCTCTTCTTCCCAGACCGAAGGTTCATTTCTCTCGTCGGCATCCGCGGCGTGATGCTCTGCTTTTTGCGTTCACATCGAGTCCGCGGGATGTCGAGCGGGACATGGACGGAGACGACAAAGGACGAAGAATCGCTTCAGCAGCAGGCCCCCATCGCAGTCATGGCCCTCTGCGCGGCCGACCTCGGGGATTTCGTCAAGGTATGTAAGCTCCAACCTTCCCTTTCCCCCAATCCTATGTTCAATCAATTGATCTGGTGGAGATTGGCAAAATCGATGGCTGGACGGGTGCGCGTAGTGTAGTAGTGCTCTCAGATTTGCCTCCAGCTTGAGGTTGTAATCACTAGATCCTGTAAATCTCATCTCCAACCCCTACTGTTCTCTCTCTATTTTTCTTCTCCCTTCTCTGACGCGAACAGGAGTGGGGACTGCAACGACCCCGTCTCTGGTGTGCTACTCTCCCAATGTTGGGTAATGCCCCGCTCCTCCTACTATTGCTCATCTCCCACTCATCCTCTTAATTTTTATTCTTTTTGATTCATTATTTTCTAAGGTTCTTGGTTTTGTAGGTCATGATTCAGATCCTATTAATTGAAGCGCAGAGTGAGCAGTGTCCAGCCTCACTTACTGGTCATGGATTTATTAGGTATAGCCAGCGTTCATGTATATGAGATTGACTGATCAATAGCTAAACTAACTAGCAGAGTTCTTGATGGATTACCCGCTGCTCTTCATCGTGTATATGCGGTAAGCTGGCATGCGTGCAACCATGCATCGGGTGTATATCATGATATTCTCCCCTTTATATCTCACAAGCTTTCTCAAGATCTTTTTCACGGATCCTCATAAGCAGCAATGGCTGAATATTGCGCCATCCCTGCCATCAAGTTCGGGCAAGTAACCGTCTGAGCAATGAGTAGCATCTTTGCTCTCCAGCAAAACTTGAGTATGCTACATTCTCTCATCTTTCAACCACCGGCAAGATGTGTCAGATTTGTAGAAGTATTCAGTGTAAGATTATAATAGGAAGGTTGGCTGATTGAGGTAAGTCAAGAGACTATGCAGATGTTGCCCATATGGGAGGTCCATTAATTAGTATTTTTCTCCTAGAATAATACACACGGTTACATGAACCTTTATATTTTCCATGTCCATACTTATTGTTTAGATTTGTTCTTTCTCAGATAGCTACATGTATCTGATATTATACTGATTTATTCTTCCTGTGAATGATCAGGTTTCTCGAGATAATTAGTTGTCGATTTAAAGCTTCTAATAAGATGGAGCATACGCATGGGCTATGGTATATTTGAGTTTACTTTTCCCTGAAGTTTTAGCTTTGTTTCGGCATGTATCAGTCTTCCTGTGCTAGACTTGGCGCTAAATGATCATTTAGAACGAAGGTTCACAACTATTCTAGATTTAAGAAATTAGCATGAATACACATGCTGCTTAAGGTGAAAATCTAAATCCTGTATAGCCTGTGTTTTTTTTGTAGACTTTCTCCTATCTAATGTATCTCACATGCAGTTCTCTTGTGTGATGTGGGAACAAAAAAACATGCTGCTTAAGGTGGAAATCTAAATTGAGATGGCATGGCTGAATAAGGTTATTTATTCATATTACATGATGTCTTATCAAGGATTATTACATAATAATATCTTCCCAAATTTAGTCACTAAAGTATTCTCTATTTGTCTAACCGGTAAAAAAAATGCTAGGGCGTGCGGAGGCATAGGTTAATGACTAGTTCAAAGAATTGATATTGTGGTAGCAGAAGATAATAAGACTTTTTGATGATCTACATGATAAATATGTGTAAGAGGAAGTTCTTAGGCCTTTGTGCTTATTTCATCGATATCTGCAATGATGTTCTCGTCAGACATCGAAATACAACGCAAGGGGTGGTGATGCTCATGAATCTGAGCTTACTGATGCATGTGAGTCTGAACCTACACACGAGGTTGATTCAGTAAGTGTAAGGTACGTCCTTGGATAAGGAGTCGCAATAGACCTTTCCCTTTTTTGAATTGTCAATAGACCTTTCCCTGAGATGTGATACTTGTTGGTTTTCCTGTAAAGAACGTATGGGAAAAACAAGAACTTCACCTCAGGTTCAAATAGATAATAATGATGTTTATTTATGTAACAATTTCAGTGTACAATCTATTATAGTCACTTTAAGCATATAAACTATGGAAATTGCTTCCTTTTCTTAGGATTATCTTTAGCTGAACAAATGTGTAGATAATGACACTTATCTACATTGAAATCTCTGATTTGAAATCATAGCCAGTTAGCTTATGAAATTGACTGTTAACTGAACTTGCAAAGTAGCTGATTGTACTGTACTAGCACATATGGTTCAGGTCTAACCATAGCGGTGCTAGCAATGCAAATTCGCTGTACAAACTATTTACAGAACCGAAATCTGAATTCAGACTTAAGCACATTCGGGGACATTAAATAAAATTAGAATGATACAAAGAACTCCAAATTAAGGTGGCACCTAGCAACGCACGGATTCTGTGGTAGTAAACATAGAACTGGTGTGTTCTCAACTATGTTCCACCTATATACATATATATGTAGGCGATGTTTAGAGTTATCAAACTCTATCCTAGATATTTAGAGCTATATGTTCTTGGCTATTATCTACATATAATTGTGGTTTATTAAATTTCCTTTTTAGCAGAATGACTTGTAGAGAATGGATACGTGTTATTAGCATTCTTTTAAAAAGGTATTGTACAATATATTCTTCTGCATTTAATTAGTTACGTGCATTTTAATGGATTCATTTTAAGTTGAGAAATAGTAGAATACAAATTCAGACTAACTTAGAATCAACAGTAGTGACTCCTGATATTTCTTGTTCTTAGCGATTTCTTTTATTTCCTGTTCTCAATGGAGTATGTAGTGATATCTTAGAACCCAATTGATCAAGCATGCAGCCATGCAGGATCACCGAATGAGGTATGGGTCATTACTACTTATTCATGATCTGCAAATCAGTATGCTTGTTGGTGTCAATTGCCAATACTCCCTAAGTATTAATTTTGGTACACGGTTGTGCTTTGCTAATCTTTTTGTATGTACCAAATGAGCATATGTGTTTTCTCTTATAGTACTAAGACTTCCTGGTTATCATACACGGCAGCAGCAAAATGTTCTATTATTGAATAAGTGAAAGTGTTCTATTTTACGCCCTTGTTCAGATGAATGTTGAAAAGCTCAAGTTGGGCGGACATCCGCGTGCTATGATGTGAACTGTTATGCTGCTATACTGCTGGCTGCCACTAAACACCTGCTGGTCTTGCTACTTTGCTAGCTATGCTCGAGGACTAAGAAGTGGACGGCTGGACATATGGATGCACCTGGCACCATTGTGGGATTCTTTTGAATTGTGTTGTGTTATGAATTATGGATGCCATGTTGTAATTTGGATCATGCAATTTGCAAATTCGTATGTCATTGTGTTATCTGGGCAAATATTATGTCATACTGAATTATGTGAATGTATCCATCTTATTGTGCTATTTGGAATATAAGTGGAAAATACTTTTTTATTACCGGTATGCACGTCAGTGACGGTAGAATAGTGGGGGCGTCATTAGAAAATTGTAAGCTGTTGGGCCTCTAATTAATACTAGTGACGTGCATATCTATTTCGCCTGCCACGGGTAATCAGTTACTAGTGACGGGCACTGCCCGTCACTAGTAACTGATTACCAGTGACAGGCAGCTTGCCCGTCACTGATGAACAAAAAGAGCCTGTCACTAGTAAGGGTTTTTGCAGTAGTGTTCACCAAGATCTTTCATATCAAAGTTTGAGGACAAAAATTTCTTTGTTTCTCGCAGAAGACTAACATCACTGCTAGCAAGCAGGATATCATCCACATACAAGATTAAGAAAATATATTTCCCAATTTTAAACTTCGCATAAACGCAGTTGTCTTCGATATTTTCTTTAAATCCAAATCTTTTAATAGTATCATTAAACTTTAGATACCACTGTCTAGAGACTTGCTTTAATCCATAGATGGATTTCTTTAGACGGCATCCTATGTGTTCCTTCCCCTCTATGAAAAAACCCTTGGGTTGTTTCATGTAAACTTTTTCTTCTAAATCTCCATTTAGAAATGCCGTCTTTACATCTATTTGATGCAACTCTAAATCAAAATATGCAACTAGTGCCATTATGATTCTAAAGGAATCCTTTCATGAGACTGGAGAAAATGTCTCATTGTAATCTACCCCTTCTCTTTGTGTAAATCCTTTTGCCACTAGACGCGCTTTATACTTTTCTCTATTCCCGTTAGAGTCATACTTTGTTTTGTAGACCCATTTGCAGCCTACTATTTTGGCTTCTTTGGGAATTTCCTCTAAGTCCCAAACATTGTTGGAACTCATCGACCTCATCTCATCTTCCATGGCCTCTAGCCATTTCGATGAGTTGGGGCCTCTCATAGCTTCTTCATATGAAGTGGGATCACCTTCCATATGAACTGTTTCTGTATTATAAACTTTATAATCAGTAGAAATAGCTGATTTCTTAACTCTTTTGGACCTTCTAAGGGCCTCATTCTCTGGCTCATTATGCACCTCAACTTCTGGTACATCTATTAAAGGTGGCTACTGCAGCTTCCTTTCATGCTCAACAAAGGGTTTAGTCGGCTCCTGACGGACAAGTTTCAAATCTTCACACCTTATTGTCATGGGTGGAGTTACAACGGGTGCTTGCACCGCAACCTCAGGGATTGTTGGTGCAGGCACAACAGGTAGCGAGAAAAATGGCTCCTGAATCATCGTATTAGGTGCATGCACCCTCTTCTCCTCAAGATCAATTTTCCGAGCTACCATGCTCCCCCTCATCAGTTCGTGCTCCAAGAAGACTGCATGTCTCATTTCTACAAACTTTGTGTATTTATCTGGATAGTAGAAACGATAACCTTTTGATCTGTAAGGATAGCCAATGAAGTGGCAAGTTACTATTTTGGGGTCTAACCTTACAATATTTGGATTAAATACTTTTGCCTCAGCTGGGCTCCCCCAGACCCTTAAGTGGCGCAGGGAGGGAACTCTCTTTGTCCACAACTCGTACGGTGTTTTGGGCACCGACTTGCTTGGTACTCTGTTGAGAATGTGAATGGCGGTTTTAAGTGCCTCCATCCATAATCCCAATGGCAGGGTGGAATAGCTCATCATACTGCGCACCATATCCATAAGAGTACGGTTGCGCCTTTCAGCTATTCCATTTTGTTGAGGTTCGCCCGGCATAGAATACTAGGCGACTATTCCATTTTCCTATAAGAACCTTGCAAAAGGTCCAGGTACTTGACCATATGGAGTGTGCCGACCATAGTACTCCCCTCCACGGTCAGACCGGACTATTTGAATTCTTTTATCATGCTGATTTTCAACTTCTGCTTTGAATATTTTAAATTTATCCAATGCTTCAGACCTTTCTTTAATTGGATAAATATAACCATATCAAGAGTAATCATCTGTGAATGTTATGAATGAGTCATAGCCATCCACACTTTTCACAGAAAACGGTCCACAAATATCAGTGTGGATGATTTCTAGTGTCGATGTGCTTCGGTTTGCATCCTTTTTAATTTGCTTTACATACTTTCCTTTTATGCAATCTATGCATTGTTCTATATCGGAGAACTCTAACGGAGGAAGAATATCATTTTTAACGAGGTTTTCGATTCTTCCCCTCGAAATATGGCCTAATCGACAGTGCCATAACTTTGATGAGTCATGAGTTCTTTTCCTTTTCTTTTGTTCTTTATTTGACAAGGAAGTTTGTTCATTCACATTACACACAGAATGTACTTTTTTACGTAAGGATAACAAATAAAGCTCATTGTGAAGTAAAGGAACACCCACACAAGCATCTTTAAACCATATGGCACACTTGCCGTGTGCAAAATAACACTCATAACTATCTTTATCCAAACGCGATACACTTATTAAGTTTCTGTGAAGCGAAGGAACAAATAAAACATCTCTAAGAAGAATTGAAAAACCATCAGCTAACTCCAAGGAGATGTCGCCAACAGCTTCAACGTCTGCTTGAACTCCATTCGCGACTTCAATGCATCTTTCGCTTCTTTTCATAGTCCTTGTCGAATGGTATCCCTTTCCTTGCCATTATGGACTTGAGCCATTCTGGACAGTCTTTCTTGAAGTGCCCAGTCTTCTTGCAGTGGAGACACGGGTCTTTATCCACTGGGAGAGTGGGCTGATGATACTGTTGGGGACCTTTGCTATATGGCTTGGAGGGAGAACCTTGATTGCTGTTTTGATAGTTCTGGTAGTTCCTTTTCCTGTTGTCCTTGACATAGTTGATGGAACCACCATTTGAGGCTTTAAGCCTATCTTCCTCTTGCACACACATGGCAATCATTTTGTCTAAGTCCCATTTATCAGGGGACATGTTGTAGTTGATAACAAAGTTATCAAACTCTTTAGGCAATGAAGCCATGACAAGGTGAACAAGCAGAGCAGGCTTTAGTTCCAGATCAGCATCCATGGGCTTCAGTGTAGAAGCCATGTTGCTCATCCTCAAGATGTGCTTCCTAATGCCATGTGCACCTCCTGTGTACTTTTCTGTGACCAGCTGTTTGAGCAGCTGGGTAGCATACACCTTTGAAGAGCCAGTGAACTGGCTCTTTATCTTTTCCAAAAACTCCCCAACGGAAGTGCACTCTGCGATTGAGCCCGCAATGGCGTTCTCAATCGTATTCTTTATAAAGGCCATGCACTTTTTGTTTGCATTGACCCACTTTTGGTTCTCTAGCACATATGCCAGATCCACTGAAGCATAGTCCTTTTTCTTTTTGTCCCATGCAGCATCATCATCCTTTGCATCTCTGACTGGCCCTGTCGGCTTGACTGGCTGTGGAGTGTCCACAACCTAGTTGACTTCAGCGCAGACAAAAGCCAGATCAACTTTCTTCCTCCACTCAGTGTAGTTGTCACCCCTGAGTGTCGGAACGTCTTTGAGGCAACTCATCAGATTGTAGCCTCCTAAAATTCACAAAGATGTGAGATAACAAAACAATTGCATGCATTAATCCAACGTTGGTATAAATCAACACATACAACTGTTTGTGCAATTAAAACTACATCACCGTTGGGCAAAAATAGAGATAAGTGCACCTTTTAACATGTAATAAATAAATTATGTTCATGCTATTAACAACATTGTTTATATAATAACAGAAACATAATCACTTTTAAAATCACTTTATCACACCTTTCAAACAAAAATTAATTCTCACTTTATTGCATGTAAGCAATTTTCTTTTAACTATTTGCAGCGGAAACATGAATAAAATTCATTAACTTTAATATTTTCAGAAATATTTCTATAACTTTTGAAATCTCTAAACAAATTTTTCGTTGGAAGAATTTGAATACAGAAAACTATATGAAATTTGCTAAAAAAAACTGAACAAAAAACAACAAAACTGTTTTTGTTAAAAAATAACAGAAAAACCTATTCAGTCCGCAGCCTAACGTGGCCCACGGCCTTCTTTATGCGTTGGGCGCCCCTGTGCAGCGGACACCAGCCGCCGCTCGACCTGCGGCCCAGCCGAACATGGCCCACGGCCCGCCTGCGACAGCGCCGGTCGCTGCGTGCCATCGGATTGGATCCGACGGTTGCGCGCCGATATCGCTGGGTCAAAACGACCCCCAGTCGGCCAGAGGAACCCTAGCCTCACTGTCGAGCCCCTCCTCGCCACTCTCTGTCCACCCCGAGCGGCGGCTCTGGAGGAGGCCGCCGAGCCCGGCTGGCGCGCCGCCGGTGCATCTCCGGCGACAGCGCCACCCCACGGCGGCGTGGCGGAGCCCTTTTCCTGCCTTCCCTCTTTGTTTCTCTCAGAGGTCGAGCTCCCGCGCCCGTGGTTCTGCCCGCGACGGCGTGAACACCTCGGTCGGCGCCCCGCCGGCGACGGCGTGCTGGCCACGGCGGCGGCTCGGCCCTTTCTTCTCTGCTCTTTCTCTTCCACTGCCGCATCGTGGATACGCAGAGGAGAACCGGCGACCCTCCTTTTTCTCTCACTTAGCCGACGCAAGGTTGTCGAATAGAGGTGGATCGGGGTCGCTGTGTCTTTGCCCCCGAAGGGGAACCTTTCCCTTCAGCCGTGGCGGAGGCACGGTGCCCCCTCCACTGCCCTGTTCTTTGTCCTGTGCTTCGGCTTGCCGATACGCACTGGGATCGAGAGGAACGAGCGCGGCCGGAGACGGCGGCGCACTTTTCCGGCGAGCCCGAGGCATCGACGGTAAGTTCTCTGTTCTTTTCCTTTGATTTTCTTTTGGGGATCTTTTCTGCTGTGGGGAAAACGGGATGAACTACGAATTCTGTTCTTTCTTTTCTACCCGAGAGGATCTAGTCTAGAATGCTCTGAGACCATTGTTAAATCTAGGCTAGATCAATATCGGTAGATTGATTCTCTGTACTTGATATATCTGAGAGAGAGAGGGAGATCAGAGAGAGAGAGAAGGGAGATAACCTGCACCTTGGCTCGAGGAACTCGAGCCACTGGCCATGGCGACGGAGGGTGGTGCGAGCGTGGGTGTGTGGTGGCGGCGGAGCTTCCCGTGACTAGCGCTAACCTTAGGTCAGATTGGAATATCGGTGGGGCGAGTGGCAACACCGATGAACCTCGTATTGTGTGCCCCGGCCCCCACCTCTTTATATAGCGCTGCCACAGGGGCCCACCAATCATATTTCGGTTGGACGCTCCCGATCAGGGCGCGATATAGGGGTTAGATCGAGTCGTTGGACTCGGTCCTGTGAGATCTATCTAACAGAAGGCACTATGCCCGCCTTGGGTCGTAACTCGTAAAGCAAAGCCTCAACTTGTGCTATTGATCATCGTCAACTCAGTATACTACTGAGCCATATTATTTGACACATCACACATCAGACGACAGTTGTTACATGTTTTTATTCAACATTCTTTTGAGCAGAAACACTTCGTTGTAGGTGGTCTTAAGAGGACCAGACCACACGCCCCGTCGGTAAAGCCATCCTGGTGGCAGGCCTCAATACATGGATCGGTCTGACACATTTAAAACCATGATAGCTCACGCTCTTTACTTTGCAGGTCTTGGCTTCCGATCCTACAAAACAACCATCACAACATGGTGTATGAAAAAAGATCAGATCCTGCAATGATCCACAAAAGCAAAATAGATAGATGTGTAATGGAGTAATTAAAAGTTCATATATGAGTGGCAAGCATAATAATCTTCATATGAAATTTGCTTACCAGGAACAAAGAGAAGTGGCGTGAGCAGTAGCATGCATAGCAGGCTTGGCACCTTCAGGACGTCTTCGAGAATAAACAGTCACAAAGGCTAGCAAGCGAGCCTACAATAGATGCACATCAAAATAGTCTACGCCATATGGAGTATATAACCTCAGAAGATGAGACAAAAAATAGTCAGATATACTATGATTGTGATACCATCTCTGCAAGACATATCTGCTGTAATTATGATAGGGGATTCGGCATAAATTGCCAGCAGTAATTGTCGATTAATTTTTTGGCATACGCATTGGGTGTATTTAACAATTTACCATGACTTACTTAATTACTCACCCCGCAGAGGAAATTTTGAAACCACCGCCCTCGCGTCCACATCCCTTACAATCTATATCTATATCTATACCTAACTAGTTAAATGCCCGTGCGTTGCTACGGGCCATCTTTCACTATATTTTTTAATTAGATTGATTTTGTTATTATTATTTTTATGCCATGAGATTTCACTAATAAACGATAACGTGCCCCGCTTTGGTGCGTTCATAGATGAGCTTCGCACTGTCGACATCATACTCTATGCTTGGCAATCAGTAATTCAGTAGTTGGTTTCAACACATAGTTCAGATCAAGAATATAAGCTAGGCCTGGCTCGTCTGCTTGAATTGAACAACTAAGAATATAAACAATAGCCATTATAGAGCAAACTCGCCAAAATAATTTCTTAGACTGATGGGGGTAGAGACTGAGCCTTTAATTTGACAGTTCGCACAACATTTGCTACCTTCAACTCTTTAAGCAGGTGATGGCCAGATTCTATGCCTCTAGACATCGTCCTTTGGCTATTTTGGTGTTGCATGGACTCTAGAAACAACTTATAAACAAACATGCAACATGTACTGACTCTCTCCAATGTTCACTCTTGAAAGCACCACCCTGAAGTTACTAAAACTTGCAAGGATTGGACTCCTTGACATCACAATTAATGTTCAGGTCGAGTTCTCGAAAAACAATGTTCAAGTCGGGCAGCCCCACTGCCGACAGATTGCCAACATCATAGGCTAGTAGCCCAAGCACCGGTGGGAGGTAGGATTAGCCTAGGGCAAGTGGGTAGTAGTACTCCGACGAGATCTCCATGTTGTGGTACACCAGCCATCCTCTCCACGCATTGCTGCACCATGATGCCGACGGCAGGCCAAACTGGATGAACTCGGTGAATCCTTTTCTCTGAACACAAGGTTGCGGCTGCGCAGGCCAAGCGCATACACCGTGACGCTGTTGAAGTTTTGGGACACCATGTGTTCATATCGTTGTAGACAATGCCGGTGCGTGGCCGCTGCATGGCGGGCCGATACGTGTGCTTCTGTGGCATTGCGTCCATGGCCCCCGCTAGCAACATTGGCTGCCTCGTTGTCACTTGCCACCAGAGACAAGTACAGAACAACACCTGGGTGATACAGAACCGCCAGGAGCCTTCGTTGCATCTATCACCAGCGCCTTTTTCTCGGTCGTGTACAATGTTGCTGTGCCGATAGCTTCTGGAGTAACCATTGTCGAATACTTCTAAAATTGTTGAGATTCCGTTTAACCTCATACGACTAATATTAATCCGATGTCACTCCAGATTTCAGTTGCAAACTGATATTGAAATAATGTGTGTTCCATTGGCTCCTCCCATGAACAAAAAACAACAGTTGTAATTTGCTGGAATAAATACTTCTATCTGACCAAAATCGAGCAAAGCGTTGAGCGTGCTACATTATAAGCTGATCGAATAGAATAGATACTTGTCTTCACATGCGGCCAAGCTACATAGTTAGTGCCATGAGAAGAGCTGATTGGAATATTCAGCACTCTATTAATGCAAATCTAACATTGACTGCATCAAAGATCTGTATCCTCAGTTCCTCACTCGGTAATGGTGGTTCAGCCTAGCGACAACTTCTGTAATGTCTGAAATTATGAAATAAAATTGAGTTTTCTAAAATCCATAGAACTGTTCCAGTGAGGGGGACCCGTGGATGTGGGAGATGGTGGTGGCCCTGAACTGGTCGGCTATGGCGACCTGCCCGGCGAACTGGTTGAGCGGCAGCGCCACCAAGACGGCCGCGGTAGAGACGACGACGAGGATGAGGAAGGAGGCCCGCTCAAAGAGGATGAACTGGGCAGCACTGGCGGCGATCTGCGTCGCGGTAGCATGGTAGACGATGTGCAGCTTGGCGGCGAGCGCGGAGGGCCCCGGGATGCGGCTGTGGTCGAATCAGAGCCATGTAGCTGGCGCGCAGTATGGAGGCCACTGCGCAAATCAGCCGGCTCAAGTGCGGCGTCGAGGAGGTTGTCGAACTTGCAGCGAGAGACAACTCAACTCACCCTGGAACGTGTACCACGCCATGTAACCGACGTGAAGTATGGAGGCTACTGGGCGAATCGTCCAGCTCGAGTGCGACGTTGAGGAGGTCGTCGAACTTGCAGCGAGAGGAGATCAACATAACCTTGAAGGAAACCACCGCTTCGTCGACCCACATGACGTTGGTGATCCTCACCTTAATTAGGGACTTCTACCGTCTGACCCCGATGTACCAATTAGTGGCGGCCTGTAGGGAGACGGGGAATACAGCAGCTCGACGGCCAGACGACAAACTGCGACACTCTGGCCGGAAAGAAGGTCAAGCCCCAAAGAGAGATCAGCTAGGCTGCCGCAGGGCAACTCGGGCCACACCCTCGCACTCGTCATTGCAGTTTGCAGACAGGAACGACGACTCGTTTTCCCTAGCCACCACGGCCGGCAGCGAACGCTCGTCTTCCCTGGCCTCCACGGCTTGGAGCGCCTAGTAAACGGTGCCCACACATTTTTCTGAGAGTCTATGTTTGGGGATCGCGTGAGGGTTGAGCCGAGACTCCCGGCGGGCGGGGCGATCTGATTCGCGACGGGGAACACGACCTGTCTTCTTTCGAGAGAAAGGAGGAACGAACCAGTATTGGCTTTAAGTGTTTCGGTGGGAGGATAAAAGCGTATTTGGGTGGATTGAAAGCGTATTTGCGACGGCCACGGACCATACCTGTAGCAATATTATTAGTAAACTAGCTCAAAACCCGTGCGTTGCTACGGGTTCATATTAAATTAAATGAAGCCCCTTCCACTATATTTAGTTTACTACGACAATCAAAATAAAATAGAAATGACACAAATTTCTCCACTGATCGACCTATATTTTGTGCCATGCAATAGTGAAAATCGTAGAACCTACAATATAATCAGGCTTAGATGGGCAATACTCTAGCTCATATTATAATTTGCTGGATCGATTACGAATAATATAGTGGCACACCATGCTCGTATAGCTAATATTTTAATGTAATGCATACAAAAAATGGAGACCTGTTTTAATTAATTCATCCATAAACTCTTAACATATCAACTTATGAAGAGATATATCAAATCCAAAGCCATATCGTATCAGCAATGTGTTGCAGTCTAAGTTTGATGAAATTTTATCGCTGCGGTCGCATGTCGAATAATTCATGTTGTTCATCTGCAGTTAAGCCAATTAGAATGTTGTATTTTCATACATTCTGAAACTTGCAAACAATCACAAAAGAACATGTTAGACGATAAGCTTATGCATTGCTACGAATTTATTAAAAAAAATCATAGACACGCAACGCTATCATGAAATCCAATGTTTCTTTTTTTTTTACATGAAAACCAATGTTTCTGGTACAACGTATCATGTGCAAGTAGCGATACAAAATCTCTGTTAAACGTGCTATTCATGAGATAGCTTCTTGAAATTTGCTGGCTAGCCTACGATCGCCTGGCTTGCCAGAGAACGGACTTTTTTTTGTCAGATTCGGTTTGCTCATCGTTAGACCTCTACTATACATTGCCCAAACTCGCTGCGACTTTGCTTGGCCTAATGTATCTCTTGACCGTTCCGAGTGGGGTAGCCAGGTTGGTCGACAATCTTGGCCGGTAATATGCAGATTTAGTGATCGTGTGCGGTTTAGTACCGCCTCGACTACCTACAAAGATGCTGGGAGTGCGGGCTGACGCAAGGTACCACGCAATAGCACAAATGCACGTGCGTTGCTACGGCTAGACATATACGTGTACATTAAGAGAGCTCTAGTTTTGTTCTCCAGATATTCTAAAACTCAATTTCATTAAAATCATACATAAATTTAGATACAACAAAATGTCACTAATTCATATATTTGCTCGGAATATGCCCATGTGATGCTATAGTTTGATTTTTATTTTGACATGATGCGGTCTAGCTTAGCAGTTATTGTGATGAATAGTAGCCTGTTCCTGTACTTCGCTTGACCTGCCCGCGTTTTGCACGAACGGCCGATGTATGATCGTGCGTTGCTACACATTGACCAAAAAATTCCCAAATATATATTTTTCTTTTTGTGATAGGACTCACCACTTTAAGAATAGTCTCAATTTAATTAAAAACGTTAAGCTCATTGTTCAAGCATAGATTTAGTTTGGTCTTTCCTATTCTCTCCTCGAAGATAGTCTAATCGGCAGCTCTTGTAAGAGGAAGTCCAACTGAAGCGGCAAATTTTACTCTATATATGTGAACTTTGAGAGCTCTCTAAGAAAGTTGCCTATTTTGGTGGACTCTGAAAATCTCACTCTATATATCTCACCAATCTATACTTATCTTACTGTGCCATTTACATAAACTTAAGTTCATCATTTAATATAGCCATGTTAGGTGGTAGCGATAGAATTTGAGAAAAAATGGAGAACTCTGACTTGGAAGTATCTATTAGGTGACATCACACATCTTATTTTTCAGTACCTTTTGTCTTAGAGTACATGATTCTGAAACTGAATTAACATGTTGAATGAGCTAACTGGCTGAAACATGTACATGGACTCCGACCTTTAAAATTTAGACCACACATATTTATGAGAAAATTTATTCAATTCAGAACATAATCCATTTATCTAACCTTTTATTACTAAGTTAAGAAAGAACAAAAAACTATGTGCCACGTGAAACTCACTGGAATCAAACACATCAGATCAAGATAACTCGTAGGTTCAGTGGTTCCCATGGCAAACAATAATGCACGATGATTCAAGGCCGCGCCATCACTTCTTTAACATCTTCTAATTGCATCCCTTCACCAAATAATCTGCAGACCTAAACAAAAGCAAACAAAAGAGAATCAGATAAACACCATATCAAGGAAGATGCAGTAATAGGATTTTGTACCTCTGATTTCTCTGAAAACTTCTTGTCGCTAGTCGACTTTTCTGCTCCGTCATTGGTCACCTTGTACAGCTCCTCTCGTTATTCTCTCAAAACTTCTTTTCCTGGTCTTTGAGCTCCTCTTGTAGTCGTCCCTCGTATCAAAATTCCCAGATTCATGTCTTTGGTCCTCTTCTCTTCGGGAAAAGTGATATATAATGATGCCCTTCATATAGCAAAGCGTATGTCAACTTGAAGACCAAAGAATCAGACTCAATCCTGGGCTCCTGGCACACGGGCACACGCACGAAACTTTGATGACATCGAGTTTCCATAACACAAAGCTGCAAACCGTCGGGCGTCTAGGTGCAGACAACATCTTCAACAGGATGGTTTCGTCTGGAGTCACATGCCGTGGAGCATCGCGAGACCACACCGCTGATGGTTTACATCTTGGCGCCGATTTGACAAGCAAAAAATAGGGAAGCTGCATAATTTCAGAGGAGGGTCGCTGGGCACTGGCGCGAACGCGCTCGTCCGTCGCTGTGGCACAGGGATTTCGGGAAGCAAGGGACTAAGGGAGGGTGGTACGGGGAGGATAGAGTGACATACCAAGGTAGAGATTTGCGATCCCGGCGACGGTGGGGAAGTAGTCCGCGGCAACACCAACAGTAGTGCGTGCGGTGATCGATCCCGGCAACCGTGGGTGCCGCCCGATCTCATCGACCGATATAGACCGGGACCGCTGGACGACGGTAAGCCGGCGACCGCCGTGACGATCGTCCTCAGGGACGTGGTGGTGGTCGTGCGCCTCCGGCTAGCTGTACGCTGCAGTTCCCTGCTCCCATGGGATTTTGATCTGTCGCCGTGGAAGAGACATCAATGGGCAACACCGTCGCTCCGATTTGATCTGTCGCTGGAGGAGGGCGGCGGCGGCTTGTCTTCTGCTAGGAAGGCGGGGATCTTTGTTCTGATGGGGAGGAAAAAAATAACGAATCGGTATTGTGGTATTTTGGTGTATTATGTAATTTGGTGGGAGGGTAAAATCAGAAAATAAATATTGGACGAAAACGTATTTTAAGTTGGTTGAAAGCGTATTTTACGGACACGGACCAGTCCGATTGCAATATTATTAGTAGAGATAATAAAGATAATAAAATCAAAAGGGTTTCTTTCCAGTTTTTGGGGATTCCACCTTTTGTTGAAATTACATGGATTGCCACCGGTAAGTGAAATTATAAATCTGGCTCGATTTCCGTTCGTCCATCGATAGTCCTGGTTTTAACATTGGAAAATGCTTTAAAACAGCCGGAGGCTGGGAACGAACGCGACCTCCTCCTTCAGGGCGTGACACGCGTCTCAGCGGGGCCCACCAAGAACCTTATCCTCCCCATCGAGCTCATCCTCACCCGCACGCTCTGCGCGGTCGATGCACCTCGCGCTCCTGCTCAGTCCTACGCGGCCGCCTCCGCCGCCTCCCTGCGTCCTCAGCCGCCGCCTTCCTGCGTCCTCAGCCGCCGCCTCCCTGCGTCCTCAGCCGTCGCCCTGTCTCCCCAGCTCTTGGCGGCGCCCCGACGTCCGCAGCCTCCGGCGACGCTCCGGCATCTGCAGCCTCCGACGATGCCCCGACGTCCGCAGCCGCTGCCGCCGCCCTGCCTCCCCAGCTCTCGGCGGCGGCCCTATCTCCCCAGCTCCCGGCGGCGCCCCTGAGTCCCCAGCCGTCGCTTGCGCCCTTCGTGGCAGTTTGCTGACTGACGATCGATGCCCTGGCTGCGGTACCAGCTACCACCGTTAGGTGAAGTTGTATTTTTGGGAGTTTTTTTTTGCTACAATACTTGTTTGAATTTGTATTATAACAAGTAATATTCTGCTACATAGGATTTTGTGGATTAGAATCATAGGAATTTTATTCTGCTACGTACTTGTGGATTTGCATCATACGAAGCATTTTTATGCTATGATCATACTCAGGTGTTGCTACAATAGCATAATTTTTTAACTTATCATGTAAGGTCTCCGGCGAGGTCTCCGGATGTGATTAGATTTTGCTACCATAGCATAACTTTTTCTGCTACAATCGCCTATTTTTTTTGCTATGAGATCTCCGGCGAGGTTTCCGGCGAGTCTAGTCTGTGCTCTGGTCGAATCGTTTTTGCTACGATGAAGCAAAAACGAGGTTTTTTTTGTTTCATAGAAGCATTTGAGGGATTTAGGTGAAAACTATTTTTGCTACAATAATACAAATATTTTGCTTCAAGGGAGACATTTTTGCTCCATTGCAGCAAGCTGCGGGATTGGATGTCCAAATAGGACACGTGTCAGCACCTGAACCAGGAGGCTGGAAAGTTTTCAGCCCCGGGGGATTGTCAGCACTCGCCTTTAACATTTACTTAGTTCGTCCGTCCGTCCTCTCGTGTCTCCCTTATATTACACATATGGGCCGGCCCAATACAATCGGTTCTGTCTCCATGTTAATGCTCTATAAGTAAACGCTGGTCAACCCAAATATATACAAGCCTCCACCTTAATGCTGCTTAGGGTTTCAGCACTAGGACACTAACCTACCACTACCAGACCTCAATCGCCGCCACCGTGAGAAACCCTCCGATCCGTCCGGCAACGGGGGCCATGGTCTTGGCGTGGTCGTGGTGTCCTCGCCACATCCGCCAGGGCCGCACCGGCTGTGAGATATGCCCCAGGAGACTGGCCGCGTAGGTGGACTCTCGATCTATGGAGTTGGATTTGGTTCCGTTTGTCGCACCTGGTGTTGTTCCCATGGATGCCGCTCATGGTTTATGGTGCACCATGCAGGGTTCAGCTGCAAGCCTGCAAGGGCAGAGGTAAAGTGCTCTTCATTGATTGAATATATGGTCGACCTCCTAGGCCAGGAGCCTCAACGAGGCCACGGATCTGCGCAGCTGGAGCACGGCGAGACTGAACGCCGACATGGTGTTGAAGGCGCTGCTCAACGCGCGCCACAGGCACCGGAACACTGAGCTCGTCGTTGAGCATGAGGCCGAGATGGTGTGGAGCCTGGACTCGACGGACGCCCTGCCGTACGTCATGCTGTCGAGCCTGCATTCTTGCGCGCGAGGAGGTCTGCCAAGGTAGGTGAGGGAGATCATACTGTGGCTGTGGGACACCAACAGCTGCTTCAATCACATGAGTGATGGTACCTGGTCGTGCAGCTACTACCGATAGACTTCAGTGCAGCTGGTATGCACGAGCCTTGGCTTTATTTTTTATATATATATGCTTTGAAGAGTGTTTTCTAGAGACTACAGGTTCCAAATAAGCATTAGCCAGTTGTGCATGAAATTTGTTCTGGGATAATTCCCAGTCGTAAGAAACGATGTCATGCACGTTATTAGCTTTTAAAAGTAGCGTATGACCATCATAAAATTCTGGTCTTGAAATCACATATCGTGTATAAAGATGTGCTCCCATAATAGTTGTGTTATGTACTGGTGAGACTAATAGTGGTTGGTGTATTATTTTCAATTTGTACTCATATTTGATGTGAATATTGGTAGATCGGGCGCACTAGGTTTAGAACTGAGCGGGGCGCCGTTTCAGCGAAGAAGTGCGCAGCCCTTGGTGTTGTTTAGATGCTAATTAGCTCCGGGCGATGATGTTGCCATGGGCATGTAACTGTTTCTTGCTTCCAAAGGATCACCGTATCGTTCGCTACAATATTGTTGAAGACAAATCCAAACAATGACGACTTTCTTAAGTTCGTGATCGGTCATGTTCTTCAAAACTACGTATATACTACTATTTTTCCGGTATAAAAAATATTAAATCCGTTGCAACGCACGGGCACTTTTGCTATCTCTACTAATAATATTGCTAGAGGTATGGTCCGTGGCTCGCAAATACGCTTTCAATCCACCAAAAATATGCTTTCCTCTCCCCCTCTAAACCAAAACTCTGCACCGATTCTGCCTATCCATTATACGTCTTGGTTGCCATAAGCCGGGGTCTGATATGTATTTGAACCAAAATCCATCAGGAAATCCATCTAGGCCCGTCAATTGCTTCAATAAAAGCCACATCTAGGCACGCCTCTGATCTGTCATTCCCTACTCGCAACTCCGGCTTAGCCACAGGCCTTTACTCTGACCTCCCGCCTAACGGGTCCTGCCTCTCTGCCTCTACATGCCTCCTGGGCAGCTGCCCCGGCGTCCGGAGCAGTGCGAGACCGGCAATGGCCGCCGGTGCGATCGCGAAAGCGTCTGGGTTCAGTTTGTACCCATGGATGCGTGCCAGATCGACCTTCACTTGAGGCTTTGTACCGATTAATGAAGCGGAGGAGGATATATGGGGGAGATACGGATGTTCCAATGGCGATGCAACAATTCTCTGAAGAAGAAAGACTGATGCGCTTCAGGCTCTACTGTTCTAGGTCGTCAATTTTTCTCTCGGCCTACTCCACCACGTCTACAATCCATTAACACCTCAATCCCCATCTCTCCAAAATTTGTGATACGGCTCCACATTAACCTGCTGCCTCACCGTGTCTTGCTATTCTGTACTTGGTAGGGGCTAAGGCGGGTGACATGGCCACGAGAAGTGCAGCGGGATGGATTGATTTTTCCGGCAGAGTTCTTCTTCGGACGTTCAGTTGGTTCATGTATATCTCAGGCTGAAGCCGGCTGTTAGCTAGCTCGTGTCTTGTTCAGGTTTCTGCTGTTTTCTCTTTGGCTATGTTTTCACAGGTGCAATATTTGGCTATGAAGCAATATTTGTTTGTTCACTGTCTCTGCTTTTCATGTCATGTCCCGGTGATTTTTCTATTATGAAGTATTGACGTGGTGTTCTATAAAATCCAAGGCAGAATTAAGATTTGAGAGAATTTGTTGTGTATGGCAGTAGAGAAATTGTTAACAAAATAAAAATATTTTACAGTATATTGGTATCTTTACATGAGATGCCGCGTGTTATTTTATGTTTGCCAAATGATTCCATAGACTTATAGATGCCTATTTAGGTGGAATTAGCTTTGAGTCATGTCTAAAATTTATTTCTTCCTTCATGGTTGTGGTGTTGTCTGCACATCGCATACAAAAACTACAATTTATTTATCCAGAAGCAAATAGAGCTCATGATTATATTATTTTGATGGTAACACATCTGTTCAAGTTCAACTTAGTTTGTGCGTCTTCCTCATAATAAACAAGACTTAAGCTTAAGATGCTCCGGAACCGAAAGGAGGGAATATCCACAATACCTGGATTTAGTCAGATCCAATTCGAAGGATTTTGTAGGTTCATTAATAATTCCTTAGCGGAAGAACTTGATAAGTTTCCAGCAATTAAAGATCTAAATCACGAAATTGAATTTCAATTATTATATATATTTACCGTTGCAACGCACGGGCATTTTGCTAGTCTCAACAAATGCAAAAAAAAAAAAAAGTGATCGCACCCCCACGATAACCTCTCCCTAAACGTGTCGCCCTAGGAGGCATCCTCGACACCTTCCTGAATGGTGCCCTCGCTGCTCGGACGAAACTCTCGCTGGTCGTCAGCACATTCAACTTAGGTCATCTACAATGCTAGGTGCTTAGGGAAGATGTTTAGGTAAATAAATCAGTTTTTAGTTAAGCACTAGTACCTATATAGACTAGACAGATGTCTAACTAAACATCTCCCCTATTCAAATAAGCACCAATGCTTAATAAAATGTTAGTTTATTTTTATAAGCACCCTCTCTAAGCACTCCCAATAGCCTTAGTGGACGGCGTCCTCACCATCCGGCAGCACGTTCTCCACAATGGACGACACCCTTGCCACCCGACAACACCGTTGCCTTCCTGAACAGCGTCATCCTGCATCCCATCGTCGGGTGGGCGGCCGATCCTGCATCACCTCCTCACTGCCGTCACACCCGTCGCCTCTCTACACATCCTTCACATAATGTAAAAATTGATTATAGATTCCTCACCTGCATAACTCTTAGCTTGGTAGCCAATGGTACCCATGCATTACCCCCCCCCCCCCCCCCCCCGCTGCCTAGTCTCATCTTTTCTCCCACAGATCCCATGAATAAATGAAGGAATAAAGTTGCCTGAATATGTAAAGCATTTTAAAAATACAATTATATGAAGGTAAAATAAATGTAACAACCCCAATGATCGAATTCACCTTTTCCCACAATAGTTAAGAAAATCTTTTAGTACATCCTCCGGTTTTATTTACAAGGCACGCACGTAGTTTAATATAAACTTTGACCACTAATTTTTGCTGATAACAAATGAGATATATATCGCAAAAATTATATCATTAGTTTCATATTTTTAAAAGGTTTCCAATTATATGCATTTTTATGGCGCTCCCACCCACACCTAGGCGATCTGGCGGCTCCCATGGCGACCTACATCTCTGATGCCCGACCAACTGGATCTGGCGACGGATCCATGGCGTCCTACGATCCATACGGGGATCCTAACTCCATCGCTCATCGGTTGGATTTCACTTCGGGTCATGCGTTTTGGAACAAGGTTCGTGATACCTTTGCCACCTTTGTCAACCCCATCTCTGCCACGAGTGGTTTCTCTCTGGTGGTCTCGTTTTGACGTGCTTCATTCAATATCTCCACCCTCCATGTCAGTCTTGCGCTATCTTCTTGTCTGGGGCTGCTTATGATGAATTACGTGTCTCACCTCTACGAGGAAGAACCTTTTTGTTTGATGTCTGTTCCAAGGCCGTGGGATTCCTAGTCACTAAGATGCGATCATAAAATTCCAAAGAAGTCATTTGCTATTTTGATCTATGGGGAAACGCGGGGGTCCCAATTGGATGCGTGAAGAAAAATTATGGTACATGGAACAAGATCAAGAATGGACCACCATTAGTTCCAAAAATCATAGATCTACCATGCGTGTTACCACTAAAACCTATCGTCCCACCATTCAGATCTATAGACCCTGTTCTGAAATTTTAGCACAGCCTAATCCTCTTACGGGTGCTAATACCGCGGAAGAAACATTTTGAATGACTTAGAGGAAAGTCCCTCATGCAGCCTATCCACCCAACGGGCCGCTGCTTCTGATGGGCCGACTGATCCAAATCCTGCCCATAATCAGAGGAACACGAATCGGCGCGAGATCCTCTGTTTTCGCTGCCTCGGCATGTGTCATATCTCCAGAGTCTGTACAGGACAAATCAGATGTCATTATTGCGACAATTACGACCACATTGCTCGTAATTGTCTCTCCAGACAGTTTAAAGGCAAGTTCTTATGGCGCAAGAATATTAGCCAACCGAATAATTCTCTAGATTCTTCCAGTGACGAGGGTTATTTCAGCAAATATTCTAGATAAAGAACTTAGGATCGGGGAAAGAGGGTGTCGGATGAACACAAACGTAAAGGTTCAAACAAACAAGGCGAAACTTGATGTGTGTTGAGAGTAAGCTAGTAAATAATTGGCTCAATCTCAATCTATCCCAGGCCGGCCTCTCCTGGCTCCTATATATAGGTGGCCAGGTCTCAAGGATCCAACCGGTTCGATACAAATTACAGTGTTGTTTATGACATGATCTTATATTTTGAGTATGACTATGCTTGGGCCTAGTTTCCATGGGATATTACCCGAACAGGCCCCAGGGTATTAAAATAACGGGCCTTAGCAGCTATACCCTTGTCAGTAGCCCCCGAGATTCTACTAGAATTGTAGATTATGGTTGAATCTCAAATCTTCATATCTTTGACTTGTGTTCTTCGACTTGACCAAACTTTGTCTTCTTTTTCTCTCGATTTTATTGAATATTTCATATTCTTAAATTTTTATGGGGATTTTGGTTAACAAGCCTGGTGCTTTTGACAGATCAGGAAACTAGTTAATTGACTGGGCAAAAACTTGCTATCTACTTCAAACTCAAGTCCCGGGACTCAAATTCGGTACCTGGCGTAACCCGGTCTTTTGCTGCATTTAGGAATTACAAAGGCGTGGATTCTAGTATTTCTTAGAGTACCCAGTGCATCCACCAGGATTTTTTCGTATCATGGATACGGAAATTTACTAGCAGAGCACATTCATGTGTGTATACTAGGCCATGCCGGACGGATCCTGAGGTCTTGCCTTCATGATCTTTGCGACCATGGCATTCAAGCATTTTTATCACGACGATGCGGCTTGAGAATCAAAATTTTATTGTGAGCCTTGTTTGGTTGTTTCAATGCTTGAAATCTTCGAGTTGTCTTCTTCAAATAGTCGCAAATCCTCCCCGATGGGTGTGAATTGTCGAATTTTTCATCCTCTGTTAATCATTGATGATGAATTCGATAGTGTACTCTATTATGAAGCCGATATTTACATCTTCATCGGGTGCGCGACCAGCGCTCCCGATGGGAGTAGCCCCCGAGGCTACAATTGAATTTTTATTCGAGTACAGGCTCAAAGTTATTCTTCTTCTTCTTCTTCTTCTATTTTTTGACATGACCTGCATAAAACAGTTCTTAGCTCATTTCTTTCAAAAATTTATGTTTCATCGGGTGCGCGACCAGCGCTCCCGATGGGAGTTGCCCCCGAGGCTATGGTTGGGTACTTGTAGCCGATCATAGGCTAAAAAATTCTTCTTTCATCTCTTCAATTTGGCTTGTATGGATAGATTTTTGTATACCAAAAGTATGATGTCATTGACATGATGACTCGCTGCAATGATTTGACCAAAGGCTGACCGTTGCACATGGGTAGCGCAGTTTTTTCCTAAAATTTCTGCCCGTTAGTGGGCTTGCCGCTTCCGATTTTCACGCCACATCGCAACCCACGTTCCTTCCAGCAAAGCTATTTAGGGGAAACCCTTTTTACTTTTACTGTTTACCAGTACTCTGCTCCTCCACCGCCACCGCTTCTTCTTTTTCTTCCTTGCACTCGTTCTCTCATACAACTCCTAGCACTGTGCCATTGCATGCCCATCAAGCGCGTCGCTCATCAAGAATGGCAAAGAAACAAGCTGTGGGCTGGACCGCTTCCTCTTTCATGGAGGTGGATCTGAAGAAAATGAAGAAGGAAGGGTTTCTGGCGGAATCCGCCAAGGTCATCTTCCCCAGCACCAAGGTCATCCCTACACCGCAGCTGGGATTCCGGGTGATGATTCTGGCCTTCCTCCTTCGTGGTTTCTCTCTCCCTGCCCATGAATTTCTTCGTGGGCTTCTGTTTGTTTACGGCGTGCAGCTGCATCAGCTTACGCCAAATTCCCTCTTGCACATTGCCTGCTTCATCACTTTGTGTGAGGCATTTTTGGGCATCAATCCCCACTGGGGTCTATGGAAACATCTCTTTCGCCTGTGTCCCAATGCGACCAAGGATGAAATTCATGATCTCGGTGGCGCCATTGTGTCTATGCGATCTGAATCGCAATACCTTGATTTTGAGATGGCTGAATCAGTTCAAGGTTGGAGACAGAAGTGGTTCTATATTAAGGACCAAAAATCTTCAGAAGCCAACAAATATGGACTTTCTCCCTTTGACGCTGACAAAGGCCCGACGAAGCTTACTTCCTGGGACGCTCTGCCATCAGATGCTGAATCTGAGGAAATCAAACCATTGTTGGCTCATATACATGATCTGAAGAATGTGGCGAAAAAGGAACTGAAAGGGACACAACTCATAGTTTTCTTTCTTCAACGGCGAATTCAGCCACTACAAGCCAGAGTTTCCAAGCTGTGGACATATTCTGGTTTATCAGAACCCTCTTGAGTGTCCAAAAAGGATCCAAAGGTGAAGGATCTCGAGAAAAGGGTGAGATCACTGACCACCCTGACTGTGAAGAAAGTAGTTCCTGCCTACCTAGCCGGTCCCTTCGATTCCACTCATCCCTTGCCAAAGGTACTAGATTTACAACCCGAAGAAACTCGATGCTGATCTTCTGCTTTCATTTAATTTTGCTTATCTGTCATTGATACCTTGTGTTTGCCTTGTCACAGGGTCATCTTACCCTGGCTTCACGTCCCTCCCTTCCCGAAGAAGGGCCCTGATACGTCTCCAATGTATCTATAATTTTTGATGCTCCATGCTTGTTTTTATACCATTTGCCTACTGTTTCGTTACACTTAGTGGCACTTTTATGCATTTTCCAGAACTAACCTCTTAACAAGTTGCCACAGTGCCAGTTCCCTATTTTCTGCCGTTTTTGTGTTTCAGAAGTGATACACAGGAAATATTCTCGGAATTGGACGAAACAAGTTCCTGAAGTCATATTTTACCCGGAAGCTTCCAGAGATCCAAAGGAGAGTAGGAGGCGGGGCACCAGGGGCCCACACGCCAGGGTGGCGCGGCCAGCCCCTGGCCTGCGCCACCATGGTGTGAGGCCACCTGGCCCCTCCTCTGACATCGCCCCTTCGCCTGTAAAGACCCGCCGACGGAAAAAAAACCTAAGAACCCGATCAGATTTCCAGAACACATCGCGATCCGCCGCCGCCATCGACCCGAAGATCGGGAGGGTCCAGAAGCTCTTTCCGGCACCCTGCCGGAGAGGGGAATCACCACCGAAGGTCTTCTTCATCGCCATGCTTGCCTCTGGAGCGATGAGTGAGTAGTCTACCTTGGACTATGGGTCCATAGCAGTAGCTAGATGGTTGTCTTCTCCACCATGTGCGCCATGTTTAGATCTCATGAGCTGTCCTACATGATTGAGATCACTGTTATGTAATTCTACATGTTTGGTTTGTTGGGATCCAATGAATATTGGTGTTTATGATTAAGTTGCTGTACTGAATATTATCTTTTGTTATCTCTATGTTGTTTATGATCTTGCATGCTCTCCGTTGTTAGTAGCTATCTTGGCCGAGTAGTTGCTAGTGACTCCAAGAGGGGGTATTTATGCTCGATAGTGGGTTCATGCCTCTATTTAACCTGGGGGAGTGACAGAAACCTCTAAGTTTGTAGATGTGCGGTTGCTACTAGGGAGAAAACAACATTCATATGCTCAAGGGCATATGCTTTGTTTACATTACATACTTTGCTTAATGCAATTATCTGTTGTTCGCAACTTAATACTTGTGGAGTTCTCGGATTGATTTGCCACAAGTGGATTATTAGTCATAGATGCAGTTGGATGGCGGTCTATGTATTTTGTTGTAATGCCCAGAGTAAATCTCATAGTGATCTTCTTGACATATCACATTTATCTTTATTCTATCAATTGCCCAACTGTAATTTGTTTACCCAGCATGTGTTATTTATCTATGGAGAGACACCACTAGTGAACTGTGGACCCCGGTCCTATTTCCATCATATTGTTATCACCTGTTTACTTTACTCGCACTGTTTACTTTACTTGCATACTTTACTGCTTTCCACTCGATACGCTCATAACCTTTGTTTCAAGCAAACCGGTGAGATTGACAACCTCATCGCAAGTTGGGAACAAAGTACTTGGTTGTGTGTGTGCAGGTTCCGCGTTGCAGCTAGCAAGCAAAGCTTGGATGAGGCGCCATATATAAATTGTCTGAAGCTGTCGCAAACTAGCAAGCATCACCTTCAGCCATCACTGTCTGCTTTTCTCCTGATCGATAAAACCTTGGTTTCTTAACTGAGGGAAAACTTGCTGCTATATTCATCAAAACCTTCTCTTGGGGTTTACCAACTGGCCAGTCATTTTACTTCATCAACAAACGCCAATAAGTTTTCTGGCACCATCGTCACCGCGCCATCAACAAGTTTTTCTGGCGCCGTTGCCGGGGAAGAGTGGAAGACTTCTGCGAGGGGTGTTTTCGCACGCACATCCTTTACTTTGTTTAATTATTTTGCTTTACTTTATTTATTTTACCTGCATCGTATTATATCAAAAACCCAAAAAAATTAGAATCCTTGGTAGTTGTTATTTCTTTACTTTTAGTTCATCATGCTGTTCCCTAAGTTCATTCTGGAGGACCTCTCAGTAGGTAGTGGTTCGATTATTGGAAAAAATAATATTGAGGAGTTCTTTAATCATATTAGTATGCATGAGGAAGTTGAGGAGAAATCTGTGGTTGAGCTAGCTCCTAGTATTGAAGTTGCTTCTGCTTATTTAATTCACATGTTGGAAACTAGGTTTGCTAGTCTTAATCCTTTTATGCAATACATGTTCCTTAAGCTTCATGAAATTGAGGATCCCGAAAAGAAAGCTTTTATCTTGGAAACTTTGCGCCTAGATTTTAAAGATGTCGTTATTGAAGCTAGAAAAGTTCTTAAACATTTTAATAAACTCAGTTCACCTATAAAGGTTTTTAGTACAGATGATGAAGGGGCCAAAATACCTATACCTAGCAAACTCTTTGGATTGTGTGAAGCTTTCAAAAATAACTAGCTGGAGGGCCCGCGCAATCGCGCGGCTAGCAATGAGACTATTTGAACCGTTATATTTAATGGTTTTTTTCCTATTGATACCATTTTTTTGGACAGTCGAAGAGAAATAAGAGGTGAAAATGTATTTGAATTACGTATTGTGCTCAAATCGTATAGCTTCTCTATGGTTGGCACGTTTCCATTTTGTGATAATTTTTTAAAACATATATACAAAAGCCCTGTAATTCATTGTTTAGTCCTTCAAGTTCTCAACTACGCAGCATAGGACTCTGACATTCAAGCGTGTATTGTATTCAACCTGTACTTTTCCCTCGTAGCAACCAATTTTACCACATAATCTGTGAGTAAATTTTCCACGTCTACTAACATTTTTATAAATAGTAATGCAAACATAGTAACGAATTATCTTTGTTTCTTTCCGTTTCCACGAAACTCCTTTTGTTAACATGCCTTCTATATATATTTTACAAATGCCCGAGTTTATATGCACATACCCATGTACGTTTCAGTTTCTGTCCATACATATCTTTTTCTTATGATTATACAATCATGTTGTATAATAATATGTTGACCTCAAATCCTAGCATATATTTTCACTATTAATCGTGTGCACTTACTCTGGTATCATAAATTTGAAATTGTTCTCTACACATTTGAATTACTTAATCATATTAAATTTGTGCATCCCTGAATGTTAAAACAGGGGAATTCTGAAGGTTCTAAATGAGTATGTATACTTAAGAAAAATATTCTACCCACTCCATTATGTACCACACTATTTATTTAATGAAAAGCAGTGTAAAATGCCATGAACAACTGCCCACAAACCCAATATTCAAAAAGTGAAGAACATATGAAATGCATGAATAGAAGTACTGTTTTAGGTGAACTGAGGCTGTAAGCTTAGCTTGTCTCGAGCATGCATGGCCAAAAAAATGGTAATAGTGGCCAGTTACAAAAAGTGAAGAACAAATGAAATACATTAATGGAATTAATGTTTTAGGTGTGTAAGCTTAATTTGTCTCGAACATGCATGGCAGAAAAAAGGTAATAGTGGCCAGATTCAACTGACCCATCTGCAAGTAAAGGGATTTTTTTGTGCAGTTCATGTATAAAGCTAAAATAGGATTGTTTGAAAACTAACAGCATCATCAGTACGGTGATTAAAAATAGAACATGTAGAAACCTGGTATAAATAAATATTGAATATTACTTCTTTTATTTGGTTCCATAAGAATACACAATATGTATTGTTTCCAATTATTCCAACGAATAGGGAAACACAATATGCCAGTACCAATTTGAACTGAAACTGAAAGATCATGGCACTTACAGCAAATATCAGAAGCAATACAATACCTTGGACATATCTTGTTGGGTTCTCCATGACTGACCCACCGTGACACCATTGTGTAAGAATTTGTCCTTACTTAAATACGTCGGACAATAACTCATTATTTAAGCAGATTGTTCCATCTGGCTCTTTTGCATTGTTGGACAAATTTTACCACCTTGCTTCAAATCAATCCTTGCATCATGCATGGAGCCGCACTGCCGCAGGCTAATTAACACGGATGGTGGTGGACTGGTGGTTGCAAGCAAACAGTCAGGTGAACATCGATTAATCTTATTTGGTGTCTTCTATCTCATCGTCATACATGGCTTGATGCCGTATTCCAATCCAACCGGCACGGTGAAAGATCGATGATTTGGATGGCATGTCATTGCTGCAATGCGGGTACCGGAGGCACCATCTAGGCTTAAATGCAGATATCTTAATTAGCTAGTTATTACCGGCTATGGTGGTGCGAGGCCGCCATGCTCACCTTTCTTCAGGTTAGGAAGAATGGCCCTTAGAGCAGGTATGCAACGCCATGGCATGTCCGTGTGCTGATATGCTTCGCTGCTGCAATGCATACTCGTACCTTGCAAATCAGACAGGAAAAGGATCGCGTCTAGCTTGTAAGCTTCCCCTTTATGAATTGCAATAAATCAAGTCTCAGGGGGGTCCGTGGATGCTCCGTGAATCTAAACAACTCAGATACTTTGCTCTGCATGTGAAAAGGTTAGGATATTAAAATAAGGCTGATGCAAATCCAATCTAGAGATTTAATTTTCGGCTCCTAGAGATTTCGATCGCACTTCGCACAATGCTTTTTCTTTCAGTAGTATGCCAAGAGATGAAATTGTACCTTAATTCGCCGCCATATTGACTGACGGCGCTACTCGCGGTGCCGATTGCGATTTACACCTGCTGGAGATTTCTTTCGCCGTGCTAACTTTGTATATGCCTGGTGACTTGGCATGGGTAAGAATCTTCGAGCCGTCGTGCTGCTGGCCTGGGGCGGATGTCGAAGAAGAGATGCATCTCAAGTTGCTCATAGCGCTATGTTGCGGAGACTTTGCTCGGCTTATTATCTGTGTCATAAATTTCCCCGGCAATAACTTTGATCTTGATCGCCGTTTCCGTCGATTGGATTATGAAGAGCAGTTAGCTGTTTTAGAAAGTCACTGCCGACATAGACATGGACTCCTACTCATGTATGTCGTTTGCCAGATTTTTCTTGACGTACGGGAGAAGGATACTGTATATGCCTAGATTGAAATAACCGGATCCTGAGGAAGTAAATCTTGGCCGTTGTTTTGCTTTGATTATTTCTAGCTAATCTACACCATTGGTTGTTAGTTGTTTTAATAATATAATAGATTTTGACTGGATCTGTCCTGAAAATCTTTTTGATGAAAATAGTGTACCAAAGCATGATCACAAAGGGTCTTCAAAAACTTATGTGGATGAAATACAATGCCTTATTGATAAGACCTCTGCAGTTGATTTTAATGCTTCTTGTGAAAATACTTGATTCGCAATTTTCTGCGCCTAGCTCAAAGGCGTTAAAGAAAAGCACTCTTGGGAGATAACCCAATGTTTTCTTTTCAGTAATTTTTCTTTTATTTGAGTCTTGGAAGTCATTACTACTGTAATTACCGCTCCTTATCCTTTTTATTTCATTTTTGTGCCAAGAGAAGCCTCTAATTCGAGCGAGGTAAAGATTTGGGGATGTTGCTGTCCTGAAACTGTTTTTGGTGCTTCACCGTAAAAATTCGTATAAATTCTCTGTATATCTTTTGGACCTGCGATTTCTTGTGCATATGTCCCAGGTTATATCCAAACTTTCGTAAGTTGAACACTTTTTGATTTGAGCAACAGAAAACCCCTCAAAAATTCGGCCTTTGTCAGCTGTTCTGTTTTGACAGATTTCTGCCAATATTTGTTTTTGTCACTTTATCGCTTTCTTTGTGAGTTCTTTTGATCACGAAACTCTTGTGGAAGTTGCTATAGTAGTATATACTTTATATGTGGTGGTTTTGAGTTGAAACCTGACACAAAAGAGATTGATTATATGTTATGCCTACACTAATGTTGCTAATATATTTGTATGAAGGAAGTTTTCAAGTGTAGGGATCGGAGAATGATGAGATGAGTTGAAGAATGGATAAAAGCTCAATCTTGGGGATGCCCATGCATCGCCCCAAGGAATATCCAAGAAGTAAAAGCGTCAAAGCTTGGGGATGCCCCCGAGGCACGCTTTCTTCATCGGCAAAAATCAGGTCACCTTTCAAAACACTATATTTTTATTGCTTCATGCACTATGTGTTTTTCTTGGAGCGTCAGTTGTTTTAGTTTTCTTAGTTATTTTGTTTTGTTTGCTGCAATAAATGGTTGGACCCCAATAAATTTCTTTTGGAGAAGTTGCCTCGTTTTCATTTGCAAAGAACGCTCTTATTTTCACTCTTATCGTTCACCGAGTGTTCTTCTTTTTCTGCTACTGCTTTTGGTTTTCGTTTTCGCCTTGATTTACGTTCAGACCTTGTCATATCTTTTCATCAAGGTGTATTTTTGCCTCTGATATTTATTGCTTTTCATCAAAATAGGTGTCTTTAAAAATTTCAAATAGTGTTGGAAAAGAGAAAAAGCTTTATGCAAAATAGTGGTACAAGAAGGAGCTTGTGTAGACTGCGGCTTAGGCTTTTTCATGTCATGCTTGATGTCTTTTTGATAGTATGCTTAGTGGTTTTGCTGTAGCATGACTTGTCTCAAATAACTGAGATTGCTTAATGAGCCTTTGAAAAAATCATGCGTTGTTTTTAATTATTTGGAAGCATTATTTTGGTTTTCTCCTTTATGCTTTATTTGGGTTGACTTGGCACATGCTCACACATGTTAGACTCTTACAAAGTCGCCAATAGCCTTCATGATCATTTAGTTTTTGACTTTTGATGCCATCTTATGCTTCTTTTAATGTTGCTTTGTCGCTTTGCATGATTATGGCTATTATTACTCTCTTAGTTGGTCGCTCTCAGTCTTTTGCTAGCCCTCACCTTGTACTGAGTATGAGCTTGATACGTCTCCAACGTATCCATAATTTTTGATGCTCTATGCTTGTTTTTACACCATTTGCCTTGTGTTTCGTTACACTTCGTGCGTTTTTATGCGATTTCCGGAACTAACCTATTGACAAGATACCACAGTGCCAGTTCCCTGTTTTATGCTATTTTTGTGTTTCAGAAAAGCTACATAGGAAATATTCTCGGAATTGGACGAAACAAGTTCCTGAAGTCTTATTTTGCCCGGAAGCTTCCAGAGAACTGAAAAGGAGGCGGAGTGGGGCCACGAGGGCCCCACACACCAGGCTGGCATGGCCCTGGCCCTGGCCGTGCTACCTAGGTGTGAGGGCGTCCTGGCAGCCCCCTGACGACGCCCCTTCGCCTATATAAAGCCTCGGGACGCAAAACCCTAAAGGAGTCGGCAAAATTTCCAGAACAGTTCCGTAGTTCCGCCGCCGCCGTCGACGAATTTCGGGGGACAGAAGTCTCTATTCCGGCACCCTGCCGGGACGGGGAAGTGCCCCCGGAGCCATCTCCATCGGTCTCCATCGCTGTCTCCGCCATCTCCATCGACCTCACCGCCATCTCCATCAACCTTGTTGTCTCCTATGATGAGGAGGGAGTAATTCATCCCCGGGCTGAGGGCTCTACCGGTAGCTATGTGGTTCACCTCTCTCTCCCATGATGTGATCTTTATGTGATCGTGAGCTTTGTATCATGTTGAACAAGTAGATGTTATTATTCAGATATTATGTGTACTCTAGTGGTGTTATTAAAGTAATCTATTCCTCCTGCCATGGTGTAACGGTGACAGTGCGTGCATCATGGTGGTACTTGGTCTAGGCTGCGATTGTGATCTCTTATGGATTATGAGAATAATTATCGCTATGATAGTATTGAAGTGATCTTTTCCTCCTTTCATGGTGTAATGTTGACAGTGTGTGCACCGTGTTAGTACTTGGTCTAAGTTGCAATAATATCTATCTTGAGTTGTGCTTTGATTTGGATAACTCTATGAGTGGTGTTTGTCAAGTACTTGATGAACTTTAAGGAGTGCTTCGTAGCCCTACGCAATGATTAGTGTTGTTCAATAGGAGAGTAATTCAGAGTACCATAGTGAAGAGAAGTTATTTATTTGTTCAATCATGTTATATTTGTTGGGAGTGTGTCCACTAGTGAAAGTATGATCCCTAGGCCTTGTTTCCAAGCTTTGCACACCGTTTACTTGCTGTTTTGTCACTTGTTTGCTTGCTGCCATTTTTATTCCATATTGTATTTACTACTTATAATCATCCATACCACTTGTATTTCACTATCTCTTCGCCAAACTAGTGCACCTATACATCTGACAAGTGTATTGGGTGTGTTGGGGACACAAGAGACTTTCCGTATCGTAATTGCAGGGTTGCTTGAGAGGGATAGCTTTGACCTCTTCCTCCCTGAGTTCGATAAACCTTGGGTGATCCACTTAAGGAAAACTTGCTGCTGCTCTACAAACCTCTGCACTTGGAGGCCCAACACTGTCTACAAGAACAGAAGCGTGTGTAGACATCAAGCTCTTTTCTGGCGTCGTTGCCGGGGACTTGAAGAATAAGAAGCTCCTACATCAACTACATTCTCCCACATCAACTACGCGCTAGCAGCTCTTTTCTGGCGCCATTGCCGGGGAGGTAAGGTAAAAGGTACTCGCATCCTCCTGTGTGAGTGCTCGGAGTTATTTCCTTTAGATTCTGCAATTACATCTTTTTGTTTTTTGTTTTTATTTTCACTAGTTAGGCTTAATGGAAAACAAAGAGTTCTTTAGTCTTTTTCCTGAGTTCAGATATGAAGTGTTTGAAGAGAAAATTGAAAAACCTTTGGAGCTTAATTCGCATGCTAATAGTGTTGTTAGTATGAATTTTTTGAACACTGTTATTACTAATGCTATAGAAAAGTCTAAGCTTGGGGAAGCTGGTTTTGTTAAGCATGATATTTTTAGTTCCCCAGCTTTAGTGGAGAAAGTTTGCTCTGATGATATTTTATCTCCCCTATATGATGTTCCTTCTTATGGTGATATGTTTGAACAATATGCTTTGCGAAATAGCTGTTCTTTAGCTTGTGATGATACTAAACCTCTAGTTTATGATGGCTATGATGATGAGTATAATATTTTTAGTTCACCTACTATTGAGGATAAAATTAGTTATGATTATAATATGCCTCCTATTTATGATGATTATGGTGATGAGAATTATTATTCTATTGAATTTGCTCCTACTACTATTGTTCCTGTGGTGAGTATTAATTCTTTTATGCATGTGGCTCATGATAGAGATGCTTTATGTGATAGTTATATTGTTAGTTCTATTCATGATACTACTAAAAGTTATTATGAGAGAGGGAAACATGCTTTGATGGATGTCAACAATATTGAGTTTCCCCTCTTTATGTTGCAATTCTTGAAGTTGTACTTGTTTTGCCTTCCTATGCTTTTTCCTTTGCGCTTTCATGACTTGTCTCTTTACAAGACTATTTTTCATAGGAAGTAATTTAGATTTAAATGTGTTCCACATTTGCTTTTGGATGCTCTCTTTTGCTTCAAGTTCCTATATAGCGCCTTTGCCTCAAGCTCTTATATGGCGCCCACATGAGCATCTTTGCAAATTACTGCGCCTAGCTCAAAGGCGTTAAAGAAAAGCACTCTTGGGAGATAACTCATTGTTTTATTTTTTAGTACTTTTTCTTTTATTTGAGTCTTGGAAGTTATTACTACTGTAATGACCTCTCCTTATCCTTTTTATTTCGTTTTTGTGCCAAGAGAAGCTTCTAATTCGAGCGAGGTAAAGATTTGGGGATGTTGCTGTCCTGAAACTGTTTTCGGTGCTGCACCGTAAAAATTCGTATAAATTCTCTGTATATCTTATAGACCTGCGATTTCTTGTGCATATGTCCCAGGTTATATCCAAACTTTCGTTAGTTGAACACTTTTTGATTTGAGCAACAGAAAACCCCTCCAAAATTCGGCCTTTGTCAGCTGTTCTGTTTTGACAGATTTCTGCCAATATTTGTTTTTGCCACTTTATCGCTTTCTTTGCGAGTTCTTTTGATCATGGAACTCTTGTGGAAGTTGCTACAGTAGTATATGCTTAATATGTGGTGGTTTTGTGTTGAAACCTGAAGCAAAAAGAGGTTGATTATATGTTATGCCTACACTAATGTTGCTAATAGATTTGTGTTTAGTTTTGTATGAAGGAAGTTTTCAAGTGTAGGGATTGGAGAATGATGAGATGAGTTGAAGAATGGACAAAAGCTCAAGCTTGGGGATGCCCATGCATCACCCCAAGAAATATCCAAGAAGTACAAGCGTCAAAGCTTGGGGATGCCCCCGAGGCACCCCTTCTTCATCGGCAAAAATCAGGTCACCTTTCAAGACACTATATTTTTATTGCTTCATGCACTATGCGTTTTTCTTGGAGCGTCAGTTGTTTTTGTTTTCAGTTTTCTTTTGCTTTGTTTGCTGCAATAAATGGTTTGATCACATCATGTGTTTGGAGAGAGCTATGCTCCGTTTTTCATTTGCCAAGAACACTCTAGTTTTCACTCTTATCGTTTCAATGAGTGTTCTCTTTTTCTGCTACTGCATTTAGCTTGAATTTTTTGCCTTGATTTTTGTTCAGATCTTGTTATATCTTTTCATCAAGGTGTATTTTTGCCTCTGGTCTTTATTGGTTTTTATCAAAAGAGGTGTTTATAAAAAGTTTGAATGGTGTTGGAAAAGAGAAAAAGCTTTATGCAAAAAAGTGGTACAAAAAGGAGCTTGTGTAGACCGCGGCTTAGGCTTTTGCATGTCGTGCTTGATGTCTTTTTGATAGTATGCTTAGTGGTTTTACTGTAGCATGACTTGTCTCAAATGACTGAGATTGCTTAATGAGCCTTTGAAAAAATCATGCGTTGTTTTTATCGTTTGGAAGCATTATTTTGGTTTTCTCCTTGATGCTTTATTTGGGTTGACTTGGCACATGCTCACACATGTTAGACTCATACAAAGTCACCAATAGCCTCTATGATCATTTAGTTTTTGACTTTTGATGCCATCTTATGCTTCTTTTAATGTTGCTTTGTCGCTATGCATGATTATGGCCGTTATTGCTCTCTTAGTTGGTCGCTCCCAGTCTTTTGCTAGCCCTCGTTTTGTACTGAGTATGAGCTCTACTCGTGCATCCAACTCTTAAAAACCAAGTTTGCCATTGTGTCCACTATAAATTCCTATGCATGGTATTTGCAAGCCATTCCAAGTAAATTTTCATGTGCTACCTTTCAAAAAACCTTCAAAATACTTCTCGTTTTGTGACACTGTTTTCAGCTCATGGGGACGTAGTGGTCGGATTTGCTATCTTCCATATTGCTTATTCCAAAAAGAAAAAAAAGGGAAAAAAAGAAAAGAAAAAAGGCACTCCTCCATGGAATGTGAATGTTGGTGGGCACCCGATGGAATCGGTTAGCCATGGTTTGTGAAAGGAAAAAAGGTGGGGAGGAGTGCCAAGCTTTATAAAAGAGCACAAAAGTGCCAATCTCTCTCTCAAAAACTTGCTTCATTTTTGTATGGAAGATAGTAAGAACCCCATTGCCAGTCATTGACAAAAGCAACCACCTCTCAAAACCCAATTTTTATCTCTCTGTTTTACAAATGAAAAGCTCTAGCACATGTTTAATCACTGCTTCCCTCCGCGAAGGGCCTTTCTTTTACTTTTATGTTGAGTCACCACCTTCTACCTTTATGCACCACTAAGAGAGCATAGTTGTCATTCTGAGTATAATGTGCATTGTCCCAAAGTTTATCATTGATTGATTCATGACTATGGTTTCACTTGTTTCTAAATTATTTGTATCTAGTCGCCCTCTTAAACTTGAAGGTGTCCTATGCATTTATGTTTTGCTCTCCATTAAGGACAAGCTGAAAACCATTTACTATGTTTTTCCATATGATTTGAACACATGTTTGACTTTCATTGTTTCATTTTCATGATCTTTTATTTGTGTTCATTTTCATGTTATAACATGGTTGCTAAGTTCTTATTGTCATGATTATATCTTTTATGCCCATGTTTTAAGTTCTTATGATCCCAGCTCACAATTGCTTACATATATGATCAAGATTGTGTAGGTGCATGTCACCTCAAAAATTATTTCTTTTGTTATCACTTACCTACTCGAGGACGAGCAGGAGTTAAGCTTGGGGATGCTGATACGTCTCCAACGTATCCATAATTTTTGATGCTCCATGCTTGTTTTTACACCATTTGCCTTGTGTTTCGTTACACTTCGTGGCATTTTTATGAGATTTCCGGAACTAACCTATTGACAAGATGCCACAGTGCCAGTTCCCTGTTTTCTGCTGTTTTTGTGTTTCAGAAAAGCTACACAGGAAATATTCTCGGAATTGGATGAAACAAGTTCCTGAAGTCTTATTTTGCCCGGAAGCTTCCAGAGAACCGAAGAGGAGGCGGAGTGGGGCCACGAGGGCCCCACACACCAGGCTGGCGCGGCCCAGGCCCTGGCCGTGCCACCTAGGTGTGAGGGCGCCCTGGCAGCCCCCTGACGACGCCCCTTCGCCTATATAAAGCCTCGGGACGGAAAACCCTAAAGGAATCGACGAAATTTCCAGAACAGTTCCGTAGCTCCGCCGCCACCGTTGATGAATTTTGGGGGACAGAAGTCTCTGTTCCGGCACCCTGCCGGGACGGGGAAGTGCCCCCGGAGCCATCTCCATCAGTCTCCATCGCCGTCTCCGCCGTCTCCATCGACCTCACCGCCATCTCCATCAACCTTGCTGTCTCCTATGATGAGGAGGGAGTAGTTCATCCCCGGGGCTGAGGGCTCTACCGGTAGCTATGTGGTTCACCTCTCTCTCCCATGATGTGATCTTTATGTGATCGTGAGCTATGTATCATGTTGAACAAGTAGATGTTATTATTCAGATATTATGTGTACTCTAGTGGTGTTATTAAAGTAATCTATTCCTCCTGCCATGGTGTAACGGTGACAGTGCGTGCATCATGGTGGTACTTGGTCTAGGCTGCGATTGTGATCTCTTATGGATTATGAGAATAATTATCGCTATGATAGTATTGAAGTGATCTTTTCCTCCTTTCATGGTGTAATGTTGACAGTGTGTGCACCGTGTTAGTACTTGGTCTAAGTTGCAATAATATCTATCTTGAGTTGTGCTTTGATTTGGATAACTCTATGAGTGGTGTTTGTCAAGTACTTGATGAACTTTAAGGAGTGCTTCGTAGCCCTACGCAATGATTAGTGTTGTTCAATAGGAGAGTAATTTAGAGTACCACAGTGAAGAGAAGTTATTTATTTGTTCAATAATGTTATATTTGTTGGGAGTGTGTCCACTAGTGAAAGTATGATCCCTAGGCCTTGTTTCCAAGCTTTGCACACCGTTTACTTGTTGTTTTGTCACTTGTTTGCTTGCTGCCATTTTTATTCCATATTGTATTTACTACTTATAATCATCCATACCACTTGTATTTCACTATCTCTTCGCCGAACTAGTGCACCTATACATTTGACAAGTGTATTGGGTGTGTTGGGGACACAAGAGACTTTCTGTATCGTAATTGCAGGGTTGCTTGAGAGGGATAGCTTTGACCTCTTCCTCCCTGAGTTCGATAAACCTTGGGTGATCCACTTAAGGGAAACTTGCTGCTGCTCTACAAACCTCTGCACTTGGAGGCCCAACACTGTCTACAAGAACAGAAGCGTGTGTAGACATCAGAGCTCTACTCGTGCATCCAACTCCTAAAAGCCAAAGTTTTCCAAAGTGTCCACCATACATACCTACTAGCAATTTGCTATTCCAAGTAAATTTGACTTGCTTTTATTTTCTCTTCAAATTAAACTCTTACCAGTGTTATGCGAAATTCGGTCAGTAAAGCTCTCACGAACCGGAAGGCACACTTTACTTTTTCCTGTTCTTAAAAAATTGACATTGTGGTCTCTTATGTTGAGTTGTTATGCTTGCAAGTTGTAAGTTGGAGACTAGCCCAGCCATGCAGTCATGGGCAAGCTTTCAACATTGCACTTCTTATTTGAGTTGATATCGTGATCTTTCGTTTATGGATGCCCGCGGTGTGAAATGAATTGGGAATCTTGTGGGGATCATGGAGTTTTTATATGTGTTAGGGAAACGCCGGGCCGCCAATCTAAGCCATGCATAATTCATGGTGGAAATTTGCAGCATACCCATGGTGAACATTCGACGACGCATCTCACAATAAAAAGCTAAACAAATAGCAAATAAATGAGATGTCGAGGTGTTCATTGTCTGCTTGTCCTGTCATTTTGGTGTGGGCTTGTTCCATGTCATCGGGCATGGAGATACCCCATTGGCGGTTCTCAATGATATGCATATATTTACAATGACAAGAGCCTTGCTTGGGACTCTAAGTAAAGTAGCATGAGTTTTGGGTACTCGTATTCACGGGACACGAGGTTTTCAACTTATGATTTGTCAAGCATATGCATCATAATTATTCTCGCATTAACTTTAGCCATTCAAGATGCTTATGATGGGGGCAATGAGAGCTCAAAGCCGGTAAGTACCATAATTTTTGAAGGTTATAAAACTTGCAATCACTGCTTCCCTCTGCGAAGGGCCTTTCTTCTACTTTTATGTTGAGTCACCACCTTCTTTCTTTATGCACCATTAAGAGAGCATAGTTGTCATTCTTAGTATAATGTGCATTGTCCCAAAGTTTTCATTGATTGATTCATGATGTTGGTTTCAATTGTTCTTAAATTATTTGTATCTAGTCGCCCTCTTAAACTTGAAGGTGTCCTATGCATTTATGTTTTGCTCTCTTTGAAGGACAAGCTGAAAACCATTTGTATGTTTTTCCTTATGATTTGAACACACGTTTGACTTTCATTGTTTCATTTTCATGATCTTTTGTTTATGTTCATTTGCATGTTTACAACATGGTTGCTAAGTTCTTATTGTCAAGATTATATCTTCATGCCCATGTTTTAAGTTCTTATGATCCCAGCTCACAAATGCTTACATATATGATCAAGATTGTGTAGGTGCATGTCACCTCAAAAATTATTCTTTTGTTATCACTTTCCTACTTGAGGACGAGCAGGAGTTAAGCTTGGGGATGCTTGATACGTTTCTAATGTATCTATAATTTTTTATGCTCCATGCTTGTTTTTATACCATTTGCCTACTGTTTCGTTACACTTAGTGGCACTTTTATGCATTTTCCGGAACTAACCTATTAACAAGTTGCCACAGTGCCAGTTCCCCGTTTTCTGCTATTTTTATGTTTCATAAGTGATACACAGGAAATATTCTTAGAATTGGATGAAACAAGTTCCTGAAGTCATATTTTACCCGGAAGCTTCCAGAGATCCGAAGGAGAGTAGGAGGCGGGGCACCAGGGGCCCACATGCCAGGGTGGCACGGCCAGCTCCTGGCCCGCGCCACCATGGTGTGAGGCCACCTGGCCCCTCCTCTAACATCGCCCCTTCGCCTATAAAGACCCCCCGACGGAGAAAACCTAAGAACCCGATCAGATTTCTAGAACACATCGCTATCAGCCGCCGCCGTCGACCCAAAGATCGGGAGGGTCCAGAAGCTCTTCCCGGCACCCTGCCGGAGAGGGGAATCGCCACTAGAGGTCTTCTTCATCGCCATGCTTGCCTCCAGAGCGATGAGTGAGTAGTCTACCTTGGACTATGGGTCCATAGCAGTAGCTAGATGGTTGTCTTCTCCACCATGTGCTTCATGTTTAGATCTCATGAGCTGCCCTACATGATTGAGATCACCGTTATGTAATTCTACATGTTTGGTTTGTTGGGATCCGATGAATATTGGTGTTTATGATTAAGTTGCTGTACTGAATATTATCTTTTGTTATCTCTATGTTGTTTATGATCTTGCATGCTCTCCGTTGTTAGTAGCTATCTTGGCCGAGTAGTTGCTAGTGACTCCAAGAGGGGGTATTTATGCTCAATAGTGGGTTCATGCCTCTATTTAACCTGGGGGAGTGACAGAAACCTCTAAGGTTGTAGATGTGCTGTTGCTACTAGGAAGAAAACAACATTCATATGCTCAAGGGCATATGCTTTGTTTACATTACACACTTTGCTTAATGTAATTATCTGTTGTTTGCAACTTAATACTTATGGAGTTCTCGGATTGATTCGCCACAAGTGGATTATTAGTCATAGATGCAGTTGGATGGCGGTCTATGTATTTTGTTGTAATGCCTAGAGTAAATCTCATAGTGATCTTCTTGACATATCACGTTTATCTTTATTCTATCAATTGCCCAACTGTAATTTGTTTACCCAGCATGTGTTATTTATCTATGGAGAGACACCACTAGTGAACTGTGGACCCCGGTCCTATTTCCATCATATTGTTATCACCTGTTTACTTTACTCGCACTGTTTACTTTACTTGCATACTTTACTGCTTTCCACTCGATACGCTCATAACCTTTGTTTCAAGCAAACCGGTGAGATTGACAACCTCATCGCAAGTTGGGAACAAAGTACTTGGTTGTGTGTGTGCAGGTTCCACGTTGCAGCTAGCAAGCAAAGCTTGGATGAGGCGCCATATATAAATTGTCCGAAGCTGTTGCAAACTAGCAAGCATCACCTTCAGCCGTCACTGTCTGCTTTTCTCCTGATCGATAAAACCTTGGTTTCTTAACTGAGGGAAAACTTGCTGCTATATTCATCAAAACCTTCTCTTGGGGTTTACCAACTGGCCGGTCATTTTACTTCAACAACAAACGCCAATAAGTTTTCTGGCACCATCATCACCGCGCCATCAGGCCCATTGTTGCTAAAGTTGCTCCTGCTGACCCGAAGCCCCCGAGGCTCTCAAAAATCAAGATGGGGACAGAGCCGAACATTCTCTAGAGGGGAGCAATTCCACCCAATCACCTCCGCTAGCCGAATCTAAAGAACAAGGTGCAGGCAAGAAGAGGAAACATCCGGAGGACTTGACTTCCTCGGGTTCATCTAAGCCAAAAGATGTGCTGCATGATCAATCAACTTCCAAGGACCCTCCTGCCTCTCTATTCGACTTCCTTAAAGCTGACTCGTAAGTTTTTCTTTTTAGGCCAATAATTATTGCTTGCTTTTATTCCCTTATCTTTGAGCCCAAATGTCTTCTCTCAGTGATGATGATGATCCAAAGGAGACTGTTGCTTTAGTTCTTGCTTCCTCGGCTTATACAGCTGCGAAAAAGAACTCACAGGAGGAAATTGCGATGGAAACTCCACCGGAGGACACCCTGGAAAAGATTCTCAAGGCACTAGTCGTTAAGCGTCGCAAGAAGATGACGCAAACTGTATCTGTCCCTCTCGAGGCGCATCAGACTGCTTCTTCTTCGAGTGATGTAAGTATACCTTGCGCTCTACTATATGATATGGCGTAGAAGCATTGCTTATATATTTTGGTTATGTAGCCTTTGATGAAGAAATTCTTATCTCTTGGCGTTGAATGTCTCAAGATTCATAAAACTACCGACAAATCCAAGGGTACATATCTTTGTTTCCGTGGCTTTTCCATTGAACCCCTTTCTTGCTACTTTTGATTTTGATTTGACCTTCTGTGTCATCTTATTTGCAGTTTCTCTGGCCAATGCCCTTGCGCATGTGATTTCTTTAGAATCCAAACTTAAGACCACCTCCAAGGCTCTTAAGGAGGCTGATGAAAACTGTGCCAAGGAAGTGTCTGCTGTCAAGGTTTCTGCTGACAAAGCGGTTAAAGAAGTGGAACCTAGGGCTATCAAAGCCTAAAAAACTTTAGCCGCCCAAAGGGAAGCCAAGCGTGAAAAGGATGTTGTGAAATGACTCGATGACATCCTCACGTCTATTGGTAGTAAGTACTCTCTTGCTTTCGTCTTCTATTGCTTTATCCCTATTTGTCGACATGCATATTTTTTTACTAGTTGTGTTTCTCGTGATGCAGGAGAACGGCTTGGAGAAATCATCAATCTTTGCCTGGACAGCACGAAAGATCCTTTGCTGGATACTATTGGTGTCCTGGAGTCGAACTGGAGGAATGTTAGAAACGTACTCCAGAGAACTCGCCACGTGCTTCCTCGCCTATTTGTCAGGTTGTTCCCGTAGAAAAAGAAAAAATGCCGATCGGCAATCTTAGGAATCTGGTCCAGGCCTTCGACACCTTGGAGGATCCCATGCTTCAGCTGAAGCTGTCCTCTGTGAGGAGAGGTGTTGAGGGGATGATTGCCCTTACTCAGTCACACGATGAAGATGTGGACTAGGAAAAGGTGAGCTCCGCTTACGCTTGACGCCCGGAAGAAATGAAGGAGTTCTTTTCGAAGGAGAAAAAGTATGCGCCCAATCTTGTGTCCTTGATTCTTCCTGCGCATACGCCTTCGACTACTGCACCTTCATCGAGTGTGCCTGCTCCTGCGGATCCCTCTCCTGCTGAGGTGGCATAGACTTCTATTTGTCTTCTTAGATGATTGATTGCTATTCCGCTGGTGCATAGTTGACACCAGAAAACTTGTTGGAAAACCCCAAGAGAAGGTTATGATGAGCATAGCAGTAAGTTTCCCTCAGTTATGAAACCAAGATTTATCGAACCAGTAGGAGAAAGAACCAAACTTCTGAAGGTTGATGCCCGCTAGCTTTGCGACACTCCAGACAATGGCGCCAGGAAGCTTGTCGGCGTGCAGCTTTTCACCAGCAGCAATGTGGAACCTGCACACAACACAACCAAGTACTTTGTTCCAACTTATGATGAGGTTGTCAATCTCACCGGTTTGTTGTGAACAAAGGATTAAGCGTATCGAGTGGTAAAAGGTAATAGCTTGCAAGAATGTATATAAAGCGAGTAAAAGTAAAATGGTAATAGCAATGTAAAGGAATTGGACCGTTGTCCACAGTTCACTAGTGGTGTCTCTCCATAAGATAAATAACAACATGCTGGGTAAACAAATTACAGTTGGGCAATTGATAGAATAAAGCTAGCATACATATATCATGAGGATCACTATGATATTCACTATGGGCATTACGACAAAATACATAGAACATAATCCAACTGCATCTATGACTAATAATCCACTCTTGAGGTGTCGTCCGAGCACCCGTTGAGTATTAAGTTGCAAATGATAGATAACTGCATTAAGCAAAGTGCGTAATGTAAACAATGCAAATCTCCTTGAACACAAGAATATTGTTTTCTCCCTAGTGGCAATAGCACATCTACAACCTTAGAGGTTTCTATCACTCCCCCATATTACTAGAGGCATGAACCCACTATCGAGCATAAATACTCCCTCTTGGAGTCACTAGCATCTACTCGGCCAAGATATCTACTAGCAACGGAGAGCATGCAAGATCATAAACAACATAGAGATAACATAAATATAATATTTCAGCACATCAACTTGACATAGTATCAATATCCATCGGATCTCAACAAACACAACATGTAGAATTACACAAAGATGATCTTGATCATGATAGGCAGCTCACAAGATCTAAACATGAAGCACATGGTGGAGAAAACAACCATCTAGCTACTGCTATAGACCCGTAGTCCAAGGTAGACTACTCACACATCACTCCGAAGGCGACCATGGTGATGAAGAAGGCCTCCGACGGTGATTCCCCTCTCTGGCAGGGTGCCGGGAAGAGCTTCTGGACCCTCCTAATCTCGCATCGACGACGGCGGTGGCTTGCAGTAGGTTTCATAGAAAATTGATTGAGCCCCTAGGTTTTTCCTTTCGAGGGGAATATATAGGCGGAAGGGCGGCGTCAGGAGGTGGACCAGGGGGTCTCACCCCTAGTGGCTTGGGCCAGGGCCTAGCCGCGCTACCCTAGGGTGTGGCCTGCCCGTAGCCTCCCTCCGTCTCATCTTTAGACTTCGTCTCGTGTCTGGAAAAATAGGAGGTTCGGCTTTTGTTTTATCCAATTCCGAGAATATTTCCTGTGTAGCTTTTCTGAAACACAAAAATAGGAGAAAACAGGGAACTGGCACTGTGGCATCTCGTTAGTAGGTTAGTTCCGGAAAATGCATAAAAATGCCATGAAGTGTAACAAAACACAAAGCAAATGGTATATAAACAAGCATGGAGCATCAAAAATTATAGATACGTTTGAGATGTATAAAGCATCCCCAAGCTTAACTCCTGCTCGTCCTTGAGTAGGTAAGTGATAACAAAACAATAATTTTTGAGGTGACATGCACCATCAAAATCTTGATCAACGAGGTAAAGCATTGAGTGATGTGATCAAAGTACTTAAAACATGGGCATAAGAGACATAATCTTGACAATAAAACTTAGCAACCATGTTATAACATGAAAAGTAACACAAACAAAAGATCATGAGTAATGAAACATTGAAAGTCAAGTGTGTGTTCAAATCATATAGAAAAACATAGTAAAGTGGTTTTCATCTTGTCCTTCATGGAGTAGCAAAACATAAATGCATAGGACACCTTCAAGTTTAAGAGGGCGACTAGATACAAATAATTTAAGAACAAGCAAAACCATAATCATGAATCAATCAATGATAAACTTTGGGACTATGCACATTAAACTCAGAATGACAACTATGCTCTCTTAGATGGTGCGTAAAGGTAGAAGGTGGAGACTCAACATAAAAGTAAAAGAAAGGCCCTTTGCAAAGGGAAGTAGTCATTGCAAGTTTTATAAACCTCCAAAAATTATGATACTTACTAGCTTTGAGCTCGCATTGCCCCCATCATAGGCATCTTGAGTGGTTAAGGTTAATGCGAGTACAATTATGAAGCATATGCTTAACAAATCATAAGTTAAAAACCTCGTGTCCCGTGAAGTACGAATACCCAAACCTCATGCTGCTCGACTTAGGTCCCAAGCAAGTTCTTGTCATTGTAAGCATATATGTATCATCGAGAACCGCCAACGGGGTACCTCTTGCCCGATGACATGGAACAAACCCACATCAAAATGACAAGACAAACAGACAATGAATACCTTGGCATCTCTTTTATTTACCATTGGTATAGCTTTTTATTGTGAGATGCGTCGTCGAATGTCCACTATGGGCATGATGTAAATTTCCACCATGAATGATGCATGGCTTAGATTAGCGGCACAGGCGTTTCTCTAATACATATACAAACTCCATGAGCTCACAAGATCCCAACTTATTTCACATCGCGAGTATCCATAAACAAAAGATCACGATATCAACTAAATAAAAGAAAGTGCAATGTTGAAAGCTTGCCCCATGACGACATGGCTGGGCTAATTTACAACTAACAACTTGCAAGCATAATATCAACATAAGAGAGCGACAATGGTCAAAATTATTAAAAGCGAGAAAATTAAAGTGTGCCATCAGGTTCGTGAGAGCTTTACTGACTAATTTTCACATAACACCAAAAAGTTTAATTTGAAGGATAGACAAAAGCAAGTCGAATGTACTTGGAATAGAAAATTGCTAATAGTTATGTATGCTGGACACATTGGCAAACTTGGTTTTTGGGAGTTGGATGCATGAGTAGAGCTCATACTCAGTATAAAATGAAGCCTAGCAAAAGACTGGGAGCGACCAACTAAGAGAGCAATAACGGCCATAATCATGCATAGCGACAAAACATCATTAACCGAAGCATAAAGTGGAATCACAAGTCAAAAACCAAATGATCATAGAGGCTATATGGTGACTTGTTAGAGTCAAACATTGTGTAAGCATGCGCCAAGTCAACCAAAATAAAGCATCAAAGGAGAAAACCATAATAACATGCTCCCATATAATAAAAACAACGCATGATTTTTGCAAAGGCTCATTAAGCAATCTCAGTTATTTGAGACAAGTCATGCTATAGCAAAAACTACAAAGCATACTATCAAAACAACATCAAGCATGACATGCAAAAGTCTAAGGCGCAGTCTAAACAAGCTCCCATTTGTACCACTATTGGCATGAAACTTTTTTCTCTTTTCCAACACCATTCAAACCTTTTTGAAACAACTCTTTTGATGAAAACCAACATAGACCAGTGGTATAAATACACCTTGATGCAAAGATATAACAAGATCTGAACAAAAATCAAGGCAAAAAAACAAAATCTAAACGCAGTTCTAGAAAAAGAGAATACTCGTTGAACGATAAGAGTGAAAACTAGAGTGTTCTTGGCAATGAAAAACCGGAATGTGTCATCTCCAAAAGAAATTTGTTGGGGTCCAACCATTTATTGCAGCGAACAAAACAAAATAAAACGGAAGGCAAAAGTAAAGACGCTCCAAGAAAAATGCATAGAATATGAAGCAATAAAAATATAGTGTGTTGAAAGGTGACCTGATTTTTGCCGATGAAGAAGGTGTGTCTCGGGGGCATCCGCAAGCTTTGACGCTTGTACCTCTTGGATATTTCTTGGGGTGACATGGGCATACTCAAGCTTGATCTTTTGTCCATACTTCATCTCATCTCATCACTCTCCATTCCCTACACTTGAAAACTTCCTTCATATAAAACTTCACACAATTCTATTAGCAACATTAGTATAAGCATGATAATAAATCTACCCTTTTGGTTCAGTTTCAAACTCAAACACTCCACATATTAAAGCATATAATAATGTAGCAACTTCCTCAAAATTTCCGTGATCAAAAGAACTCAAAAAGAAAGCGATCGAGAGGAAAACACAAATAGTGGCAGAATCTGTCAAAACAGAACAGCTGACAAAGATCGATTTTTTGAGGACCTTCTGTTGGTCAAATCGAAAAGTGCAAAACTAATAAAAGTTTGAAAATAACCTGGGGCATATTGATACGTCTCCAACGTATCCATAATTTTTTATGCTCCATGCTTATTTTTACACCATTTGCCTAGTGTTTCGTTATATTTCATGGCACTTTTATGCATTTTCCGGAACTAACCTATTAACAAGTCACCACAGTGCCAGTTCCCTGTTTTCTGCTGTTTTTGTGTTTCAGAAAAGCTACATAGGAAATATTCTCAGAATTGGATGAAACCAAAGCCAGTCGCCCAGAATTTCACCGAAGCTTCCAGAGAACCGAAGAGGAGTTGGAGTGGGGCCACGAGGGACCCACACACCAGGGCGGCACGGCCAGGGCTGGGCCGCGCCCCCTATGTGTGAGACCACCTCGGTCCACTTCTAACGATGCCCCTTCGCCTATAAAGACCCCCCGACGGGAAAAACCTAAAGACCTGATCAGTTTTCTAGAACACATCGCGATCCGCCACCGCCGTCGACCCGAAGATCGGGAGGGTCCAGAAGCTCTTCCCGGCAACCTGCCAGAGAGGGGGATCGCCACCAGAGGTCTTCTTCATCGCCATGCTTGCCTCCGGAGCGATGAGTGAGTAGTCTACCTTGGACAATGGGTCCATAGCAGTAGCTAGATGGTTGTCTTCTCCACCATGTGCTTCATGTTTAGATCTCATGAGCTGCCCTACATGATTGAGATCACCGTTATGCAATTCTACATGTTTGGTTTGTTGGGATCCGATGAATATTGGTGTTATGCTTGAGTTGAGGTACTGAAATTTATCTTATGTTATCTCTATGTTGTTTATGATCTTGCATGCTCTCTGTTGTTAGTAGCTATCTTGGCTGAGTAGTTGCTAGTGACTCCAAGAGGGGGTATTTATGCTCGATAGTGGGTTCATGCCTCTATTTAATCTGGGGGAGTGACAAAAACCTCTAAGGTTGTAGATGTGCTGCTACTACTAGGGGGAAAACAACATTCATATGCTCGAGGGTATATGCTTTGTTTACATTACACACTTTGCTTAATGCAGTTATCTGTTGTTTGCAACTTAATACTCATGGGGTGTTCGGACGATATCCCCGTGAGTGGATTATTAGTCATAGATGCAGTTGGATGGCGGTCTATGTATCTTGTTGTAATGCCTAAAGTAAATCTCATAGTGATCCTCTCTTCATATGCACGTTGTCTTTATTCTATCAATTGCCCAACTGTAATTTGTTTACCCAGCTTGTATTATTTTATTTTATGGACAGACACCGCTAGTGAACTGTGGACCTCGGTCCTATTTCCTTTATATTGCTATCACCTATTTATTTTACTCCCACTGTTTACTTTACTCGCATACTATTATCACTTTCCACTCGATACACTCATACCCTTTGTTTCAAGCAAACCGGTGAGATTGACAACCTCATCGTAAGTTGGGAACAAAGTATTTGGTTGTGTTGTGTGCAGGTTCCACGTTGCAGCTAGCAAAGCAAAGCTTAGACGAGGTGCCCTATAAATTGTCCTGAGCTGTGGCAAGCTAGCAAGCATCACCTTCAGTCGTTTGTCTGCTCCTCTCCTGAACAATAAACCTTGGTTTCGTACTGAGGGAAAATATTGCTGCTATATTCATCACACCTTCCTCTTGGGGTTCCCAATGGGCCGGTCATTTACCAAGCATCACATATGCACAAGAAATCGCAGATGAAAAAGATATTCTGAGAATTTTCACAAATTTTTATGGTGCAGCGCAGAAATTTGTTTCAGGACAGCAACTTCCCCAAATCTTACCTCCCTCAAATTAGAGGTTCTTCTTGGCACAAAAATGAAATAAAAATGATAAGAAGAGATCATTACAGTAGTAATAACTTCCAAGACTCAAATAAAAGAAAAGGAACTGAAAAGAAAACATTGGGTTATCTCCAAGAGTGCTTTTCTTTAACGCCTTTGAGCTAGGCGCAGAAAGTGGAAATCAAGTATTTTCAAATGAGGCATTAAGATCAATTGCAGAATTCTTTTCAACAAGGCATTGTATTGTATCCAAATGAGTTTTTGAAGATCCCTTATGAACACTCTTGGGTTCACTCCTTTCATCAAAAAGATTTTTAGGACAAATCCAATCAAAATTCTTTTCGAAAGATTCATGCAATCCTACGAGTTTGCAAGGTATTGGTACTTTGATTTCTTCCTTGTTTGTACCAACAACCTCTACATGTGAGCCAAGCATATTAAAACGCTCAAAAACTTTCCTAGCTTCAGTAACAACATCTCTATATTCTCTACGCAAAATCTCCAAAATAAAATCTTTCTTTTCGGAGTCTTCGATATCATGAAGCTTAAGAAACATTTGTTGCATAAAAGGGTTAAGTTTAATGAACCTAGCCTCCAACATGTGAACTAAATAAGCAGAAACAACTTCATAACTAGGAGCAAGCTCAACTAAAGATCTATCCTCAATATCTTTATGCATACAAACATGATTAAAGAACTCCTCGATGTTACCTTTCCCAATTATAGAACCACTGCCTATTATAAGGTCCTCTAAAAGCCTACTTAGGGAACAACATAATGAACTAAAAGTAAAAGTAACGGAATACAAGCTATCAAAGGAACTATTTTTTTTTTGTATTTTTGATAAAACGATGCAATTAAAAATAAAATAAAGCAAAACAGTAACAAAGTAAAAGATTGGAAGTGAGAGACTCCCCTTGCAGAAATCTTCTTTCTCCTTGGTAACGGCACCAAAAAGCTTGATTGCTGTTTCGCTGGTGCATAGTTGACACCAGAAAACTTGTTGGAAAACCCTAAGAGAAGGTTATGATGAGCACAATAGCAAGTTTCCCTCAGTTGTGAAATCAAGGTTTATCAAACCAGTAGGAGAAAGAACCAAACTTCCAAAGGTTGATGCCCGCTAGCTTTGCGACACTCTGGACAATGGCGCCAGGAAGCTTGTCGGCATGCAACTTTTCACCAGCAGCACCGTGGAACCTGCACACAATACAACCAAGTACTTTGTCCCAACTTACGATGAGGTTGTCAATATCACCAGTTTGCTGTGAACAAAGGATTAAGTGTATCGAGTGGTAAAAGGTAATAGCTTGTAAAAATGTAAATAAAGCGAGTAAAAGTAAAACGGTAATAGCAATGTAAAGGAATTAGACCGGGGTCCACAGTTCACTAGTGGTGTCTCTCCATAAGATAAATAACAACATGATGGGTAAACAAATTACAGTTGGGCAACTAATAGAATAAAGCTAGCATACATATGTCATTAGAATCACTATGAGATTCACTCTGGGCATTACGACTAATAATCCACTCTTGAGGTGTCGTCCGAGCACCCATTGAGTATTAAGTTGCGAATGATAGATAACTGCATTAAGCAAAGTACGTAATGTAAACAATGCAAATGTCCTTGAACACAAGAATGTTGTTTTCTCCCTAGTGGCAACAGCACATCTATAACCTTAGAGGTTTCTGTCACTCCCCCAGATTACTAGAGGCATGAACCCACTATCGAGCATAAATACTCCCTCTTGGAGTCACTAGCATCTACTCGGCCAAGATATCTACTAGCAACGGAGAGCATGCATGATCATAAACAACATAGAGATAACATAAAGATAATATTTCAACATATCAACTTGACATAGTATCAATATCCATCGGATCTTAGCAAACACAACATGTAGAATTACACAAAGATGATCTTGATCATGATAGGCAGCTCACAAGATCTAAACATGAAGCACATGGTGGAGAATACAACCATCTCTGGAGGCGACCATGGTGATGAAGAAGGCCTCCGGTGGTGATTCCCCTCTCCGGTAGGGTGCCGGGAAGAGCTTCTGGACCCTCCCGATCTCTCGTCGATGACGGCAGTGGCTTGCAGTAGGTTTTGTGGAAAATTGATTGGGCCCCTAGGTTTTTCCCATCGAGGAGAATATATAGGCGAAAGGGCGGCGTCGGGATGTGGACCAGGGGGGCTGATACGTCCATTTTGCATCACAATTTTGTATCATAATTTACTGTTATTCATTGATATATTTCATATTTAGAGATGATACTTATGTTGTTTCCTCTACTTTTGCATGATCGATGATATTTGGAGGACTTGCTGCCAGAGTCAGGATTCTGCTGGAAAAAGGACCGTCAAGACACCATGTTTTGGAAGATCAGGAAATTCCAGAAAAATACTAGAAAATTATATTTCGCCCGAAGACAAAAGAAGCCAGAAGGAGGAGACGGGAGGAGCAGTAGGGTGGGCTCACCACTAGGTGGCACGGGCCCACCCCTGGCCGCGCCACCCTATGGTGAGGCCACCCTAGCCCACGACTACCATCGCCCCCTCATGTATATCGTTGTCCCCGAAAACATAAGTCAAGGGGGGTATTAGAGATAGACTCCACCGCCTCTACGGGGCGGAAAACACCAGAGAGAGAAAAGCTATCTGATAGGCAGGAATCTGTCGGGGAAATTCCTTCTCGGAGAGGGGAGATCATCACCATCGTCATCGTCATCGCACCAGACTTCATCGGGATCATCATCACCAGCACCAGCACCTTCATCTCCACCATCACCATGCCATCCCGCTGTAACATCTTGAGTTGAATCTTGTCAAATTATTAGGGGAAACTTTCCCGGTGTTGATTACTCTTGTAGTTGATGCTATTGGGTGGAACCGTTGAATTAAGGTTTATGTTCAGATTATTATTTACCATTATTTCACCTCTGATCATGATCCATATGATGTCTTGTGAGTAGTTGATGTCCACGCACTTCTATTCTTGTAGACACTTGTTGGGCCTCCAAGTGCAGAGGTTTATAGAACAGCAGCAAGTTTCCCTTAAGTGGATCACCCAAGGTTTATCGAACTCAGGGAGGTTAGAGGTCAAAGCTATCCCTCTCAAGCAACCCTGCAATTACGATACAGAAAGTCTCTTGTGTCCCCAACACACCCAATACACTTGTCAGATGTATAGGTGTACTAGTTCGGCGAAGAGATAGTGAAATACAAGTGGTATAGATGATTATAAGTAGCAAACGTGATGTGAAATAAATATCGCTGCGAGCAAACAAGTAACAAAATAGCAAGTAAACGGTGTGCAAAGCTTAGAAACAAGGCCTAGGGATCATACTTTCACTAGTGGACACACTCCCAACAATATAACATGAATGAACAAATAAACAACTTCTCTCCACTATGGTACTCTGAATTACTCTCCTATTGAATAACACTAGTCATTGTGTAGTGGCTACAGAAGCACCCCTTAAAGTTCATCAAGTACTTAACAAACACCACTCATAGAGATATCCAAATCAGATCACAACTCAAGATAGATATCATTGCAACTTAGACCAAGTACTAACACGGTGCACACACTGTCAACATTACACCATGAAAGGAGGAATAGATCACTCAAACTATCATAACAATAATTATTCTCATAATCCACAAGAGATCACAATCATAGCCTAAACCAAGTACCACCATGATGCACGCACTGTCACCGTTACACCAAGGCAGGAGGAATAGATTACTTTAACAATCACCACTAGAGTACACATAACATCTGAATAATAACATCTACTTGTTCAACATGATACAAAGCTCACGATCACATCATGGGAGAGAGAGGTGAACCACATAGCTACCGGTAGAGCTCTCAGCCCCGGGGATAAACTACTCCCTCCTCATCATAGGAGACAGCAAGGTTGATGGAGATGGCGGTGAGGTCGATGGAGACGGCGGAGACGGCGATGGAGACCAATGGAGATGGCTCCGGGGGCACTTCCCCGTCCCCGCAGGGTGCCGGAACAGAGACTTCTGTCCCCCGAAATTCGTCGACGGCGGCGGCGGAGCTGCGGAACTCTTTCTGGAAAATTGCCGACCCCCTAGGGTTTTCCGTCCCTAGGCTTTATATAGGCGAAGGGGCGATGTCAGGAGTGGGACCAGGCGCCCTCACACATGGCTGGCGCGGCCAGGGGCCTGGCTGCGCCACCATGGTGTGTGGGGCCCCTGTGGCCCACCTCCTACTCCTCTTCAGATCTCTGGAAGCTTCCGGGTAAAATAAGACTTCAGGATGTTGTTTCGTCCAATTCCGAGAATATTTCCTGTGTATCACTTCTGAAACACAAAAACAGCAGAAAATAGGGAACTGGCACTGTGGCATCTTGTCAATAGGTTAGTTCCGGAAATCGCATAAAAACGCCATGAAGTGTAACGAAACACAAGGCAAATGGTGTAAAAACAAGCATGGAGCACCAAAAATTATAGATACGTTTGAGACGTATCAAGCATCCCCAAGCTTAACTCCTGCTCGTCCTCGAGTGGGTAAGTGATAACAAAAGAAATAATTTTTGAGGTGACATGCACCTACACAATCTTGATCATATATGTAAGCATTTGTGAGCTGGGATCATAAGAACTTAAAACATGGGCATGAAGATATAATCTTGACAATAAGAACTTAGCAACCATGTTGTAACATGCAAATGAACACAAACAAAAGATCATGAATAATGAAACAATGAAAGTCAAACGTGTGTTCAAATCATAAGGAAAAACATACAAATGGTTTTCAGCTTGTCCTTCAAAGAGAGCAAAACATAAATGCATAGGACACCTTCAAGTTTAAGAGGGCGACTAGATACAAATAATTTGAGAACAAGTGAAACCATGATCATGAATCAATCAATGAAAACTTTGGGACAATGCACATTACACTCAGAATGACAACTATGCTCTCTTAGACGGTGCATAAAGATAGAAGGTGGTGACTCAACATAAAAGTAAAAGAAAGGCCCTTTGCAGAGGGAAGCAGTGATTAAACATGTGCTAGAGCTTTTCATTTGTAAAACAGAGATATAAAACTTGAGTTTTGAGAGGTGGTTGTCTTTGTCAACGACTGGCAATGGGGTTCTTACTATCTTCCATACAAAAATGAAGCAAGTTTTTGAGAGAGAGATTGGCACTTTTGTGCTCTTTTATAAAGCTTGGCACTCCTCCCCACCTTTTTTCCTTTCACAAACCATGGCTAACCGATTCCATTGGGTGCCCACCCACATTCACTTTCCATGGAGGAGTGCCTTTTTTCTTTCTTTTTTTCTCTTTTTTTTCTTTTTGGAATAAGCAATATGGAAGATAGCAAATCCGACCACTACGTCCCCATGAGCTGAAAACAGTGTCACAAAACGAGAAGTGTTTTGAAGGTTTTTGAAAGGTAGCACATGAAAATTTACTTTGGAATGGCTTACAAATACCATGCATAGGAATTTATAGTGGACATAATGGCAAACTTGGTTTTTGGGAGTTGGATGCACGAGTAGAGCTCATACTCAGTACAAAATGAGGGCTAGCAAAAGACTGGGAGCGACCAACTAAGAGAGCAATAACGGCCATCATCATGCAGAGCGACAAAGCAACATTAAAAGAAGCATAAGATGGCATCAAAAGTCAAAAACTAAATGATCATAGAGGCTATAGGTGACTTATTTTTGTAGTCAACATGGTGTAAGCATGTGCCAAGTCAACCCAAATAAAGCATCAAAGGAGAAAACCAAATAAATGCTTCCATATAATAAAAACAACGCATGATTTTTTCAAAGGCTCATTAAGCAATCTCAGTTATTTGAGACAAGTCATGCTACAGCAAAACCACTAAGCATACTATCAAAAAGACATCAAGCATGACATGAAAAAGCCTAAGCCGCAGTCTACACAAGCTCCTTCTTGTACCACTATTTTGCGTAAAGCTTTTTCTCTTTTCCAACACCATTTGAAATTTTTTAAGACACCTCTTTTGATGAAAACAAATAAAGATCAGAGGCAAAAATACACCTTGATAAAAAGATATGACAAGGTCTGAATGCAAATCAAGGTGAAAACGAAAACCAAAAGCAGTAGCAGAAAAAGGAGAACACTCGGTTTTTGATAAGAGTGAAAACTAGAGCGTTCTTGGCAAATGAAAAGCAAGTTCATCTCCTCCAAAAGAAACATGATGTGATCTAACCATTTATTGCAGCAAACAAAACAAAAATAATAAATAAAACTAAAACAACTGACGCTCCAAGAAAAATACATAGTGCATGAAGCAATAAAAATATAGTGTCTTGAAAGGTGACCTGATTTTTGCCGATGAAGAAGGGGTGCCTCGGGGGCATCCCCAAGCTTTGATGCTTGTACTTCTTGGATATTTCTTGGGGTGATGCATGGGCATCCCCAAGCTTGAGCTTTTGTCCATTCTTCAACTCATCTCATCATTCTCCAATCCCTACACTTGAAAACTTCTTTCATACAAAACTAAACACAAATCTATTAGCAACATTAGTGTAAGCATAACATAGAATCAACCCTTTTTGCTTCAGGTTTCAACCTAAAACCACCACATATTAAGAATATACTACTGTAGGAACTTCCCCAAAAGTTCTGTGATCAAAAGAACTCAAAAGAAAGCGATAAAGTGGCAAAAACGAATAGTGGCAGAAATCTGTCAAAACAGAACAGCTGACAAAGGTCGAATTTTTTAGGGGTTTTCTGTTGCTCAAATCAAAAAGTGTTCAACTAACAAAAGTTTGGATATTACCTGGGGCATATGCACAAGAAATTGCAGGTCCGAAAGATATTCAGAGAATTTATACGAATTTTTACGGTACAGCACCGAAAACATTTTCAGGACAGCAACATCCCCAAATCTTACCTCACTCAAATTAGAGGCTTCTCTTGGCACAAAAACAAAATAAAAAGGATAAGGAGAGGTCATTACAGTAGTAATGACTTCCAAGACTCAAATAAAAGAAAAAGTACTGAAAATAAACAATGGGTTATCTCCCAAGAGTGCTTTTCTTTAACGCCTTTGAGCTAGGCGCAGTAATTTGCAAAGATGCTCATGTGGGCGCCATATAAGAGCTTGAGGCAAAGGCACCATATAGGAACTTAAAGCAATAGAGAACATCAAAAAGCAAATGTGAAAGACATTTATATCTGAACCACTTCCTATGCATAGGAATCTTGTAAGAAAATAAATCAATGAGGTACATAGTAGCAAGCATGGATAGATAAAACAAGTGCCACTTCAAGATTTGCAACATAAAGAGGGGAAAGTTAATATTGTTGAGATCCATCAAACCATGTTTCCCTCTCTCATAATAACTTTCAGTAGCATCATGAATAGAACTAACAATATAACTATCACATAAAGCATCTCTATCATGAGTCACATGCATAAAAGAATTAATACTCACCACAGGAACAATAGTAGTAGTAGCAGATTCAACAGAATAATTATTCTCATCACCATAATCATCATAAATAGGAGGCATATTGTAATCATAACTAATTTTATCCTCAATAGTAGGTGAACTGAAAATATTATACTCATCATCATAGCCATCATAAACTAGAGGTTTAGTATCATCACAAGCTAGTGAACAACTATTTCGCAAAGCATATTATTCAAACATATCATCATAAGAAGAAACATCACATATGGGAGATAAAATATTATCAGAACAAACTTTCTCCACTAAAGCTGGGGAACTAAAAATATCATGCTTAACAAAACCAGCTTCCCCAAGCTTAGACTTTTCCATAGCATTAGCAATAACGGGATTCAAAGCATTCGTACTAATAACATTGCTATGCTAAATAAGCTCCAAAGGTTTTTCAATTTTCTCTTCAAATCTAAACTCAGGAAAAAGTCTAACGAACTCTTTGTTTTCCATTAAGCCTAACTAGTGAAAATAAAAACAAGAAACAAAAAGATGTAATTGCAGAATCTAAAGGAAATAACTTCAAGCACTCACACAGGAGGATGCGAGTACCTTTTACCTTACCTCCCCGGCAACGGCGCTAGAAAAGAGCTTGATGTCTACGCACTTCTATTCTTGTAGACACTTGTTGGGCCTCCAAGTGCAGAGGTTTGTAGAACAGCAGCAAGTTTCCCTTAAGTGGATCACCCAAGGTTTATCGAACTTAGGGAGGTTAGAGGTCAAAGCTATCCCTCTCAAGCAACCCTGCAATTACGATACAGAAAGTCTCTTGTGTCCCCAACACACCCAATACACTTGTCAGATGTATAGGTGCACTAGTTCGGCGAAGAGATAGTGAAATACAAGTGGTATAGATGATTATAAGTAGCAAACGTGATGTGAAATAAATATCGCTGCGAGCAAACAAGTAACAAAATAGCAAGTAAATGGTGTGCAAAGCTTGGAAACAAGGCCTATGGATCATACTTTCACTAGTGGACACACTCCCAATAATATAACATGAATGAACAAATAAACAACTTCTCTCCACTATGGTACTCTGAATTACTCTCCTATTGAATAACACTAATCATTGTGTAGTGGCTACAGAAGCACCCCTTAAAGTTCATCAAGTACTTGACAAACACCACTCATAGAGATATCCAAATCAGATCACAACTCAAGATAGATATCATTGCAACTTAGACCAAGTACTAACACGGTGCACACACTGTCAACATTACACCATGAAAGGAGGAATAGATCACTCAAACTATCATAGCAATAATTATTCTCATAATCCACAAGAGATCACAATCATAGCCTAAACCAAGTACCACCATGATGCACGCACTGTCACCGTTACACCAAGGCAGGAGGAATAGATTACTTTAACAATCACCACTAGAGTACACATAACATCTAAATAATAACATCTACTTGTTCAACATGATACAAAGCTCACGATCACATAAAGATCACATCATGGGAGAGAGAGGTGAACCACATAGCTACCGGTAGAGCCCTCAGCCCCGGGGATGAACTACTCCCTCCTCATCATAGGAGACAGCAAGGTTGATGGAGATGGCGGTGAGGTCGATGGAGACGGCGGAGACGGCGATGGAGACCGATGGAGATGGCTCCGAGGGCACTTCCCCGTCCCGGCAGGGTGCCGGAACAGAGACTTCTGTCCCCCAAAATTCGTCGATGGCGGCGGCGGAGCTGTGAAACTCTTTCTGGAAAATTGCCGACCCCCCTAGGGTTTTCCGTCCCGAGGCTTTATATAGGCGAAGGGGCGATGTCAGGAGTGGGACCAGGCACCCTCACACATGGCTGGCGCAGCCAGGGGCCTGGTCGCGCCACCATGGTGTGTGGGGCCCCTGTGGCCCACCTCCTACTCCTCTTCGGATCTCTGGAAGCTTCCGGGTAAAATAAGACTTCAGGATGTTGTTTCGTCCAATTCCGAGAATATTTCTTGTGTATCACTTCTGAAACACAAAAACAGCAGAAAACAGGGAACTCGCACTGTGGCATCTTGTCAATAGGTTAGTTCCGGAAATCGCATAAAAACGCCACGAAGTGTAACGAAACACAAGGCAAATGGTGTAAAAACAAGCATGGAGCATCAAAAATTATAGATACGTTTGAGACGTATCAGTAGTTCATTTAGTTCTTGAGGACATGGGAGAAGTCAAGATGTTAGTAGTGGAATTATGTTGAGTAATATTTAATGGTTTGATATTTATATGTTGTGGTGCTATTTCACTAGTTGTGTCATGTGAACGTCGACTACATGATACTTCACCATTTATGGGCCTAGTGGAATGCATTGTGTATTTGGCTACTAATTGTGGGGTTGCTGGAGTGACAGAAACCTAAACCTCCGTTAGGAAACCATTGCACCATGGAGCGTAGGATCTTAGAGTTTAAGGCTGTGGTTAGATTTATCTTAATTGCTTTCTTGTATTTGCGGATGCTTGCAAGGGGTATAATCAAAAGTGTGTATTAATCCTAGTAAGCATAGTGCGCTAGCACAGGTTCACCCCATAACACTTATCAAACCAATAAAGATTATTTAGCGGCATGAAGCGAAAGCACTTGACAGAAACTCCCGTGTGTCCTTGAGAATGTTTGGTCATCATAAGTTACACAACCGGCTTGTCCTTTGCTCTAGAAAGGATTGGGACACTCGCTGCAATTACTATTACTGTCTTTTATTTACTTGTACTTTATTTATTTGCATTACCAAATACCCCTAAAAATTTGTTTGCTAGTATCTACAGTGAAACCTTGATCAAAACTGCTTGTCAACACCTTCTGCTCCTCGTTGGGTTCGATACTCTTATTTATAAAAAGTACTATGATACACGCCCTATACTTGTGGGTCATCAAGACTATTTTCTGGCGCCGTTGCCAGGGAGTGAAGCGCTATTGAAGAGTGGAATTGGTAAAGGTAATCTTCACTGTGAGTATTGTTTTTATTTTTGTTTTTGTCTTTTATTTTATTTTGCTATGGAGAGTTCCCCATTTGGTTTCCTATTTGGGAACACTACTACCACTGTTGCGGTTGTGGATGAACCACCACCCGCTCAATTGGATCCTTTTAAAATACCTATGAAAGTTGTTGAACATGTTATGAATAACTGCTATTCAGGAGATGGAACTGTCCATCCGGATGATCATTTACTCTTTATACATGAACTATGCGAGTTATTCAAGTGTGCAAGTATTTCATCAAGCCAGGTTAAGAGGAAGCTATTCTCTTTATCACTGAAATGCAGAGCTGAGGAGTGGTATAGGCTGCTAAAGGATGGTCCATCTATTGCTTGGGAGGAAATTGTACCTCTCTTTTATTCCAAATTTTATCCTCCAAGTGAGATTCATAAAGATCATAATCGAATATATAATTTTTGGCCTCATGATGGAGAGAGAATTGCCCAAGCATGGGGGAGATTGAAGTCACTAATGCTCAAATTCCCCACTCATGAGCTTCCCAGCAATATTGTTATTAATAATTTTTATGCACGTCTTACTCTTCACGATAAGGATTTATTGGATGCTTCCTACTCTGGATCATTTACACGCATGAAAGAAGAAGCTAAGTGGGATCTTCTTGATCGTATTCAAGAAAATACTGAAGGATGGGAAAACAACAAGTGTAGGAAGTCAGGTATAAATTATGATTATGAATGCATTAAAGCTTTTATGGGAACCGATGACTTTCATAATGTTAGCACTGTTTATGGTCTTGATTCTTAGATACTTGCTAACTGTTTTAAGGCCTTTGCCTCTTATCTTGATGTTTCAAAGAAATATTGGAACAAGTATCATGCGCCTTATAAAGATTCTATTAGTTGTATTCCTGCTAAAACTACTGAAGTTTGTACTGTTGATCGCATTTTGCCTGAACCTTATTTTGAGAAGACACCTTTCCCTGCTAAGGTAAAGGAGCATTCCACTTTGATAAGCGTGCTTAATAAAAGTACCAAGAAAGCTGTAGAACCTGATGAGCAAATTACTATTAAGTCTCCTGTAGCTATAGTGAAGGACCTTGTTACTAAAAATGTAGGAAATGAACATATTGTCTTTTGTGAAGATTCTTCTAACATTGTTTCACATCCTAGTAGGCATAGGAAAACAAGTGTTCCTGTTATTTCTGTCAGGATTGGCGATCATTGCTATTATTGTTTATGTGACATCGGTGCAAGTTCAAGTGCTATTCCTTTCGAGCTTTACAAAGAAATCATGCATGAAATTACCCCTTGTGAACTTGAAGATATTGATGTGGTTATTCAGCTGGCTAACAGAGAGACTATCTTGCCAATTGGTATTGTTTGAGATGTGGAAGTTCTATGTGGTAAGACTAAATATCCTGCTGATTTTCTAGTACTTGGTAAGGAAGCTAGTAAAACTTGTCCTATTATTTTCGGTAGACCCTTTTTGAATACTTGTGGCGCTATTATAGATTGTAAGAAGGAGATTTTTTTTACTAAGTTTGATGGAGAATCTTATGAGTTTAATTTTTCTAAGTTCGCTAAAACTCCTTATGAAAATGAATTGCCTAATGAAAATTTTCGAGTTGAACAGCTTGCCTCTATTGCTCTTGCTCCTAACAATGCTTTGCAGCAATTTATGGAGGATCAGGAGAGTGATATTTTCAGGAAAGAAAGAGAGGAGATTGACGATATTCTTCTTCGTCAACCACCGTTGATTAAGCACAATTTACCTATGGATGATCTTGGTACCACTTTGCCACCTAAGGAAGATCCTGTTTTTGATTTAAAACCTTTACCTGATGATCTTAAGTATGCTTATATAGATGACAAGAAAATATATCCTGTTATTATCAGTTCTAAACTTTCAGGAAAGGAGGAAGAAAGGTTATTGGAAATATTGAGGAAACATCGAGGAGCTATGGGATATACTCTTGATGATTTAAAAGGGATTTCTCCTACTATATGTCAGCATGCTATTAACATGGAGCCGAATGCAAAGCCAGTTGTTGAACATCAATGCCGCTTAATTCCCAAGATGAAAGAAGTGGTAAGAAATGAGGTATTGAAGCTCCTTGATGCTGGTATTATTTATCCTATTGCTAATAGTAGATGGGTTAGTCCTGTTCATTGTGTTCCTAAGAAAGGAGGTATCACTGTTGTGCCTAACGAGAATAACGAGCTTATTCCTCAAAGGGTAGACAATGGATAACGTTGAGTAAAAAGTTCAAAAGTATAATCGACTACCTTTGTCAACAACAATCTTTGACTACATTGTCGACAAAATGACATCAATTACTCCCATCGGGAGTTATTCGCGATTATTTGAAGGAATAACAACTCCTATATTTTGCACATCTCAACAGCCAAACAAGGCTTGCAAAAGAGGTCAATAAATTCTCAGGCTAAGTCATCGTGACAAAGCTTGAATGCCGTGGTCATAAAAGATCACGAAGGTAAGACCCCAGGATCCGTCCTGTGTGGCCTAGTATACGCACCTAAATGCGCTCTGCTAGTAACTTTCCGTGTCTACGACGTGAAGAAAATCCTGGTGGACGCACTGGGTATCCTGAGAACTACTGAAACTCTTTCTTTGTAAGTCCTAAATGCGGCAAAAGAATGGGTTAGACCAGGTCCCAGACTCAAGTCCAAGGGGATTGAGTTTGAAGTAGGTGACAAGTATCTGCTCTGGCAGTTAACTGGCCTCTTGATCCGTTAGAGCTGTCAAGCTTGTTAACCAAAACCCCTTGCGAGATAATATAATGAAAGTTGTTTAATTGAGTACAGGAAAAAGAAGAAGTCGAAGATTGGCCAAGTAGAAGAGATGAAGATTTGAGATTCAACCTGAATCTGCAATTCTGGTAGAATCTCGGGGGCTACTGACAAGGGTATAGCTAATAGAGCCTGTTACTTGAGTACCCCTGAGGCCCGATAAGCTAGGTCCAAGTGTAATCATAGTCGAAGTACGTGTCCATGTCATATATTGATATTGTAATACGTATCAGACCCGACCGGATCCTTGAGACCTGGCCACCTATATATAGGGGCCAGGAGAGGCCGGTCAGGGAGAGATTGAGAGTAAGCAAAAGTCGACCACCATGTTTATTCTCGATATACGGCTTGTTTGACTGATCTTTACCTTTGAGTTCATCCGACGCCCTATTCCCCCGATCCTAAGTCCTTCATCTTGGACATTTGTGGAGTGAACCCTCATCAGTATGACATTGCGGTATCCTCCTCTGAATGTGTCATTTGAATTGACTTGACACATGCTCACGCATGCATATGACTAAACAGAAGTCAATTAAGCCTTGATGATTTATTTTGCCTCAGAGCTCTTGTGTCACTTTTATACCCCTATTAATTTTGTTTTGTCACAAGCATGATTATGACAGTTACTACTCTCTCGATTGTCGCTCCCAGTCTTTTGCTAGCTTTCACCTGTACTGAGTATGAGCTCTACTCGTGCATCCAACTCCCAAAAACCTAAAGTTTGCCAAAAGTGTCCACCATATCTACCTATTAGCATCATTGCTATTCCAAGTATAGGCCAAATTAAAAATGTTTGCTATGAGAAAATTAGTTAGTAAAGCTCTCACAAACTTGATGGCACATCTTGGACATTTGTGGACATCTTGGACATTTGTGATCCTAACTACTTGTAGTCTTCTCTTAAACATCAGAGGTGCCTTGGCATTTATGTTTTCCTCCACAAATAAAGGCAAGTGAGATACCACCTTATCATATCTTATTATGAGCATTAAAATCCTGCAAATACTTGTGTTTCATGTTGCTAATTATTGGTGTGTTGGTATTTCTTCATAGCTTGCATGACTATTAGGTAACCTTAGTTGCATACTTCTTATTATGAATTGCCTAAGTACTTGATTATATAGTGAGAATATATACATCATATGAAGCAAATGTGTTCGTGAAAGTTTCTTTTATCGCACTCAGTTGTTAACTAAATTGCTTGAGGACAAGCAATAAGCTGAGCTTGGGGGGAGTTGATACATCCAAAACGTATCTACTTTCCCGAACCCTTTTGCTATTGTTTTTCCTCTAATTTGTGTGTTTTGAATGCAACTAACATGGACTAACACTATGTAGAGCAGAATTGCTTTGGTGTCTCATTTTAGTGCAGAAATCCAACTTTCAGGAAAATTCCCAGAAAATATCGCAAAATTCCTATTTTACCAGAAGACTCGCGGAGCCAGAAGACGAGACGGAGATGGGCCACGAGGGACCCACACCGCCTGGACGCATGGGCCACCCTAGGCCACGCCTAGGGGTGGTGTGGCCGCATGGGCCACCGCCTCGAGCCCTTCTTTCGCATACATAAAGCCCATGACCTAAAAACAGAGGGGGGTCGGACATTTTTCCAGAGAGAGTTCCGCTGCGCCGCCACCACTAGAAACCCCAATTCAGAACCAGAAATTTCATTCTGGCACCCTGTCGGGACTAGGAATTAGAGGAGATCATCGCCATCATCATCACCAACGCCTCTCCATCAACCATCCATGATTCCCCAATCCATGTATGAGTAATTCCCGCTATAGGCTGAAGGGCATCAATAGGGATTGGATGAGATCATTCATGTAATTGCTATAAGATTGTTAGGGCAAGGTGCCTAGATTCCGTTATTAGTGCTTTTGACATTGTTGCAACTTGTTGTGCTTAATGCTTGTCACTTTGGGCCCGAGTGCCATGATCTCAGATCTGAACATGTTATTGTTTCATGAAGATAATTGTTGTTTGTGATCTTACCTGCAAGTTGTATACACATATCGTTGTCCGAAACCCGAGGCCCCAAAGTGATAGCAATTGGGATAACCGGAGGGGATGGCTGTGATGTGAGGATCACGTGTATTCACAGAGTGTTAATGCTTTGGTCCGATGCTCTTTTAAAAGGAACACCTTAATTACCAGTAGTTTCCCTTGAGGCCCCGCTGCAAACAGGCTGGTAGGACAGAAGATGCCGCGCAAGTTTCTCCTTGCGAGCACGCACGACTAAATACGGAACACATGCCTATGGTTACTTAGTACTTGGATGCTTTATCATTATTTACCTAGAATTGCCCATGTATTGATTATTATATGAATTATCTTGTCTATGCAATGCCCATTCATCTATCCCTATGCCTATAGTATTTTAATCCTGCTGTTTATTATAATCATCGTTGTTGTCTTTATTTTATTACTACTGTTATTATTTTGCTACTACTACTACTATAAAACTGTTAATACTGATAAACTATTGAGAGCAAGTCTATTTATAGGTGCGGCTGAATAGACAACTCATCTGTTAAGGCTTATAAATATTCTTTGGATCCCCTTGTGTCGAATCAATAAATTTGGGTTTTACTTCCCTCAAAGACTATTGCGATCCCCTATACTTGTGGGTCATCAGACACTAGAGGAGATATTATTGCTAGATGGACTTGATGAGAGATTCTTTTCTGCTCTTTCACTATGCCAAAAAGACCTAGCAGTGATGGGCGTGTTTTCCCATACACTAACGATCGAGGCGTCCTTCGCCGATTTGCAGCCATTGGTAATGTGTACTGCCAGCAGCCAGTCATATATAGCATTGTGCAGTGACGCCCGGATAAAATTCGTTCTGTGTTGTGGTATTGCTTGATCTAACAAGCGACGCTAGGCGGCGATATTCTAGTGACTTGCAAACAATGGGTGGCACGTCAGTCATGGTGTTGATCTGACAAGAAGAAAGTTGAGCTTCTTGTCATATGTAATGCATCGATGACGTGTGTTGGTAACATGCGGCCATGAATTGTAGTGTTCTTGTGACGTGCTTTCTTCAATGAATCTGTCATCCTTACTTTCCCGATGACATGCTCTTATCATTTTTGATCATCTCTGATAGCGTGACATGTGAGGTGCAATGATTTTTGTGCCCGTCGCTCTATTGTTCGTAGCAGTGACGGTTACAGTTACCATGAACGTCACTGCTTATGATTTTGGAATTAAAAAATAATCGTGTAATTCGTATTTCAATACATTCCAGGTTGGGGTATGTACAAAAGTAGATGTTTTATACATATAAAAATTAAAAAATACATCCAAAAGTGGCAGTTTAATATATTATGATGTGGATTGCATACAAAAGCAGATATTTTATATGCGTATTCACAATACATCCAGAAGTAGCAATCCACAGCATAACTGACAACATCTATAACTGGCAATGTTGCATACATGTTTTGCACTGGAGTATGTACCTCAACTATGATCGTCATATTCAAGTAGCAAATTGTTGACTTCCAAAGGAAAAAGGTATGTTTTAAGAACCATAAAGAACATTAACATTTCAAATTGATCATCTATCTTCAGTCCTAGGAGCTTTCACATGGAGTAGGCTCATAGCATTTTTGCTGCAATTAACACAATTTAGGTATAATAAGTTGTAACATGCTTGTAGAGATAAATATGGGTGTTTGGACAGGTAAGAGTTAACAAAGGAAAATCTAGCCAAGAGATATGATGAAAATCATGGTACATATAATTAACTGAAAAAAGTAGAGAATGAGAATATAACTAGTTAAATTAATTAGATAAGATGCATGACAACAGATTCAACTGTCTTCGAGAAATTATCTTCAGCGTGATATAACTAAATAATGAAGAAGTAGGTTCACAGGTCGTTGTGCATACATGCATATATGGATTGTAAATGCACGGTTTAGAAAAAAAATTGTTTCCTGGCAACATCAGTATGTACATTCTAGAAAACATAAAAAGATGGAACAAGTGCGCAACCATTCATTCATCCTTACTGAGGTAAACAATGGAATGGTAAAAACCTTGGCGACAGAAGGAAATATTGTCACTATCCATGCAAACCACCAGATTACTCCTAACACACACATCTTTGCATATAGGTTTGATCAGAACAAAATATATAAGAATTGGTATATTATTACAAATGCTAAAAACTTAATTACAATTATAATAAATAAATAAAGTAACATGAGATGTGTAGTCAAAGAAGCAAACCAGGTGAAGGAGGGAATGGCCTAGTAACATCGTGGGATAACCATCATAGCCGATTGTGTCACCGCCCCAGTAGAAAGGCCCAGTTTCTACAAGGACCTTCGTGTTGATGATTTTCACAAACATGTGCTGGATGCATGAAAACTCTTGTCCATAGTCAAAGTATGTGTTCTCCATCAGTGAACCACACTTTTCTAGGTCTTCAATTTTTCTGAATGTGTTCTGGATTCGTACTAAATGGTCCAAATTCTAGCATACTGATACGTCTCAAACGTATCTATAATTTTTGATGCTCCATGCTTGTTTACACACCATTTGCTTTGTGTTTTGTTACACTTCGTGGCATTTTTATGCATTTTCTGTAACTAACCTACTAACAAGATGCCACAATGCCAGTTCCCTGTTTTTTTGCTGTTTTTGTGTTTCAGAAAAGTTACACGGGAAATATTCTCGGAATTGGACGAAACAAAAGCTGAAGTCCCTAATTACCTGACACGAAGACAAAGTCCGAAGATGAGATGGAGGGAAGCCAGGGGCTCGCCAGACCCTAGGGTGGCGCGGCCAGCCCCTGGCCTGCGCCACCAGGGGGTGAGCCTCCCTGGCCCACCTCCTAACACTGCCCCTTCGCCTATAAGTTCCCCTCGACGGGAAAAACCTGGAGGACAGATCTCTTTTCCACAAAACATACTGCAAGCCGCCGCCATCACCGTCGCAAGATCGGGAGGATCCAGGAGCTCTTCCCGGCACCCTGCTGGAGGCCTTCTACACCACCATGGTCGCCTCCGGAGTGATGTGTGAGTAGTCTACCTTGGACTACAGGTCCATAGCAGTAGCTAGATGGTTGTCTTCTCCACCATGTGCTTCATGTTTGGATCTTGTCAGCTGCCCTACATGATCAAGATCATCTTTATGTAATCATACATGTTGTGTTTGTTGGGATCCGATGAGTATTGGTACTATGTTAAGTTGATGTGCTGAATTATATATCTTATGTTATCTCTATATTGTTTATGATCTTGCATGCTTTCTGTTGCTCGTAGCTATCTTGGCCGAGTAGATGCTAGTAACTTCAAGAGGGAGTATTTATGCTCGATAGTTGGGTTCATGCCTCTAGTAATCTGGGGGAGTGACAGAAACCTCTAAGGTTGTAGATGTGTTGTTGCTACTAGGGAGAAAACAACATTCTTGTGTCCAAGGACATTTGCTTTGTTTACATTACGCACTTTGCTTAATGCAATTATCTGTTGTTCGCAACTTAATACTCAAGGGGTTCTCGGATGACTCCCCGCGAGTGGATTTTTAGTCATAGATGCAGTTGGATGGCGGTCTATGTATTTTGTCGTAATGCCCAGAGTGAATCTGATAGTGATCCTCATGACATATGTACGTTATCTTTACTCTATAAATTGCCCAACTATAATTTGTTTACCCAGCATGTTGTTATTTATCTTATGGAGAGACACCACTAGTGAACTGTGGACCCCGGTCCAATTTCCTTTATATTGCTATTACCGTTTACTTTTCCACGCACTGTTTACTTTCTTGCATACTAGTATCCTTTTACCACTCGATACGCTCAATCCTTTGTTTACAGCAAACCGATGAGATTGACAACCTCATCATAAGTTGGGAGCAAAGTTCTTGGTTGTGTTGTGTAGGTTTCACGTTGCTTCTAGGTGAAGAAGCTCCTACATCAACTACGCACCAGCATTTTCTAGCACCACTGTCCGAAGTGTCACGAAGCTAGCAAGCATCACCTTCTGAAGTTTGGCTTTATCCTACTCGTTCGATAAACCTTGGTTTCATAACTGATGGAAGACTTGCTGCTGTGCTCATCATACCTTCCTCTTGGGGTTCCCAACGGGCTATTACTTACAAGCCATCAAGCATTTTTTCTGGCACCATTGCCGGGGAGGAAGAAGATTTCTGCAAGGGGAGTCTCTCATGCACAATCTTTTACTTTGTTTTTGTTTTGCTTTATTTTATTTTTGCTTGCATCGTTTAATCAAAAATACAAAAAAAATAGTTCCTTTATAGTTGTTACTTTTACTTGCTTGCTTTAGTTTTGCTAGAATATGTACTCCTGAGAACACCAAGATGTGTGATTTTACTAGCACCAAAAACAATGATTTTATCTGCACTCCTATTGCGCCACCTGCTCCTGAGGCAAATTTTTATGAGATCAAACCTGCTTTGTTGAATCTTGTTATGAAAAAGCAATTTTCTGGTGCCAGTTCTGATGACGCTGCAGCTCATCTCAACAATTTTGTTGAGCTATGTGAGATGCAAAAGTATAAGGATGTAGATGGTAATATTATTAAGCTTAAGTTGTTTCCTTTCTCTTTAAGAGGAAGAGCTAAGGATTGTTTGCTATCTTTTCCTAGAAATAGTATTGATTCTTGGGATAAGTGTAAGGATGCTTTTATTGGAAAATACTATCCTCCTGCTAAGATTATAGCTTTGCATAGTGATATTATGAAGTTTAGACTGTTTGATAATGAACATGTTGCTCAGGCTTGGGAAAGAATGAAATCCATGATAAAGAATTGTCCCACTCATGGACTGACTACTTGGATGATTGTCCAAACTTTTTATGCAGGACTGAATTTTTCTTCAAGGAACCTATTGGATTCAGCTTCTGGAGTCACTTTTATGTCCCTTACCTTGGGCGCCGCAACAAAGCTTCTTGACAACATGATGGTAAATTATTCTGAATGGCACACCGAGGAAGCTCCACAAGGCAAGAAGGTAAATTCTGTTGAGGAAACCTCTTCCTTGAGTGATAAGATTGATGCTATTATGCTTATGCTTTCTAATGATAGAGCTCATGTTGATCCTAATAATATTCCTTTGGCCTCTTTGGTTGCTCAAGAAGAGCATGTTGATGTAAACTTCATTAGAAATAATAAATTTGAACAACACTGCTTATAGGAACAATTTTGCTAGCAACAATTATAGGACGTGTCCTTCTACCAATGGTAATGGTTATGGTAACTCTTATGGTAATTCCTCCAACAACAACTAGGGGCGCACCCTCTGAGCTTGAAGTCATGCTCAAGGACTTCATCGGTAAGCAAACTATTTTTAACAAGTCTGTTGAGGAAAAGTTGGGTAAAATTGATATTCTTTCTTCTAAAGTTGATAGCCTTTCTCTTGATGTTGAACTTCTGAAACTAAAAGTGTTGCCTAATAATGTGAAAGAAAGCAATACTTTTGCCACTACTAATGCTATCCAAGTTAAAATTGATGAAAATGTTAGGATGTTAGCAGAATTGCATGCCAGGTGGAAAAGAGAAGATGAGATGGCTAGAAAGATGAAGGTATGTACTATTACCACCTCTAATGATGTTGCTCCAAATACTAGCAATCCTCTTACTTTGATTGGTGTAGAGAAAACTCCTACTCCTTGTGCGAAAAAGCCCAAAACTGCAAAAACTTTTTCTACAAAAAGTGCTGAAATTTTTTGGTGTATGGGAGATGATAGCTCTATTTATTTTAATGATTTTGATGTTGGTGGCTGCAATATATCTGAAGTTATTTTGTTCTTGCAAAATCTTGCTTTGAGTCCTAATGCTAGTCCCATTAATGTTGCTTTTACAAATCATATTACCAATGGTTTCATAAAAAATAGGGAGGAAAAGTTGAAACAAAAAGCTTCTATTCCCAAGAAAGTTAGAAGATGGTTGGGAGCCCATCATTGATATGCATGTTAATGGTTTTGATTGCCATTCTTTATGTGATCTAGGTGCTAGTATTTCAATTATGCCTAGAAAGATTTATGACATGCTTGGTTTACCACCACTTGAAAAGTGTTATTTTGATGTTCCTCTTGCTCATGTTGCTAAGAAGAAACCTTTGGGAAGGATTAATGATGTTCTTATTATGGTTAACAATAACCTTGTTCCCGTTGATTTTCTAGTTATGGATGTTGAATGCAATGCTTCATGTCCTATTATTTTAGGAAAACCTTTTCTTCGAACTGTAGGTGCCATCATTCATATGAAGGAAGACACTATTAAATATCAATTCCTACTCAAGAAAGGTATAGAACACTTCCCTAGAAAGAGGAAGAAATTACTTTTTGACTCTATTCTTAGAGCAAATTATGAACTTGATGCTTCATCGCTTGATATTACTTGATTTCCACTTTCTGCGCCTAGCTCAAAGGCGTTAAAGAAAAGCACTCTTGGGAGATAACCCATTGTTTTCTTTTTAGTAATTTTTCTTTTATTTGAGTCTTGTAAGTTATTACTACTGTAATAACCTCTCCTTATCATTTTTATTTCCTTGTTGTGCCAAGGAGAACCTCTAATTTGAGGGAGGTAAGATTTGGGGAAGTTGTTGTCCTGAAACAGATTTCGGTGCTGCACCGTAAAAAGTCGTGAAAATTCTTAGTATATCTTTTTGATCTACAATTTCTTGTGCGTATGCCCCAGGTTATATCCAAACTTTCATTACTTCTGCACTTTTCGATTTGAGCAACAGAAGGTCCTCGAAAAAATCGACCTTTGTCAGCTGTTCTGTTTTGACAGATTTCTGCCACTATTTGTGTTTGCCTCTCGATCGCTTTCTTTTTGAGTTCTTTTGATCATGAAACTTTTGAGGAAGTTGCTACAGTAGTATATGCTTTATATGTGGTGTTTTTGAGTTGAAACCTGAACCAAAAAGGGATGATTTACTATTATGTTTATGCTAACGTTGCTAATAGAATTGTGTGAAGTTTTGTATGAAGGAAGTTTTCAAGTGTAGGGATTAGAGAATGATGAGATGAGATGAAGTATGGAAAAAAGCTCAAGCTTGGGGATGCCCATGTCACCCCAATAAATATCCAAGAGGTACAAGTGTCAAAGCTTGGGGATGCCCCCGAGGCACCCCATCTTCATCGGCAAAAATTAGGTCACCTTTCAACACACTATATTTTTATTGCTTCATGCATTATATGTTTTTCTTGGAGCGTCTTTACTTTTGTTTTTAGTTTTGTTTTGTTTTGTTTGCTGCAATAAATGGTTGGACCCCAACAGATTTCTCTTGGAGGAGATACCTTGTTTTTCATTTGCCAAGAACACTCTATTTTTCACTCTTATCGTTCAACGAGTGTTCTCTTTTTCTAAAACTGCGTTTAGCTTTCGTTTTTTGCCTTGATTTTTTGCTCAGATCTTGTTATATCTTTGCATCAAAGGTGTGTTTGGACCTCTGGTCTATGTTGGTATTCATCAAAAGAGTTGTTTCAAAAATATTTGAATGGTGTTGGAAAAGAGAAAAAGTTTCATGAAAAAAAAAGTGGTACAAAAAGGAGCTTGTTTAGACTGTGGCTTAGACTTTTGTATGCATGCTTGATGTTGTTTTGATAGTATTATTATTGATTTTTGCTGTAGCATGACTTGTCTCAAATGACTGAGATTGCTTAATGAGCCTTTGAAAAAATCATGCGTTGTTTCTATTATGTGGAAACATTTATTTGGTTTTCTCCTTGATGCTTTATTTGGGTTGACTTGGCACATTCTTACACATGTTTGACTCTAACAAGTCACCATAAGACTCTATGATCATTTGGTTTTTGACTTGTGATTCCATTTTATGCTTCTTTTAATGATGTTTTGTCGCTATGCATGATTATGACCATTATTGCTCTCTTAGTTGGTCGCTCCCAGTCTTTTGCTAGCCCTCATTTTGTACTGAGTATGAGCTCTACTCGTGCATCCAACTCCCAAAAACCAAGTTATTCCAATGTGTCCACCATACATACCTACTAGCAATTTGCTATTCCAACGTACATTTGACTTGCTTTTATCTATCCTTTGAATTAAACTCTTTTTGGTGTTATGCGAAAATTAGTCAGTAAAGCTCTCACGAACCTCATGGCACACTTAAAATTTTGACATTGTGGCTCTCTTATGTTGATGTTATGCTTACAAGTTGTAAGTTGGAAAGTAGCCAAACCATGCCGTGATGGGGAAAGCTTTCAACATTGCACTTCTCTTATTTGAGTTGATATCGTGATCTTTTGTTTATGGATACTCACGATGTGAAATAAGTTGGGAATCTTGCGGGATCATGGAGTTTGTATATGTGTTAGAGAAACGCCTGGGCCGCTAATCTAAGCCATGCATCATTCATGGTGGAAATTTACAGCATGCCCATAGTGGACATTCGATGACGCATCTCACAATAAAATGCTATACCAATGGTAAATAAAAGAGATGCCAAGGTGTTCATTATCTGTTTGTCCTATCATTTTGATGTGGGCTTGTTCCATATCATCGGGCAAGGAGGTACCCCGTTGGTGGTTCTTGATGATACGTGTATATTTACAATGACAAGAGCTTGCTTGGGACCCTAAGTCGAGTAGCATGAGGTTTGGGTATTCGTACTTCACGGGACATGAGTGTCGAGGATTTTGTGTCGCAAGAACACGGGGTACCACACAACGGACCCAAAGATTCGAACGCAGGGGGCTATACGCATGAGATCTTGGATCGCAACAAAACACGGTGACAGAAGCCTCAAGACGTCGGAACGCACAACGCACTGCAGAGAGAGACACCGAGATTTACCCAGGTTCAGGGCCCTCGTGGTGAGGTAAAACCCCTACTTTCTGCCTTCTTATATTACGACGTGATACCTCGCGAGGAGTACAAGGCCTTGGTTACAGAACTCTAACTGGCCGGAGGTTGAAGAACCAACTTAGCCTAGCTAGGAGCTCAGAAATGAAGATCGGATCCCCTCTAAGGGGTGGCCTCCCCTCCTTTTATAGCGCTGAGGTCATCCTTTCCCTTATCATCTTGGGAAGGGGTTGCCACAAACGGCCAAGGAGAAGGGACAGCTGTTGTCTTGAGTCTTTGGTAGACATAGTCTTTGTAGGGCAGTGGCGCCGGTCCACAGTAGTGGGTGGAGGAAGCTGACGTCCTCCTCTAGTGCCCTTCACCATCCGCCCTATTTTTAAGGGGGGGGGGTGACCAACAACCACTGTGCCGCTTTATGCAGGCATGGCCAAAGCTGGTCTCCTCCCTGTCGGGGTAGCGTAGACGGTACGCGGTCTTCTGCTCTTATCTTCTTGCTCAGCACGGAAACGTACTGAGCTGACGTGGAAGTGGTCCTTCTCCTCACGAGAAACAGCTCTTGAGGAGGCCTTCTAGTCCTTAGCAGTTTTGGCCGTCGTTCTCCTCATGAGGCGCCTCCTCATGAGGGTCTTCTCCGCTGGGCTTCGGTCGTAGTTTTACCCCTAGGCCGAAGCTAGGCCGTTGAAGAGGCCTAGGAGCAGGTGGACCGGGATACCGAGGTATCCAGAACACCGACAGTAGCCCCCAGGAGCCTGCCCCGCAAACGCACCCTCTCGAGGGAGCAAAGGGTCAGGGGACCCCAGAAGCTGTTGGGCCCTCCAACGGCACGCATCAACGCCCTCGGTCAGAGGACCATGTGAAAATGCAGAGGCCGCAGACACGTGGTGCACCCACGGCTGGTGAGACAAAGTGGCAGGCGACGCAGCAGTCCCCGAGGCATCAAACCGTCATGATGGCACATCACTTCACTACAGAGCGCTGTGTCGACGCTCCGATTCCCACGCTGGGATTTGACGCTTTGACGCAGGCCGCGCCCTTTAAATGTAGCCTCCTCGAGACCCTCGGCACTTCACCCACCTCCTCCAGTGCTACCTCTTCCTCTAATACCTCCCTGAGCGATGGATCCCTATGCCTCCTCCGCCGCTGCCGGATCCGTGAGCTCAGGGACGAAACACCGCGGGCGCCCCCCCGGGCAGCCGGAACAAGCCGAAGGTTCCCGCCCGGTGGACGCCTGGCGCTGGAGGTCCCCTGCGCATTGGAGCGCCGCCGCATGGCGCGGCGAACCGCGCCGCCCCTGGGACCTCCATTGCTTTGACCCTTTGGGGTCCCGTACCAAGAGGTGCTCTGAACACGCCGTCGCCGGTGGCGGCGGTGACGCTGGCTCCCCGCCCCGCGGGGAGCATCGATCGGGCACTCTGGGAGGTGGAGGCCGCCCTGGGCCCCCTCCCCCCGGCCGTGCCCCGCCGTGCTTTTGTTCCTTCCCCCGCTGGGGGCTATTGAATGAAATTTCCTTGTTAGTTGTCCTTTTCCCTCGCTCCTTGACGCTTCTCGTCGTCCTGTTCATCCGCATGCTCGAGAGCCCTGGCGAGTTGTTCACGCCTGCGGGAGGCCTCCCTGTGCCTCAGAGCTCATGACGGTGTAGCGACCTCACCTTTTAAAGATGACGATCTCTGTGCTTTTCAGTGCTAGTCCCTGGATCAAACGCCAGCACACACAGTTTAAGATGTAATATCAAGAAACAAAGGTCATTTTATTACATCGCATGATCCAAAAATTATATAAAGAAACTTTACAATTCTCGTAGCATAAAGCTATCAGAGTTTAAAACAAAATCAAAAATAGCATGGAGTCCTTCTTCTTCATGTGCCACAGGCGAACATGCTGTGGATAGATTCGCAACCCTGTCGTTCCTTACTTGTCATCAAAAATCTGCAACATGAAACATTGCAGCCACAAAGGGTCAATACACTTGAATTGTATTGGCAAGATGTCATTGTTTGGTGGACACAAATGGAGCCTAACACTAAAATAAATATTTGGCTAGGTGGAGCTTCAGGCTTATTTTGCGCAAAGCAATTTTATCCTATCATTTTCTTAAAGCAAAACTTCTGCTAAACAACTTGACTTGGGTTACCTACCCCTGTGGACATAGGCCGTAGTTATCGTACGGGACCTTCTGGTCGATAGACACTTACATCAATTTTCAAAACCTAAATTACTACATATGGACAACTTGGTTTGGGTGACATACCCCTGCAGACATAGGCACATAGAAATGGCACGGGACCTGCTAGCCGATAGACACTTGCACCAATTGCCATATTCCTAGTTCACCCACAAGTTTTAATTTTAAGAAGTTGGGATGAGGAGATCCTTGAATAGCTTCCAAATCATGTCGCTCAAAATTGTCCATAACCGGGGACATGGCTAAGTACTTAGTTTTTAACCCTCTGCAGAGGTGGTGCACTTTTCCCACAAGACTCAATCAACCTCTTTTGCCATGATGCTCATTTTGCTCAAATGGCCAAGTGAAGACTAAGACAAGACCTTTCAGAAGCAATCCCTCAGACCAACCCGGACGCGCTCCATTCTACAATCATCTACCACCCTCTGTCCGTCTGGCTGAGTTCTCGCAACTTAGTCAAGACAGAGCCCATATGACTCGTGGTTGCACTGGAAGCTTCACGACTTGAACGTCTCCAATCTCTTTGTTCCTGGGTGGCCGTCCACAAGTGACATACACCTGCTAGTTCAGAGGTTCAACGACATGACCCCAGGGAACCACTCAACATAAATCCATCTTACCACTTCCACCCAGGTGTTTCATTAACTTAGTTGTTTTTCTTGCTTTTTGCAAAACAAGGTTTTCAACACTTAGCCAAAGCATGTGAATTTCCCTTCCCAAAACACAAGTGTAAGACAAGGTAACCTATAGCAGTAGCAAATCTACTAAGGAGATGCAAAGGCTAAAGAGACTTAAGCAAAACCTAGCAAAGCTTTTAATACAAATCTCTAAAACAACCTACTCATGCATCTTCTACAAGAAAAGCTACTAGTGACAAAACTTTTAGTAGGACAAGAAGATGATGACACTTGCCTTAGTATTTTTTGAAGATTGTACTTCTCTTAATCAACACACGTGGCTCTCCGTACAACTATAAGATAGAAAATACACAACATAAACACACCATTCAAAACAACATAATCAAACATGACAACAAAAGTGTTTATTTGTTTTAGCTTAGTCTTCAAAGTCTTAGTGATAATTGGACAAAGATTGTGGCATGAAGTTGACAAAGATTGATGGGGGTCTTCTATATTGTTTAAGAAGTGTCAAACACTTAGCAAAAATAGCTTAAGGAGATTCTTAGGCTTGGTTTGAGAAGTTGGATGGATAAATTTCTAAGTGGTGAGGTTTGCCACTTTCATCCTCCTGACTTGGCTCTCTTCTCTTGATCTTCTTGTTTTCCTTCATCTCCTTGTCTTCTCTTCAACTTCTTCTTTTTGCCTTCAACTCCTTGTCTTCTCTTCAACTTCTTCTCGATGGTCTTGATATGGGAAAACTTCTATGTCATATTGTTGGATGGGTAGTCAAAATACTTAGAAGAATTTGGGTAAGATGGAGTTGATAGTTTTGCACTTGGGCAAGGATAGAGAGTAGATTTTTCACTAAGTAATGGTAGAGTTGAGTGGTCATTAGGACTTAGGATATTTCACACCATTTGTAGAGTGGGACAATAATCAAATAGCACAAGGTGCATAATAAGGATTAGGACTTGATATTTTGCAAGGTGCTCAAAAACACAACTATATCTTGCAAAAGGATGCACTAGTGGAGCTGACTTTTGAATAAGTGTAAAAAGTGTGTGAAGTATTCTGGTGGGTTTCTAATTATCAAGGTAAGTAATTTTGCAAAAGGAATTATGCCTAAGATATTTATAAAATTAAATCTAAGGAGGAAATACTCAAATCCTCATTTGAATTTGAATACTTGAGAATATTGGTTCAAATAATTTGTGCAGTAGTTCTAATGGACAGAGGACAACACCACTTTTCATTTGCAAAAAGATTCATCTAAAGAGGATCTACGGACACCAATATATGACCATAAGAAGATTTTATAACAAAATTTAATTCGGCCAGATTCGGAAACTTACAAGTTAGATATTATGATTGTAATGGATAGATAATTAAAATATGAATCCGATGCAAAAAGAATCAATTGATTCGGACATACGAATCATGAGATATGAATTTTTAAAGTTCATAGCATTTTCTGTCCAAAAATCCGAAAATAGCTATTGACTTGACATATGGCGCAATTTTACTGGAGGGTACCCCTTCACTAAGTGATCTCTTTGCAGCCTTAGGATTTACATCGTGTGGTTTGGGAGAATAACAAATAACAGCACTTACGTAGGGGATAGATAGACTGCCAGGCCGTGCGACCATGGCAGCTCGGCTGCTCGGAAACTTCATGGAGTCATCGTCCGGTGGTTCTGGTACTCCTAGAAGAAGTGGTAGACGTGTAGAATCGTCAAGTCCAAGTTAAGGGGCTCCCGAGACAGTCCTGGCGGAGATCCTGTTGGCGGCGGCGGTCATATGGCGTCGTGACGGACGTCGGGCGGCGCGTCCAACGACGAGGAGAAGGTGAACGAATATGTCCTGGAGGTAGGCGATGGTGAGGGAAGTTCACGGGTAAAAGGAATAAAGCCAGAAGTGTACTTACACGATGTACTATTCCGATGAACTCCGATGGGGCCATCGGCGAGAAAATGATGCAACACCATATCTAGGAGGTAGCCCTTGAATCACAGAGTATTCTAGTGCGAGGACTCGTCGATATGATCACTCACGGAGACAACATCTGACGATGAACTCGAATTTGTGGGTAAGATTGGCATGGATATTACGGGTTATACAGAGCATATCTGGGAAAACTTTTAGAACAAAAATAAGAGAGGAGAAAGAGAAGCACGCGGTGTTTCTCTCGGTTCTTCTTATAATGACTGAAGGAGGGAGATCGGGAGGTCAATGCCAACGGATGATATTCAGGGCGCCGGTTTGGTTTGGGCGATTAAGACCATAAAATTGAAAGTTAATTCTCTTAACGGTTACTCCATTGAATTTCCAATAAGTTTCGTGTTGAAATCGAGAAGAAACGGTCGCTATATTTGATAGGAGAAGAAGGGGAAGAATTAACTGCCATGAACATATGTTCCTGGAGGTGAACGAGGAAACGAGGAAGACGACCGAGCGCTGGCTTGGTTGGGCTAGGCTAGTCGGCCTAGTTGGGCCGGTCCAGTTTGGGCCTTTTCCTTTTTTGCTTTCTTTTTTCCTTTTCTATTTCCTTTTCTATCTTTTTAATTATACGTGTTCAAAGTGATTTACAACAAATTCAAATCATGTCATAAAAATTTAAAAAAAATACCAGTGCAAAGATAATTTTGAAAGAAACGCTTTGGTACTATTTTGTTTGAAAATATAACTGTGAAAATGAGAATAGTCCACATAAGTTCATAGGGCTTATTATAAATGGACTTTTAATTTAATACCTCCTTTTAAAATATTTTCAAGGAAAAATTCAAAATAGGTTTTTAAGACATTGAGGTATTCTTTTCTTGACCCGTCAAACATGATATAAAATATATATTTTTAATGCTCTTTGGCCTATAGGGCTACTTGGGCATTATTTATCAAAGTAGGATTTAGGGCTTTTATTTTATCAAAGAAAATCCTATTAGAATTTCAAAACTTTGAAAACAAAATAGATTTGTTGAAAACACTTGGTTGCCCAAAAGTTTATTAAAACTCTATTTAAGAAAATAATTTTTAACTATTACACAACAAGTTTTAATTCCCTGTGGATTTTCAATCAACACAAACAATTCATTCACTTTTATTTATGTACTACAAGCTTTAAGCTTGGTCGTCTATCTTCGCTCTGAGGGCACTTGCCGATTAAGGGTCGCTGCGTGTGGGCCGTGGTCGCCAATCGCTGCGCTGAGGGCATGAGCCAATCTCCAGTCTCTGCGCGTGGGCCCAGAAATTTGGTCGGTAGGGGCAAAGCACTTCCAGTAAAGTTCTTCTAGCGCTAGGGTTTCCCGTTTCCAGGCACAGGCAGCCGCCGCCGCCGCCCCAGCTGCCCGCCTCCCGGCACCATCGCCACCGCAGCGGCCCGCCTACCGCCGGCGCTGCCGCCACTTGCAGCCTCCCAGCACCGCCGCTGCTGCCCATCTTGAGGAGCCGCCGCTGCTGCTCGCCTCCCGGCGCCGTTGCCGCAGCTGCCCGCCTACCGGTGGCGCCGCCGCCACTGCCCGCCTCCCGGCGCCGCTGCCCATCTCCCGGCGCCGCCGCCGCTACTGCCCATCTTGAGGAGCACGCGTCGGCGGCGGCTCGACAGATCGACCACCACCCTCCGCCCTCCGTCCAACCGACGGCAGCCACCCGCTTCATCCAGCTCCACAACAAGGATGTTGAGAAGGTGAGCTGTCGGGCCCCCTTACTCGAGCCGCGGATGAATGAGGCACAGCCGGAGACGGAGCCGGCAACAGCAGGGAAGAGGCGACCGTCGCGATTCCGCCGGACCTGCGTCGACTACAGCAGCGCCAACGAGCGATTCCTAGCTGGCAGGACGTCCGGCTCATCCGACCTGAGTGAGCTTAGGTGCTCTGAGTTCTGCCTCTTGGTTACTGGCGTGTGTGGAGGTTTGTTCGCTGTGTGCTTTGATGTAGTTGGCGATATCTTGATCTGTTTCTTTCTCCCTTGTAGGCTGTGGTTTTTGGGTGTGTCCATTGGATTTATCTTCATAGGCTGGTCTAAACCTGGCAGCGTCCTTTTTATGTAAGTTTTGCAGTGCTAATTTGTGTCAGTTAGTATTGATTGGGCTGGGTATAGTTATGCTGCAGCAACTAAATGGAACTTTGGCACGAATACAATACATAATACCAATTTGGCAAATAAATCAGTGGTGAATTGCTTTCTGAACACTTTGGCCTTGTGTAGGGAGGATCCATCGGATGAATGAGTGTACATGGATATGGAGGATGATTGAGTAGGAGAAACTTCAAAGGGCGAAGGATGCAGAGAATGCCTACTGCACAAAATTTGGTAATGGATTCTAATGCTCCGTCAAGTCAAATAATAAATGGATTCATTGCTCCTAGCTCTTTCCAGTCAATCAACAAATACTTTTATTGCTCCTAGCTCCTTTTCTATTTGTTTGACCTTGTGAAGAGTAACAATAATTAAAAAAAACTATTGTCCCATACACATTTCCTGTTTTTTTAACTTGATGAGAGCTCATTATTATTGTAAAGCTAGGTTGTGCAGAAGATTGTTGGGATGGTATCAGAACTTGATATTGATACATGTCGCTTATGGTGGCCTGATGCACTTTTTATTTGTATTGTTGCATCAAGTTCATCACTGGCAAATTGTTTTCTTTCAGATGCATGTGCGTTTTAGAAAGGTGGTGTTGCTTTCTCTTCTAAATTGTCTTACATGTGTAACCAATAGCTTTCATATGCGGGAAGGAGTGGCGGCTGGGTATGGACCCTAGAGGTGGAGGAGCATAGAGAAGGAATTAATGGAGACTGATAGAATAGGACCACAAGGCTGCTGCCTTTTAGGTCGACCTCCTATTCTGTCCGTGTTGCATTGTGGTCAGCGTCATACTCCTCAAGGATATACTAATGTGGTGTCGTGGATGGCATGGTAGCAGCCTGCTTATGGCCGCCTTGCAACAGGTGGGGGTTTGTGGACTGATTGCTGTCACCGGGAGCTTGAGCACATCAAAGGTAGATAGGAGAATGCTCAGATAGAGGTCAGCATGACTTAAGCAAAGAATAGGGATCATAAACGAAGAGCATCAAAGAAGTGGTCTGGGTATGGGGTAAATGCATTTTCTGCTTTATAGAGTCAGCTACATGATATACTTTTTGTTTTCCTACTGATTACATTAATTTGCTAATAATGCTGCAGTATAAGATGGTTTTACTGAAATCCAAACACGTGTGTTCACTTAGATGTTTTTGTTATTTTAGTCGTTTTAGTTTCCACTGTTTAGTCTTAGCAAAATACTGAAGGTAGAAAGACTGCCGCTTCCATTTTACAAAGACAGACATTATTGTGACAATATTTTTGAGATAATTTGTGTGCTTTGTTTATCCTTTTTGTTTAGATTAAATGATTTATATGGAGCTGTACAATGCATGCTCCTTACAGACTAAAGGTTTTATATGTTTTCCTATTAAAGGTTATTTTTACTGAAATAGGTTCAAGACGAATGGCCTATCATTTCCATAGTAGCTGTGTACTTCCCTATTTGAAAACCATAAGGCATTTACTTCAGTACTCCAAAATAAAATGTTGAATCTTTTGGTTATTTAACTTACTAGAAAGGCCTACCAAAAAGAGTACCTGAAATCCGGTGTGTTCACATAATATTTTCTTTTCAACATCCATCAGCTTTCCAAACTTACAAGTTAGTGTTGAGATCTTGCTATGCTGAATATGTCACTAACAATGGTACCGTTGAGGATATGATGGTATATGTCTCAAAATTAATTATTGACTGCTAAGTAAAAGTGCAAAGTGGTCCTGTATATGCTTCACACTGAACCTATGTAACAACACGGGAAAAATTATAGGCATAATTTGTAAGTTTTTCTTGCTCCTTGGTCTGGTTTTCCCTTTCTCTGTGCTCCCCCTCCTCTTTCCTGTGAAGGGTTGTTCTAGCTGCACCCGCCATTGTGTGTGGCTGTTTTGGGGGCGTTCCTGTGAGTTGTTGCTGGATTGCGTGCCTTGCTGCTGCGGCTGCCAGTCATTTCTACTCTTAGAAGATAGCTGCGCGCTTGTGTTGATTTGGGGGCATTTGGACTCTCTGTTCTTGTTGGGGTTTAATTCATGGGGTTTCCGGTTTTGCATGTGCGAGGTGCTACTGTGGTTGATATGGAACGGGTTTTCGGTCGGATGTGCTTGCTGTTTTTCCTTAGTAATTTGGGGCCGGTATGTGATTTCCGGTGCCTTGTGGGTTGGGTTGGTTGTGTTCTTCAGGGACCGGGGGACTGTAGGTGGGGGTTGTAGTGTAGGCAGGCATATTTTTTTTGGGTATTTTGGGGTTGACCTTGAAGGGGTTTGCGAGCGGGCGTGCTCGCGGTGTATTTTTCTTTGTGGTTTTGTTTCAGATTGGGGAATGGTTTGCAGCCGACTGTGGATTGTCAGTGGTATTTTCGGCCTCTTCTCCGATATCTAAATCATCAGAGGTCACTCTGTCACATACACAGGCATGGAAGCATTAATACATTAAGAGGCAGTATATAGGGGCAAACCTCTGGGTCAATGATGACACCATTTTTCGTGGTTTGGTTCTTAGTATGGGTGGTAAATTTATCTTTTTCCGGTAAGGGTGTACTAGATTGCCTCTTTTGCATTCATTCATCGTATATTTGATCGTGCTAAGCCTGAGCTGGTTTCTGTTACCATGATATTTCAGGTGGGACAATATATTGACCATTTTTTCATTAACTAGAGTTTGTTAGGTGCAGGGTAGAGTATGCTTGGGAGTTGGGAATCCTAATGTTCATGGCACATTTGACTTATGGCATACGCATGCACATCAAATATGAGAGAGGAAAGGAAAGGAATGCATAACAACGAGTTTTACAGTGACTTCACTTGAGGTTGCGGTTTTCGTAACCACTTCTTTTTTTTTGCCCTGAATGTTGAAACTTGGCCAGTTTTCCATTACAGAGTCTACACACGCTTGGGTCAAAAAAGTGTCCGGACAGTAAGCCGTGACCTGCTACTTTTCACATTCTCTTAACAAAATTAGAAACAGAGTTAGAGACTAAGCATAACTCATTTTTATCTTCTTGCGGTTATATGTTCCCGTATAAGATGTCACATTATATGCGAAATGTTATCCTCTCTTTAGGATATGTTAGATATTTATTGTATTTTTTATTAATTCTTTGGCTTTAGTGTATTCGACGAATGAACTATTGATGTAAGGATTGCAAGTGCTGAACAACTATAAGTAAGGATTTGGTTTATCGGTTTGATCCCATGACATGCCATCTTTTGCTCTGACTTCTACTATACTCACTCATTTTCAGTAGGAATGGGAGATCTTTCATCCGGTTCAATAGAAGTTCCATATCTCCTAATTTATCCGCCTATTAACTTGCCAATGGTATAGATAGAACATCTCTTAGTTTAGAATTATTGACTATTGATTGATATTTGTTGGAACTAACCAATGATTATTTGACCACTTGGCTTTGCACTGGCTATTTCTTTGACATTAGTTTTCCGATTCTATTCTCATAAAGTGATTTGTATGTCGCCTGTTTAACAGAAGTATGATCTGCTGTTAGCCACATGTTCACATTCCTAATATGTCAAAGTCTAAGATACAATACAGATATCATTTACTTATAGTTCTGGCTAATAATTCTCTTACAGGTTCCTGCTGGATATGTTGTTTGGCTGATCACGCACTTACGCCTTTGTGGTCACAACCTTAGAGGGTGAAGGCAAACATGCTTTGTCCCCAAGATTCAGATACCAAACTTATTTCGAGACCAGCCCGCTGGTGAAACAGTACTGTCCTACTTACCACAATTGTGAACTTTGTTTCACAACATTGATCAGGGCAATGGAAGGTGGTCAAGTCCACAATGATTTCCCTCTGTATGCTTACAAGTTGAGGTATTTTAACAACATAATCGATATTGTGATTGATCTTGCAGGTGGTAGTTCTCGACATGCTTTGTGTCTTGCATTTTGGTATTGGTTTGTATATTGCTCAATGCCGTGGGGTTGTATGATGGTTCCAATGGTTGTGATTTGCTTCCTTGCACCTTCTGTTTCACTTTGTACATTCAATCAATTGTTCGTATAATAAGTAATTAATCATAGAGGTATTCGTACAACCATGTTGTGATTTTTGGTTGCCTTAGTACTGTGGCCTTCTTGGTTTTGTAATTGTCATGCTTGCCTGGAGGCAGAAGCATTGTGGCTACAAGATGAAATCTTTATGTTGTAGATATGACAATATCATGTCGCATATTTATATTAACCAAGATGGTATTTTTTTTAAGTTATAAAGATTTATCTGAAATTGGTGTTGCTTTTATGAATTTTGTCCAATCGTGTCTTGCAACAAGTCGGTTCCACGTTAACGTTTTCTTGGCGGTGGTCAGTGTCAAATCCTAGAAGAAATATGGTTGAGAGTGCATGCGCATTGTGAGAGATGGTTTTATGTATAAGAATATACAAATAATGAATATTTCAGATAGAATGATGTTAATTCCTTTCTCGCACTACTGTTGTAGAATCATCATTTAAGCTTGAACCAAATAAAGAGCCTGTCAAACATCAGTGTTGCATTCTCTTTATATTGCTTCTTATCCGTTGATAGACTTTGGATTCACGTTCTTTATGATAAATGAAGTAGTAAATATGTGTTGATTTATTTGCTCTTGAGGTTGTCCAGTGTAGGTTTGTGTGTTGGTTAATTTTTTTTTTCCATTTTTTGGGTTAAAAATATGCAAACAGTTTGTTTCGACTAGAATTGTAAAATAGAAAAAGATTCTATGATCAACAACAACTTTAATATCTGCATGTGTTAAAACGTATTGTAGGCGGGCCGGGCGAAGCTGGCCTGTCCGTCTAGTTTCTTTTAACATTCCAAAATTTGGAAAAAAATTGGGATGTTACAGACGGGGTCGGCGCCGGCGACAACGATGGACGATTCCTGAGACAAGTAGTTGAAAAAGAGTCGGAAAAATAAGAAAAAACCCCAAATCCCCGAAAACAAAAATCAAATCGATAAAACAAACGAGAAAAGAAAGGCAAATAAGATGCCCATGTGACCGGCACAGGGACCTTTCTCGTCATGAGGGAGCGCGGCACTATCTGTGCCAGCAGCTAAGAGCAAATTGTTGCACGTGGCGATTCACGGGCCTTCCTTGTCGTGAGGGAAGCTGGACTCTCACGGACGCGAAAGCGTCGATGCTTAAGAGAGCCTAGAGGCCGTCGACACCTCATTGAGGGTTGCTCACGAGGTGAAGGGCCTGGCGTGGACCTCCGGATCTGCGTCTCCTTCGCAAGATGATCAGAGCGGCCCTGGTCTTCAGTAATCCTACCATGTTTGGCCTTCCTCGAGCAAGGGGAATCTTGACTCCTGCGGATGCTAAGTGCATCAACACATTCGTGCGCCCTCGTGAGGGTTGCTCACGAGGCGCTGGTCCTTAGCGGGTGCCTTGGGCACACCTCGGACTTTTTCCGAAGATTTCTTATTATCCGGTGTACTTCGTGAGGAACTAAGCACCACGGGCACGTGGAGGTGATCGATAATGGGGCCATCGCCCCTGATCAGAGCTCAGTCCCTTCAGGTTTTTCGGGCTTGCTGTTTTCCAGGCGAAGGCCCTAGCATAGTCATCGTGCCTAGCCCCCTTCCATGTGGAGTACAATAGAAAATAAATGGACTTCATGCCATTTCAATATCATGCCGAAGTAGAGGCGCTATTATGCACTTTAACTTAATCTCAGTGCTGAAGAGCAGTTTAAGTCGATACAAAATGTCATGATAACGGTCTTATCTCCTCGTAAGAAACCTACGGGTAGAACTTTCGCAGATGAGCTATGTTCCACGGGTTCCCCACCGGCACGCCTTCTGCTGTTTCTAGCCGCACTGAGCCTGGCTTGGTGATGTGCGTCACCTTGAAGGGGCCTTCCCACATTGGAGACAGCTTGTGCAGGCCCTCACGAGAGAGTATCCTCCTCAGCACCAGATCGCCGACCTCCAGAGTTCTTGCCCGAATATGGCGGCTATGGTAGCGGCGTAGTCCTTGCTGGTACCTCGTAGCGTGAAGTGCCACTTGGCACCGAGCTTCTTCAAGCTGAAGGACGCGATCCTTGATGAGGTCCTCTTGATGTATCTCGTTGAAGGCGAGCACTCTTGGCAACCCGAACTTGACGTCGGTGGGAAGGACAGCCTCTGCCCCGTAGACCAAGAAGAAATGAGTCTCCCCGGTGGGCTTGGTGGCGGTGGTTCGAATGGACCACAAGATGGATTGTAGGTTGTCTAACCATTTTTTGCAGCAGGCTTAGAGCTTGGTGTTGGCATGCTTGGCATGTCCATTGCTCCTGGGATAGGTGACCGAGGCGAAGCAGATCTTGATGCTGACCGATGCGCAGTACTCCCGGAACAGCCCACTGGTGAACTGGCTGCCATTGTCGGTGATTATGCGGTTAGACACACCAAAATGGCAGACCAGGCCACTTGACTGCGGACCTGGCCGGGATGGTGCACACCGGCTCCACCTCTACCCACTTGGTAAACTTGTCGATGGTGATGTAGAGGTAGCGGTAGCTCCCTTGCGCTTGAGGGAATGGACCGAGAATGTCCAGCTGTAACACCCTGCCTTTTGCTAAAGGCAGAACTCCTGTGTATCTGTGCCATTCCCTGGATCAGTAGATAGCACCACAGTACAAAATAAGTAATCATTGCAATAGCATCAATATTACAACATAAATCTAGTTACATAGGTCTTCAACCTTACGAGTACACAGCATAAAGCATAGTTGCGGTGAGCCTCCATTCTTCATCACGTGCCACAGACAGACATGTTGGAATGTAGTCTCGAGATCCTACTCCTGGTTCCTTACTCGAATAAAACCTGCACGTTTGAATATGCAGCCCCAGATGGGTCAGTACAATGATGTACTGGCAAATGACACATATTTAGTGGCATTTTGTGGAAAGACTATACTACATGACATTTGGCTGGTGGATCTCATAGGCTGATTTGCATAAAGCCAATTTTATCCTAAAATCCATTTTAATACTTTCTTTCAAAATTTTACTTTTCAAGGGTCAAGACAACCTCCATACGTTACATACTGGCCGGTATGTAGTTTCTGGGCGAAACTCAACAAAGTTGGAACCTCAGGCACCACAACCCCTCGGAGTGCATGGTCCTTAGTTCCTACCTATGGGTTTCTAGACAAAATTTTATTCATTCAGAATCGGTGATGAGATTCTTCCGTACATTCCATGTCTAGAGACTTAATTGTCCATAACCGAGGACACGGCTAATCGATTAGTTTAAACACCTTGCAAGGGTTGTGCACTTTCACCTTACGATTCATTTTATGCCCATACATAAAATGAAATGAGACCTTTTAGAGGAGAGGGCAACTAACTGGCAAGAACCGCTCCCAACCTATAATTCATCTACCACCGTCTTCTTGCACACAAGTTGCACTCCCACATCTAATCAGTCAAGACAGAGCCCATAATGTCATAAGGCTGCACTGGAGGTACACTAAGCATGAAAGACATAGCCATCTCTTTGTTCCTGGGTGGCCATCCCAAGCGGTATTCTGAACCCACATCCTCTTAACAAGGCATGCGTCCCAGAACCCACCTACCTCGCATCCTCTTATCAAACCAATCCACCCAGGTGGTTCATTTTAGTTGAAGTTCTTAATTTGTTCACAAAACACTTTTCATGTGATCTTAGCATGGCATCAAAAATTTTCAAAGTATTTAGCATCCTATCAGGTGGGGTTTGAGGGATTGCTACACACTACTAGGATCTAAGCATTTGATAAAACGGTTGAATAAATCACCTATCATGCATACTACAAGAGGTGAATATACTAATGCATAAGTAAAATGGGTAAGGGATATGTGTGTCACTTGCCTTTTTGAAGACCACGACGTTTCAGTTCTCTCAACTAAGCACGTAGCTCTTCGCACAAACTACAGCACAGAAATAGCATACCATAAACAATCCATACAACACAATCAAACAAACAGACAAACAAAAAGTGTTTGTTTAACAATTTAGATTTATGGAGATGTTATGACAGGAAAGATATGGTAAAGGGTCATGATTTGTGAGATATGAATCAGAGAGCTTAGCTGGGGAAGATCAATATGATTTGAGAGGGCATTGGACTAGGCAAGGCTTTAAGAATGCTTGAATTACTCAATTAGCACATCTGCAAGTTGAATAGTTCAATACATGTGAACAAAACTAGTAGGCATTGGATTGGGATGGTCAAGTGATTGGAAAAGATTGATCCTCCAAGATTACAATGTAATGATAATAATCCTAGGCTTGGCATAGGCATGAATAGAGTTTAGAATAACTCATGTGAATATATTCACATAGGTATAGAATAGTGCAATAGAACACTACTGAATAAAGTGTGACAACACTTATTCATAATAGTATAAGTTACACATAGGATTGAGTGTGAATGATTGATATTTGAGGACATGGCTCAAATGGTTCATTGATCAACATGGTGTATAACACATACTACAGTATGGGTTATAACAACACCACATTAACAAAATCTAGGTTTGAGATGAATTCATATTTCTACTCAAGTAGCACAATTGCAATTTTGAGTACATATATATGAATTAGACAAAATATAATGAGTGAGATCTTTATGCTTTATTAAAGCATATAGAATCTTGGAATATCTCATGTGGGTAAATCACATAAGAGACAAAATAGTGCAATAGCAATACTATTGAATAAGTGTGACAACAATTATTCTTAAATAGTATATATTACACTTAAGCTTAGGCTAGGATTCTTATAACATTGAAGTACTCAATTAACTCAAATGCGAATTGAATAGTTCAATGCAAGGCTAAGATTGAGTAGACATGAGTAAATGGCTATAGGTAATGGATATGTATAGATGATGTTTGAAAACATGGCTTAAGGTTCCTAATGAGTAAATGGGATTGGGTTAAGTACTATGATGTGGGTTTATACCATAGTAGCAAGGTAGAAACTAAGATTGAAGTATCACACTTTACTCAAATGACACATTTGTAATTTGAATAAGTGGATACTATACAAGATAGGTCTAAGTGAATATGATCTTGATCAAGATGTTATTTAGATAACATTGATGACTAGGTATGATCATAAGATTTGCTATGGTAGAAGGAAACATTGATTGAAATAGAAATAGAATTAATCTATATAGGAATACTCAAATTCTCATATTAGAATTTGAATAATTGTGAAGTGGTTCAAGAAATTATGGGAGTGATGCTACTGGATAGCTTGTAGTAATACAAAGTCACTGCAATTGGAATCACTCTAAAATAAGTTATAGAATTTGGATTATCACCAAAATAGTGATTTTGACAAATTTGAATGCACAAAGTATGTGCACATACCAACTTTGGAATTTCTTGTTCCTATGATGTTCTACAAGTTGAGAGGATTCCAGAGACTACAAATTTGTAATTTTTGGATGGACAGAACAAAAGATATGAATTTAACAAGCTAACAGAATGTTTGATTCCAATTTGAAAATAGTTTCAAATTTAACCCATAAAATATGAATTATTATTGTACTACTGGATTCTAGATGTCCTAAGGATTCCAACGGTATCTTATTTGCAATTTTTGGACTTATAGAACATTAGATATGAATTTCACAAGATTTGGATCAAAATCAGATTCGAAATTCCATTTTGATTTCTGTTTGATTCGGAGATCGACTCGTGGCAGCTTCTGATTGCTTGGTACCGTTTCGTTCGGATCAGGAACTAAGGCCGTTGGATTAAAAGGAGATTGGATGGATCAGATCTAAAGATAACCATTCGTTAAGTGATCTATCCTGGTCCTTTGGATCACGATCGGACGGCGAGAAAGGAAGGAGAGGAGCTCACCTAGGTTAGGCTAGGTTTCCGGTGAATTTTCCGACGAGGGCGTGCAGGGGTCAAACTCCGACTATGCTCCAGTGAGATCTGGACGACGGAAAAGGTGCGACGGCCTTCAGCACAGCGTGACGGTCTCGGGAGCGTGAACAGCGCCCTTGATTGCTTCCAGAAGAAGGAGATGAGGACGGCTGGAGGCATGCGGTGCGCAGGTGAGCTTCGGCTATGGTCGGCGGCGTCGATTTGCTGCAAAATGAACAGAAGAAGACCATGATGAGGTGCGCTAGGACCGGGGAAATCATTTGCGACAAGAAGGAGGGCAGGATGCACCTTGTGGCCGTCGGAAATGTCGGGTAGAGGTGACGGCAATAGCGGACTCCGGCGAGCCATTGCGTCGGCCTGGCGGCGTCTCGGGCACGGGAGGAAAAGGGGAAAAGGAGAGGAGGCTGAGGCCTTCTTATAGGCGTGGCGCGGGGTGGAAACAAAAGAGGAATTAATCGAAATTGAAGAGGGGGGGGGGGAATTTACTGCGGCGGTTAGTCTCCGGCGTGATCTCCGGTCCAGGGAAGAAGAAGACTGACCGGTGGGTCCGGTCTGTCAGCAGGAGAAGAGGTCCTGACGAGCGGGGCCCTCCTGTCGGCGGGGGAACGAGGGAGAGGGGATACCCTTTCGGTTTTGGCTTTGGGTGGGCCGAGGCCAAAATGTTTGCTGGGCCGGATGGGATCCCTAGGCCCATTTTCATTTTTATTTTGTTTACTTCTTTTCTTTTTCTGTTTTCTTATTTCCTTTATATCTTTTGCATTTTGGCTCCAAACAGATTCAAACAACTTTGTAAATTTTTCTAAAATTCAAAGTATCAAAGTGGGACAGTAAGAAACAGGTTTTTAAAATAAAATAAGATTTTCCAATAAAACTTTATGAACTTGGAAAAAGGACTTTGCTTGCATAACAAAAATAGAACTAGGGTTTGAGAATAAAATAATTTGAAATAAGAAATAATACTTTATAAAATAATGTTTGAAATTATCTTTCAAACTTAGTTCCTTTAAATACCATCTTTACTAAATAAAACACATTTGTGATTCAGTCCTTTGCAAGCAAGCTTGCATAGGTTTGAATAAAGGATGGAAAATAGTATTTGAAACTTGATCTTTCTCAAAGAAGTTCTTCAAGAAAAAAAATAGTAAGTTTTGAATTAGTTTTTATAATAGAGCTTTTAAATAGTCTCAAAAAGTTTTAAATCCTTGTGAATTTCCAATCGTCTCAAGCAAAACAAAAGCAAAAATTTCCCCCAAAATTTGATAAAATCTTGGGATGTTACAGACTACCACCCTTAAAAGAAATCTCATCCTCGAGATTTGAAGAGGCTAGAAAGATAGTAGGTATTAGGTTATCTGGGTTTAGGTATCTGGGTGGCTACCACCCTTAAAATAAAATTCCTCTTGGTGGTATCTTGATGCTTCCTTAGGCACTTGCATTTTGTTCCCATCTTGCATTCACCGTGGTGTCAATTTCCCTGAATCGTCCTTCTCAGAAGTTTTGATGTTCACAACTATGTTCAAAAGTGGACATACCAATGGTTCCATCCAATTCTGGTGATAGGCAGATATTCATCCATTGCATTGTCATCAACAAGATAGTCCACATCTTCCAAGAATGTGTATCTAGCCTTTTCTTGGTCGGTCCTCACCAAGGCCAGGACAGCATACAGGCTATCACCATACTCCTTGTTGCTTTTTAGCTGATTTTCATTGCAGAATCTCAAAAGATGATCCAGTGCCAAGTACTGCATGCTTGCCCCATGAACATGATGAGACCACACATCCCAAAGGATTAGGATGGCATCTCTCTGCAGTCTTCTCATGTATTTCATAGGGGTAAACAAGGTGGACTCTGTAAGAGGTACTTGCACCTTTAAGGGATGGAAGGTCGCCTTATAACCAGCATTGTTGAATCTTTTCTTGATACCGGTGCTCTTCATGCTATCTGCCACTAGTACCAGATGGTCCTTAAGAATTCCTTTTGCAACCATCTTCATAGTCATTGGAAGACGCTGGTCAACTTGATCATATCTCGAAGATGAACTCCCTTGCAAGAATAAGGGATCTAGCAAAGCTCTCATGGGCAGGAAAGTAGTTTCAGGGATTTGGAGAGTTACTTCATAACGTCGCAGGTCGGGATGGGGTAGACTTCGGTGGCGTAGGGCTCTGGAATCAGGAGGCAATCTCATAGTTGGTGGTGGCGGTCTCTGTTGTAACTCTCTGGAGAGGAGTGACCTCTCTTTTATAGGCTCAGGGAGGTAGCTGAACAGGCCACGTGGGGAGTCAAAAAGAAGGGTCGGGAAAGTGAATCGAATAGGCAGTAGTCGAAGTTGAACAGTCTTCGCATTCAAAGCCCACTGAGCAAAATGTTTCTGATTCGTGTAGCCGTTCAAATACCAAAACATCCTCACCATATTCCTACGTTTTGGCCACACTGGCTCACTATAAAGGGTGTAACATACTATCCTCCTAAGGTTATGGTTTAACGACATCGTCTCTCATGTAGGTATGTCTCTCTAGATTCACCATTCCACATACAAGAGCGAACAATATGAGTAGTCGTCATGGGGCGCAAATCCATGTCGCACCCAATCATTACCTTGTATTTGGTTTGGTGCATCTCGCATTCTAACTCTTGGTCAACCTCACTAGCTTTTAAACAAAAGTTTTGTTGAAATTGGAACCAAGTTCCCAAATTCTATTTTGAATTTTGAAAACAAAATCTATCGTTCCTAGCTAGAGGTTTTCAACAAGCTCATGGCAATAATCCTTAAGTTGTAGATCCTTTGGTTTGCCATTTAAGAGGAATTAAAAATCCTTTCCATTGCTCTGTTTGTCCTTTCCACCTTTCTTGCATGAGGTGGTTGAGTAGTACTACTTCCACATTAGTTACATCTTGGGGTGTCTTCTTATTGTTTGCGAGGTATCCTTCAGCTATCCTAACTTACTGGAGTCTTGGGGTATCATCCTTTGTGCACTCTCTTGCGTAATGTTCCAGTCTCTTGTACTTGCAACACTACCTCTTGTTGTTGTACTCTGTATCCTTATCTCCAACTGAGGGTCATTGTAGTTGTTCTGTCATTGAGGAAAAATTTGTTTGGGTTTTGGGACAAGTTTAGGTCTTAGCATAGATGAGAATTAGATAGAAGAGGTCTAAAGAAGATTCCTACCCAAACATAACAGATCAAAACAATTTTATCTTACAAGCAATATCTAACAAACATCCATCATATCAAGCAAACTAGTCCTCAAACAAACGGGAAGGTACGATCATCCACAAGTCGGTATGACCATAACGTTTATTATACGTCGTTGCTTATTAAAATTCCCTAAATGGAGGTCCAACTAAGGCTTCTTGGTACTCTTCTAAGCAGATCCATTGTTCTGGTCCAGCTGCTTCACTAGATTGGTAATTTGCTCATCCTTGGTTTCGATGAGGTCTCCTTGAACACTAAGTTCAGATACCAACTTTTTCATGTCACCTTGAAGTTGACTTATGGTTGCCTTCAATACAGTAGTATCTTCCTCTTCTTCTTTGAGGTCCTGCTGAGTATTATGAAGTCTCCACTTGAGTCTTTCTCCAAGTTCCTTTATGGCTGACCAAGCAGCACATCTCGCTGAGTCTAGAAATGATGGATACATCTCGGAGTTGGTGAACATCCAAAGTCCCATCTTCTTATGGTCATCTTCCTTGTTCTTGTATAGGTGAAGATTTCAAGGTCTCATCTTTTGGGGGTACAACTGCACCCATATTCTTGACCTTCATCAGTCACAGAAAATCCTTTGTAAACAGCTTCTCCTTGCATTCCCATACTTAACATGAGGTTCTTTAAGGCTTTGGGAATTTCAGTCTCAAATTTTAGAGTCATGATCTTTCTTAAGGGATTCGAGGAGGTTGGTCATCTATAAGCAGAAAGAAGAGTTGTCTAAAACAAATGAATGGGGTAAGTCTTACAAGAAAATTTCAAACTAAAGTAAATAGATTGGTTTCAGTTAGAAAATTGAATTGATTTTCTTTTTAAGAGAGAGGAAAGAATCCTAAGGCTTCCTAGTCTATTTCAAACCTAGGGTCTCGATCCTACAGGCAACACTATGCTCTGATACCATTCTGTAACGCCCTGCCTTTTGCTAAAGGCAGAACTCCTGTGTATCTGTGCCATTCCCTGGATCAGTAGATAGCACCACAGTACAAAATAAGTAATCATTGTAATAGCATCAATATTACAACATAAATCTAGTTACATAGGTCTTCAACCTTACGAGTACACAGCATAAAGCATAGTTGCAGTGAGCCTCCATTCTTCATCACGTGCCACAGGCAGACATGTTGGAATGTAGTCTCGAGATCCTACTCCTGGTTCCTTACTTGAATAAAACCTGCATGTTTGAATATGCAGCCCCAGAGGGGTCAGTACAATGATGTACTGGCAAATAACACATATTTGGTGGCATTTTGTGGAAAGACTATACTACATGACATTTGGCTGGTGGATCTCATAGGCTGATTTGTATAAAGCCAATTTTATCCTAAAATCCATTTTAATACTTTCTTTCAAAATTTTACTTTTCAAGGGTCAAGACAACCCCCATACGTTACATACTGGCCGGTATGTAGTTTCTGGGCGAAACTCAACAAAGTTGGAACCTTAGGCACCACCACCCCTCGGAGTGCATGGTCCTTAGGTCCTATCTATGGGTTTCTAGACAAAATTTTATTCATTCAGAATTGGTGATGAGATTCTTCCGTACATTCCATGTCTAGAGACTCAATTGTCCATAACCGAGGACACGACTAATCGATTAGTTTAAACACCTTGCAAGGTTTGTGCACTTTCACCTTACGATTCATTTTATGCCCATACATAAAATGAAACGAGACCTTTTAGAGGAGAGGGCAACTAACTGGCAAGAGCCGCTCCCAACCTATAATTCATCTACCACCGTCTTCTTGCACACAAGTTGCACTCCCACATCTAATCAGTCAAGACAGAGCCCATAATGTCATAAGGCTGCACTGGAAGTACACTAAGCATGGAAGACATAGCCATCTCTTTGTTCCTGGGTGGCCACCCCGAGCGGTATTCTGAACCCACATCCTCTTAACAAGGCATGCGTCCCAGAACCCACCTACCTCACCTCCTCTTATCAAACCAATCCACCCAGGTGGTTCATTTTAGTTGAAGTTCTTAATTTGTTCACAAAACACTTTTCAAGTGATCTTAACATGGCATCAAATTTTTTCAAAGTATTTAGCATCCTATCAGGTGGGGTTTGAGGGATTGCTACACACTACTAGGATCTAAGCATTTGATAAAATGGTTGAATAAATCACCTATCATGCATACTACAAGAGGTGAATATACTAATGCATAAGTAAAATGGGTAAGGGATATGTGTGTCACTTGCCTTTTTGAAGACCACGACGTTTCACTTCTCTCAACTAAGCACGTAGCTCTTCGCACAAACTATAGCACAGAAATAGCATACCATAAACAATCCATACAACACAATCAAACAAACAGACAAACGAAAAGTGTTTGTTTAACAATTTAGATTTATGGAGATGTTATGACAGGAAAGATATGGTAAAGGGTCATGATTTGTGAGATATGAATCGGAGAGCTTAGCTGGGGAAGATCAATATGATTTGAGAGGGCATTGGACTAGGCAAGGCTTTAAGAATGCTTGAATTACTCAATTAGCACATCTCCAAGTTGAATAGTTCAATACATGTGAACAAAACTAGTAGGCATTGGATTGGGATGGTCAAGTGATTGGAAAAGATTGATCCTCCAAGATTACAATGTAATGATAATAATCCTGGGCTTGGCATAGGCATGAATAGAGTTTAGAATAACTCATGTGAATATATTCACATAGGTATAGAATAGTGCAACAGAACACTACTGAATAAAGTGTGACAACACTTATTCATAATAGTATAAGTTACACATAGGATTGGGTGTGAATGATTGATATTTGAGGACATGGCTCAAATGGTTCATTGATCAACATGGTGTATAACACATACTACGGTATGGGTTATAACAACACCACATTAACAAAATCTAGGTTTGAGATGAATTCATATTTCTACTCAAGTAGCACAATTGCAATTTTGAGTACATATATATGAATTAGACAAAATATAATGAGTGAGATCTTTATGCTTTATTGACGCATATTGAATCTTGGAATATCTCATGTGGGTAAATCACATAAGAGACAAAATAGTGCAATAGCAATACTATTGAATAAGTGTGACAACAATTATTCTTAAATAGTATATATTACACTTAAGCTTAGGCTAGGATTCTTATAACATTGAAGTACTCAATTAACTCAAATGCGAATTGAATAGTTCAATGCAAGGCTAAGATTGAGTAGACATGAGTAAATGGCTATAGGTAATGGATATGTATAGATGATGTTTGAAAACATGGCTTAAGGTTCCTAATGAGTAAATGGGATTGGGTTAAGTACTATGATGTGGGTTTATACCATAGTAGCAAGGTAGAAACTAAGATTGAAGTATCACACTTTACTCAAATGACACATTTGTAATTTGAATAAGTGGATACTATACAAGATAGGTCTAAGTGAATATGATCTTGATCAAGATGTTATTTAGATAACATTGATGACTAGGTATGATCATAAGATTTGCTATGGTAGAAGGAAACATTGATTGAAATAGAAATAGAATTAATCTATATAGGAATACTCAAATTCTCATATTAGAATTTGAATAATTGTGAAGTGGTTCAAGAAATTATGGGAATGATGCTACTGGATAGCTTGTAGTAATACAAAGTCACTACAATTGGAATCACTCTAAAATAAGTTATAGAATTTGGATTATCACCAAAATAGTGATTTGGACAAATTTGAATGCACAAAGTGTGTGCACATACCAACTTTGGAATTTCTTGTTCCTATGATGTTCTACAAGTTGGGAGGATTCCAGAGACTACAAATTTGTAATTTTTGGATGGACAGAACAAAAGATATGAATTTAACAAGCTAACAGAAGGTTTGATTCCAATTTGAAAATAGTTTCAAATTGAACCCAAAAAATATGAATTATTATTGTACTACTGGATTCTAGATGTCCTAAGGATTCCAACGGTATCTTATTTGCAATTTTTGGACTTATAGAACATTAGATATGAATTTCACAAGATTTGGATCAAAATCAGATTCGAAATTATATTTTGATTTCTGTTTGATTCGGAGATCGACACGTGGCAGCTTCTGATTGCTTGGTACCGTTTCGTTCGGATCAGGAACTGAGGCCGTTGGATTAAAAGGAGATTGGATGGATCAGATCTAAAGATAACCATTCGTTAAGTGATCTATCCTGGTCCTTTGGATCACGATTGGACGGCGAGAAAGGAAGGAGAGGAGCTCACCTAGGTTAGGCTAGGTTTCTGGTGAATTTTCCGACGAGGGCGTGCAGGGGTCGAACTCCGGCGATGCTCTGGTGAGATCTGGACGACGAAAAAGGTGCGACGGCCTTCAGCGCGGCGTGACGGTCTCGGGAGCGTGAACAGCGCCCTTGATTGCTTCCAGAAGAAGGAGATGAGGACGGCTGGAGGCGTGCGGTGCGCAGGTGAGCTTCGGCTATGGTCGGCGGCGTCGATTCGTTGAGGAAATGTACAGAAGAAGACCATGATGAGGTGCGCTAGGACCGGGGAAATTATTTGCGACAAGAAGGAGGGCAGGATGCACCTTGTGGCCGTCGGAAATGTCGGGTAGAGGTGACGGCACTAGCGGACTCCGGTGAGCCATTGCATCGGCCTGGCGGCGTCTCGGGCACGGGAGGAAAAGGGGAAAAGGAGAGGAGGTTGAGGCCTTCTTATAGGCGTGGCGCGGGGAGGAAACGGAAGAGGAATTAATCGGAATTGAAGAGGAGGGGAATTTACTGCGGTGGTTAGTCTCCGGCGTGATCTCCGGTCCAGGGAAGAAGAAGACTGACCGGTGGGTCCGGTCTGTCAGCAGGAGAAGAGGTCCTAACGAGCGGGGCCCTCCTGTCGGCGGGGGAACGAGGGAGAGGGGACACCCTTTCGGGTTTGGCTCCGGGTGGGCCGAGGCCAAAATGTTTGCTGGGCCGGATGGGATCCCTAGGCCCGTTTTCATTTTTATTTTGTTTACTTCTTTTCTTTTTCTGTTTTCTTATTTCCTTTATATCTTTTGCATTTTGGCTCCAAACAGATTCAAACAACTTTGTAAATTTTTCTAAAATTCAAAGTATCAAAGTGGGACAGTAAGAAATAGGTTTTTAAAATAAAATAAGATTTTCCAATAAAACTTTATGAACTTGGCAAAAAGGACTTTGCTTGCATAACAAAAATAGAACCAGGGTTTGAGAATAAAATACTTTGAAATAAGAAATAATACTTTATAAAATAATGTTTGAAATTATCTTTCAAACTTAGTTCCTTAAAATATGATCTTTACTAAATAAAACACATTTGTGATTCACTCCTTTGCAAGCAAGCTTGCATAGGTTTGAATAAAGGATGGAAAATAGTATTTGAAACTTGATCTTTCTCAAAGAAGTTCTTCAAGAAAAAAAATAGTAAGTTTTGAATTAGTTTTTATAATAGAGCTTTTAAATAGACTCAAAAAGTTTTAAATCCTTGTGAATTTCCAATCGTCTCAAGCAAAACAAAAGCAAAAATTTCCCCCAAAATTTGATAAAATCTTGGGATGTTACACCATCCCCCAAACAACAAAGGGCCAAGTGAGTGGGATGGTTTGTAACTCCTCCACCGGCTGATGAATCTGCTTGGCATGGAATTGGCACACCTCGCACCTCTTGACTATCTCTGCTGCGTCGCAGAGCACCAAAGGCCAGTAGAAGCCGCTGTGGTATGCCTTCGTGGTGAGGGTTGAAGAAAAGGCATGATGCTCACACTCACCGGCGTGGATGTCCCTGAGAAGCTCTTGGCCCTGGTGAGTAGATATGCACTTCAGAGCGATGCCATTTGGGCGACGCTGGTACAAGTCACCATCTTTGACACAGTATCCCGAGGCTTGGTGTACTATCCTTTCGGCCTCCGATTCTTCCTCAGGAAGCTTGCTGCTGACGAGGAAAGCCTTGAGATCGAGGATCCAATCCACTCCCTCCTGCCTTGCCAATGCCAGAAGGACGCGGTCACCCAAAGGAGGCCCACAATCCGGAGCCCCCTGCTCCGGTGGCGGTGGCAGGGCAGGCGGAAGGTCGGATCCTATCGTTAATGGAGAAGCAGATGGCTTGAAGAGGCGCTCCTTGAAGACACCAGCTGGCTACGCCAGGCGATGAGAGGCACGCTTGGCGATTTCATCCGCTTCCACATTTTCTCCCCGCGGAATGTGCTTCAGCTCCAACCCTTGGAAGCATTTTTCCATCTTTCGATGCTCCTCAAGATAAGCTGCCATGTGCTCATCCTTCGGAGTGTAGCTCTTGTTAGAGAAATTCACAACCATCTGTGAATATCCCTTGACTATGAGGTGCTTGATGCCCAAAGCATTCGCCGCCCTTAGGCCAGCGAGTAGTCCTTCATATTCCGCGATGTTGTTGGAGACCTTGTGCTCTGGTTTGAAACAGAGTTGGATGGCGTAGAAGAGCTTGTCCCCAGAGGGAGAGGTGAGGATGGCCCCAGCCCCTGCGCCGGGAAGGTTGAAGGCGCCATCGAAGTGCATGACCCAGAGACCTGGGGCTTCTTCTCCTGGAAGCATCGACTCCACCTCTGGAGGCTCTTCGGCGAATGGATCAGTCCATTCGGTGGTGAACTCAGCTAAAGCTTTGCTCTTGATCACCATGGTGGTTTCGAAGGAGATCTCGAAGGGCTAAAGCTCCACAGCCCACTCTGCCACCCTTCCGGTGACATTTGGGTTGCGCAAGATTGTCTCCAGGGGCCGATCAGTGACCACCTTAATCGGGTAGCCCTGGAAGTAATGACGTAGTTTCCTTGAAGTGATCTGCATGGTGTAGAGCAGCTTCTGCTGCATGGTGTAGCGTTCCCGCGTATCGCGTAGTACCGTTCTGATGAAGTACATGGGTTTCCGCACCTTGGTGGTGTCTTCAGGAGTTTTATCCTCATGGAGATCAGGAGCGTCGCTCTGCAGGAGTGGCTCGATCGGCGAAGTTGCAGCGGGCAGCTCCTCATGAGGGGCAGAAGGAATTGCTTCTTCTCACTCAGGAGGAGCCCCTGGGCACAGAGGATCTACCTCCTCTTGGGCGATTATCTTGGCGTCCCGCTCAGCGACAAGGATAGCGCTCGCAGTTCTTGGGGTCGCCGTGATGTAGAGCAGCAAGGGCTCGCAGAATGTTGGGACAACCATGATCGGCTGGCTCGTAAGATACCTTTTCAGCTCAGCAAAGGCCTTGTCAGCCTCCGGAGTCCACTCGAACTTCCCATTGCGCTTCATGAGCTTGAAGAAAGGCATGGCCTTCTCTGCGCTCCTCGCGATGAAGCGCCCCAGGGCTGCCATGCATCCCACAAGATGCCGTATCTCCTTAAGATTGCGTGGAGGACGCATTTCTTCGATGGCCTTGACCTTGTCGGGGTTCGCTTCTATCCCGCGATGAGACACGAGGAACCCCAACAACTTGCCCAACGGTACGCCAAAGGCGCACTTAGCGGGGTTGAGCTTGATGTTTACCTTTCTCAGGTTGGCGAAGGTTTCCTCCAGATCTTCACTCTCATGAGTTTTGATGATGATGTCATCGACGTAGGCTTCAGCATTTCTTCCCATCTGAGCCCCCAAGGCCTTGCGCATGAGCCTTTGGAATGAGGCCCCTGCATTCTTCAGGCCGAAGGGCATGTAGACGTAGCAGTACACACTGCAGGGTGTGATGAAGGCAGTCTTCTCTTCATCCTCCCTTGCCATGTTGATTTGATGATAGCCGGAGAAGGCATCCAAGAAGCAAAGGAGGTCGCAGCCGGCGGTGGAGTCGACGATTTGATCTATCCTTGGGAGCGGATAAGGATCCTTGGGACAGGCTTTGTTGAGACTTGTAAAGTCCACGCAGAGGCGCCCACTGCCATTAGCCTTTGGGACAACCACTGGATTGGCAATCCAGTTGGGGTGGGCAACCTCGCGTATCAACTTGGCCTTCTTTAGCTTCTCTATCTCTTGGACGATGAAGTCTTGTTTCTCTTGTGCTTGCTTCCTGGTCTTCTGCTTCACGGGGTGTGCCTGAGGGCACACGGCTAAGTGGTTCTCAATCACCTCCCTAGGAACGCCGAGCATATCTGACGGAGTCCAAGCGAACATGTCAGAGTTTGCCCACAGGAAGGTGACGAGCGTGCTTTCCTATTTGGGGGAAAGCCCTGCCCCAATGGTGACGAAGTTTTCGCAGCCCCTAGCTTGGAGTGGGACCTTCTTTGTTGCAGAGCACTCTTGGGTAAACTGGGGCCTCCTCCCTCAGGGTACCGCAGCTTCCCCAATTCTCATGTCCAGCATTGGATGGACCAGGTCCTCGCTTGGCACAGTTGATGCAGATGCGGCGAATTTCTTCCCTGACAAGCCCGGCAGGAGGGGCTCAAGAGAGGTCTTCTTGGTAGCAGCCCGCTCTTGCGACATGAGCTGCTTCTTCCTCGTGAGGTCACCTGACTGTTCCAGCAAATCTTCATCGGCGGGGAACATGGTGGCGGCCACGTGCTCGATAGAGCGGAGAGCATCCTTTTCATTGCAGCGCACGGTGATTGTGCCGTTGGCGCCAGGAATCTTGAGGACGTTGAAGCCGTGATGTGTTGCAGCCATGAATCTTGCCAAGGCCGGGTAGCCAAGGATGGCATTGTACGGCAGCGCAATGTAGGCGATGTCGAAGTCGAGGCTTTCCGTCCTGTAGTTGTCCCTGGTGCCAAAAGTGACAGGCAGGCGCACCTGCCCGATAGGCGTTGTAGAACCCTCAGTCACCCCAAAGAATGGCCGGGTTGGCATGAGTCGATGGTATGACACCTGCATGTTATTTTAGACCTCGACAGAGATGATGTTAAGGCCCGCCCCTCCATCGATGAGAGTGCGGTTGACGGCGATGTTATTGATCATAGGCGTGCACAAGAGGGGAATTGTGCCCACAGCCTTAGTGGAGATTGGATGGTCCTCCTCATCGAAGCCGATCTTGCTGGTAGACCACTTCAACCTGTGACTGTTGATGCTGGGTTGTGCCGCCGCGATCTCTCGCGACAGCTGCTTGAAGTGACGATTAGACAAAGGAGCTTGCACTACTAGGAAAACAACTATAGGTAGCACAGCTACCCGTAGTGCACTGGATATGTGGTGCGCTGCGGGTATTTACCCGTAGTGCACCTACACACATACGCTACGGGTAAGTGACTTACCCACAGCGCACCACGTATTTAGTGTGCTACGGGTATTTGTAGGTCAAGAGGGGTGCCCTCCCCCAACTTACCCGTAGCGCATGGGCCTGACATGCGCTACAGGTAGTGATAATACCCATAGCACATGCAGACCCGTGCGCTATAGGTAAGTTGGGCGGGAAAATAATTCAAAAAAATTCAAATTTTGGGACTTACCCACGGCGCATGAGGTAGGTGCGCTACGGGTATTAAAAACCAATGCGCTACGGGTAAAAGCGCTACAAACTTTTCCTGCCCCCCCTGTGGATCGCCTTTCTAGTCTTCTGTATAAAAAATGATAAAAGATTTGAAAAAAATTCAAAAATGAGATTTAGTTATATTATGTGATCTAGTAAGTAGGAAAAATAATAAACAAGAATTTTGATGTTTTTTGCAAAAAAACTTTATGTTTTGCTAAAACGGGCATAACTTTTGCATACGAAGTCGGATGAAAAAGTTTTTTATATGAAAAAGTATCAGAATGAAAAGTTACATCCGAATTCAACGAAAAATTTTAGAATCTCAAAATTCGAAAGAGAAGATGCAGTTTTTTGATGTTCTAGTTTTTGGTGTGAAAAAAATTATGAAATTCAAAAATCTTACCCGTCGCGCATGGGTGAAATGGTGCGCTACGGGTAAGTGCGAATCCCCTCACACATCCGATGGCTCACAATGTTTCCAAACAAACACACATCCCTGGCATCTTCAATGGGCTTCTGATTGGCCGAGAGGGGGTCACGTGGATCCATCTCTCTTTGTCCTTATCGCACCTCTCATCTCTCTCTCTTCTTCCTCCATGAGCATGAGAAGCTTCTTCCAAACAAACACACCTCCACTCACCTCATATCTCTTCTCTCTCTCTCTCTCACACACACACACACACACATGAGCATGAGAAGCTCCTCCCCGGCGAGCACCTCTCCGGTGACCTCCTCCCTGACGACCTTCTCTCAGGCGAGCTCCTCTCCGGTGACCTCCTCCCCGATGACCTTCTCTCCGGCGAGATCCTCTCCGGTGACCTCCTCCCCGATGACCTTCTCTCCGACGAGCTCCTCTCCGATGACCTCTGTCGATGGATTTCGTGTCGCAAGAACATGGGGTACCACGCAATGGACCCAAAGATTCGAACGTAGGGGGCTAAACGTGGGAGATCTTGGATCGCAACGAAACACGGTGATGGAAGCCTCGAGTCGTCGAACACACAACGCACTGCAGAGAGGGACGCCGAGCTTTACCCAGGTTCAGGGCCCTCGTGGTGAGGTAAAACCCCTACTTCCTTCCTTCTTGTATTACGAAGCGATACCTCGTGAGGAGTACAAGGTCTTGATTATAGAGCTCTAGCTGGCCAGAGGTAGAAGAACCAACTTAGCCTAGCTAGGAGCCTGGAGATGAAGATCCGATCCCCTCTAAGGGGTGGCCTCCCTTCCTTTTATAGCGCCAAGGTCCTCCTTCCCCTTATCTTCTTAGGGAAGGGGTTGCCACACACGGCCAAGGAGGGAGGACAGCTGTTGACAAGGGTATAGCTAATAGAGCCCGTTAGTTGAGTACCCCTAAGGCCCGTATAGCTAGGCCCAATTGTAATGATAATCGAATACGAGTTCTTACCGTATGTCGATATTGTAATCTGTATCGGACCCTACCCTATCCTCGAGACCTGGCCATCTATATATAGGGGCCAGGAGGGGACGGTGTAGGGCAGATTGAAAGCAAGCCAGGTTTAACACCCAAAGTTTACTTTTGACACACACCTATTTCGACTAACTTTACCTTTGAGTTCATCCGACGCCCTATCTCCCCGATCCTAAGTCCTTCATCTAGGACATTTGTCGAGTTAACCCCTCGTCAATTGGCGCCGACCGTGGGGACTTGGACGTTGGAATCATGAATTCGACGGCTTTTTCGCTTTTAGCCAACAGCAGTTCAGAACTCGACGGAAATCAAGAGATGGAGTTGACAATTGGAAGTTTAAGCATCCTCATCGGGCCATTGGGTTCATCTCGCCTTTCAGATCCGACGAAACAAGATCCGTCGGCAAGTGAGCTTGAAACAGTAGCAATGATGGAGTATTCCGATGGCTCATCCAGCGAGGTAAACTCGTCGGTCAGCCTAGAAGAGGTGCTAAAAGAAATCAAAGAAGACGATAAAGCAAAGGAAAAACTCGATGCAGGAGTCCAACTCAATAATCTCATGATCTGCCTCGACGATATCTCAGACAAATCAACAGACACATGGAAGTCAGGTTTAGAGCTTTCTGAAGATGGTAACTCGATCTTCTCAAGCTTCAATAGTAACATCGGCAAACAATGCCAGGTGCTCGCCATTGTGGGAGACAATTTAGAAGAATTCGATGAAAATAACAACCCAGTGCTAAACCCATTAAATATCGATAGAGGAGCAAATCACCTAGCAGAAGGGCAAATAGTAGAATCCCTCACAGCTAGGGAAAAAATTCGACTATCAGTTGACGAGTGGAGGATAATAAGAGAAGCCGTAGAACACGGCACGCCAATACCATCAAATTCCAGCAAAGACATGCTTTTGGGGTATCATTACGCCCTAAGGCAGCAGGCAAAGCAATTAGCAAAGGAGAAGATAGAGATACAAAGAAGAAAAGATTCACCCATTGCAGCTAGCGAAGCTGCTCGTAAAGCACGAAGCGATGCATCATACAGCAACGCAAGGAAAAATCGTCGACACGGCTCAAGGTATGACAACCTCGAGTACTCCGACAGGCAAAGTATTTCGAAAAACCTCGACTCGTCCTTCCTATCGGTCGACGAGCAGGGGAACATCCTACCAAAAACCCCTGAAGCAACATTAGTAGCAGCGCAAGCATATCTGCTCACAACTCGACCAAGTCCAGGAGATCCTAGGGAGCATATGCATAGAGCAGCATTGAACGGACTCAACATGGTGGGCCACAAGCTCTCAGCAAAAGGAGAAGAAGCATATCATCACAAGGAAGTGCATAAAGCAAGGTCACCTCGCCGTCACAATAGTCCTAGGCACAGAAGCAGCAAGCACCGATCTCGATCGCCATCACCAAAACAGCACGGTGGAACTCGAAGATCGCAATCCCCGAATGGAAAACGCGACTATGAAGACGACAAAAAAGAGATGGGGGCATCGTGCTTTACCCGCAGGGTTCGCACCACTCCAGTTCCCAAGGGATTCAAGCTACCTCATGATCAGCAAAAGTACGACGGATCACAGGAACCACAATCATGGCTCGCAGATTACTTACAAGCAGTTCAAATATTAGGGGGAACCAAAGAAACAGCAATGCAAAGTTTGCAACTACACCTCACCGGCGCAGCAAGGTCATGGTTGAGCAAACTAGAGAAAGAATCTATTGGAAGCTGGGAAGACCTCACAAAGCAATTTACGAGTAACTTCAGGTCGACATACAAACGGCCAGCATCAATAGAAGAAGTCAAAGCATGCGTACAACAACGCGATGAAACACTGCGGGCATACATCCAAAGATGGAGCCTTATCAAAAATTCAGCAGTCGAAGTTTCAGACGAAAGAGCAATAGACGCGTTCATTATTGGATTAAGGCGAAGAGACCTAGTCGAAGAGATGAGTAGAATCAAGCCAAAAACAGTGTCAGACCTCATGGACATAGCAAATAGATTTGCAGATGGAGAAGATGCGTGCAACAACAAGCGGACGCGATCTCCAGAGGATGACAGAAGAATCAGATATGGAAGTCAAAGGAGACGATCCCGAAATTATGACACCTACGGCTCACATAGCCAAGTCACCGTAGGATATAAAGATAACAACTATCAAGGAAATGATCGCAGAAGCTCGGGATATCGAAGCTACGAAAAGGAGGACTATAAGAAGTTCCCTACAAGAGAATCCAGAGAGTACAACCCATCGCCAGAAGATATGCTCAACGGGCCTTGTCATATACACTCATCGTTCGTCGACGGGAAGCGAGTATCAAGGCACGCAATGAAAGACTGCACAACATTCTTAAAACTACAAGAGGCAACACTAAACAAGCAAACCGAAGCAAGGCGACAAGGATTCGAAGGGAGCAACAATCCTCCGACAAGTCAGCAAGGAAACAACGGAGCTCCTCAAGGACAAGACCAGCAAAACAAGGGACACGATGATGACGACGGGTACGTTCCATCAAAAGGACACATCACAGCAATGATACAACCCGTGCCCAAGTCGAACAAAGAGGAAAAAAGTATCACTCGACAAGTCAACCTAGCAGTCATTTCGCCTCTAGCTACAACAGAGTATGTGCATTGGTCAGAACAACCAATTGAGTTCAACAGAGAAGACCACCCTATAACAGTACCTCGGCCAGGAAATGCGCCTTTGGTACTCAAAGCTCAAATCGGCGCATATGATGTCGACAGAATATTTATGGACACAGGAAGTGGAATTAACTTGATATACGCAAAAACACTCAGGGCAATGCACATATCGCTAGAGTTCCTGAAGCCAATAGATTGTTCCTTCCACGGAATTGTACCAGGAAGCGCCAACTATCCACTAGGATGGATAGCACTCAATGTTTGCTTTGGCAACCGGCAAAACTACAGGAGAGAAAAGCTCGACTTCGAAGTCATGGACTGGCCATCTCAATATCATGCAATCCTCGGATGACCCGCGTTTTCGCGATTCATGGCAGTACCTCACTATACATATCTGGTACTCAAAATGCCAGGTCCAAGGGGAATAATTATAGTCAAAGGGAGTTTTGAAGTCTCAGATCTCTGCGATAGGGAGTTCCACAAGATGGTGCAAAACTTTGGCATGATAGCCAACTATGCAGAAAAGGTGAAGAACACGACTGCAGAAGGCATCAAGCTACTCGTGGGATGCGCTGCGGAGCCCGAGATGAAGAAACCACGAGTAGAAGCATCAGGAGAAGACAAAGATGCAGGAAAAGAAGAGCAAACCATGACGGTATAAGCATCAAAGAATAGAGTAGAAGAATAACGGCTGTAAAGGCCACGAGTTATACCAGGGGCAATGCCCTCTAGATCCAGAACACAGGTCATAGGCCAGATCTCTTGGGTCACCCCATGTATCTTACATTACAAGTATAAATAAAGACAAAGCGTTCCTCATATTCGAGTTTATGAGTCTTTCAAAGGAAGAAATGCGGTAAACGCACGACTCATACAAAAATGCTTTGAGAACAAACTTTTTCGACATACAAGTCGCAAAATAAGACACTCTCGCGTTACAAAAATATTACAATAACGGGTTGTCAGAATCATCTACGCCTAAAGGATCTAAATAGTGGTACTCACGAAAAAACGCAGCATCCGCTTCCAGAAGCCTAGCTACGAGTCTTCGAGCAGGTTGCAGCGTGTTCTCCATATGTACTCGAAGGCTAGCTCCATCTGGAGCCAAACTCAGGGACATCGTGCTATGATTCAGCCTGGGGTGCCACTTGCGTATCCACCCGAGAGCAAAATTGGCACCTGCCACTAAGTTCAGCTCTATCAATCTATGAATACGATGGCTGGATCTAAAAGTATCAAGAAGAAGCGGCAAAGTCACAGGCAAAGGATTGCGAGGAAGCATAACAGAATGCATAGTTGTGAGAGCTTGTTGGCAACCATCAACTGACTCGCCAATATGCTGGGCACGATCCTGAAGCAGTACAATGGCACTCCAGCGTCGAGGATCAGGCCACAAAGTCTCAAAGCCAGCCGACATTTTCTCCAAAGCCGCATTTCGCTCAGCGACCCGACGATCCTCAGCAGCGAAATCCAAACAAGTGCCTATCGCGGCAAAAGGTGTCATAAAAACAGCAGGGGACAATCAGGGAAAGAAGAAGTCAAAAGAAAACTTACATCGCAACATCTCGCAGGCAGACTCGACAATGCCAAGAATAAAAGATTCGCATTCTTCATTATGAATAATTTTAGCCATCAAGCTGGAGACCTTTTCGTCTAGGGAAGATATTTGCTTCATATAACCACTGGCTTTGCTAGCTTTGTCAATAGCCATCTGTGCTTGACACTTGGCTAAAGTTGGGTGAGCCTCAAGATCGGAAACCCTGGAAGAGTATTCTGCGCATCGACTGCATCGACTAGGAGTCGACGAAATCTGAGAACCGAACACACAGGCAGAGGAAGGAGCAGGACCGTGAGTCAAAGGATCATTGCCGCGCATCGACTGCAAGCCAAAAAGGAAAAGAAAGAAGAAAACATTTCAGAGAGACATCATAATACTTCATACGCTGGAAATATATTTACATAAGTGTGAAACCCTATGACTAAGGTTCTCGGGTTGCACGCAACTAAAGTTTTTTGCATCCAAAAGGAGAAAACTAAAAGCTACAAAGAAGCCGAGTCTACGCCACCTCAGCATTGTGCTCCGTGGCAGAAGGGGCACGGCAAATTCCTCGCCAGAAGTCGATGGTGGCACTGGATCTTCCGCCGCTGGAGGTGGTGCGGCAGATACCGCAGAGGATGCCGAAGGGGAAATAGTTGTCAACAATGCAGGTGCCAACTTCTTTGCCTTCTCGAAAAAAGCCTTCATCTCATCACGGGTGTGGCCATGGGGGGAGCTAACCCTCTCCCAGTCGAAGTCCGTACCGTGCGCAAGAGAAAGTGCAATAGCACCCTCGGCGCCACGCTTAATAGAAAGCCCTTTCAGTTGAAGAGTGGGGTCTTCAGCTCTATCGAAGGACTTGACAAGATTACTCAAGTTGTCCTTCGGAACTGGTGCCCTTATCTTCGGCCACAACCCGACAAACAGCCATGATAGAACGCGGCTAACTAACTCAAAAGTCTCCTGGATAGATATCCAGTTTGCCTCGAGTAGGTTAACCGCAGTCATCAAAGGATCATCGTCCATTTGCAGGGACGACGGAGATACCCCGGTAAATTCTGCACAGTAAAAAGCGAATAGGAAAGAAAAGAAGAGACAAGTGTCAACAAATACAGCAGTGCAACAGAAGTCGAAAACAGAAGACAAGGTGAAGCGCTTACTTTCAGCGGCAGTAGACATTGTGTGAAGATGCTCTGCCACGGCTTGTTCCCGCTGAGCATGCTCCTTGTTGGCATCAGCTAAAGCTTTTTCAGCTTTCTTCGCCTTGCCAAGCGCAGATTTCTGCGACTTCTCAGCACTTGCTTTAGCAGCGGCCGCAACATCATAAGCCCTCTGCGAAGCATTGAGCTCCGCCTCCAGTGACGCAATTCGAGCATTGGCTGTTGCTAAAGCAGCTACAAAAGAGGACGAAAGGGAGTCAGATAAATAGCAAAATATAAAGCACAGAAGAAAAGTAATGACTGGACGTCAAAATTGTACCTTCGGAAGCTTTCGCAACCTTTAGGTACTCAGCACATTCAGTGCCCAAGGCGATGAATCTCTTCAATAAGGCCTGAGAAAAGGAGTGTGTAAGAGCAGGAGTGTATGAAAGGAAAGCAAGTAAAGAAGAATTGCTCATATCATCAGAAGAAACCGTAGATGCGTGGGCCTCTAGAGAAACGTCAGTTTCTTTGGCCTTCTTTGAGCGTTTGGGGTTTCGGGCTTGAGGAACCTTCTTCACAGAGGACCTGGTAGCCCTCGGCGCAACATCTGGCTCAATAGGCTCATCAGTGGCCTCAGGAGAAGTTGGCGGAGCTGCTGTAGCATATGCTGGTGGCTCTTCATCATCACTGCATGAAGAATATAAGTTATGGAAACAAGGCAAGAACAATGCAATTGAAGAACTCGAATACAATACTTACGATGCTAGCATGTCGAAGTACTCCATATCTTCTGTAAAAACGGGGGCTTTACCAGCCGCTGCAGAACTCGATGAAGCGATTTCGTCGACACGCTTCCTTTTCTTGTCGACACCAACATCTTCAACAAGTGCGGGAGGAGGCGATGTCGACGAGCTAGTTTCCTCTTCTGATTCTTCGACATCATCTCCGTCCTGACTTTCGTCAGCCTCAGGGGCTTCAGATGTAGGAGAGGCCAGATCAGCCGGTAGGGGCCCTGCCTCTGGAAGAGGAGGACGAGAAACAAGGAATTGGTGACCCTGCATATAAATAAAGTCAGCAGAGTGCAAAGGCAAAGAATAACGCAAGTCAAACCAAGCAAATTTTGACAAAAAGTGGACGCGAGGATACATACCTCAGGAAGAGGGTGCACGGAGTCGAAGAAATCAACAGTCAAATCAGCAACTGCATGTTCCTTGGTGAGCTTGGTGAGATTCCTGACTCGCTTGTCGACATCTTCTTTCGACATCAGATCTTCAGATACGCGGGTAGGATCTTCCAAGCCGGAGTAATTCCAAAGTTTGGTAAGGCGGTGTTGTAGGGGTTGAACTCGACGTTGAATAAAAAACGCCATGAGTTGCATACCCGACAGAGCACCTCCTTGACCTCCTTTTAAAGCCTTGATGTGGGAAAGAAGAGGAAGAATTTCTTCTACTTCTGCATCTGAGGGGAGCGTATCCCACGATGCCAATTTCTTTACCTCCTGGGAAGCGTCAAAAGGAGGCAGGCCGTATTCATCTTCAGGAGAGGATTTGCGGTCCTTGATATAGAACCACTTTGTCCTCCACCCTTGGACAGATGCGGCCATGGAAAATTCAAGGTATTGCGCCTCAGGGCGCACAGAAACAACGGCTCCACCCAGTTCGGGTTTTCTAGCCAAAGAAACGTTGGGGCGGAGCCGAAAGATTGACCTCCAAAGAAGGAAGTGGGGCTCAATGCCCAAGAATGACTCGCAGAGAGTCACGAAACAGGCAATGTGCAGAAGGGAATTCGGTGTGAGCTGGTGGAGCTGCACACCGTAGACAAATAGAAGCCCACGGAGAAACTCGTGGGCAGGAAGAGAGAAACCGCGGAGGAGGAAAGCAAGAAACATTACCCGATAACCGCTCGCGGGCTTCGGGATCCGCTCAGTACTGGGAAATTTGATGGAATCTTGGGCGGCGATGAGGCCGTCCACCCTGGCTTTCTCCACCTCCTTCTTCGTGATGGCGGAGCACACCCAATTGGTGGCAGAAGAGGTCTTGGCCATGGTGTTCTTGGTGGCCAGGTGTTTCACGCGCATCTAATGCAGAGTGCGCTTGGGGGCTATGCACGAGAGGAGGAGGCAGAGCAGATCAGCAATGGAGGCGGCGGAGGGAGCGAGCTGGTAAACAGTAAAAATCCCCCACTACGCCCCTTATATATCTTCTAGGAGAAGGATTGTGGGCTGAGACGTGGCGCAAAGAGCGGAAACGGTAGCCCACTAACGGTCAAAAATTGAGAAATTTATAGTACTGCCCATGCAACGGTTCGCAATGGTACAAAATGACGTGTTCATTGACATCATAAAGAATGTGATATAGGAAGGAAAAAAGGATGGCACCGACAAATGCAAAATTTATAGAAAGGATTGTATGTGAAGGATTTTTTGATTATAGCCTTGTGGGCTGCTACTTTCAAAGATATCGAATGGAACTCTTTACTGAAGTGGTGGACTCGAATTCGACGACAAAGATGTTATTAAAGTATCTCAAAGTTGAAGTATTTCGAGTTGAAGTATGATGCACTACACTGTATCTTGAGCCTATACTCGAAAAAGTCTTTTTTTGACTATAGCCTCGGGGGCTACTCCCATCGGGAGCGCTAAGCGCGCACCCGACGATATTTCTTGGTTGAGTTAATAGAGTTGGAGAAGTGTAGGAGTGTTACTCCCATCGGGAGCGAGTTTTATGGTTGTAGAAACCCAAATATTTTCAGTCAAAATTTGACTGCGACATGAGATTCTCGAGTTGCGTTATCGCAACGTAACTCGAATGCCGTGACTTGTCACGAAGGTAAGACCCCGGGATCCATCCTGTGTGGCCTAGTATACGCACATGGATGCGCTCTGCTGGTATGTATCCGTGTCTACGACGCGAAGAAAATCCTAGTGGACGCACTGGGTACCTTGAGAATCACTGGGATTCATTCTTTGTAAGTCCTAAATGCGGCAAAAGAGTGGGTTTGACCGGTATCCCGAATTCAAGTCCAAGGGGATTGAATTTGAAGTAGGTGACAAGTATATGTTCCGGCAGTTAACTGACCTCTTGATCCGTCAGAGTTGTCAGGCTTGTTCATCAAAACCCCTTGCGAGCAAATTATCATGAAACATAAGTCAAAAGACCGAATCGAAGATTTGAAGATATGAAGAAGTCGAAGAATTGATCAAATCGAAGATTTAAAGATTAGAGATTCAACCCGAATCTGCAATTCTGGTAGAATCTCAGGGGCTACTGACAAGGGTATAGCTAATAGAGCCCGTTAGTTGAGTACCCCTAAGGCCCATATAGCTAGGCCCAATTGTAATGATAATCGAATACGAGTTCTTACCGTATGTCGATATTTTAATCTGTATCGGACCCTACCCGATCCTCGAGACCTGGCCATCTATATATAGGGGCCAGGAGGGGACGGTGTAGGGCAGATTGAAAGCAAGCCAGGTTTAACACCCAAAGTTTACTTTCGACACACACCTATTTCGACTAACTTTACCTTCGAGTTCATCCGACGCCCTATCTCCCCGATCCTAAGTCCTTCATCTAGGACATTTGTCGAGTTAACCCCTCGTCAGCTGTAGATTTTATTCTTCCATGGACGTAGTCTTCATAGAGTAGTGGCACCGGTCCACCGGAGTGGGTGGAGGAAGCTGACGTCTTCCTCTGGCGCCCTGCACCGTCCACGCTATTTTTAGGGGGGGGGTGGCCAACAACCACTGTGCTGCTTTATGCAGACATGGCGAAAGTTGGTCTCCTCCCTATCAGGGGTAGCGTAGGCGGTACATGGTCTTCTGCCCTCATCTTCTTGCTCTGCACGCAAACATGCCGAGCTGACGTGGATGTGGTCCCTCCCCTCACCAGCGGAAGCTCGTGAGGTGGTCTTCTGGTTCTTAGCGGTTTTGGTCATTGTTCTCCTCATGAAGCACCTCCTCATGAGGGTCTTCTCCAATAGCTTCGGTCGTCGTTTTACCCCTAGGCCGAAGCTGGGCCGTTGAATAGGCCCAGGAGCAGGTGGACCGGGATACCCCGGTATCCAGAACACCGATAGTAGCCCCCGGGAGCCCGGCCCGCGAACGCACCCTCTTGAGGGGGCGAAGGGCCGGGGGCCCCCAGAAGCTATTGGGCCCTCCAACGGCACGCATCAACCATGTGGTCAGAGGACCATGTGAAGATGCAGAGGCAGCGGACACGTGGCGCGACCGCAGCTGATGAGACGAAACGGTGGGCTACGCTGCAGTCACCGAGGCGTCAACCGTCATGATGGCGCGTCGCTTCACCGCAGAGCGCTGCGCCAATGCTTCGGTTCCCGCGCTGAGATTTGACACAACGACGCCGGCTGTGCCCCTTAAATACGGTCTCCTCAAGACCTCTGGCACCTCACCTTCTTCCTCTAGTGCCATTTCTTCCTCGACGACCCCTAAGCCGATGGATCCTTTCGCTTCCTCCACCGCTGCCGGAACAAGCTCGGGGGCAAAGCGCCGTGGGTGCCCCCCGGGCAGCAAGAAGAAGGAGAAAGTTCCTGCTCGGTGGGTGCCCGGTGCCGGCGGTCCCCTGCGCCTTGGGGCGCCGATGCGGGGCACGGCGAATCGCGCCGCACCGGGGACCTCCAGAGCCCTGACCCTTCGGGGTCTAGCGCCTAGGGGCGCTTCGAACGCGCCGTCGCCCCTGGCGGCGGTGCCGGCTCCCCGCGCCTCGGGGAGCATCGATCAAGTGCTCAGGGAGGTGGAGGCCACCTTGGGCCCCCTTCCCCCGCTGGCGGATGCCTCGGGTTCACAGGAGGTGGCCCCGCCGGCAAACGGGGTGATCGCCACTCCTCATCGCTGGGCGGCGGAGCTGCTGGGTCCCCTGATTGCCCCGGGGTCCCATTTCTTGGAGCTCCTCATCGTCTTCGACGTCTTGAGCTTTGACTCCCTTCGGCTGCCCAACACAGTCCGGAGTGTGATCTACGCCCCCGGCGCTTCCTCCAGAGAGGTTGCGCTGGTGGAGCAGAGCAGGCCAGATCTCCTCTGGCCTATGGACATCCTCCTCGGAGTGGACGGCAATGTCGTCCTCTCCGGGCGCTGGAGGGCCTTCGCCCTCGGCCACCGCCTCCGCGTCGGTGACCACCTCATCTTCCGCTTTAAGCTGGGGATGCTGGAGGCCTCGGTGCAGATCTTCGCCGCTGCCGGCGTCCGCCGCACCTACCTCCAGCCCACGGCGGCGTAAAGGGGTGGCCTCGCGCGCGGTAGCCTTCTAGGGAGGGGAGCTAGTCTCCTCCCCTCTTTTGTTATGTAGTTTACGCCGGCGAGGTATGCCCCACCATGCCTCCATTTCCTCCCCTCCTGGGGTTTGTTAATGAAGCTTCCTTTGCTTTTCCGATCTTTGTCGCTCGCCATTCGTCCTAGTCGTCCGCGCGCTCGAGAGCCCTAGCGAGTTGTTAACGCCGATGGGAGGCCTCCTTGTGCCTCAGAGCTCATGTCGGGGTCGGCACCGGCGATGACGTCTGGCGATTCCTGAGACAAGTAGTTGAAGAAAGAGTTGGAAAACAAAAAACCCCAAATCCTCGAAAACAAAAAAACAAATCGGTAAAACAAACAAAAAAGAAAATGAATAAGATGCCCCTGTGACCGGCATAGGGACCTTCTCCGTTGTGGAGGAGCACGACACTATCTGTGCCAGTAGCTAAGAGCAAATTGCCGCGCGTGGCGATTCACGGGGCCTTCCTCGTCGTTGAGGGAAGCTGGTCCCTCACGGACATGAAAACGTCGATGCTTAAGAGAGCCCAGAGACCGTCGACACCTCGTTAAGGGTTGCTCATGAGGTGAAGGGCCTGGCGCAGACCTCCGGATCTGCGTCTCCTTTGCAAGATGATCAGAGCGGCCTTGGTCTTCAATAATCCTACCACGTTAGGCCTTCCTCGTTAGAGGGAATCTTCCTGCGGATGCTTTGTGCATCGACGCATCCTTGCTCCCTCATGAGGGTTGCTCACGAGGCTCGTGAGGGTTGCTCACGAGGCGCTGGTCCTTAGCGGGTGCCTTGGGCACACCTTGGACTTGTCTCAAAGATTTTTTATTTCCCGGTGTACTTCGCGAGGAACTAAGCACCACGGGTACATGGAGGTGATCGATAACGGGCCGTCGCCCTTGATCAGAGCTCATTCCCTTCGGGTTTTTCGGGCTTGCTATTTTCCGGGCGAAGGCCCCAGCATAGACACCATGCCTAGCCCCCTTCCGCATGTAGTACAACAGAAAATAAATGGACTTCATGCCATTTTAATATCTTGCCGAAGCAGAGGCGCTATATTGCACAATAACTTAATATCAGTGCTGAAGAGTAGTTTGAGCTGATACAAGTGCCATGACAATGGTCTTTATCTCCTCGCGAGGAACCTACGGGTAGAACTTTCGCAGATGAGCTATGTTCCATGGGTTCCGCACCGGCATGCCTTCTGCGGTTTCTAGCCGCGAAGAGCCTGGCCTGGCGATTTGCGTCACCTTGAAGGGGCCTTTCCACGTTGGAGACAGCTTGTGCAGGCCCTCGCGAGAGAGTATTCTCCTCAGCACCAGGTCACCGAGATCCAGAGTCCTTGCCCAAACATGGCGGCTATGGTAGCGGCATAGTCCTTGCTGGTACCTCGCGGTGTGGAGCGCGGCTTGGCACCGAGCTTCTTCGAGCTAGAGGAGGTGGCCCTTGATGAGGTCCTCTTGGTGAATTTCATTGAAGGCGAGCACTCTTGGTGACCCAAACTTGACGTTGATGGAAAGAACAGCCTCCGCCCCATAGACCAAGAAGAAAGGGGTCTCTCCGGTGGGTTTGGTGGCAGTAGTCCTGATCGACCACAAGATGGATTAGAGGTTGTCTAACCATTTTTTGCCGTAGGCTTCGAGCTTGGCGTTGAAGCTTCTTGTCTTGAGCCCCTTGAGGACCTCGGCGTTGGCGCGCTCGGCTTGACTATTGCTCCTGGGGTAGGTGACCGAGGTGAAACAGATCTTGATGCCAGCTGATGCACAGTACTCCCGGAACATCCCGCTGGTGAACTGGCTGCCGTTGTCGATGATGATGCGGTTAGGCACACCAAAGCGACAGACCAGCCCATGGATGAACTTGACTGCGGACCTGGCCAGGATTGTGCACCCGGTTCCACCTCCACCCACTTGGTAAACTTGTCGATGGCGACGTAGAGGTAGCGGTAGCTCCCTTGCGCTCTGGGAATGGACCAAGGATGTCCAGCCCCCAAACTGCAAAGGGCCAAGTGAGTGGGATGGTTTGCAGCTCCTGCGCCGGCTGATGAATCTACTTGGCATGGAATTGGCACGCCTCACACCTGTTGACCATCTCCGCCGCATCCCAGAGCGCTGAAGGCCAGTAGAAGCCACTTCGATATGCCTTTGCGGTGAGAGTTGAAGCAGAAGCATGATGCCCGCATTCGCCGGCACGGATGTGCCTGAGAAGCTCTTGGCCTTGGTGAGTAGATATGCACTTCAGAGCGACGTCGTTCGGGCGATGCCGGTACAAGTCACCATCCTTGATGCAGTAGCCTGAAGCTTGGTGCACTATTCTTTCAGCCTCCGATTCATCCTCAGGAAGCCTGCTGCTGATGAGGAAGGCCTTGAGCTTGAGGATCCAATCCACTCCCTCCTGCCGTGCCAACGCCAGAAGGACGCGGTCACCCGAAGGAGGCCCGCAGTACGGAGCCCCCTGCTCCGGCGGTGGCGGCAGGGCAGGCGGAGGGTCTGATCCTAATGACGATGGAGAAGCAGATGGTTTGAAGAGACGCTCCTCAAAGACGCTGGCAGGTTATGCCAGGCGATGAGAGGCGCGCTTGGCAATTTTGTCTGCTTCCACATTTTCTCCTCTTGGGATGTGCTTCAGCTCCAAGCCTTGGAAGCATTTTTCCATCTTTCGATGCTTCTTGAGATAAGCTGCCATGTGCTCATCCTTTGGAGTGTAGCTCTTGTTTGAGAAGTTCACAACTAGCTATGAATCTCCCTTGACGATGAGGCGCTTGATACCCAAAGCATTCACCACTCTTAGGCCAACGAGTAGTCCTTCGTATTCCGCGATGTTGTTGGAGACCTTGTGCTCAGGCTTAAAGCAGAGCTGGACGGCATAGAAGAGCTTGTCCCCAGAGGGAGAGGTAAGGACAACGCCAGCCCTTGCGCCGGGAAGGTTGAAGGCGCCATCGAAGTGCATGACCCAGAGGCCTGGGGCCTCCTCTCCTGGAAGCATTGACTCCACCTCTGGAGGCTTGTCGACAAATGGATCAGACCATTCGGCGGTGAACTCAGCCAAAGCTTTGCTCTTGATCACCTTGGGGGTTTCGAAGGAGATCTTGAAGGGCTGAAGCTCCACGGCCCATTCTGCCACCCGCCCGGTGGCATTGGGATTATGTAGAATGGTCTCTAGGGGACGATCAGTGACCACCTTAATCGGGTGACCCTGGAAGTAGTGATGTAGTTTCCTTGAAGCGATGAGCAAGGTGTAGAGCAGCTTTTTCTGCATGGTGTAGTGCTCCCACGCGTCGCATAGTACCGTGCTGATGAAGTACACGGGCTTTTGCACCTTGGTGACACCCTCGGGGGTTTCCTCCTTGTGAGGTTTAGGAGCGTCGCTCTGAGAGAGCGGCTCGGTCGGCGAAGCTGCAGCGGGCGGCTCCTCTTGAGGGACAGAAGGGATTTCTGCCTCTACCTCGTGAGGAGCCCCGGAGCAGGGAGGATCAACTTCCTCTTTGGCAATTACCTTGGCATCTCATTCCGCGACGAGGACAGCGCTTGCAGTTCTCGGAGTTGCTGCGATGTAGAGCAGCAGGGGCTCACGGAATGTTGGGGCAACCATGATCGGCAGGCTCGTGAGATACCTTTTCCATTCGGCAAAGGCCTTGTCGGCTTCCGGAGTCCACTCGAACTTCCCAGTGCACTTCATGAGCTTGAAGAAGGGCAAGGCCTTCTCCCCACTCCTCGCGATGAAGCACCCCAGGGCTGCCATGCATCCCGCGAGGCGTTGCATTTCCTTGAGATTGCGTGGTGGACGCATTTCCTCGATGGCCTTGACTTTATCAGGGTTAGCCTCTATCCCGTGATGAGACACGAGGAACCCCAACAACTTTCCCGACGGCACGCCAAAGGCGCACTTGGCGGGGTTGAGCTTGATATTTACCTTTCTCAGGTTGGCGAATGTTTCCTCCAGATCCTCGATGAAGGTGTGGTTTTCTTGAGTCTTGACGATGATGTCGTTGACGTAGGCTTCTGCATTTCTTCCCATCTGAGCCCCTAGGGCCTTACGCATGAGCCTATGGAAGGTGGCTCATGCGTTCTTCAGGCTGAAGGGCATGCAGATGTAGCAGTACACACCACAGGGCGTGATGAAGGCTATCTTCTCTTCGTCCTCCCTTGCCATCTTGATCTGATGATAGCCGGAGAAGGCATCCAAGAAGCAAAGGAGGTCACAACCAGCAGTGGGGTCAACAATTTGATCTATCCTTGGGAGCGGATAAGGATCCTTGGGACAGGCCTTGTTGAGACTTGTGAAGTACGCAGAGGCGCCCACTGCCGTTAGACTTTGGGACAACCACCGGAATGCCAATCCAGGTGGGGTGGGCTACTTCGCGTATTATCTTGGCCTTCTTCAACTTCTCTATTTCTTGGACGATGAAGTCTTGCTTCTCTTGCGCTTGTTTCCTAGTCTTCTGCTTCACGGGGTGTGCCTGAGGGCACACGGCCAAGTGGTGCTCGATCACCTCCCTGGGAACACCAGGCATATCTGACAGAGTCCAAGCGAATATGTCAGAGTTTGCCCACAGGAAGGTGACGAGCGCGCTTTCATATTTGGGAGAAAGCCCTACCTCAATGGTGATGAAGTTTTCGCAGCCCCCAGCCTAGAGCGGGACCTTCTTTATCGTAGACCACTCTTGGGTAAACTGGGGCCTCCTCCCTGAGGGTACCGCAGCTTCCCCAATTCTCATGTCCAGCATCGGATGGACCAGGTCCTTGCTTGGAGTAGGTGACGCAGAGGCGGCGAACTTCTTCCCTGTCGAGCCCGGCAGGTGGGGCTCGAGAGAGGCCTTCTTTGCAGCAGCCCACTCTTGGGATACGAGCTACTTCTTCCTCGCGAGGTCACCGGAGTGTTCTAGCAGATCTTCGTTGGCGGGGAACATGGCAGAGGCCTCACGGTAGACATGCTCCACAGATCGGAGAGCATCCTTCTCGTTGCAGCGCACGGTGATCATGCCGTTGGCGCCTGGGATCTTGAGGACGTTGAAGCCATGATGCATTGCTGCCATGAACCTTGCCAGGGCTGGGTAGCCGAGGATGGCATTGTATGGCAGCGCGATGTAGGCAACGTCGACATCGAGGCTTTCTGTCCTGTAGTTGTCCCGGGAGCCGAAGGTGACGGGCAGGCGTACCTGCCCAATTGGCATTGTAGACCCTTCGGTTACCCCGAAGAATGGTCAGGTTGGCATGAGCCGATGGTACGGCACCTGCATCTTCTCGAAGACCTCAACCGAGATGATGTTGAGTCCCGCCCCTCCGTCGATGAGAGTACGGTTGACGGCGATGTTATTGATGGTTGGCGTGCACAAGAGAGGGATTGTGCCAGTGCCCTTGGTGGAGGTCTGATGATCCTCCTCGTCGAAGCCGATCTTGCTGGTTGACCACTTCATTAAGCGGTTGCCGATGTTGGGCTGTGCCACCGCGATCTCTCGCCACAGCTGCTTGAAGTGACGATTAGATAAAGGAGCTTGAGCCCCACCCAGGAGGCAAGCGGTGAAGCCTTGCCCCCTGGTTCTCTTCACGGTGATCGTTCGCTGGCGGAGGTAGCGGCAGCAGCTCGGGATCTGCACGAGACAGACCATCGCGGCGGCGACCCTCATCACAGTCGTCATTGCGGTGATCGCCCCAGGATCCACCCTTGCCGTGGCTGCGGCTACTCCCACGGCGCTTGGTGACACCATTGTCTTCATGAAACTTTTGGACAATCCAACAATCATCGGTATTGTGGGTGTCCTTTTTATGGAGGATGCAGTAGTGGCGATGTCGACCTTTATCGCGCTCGAAGCGGTCCCTGCGGCGTTGCTTATGCTCGGGTTCCGCTGCGAGGACGGCAGCCTCCTTGCGCTTGGGGTCCTTGGACTTTGGCTTTGGGGGAAGCGCCTTCGGCAGGTTGTGCACGAAGAGCCTCCCCTCCTCAGCCTTGGCGTAGCGGTCAGTGATTTCGGAGAGCCTGATGATGGAAGTCAGCTCATCATTCACGGATAGCTTTTCCCTCATCTTGATGTCGGAGACGCCCGTGGAGAACGCGGAGATGACCTCCTCATTGGAGATCCTGGGAATCTTGTTCCTCATCTGGCTGAAGCGCTGGATGTATTGACGAAGCATCTCGCCCTTGTACTGACGCACCGCCTTATGATCATTCTTGGTGGTGGGGCGCTCGTACGTGGGCATGAAGTTAGCGACAAACTGACGGCACAAGTCCTTCCATGAGGTCACGAATTCGTGAGGAAGATTCATGAGCCAAGTTCGTGGAGCATCTTTGAGGGCCATGGGAAACCAATTGGCCATCGCATGCTGATCTCCATGCGTGGCCTGGATGGCGACAACGTAGAGCTGGAGGAATTTGATGGGGTTTGTGGTCCCATCGTAACGTGCGCCGATGTCCGGCTTGAACTTGTCAGGCCAGACCACGTAGCGTTGCTGGCGAGTGAGAGCAAGGCACCCGGGGTTGTAGATAGGGTCCCCGGGGGTCTTGATGTTCTTTCCAGCTTTGCCAATGTCGTCGATGGCGCGGTCATGATTTTCGCGGCGGCGCTCAAGGGAGACGCGTGCATCTTCCGGAGCGCACTGGATGATTTGGCAGCTGGGCTCCCCGCGTGGCGAAGATGCGGCGCGGGAAGCCACTTTCTTGGCCTTGGCGGCCTTCCCATCTCCAGCGCCCGGGGCGCGGCGTGCCGCCACCGGATCTGGTTCTCCCGCGCCCTGGGCACCTCCCTGGGCTGGGTCTTCGTTGGCGATGGCAACGAGCTCGGCGATTTGAGCGTGCCACCCCTCACGCCCGTCGTCAGTGGGCTGATAGCGCAGTAGCTCCTACGCCATGGCGAGAGCCTGCGCGGGAGACAGCTGACTCCCAAAACGAGCGCGAGAAGTGGCGGTGGCAGTGAAGGAGAGTGAAGGCTCTGTACGCCCAGATGGGAGGTAGGAGGATTTCAGATCTTCCTCCTCTTCCTCGTCCTCTTCAGCCGAGGCTTCACAACGACGAAAGATGGGCTTGGTTTGCCCCCGGACAGCGTTACGGCAGTGAAGACGCTCGAGCCTTGCATTGGCGTCAGCCATGGCAAAGCAGATCTGGAAGAAAACACACCATGGCCCCCTACTTGGCACACCAAATGTCGATGGATTTCATGTCGCAAGAACACGGGGTACCATGCGATGGACCCAAAGATTCGAACGCAGGGGGCTGAACGTGGGCGATCTTAGATCGCAATGAAAGACGGTGATGGAAGCCTCGAGTCGTCAAACGCACAACGCACTGCAGAGAGGGACGCCGAGCTTTACCCAGGTTCAGGGCCCTCGTGGTGAGGTAAAACCCCTACTTCCTGCCTTCTTGTATTACGACGCGATACCTCGCGAGGAGTACAAGGTCTTGATTACAGAGCTCTAGCTGGCCGGAGGTAGAAGAACCAACTTAGCCTAGCTAGGAGCCCGGAGATGAAGATCCAATCCCCTCTAAGGGGTGGCCTCCCTTCCTTTTATAGCGCCAAGGTCCTCCTTCCCCTTATCTTCTTGGGGAAGGGGTTGCCACACACGGCCAAGGAGGGAGGACAGCTATAGACTTTATTCTTCCGTGGACGTAGTCTTCGTAGAGTAGTGGCGCCAGTCCACCGGAGTGGGTGGCGGAAGCTAACGTCTTCCTCTGGCGCCCTGCACCATCCACGCTATTTTTAGGGGGTGGCCAACAACCACTGTGCTGCTTTATGCAGACATGGCGAAAGTTGGTCTCCTCCCTGTCGGGGGTAGCGTGGGCCGTACGCGGTCTTCTGCCCTCATCTTCTTGCTCTGCACGCAAACGTGCCAAGCTGACATGGACGTGGTCCCTCCCCTCACCAGCGGAAGCTCGTGAGGAGGTCTTCTGGTCCTTAGCGGTTTTGGTCGTCGTTCTCCTCATGAAGCGCCTTCTCATGAGGGTCTTCTCTAATAGCTTCGGTCGTCGTTTCACCCCTGGGCCGTAGCTGGGCCGTTGAAGAGGCCTAGGAGCAGGTGGACCGGGATACCCCGGTATCCAGAACACCGACAACCTCCTCCCTGACGACCTTCTCTCCGGTGACCTCCTCCCCGACGACCTTCTCTCCGACGAGCTCCTCCATGGCCAAGCTCCTCCCCAACCACCTCCTCCCTAATGACCTCCTCTGCAGTGACCTCCATTCTGACGACCTCCTCTCTAGCGACCTCCTCTCTGGCAACCTCCTTTCCGATGACCTCCTCCCCATTCTCCTCTCCGATGGAAGGACAACCACGGAAGCTCCTCTCTGGCGACCTCTCCGGTGGCGGCGGCGGCCTTTTTTTGAATTTTGAGAAAAATACCCGTAGCGCATCAGCCTTAAGTGCACCATGAGTATGTACAAAAATTTGATTTTTTTGAATTTCAAAAAAACACCCGTAGCGCACTAAATATGTTACCCGCAGCGCATGGGCTGGTGCGCTACGGGTAAGTAAATTACCCATAGCGCACCAGCCATGCGCTATGGATAATTACTTACCAGTGGCGTGGTACCCACAGCGCACAGGCCATGAACTACGGGTAACCATATTAGGTGCGCTACGGGTAGGCTTTTTTCTAATAGTGTTGGGCTCCACCCAGGAGGCAAGCGGTGAAGCCTCACGGCTCTTGATAGCCCCTCTAGTTCTCTTCCCATTGATCATTCGCTGGTGGAGGTAGCGGTAGCGGCTCGGGATCTGCACGTGACAGACCATTGCGACGGCGATCCTCGTCCCGGTCATCGTCATGGATATTGCCCCAGGATCCACCCTTGCCGTAGTTACGGCTACTCCCACGGTGCTTGGTGACTCCATTCGCTTCGTGAAATTTTCAAACTACCCAACAATCATCAGTATTGTGGGTGTCCTTCTTGTGGAGGATGTAGTAGTATGGCGTCAACCCTTGTCACACTCGGAGTGGTCCCCGCGGCGCTGTTTATGATCAGGCTCCGCCGCGAGGGCAGCAGCCTCCTTACGCTTAGGGTCCTTGGACTTCGGCTTTGGGGGAAGCGCCTCCAACAGGTTGTGCACAAAGAGCCTCCCCTCCTCGGCCTTGGCGCATCTGTCAGCGATCTCGAAGAGCCTGACGACGGAAGTCAGCTCATCATTCATATACAGCTTCTCCCTCATCTTGATGTCGGTGATGCCCGCGGAGAACACGGAGATAACCTCCTCATTTGAGATCCTGGGAATCTTGTTCCTCATCTGGCTAAAGCACTGGATGTACTGACGAAGCGTTTCGCCCTTGTACTGACGCACTGCCTTGAGATCATTCTTGTTGGCGGGGCACTCGTACGTTGGCATGAAGTTGGCGACGAACTGATGGCACAAGTCCTTCCACGAAGTCACGGATTCGTGCGGAAGATTCATGAGCCAAGTCTGTGGAGCATCTTTGAGGGCCATTGGAAACCAATTAGCCATCGCACGCTGGTCTTCACGCGCGGCCTGAACGGCGACGATGTAGAGCTAGAGAAATTCGACGGGGTTGGAGGTGCCGTCATAACACGCGCCGATATCCGGCTTAAACTTGTCAGGCCATACCACATAGCGCTGTTGGCGAGTAAGAGCAAGACACCCAGGGTTGTAGATAGGGTCCCTGGTGACCTTGACATTCTTGCCAGCTTCGCCGATGTCGTCGATGGGGCGGTCATGATTTTCGTGGTGGCGCTCAAGGGAGACGCATGCGTCTTCCAGAGGGCGTTGGACGATTTGTCAGCTGGGCTCCCCGCGCGGCGAAGATGCGGTGCGGAAAACCACCTTCTTGGCCTGAGCAGCCTTCCCATTTCCGGTGGCCGGGGCATGGCGTCCCGCCGCTAGATCTGGCTCTCCCGCGCCCTGGGCTCCTCCCAAGGCCGGGTCTTCATTGGCGATGGGGACGAGCTCGGCGATTCGAGCACGCCACCCCTCACGCCCGTCTGCAGTGGGCTGATAGCGCAGCAGCTCCTGCGCCATAGTGAGAGCCTGCGCAGGGGCCGGCTGACTCCTAGAACAAGCGCGAGAAGTAGCGGTGGCGGTGAAGAAGAGCGAAGGCTCTGTACGCCCGGACGGGAGGTAGGAGGACTCCAGATCTTCCTCCCCTTCCTCCTCGGCCGAGACGTGCTGATGATGGAAGATGGGCTCGGTTTATCCCTGAACGGTATTGCGGCGGTGAAGATGCTCGAGCCTTGCGTTGGCGTCGGCCATGTCGAAGCAGATCTAGAAGAAAAAACACCACAGCCCCCTACCTGGCACGCCAAATGTCGAGGATTTCGTGTCGCAAGAACACGGGGTACCACACGATGGACCCAAAGATTCGAACGCAGGGGGCTCCTAGCTAGGCTGTACGCGTGAGATCTTTGGTACCACACGATGGACCCAAAACCTCGAGACATCGAAATGCACAATGCACTGCAGAGAGAGACACCGGGCTTTACCTAGGTTCAGGGCCCTCGTGGTGAGGTAAAACCCCTACTTCCTGCCTTCTTATATTACGACGTGATACATCGCGATGAGTACAAGGCCTTGGTTACAGAACTCTAACTGGCCGGAGGTTGAAGAACCAACTTAGCCTAGCTAGGAGCTCAAAGATGAAGATCGGATCCCCTCTAAGGGGTGGCCTCCCCTCCTTTTATAGCGCCGAGGTCCTCCTTCCCCTTATCATCTTGGGAAGGGGTTGCCACAAATGGCCAAGGAGAAGGGACACCTGTTGTCTTGAGTCTTCGATAGACGTAGTCTTTGTAGGGTAGTGGCGCCGGTCCACAGGAGTGGGTGGAGGAAGCTGACGTCCTCCTCTGGCGCCTAGCACCGTCCACCCTATTTTTAGGGGGGTGGCCAACAACCAGTGTGCCGCTTTATGCAGGCACGATGAAAGCTGGTCTCCTCCCTGTCGGGGTAGCGTAGACGGTACGCGGTCTTCTGCTCTTATCTTCTTGCTCAGCACGGAAACATACTGAGCTGACGTGGATGTGGTCCTTCCCCTCATGAGAAATAGCTCGTGAGGAGGTCTTCTAGTCCTTAGCAGTTTTGGCCGTCGTTCTCCTCATGAGGCGCCTCCTCATGAGGGTCTTATCCGCTCGGCTTCGGTTGTAGTTTTACCCCTAGGCCGAAGTTGGGCCATTGAAGAGGCCCAGGAGTAGGTGGACCAGGATACCCCGGTATCCAGCCGACAACGAGGTTTTCAAATTATGATTTATCAAGCATATTCTCATAATTGTACTCGCATTAACTTTAACCATTCAAGATGCCTATGATGGGGGCAATGAGAGCTCAAAGCTAGTAAGTACCATAATTTTTGAAGGTTTATAAAACTTGCAATCACTGCTTCCCTCTACGAAGGGCCTTTCTTTTACTTTTATGTTGAGTCTCCACCTTCTACCTTTATACACCGTCTAAGAGAGCATAGTAGCCATTCTAAGTTTAATGTGCATAGTCCCAAAGTTTATCATTGATTGATTCATGATTATGGTTTTGCTTGTTCTTAAATTTTTTGTATCTAGTCGCCCTCTTAAACTTGAAGGTGTCCTATGCATTTATGTTTTTCCATTCCATGAAGGACAAGCTGAAAACCATTTGCTATGTTTTTCCATATGATTTGAACACACGTTTGACTTTCATTGTTTCATTATTCATGATCTTTCGTTTGTGTTTCTTTTCATGTTATAACATGGTTCCTAAGTTGTTATTGTCAAGATTATGTCTTTTATGCCCATGTTTTAGGTTCTTTGAACCCAACACTCAATGCTTTACATAGATGATCAAGATTGTGATGGTGCATGTCACCTAAAAAATTATTCTTTTGTTATCACTTACCTACTCGAGAACGAGCAGGAGTTAAGCTTGGGGATGCTTGATACGCCTCAAACGTATCTATAATTTTAGATGCTCCATGCTTGTTTACACACTATTTGCTTTCTATTTTGTTACATTTCGTGGCATTTTTATGCATTTTCTAGAACTAACCTACTAACGAGATGCCACAGTGCCAGTTCCCTGTTTTCTGCTATTTTTGTGTTTCAGAAAAGTTACACAAGAAATATTCTCGGAATTGGACGAAACAAAAACTGAAGTCCCTAATTACCTGACACAAAGACAAAGTCCAAAGATGAGACAGAGGGGAGCTAGGGGCTCGCCACACCATAGGGTGGCGCGGCCAGCCCCTAGCCCGCGCCACCAGGGGGTGAGCCTCCCTGGCCCACCTCCTGATGCTGCCCCTTTGCCTATAAGTTCCCCTCGACGAGAAAAACCTGGAGGACGGATCTCTTTTCCACGAAACATACTGCAAGCCACTGCCATCGCCGTCGCAAGATCAGGAGAATCCAGGAGCTCTTTCGGCACCCTGCCGGAGAGGGGAATCCCTGCCGGAGGCCTTCTACACCACCATGGCCGCCTCTGGAGTGACGTGTGAGTAGTCTACCTTGGACTATGGGTCCATAGCAGTAGCTAGATGGTTGTCTTCTCCACCATGTGCTTCATGTTTAGATCTCGTGAGCTACCCTACATGATCTAGATCATCTTTATGTAATCATACATGTTGTGTTTGTTGGGATCCGATGAGTATTAGTACTATGTTAAGTTGATGTGCTAAATTATATAACTTATGTTAACTCTATGTTGTTTATGAACTTGCATGCTTTCCATTGCTAGTAGCTATCTTGGCCGAGTAGATGCTAGTAACTCCAAGAGGGAGTATTTATGCTCGATAGTTGGGTTCATGCCTCTAGTAATCTCGAGGAGTGACAGAAACCTCTAAGGTTGCAGATGTGCTGTTGCCACTAGGGAAGAAACAACATTCTTGTGTCCAAGAACATTTGCTTTGTTTACATTATGCACTTTGCTTAATGCAATTATCTGTTGTTCGCAACTTAATACCCAAGGGGTTCTCGGATGACTCCCCGCGAGTGGATTTTTAGTCATAGATGCAGTTGGATGGCAGTCTATGTATTTTGTCGTAATGCCTAGAGTGAATATCATAGCGATCCTCATGACATATGTATGTTATCTTTACTCTATCAATTGCCCAACTGTAATTTGTTTGCCCAGCATGTTGTTATTTATCTTATGGAGAGACACCACTAGTGAACTGTGGACCCCGGTCCAATTTCCTTTACATTGCTATTACCGTTTACTTTTACTCGCACTGTTTACTTTCTTGCATGCTATTATCCTTTTACCACTCAATGCGCTCAATCCTTTGTTTACAGCAAACTGGTGAGATTGACAACCTCATCGTAAGTTGGGAGCAAAGTTCTTGGTTGTGTTGTGTAGGTTTCACGTTGCTGCTAGGTGAAGAAGCTCCTATGTCAACTATGCACCAGCATTTTCTGGCGCCGCTGTCCGGAGTGTCACAAAGCTAGCAAGCATCACCTTCTAAAGTTTGGCTTTCTCCTACTCGTTCGATAAACCATGGTTTCACAACTGAGGAAAGACTTGCTAGTGTGCTCATCATACCTTCCTCTTGGGGTTCCCAATGGGCTGTTACTTACAAGGAAGGCAACCGGGTCATCTGGAGGGTGCCCTATGCAACAGAAATCTGTCACATGTTGGAACTTTTTCTCCCCTTTGCTTGGTGAAAGTCCCTTGCACGCAAATTCAAAGAGTGCATCATCAAGAATATCCGACATAAGTTTGATTCTCATCCTTGATTTGCTTTTCAAGGAATTCATGTAATACGCTTTTTGCTTTCTTGTCTCAAGAATTATTAGAATCCAGTGGTGGCTGCACAAACATGTGAACAAACCTAAGTATTAATAATATATATGTTATGAGAGAAAACATTTATATATTAGATTGCGGTGACATGGTGAAATATTCAAGCATTGCACATAATAGCAAATAGATATGATGGAGTAACACATCCGCAAAAAAAGATATGATAGAGCAAAAGAGGACCTTTAATGTTTCAGACATGTTACTCTATCAAAATATAGAGAATTCAAGGTTCAAAAAAGTGGTTGACGCTAAGCGAGCGGTGAGGCATTGTTTAGATGAACTGCTGCTTAAGCGAGCTTAAGCGCCGCTTAAATGCTCAGGCTAAAATCATATGAACATGAAACATGGAAGTCAAGATGGGCACATATACCCCTATAATATGTTGTAAATTTTTATCCTAAGCATGTAATGCTACATTTATGAGGAATACGGGGATTAATAACTTCGTTAGCCTCGGTTTGCTCCATTATCTTATAAACATGCAAGCAGCTAAGCAAACAATGTAACACACACAAACAAGCAGCTAAGCAGTAGTTTAGTAGAAAGCAGCTAAGCAAGACCTAATCAAATTAATATAGCATTAATGCATTGAGCAAGGAGCATAGCAAAACACCAACACTCTCATAGAGGGGATTCTAGCACAAAACATGACTTAATCAAACACTTAGGCCAAAAGAAAAGCTGAAGGCAACCGCTCAGCGCTTAAGCACGCTTCAGCGTACCTAGGCGTACGCTTTTTTGAACCATGAGAGAATTTTAGACATAGTCAACACCCAGTTTATCACATTATATTTGCTAAAATTTCACATGGATTAAACATATATATTATACAAGGAAAAAATTGTAGTGTATGCTAGTTTCGTATTTTGTAGAAATGGGCATGCAAGTGAACTTAAAATCAGCACATGTATGTTACAAGCTAGTATGTGTATGTAACTTGAAACAAAAGTTAATGCTTCTTCTCTATTAAGTATGACCGTCTAGGTTTGCTTCCAGCAAAAAAATACTAAACGAACAAGAAAATAATTACAACCTTAATTTAGGACTCACCATTGCCGGTAGGGCACGAGTAGGTACGGTGTCTCAGTATGACTTACCATTGCAGCGACAAAGCAGTCTACCATATTCTTCCTACCTTCCTGTGAATGAGAGTTATCCTTGTACATGTGAAAGGGATCCATAACTGCATATATGCGCTTATTCAACTGTCTATTCTCTTTGGCTAGGTACAGCGCCCAAAGCCTAACCATTGATGGACCGATTAGGTTTAGGTTTATATGTTCCATATGTGCACAAACCTCACAGGGATCAGCCGAGTGGGATCCTCAGTTAAGAAGTGGTGATTCTCTGGAACCTTGCCGGTGAAATATCTTGCAGCATGGGCTCCATAGCCTCCAAATCCCAGATGTACGACTTTGTCATGCGGAACCTTCATATGGAATGGAAGGAGCCCATACTCGTCCTCAGGTATCAAGCACTCTCCCGGTTCATAATAAATTTTCCATTGACCACTTTCTCTAGCTCCTTTTATAGGCTCTGACCTGATGATTAAGCATCTTTTCAAAGTTTTCTTCAACTTCTTGCCTTGTTGGGTGGTGCCGCCATCCTATCTTTTTGTACTATTTGATGTCCTTGTACGGCCGTGTCCCTCAGATACAAGTTGCTCTGTGTTCAGAGGTTGGGGCGGTTTAACAACCTGTAATACCTACATATTGAAAATATTTTAGATCCATCTCGATTAATAAGCTAAAGCAGTACTTTTCCGATGATTTGTTGAGCCTGTGAAGCTTACATTGCTGTCGTCGTGAGGACTTGGTGTCTCGCAGGTGTATCCTTCAACGGAGGTTCTGCTACTCCATCGAACAGCCTCCGAGGGGGAAGGTGTACAAGGATTCAAAGGTGAAAGATCTTCCAAACCTCCATTCACCAATATATGTGACAATGATTCTTCCATTTTCTCATCGGAAGCATGCCTACCTGGGTCTTTCCTGCATCTCGTCATCTTGGCAGGCTCTAGAAATTGAGGCAAATAGGTGTACATGTATACATCACGATATCAAACATACAAGAAAAATAGTTTAATAACTTTAATTAATTGAACAAAATAGGATTTAGCAACAGATCAGCTAGATACAGAGAATGTACCGCAAATCCATAGTTACGAGCTAACCTGCTTTTCATGCACTTGCACGACTATATCATTTTTCAACATCAGTGGCCCCATTCTAGTCTCCTGCATGGATTCATCCTCTTTGCCACAGACTTTACGCTTCCCTAAGTAAGCTTGGTTGTTGAGCTCATTGTCCTGTTTGGTCTTCTTCCGCATACCCTTCCCCCATTCACTCATCTTCTTGAATGAAGTGTCCGAGTGAGATGCAACGAACAGCTGCCAATCCTTCTCTTGTATTTGAGGCCATCTGTTCTTTACATAGGTCTCCTAATTTTCATTCTTCTTTGAATTTGCCATGTTTCTCCATGTGTTCAATGCTTTTGTCATCATTTTAAGAGCGTCGTGCTTGACCATCTTCTTCATGTGTACACTCTGATCGTTATCATCATCCAAGTTGAAGGAGTATCGGTTGAACAACTTATTGAAGAGCTCTTCTCAAATGTTTACTTGCTCTTCCACCCTTAGGCTCGTGCACGTGATATTTATGGTTTTGCGCACAATGACACCTATGGCATTGCGGTAACCACTTGCAGCCTTTAATGGACTGATAGGAACACCTTTATCATTGACTCAGCTGATAATAAAGGTATCGTTTGTCAACTTGTGTGGTTTCCTAGGCTTTGGTGGCATATTTTCACAGCTGACTGGTCTTGCATGGCTTCACAACTAAGATGGGCTGGCTCGTCTTCAATATCATTCCCGTTAGGTAATGCATAATCTACATCTGGGTCTTCTACAAGTATATGTGAGAAACCTTCATCCATTCTGCAAACAAAATGAAATAGGTTAATAAACTCAAATTGGTGATAATATCTAACTGGGCTAGCTATAGATTTGTTTATATAGTAGAGAACATGGGAAAACATTATGAGAAAAGTTAAAGTATAATATATTAGGGGCTGTTTATATCCTGGAACACAAGAATCAGCACACAGTACACAGAAAAACAGCCCCATTCATCAAATGGTACTGACACCAGAATCTTAGGGGGTTTTTGGTTCACTGGCTATCCACTTGGCAGGGGATATCCACTTTTTAAGTGCCTATCCAGTGTTTGGTTCAGTTTACTTGAGAAATAGAGGCAACCAGATTTCAACTAGCAGAAAAAGTGGCTATCCCTAACCACTTGGCTGGGGATATCATCATCCCTTCCTACCCCCTAAACCATTCCACCTCTACAAAATTAGTAACTGATCAAAGTAGATTATTTTGAATAAAATAGGAGTAAACATATCATGAACTTTGGGTAAAACATGGAGTTGAACATATAAACTTTAACAATACGATATTAACAAACTATACATAAATAAACTATTAGGAACAGATTAATTTGACCATTTTAACAGTATCAAATATATTAAAACTACCTGGGCCAATGACTTATGGTGGATTTTGGAATTGAGAATCGTGAATACCAATAGCAGTTGAATCTAAACTAGGTAATTAAACTCCAGCATAATCATATGGGGGATCTAGGTTTTGAGTTAGGGTTTACATGGGATCTGGATATTAGGGTTCGTGCAGATGGACTGTGATCGAGCCAGGCAGAATAGCAGAGCGGAAATAGGGATTCTGATGGCCTAATAGGAATCAGAAAGGAGATAGATGGGGTGGTCGGCAGAACTCACCAGCGTAGTCGCCATCCAGATCCTCCGTGGCCGGAGAGACTGGTGCGGGCCTCGCTGTGGTGGCCGAGGGGACAAAGATTTGGCGTATGGCCGAAAGAGTGATGCCGTAGACGGGTGTGCGGCGGCACGGGAGAGCATTGGCAGGGAATCAAGGTGCATACATGTTATAGCTAGGTTTTGGCACGAAGGGCATGAATATTGATTTGGGAACAAAGGCGCGAAATGAAATGGTTTTCAGAATTTCGCCGAGTCCCCCGCACCTATAGCAGTAGATGCTTTACATTTGGGTGGGGGTGAGGGGAGATGGATCCTCTAACTTTCCAATCCTGACTTTTTCTGACTTTGGATAACTGATAGTAGGTCCAGATGAGATGGATTCTGCTTGTCAGTGACCCTAAGTTAGGATTCGCTAAGTTAGAGGATCCCGTTCCAGGGGGATTGGGGGATACTATACATATAAGTTACTCCCTCTGACCCATATTACTTGTCACTGGTTTAGTACTACTACTAAACTAATGACAAGTAATATGGGTCAAAGGGAGAACAAAACAAAAACTGAACTCAGCGACAAGTAATATGGGTCAGAGGGAATACAGAACAGAACTACCATGTAAAGACATATATACCCATATCTGCACCCAACATGTTTGGAAACTTTACATTCATCGGTAACACAATGGGGTGGCTAGGATTTCAATCACCGTAACCTGGAAACATGATAGAATTATAGCCAAGGTTTAATTACATTGAGTAATTGTGGTGTGGGACACCCCCATCTCCTTTAACCGCTATCCCAGTGCTACTAGATTGCTCTAGGTCTAGATGTTGGGATAAACAGGGATGGTATGGGTATACACATGGCTAGAAAGGCTACACATATACCATACTTGTGACTTAACGGATAGGGTATGGGTGTCCATGGGTATGAAAACATGCCATATACCCTGCCAATGAGGGTACATACCCGCGGGTACCCGTACCCATGGGTAAAATTGTCATACTTATCCACTAGATGGCCCCGAATTAGTATTCAAAGCGATAACATCCTGCATGCCACATCAGAGGTTTTTCAAGATTTCACTATTTTTTAACATCCTTATTATACATTCATGCAAATATTATGACACCACACAAGTGATCACCCACAAGTATAGGGGGTGTATCATAGTACTTTCGATAAATAAGAGTGTCGAACCCAACGAGGAGCAGAAGGTGTTGATGAGTGGTTTTGATCAAGGATTCACTGTAAATACTAGCAAACAGGTTTTCAGGGGTATTTGGTAATGCGAGTAAATAAAGTGTGAGTAAATAAAAGACAGTAGTAACAATTGTAGCAAGTGGCCCAATCCTTTCTTCAGCAAAGGACAAGCCGGTTGTGTAACTTATAATAACCAAACGTTCTCGAGGACACACGTGAGTTTCTGTCAAGAGCTTTCGCTTCATAAAGCCAATAGTCTTTATTGGTTTGATAGGTGTTATGGGGGTGAACCTGTGCTAGCGCACTACCCTTAATAGGATAAATACACACTTGTGATTATACCCTCCTGCAAGCATCCGCAAATACAAGAAAATAATTAAGATAAATCTAACCACAGCCTTAAACTCTAAGATGCTACGCTCCCTGGCGCAATGGTTTCCCAATGGAGGTTTAGGTTTCTGTCACTCCAGCAACCCCACAATTGGTAGCCAAATACACAATGCATCTCACTAGGCCCATAAATGGTGAAGTATCATGTAGTCGATGTTCACATGACACCACTAGTGAAATAGCACCACAACAATATCAAACCATTAAATATTTCTCAACGATAATTCACTACTAACATCTTGACTTCTCCCATGTCCTCAAGAACTAAACGAACTACTCACAAGACATCATATGGATCATGATCAGAGGTGAAATAACATAAACCTTAATTCAACGGTTCCACTCAATAGTATCAACTATAAGAGTAATCAACACCAGGAAAGTTTCCCCTATGAATATAACAAGATCCAACTCAAGATGTTACAGCGGGATGGCGTGGTGATGGTGGAGATGAAGGTGCTAGTGATGGAGATGATGATGATGATCCTGATGAAGTCCGATGCGATGGTGATGACGAGGGCGACGATCTCCCCTCTCCAGGAAGGAATTTCCCTGGCAGATTTCTCCCTGCTGGAGAGCTTTTCTCTCTCTGGTGTTTTCTAACCCATAGAGACGGCGGTGTCTAACTCTGAGCCCCCCCTTGACTTAGGTTTTCAGGGACGATGAAATACGCAAAAGGGCGATGGTATAAGTGGGCCAGGGTGGCCTCACACAGGGCTGGCACGGCCAGGGGTCAGGCCGCGCCACCCTAGCGTGAGGGCCCCTCCTGGCTCCTCTCGACTCCTCCTTCTGGCTTCCCGAGTCTTCTGGGAAAATATAATTTCCTGGTATTTTTCTGGAATTTTCCTGATCTTCAAAATATGGTCCCTTGATGGTCCTTTTTCCAGCAGAATCCTGACTCCGGCAGCAAATCCTCTAATGATCATCAAACATGTGAAAACAAAAAAAATAACATAAGTATCATATCTAAATATGAAATATATCAATGAATAACAGTAAATTATGATACAAAATAGTGATGCAAAATGGACGTATCAACCCCCCCAAGCTTAGACCTCGCTTATCCCCAAGCAAAAACTAAACTCGGTAAACATGACCACAGGTTTATGGAGTGAAGTGTCGATAATCAAAATACGGACAAGAAGCATCACATTTACCAAGGCACAAATTATAATAGACAGCAACTTCCCTTTATAAGATATAGACTTGCAATAGGTAAAAGAGAATCACATGTAAGGATGCACAAGGTAAACTATAATTGGCAATGGCAAACCTTAGTTCTTGGTCAAAGAATGATGAACAAGCTATTCTTTCTTTTGAACGGAGCCTTTTAAAAATAGAGCTAATATAGCAAAGACCATATGCTCAACAAAATAAACTTTTGCATTCATAGAAAGCTTTCAAAGATATATTCCTTCAGACAAAAGAATTATACAAACAAGGAAGATAGTAAACATGATTAAACTGATCAACATATGGATGAGTGAAATATAACAACTCAGATGCTTGCTTGAGATAGAGGGAAATAGGTTGACTCAACATAAAAGTAAAAGATAGGCCCTTCGTAGAGGGAAGCAGGGATTAAACATGTGCTAGAGCTTTTCATTTGCAAAACAGAGGTAAAAGGTTATTTTGAGAGGTGGTTGCTTTTGTCAACGACTAGCAACAGAGTTCTTGATATCTTCCATACTAAACAAGTGAGAGCGGTTCTGAGATGTTTGATTAATTGGCACATTGGTGCTCTTTTATAGCTTTGCACCCCTCCCCACCTTTTCCTTTCTCAAACCATGGCTAACCGATTCATCGGGTGCCAACCAACTTTCACATACCATGGAGGAGTGCTTTTCTTTTTCTTTTTCTATTTGGGATTATAATGGTCTGACCAGCTCCCTTGTAAAATTAATGACGAGCAGATGAAGCTGCCTAGTCGAGGGGTACTTAATTTAGTATGGAAGATAACAAACCTATCCACTATGTCCTCATGAGCTAAAAACAGTGGTACAAAATGAGAAGTGTTTGAAGGTTTTTGAAAGGTAGCACATGAAAATTTACTTGGAATGGCTTGAAATACCATGCATAGGAATTTATAGTGGACTCTTTGGAAGTGACTTGGCTTTTGGGAATTGGATGCACGAGAAGTATTTCCTCTCAGTATAGGTTTTTGGCTAGCAAGGCTGGGTAGCAAGCATAAGAGTTGCATGAAACAGAAAAATATACATATAATAAGAACAATCATGCAAACTCCCTTGAAGGTACAACGATTTTGACTTTAGGAATAACAATGCTTATAAACCAAACATGAAGGATAAACTGAAGTGATGTAACTACAAGCACTTCTTTATTCTTTTCTACTCAAACCTCCAGGTAAAGTTGCTACTGACCAAGCTAGGTTTGCCAAAACTAACTAAATTTACTCATGCTCCCAAAGTGATACCAATACCAATCAACAAGACTAGTCATACAAGAGAGATTGCAAACTAACATAAAGTGTGCGAAAAGTAAACGATAAAACTTCTCATTAATATTTTATTACCGCAACTCACACCAAGGGATACATAGATAACCAACTAAGGAGGATACTTCCAAACTGCAAACTATTCTATAAGATAACTTCTCTATTCATGATATGACTCTACTTGAAAAGTAAATGAGCAAAAGGTAATGATGTGATACCGCGGCACTCCCCCAAGCTTGGAACAAGCCAAGGGGATGCCTATACCGATGACAAATTACTCCTTTGGTGGTAGTGGAAGCAGCCTCGGATTAATGAAATATTCCAGCATCCTGCAAAGCCTGATATTCTCTTCTTGAAGCATCTCTACCTCCCTCTTCAAAACTTGATATTGAGCATAAAACTCATCAGTGACCAGCATACCCTCTTTTATCACATGCATGGAGTTAAGATCCAAAACGTGATATGTTGGTCCCTGCAGATCATGAGAAAAGATACGTCTAGCTTTCATTGGTCCTTCAAAAGCGGGGTTTTTTGGCCTTGCTCTTCTAGCACCCTGTTCCTCCTTCCACTTTTGGCCTAGGTGAACAAATTCCCAGGGTCTTTTGCCTTTGTCGTCGCTTGAGGAAGCCATGGTGCCCTCAGAACTAAAATCAACTCCTAACAGAAACAGCTTGAAACAAAACACGACAAGAAAACAATATACAGACCTCGGGGACTCCGGGGGGTTAAATAGGCGAAAATTATACATCGAAATGAAATCACAGGAGGAAATTGAGATGGAAACGAGTTCCGGGGTGCTCTCACACCTGGGTGGCGCGGCCAGGGGTGGGCCCGCGCCACCTGTGTGTGAGAATCACACGGACTCCTTTTCCTGCCCATTTTTGTCTCATGATTTTTCATATTTAATAAAAATAGCAAAAATATTAAAGGAAAAGCTTTTCGTGAAACTTCTCTGACTAGAACTGTTACCTATTCGAAAACGAACTCTGCAGGTACCTGCAATTTGTCTTGGATGAATTCTTCCGAAGAAACTGTTTCAATAACATCAACATCTTCATTATAAGAATCTCCAGAAATATAATGTTTGAGTCTTTGCCCATTCACCACTTGTGTAGAGTCATCTTTCAATGAAGCAATCTTAATAGAACCTAAGCGGTACACTTCCACAATGACATATGGTCCTTCCCATTAAGAGAGTAATTTTCCTGCAAAAAATCTGAGACAAGACCTATACAATAGAACTTTCTCACCAACATGAAACTCTCTCTTAAGAATTCTCTTATCATGCCATTGCTTGACTTTCTCTTTGAAAAGTCTGGCATTCTCATACGCTTCGTTTCTCCACTCATCTAGAGAACTCAAATCTAACAACCTTTTCTACCCGGCTAGTTTAAAATCTCTATTAAGCTCTCTCATTGCCCAAAAAGCTTTGTGTTCTAATTCTAAGGGCAAGTGACATGATTTTCCATAAACCATCTTATAAGGAGACATACCCATGGGGTTCTTATAAGCAGTTCTATAAGCCCATAAAGCATCATTTAACTTACTAGCCCAGTTTTTCCTAGATCTATTGACAGTCTTATGCAAGATAGACTTGATCTCCCTATTTGAAAGCTTTACCTGCCCACTAGTTTGGGGATGATAAGCAGAAGCAATTCTATGTTTGACATCATATTTAGCAAGAGTTTTTCTAAAACCACCGTGAATAAAATGAGAACCTCTGTCAGTCATAAGATATCTAGGCACACCAAACCTAGGAAAAATAACATCCTTAAGCATTTTTAACGAGGTCTCACCATCGACACTCTTTGTAGGTATGGCTTCTACCCATTTAGTAACATAATCAACAGCAACAAGAATGTGGGTATAGCCTTTTGAAGGAGGAAAAGGACCCATAAAATCAAATCCCCAACAATCAAATGGTTCAATAACAAGAGTGTAATTCATAGGCATTTCATTGCGTCTAGAAATATTACCAACTCTTTGACATTCATCGCAAGATAAAACATACCTTCTGGCATCTTTAAAGAGGGTTGGCCAATAAAAACCTGATTGTAAAACCTTCTGTGCGGTTCTATCTTCGGCATGATGCCCTCCATATGCACTATCATGCCATTTTCTTAATATCTCTTGTTGCTCATATTCTGGTACACATCTTCTCATAATACCATCAACTCCTTCTTTATATAAGTGTGGGTCATCCTAAAAGTAATGCCTCAAATCATAGAAGAATTTTCTTCTTTGCTGAGCTGTAAAGGTTGGAGGCAAATACTTGGAAACAATAAAGTTAGCATAATCAGCATACCAAGGAAGGTCTCGCGAAGTTACATTTACAGCAGCTAACTGTTCATTTGGAAAACTATCATTAACAGGAATAGGATCAAAAGAAATATTTTCCAATCTAGACAAGTTGTTAGCCATAGGATTTTTAGCACCTTTCCTATCTACGATATGCAAATCAAACTCTTGTAAAAGCAGCACCCATCTAATAAGCCTAGGCTTAGCATCCTTCTTAGTCATAAGATATCTAATAGCAGCATGATTAGTATGAATAGTAACTTTAGAATCAACAATGTAAGATCTAAACTTATCACATGCAAAAACAACAGCAAGAAAATCTTTCTTAGTAGTAGCATAATTCTTCTGAGCAGCATCAAGAGTCTTACTAGCATAATGAATAACATTCAACTTATTATCTACTCGCTATCCAAGAACAGCACCAACAGCAAAATCACTAGCATCACACATAATTTCAAAAGGTAAATTCCAATCAGGTGGTTGAACAATAGGAGCAGTAGTTAAAGCCTTTTTAAGAGTTTCAAAAGCTTCCTTACAATCATCATCAAAGACAAATGGTACATCTTTTTGAAGAAGATTAGTAAGAGGCTTTGAAATCTTAGAGAAATCTTTAATAAACCTCTTATAGAAACCAGCATGACCAAGAATACTACGAATACCTTTAACATCTCTAGGATAGGGCATTTTCTCAATTGCCTCCACTTTTGCTCTATCAACTTCAATACCTCTTTCAGAAATTTTATGTCCAAGGACAATTCCTTCATTCACCATAAAGTGGCATTTCTCCCAATTAAGAACAAGGTTAGTTTCTTCGCACCTCTGCAAAACTTTATCAAGGTTGTGCAAACAATTATCAAAAGAAGTTCCATAGACAGAGAAATCGTCCATGAAGACCTCCACAATTTCTTCACAAAAGCCATGAAAAATAGCAGACATGCATCTTTGAAAAGTAGCAGGAGCATTGCATAAACCAAACGGCATACGTCTATAAGCATAACTTCCATAAGGACAAGTAAAAGTGGTTTTCTCTTGATCTTCCTTTTTAATAGCAATTTGAGAAAAACCAGAATAACCATCAAGGAAACAAAAATGAGTCTTCTTAGACAACCTTTCTAACATTTGATCTATAAACGGTAAAGGGTAATGATCTTTCTTAGTAACTTTGTTTACCTTCCTGAAATCAATGCACATTCCATAACCAACTACTACCCTTTGAGGAATAAGCTCGTTATTCTTATTAGGCACTACAGTCATACCTCCTTTCTTAGGAACACAATGAACAGGACTAACCCATCTACTATCAGCAATAGGATAAATAATACCAGCATCAAGGAGCTTTAATACCTCATTTCTTACCACATCCTTCATCTTGGGATTTAGGCGGCATTGATGCTCCACGACTGGCTTTGCGTCTTTCTCCATATTAATGGCATGCTGACATAAAGTGGGAGAAATCCCTTTTAAATCATCAAGAGTATATCCCATAGCTCCTCGGTGTTTCCTCAATATCTCCAATAATCTTTCTTCTTCCTTTCCTGAAAGTTTAGAGCTAATAATAACAGGATATATTTTCTTATCATCTATATAAGCATATTTAAGATTATCACGCAAAGGCTTTAATTCGAAAACAGGATCTTCTTTAGGCGGCAAAGTGGTACCAAGATCCTCCACAGGAATATTATGCTTGATTAATGGTGGTTGACGAAGAAGAATATCATCAATCTCTTCTCTTTCTTTATTGAAAACATCACTTTTGTGATCTTCCATGAATTGCTGCAAAGCATTATTAGGAGCAAGCGCAATAGAAGCAAGCTGTTCAACTCGAAAATTTTCATTAGGCGTGTTATTTTCATAAGAAGTCTTAGCAAACTTGGAAAAATTAAACTCATAAGACTCTCCATTAAACTTAGTAAAAACTTTCTCCTTCTTACAATCTATCACGGTGCCACAAGTGTTCAAAAATGGTCTACCAAAAATAATAGGACAAGTTTTACTAGCCTCCTTACCAAGTACTAGAAAATCAGTAGGGTATTTAGTCTTATCGCAAAGAACTTCCACATCTCGAACAATACCAAGAGGCCAAACAGTCTCTCTGTTAGCAAGCTGAACAACCACATCAATATCTTCAAGTTCACAAGCGCGAATCTCATGCATAATTTCTTTGTAAAGCTCTAAAGGAATAGCACTTGCACTAGCACCAATATCACATAAACCATAATAGCAATGATCTCCAATCCTGACAGAAATAACAGGAACACTTGTTTTCCTATGCTTTTTAGGATGTGAGAGAATGTTAGAAGCATCTTCACAAAAAAGAATATATTCATCCCCTACATCTTTAGTAACAAGATCCTTCAATATAGCTACAGGAGACTTAATAGTAATTTGCTCATCAGGTTCTGCAGCTTTCTTAGTACTTTTATTAGACACACTTACCAAAGTAGAATACTTCTTTACCTTAGCAGGGAAAGGTGTCTTCTCAAAATAAGGTTCAGGCACAATGCTATCAATAGTACAAACTTCAGTAGCTGCAGCAGGTAAATGACTAATAGAGTTTTATAAGGCGCATGATATTTGTTCCAATCTTTCTTTGGAACATCAAGATAAGAGGCAAAGGCCTTAAGACAATTAGCAAGTATTTGAGAATCAAGACCATAAGCAGTGCTAATACTATAAAAGTCATCGGTTCCCACAAAAGATTTAATGCATTCATAATCATAGTTTATACCTGACTTCCTACCTTTGTCGTTTTCCCATCCTTCAGCATTCTCTTGTATACGGTCAAGAAGTTTCCACTTAGCATCTTCTTTCATATGAGTAAACGATCCAAAGCAAGAAGCATCCAAATAATCCTTATCAGGAAGAGTAAGCCGCGCATAAAAATTATCAATAACAATATTATTGGAGAGCTCATGAATGGGGCATTTGAGCATTAGTAACTTCAATCTCCCCCACGCTTGGGCAATCTCTCCATCATGAGGCCAAAAATTATATATCCGGTTACGATCTTTATGGATTTCACTTGGAGGATAAAACTTGGAATAAAAGAGAGGTACAATATCCTCCCATGCCATAGACGGACCATCTTGGAGTAGTCGATACCACTCTTCAGCTCTGCCTTTCAATGATAAAGAGAATAATTTCTTCTTGACCTGGCTTGGTGAAATACCTGCACATCTGAACAACTCGCATAATTCATGTATAAATAATAAGTGATCACCTGGATGGACAGTTCCATCTCCTGAATAGCCGTTATCCATAATACGCCTAACAATTTTCATAGGTATTTTAAAAGAATCAATTTCAGCAGGTGGTGGCGGTGGTGGTTCCTCCACATGTGCAGCAGTAGTAGAAGTGTTTCCAAATAGGAAACCAAATGGAGAGTTCTCCATACCAGAGTAAAATAAAAATAAAAGACAAAATAAAAACGATACTCACAGCAACGGTTACCTTTACCAATTCCACTCTTCAATAGCACTACACTCCCCGGCAACGACGCCAGAAAATAGTCTTGATGACCCACAAGTATAGGGGGTGTATCGTAGTACTTTCGATAAATAAGAGTGTCAAACCCAACGAGGAGCAGAAGGTGTTGATGAGTGGTTTTGATCAAGGATTCACTGTAAATACTAGCAAACAGGTTTTTAGGAGTATTTGGTAATGCGAGTAAATAAAGTGCGAGTAAATAAAAGACAGTAGTAACAATTGCAGCAAGTGGCCCAATCCTTTCTTCAGCAAAGGACAAGCCGGTTGTGTAACTTATAATAACCAAATGTTCTCGAGGACACACGGGAGTTTCTGTCAAGAGATTTCGCTTCATAAAGCCAATAGTCTTTATTGGTTTGATAGGTGTTATGGGGGTGAACCTATGCTAGCGCACTACCCTTACTAGGATAAATACACACTTGTGATTATACCCTCCTGCAAGCATCCGCAAATACAAGAAAGTAATTAAGATAAATCTAACCACAGCCTTAAATTCTAAGATCCTACGCTCCCTGGTGTAATGGTTTCCCAACAGAGGTTTAGGTTTCTGTTACTCCAGCAACCCCACAATTGGTAGCCAAATACACAATGCATCTCACTAGGCCCATAAATGGTGAAGTATCATGTAGTCGATGTTCACATGACACCACTAGTGAAATAGCACCACAACAATATCAAACCATTAAATATTTCTCAACGATAATTCACTACTAACATCTTGACTTCTCCCATGTCCTCAAGAACTAAACGAACTACTCACAAGACATCATATGGATCATGATCAGAGGTGAAATAATGGTAAATAACAATCTGAACATAAACCTTAATTCAACGGTTCCACTCAATAGCATCAACTACAAGAGTAATCAACACCGGGAAAGTTTCCCCTATGAATATAACAAGATCCAACTCAAGATGTTACAGCGGGATGGCGTGGTGATGGTGGAGATGAAGGTGCTGGTGATGGAGATGATGATGATGATCCCGATGAAGTCCGGTGTGATGGTAATGGTGATGGTGATGGTGATGGCGATGATCTCCCCTCTCCGGGAAGGAATTTCCCTGGTAGATTTCTCCCTATCGGAGAGCTTTTCTCTCTCTAGTGTTTTCCACCCCGCAGAGGCGGCGGTGTCTAACTTTGAGCCCCCCCTTGACTTAGGTTTTTAGGGACAATGAAATATGTGAAAGGGCGATGGCAGAAGTGGGCCAGGGTGGCCTCACACAGGGCTGGCGCGGCCAGGGGTCAGGCCGCGCCACCCTGGCGTGAGGGCCCCTCCTGGCTCCTCTCGACTCCTCCTTCTGGCTTCCTGAGTCTTCTGGGAAAATATAATTTCCTGGTATTTTTCTGGAATTTTCCTGATCTTCAAAATATGGTCCCTTGATGGTCCTTTTTCCAGCAGAATCCTGACTCTGGCAGCAAATCCTCCAATGATCATCAAACATGTGAAAAGAACATGTGGTATGAATGATCCAGACGATGTACCTGCTAAACCTAGGACAGTCAGAAAAAAAATCTGCAAGATGTGCAAGATGATGGCAGGACATACCTCGGTGACATGTCCGTTGCTGGATGTTGCGTTACAAATAGTAGTAAAGAAGAATGCTAAGAAAAAGGCAACTAAAGTTAGTAGCAAAAAAAGAAAGAAAAAGATTGACAGTGAGGATGAAGAGGAGGAAGATGAGGATGAGGATGAGGAGGAACCTGAAAATAGAAAGAAGAATGCTAAGAAAAAGGCAAATAAAGTTAATAGCAAAAAAAGAAAGAAAAATATTGACAGTGAGGATGAAGAGGAGGAAGATGAGGATGAGGATGATGAAGACGACAAGGAGGAAGAGGAGGAAGATGGAAATACTGACGAAGATGATGGAGAAGAAGAGGATGATGAAGACGACAAGGAGGACAAGGTGGAAGAACCACCACCACCCCCGCCGCTATCCCAGATCAGGAGGAGCAATAGGAAAAGATGAATGCTTCATAGGATGCGTGATATTTATTTTTATTATAGCAAAACTTGTATGGTTAGGCTGTCATATTTATTTGAAACAACATACCTGCACGTGCTTGTTATACTGTGGTAATAAACTTACATGTGCTGAGACACCATATATGCTTGATTAAGTTATAGCTGGTACTGTAATTTATGTATGTATTGTTCAGTTACTGGATGTGTAGCAAGCGAAGTTCAAGGTGCATGTGGCAGAAAGTTCAACTAACAATTACAGGGAAGTTCAAGTGTTCCGATAAGCAAAGTACAGCTGTATCAAACTAGAATTACATAGCAGTTCAACCTGCATAAGCAAATAAGTTTAGACGGTATCACATGACCAGTTTAGGTTTCACCATACAAAGGCTAAATCAATGTTTGCCCCTGAAATATCTAACAAGTTCAACTACACAACCAGCTTAACTTCAGTTCTAGGAAAGAGAAGTTCAGTCGTAATATAGCAGTAAGTTCAACATTAAACATCGGAAAAGTTCAAGTTCTAACACTTGAAATATAGCGCACAGTGAGAAGTTCAGGATTCAAAGACTGGCAGTTCAATCACATTTCAGAACAAACGAAATACAATGAAACTAGAAGCCTGCAGTAATAAACTTAAATTATTACATCACTTTAAATATTACAAGACCAGAATAATAAGTTATGGGAATAAAAACCTAAATTATTCGAATGGAAATCTTAAAAATAATTCCAAAGCAAACTACTATGTCTTCTTCACCAAACCCTAGCCCGCTTTGTCTCTGAAATTTTGAAAAGAGAGAAGAAACCCCTCTCAAACATATCCAATCGCCTGTACACCTCATAGGTCGCATATGCGTCTCTAGCGGCATATTCCAAGTGCTTCGGCGGGAGAGGCACATTAACCCACATCGAATGCTATTTCCTTCCAAACCCATCCTTCATCTCCAAGTACCAAGGATCTATGATAGCTGCAGCAACATCCTTGAGACCCTGTGTGCGCTTCTTTGTGTTGTCCGGGTCTCTCCATATTTGCTGGATGTCCTTCAAATTATGGCAATACAGATCCAAACGACTAAGCATTCTACGGTCTTCAACAATGTCAAACCCAGCAAAAACATACCTACAACCCCAAACAAAATTATAAAGGGGAATGCAGTCCTCATCGGCATGGCAAATGTGGTACACCAAGACATCAGTACCAACATAAAGTAGAAATCATGAAGTTTGGTGTACTCAACGTCGAGACCAACTATCTTCTGCTTGGAAAGATCAAGGATAGCTTCAACCTTCGAGATCCATTCAGCAACACTTGAAGCCATGTTCGTGTACAGAACATTCATCGTGGTGGTGCCATGGAGGGGAATGGTGGACTCTTCAGAGAAAGGGGCGATGGGAGTAGGTGGTGATGGGATAAAATCTGACATGATAACAGGGGGGCGGTAGGAGGGACGAGGGCGGAGGTCGGGAGAAAGCTAGAATAGAAGAAGAATGACATCGAAGATGGTCAGCCCACGCAAATATATAGTGGGAGTAACAACCAAGGAAGAACAAAACTATCTAAAAAAGAGGAGATAAGCATTACTGAGAGCTTTATGCGCCAGTTATACTTATCTTTACCACCCGCACGTTTAAAAGAAACAAACAACCCACGGGAAATGGTGGAAATTCTATCCATTCGCCACAAAAAACGGGCGAGATAACAAACAACGTCGAAGAAGTTCAGGCATCAAAAACCGTAAGTGCAACCTTCCAATATGAATCAGTTCAGCATGGCATATCGAAGCAGTTCAGGATAATCTTCAGCACAAGATATGCTTCAACTAGTTGACTCCAACAAAACAAGCAATATATCCGCCCGTTCAAACTATACTTATCCTGACCCCATGCGTCGAACAAAAAAAAACATAGGCGTGAGAAGGGGATGGGAGGTTTATCCTAACACATTTGACAAGGGAAAAGTAACAAACACGTGCCTACATATACGCGTCAGTTCAACCAGGCGAACAGTAGAAGTACAACATCACTAAATAATTAAGTTCAGGTATAAACGATACCAGGAACAACTATACTTTAGGAAATATAAGCTGTGCACATGCCAATTAGGAAGTTAACGTAAAAATAACAAACCAAAAACCAGGACATAAGTTGAATTCGGCCAATTAACCCATCCATCTAAACAAAAAGCATTTTACCGGAGAAGTTCAACATTCATACTGGTGTAAGTTCAACACCAAAGTCTTAATAAGTTTAGGTATGCATAGGAAACGAAAAGCATATTACAAGAGAAGTTCAACATGCCGCTGTTGTAAGTTCTCCACCACAGTCATAATATGTTCAGGTACTTATAGGAAACAAAAACCATATTAACAGAGAAGTTCAACATGCATACTCGTGTAAGTTCTCCACCAGTCATAATAAGTTCAGGTACGTATAGCAAACAGCATAAGTACAAATAACCCAACAAATAGGTACTGGTTCTAAACTACAATTACAATCTTTCAATTAAACGCAATCTGCAGATAGCAATCTGTGCAAATCTTATCAACCATCTACTCCCTCTACTCTAAGCCTGGTTAAAGTCCTAAGCAGATCTTCTTCTTGCGAGGATGGATCACAATCAGGAGCCAGGCACTGAATCTCCTCTGGAAGGTCATCGACAAGTATTGTGTTCTTGTTGTGGAAAAGGAGTCTGTACAGGTGCTCGGCCTTCCAGTCAATGCAACGAGGCTACAAACAGACAAAATTTGTGATTAATCAGTGAGATTAAATAAATGGATTGTGCCAAAGATAAGTTTTCTGATTAAAAACAAACATCCTGAGTTGCAATATGCTCAACAAATGATTCACCATCAAAAGTCCGAGCAAACTGCAAGATGTAGTAGCCACATTCATTGAAGCCCTGTTTAGGAGTAACCACATAATTTGGCTTTGACGCCTTTGTTGTCCAATCCGGATGACCGCTTTTCGCGTACGCTTCTTTTCCGTACACAGCTTCCATGGCCATTACCATCCTTGTGCACTGTTATAAAATCAGAATTAAGAAAAATAAGTTAGGTAAGTTAAAGTAGACATGCGCAAACAACAAAGGCAAACAAACAATGGTATGCAACAAAATAAACTCACAATCTCTTTTATATGGGCAGAGTGGAAGACACTCCTAATAAGTATCTTCTTTCCTTTCTTTCCCTTCGGCCATGTCTTTGAATCAAGAACATCGAAGGTACCCCTCCGCTTGTTCATAACGTACAGCACATAGTGTTGCTGCTTGATCCTAGGAATCGGTTTGCACGAAGGCATAATTATCTGCAACGGCATGAAATATTTCTATTGTCACGACATGAAATCTCTAGAGAACAAACAAATGCTTACAACATTAATAAGAAAAGTAGATGGAGTTGTCTCACCAAATCAGACTTCAAGAGATCCTCTTCTGGCCTCATCATGATCTTGAATTGTTTGACAGCTAAATCGAGATCAAAAGCCTTACCAGAAGACATATGATCTATTCCCAAAACATACTGCACACGATAAAAAAGAAAATCAAAGACATAAACATAGTATTTAATGCATTAGGTTCAGAGAAGTTCAACAACAAACTGCAAGTAAGTTCATCATGATTAGAGAATAAGTTCAACACATAAAATTTCATGGAAGCTCGTCTTACTAAACTGGAAAAAAGCAGGAATGAATACTTGAGAAGGGATGCTAAATAAAATAAGTCCAATGTAAGAACAGGGGAAGTTCAGCTATGCATGAAATGTAAGTGTAGTAATTAAGTAAAACTAATAAAATAATGAGTTTATGTGTCGTTACCATCAGAAAGTAAGGACTAAGCAGGACACGAGACCCGGAAGCAAAAACATGATTCACAGTGGGATCAGATTTCCACTGGCTGATAACAAAATCCATCATCTCTCCCTAAAACTCGCCCAGATCATCAAAAGCAGATGACAAGTCTTTGCCGCTCAATTCAGACACAACATCATCCCCTACACTGTCTGTCCCATGTTTGAATCTACAGAAGATTTTCCTGCATAAAGAAAGTTTGTTGAATACAAAAAACAGCCAACAAAAAACAACAGTAATCTAATTGCAAACAACAGCTAGGAAGTTCAAAGTACTCACTCTTTATACTTATCCCTAAAATGCTTGCTGAGCATAAATTCCCTAAGAATCTTTGCATTTCAGAGATACCGAAATTGACCAGGCGGTCTAAGCGACTCAGCAGGGCCAGTCAACCTTTTAGATTTCTTAGGTGCCCTCTGATTAGACAAGACATTGTCGGACATCACAACAGGATCCTTCTGAGTTTTTGCACCACATTTCCTCTTGCCAGTAGCTACTTTCTTTCCTGACCGTGTTACCGGTGTAACAAAGTCATCCATGTCAGTTGAATCAGAAATCGATTCGATATCAGCAGAGTTTCTCAGTTTCTTCACAGCAGGCGTGCTGCAATAAGCTGCCTTGCCCTTAACACTTTTGACAGGAGTTGCCCTTGTGGATTAGGCTGCTCCTGGCTGCTAATGTTCACAACTTCGTAAACATTAGCAACTGGCTGATACATCTGGGTCTTGAAAAGTCTGAAAGTCTCATCCGAGCCATCCATATAATCCCCTGTAGCCATCGGAAGCAGTTCATGCATACAGTTGAAAGAAGTGCAGAAAAAGGGCAGTACATACAAGAACAAAAGAGCATGCGTAAAATACCTGGATAGAAACCAAATAACTTCACAAAATCTATATCAAATTTACCAGACATAGCCCAGGTAAAAAGAGTATATTTCTTCACGTTCAGAATGTCCTTGCACGTAAAGTCTGTATGACACTCGCCATCCCATGAACCCGTGAATGTAAGCATGAAGAAGCCGCAATCATGCCTGCGAGAACCAAAATCAATTAAGCAGAAGGGAAATTCAAGCATGAACATAAAAAGGTACAAGTAAAAAAAAGAGGAATAGCTCAGGAAGTTCAAGCAGAGAGGAAAGTTATAGCTAGCACATGGAAAGGCAGTTCAATATAACAAGGAAAGGCAGTTCAAGAGAGCACAAGCTAACAGAAGGTAAAGGCAGTTCAATATAGTAAGCAAAGGAAGTTCAACGGAACACAAGCTAACATAAGGTAAAGGCAGTTTAAGCAAGACAGAAAGTTCAAGGTAGCACAAAATAAAGGCAGTTCAACTAGATAAGTACAACATATAAAGATAGAACAGTTCATCTCTACAACACAGGTATGTTCAAGGAGCTAAAGGTAAACAGACTAACCCATTGTCCTATTTTGGTACACCCATGTAATGCGTAGCGAAAGTGTCAAGACTAGGAGGTGTAGGAGGGATTTCCATATCAATACTACAATCACTCCACAGGATCCTGATGTGTTTGACCATTTGATTGAAAATATCCCAACCAGCCTGATCTTCATCTCCAAACAGAGAGTCAAGGTACTGGAAGCATTGCGTCTTCAGATTAAGGCAGACCGTAACCCAGTGCCCGATGGCATCCTTCTCTTTTATTGGCGGGGGGTAGAAAGTAGGAAACATAACCTGCGAGTAAGAAAATAAACATAGAATAGAGAATCAGACATGACATATAAGAATGGACAAAAATAACAATGGTACAAAAACAAATACACTTACAAGATCATGCTTGTCAATGTTAGAATTTTTAAACCACTTCCTCACGGCTTTATCAATGTCTCCCTTATAAACTTTACTCTACATTTTACAAAAACAAAAACGATCAGAATTTACAAAGAGAAACAATAAAAAAGACAAAAAACAATAGAACTAAAACTTACACTGACCCAGTATGGCACAATGAGCTTGTCTGAACCTGTGGGGGCCCCGGACCGCTTGTCCGAAACACCCGTTATGCATACAATTCATGATCCCAGAATTGCTCATGAATCCATATAACCGAACTGGTAAACAAAGTACATCATCCATACAACCGAATTTAAAATAGTCTTACAACAAATGGCATCATGGCCAAGTCTTACATCAAATGCCTCGAAGGCGAAGTTCAACACATAACACAGCGGATAAAGTAGCATCATCGTCGGGCCCAAGTCATGCCTTAAACCCTACAGGCAGCTGACCGGGAGAACGGCCTAGTTCGCGAAGTCGTCATCGAAACCTTCATCTTCCTCATAGTCATCGAAGTCTGGCCAAGTAAATAGCCAGGGACAAAGCCGTGAGTACATTGTGGAATTGTACTTGCAAACCACCTAAGAGGAACAATATGCAAGAGGTATGCTAGTATGGCTTGTAGCAAGGGTGGCTCTATGCTAAGTTTATTTTTAAAACTTTCTCGTGTCGATATAGCATGTTAAGAAACATGATCGACGACATTTCTTTATCCTTAGTAAAAAAATTCAAAGACAATTTTTAGTAAAATCTCTAGGAAGGGTGACCCAAGTTGTCATTTCCTTTGCTCAAAGTCCTCCTCCACGGCAGTACCCCATTGGTACTCCGAACCATATCCACAAGATCCTTGTTGAAAACCCAAAAAACAAAGGCACTACCGCTAAGCAACGGCCATTCCAACCGTCCATGACCGTGGACACGGCTATTCGAATAGATTTACACTCTGCAGAGGTGGTACACTTTACCCACATCATTCGATACATCCGCCGGGATTTTACCACGGACCGTCATACAAGTATGCGGGCTTCGGATAATCGATCAAAGCCTTTCACTTAGTCATCCTAGTATAGGCACCTACCCTACGGGCTTAACCTCTCCGGCACCATGGTAGTCTCCTCCTCCACTACACCATCGCCACGTCAAGAGACCCGTAGTATCGTCCGTCCGTAGGCAACTACGGTGTATTGCTACCAAAATCTAGGAACCCGGCTTCAAGGGATCAAACACCCTTATAGAGTTGTGAGGTAGCCCATACTAAGACAAATAAATTATGGACTAAACCCCGTCCCATTCCAGGGTAATGTGGTTGCACGGTTTAGTTGGTATGGGTGAATACTTAGGCAACAATGTCCTTCTTTTATTTCAAAAATTTTCCTTTCCTTTAACTTACACTTGAACAAGGCCAAAACCTCCTCAAGGTTTTAAAAATCATTTCCCAAAGTTTTTGAGTGTCCCAACCTAGAGTTTTTGCTCCACTAAACAAGGCTACAAGAGGTAACATGAAGGTAAGCATCAAGCTACAACTAATGTAATGGAGTAAGTAGGTGTTGAGGTTTGTCATCTTAAAGATGATAGCAAGTGACTAGTGGAGCCTAGTCGCCAATGAATTCGCTAGCAAGAGGTAATAGCAATTACAAGAAACAATGCATCTTTGAATAAATATAAATGGAAAGACTTGCACAAATAAAAACTAGGATCAAGATATGCAACAAGTAGAGGTGGCTTGCCTTGGGTGGCTTGTCCCTGGTTGTCTTCAAAGTCTTCAAAGTTTTCCTCATCGCCAAACTCGTCAACGGTCGGTTCTAACATCGTGAAAAGAAAGCAAACACACAATCAACTTACAAGCAGCACTAACACACCACCACAAGTCATTGAAGAAAAACAATCAAACAAGTTCAGCTAACTAATTGGTTACTACTCAAAGTTGCTGCAAGATTATGTCATAATTTAAGGGTTTCAAACACTAAGATTATGAATTTTCAAAATTAACAAATGAACGGGCTACGAAATTTGAGTGAAGAACAACTCAGATTTTTGTAAATAGGTACTACCTAATACTGTTCACTACAATTAACTTTCCACAAAATTAAAAAGGGAGAGAACTGAAAGGAGGCTAGTTCTAACAGATAGAGAATGAAATTTCAAAATTACTGGCGCAGGTTTCAATTGATTTGGACCTATAGATTTGAAACTGTTCAAGTTTGAAGCTTGCAGTTTTTAAACAAAGGCTAAAAAGGTTTCTCTAAAAAAAACAGCACGGGCTGAATGTTAACAGGCTGAGCGGGACAAGGGCAGGCCGGCCCAACTAACTGCACCGGCGCGGTTATTAGAGAAAAAAAACGAAGGGGTATCTAGTGTTTTAGGCCGTCGGATTAAAAGAAATCGGACGGCTGAGGTCTTTTCTTCTTCCTCCTAGCGCATGCACGGGAACACACCCTGACGGTGATGATGGCGGTGCTAGGGTTTGGACGGGGGCTCACCGGAGAAGCTCCGGGGCGTTAGCGGAGGTCCGGCGAGGCGGCGGCGGACTTGCAGGCGGTCGGGGAATGTTCGGCGGCGAGCGTAGCCTCGATGGCGTTGTCTTCTGCGGGCGGCGCAGTGTCTTCTCCCGCCGGCGTTGCTCCCAGGTATGGCTCGTCGGAGGCGTCTCCGACTAACTTTGTGCAGGGAAAAGATTCGTAGGGATTAGTAGAGGCTTGGGGAAGGGTGGTTGGAGGGTAAAGGGGGCGGGGGAGGCTTGGAGAGGGCGGCCACCTCCACGTTCCCTCGCAGAGAACTACGGCTCTCTCGCTCTCTGCAGCGAGAGGGAGAGAAGAGAGCAGTGCTCTCGCGCCAGGGAGTGGAGTGGGGAGGGGACAAGTGGAGTGAGGGAGAGTGGCTTGGGGTGGGGGGGATTTATAGTGCTGGAGGGGCGACGGTAGTGCTCGGGGCGGTGGTCTCGGCCAATCGTCGAGCGAGGGCAGACGTCACTTGGGTGACGTTGGGGGTGACATGGTAGGGCTAGTGTCAGCACAGGGAGGGGCTCAGAGCATGCTCGCTAGGGCTGGGGTGGTCGGTAGGGCAGCGTTTTCCTGGGAGGAAACGTGACAGGGATCGATCGAGAGTTTTCTCTTGTGGTGATGCAAAAATGCATGGGTGAGAGGGATCGGGCCAGGGTATTGGGCTGGGCTTGTGTGGGAGAAATCAGAGGGAAAAAAAGAGAGATGAGGTTGGTTAAAAATAAATTTAAAACAAAGCATCGGCCAAGATTTGAAAACTAGAGGATATTTGGAGATATTTGATAGGAAATAAAAGAGGGATATATGTTTCAGAGATGAGATAATGTGGATGATCAAAGAAATTAATTTTTTTGATTCAAGGGCACTCAAGGTGAGAGGTATATAAGAATAGGAACTATTCATATGAGAATATGCAAAGAGGAAGTTCAAGAAGAATTTGGAAAAAGTGGAGTTTATGTTTGCAACAATTTTGGAGATAGGGTGCTTGAAGCGTTGTTGGAATGGCCAAGGTATTTTATTTCCAAGATTTCAAAGGTGCTCAAATTATGATTCAAAAAGAGCAAGAAAAGGATTTATTCAAGAAGAATTTGAATAAATGGAGTTTGATGTTATGGACAATTTTTTTGAATAAAGTTCATGATGATAGAATGAGAGTTTTTGAAGATTCATAGAAAAATATGAAGAGGGGGGTTAGAAAAGGCTCCTACTTGATTTGGAATCAATAAAGTAAGAAGGGATAGTATAGGTGTTTAGAAAATTTTAGAAGTAAACAAAGATGCTGCTGGGATATTTGTGGGCATTGCAAGTTTTATAAACCTTGGAGCAAGAAAGAAATGAAACCAAGATTTTCAAAGCACTTAGTAAAAGAATAAAGGATACTTCTACAAAGATTATTTTTATAAAAGCAACAAAGTGAGGTACTATTTCTCACATTGAATTTTTGATGTTCAAAACCAAATATCATTTTATAAAGAAATTTGTTAAATCAAAGAATGGGATATTTCGAGGGAATTATGTGATGAGCAAGAGTTAAATAGAAATGTAGAAGTAAAGTTGAGGGAGAAACAATTTTATTCCAAAATTACAAAAGAGAAAGTAACCTCATAGGTCACTGGGACCTATGGTTTTGTTCCATACAACGGAATGATTTCAAAGGTAGAGTTGGAGTAGAAAAAAAAAACTTAGTATGGAAGGTTTTTCTTGAGAAAGTGAGTGAGACCAAAAAGATATGATCCGTATCTTAAGTCGAAAAGAAAGGAGGAAAGCCAAGAGAAATAAGGGCTTGGTAGAAATGAAGATACAAGGTTTGGTTTGAGCTAGGCTCATCTACATGTAGCTCAAGAATAAATGAGAAGGAAAAGGTGCAGAGTATTGCATAGGGAAGGCAGCAGGGTGAGGTGATGGAGAGGATAAGGTTTAAGATGTTAGTTGAGGGTTTTAAAACCATGCTCGGAAGATAGTTCTTAGGATATGCATAAATTTTTATTAGGTAAGAACTAAAGGTGATGTGTTGGGTCACAGCCCCATGTAGGTAAAACTACCACACAAGAATTCTATCAAGGTAAACACAGATCAACACAAGCCAAACAACCAATCAACGTACACAAGAAAAGGGTATGTGCTCACAAGATGATCATGTCATGGAAAATACTTTGAAAATGGTTTGAGGAATAAAAGAGTTTTGAGGGAGATACCATAGCTTTGGTTACCTTTATTTTCTTAAAAAGAATGGAGACATTATATCCCCTTTATAAAAGTTTTCTCCTGTATACTACAAATACATTTGGAAAAGTTCTTATAAAGCATACGCCTATAAAATATTAGTTTTGCAAGATAGTGGGACCATCTTAAAGATCCCTATAGATTTTATGAAGACTTAGTTTTTTTTTAAAAAAAACTTTGTGTCAAAAGAATCTTGGCAATTTGTTTTGGAGAAGTCAAATCATTTTAGAAAACGGGGGATTGCCAAGATAATATATTTACAAAATAATTTTTTTAGTGCGACATGATCAAGAGCACAAGAACTGTGTTGGTTAACAATATTATTTCAGAAATCAATTCTAACAAACAAGTCAAACATGCACAAAAGTTTTAGTAGGTTTGATTAACTGCAAAAAGTTTTTGTTGCCCCTCATTTTTGCCTTACTAAACTCTGCTTAAACATGTTTACAGAAGTTGGGGTGTCACAGAACCAGCATACTTCTCCCCTAGGAGGTAGATGCCAACTGAAGCCGGACCAGTTCCAAGCAAACCACGAGGGCTAAATGACTTGGCAATTTGCCCCACAGTACAACTGATGACTTCATCATTGTCAAACATCATTTCCTTCCTGCATTGTTCCAAAAAAGCTCTAGTTAATACAAAACAAAAAACAACCCATGCAAAAATGTAATAAAACATATAAGAAGTGTTGTTTAAATGCGACACATGAAAAATAATATGGAAACATACCCTAAGGTCGTATTTTCCCTGATACGAGTAACCGCTGAATAGAACTTCTCGATTACATCTGGAAGTTTGATCTGAGAACCTGGGTATTCCAAATCTGCATACAAAATTGTGGACAGATGATGAGAAGTTCAAGAGAACACAGTAAAAAGTTCAACATCACATACAGGGAAGTTCAGTCAACAAAACAAAGATGTACATAACATTCTGAATGCCTATGCGAGAAGTTCAACCTCTCAGAACTATAAGTTCAACATGAGGTAAGCTTGCCAGCAAACAACACAACTTACGCATACCAAATACACTAAACCATATCCCATGAAAAAGGGTTGTTCCACATCACAAAACTTTAACAAAAATACTCATCGGAAACTAAACCAGAACACAAAAGGTGAACTGGAATATATATAGCGTGCATGCATAGATAAAATGATCTGGTAACAACATACATACTGGACATTGTTTTGCATTACCATTCCCCCCCACCCCCACACAGTATAGCACCCCAAATATCACAGCTAAACACATAATAAGATTGACCAGATTAAGAAGGTGGACTTGATAGAGTCTTGCCTAAATCTTGCGAAGTGCTTGGTGCCATTTCTTCAAATTTGTCTGTTCCTTGAGATGTTCCAATGGCACCAACTTCTCCAATATCAACATTTTTTAGTCTAAACAGAATCAAATAAGGTAGAAGCTGAGACAAAAACACCTAGGTCAGCTGAAGGTGGTGCAACAACTTCAGCAGGGATAGCAGACCGTTCAACACTATCATCAGCTGCAGCAGCATATCGCTCAGAATAATGTCCAGCAGGATCTTCAGCACCAACAGGAGCATCTTCTAAGATATCATCACCAGCAGCATCAGAAGAAGCATGAGAAACTTCACCAACTTCATCTTCTACTGTAGCTTCAGGAATGGGCGCCTCTGACATGAATGCATCTCCATAAGACATATCTGGAGCATCTGGACGAGAAGAAGTGTCATCAAAAGTGGCAACGTCGTCTGCCTTGTCATGTCCATGCATATCAGATATTGTCTTGTCGTTGTCAGACTTGTTATCCTGCCCAAGAGGAATAATAGGAGAAGGATGTGGCTGATCCGCACCTAAATTAGATGTAGATTTCAATCCTCCATCAACATTACCCTGCGTTATAACAGAAAATGCTAAATTATATACAGCGGATAAGAGCAGTTCAACTATCACAACAGGTTCAGTTCAACATTGCATGAAAGGTAAAAAAGCTAAGTAATTTCATCATAAGTAAACCAAAGGTAGTTCCAACAGTAAAACCAAGGGCACATCATGCAAAACACAAAAGGATAACTTAAAAGCCATACATTATGGGTTGTTCAACAGTAAAATGAAAAGCAGTACAAGGAATATACAACGGTAGGTTCTAGCTGTACCATATGGGCAGTTCAACAAAATAATCAAACACAGCAACATGACAGACACCAAGTCAGCAGGAAATGATAAGTTCAACCAGTTGCAAGTAAAGAAGTTCAACTGAAAGAAATGGTAAGTTCAACCGAACAAAAAAAGGAAGTTCAACTCACAGCATGAGTGGATGGAAAATCATCAACAATTGTATGATCTCCAGCAGCAGCACTAGAGGCAGCAACATTTGCAGCAGCACCCATCTGATTTAGTTCACGAATAAAATTTAATGCCTCATCTTCAAAAGGTTTGCACCGAATATCCTGAAGCTTCTTGATCATAGAAAGATTCATGCGGGCATGAGTGATGCTATTACAAAGAATTTCAATACTTGAAGACTCCATAGTCAGTTCATCCCTAGCAGCTGCCTCATCAAATTAAAGTCCAGCAGGAAGAAACCCAGCTGTGTGGCTCAGTCTCGAACTAGTAGTTGGAAGAACAGCACACAAGTCAAGGGCCTTCAAAAGGGCTGCATCAAGATCTTTAAATCCAGAAACAACTTCATCAACAAAGCTTCCTTGACCACCAAGAGCTGATCCACTGGAGCTTCCTGCCAACACCTTCATACTGGTAGGAACATCCGCAAGAGAAGATAGGGAACTCCTCTTTAAAGGAGAGGAACAGACATTTATACAAACAGCTCTGGAGGGCTTCTGCAAATAAACAATATCACTTGCAGACTTCCACTGCAGGAAAAAACAAAAAAGCAAAGACACACACATTGAAAAAAGTTAGCTAACAACAAGAAAATTAATAAAAACACATGAAACACAATTAAAAACCATGCTTACCAGTAACTTGCCATAAATCCAGGAAGAATGAGTCTCATTGCCTGGTTTTATACAGTCTAGGTCTGCAAGCTTCCTAAAATTGACAGCATTGAAATAAAGGATGCGAGGGACACGCTTATCAATAGGACTAAGCTTGGGATGATCAATACAGTCAAGATACATCAGCAGAATAGCAGTACCACAACTAGGGACAGCTCTCCAGTCAGAATTGGCTGCCTGCCAAGCAAAAACTGCTTTCCTGAGCTCATCACACATCAGCTGACACAAATCAACATCCTTAAGCTTGGTAACATCAAAATCCTTGACCATTGGTGCCTCCCTGGACACCCTAATAGAATAACCAGGGCACACAAACTTGTTGTAAAAGATGAGGCCAAAAACTTTCAAAGCCAAACCATCGTTTGCTTCATCATTGACCAGTCTGGCCAGAATAGTGCGAAGATCTTTTGTTTCAAGCTGCTTCTTCCTTGGTAAACCTAGCTCAGCCTTCAAGTCCATCAGGTCATCTAGATATCCAATGTCACAAGGCCGAGGAGGGGTGTTTTTCCCATGAGGTAGCCCAAATAGAAGCTCGATGCTATTGGCAGTTATCTGCAATTTCCTACTCCCATCGCTAAAATCAAGAGTCATCGTGACAGGGTCAACCTTGTACATCAGGAAGCAAATCAAATGACGGTTGATGTTAACAAAGATTGAGAAGTCTTTGACATGACCAAGACCGCCCTCCGCAAGCTGAGTGAGGTGGTAGGGTTTCAGCAATTTAAGGCACAGATGCAACTCCTTTAAAGAGCACCTCAACGTAGTATTGAACCTTCATTCCGCATCATCACCGCCAGCGGCAGCATCTTTGCCGTCTCTCTTCTGCTTCTTAGAAACAGAAACATCTGCATTCTGCATAATCACACACAAGGCAAAGAAAACAAAACAATTAACCACACAATTATAGCATAATCTAAATAAATACAAGGCAGTTCAGGCAGAGCACCTAAGGCAGTACAAGATACACAACAAGAAAAGTTTAGCAATGAAACAAAGAGTTCAGTTAAATAACTACAATACAAATATTTTTTTTCAACAAAAAAGGGCAGATCAACTAAGCATGCATGTACAAACATACATTCAAGACCAAGAAAGTTCAAGCAAAATAGTTCATCATGAAAAACTCAAACAAAAGTAGAGTCCATGGTTGTATAGCAATAACAAGAGTAAGGGAAGTTCAACCTAATAGCAAAGAGAAGTTCAACCTTAAATTAAAGGGAAGTTCAACCAACAAGTAAAGGGAAGCTCATCACTTAGCAAATGCAGTTCAAGAATTCTATTATAAATAACAGGAAAGTTCAACTACACTATATAAAACAGTTTAACATGAACCTTAATAGACAAGTTCAACTACATTGAAAGAAACTAGTTCTAAGCCATTTGAGTTCAGATAAGCATACACCATGTATCAAATAAAATAAGATAATGGATATTTGACAAAGCTCACCTTGGTTAAATCTTCATCTTCATCCTTGTCATCCTCTTCACCATAGTCAGAATCTTTTGTAAACTTCACAACCTTTCCAACCTTTTTAGCAGGCTTTTTACCTTTTACATCAGCAACTTTCTTAGATCTGCTGACTGTCTTCTTCAACTTACCAGTAACTTGCTTGCCCTTAACAGGGACCTTAGCCAAAGGAGCAGGATTGCAAGCAACAGCTGCCTTCATCAAACGAGAAGCAGGAGCAACTCTCTTTGCCAGCAAAGGGGAAGGGTCCTTGGCGCCAGCCAAACGAGGGCTTGCACGCCTGTTCCCTGCTACAGTAGATGAAGTCCCAGAAACACGAGGGCTCCTGCGTGGCTTCGCCATAGATGACTCACTCTTCTTTCGACTGGCTGTCCTGGACTTCTTGACACAAGATGGGGAATCACCGGCAGGAAAATCAGCGAAAGGGACAACAACGCCGGAGATATCAGTTGCAAGGGCATCACCTTCACTGATACCAGCATCAGGGGCTTCAGCATCCGCAGGCAATCACCCTCAGGGACAACAGAAGGTAAATCAGCAGCTAACTTTGACCTGCGCTCTTTGGCATGCTGAATCTTTGCTAAAATGTGATCTTCGTAAGCTGCTAACTAAAAAGGAACATCCTGCATCTGCGTAACTTGTTCTGAACCATCAACAGATTGCGACTGCAACTTAAACAACTCCAAGAAGTCATCACCTCCAAAATCTTGTTGAACAGAAGCAACAACATGATAAATATTAGTGTCAGCGTCATCTGCATACAAAAAAACAAAGATAATTAGTCCTAAACTAAAAGTAAACAAAATAAAAGGGAACAATAACAACAATAAGAGCAAAAGAACAACCTGAAGCATCGATGTCGTCAGTTTCTTGGCCATGAGTTATAGATTGATTCACAGGAACCACAGTGTTAGAGGGTGAGTTCTGCTCAATAGGGGCTGCATCTGCCACATTTGTAGATGTGTTGGCAGCAGCAACCCCAGGTTTAGAAGGTGACTTAGCCTCATTAGAGGTTGCATCTGCCACATTTGTAGTTGTGTTAGTAGCAGCAATTTCTTCAGATGAAACCACTGCAAGCATAATAATAATAAAAAAGTTATAACGCAAACAATACAGATTGCATCTGCTAAAACCACAAAAAGTTCAACATGACTGCCACTAAAAGTTCATGTACATATGCTAAATAACACAAACAAGTATAGACAAGAAGTTTAAACAACACAAAACATAAATTCACACACTACAAATACAACATATGCAAAACGTTCAACCATTCACAGTAATAAGTGCAAGTACAACTAAACATGGAATTACAGTAGAACAAACTAACAGAAATTCAGTTAAATTCACACACTACACATATGTAAAAAGTTCAACCATTCACAGTAATAAGTGTAAGTACAACTAAACAAGGAATTACAGTAGAACAAACTAACAGAAATTCAGTTAAATTCACACAGTACACATATACAATAAGTTCAACCATTCACACTATTAAGTGCAAGTAACACTAAACATGGAATTACTGTAAAACAAACTAACAGAAATTTAGATAAATTCACACATTACACATATACAATAAGTTCAACCATTCACAGTATTAAGTGCAAGTAACACTAAACATGGAATTACTATAAAACAAACTAATAGAAATTCAGTACACATACTGCATTAGCAGTTCAACTACAACATTAAAACAGTTGAATATTTCAATCAACATTGACAGCAACAACAAATGATAACCAATTGCAAGCATGTAAATTATGACAAGTCAAAAAATTACTGAGTTAAAACATAGATTATAAGCAAAATTTAGCAGGTTCAAATTACAGCAACAACAAACTTGTTTGAATCAGTAGTTTAGACAGAAAGAAACTAAGAACAACTAACAAAACAAAAAGGGGATCGCACAGAATAGATGTAAAATTAAAGCATGATTACAACCTAATTACCTTCCAGATTTTTAGGGACAGCACGAGGAGATGTTGGAGCACTAGCCATCCAGAAATAACTCTGGAAAAAGGGGAATCAACACCAGGAACACGAAACCTAGATCCGCCCCACAAATCTACTTAAAACAGTGAAATCTAGGGTTAAATCAGGGAGAATACGGAGGGGAGGAACTAAAACGAGCACGAAAAAACAATCAGTAGCAGGAGGATAGCACCGGGCCGGTGACGGAGACGACGATTATCAAACCCGATGAAGTATCGGGTGCACGGCGGTAGGGAGAAGCAAGTACTGGCAGAGAAGGAAACAGAGAAGAGAAGAGGAAGAAATAGAAATTGACCGCAGAAATAGCACGGAGATGGTCGGCGGTTGCCAAGCACGGCGGTTCCTCGATGGCAGCGGTTGCCGATAGAATCGCTGGAGAGGTTTTGTCGCCACAGAGAAGGAGAAGAACGTGGCGGAGAGGTTAGCGCGAGGGAAGAGAGGTGGTTCTGTGTGGAGAGAGAGAGGAAACGTGGTGGACGAATACGGACAACCAACCGTAAATAGTGGGACCATAGTGAACAGTTTTTAAAAGGTAAGGGAAGTTCAAGCGAGACTATACGAACAGTTCAAGTATATAAAAAATAGTACAAGAAGGATCACAAATCTAGTGTATGACAAAATATAATAGGAATATAAATTAATTGTATGGGAAGTTACAGTTTAGAGAAGTATGGGAAGTTCATGATGCACTATATGATAAGTAAAATGAAAAGAAAAGTAGTAGAACAGGAATATAAATTAATTGTACCAAAAAATAATGGGTACCACCAAGCCAGCGGTTATGCGTCGTTCACCCACAGACAAATTAAACGACGCTAGCGCGTCATCGATGACACGACGCTAGCGCGTCGTGCACTTCTAAAATAACTTTATATCGTACTAACATAATATATAATATAAGCTCTCTTATGTAGCCAAATAAATAATATGGCTACATAATACCCCCCCCCCCCCCCGTTACCCCCAACCCTAAGTTAGAATGAACACACGTAATATTTTTTTTTTGATGCTACGGCTCGGCTTCGCCACCCATCAACGCTTTCATGTCGTACGGGTGGCAAAACCTCGTAGCATTGTTAGGGTACCTAGAATTCATTTGCCGTCAACACTAACGCATCAACGGTAATGAATTCTAGGTACCCTAACACCGTAGGCTATCGCATCATTTTCAATAAACTTATCGTATCATAAAACAAACAAAATATTCAGGCCGGAATCCGGATAAGTTCAACTATTAAACAGACAGAAGTTCAGGTACATGATCAACGTAAGTTCAGCAATGCATTCAGGAAAAGTTCATGTACTGCATACTGCTCAATTTAAAAGTACGAACCTAATAAATTACCAGAAGTTCAACTGTAATACCAAAAAGGGTTCACATTAGAGGTCGACGCAGTTCATGGATGCGTATGAAGAAGTTCAACATGTTATGCACGCAGTAAAAAACCACATAGCTATTCTACATTATAAGATGCAATAAAGACATAGAAGTTCAACTTTTCTGAATAATAAGTTTAGCCATGTGATACAGAAAAGTTCATCAATGGGGTTTAAAGCAGTTTAACTAGATCTATTCAAAGGAGAAGTATACAGAATTACGTTTCATTAAAAATTCCAAGAAGTTCAACTTATAACGTTACAGTAGTTCAGCTATAGGGAACGGATAAGTTTGGGATGGTATTTCTGAACAGTTCATCACGCTATGTACACATAACATGTACATAGCGTTGCCATATATTCTTATAAAAACATGGCAGTTCAACTGTTATATCCAGAACGGTCCAACAACAAGATATATACAGTTCATGAATGCATCTATACGAAGTTCAACAAGTTTTGTACGCAGATCAAGTCCGCGTAGTTCTCGGCTTTTAAAATTACATAGCAGTTCGACTCGTATCATACAAGAAGTTCACCTTTGAAACAAAAGAAGTGCAGGTAAATATCCATAATAAGTTCAGCATGCTCTGTACGATACTACTCTGTGCACTTGTAATATCAATCAGAAGACATAAAATGAGGATCAGAATGTATCAAACAAAGTAATTAAAACAACATTATGAGCATTTGCGATATAAATCAACACTCTATAATTAAAGGATAAGAGGAAAATCAAATCAAATCGCCGCGACAAGCTCCCGCCGAAGAAGACCGCCCGTCCATGATAAATTGGCACATCAGGAAATCCTTTGAAACCAAATCAGTGCAACAATTCGACTTCCACAAGTAACCTAGTACATATACGAATACCAGAGAACATCCAATTTAAAGAAAAAATGATCAGAGGCAAAAAATGCGACGGAGTTTGCCACGGCGGCGCCGCCGGGACATCGGATCCAAATGTCTAGTTCATAGGAAAAATTACACAATCATGCTAGGTAAATACTCAAATTTGACAATAATTAATGATTTGGGAAACAAAATTCAAACGATAACAATCATCAGAACAAAATTACGACAAACGGACGAACCACCGAGAAAAGCGACGAGCACAATCCCAACGCCGGCGACATATCTGGACATGATCGACCAGACAGTGATGTACGCAATCATAAAGCGTTGAACTAGATGCTATAAAATGAGTACAAACAACAGAAACAAACGCGGCAACACAGATCAATCGAGCAAAAACAGCCACAACACGCACATATACGGGCAGTTCAACTAAGTTCAACGTAACAATCCAGAGAAGTTCAAGCGCGTGTTCAAGAAAGTTCAAAATCGGTTGTAGATCCTTAATCTACAACCGGTTGTAGAATAGCCTAGCTATTATTATATATATGAACATGTAGGAGTAGTTACATGATTAGAAAACTATTTGTAGAATACCAATACCTTTTTTAACACTTGAACAACCTTGACGTTTGGTAGGGTTGTCAAACTGATAAGGAGACCGCAACTTGAGAGGTAGAGACCGCTTCCTCTTCCCAACAACATTTTCCTGCTTTCCACTAGCAATGGCTTTCCAACACATTGTACCAAAACTCTCAAAGCTATCTCCTCCATCTGAACTGCTATCATTATCTTTGTTCACACCATTTACCATAGGGATGCAAGCTTCTAAATATTCCAACAGAACCTACGATGATGAGGCAGCCTTTGAGACATTGTTAAGGACCCGGGGATTAGAAGGAGTGCCATCTCCTAGAAAATGCATAGTTAGTTCAAATCAAATTCAATGATTAATGTAGAAATACTAATAATTCAGGTGTCTTGAAATTTCCATTTCCATTAGCATCTTTTTTCGCTTCTACAAATACAAAAGCTTCACCTTTGTTCTGGACTTCATTCCCATCCTGATTGGAACACAGATCTTCAATGGACTCACTACCTTTCCGAGCAAAGAATTTTTTAGGCATTGCAATGTCAGGTCCATTTTTGTAATGTAACTGTCCTGTTCATCCTCGTTATTTTCAGAATTAAATGCTGCAGGGGGTTTGTTAGCTACTCATTGCTTATATAGGCATTCGATAACTCTCTGCAAAAAAATTGCAATTTTACTCAAATATCACACTAGTGCTTTAAATACATAATCAACTACATATTTAACTGCGTGATAATATCCTTGCAAGTACTAAATATTGAAATGTCTTTGTCTCACCTCAGAACATAAGTCTGGAAGAGTATGAATCTCTTTTTTGACTTGCTCCACCATCCGCTTTGTCAAAATTTCCATCAATAATTCCAGTGCTGCGGGAAGCTTCTTGGTAGTTCGGGATGGTCCTTCAGCTCTCTTGACCAGGTTAGCTTTCTTTTTTGGAGGACTTGGAGGTTTTTTTGAGTTCTCTTGCCTTTATTGCTCCGTAATATTGTCTTCTATCTGACAGTTTTATAATAAAATAATTGAATAATTACAAAAATTAACTTGATGCAGCAATGAGTTGAATGTTCTACACAAAGTGCACACTGCATTACCTGTAAGTTTCCACATCCACGAACGTTCTCACCATCGTATGTGTCCCGCTTTGATGCATTTGCCTCCGTCCAATTCCTCATTAGTGGGCGCAAAGATAAGCGAGGAGGCAATGTGGGATCATCCAGGGCCTGCACTTTCTCCCAATACAGGAACTACATAAATATTAAACAAAATTAGAATCATAAACAAAACACAAACCTAAAATTATTGAGACTAAAACACATGATTATTACCTGCAAAAGTATAAGGTTGCCTTTCGGCCATTCCCGAATTAGTCTACCTTTTCTTATTGACAAGGGTATAGTTAATAGAGCCCGTTAGTTGAGTACCCCTGAGGCCCGTCAAGCTAGGCCCAATTGTAATGATAGTCGAATACGAGTTATTACCGTATGTCAATATTTGTAATCTGTATCGGACCCTACCCGATCCTCGAGACCTGGCCACCTATATATAGGGGCCAGGAGGGGACGGTGTAGGGCGGATTGAAAGCAAGCCAGGTTGAACACCCAAGTTTACTTTCGACACACACCTATTTCGACTAACTTTACCTTCGAGTTCATCCGACGCCCTATCTCCCCGATCCTAAGTCCTTCATCTAGGACATTTGTCGAGTTAACCCCTCGTCAATTGGCGCTGACCGTGGGGACTTTGGGCGTCGGGATCATGAATTCGACGGCTTTTTCGCTTTTAGCCAACAGCAGTTCAGAAGTCGACGGAAGTAAAGAGGTGGAACTAACCATCGGAAGTCTGAGCATCCTCATTGGGCCATCGGGTTCGTCCCGTCTTTCGGATCCGACGAAAGAAGATCCATCGGCAGGAGAGCCTGAAGCAACAGAAATAATGGAGTATTCCGACGGCTCCTCCAGCGAGGTAAACTCGCCGGTCAGCCTAGAAGAAGTACAAAAAGTAAAAATCGCAGAAGACAACAACGCGAAGGACAACTTCAATACAGAAATCCAACTCGACGATCTCACAATCTGCCTCAACAATATTTCAGACAACTCAGCAGATACATGGAAAATAGGTCTAGAGCTTTCTGAAGATAATGATTCGATCTTCTCAAGCTTCAATAGTAACATCGGCAAGCAGTGCCAAGTACTCGCCATTGTGGGCGACAACTCGGAAGAATTCGATGAAAATAACAACCCAGTGATAAACCCAGCAAACATCGATAGAGGAGCAAATCACTTAGCAGAAGGGAAAATAGTGGAATCCCTCACAGCCAGAGAAAAAATTCGACTATCAGTCGACGAGTGGAAAATAATAAGAGAAGCCGTAGAGCATGGTACGCCAATACCATCAAATTCCAGCAAAGACATGCTTTTTGGGTACCATTATGCCCTGAGGCAGCAAGCAAAACAATTAGCAAAGGAGAAGATAGAGATACAAAAAAGAAAAAACTCAGCCATTGCAGCCAGTGAAGCTGCTCGCAAAGCACGAAGCGACGCATCGTACAGGAACGCAAGGAAAAATCGTCGACATCGCTCAAGGTATGACAATCTCGAGTACTCCGACAGGCAAAGTATCTCGAAAAACCTGGACTCGTCTTTCCTATCGGTCGACGAGCAGGGGAACATCCTACCAAAAACACCTGAAGCAGCATTAGTAGCAGCGCAGGCATATCTGCTCACAACTCGACCAAGTCCAGGAGATCCTAGGGAGCATATGCATAGAGCAGCATTGAACGGACTCAACATGGTAGGCCACAAGCTATCAGCAAAAGGAGAAGAAGCACATCATCACAAGGAAGGACACAAAGCTAGGTCACCTCGCCATCACAATAGTCCTCGGCACAAAAGCAGTAAACACCGATCTCGATCTCCATCACCAAAACAGCACGGTGGAACTCGAAGATCGCGATCCCCAAATGAAAGGCGCGACTATGAAGACGACGAAAAAGAGATGGGGGCATCGTGCTTTACCCGTAGGGTTCGCATCACTCCAGTGCCTAAGGGATTCAAGCTACCTCATGATCAGCAAAAATACGACGGATCACAAGAACCACAATCGTGGCTCACAGATTACTTGCAAGCAGTCCAAATACTAAGAGGAACCAAAGAAACAGCAATGCAAAGTTTGCAACTACACCTCACCGGCGCAGCAAGGTCATGGTTGAGTAAACTAGAGAAAGAATCCATTGGAAGCTGGGAAGACCTCACAAAGCAATTCACAAGCAACTTCAGGTCGACATACAAACGACCAGCATCAATAGAAGAAGTCAAGGCATGCGTACTGCAACGCGACGAAACACTACGGGCATACATCCAAAGATGGAGCCTCATCAAAAATTCAGCAGTCGAAGTTTCAGACGAAAGAGCAATAGATGTGTTCATCATTGGACTAAGGCGAAGAGACCTAGTCGAAGAGATGGGTAGAATCAAGCCAAAAACGGTGTCAGATCTCATGGACACAGCAAATAGATTTGCAGATGGAGAAGATGCATGCAACAACAAACGGACACGATCCCCAAAGGACGACAGAAGAAACAGATATGGAAGTCAAAGGAGACGATCTCGAAACTACGACGCCTACGGCTCTCATAGCCAAGTCGCCGCAGGATATAAAGACAACACTTATCAAGGAAACGATTGCAGAAGCTCGGGATATCGTAGCTACGGAAGAGAGGACTACAAGAAGTTCCCATCAAGAGAATCCAGAGAGTACAACCCATCACCAGAAGATATGCTCAACGGGCCTTGTCATATACACTCAGCGTTCGTCGACGGAAAGCGAGTATCAAGGCACGCAATGAAAGACTGCACAACATTCTTAAAGCTACAAGAAGCATCAATCAACAAACAAACCGAAGCAAGGCGACAAGGATTCGAAGGAAGTAACAATCCCTCGACAAGCAAGCAAGCAAGGAAACAACGGAGCCCCCCAAGGGCAAGACCAGCAAAACAAGGAACACGACGACGTCGACGAAGGGTACGTCCCATCAAAAGGAAACATCACGGCAATGATACAACCAGTGCCCAAGTCGAATAAAGAAGAAAAGAGTATAACTCGACAAGTCAATCTAGCAGTCATGTCGCCTCCAGCTACAACAGAATATCTGCATTGGTCAGAACAACCAATTGAGTTCAATAGAGAGGACCACCCCATAACAGTACCTCGGCCAGGAAACGCGCCCTTGGTACTCAAAGCTCAAATCGGCGCGTATGATGTCGACAGAATATTCATGGACGCAGGAAGTGGAATTAACCTGATATACGCAAAAACACTCAGGGCAATGCACATATCGCTGGAGTTCCTGAAGCCAACAGATTGTTCCTTCCATGGAATCGTACCAGGAAGTGCCAATTACCCACTGGGTCGGATAGCACTCAATGTTTGCTTCGGCAACCGACAAAACTACAGGAGAGAAAAATTAGACTTCGAAGTCATGGACTGGCCATCTCAATACCATGCGATCCTCGGGCGACCCGCGTTTTCGCGTTTTATGGCAGTACCTCACTATAGATACTTAGTACTTAAAATGCCAGGGCCAAGAGGAATAATTACAGTCAAAGGAAGTTTTGAAGTCTCAGATCTCTGTGACAGAGAGTTCCACAAGATGGCGCAAAACTTTGGCATGATAGCCAACTATGCAGAAAAAGTGAAAAGCACGACTACAGAAGGCATCAAGCTACTCGAGGGACGCGTTGCGGAGCCCGAGGCAAAGAAACCTCGAGTAGGAACACCAGAGGAAAGCAACAGCGCAGGAGAAGAAGGGAAAACCGCAACGTCACAGACATAGAGAAGAGCAGGACACAAAGGCTATAAAAGCCACGAGTTATACCAGGGGCAATGCCCTCTAGATCCAGAACACTGGTCATAGGCCGGATCTCTTGGGTCACCCCATGTATCTTATATTACAAGTATAAATAAAAATAAATCGTTCCTCATATTCGAGTTTACGAGTCTTTTTCAAAGGAAAAATGCGGCAAACGCACGACTTACACAAACAACGCTTTGAGAATAAACTTTTCGACACAATAGTCGCAAAAGAAGACACTCTCGCGTTCCATATATACGAAACATTACAACAGCGGGTTATCAGAGTCATCTACGCCTAAAGGGTCCAAATAATGGTACTCGTGAAAAAACGCAGCATCCGCCTCCAGAAGCCTAGCTACGAGTCTTCGAGCAGGCTGCAGCGTGTTCTCCATATGAACTCGAAGGCTAGCCCCACCTGGAGCCAAACTCAGGGACATAGTGCTGTAATTCAACCTCGGGTGCCATTTACGTATCCACCCGAGAGCGAAATTGGCACCTGCCACTAAGTTCAGCTCTATCAACCTATGAATACGATGACTCGATCTGAAAATATCAAGAAGAAGTGGGAAAGTTGCAGGCAAAGGATTACGAGGAAGCATGATGGAGTGCATAGTTGTGAGAGCTCGTCGGCAACCATCAACTGACTCGGCAATGTGCTGGGCACGGTCTTGGAGCAGCACAATGGCGCTTCGGCGTCGAGGATCAGACCATAAAGTTTCATAACCAGTCGACATTTTCTCCAAAGCAGCGTTTCGCTCAGCAACTCGACGTTCTTCAGCAGCAAAATCCAAACAAGTACCTACAACAGCAAGTATATCACAAAAGCAGCAATGCACAAGCAGCCAAAGAAGGAGTTGAAAGGAAACTCACATCACAACAGCTCGCAAGCAGACTCGACAATGCCAAGAATGAAAGACTCGCACTCTTCATTATGAACAACCTTCGCGGTCAAGCTGGAGACTTTTTCCTCAAGGGAAGAGATTTTCTTCATATAGCCACTGGCTTGGCTAGCCTTTTTAATAGCCATCTGCGCTTGGCGTTTAGCCAAGGATAGGCGAGTTTCAAGGTCAGAAATCCTGGAAGAGTATTCTAAGCACTGACTGCATCGACTAGTAGTCGAAGAAATCTGGGGATCGAACCCACAAGCAGAAGAAGGAGTAGGACCATGAGTCAAAGGATCATGAGCGCACATCGACTACAATAAGAAAAGAAAGGAGACACAATTTCAGAAAGGCAGCACAGTACTTCATACGAAGAGAATATATTTACATAAGGGCACAACCCCATGGCTACAAGTTCTCGGGTTGCATTTAACTAAAATCTTTACATTCAAAAGGAGAACATTAAAAAAGAAGCTGCAAGGAAGCTGAGTCTACGCCACCTCATCATTCTGCTCCATCGTAGAAGGGGGCGCAGCAGCTTCCTCGCTGGAAGTCGACGGCGGCACCGGGCCCTTGGCTGCTGGAGGGGGCGCAGCAGGCACCGCAGAGGCTGCCGAAGGAGAGATAGTGGTCAACAATGCAGGCGCCAGCTTCTTGGCCTTCTCGAAAAACACCTTCATCTCGTCACGAGTGTGGCCGTGAGGGGAGCTAACCTTCTCCCAGTCAAAATCTGTACCATGCGCGAGAGAAAGTGCAATAGCACCCTCGGCGCCGCGCTTAATGGACAGTCCTTTCAGCTGGAGAGTAGGGTCTTCAGTAGTATCGAAGGATTTGGCGAGTTCAGCCAAGTCGTCCTTCGGAACTGTCACCCTTTTCTTCGGCCACAAACTAGCGAATAGCCGCGATAGAACGCGGCTAACTAACTCAAAAGTTTCCTGGATAGATATCCAGTTTTCTTCGAGTAGATTAACAGCATCCATCAGGGGATCATCATCTGTTGGCAAAGCCGACGAAGACACCCCCGTAAATTCTGCACAAGCAGACACAGAAAAGGGAAAAGGAGACAAGTGACAACAGGTACACGAGTGCAGCAGAAGTCGAAAATACAAAGACAAGTCGAAGATCTTACTTTCAGCGGCAGAAGATATGGTGTGAAGACGCTCCGCCACGGCTTGCTCTCATTGAGCATGTTCCTTGTTGGCATCAGCTAACGCTTTCTCAGCCTTCTTCGCCTTGGCAATCGCAGATTTCTGCGACTTCTCAGCAATTGCCTTAGCAGCGGTCGCAGCGTCATAAGCTTTCTGCGAAGCTTTGAGCTCCGCTTCCAGCGACGCAATGCGAGCATTGGCTGTTGCTAAGGTAGCTACGAACAAAGGCAAAAGGGAGTCAGACAAATAGCATAAGACAGAGTACAAAGGAAAAGTAATGACTAGACATTAAAAGTGCACCTTCGGAAGCTTTTGCAACCTTTAGGTAACCCGCACATTCAGTGCCCAAGTCGATGAATCTCTTTACCAAGGCCTGAAGAAAAGAGCATGTCAAAGAAGGAGTGAATAAAAGGAAAGCAGGCAAAGACGAAGTCACTTACATCATCAGAAGAAACCATCGGTACATGGGCCTCCAGAGAAACGTCGGCTTCTTTGGTCTTCTTCGCACGTTTTTGGTTTCGAGCTTTCGTTTGGGAAATCTTCTTCACGGAGGCCCTGGTAATCCTCGGAGCAACATCCAGCTCAGCTGGCTCGGCGGCGGCCACAGGTGAAGCAACCGCAGCGTGTGCCGGCGGCTCATCATCATCACTACATGACAATAGCAAGTTATGGAAACGAGGCAAGGAAAATTGAAAGATATGATTACAAGTACTTACGATGCTAGCATGTCAAAGTATTCGAGATCTTCGACGATAACGGGAGCTTTACCAGCCGCCGCAGAACTCGAGGAAGCAATGTCGTCGACACGCTTCCTTTTCTTATCGACACCAACCTCATCAGCAAGTACGGGAGGAAGCGATGTCGACGAGCTAGTCTCATCTTCTGATTCTTCGACATCATCTTCGTCCTGACTTTCGTCAGCCTCAGGGGCTTCAGATGCAGGAGAGGCGAGATCAGCTGGTAGAGGCCCTGCCTCCGGAAGAGGAGGATGAGAAACAATAAATTCGTGACCCTGCATATTAATAAATCAGCAAGGTGCAAAGGCAAAGAATAATGCAAGTCGAAACTAAGAAAAGTTTGACAAAAAGTAGATACAGTGATGTATACCTCAGGAATAGGGTGCACGGAATCGAAGAAATTTGCCTTCAAGTCAGCAACTGAATGTTCCTTGGTGAGCTTGGTAAGATTCCTGACTCGCTTGTCGACATCTTCTTTCGACATCAGGTCTTCAGATACGCGAGTAGGATCTTCCAAGCCAGAGTAAGTCCAGAGTTTGGTGAGGCGGTGCTGTAGGGGTTGAACTCGACGTTGTATGAAAAACGCCATGAGCTGGATACCCGACAAAGCACCTCCTAGGCCTGTTTTCAGAGTTTGAATGCGGGAAAGAAGAGGAAAAATTTGTGCAACTTCTGCATCTGAGGGAAGCGAGTCCCATGACTTCAATTTCTTCACTTCCTGAGAAGCATCGAAGGGAGGAAGACCGAATTCATCTTCAGGAGAGGATTTGCGGTCCTGGATATAGAACCACTTTGTCCTCCACCCTTGGACAGATGCGGCCATAGAAAATTCAAGATATTGCGCCTCAGGGCGCACAGAAACAATGGCTCCGCCCAGTTCGGGTTTCCTTGCCAGAGAAACATTGGGGCGGAGTCGAAAGATCGATCTCCACAGAGCAAAGTGGGGCTCAATGCCCAAAAATGACTCGCAGAGAGTCACAAAGCAAGCAATGTGCAGAAGTGAATTTGGTGTGAGCTGATGACCCACAAGTATAGGGGATCGCAACAGTCTTCGAGGGAAGTATTACCCAAATTTATTGATTCGACACAAGGGGAGCCAAAGAATATATGTAAGCCTTAACAAATGAGTTGTCAATTCACCTGCACCTGGAAACAGTCTTACTCGCAGTGGTTTATCAGTAGCAACAGTTTTATAGTGGTGGCAGTAGGAAAACAGTAACAGCAGTAGTAAAATAGCAGCAGTAATAGTGACGGTTGTAAACAGTAGGAACGAATACTGTAGGCATAGGGATGGATAACGGGCGTTGCATGGATAAGATAATTCATGAAATCAATGAGATACGGGCATTGCAGATAGATAATGATAAAGCATCCTAGTACAAACAATCATAGGCATGTGTTCCGTATATAGTCGTACGTGCTCACAAGGAGAAACTTGCACGACATCTTTTGTCCTACCAGCCTGTTGCAGCAGGGCCTCAAGGGAAACTACTGGTAATTAAGGTACTCCTTTTAATAAAGTACCGGAGCAAAGCATTAGCACTCGGTGAACACATGTGATCCTCACATCACAGCCATCCCCTCCGGTTATCCCAATTTCTGTCACTTTGGGGCCTCGGGTTCCGGACAACAATATGTGTATACAACTTGTAGGTAAGATCATAAACAATAAGTATCATCATAGAAATAGCAACACGTTCAGATCTGAAATCATGGCACTCGGGCCCAAAGTGACAAGCATTAAGCACGACAAGTTGCAACAATGTCATAGGCACTAAATAAAGATACTAGGCACTATGCCCTATCAATCTCATATCAAATTACATGAACAATCTCATCCAATCCCTACCATCCCCTCACCTACAGCGGGGGAATTACTCACACATGGATGGGGGAGTCATGGATGGTCGATGGAGGAGAGTTGGTGGTGATGGTGATGAAGATCTCCTCCGAATCCCCGTCCCGGCAGGGTGCCAGAACGGAGTTTCTGGTTCCGAATCGCGGTTTCTGATGGCGGCGGCGCAGCGGAAGTCTATCTGGAAAAAATGCCGTCTCCCCGATCTTAAGTCGTCAGGGGGTATATGTAGGCGAGAGAGAAGGTCGAGACGAGGCCTGGGGCCACCTCACACAGGGGTGGCGCGGCCAGGGCTGGGCCGCGCCGCCCACGTGTGACGGCGCCTCGAGCCCCCTCTCCCTCCGGTCTTCTGGCTCCGTGGGTCTTCTGGTGAAATAGGATTTTTCATGATTTTCCCGAATTTTTACTCGAAGTTGAATTTCTGCACAAAAACGAGACACCAGAGCAATTCTGCTGAAAACAGCGTCAGTCCGTGTTAGTTGTATTCAAAACACACAAATTAGAGGAGAAACAATAGCAAAAGTGTTCAAGAAAGTAGATACGTTTTGGACATATCAACTCCCCCCAAGCTTAGCTATTTGCTTGTCCTCAAGCAATTCAGTTAACAACTGAGAGCGATAAAAGAAACTTTCATGAACACATTTGCTCATATGATGTATATATACTAATCATGTGATCAAGTACTCAGGCAATTCATAATAAGAAATATGCAACTAATGTCACCTCATAGTCAGGCAAGCTATGAAAGAGTGTCAATGCACTAATAACAAGTAACAAGTGCATGAGAAGCTACAAGATTGTAATATGCATAAATGATATGAAAGAGTGGTATCCCGCTTGCCTTTATTTGTAGAGCAAAACATAAATGCTGAGGCACCTCTGAAGTCCAAGGGAAGACTAGAAGTAGAAATATCAAAGATACAAGCATCAAAGTTATACCACAATTAACCGTGTTCTGGGACAAGCACATTACACTAAGAATAATAGCTATGCTCTCAAGAAGTGCTTAAAGTTAGAAGATGGTGACACAACATAAAAGTAAACGAATGGCCCTTCGCAGAGGGAAGCAGGGATTTAACATGTGCTAGAGCTTTTCATTTGTAAAACAGAGATAAAAGTTTCTTTTGAGAGGTGGTTGTTCTATGTCAACGACTAGCAATGGGGACTTACTATCTTCCATAATAAACAAGTGGGAGCGGTTCCGAGTTCTTTGAAAAACTGGCACATTGGTGCTCTTTTATAAAGCTTTGGCACTCCTCCCCACCTTTTTCCTTTCTCAAACCATGGCTAACCGATTCCATCGGGTGCCTACCAACTTTCACATTCCATTGGAGGAGTGCCTTTTTTTTCTTTCCTTTAGAATTAAGATTATAATGGTCTGACCAGCTCCCTTGCAAAATTAATGACGAGCAGATGAAGCTGCCTAGTCGAGGGGTACTCAATTTAATATGGAAGATAGCAATTCCGACCACTACGTCCCCATGAGCTAAAAACAGTGGCACAAAATGAGAAGGAGTTGAAAGTTTTGAAAGGTAGCACATGAAAATTTACTTGGAATGGCTTACAAATACCATGCATAGGAATTTATAGTGGACTCTTTGGAAGACTTGGTTTTTGGTAATTGGATGCACGAGTAGAGCTCATACTCAGTACAAGTGAAGGCTAGCAAAAGACTGGGAAGCGACAATCGAGAGAGCAATAACTATCATAATCATGCTTGCGACAAAACAAAATTAATATAGGCATAAAAATGATACAAGAACTCTGAGGCAAATTAGATCATCGAGGCTTAATTGACTTTTTGTTCAGTCATATGCATGCTTGAGCATGTGCCAAGTCGATTCAAATGGAGCTTTCAGAGGTGGATACCACAATATCATGCCATACTATGAATAAAACAATGCATGCAAGCGTCTACATGACATGCTACAGGCTAATAGTAGATTGAAACTAATCATATGAAAGCAAGAACTACAAAGCATCCATTAGATAACATATACCCTACATGAACTCACTAAGCATGTCCACATAGATGAGTATATGTACAAAAATGAAAACAAATAGAGTTCATACCAGCCTCTTACCACATCTCGGATTGTCATATGTCGTCATTATTGCTCTTCACTTGTGTGGCTTGAATAATATAAAGTGAATACCAAGCTCCAATGGAGTAACGGGAGACTGAACTCTGCAACAAACTTTACAAAACCGAAGAAGAACAACAAATATTTTTGGGGTTTTCGATTTTTGAAACAAAAGCAGAAGGAAATAGCAAACAAAGCAAAATATTTTTGGGTTTTTCAAGTAGCAAACTGAAAATTGCAAATAAAGCAAACCAAAGGTAGAAAACCAAAGAACCGAATAGAGAGAAACAACGGAAATATTTTTGGTCTTTTTGTGTTTTGGAAAGCAGAAGTAAGAACTAGAACAATAAAGAAAGCGAAACATGAATATACAAAGGTCCGACAGAATATGATATGTAGATGAGTGAATCGTCGGCGTACCTCCCCCCAAGCTTAGGCTTTTGGCCCTAGTGGAGATCAATCCCAACTCGGCCAACTCTGCCCTGAGGTGGCGCCTCCATAGTGTGACGAAGAAGCACCCTCGTCCTGATAAGAGTTTGAGGATGCTCCGGAGTGGTACGTGGTGAAGTGATAGGGCGGCTCCTCCTCTTCCTCCTGAACCACCACGCCGTGTTGGATATTGAAACCAAGCAGCCTAAGCTGATCGTCCAACTCCACCTTCGTGCGCGACCATGGCTTCTTATGAATGTTGAACAAGTTAGGCTGAGGAAAGGGAATTTCCCTTTCCTCTCCATCAATGAATAACATCCTGTAAACTAATTTCCCTGCACGAGAGTTAGCAGTAACAAAATGATGGAGTTTCATAGCAGCGAGATCAAGCCTCTGTGGAGCCAACAATACATCATTAGGAGCAATAGAAAGTCCTAGCTCAGCAACAATGCGTGTAGCAATAATACCTCCATAAATAGGTCCCCTAGCAGCTAGGCGACGAGCAATAACAGCACCAAGGTTATACTCCCTACCAACATCAAGAGCAGTGGCCAGAAAAGCTAAATGATAATTGGAGATATTGCTAGTGTTTTCTCTACCAAGTACACTAGTTGCAAGATAGTAAGTAAAATATCTAATAGCTGGGAGTTGAATATTTCTTATCTTGCCACGATGTGCGTTGCGATCATCATCATTGGTCACCCCTCGGTAAAGCTCCACCAAATCAGCGGGGTGATTTTGTATCTTCCTAGTCGTTCCAAACATGGGAATACCTAAAACAGAACAAAACCTCTCCAAAGACATGGTGATGGGCTGATCATAAATCTTGAATGCAACAGACGGATTGTAATGAGAGTTAATAAATTTAAAACTTTCAACGAAAGTCTTTGTAAGCAAAGCATATTGGTTTCTTTCATCCGCCACATAATCTGTCAACCCAACCCTGTTAATAAGGAGCAAGAAATCATCAAGAATCCCTGCATCACTCAAGAAGTTAAAACAAGGGAAGGCGGATGGATGTGCATCTCCATCATCCCCTTCTGGGTTCGGTGACATGAGATCCTCATTATAGGATACCCTATATCGGGCAGCGGATCTTGAAGGCCTTGATGCCCTTGGTGCATCACTTTCAAACACTTCTCCAAATGTGAAGCTGGCCATCTTCTTCTCTGAAATTTTTCAACAAACTCATAAAAAGTGATTTAAATACAAGCATGTGTAGGAAACTACTATGGTGAGTTACTAGAGAGCTATCATGCATCAAAATATCAATTCTAAACAAGAGAACAAGCATGCATACTCATTTATACTGTCACCTACAATGCTAAAATACTCAAGAAATACTTCACCAAAAGAAAATCTACTTGGACAAGTGGAGGAGTCACATACCGGAGAGCAATTGATCCAAGTTTCAGCAAAAATGTTGGGATGAACAAGGAGATCGAAAATCTGGGTGAAGAACAGCAAGAACTCGAGTTTCAGCTGAGTGTGTCATTGTTTTCGGGAGAGAGAAAGAGCTGGGGAAGAAGAGATGAGTGAGGGGCCTGGTGGGGCCCCCTCACACATGGGTGGCGCGGCCAGGGCTGGGCCGCGCCACCTGTGTGTGAGGTGGCGTGGCTGCCCCACCTGGTGCCTCCCAGGTGTCTCTCTGCCCCATTTTTGATATAAAAATTTATAAAGAATTTTCTGGAATTTTTAGAGAAACTTTATTTTCGAGGATTTTCAGAAAATGGCATATCGATAAAACTCAGGAAAACGAGGATGAAAAGATTTCAAGCAAATCAAAACTAAGCATGCAGCAGCTCTGAGATACTCTTAATCATACAACTAAACTGAAAGAATAAAATTTGATGAAAGTAAATACAAGTGAGGCGGAGTGGATGCGGTGAAAACGAAGTTTCATTCATATAAAAATCACTTTGTTAACAAGGTTGATCAAGTCTTGTTACCAAACTAACTTTTTATGAGGAGAAACTTTGCATATCACTTAATGCTTATGTTACCTCAACTTTGATAGGTATAGTCCCAACCATAACAATTTGACATTCTTCCTTGGGCTTTCGCTCTGAACAAATAATTTGACCAACTTTGATGGTCTCAACATGCTTGATTGAATTTAGAGCATTCTTCCTATCAATCTTCTTGGGAAAATATACCGTATACTCTTTATCATTAACATTAAAAGTGACTTTTCCTTGATTGCAATTGATAACAGCACCTGCAGTGTTTAGAAAAGGTCTCCCAAGAATAATAGACATGTTATCATCTTCAGGCATTTCCAACACAACAAAATCAGTTAGTATTAAACAACTGTTAGCAACTTGAACAGGAACATTCTCACATATACCAATAGGAATAGTAGTAGACTTATCAGCCATCTGCAAAGATATATCAGTTGATACCAATTTTTCTAGATCAAGTCTCTTGTAGAGAGAAAAAGGCATGACACTAACTCCAGCTCCTAAATCACATAAAGCAGTTCTAACATAGTTGTTTTTAATGGAGCAAGGAATAGTTGGTATACCTGGATCTCCAAGCTTCTCTGGAACTTTACCATCAAAAGAATAATTAGCAAGTAAAGTGGAAATTTCCTCACTAGGAATTTTCCTTTTGTTAGTGACAATATCTTTCATATACTTTGCATAAGGAGGCATTCTAATAGCATCAGTCAAAGGAATTTGCAAAAATAAAGGTCTCATCCATTCACAAAACCTGTTGTAGTGTTCTTCTTCCTTGGACTTGTGTTTCTTACTAGGAAAAGGCATTGGTTTCTGTACCCAAGGTTCTCTCTCCTTACCATGCTTGTTGGCAATGAAGTCTTCTTTGGTGTACTTTACATTTTTATCACTCTTTTCCGGTTCTTCTTCAACTTCTTCTTTATCTTCTTCTTGTTTATCGGGGGCATCTCCTGGTTCAGTTTCAGTATCAGAAATAGAAATACTGTTAGGATCTTTACCTGCATCAGAAGATTCTGTAGTTGTTTTATGCTTCTTCTTCTTCTTGGGAGGAATATCATCACTTGAAGTACGTTGAGAATCTTGCTCAAGCCTCTTAGGATGTCCTTCAGGATATAGTGGGTCTTGAGTAGCAGCACCACTTCTTGTGCGTATTTCACATGCTTGCTTCTCTCTTGCAGCACTAACCAGCAAGTCTTGCTGCACCTTGGTAAGCTGATCAATTTGTGTTTGAATCATTTGAAAATGTTTAGCAAGTATCTTCACATCATTGGCGGTTCTCTCCACAATATCCTGCATCTTGTTAATAACTCTAGAATTCTCCAACAGATGATTATGCACCATTCTATTAAAGTTTTCTTGTTTAACGATAAAATTATCAAACTCATCTAAGCATTGTTCAGGAGGTTTAGTGTAAGGAATATCTCTTTCATCAAAGCGCTGGAGAGAGTGTACCTCTATAGTAGATGAGCGAGGGATTGGCTTACATAATTCTTCAATAGGAGGTAAATTCTTCACATCTTCGGCCTTAATACCTTTCTCTTTAAGAGCTTTCTTAGCCTCCTTCATAATTTCATCATTTAATTCAATCATCCCTCTTTTCTTCGGCGTAGGCTCTGTAGATGGCGCAGGAGTTGATGCTGGTGTTGGCTCAACTAAAATCCAATCATCATGATTCCGGCTTATTTTGGCCATTAACTCCTCCGCTTCAGCCGGAGTTCTTTCCCGAAAAACACAACCAGCACAACTATCCAAATATGACTTAGATTCATCCGTTAGTCCATTATAAAATATATCAAGGAGTTCATTTTTAGGCAATGGTTCTTTAGGCAAAGCTCTAATTAAAGAACAAAACCTTGTCCAAGATTCAGGCAATTTCTCTCCTTTTCGCTGTTCAAAATCAAAGATTTTCTGCAAAGCAGCATGTTGAGCACTAGCGGGAAAATATTTCTGAAAGAAAGCATTAACCAAAGCAATAGGACTAGTAAGAGATCCAGGAGACAAGCTATTAAACCAAATTTTCGCAGCTTCTTTCAATGAAAAAGGAAAAATCTTAGCAACAAAATAAGTGCGGAGCTTAATATCATCAGAAAACAAATTACTCAAAGTAGAAAGCTCATTCATGTGCTCCATAGCACTCTCATCTTTAGTACCACAAAAGGGAGTTTTCTCAACAATAGATATGTAAGATAAATCCAGAGAGAAATCATAATCCTTATCTCTAATATTTATAGGAGAAGCAGCAAACTTAGGATCAGGAGACAAATTATATCTAACAGAGCGTTTGGCAAGGAGTTCTTTAATATTACCTGCATCTCGAGCAACACGTGCTTCTGCAATAAAGTCATCATTAAGCTCAATATAAGCATCATCATCATAATCATCACTAGGACATTCCCTAGACTCAGGTGAACTAACAGGTGTAACAGTAGTGTTTCCCAACTTAGCTCTAGCAATAGTAGCCTCTAAAAAGGAACCTAGCGAACCTCTCTCATCAAGCACAGTAGAAGCATCATCTAAATTATCAGTGGCACTTTCAATCTCAGCAGAAGTAGTAGCAGTAACATGTGGGTGTGGTGGTGTAAGCAACTTACTCATAACGGATGGTGAATCAAGAGCAACAGAGGTGTTGAGAGTCGTACCTCTTCTTGTAGTGGATGGCAATATAGGAACTTTTCCATCACGAGGTTTACCCATGATGAAAGGATTGCAGCGAACAATATGAATACCAAGTGAACTTACAGATAAAGCTATGGTCCCCGGCAACGGCGCCAGAAAATAGTCTTGATGACCCACAAGTATAGGGGATCGCAACAGTCTTCGAGGGAAGTATTACCCAAATTTATTGATTCGACACAAGGGGAGCCAAAGAATATATGTAAGCCTTAACAAATGAGTTGTCAATTCACCTGCACCTGGAAACAGTCTTACTCGCAGTGGTTTATCAGTAGCAACAGTTTTATAGTGGTGGCAGTAGGAAAACAGTAATAGCAGTAGTAAAATAGCAGCAGTAATAGTGACGGTTGTAAACAGTAGGAACGAATACTGTAGGCATAGGGATGGATAACGGGCGTTGCATGGATAAGATAATTCATGAAATCAATGAGATACGGGCATTGCAGATAGATAATGATAAAGCATCCTAGTACAAACAATCATAGGCATGTGTTCCGTATATAGTCGTACGTGCTCACAAGGAGAAACTTGCACGACATCTTTTGTCCTACCAGCCTGTTGCAGCAGGGCCTCAAGGGAAACTACTGGTAATTAAGGTACTCCTTTTAATAAAGTACCGGAGCAAAGCATTAGCACTCGGTGAACACATGTGATCCTCACATCACAGCCATCCCCTCCGGTTATCCCAATTTCTGTCACTTTGGGGCCTCGGGTTCCGGACAACAATATGTGTATACAACTTGTAGGTAAGATCATAAACAATAAGTATCATCATAGAAATAACAACACGTTCAGATCTGAAATCATGGCACTCGGGCCCAAAGTGACAAGCATTAAGCACGACAAGTTGCAAAAATGTCATAGGCACTAAATAAAGATACTAGGCACTATGCCCTATCAATCTCATATCAAATTACATGAACAATCTCATCCAATCCCTACCATCCCCTCACCTACAGCGGGGGAATTACTCACACATGGATGGGGGAGTCATGGATGGTCGATGGAGGAGAGTTGGTGGTGATGGTGATGAAGATCTCCTCCGAATCCCCGTCCCGGCAGGGTGCCAGAACGGAGTTTCTGGTTCCGAATCGCGGTTTCTGATGGCGGCGGCGCAGCGGAAGTCTATCTAGAAAAAACGCCGTCTCCCCGATCTTAAGTCGTCAGGGGGTATATATAGGCGAGAGAGAAGGTCGAGACGAGGCCTGGGGCCACCTCACATAGGGGTGGCGCGGCCAGGGCTGGGCCGCGCCGCCCACGTGTGACGGCACCTCGAGCCCCCTCTCCCTCCGGTCTTCTGGCTCCGTGGGTCTTCTGGTGAAATAGGATTTTTCATGATTTTTCCCGAATTTTTACTCGAAGTTGAATTTCTGCACAAAAATGAGACACTAGAGCAATTCTGCTGAAAACAGCGTCAGTCCGTGTTAGTTGTATTCAAAACACACAAATTAGAGGAGAAACACTAGCAAAAGTGTTCGAGAAAGTAGATACGTTTTGGACGTATCATGAGCTGATGGAGCTGCACACCGTAGACAAATAGCAGCCCACGGAGAAACTCGTGGGCAGGAAGAGATAGACCGCGGAGGAGGAAAGCAAGGAACATTACCCGGTAACCGCTCGGGGGCTTCGGGATCCGTTCGGTGCTGGGAAACTTGATGGAATCTTCGGCAGCGATGAGGCCGTCCGCCGTGGCTTTCTCCATCTCCTTCTTGGTGATGGTGGAGCGAACCCAGTTGGTGGCAGAAGACTTGGCCATAGCGCTCTTGGTGGCTAGATGCTTCACGCGCATTCAGCACAAAAGTGCGCTCAGGGGCTCCGCAAGAGAGGAAGAGGCAGAAGAGATCAGCAATGGAGGCGGCGGAGGTAACGAGCTGGTGAACAGTATGATTCCCCACTATGCCAGTTATATATCTCAAGGGAGAAGGATCGTGGGCTGAGACGTGGCGCAAAGATCGGAAACGGCAGCCCACCGACGGTCAAAAATCGTGCAGCCCGTTAAACGGTCACAAAAATTGCGGAAGTTACAGTGTCACTCATAAAACGGTTCGCACTGATGAAGAGCTACGTCATCATTGACGAGATAAAATACAAATATAAAAGCTAAAAGGATGGCGCCGACAAATGCAGAACTTATAAGAAGGATTTTTTGAGTACAGCGCTGAGGGCTGTTACTTGCATAAATATCGAGTGGAACTCTTCATTGAAGCAGTAGGCTTGAACTAGATGACAAAGTGTTATTGAAAGTATCTCGAGTTGAAGAACTTCGCAGGTGAAGTGGTTCGAGTTGAAGTATGACGAGCAATATTATCTCTTGAGCCTATACTCGAAAAAATCTTTTTTCGATTATAGCCTCGGGGGCTACTCCCATCGGGAGCGCTGAGCGCGCACCCGACGATGTTCATTGGTAAAGCATTGGAGATTGGACAAGTGTTACTCCCATCGGGAGCGAGTTTTATGGTTGTAGAAACCCGAATATTTTCAGTCAAAATTTGACTGCGATTCTCGAGTTGCGTTATCGCAACGAAACTCGAATGCCGTGACTTGTCACGAAGGTAAGACCCCGGGATCCGTCCTGTGTGGCCTGGTATACGCACATGGATGTGCTCTGCTGGTATGTATCCGTGTCTACGACGCGAAGAAAATCCTGGTGGACGCACTGGTTACCCTGAGAACCACTGGGATTCATTCTTTGGAAGTCCTAAATGAGGCAAAAGAGTGGATTTTACCGGTATCCCAAATTCAAGTCCAAGGGGATTGAATTTGAAGTAGGTGACAAGTATCTGTTCCGGCAGTTAACTGACCTCTTGATCCGTCAGAGTTGTCAGGCTTGTTCATCAAAACCCCTTGCGAGCAAATTATTATCATAGAATATAAGTCGAAAGACCAAGTCGAAGATTTGAAGAAGATGAAGAATTGACCAAGTCGAAGATTTGAAGATTAGAGATTCAACCTGAATCTGCAATTCTGGTAGAATCTCAGGGGCTACTGACAAGGGTATAGTTAATAGAGCCCGTTAGTTGAGTACCCCTGAGGCCCGTCAAGCTAGGCCCAATTGTAATGATAGTCGAATACGAGTTATTACCGTATGTCGATATTTGTAATCTGTATCGGACCCTACCCGATCCTCGAGACCTGGCCACCTATATATAGGGGCCAGGAGGGGACGGTGTAGGGCAGATTAAAAGCAAGCCAGGTTGAACACCCAAGTTTACTTTCGACACACACCTATTTCGACTAACTTTACCTTCGAGTTCATCCGACGCCCTATCTCCCCGATCCTAAGTCCTTCATCTAGGACATTTGTCGAGTTAACCCCTCGTCACTTATAGACTTGATGTTTCTCATGAGGAAACCGAGTGTGAACTCATTCCAGTTGATTTTCATCATTCGGTTGACATCTTCTACCAAGGCATAATAGCCCTTCGAGATGATATTGCCAGACGTTGGTGCCAAAATAGTCCTGAGAAGAACAAGAACGACCATATGAAGAAAGTCATCGTCCACAGCTTTGAACCTTATAATTTTTTCTATTAAATCATCTATGTTAAGATTGGCACTTCTTTTGCTAAGAAAATGAGGAGGTATGCGCTCCTTCACATCATCCTCTTCCTCTTCTAGTATATCAGTAGCACACAACCCTATGTACCCTAAACCCAGCAAGCATTCAACATCAACAGGTTTGGCCAATATTTTACCAACCCTTTCTTCTATGATGAATTTATTAGAAGCGGGATCATAAACCTCTAGCATATATTTTACCAGCAATGAACATACATTAATGTTAGGTATTTGAAGCATGCAACATAGCGGAGTACTAGCAAATTTTTCACGTTGAGCACTACTGAAACCAGCAATCAGCTTGCACCACTTTACAACTTGGCAACATATCTCTCCACGCGGGTCTTCCATCCTACAAAAAAAAGTGAGATCAGATTGAATTAAGCCAAACAAGGTACAGTAAAACGAAAACTAAGCAGACAACAGAAGGGCATAAGATCAAATAAATAGCCAAATGGGAGAAAATTATAGTCAAAACAGTGCTCCAAGTAAACAAAAAAGAATCATTAAATTTCAGGTGAAAACTGCCGCAGCGCTAGATCCTATGATGATCACTGACCGAATGTACCTCGGGATCGATCCAAAACACGGACCACGTTCTACCTATCTCTTCACTATGATCTTCTACAGCTAATTCACCTACATCAGCGTCCGGCGCCACCAGATTGGGCACACGGTCGGCCACTGGATCAAGTGTGGCCTGAGTGCCTTATTATACGTGACAAGAACACCAGTACGTTGTGGACAGCGAGCACATACAAACCGGGATGGAGAGGACAGCGACATGAACTATGGGACAACCTACTAGTACCTAAAAACTACGCATGGACTAACCTGGACAATGGAGACTCCGGCTTGCTAATGAGATATGTCCACGGTAGATGTTGTGGACGAGGAGGTGGGACCAGAGGTGTGGCGGCGGCGGAGGGAGAACTAGAGGTGGTGGCGGCAGCGGAGGGAGAACTGGAGGTGGTGGTGGCGGCTGATGGATTTTCTATGTCAAGGGGACGTCCTCAGATGTCGTCTAGGTTGTTTCGTGGAGGTGGAGTTTACATGCGTCGACTAAATATGATCGTGCTTGACCAAGCGTGATCATCGTAACGAATCGCACTAATTAAGGACGTGCACGCGTGATATTAATTGGGCTATGGCCTGACGCGATGAATTGGGCTGCGACCATTTTCTGGCAGGCTAGCCAGTTTCAGGCCAGAGTATCTCTACTACGCTTGTTATAAATTTACATCACTTTAATCAAATTTTGACATTTTCTCCGAAAAAATAATAAATTTTAAAATGTGAACCCTTTGCACTCACTCTTCTTTAAACACCTAGAACCCACATAAAATATTTGGAGGCATTTCTTGATCATCGAAAAAATCACATGTCTAGGAATGGGATCATCTGGGCTACATTTTGGAGGCTTTTCTGAGAACTTTATTTTTTCCACATCTTTGAAATGGTCCCATCTTTTTATATTGACTTGACATGAATATATTGGTAACTATTTTGCAATCTATTTAATCCACACTCAAATACAATGGGGTCTATCACATGAAATGGCCATTAAGAGGTTATTCTTCCTTTTAATCCCTACTATATATCCATTTTTTGAATTAGAGCAATATTTACACCAATATTTGATGTAAATGCATGGGTTAACATAGGTGTGGCATGCCAGTGTGCTGGAAATGGGTTCATCTTACTGATGCTCTGGACCAATGTGCTATATGATAGGGGTATACTCGCGTTACACCCCATATTTCATGAGCTTATTTAAACCATCTGATATGGCCATGGATATTTTATGTACATGCATATGTGCTCATGGTTAGTCATGCCATGTAGGCCTGGAACTAAAACTTGAAACTGCGAGTTAAATGAGTAACTCGCAACTCGACTCGGCTCGACTCGAACTCGGTGTAAAACGAGCCGAACCGAGTTTTAGTTTTTTTCGTTAAACGAGTTCAAGCTAAACGAGCTACCCGTGAGTAGCTCGTGAGTGGCTCGTTTAACTCGTATAGGTAGAGAAAACAATTAAAAAATTGTATATGTGAGAAATTATTCATAATTATTATAGTTTATTGATTGCATATTATTTGATGGTGTCGTAATATTATTTATTATGATGATAATTTCATCATCCATGCCTAAATAATTAGAAAGAATTATATAAAACTTACTATGTGACATGTTGATAGTTTAACCAAGCTAAACGAGCCGCTCGTGAGCTACTCGTGAGCTTACCGAGTCGAGCCGAGTTTCATTTCTGAACTTGTTTGTTAAACAAGTCGATCCGAGCTAACTCCTTAGTTGACCGAGCTTTAGCGAGTCGAGCCGAGCTGGCTTGGCTCAGCTCGAATTCCAGCCCTAATGCCATGGGTGCATCTATACATGATACAATGTACCCAACTATCATCACTATGTCGTAAAATGCCCCTGTGTTGACCAAATTTTGACATTTGCTCCAAAGAACTAATAAATTTTTAAAAATGTAAACCCTTTGCACTCACTCTTCTTTAAACACCTAGAACCCACATAAAAAAAATTGGAGGCATTTCTTGATCATAAAAAAAATCACATGTCTAGGAATGGGGTCATCTGGGCTACATTTTGGAGTCTTTTTTGAGAACTTCATTTTTTTCCACATCTTTGAAATGGTCCCATCTTTTCATATTCACTTTCCATGAACATATTGGTAACTATTTTGCAATCTATTTAATCAACACTCAAATACAATGGGGTCTACCACACTCAAATACAGTAATAAAACCTTGACAGAAGATAGAAGACAAGCTTCATCACCATAACCATTTAGTAGCGCAAGGTTTACCAAAATAAGCACCATCAAACTTTAGTTGCACCATCATAACATCGCATAACAGTCTCAAAAAGAAGCACCTCCAACAGAAAGTGCTAACTAAACTAGATTGTCTTCCATCTTCCACTACTACTATAAGGCAACTTAATTTACATATGAGATGAGGATGGAAGTGCTCTAGGGCTGGTTCATCATACGCAGCAGTGCCATATGCAGCCCCCTTGGAGTTGGCATAGCTCTTGACATGATCAATAAGGCTAGCCCGGCGGCCATTCCTCGGCCTCCCAGGATGGAATGTACATGAGTACCTGCCTTGCTTGTAACCATAGACCACACCCTTCTCCCATAGCTTGTCCTCTTCCTGCCTTGCAATGGAGGAAACTGTTTACTTGTCTACCTCCACATCCTCACCATTTGAATCCTTGTGAACATACTGTAAAAGAAAAAAATCATGTTAATGTACAATGCTACAAACTCTAAATACAGAACAGAAGTAAATATTGATGTAAAAGAAAAAGATCCTGTCATAAACCATGCAATACTAATTGATCACAATCCATTTTTACAAACATTATATATAGCAAGTCACAAACATGCAATATTGATGAAAATATATTATTATAAACATCACATGCAATGCAAGTCAGCAACATGAAATAATCATCACAAAAAAACTCAATTATTATTTCAATGTTTCAAAGTTCAAATTAATTTATAATTAATTAGTCATTGATCATAATCCAATGTACAATACATCACAGGCAATGGGAGTTTCCCTTTCCTTTCCTTTCCTTTCCTCTATTCAAACAAATATATGTATGCCTACATTTATCTGGCATATCCAAGATAAAACACACAGTATGAAAATTTCAATGGAACTACAGAGCAAAATAACTCAAAATTTTCTGAATGAAATATATTTATTATCATGCAAATGACCCCCAACCCCCCACCACAGACAATAATATATTAAGCTAGCAAGCTGCCTCATTAAAAACCTTCCATTCCCCTTAGGTATCCTGGGGTAAGGAAAAGAGTGTGTCTGAAACTTGCTGCTGCAATGAAAGTTTGGTTACATCATTTATCAGTTTATCTAGGAGGAAGCTAGCTAGAGGGTTCATCGATCCAATTACAAGAATTTTGCCTAGAAAAAGCAAAACCTAGCCAAGTCATGAGATGCTCCATTAGCTTCCCTCGTAGAAGCTGCTATGAACTTGCCTTTATGGTATCAGAGTACTGCTCCTGTTGCTCCTGCACAATCATCTTGATTAAAAGAGAACCATCAACATTAACCTTTACCTGTGTAGCTTCCGGTTTGCAGCAGCGCTGCTGATCGTTCACACACTTAGTTCTTATAAATTACATGAAATGTAATGATAAAGATACGTATAAACTTATGTTTCACATGGTAGCTACGTACCTTCTTGCGTACATTGTGACTAATGTTCTCCATTAATTTATCACATTCCTGCAAGCAATGACATACACATAAATTAATAAGAATGCACGAAATATAATGTTGTACATAGACCAAACATGTAAACACAAAACTTACTTCATGGGACAGTTTGGGTTCCTTTTGTTGTGGCCACTCATTCCGCAAGCACCACACGCCTTTTTGCTTTGCTCGTTATGTGAAAGTGGTCTACCATTTTTTGTCATTTTGGGATTTTTTCCCTTTCCCTTTTGGTTGATTGTCGTCATTCAGCCTTCCTTTGGTAGATACTTTTAAAGGATCAAGGATTGCAGGTGCATATACCTTACTTGCCTCATAAATTGGATTGACTGAGCAACTGGTATCAGTAGACGCCTGTCTTCGAGAAATTATTCCGTTCATAGTTTCCTTCAACAGATCAAACTCCGCTGGATCATTGCATGCAATATTGAAAGCTTGTGATTACAACATATTAAGCTCACTAAATTTCCTATGATCCTGAGATCCAGACCAACCCCAACCAAACATATCGCTCGTGCGCCTCACAGGCAACCCTAACCTGGCGTATTTAGAGAAACGCCGAAGAACGCAGCAATCTGGTATGTCCACAATATTCAGGTGCTTCAGAACGTGAAATATATGTTTGCATGGGATCGCTTTGCGAATCATTCTCCGGCAGCTGCACTTTATTACTTCTGCAGAGTTTGGTGTGTATTCGACGTAAAGTTTGATTGAACGGTTTTCTTTCCATGTGATGACGAAGCTGTTTGAGTCTGTCCCAACCATTCTTTCCAAAATCTCAATGCCACCAATCTTCCTAAGCTCATCTTGCAAAATATAGAAGACTGCAGGAGTGAAGGTTTTCGATGCTCCTACCTTGAGTTCCCTTGAGTTAGTAATTGGCACCGGTAATGTCTGTGAAGCAGTGCAGTCATCTCGGGCCTCTTTCACACGAAGACGGATAACGGCATTCTCGTAGTGCACAATCATATCCACTAGAGTCATTTCTCCATCAAGATGGAGGTGAAGGCAGGAGTACAAACTTTCGCTCCTTTGGTTGCTTTTCATACCCAGCCAAAATCCTTCAGAGAGAAAAGCGGCAGCCCACAATCTCTTCTTGTTATACATCCTTGTCAGCCACATATGTGTCGCTTTACTCTGCCATTTTCTAATAAAAGCGCTCCATCTGACCTCAAAGGTCGCCCTGCTGGTGGCGCGATAAAGAAGAGTCCGGAACTCGTCCAATGACTTGCTTGGGAAGTGCATCGCCATGTTTCTTTCAATGTTAAAAGTACATATTCGATGCCACACATCTGGTAAGACCTTTCTTATTGCTCTGATCATTGTTGCATCCGCATCGGTGATAATAGACTTGGGCATTTGCTGACACATTGCTTTCAAGAAAGTTTGTAGCAACCAAACATATGTATCTTCACTCTCGTCCGATACGATGGCACATCCAAACACCACAGTCTTGCGATGATTGTTCACACCGACAAAAGGAATAAATGGCATACGGTACTTATTCATCTTGTATGTGCTATCAAACACAACCACGTCATTGTAGTCCTGGTAGTCCCGCCGTGACTGAGAATCACACCAGAACATGCGGTTCAGTCGTTTTTCCTCGTCAATGTCATAATCAAAATAAAAGTCAGGGTCATTGTTCTTCCTCATTTTCATTATTCCTAGGGCCGTGGATGCATCACCATTTGAAAGCATCTTCCTCTTTTCGCTCGAACACAGGTTGTACATATCCTTATCAATAAATCCAACATCTTTGTAGCCACCAGCTCTGGCTATGAACTGCCTCATAATCATGTATTTCCTAACACCCGCTGCCCACATTGATAATATTTCTGCTCTGGCATACTCATTGATCCTTCTATGAGACCAAAGAAATGGGACTTCATCAGGTGTAGCTAAAACATGACTGTGTTTGTCAACAAATTCTGCAACAAACCATACACCACGAGTCTTATCAAACTTCACTGTCATCTGTGCTTTGCAGTGGCAGCGAGACTCAGGTCTGAGCCTACGTTTGCGGCCTTCCATGGTACACAATCTGTTGTCCCGTTTCCCTTCTCTAGAACACACAAAATGCCTGAAACGCCTTTTTCCTTCAGCACCTTTGCCACGCTTGGTCTTATGCCTCCTAATGCTGAAACCATGATCTCTAGCATAGCTGTTGTAGAAAACATAAGCTTTTGGTTCAGAAGAAAATGTCATGTCCATAATCTTCCAGTACTTTTCATTGTCATCATCAGGATACTTGGAATCATCGCTAGGATTCAGTAAATTGTTAGCCAGAGAACCTTCTGTGACCTGCAATCATGAAAAAAGGGTTGGTATTTTATGTTCCTCCATTTGGTGTTACACAAAATAAATGTAAACATACCTCACTCTGGTTTATCGATTCTTCTACATCTTCAGGGTAACCTATGTCCATGTCGGAATCACCGTAATAATCAAGCTCATTATCAGTCCCGATTTGTAGCTAATTCAAGTAGTAAATTAAAATAAATTATTATTACAACTAGTACTTTTTTAAAACAAAGATGAGTCAAACTAATAGTGTCATACATACCAGACTGTTGTTCTCTGCATTGGATTCTTCAGGTTCGCTAAGGTCACTACTAGCATCATCAACTTCCATCTAAATAATTACAAAACAACCCAATTAAAATAGCACAACATATAAAAAGAGCCAGAGAGGCAGATCCAAATCATACTAGTTTACAAAATAGTACTGAAAAAGTTTAAATTGACTCACCAATTCATACTCGTCAGCGACCTCGGGGTCCATGTTTTGTTCCACTAATATACTCGAACCAGACTCTGTCATCTCCTAGGTACTGCGCAATAGATTCAACAAGGGATTTCAAAAACTGAAACCATAAATGTGTACAACGAATCCAAGTTATAGTCCACGAAGGAAACCGAGACATGCATGACGAAGATTGATTCGGCCTCAGGCCCTTCGAAAAAGAAAGATTGATCAGGGGATTACCTTGCGCCTCACCACGGAGTACTGGCAGGGAAAACCGGGCGGAAACTATGAGGTCGTCGGGCCGGTGGAAACCCTTGCGACCGCCAGGCGGAAACCCTAACGGGGAGCTCGCCGGGCGGAAACCCTAACCATGAGGTCGCCGAGCGCTGGCGCAACGGATCTCCACAGACGACGACAGAGATGTAAACAACAAACTGGAAACCGTCCGCGAGCAGGCGATGACGAAGAGAAGGGGAGATTCAATCGTGCGTTCAAAGTTTAGTAAATGCGCAGGCAAAGAACGTCGCCGTTAATCCTGGGACTGGGAGGTTATGTCGATTTTTTTTCCTGCCTTACTGTGGGGTCACGGCGTACACGTATATGTATAAAACTACCGGGGTACTACAGGGTTGGGTTGGATATGGGTCCAAACGGGCGACCCAATAGCCATTGTAACCTTTCGGTTTTCGGGGGGGGGGGGGGGGGGGGGCAGGGCGCACTGAAGCACACCTCATATATATCTCATATTAAATTGGTTAAATTAATAACCTAAAAATACGTGTAAAACTAATAAAGAGTTAAGGAGGGAGTACTATATATCTGTTCCAGCGTATTCGAGCACACGTTTTGCACGTGTCGCATGTGGCAACTGTCCCCGTCCCTGATAAGATTTGGCTTATTTAGAAACAGGAATAGCTAGCTTAGCTCCATGCATCTGATGACTTGATTAGTTCGGACGACCGACTGGTCAATCCGTCGATCGCTAGCTTGTGATCGATCTGATTATGTCTAGATACTAGACATAGATAGCACGAGTGCGTACGGGGTGAGCGTGAGTCCGTCCGTGCTTACAGTTTGTTATCATGTTTAGTTGTTGACAATTAGATGCGATTAGTGGTTGACAATTAGCTTACGATCAGTAGTTTTTATGTCCGCGAGGATACTTCCTCCATTTAGAAATACTAGCATATATGCCCATGCGTTGCACCGGGAATACAAATTTAATTACGTCCTAAAGGCACACCGACTAAGTTCTTTGGTAAACAGCTAGCTTTAACGCGTCTTCGCCGTGCTCCATATAAACCACCGATAATAGTCACGACATCTGATACACGTGCACCAATGCCAGCAGAGCTAGGCATCGCCATTGGGACCTCACCCCACTCCACAAGGCCTTCACCTCCCATTGGAACAAGCACCGGAGGAAGGCAGATAAATTGTTGGAGGAGGCATCGCCGATTATTTCGCCAAATAATTCCAAAATAATATCTCATAAAATCTTTTTGCGTGTCAAGTTAGGAAATCTTAAGCATTGACATATGCCCATGCGATTGCACCGGGAATACAAAATTTAATTATGTCATAGAGGCATGCAGTGTAAGTTCTTTGGTAAACAGCTAGCTTCGACGCGTTCTCGGCGTGCTCCATATAAACCGCCAATATCAGTCATGACATTTGATACACATGCGCCAATGCCAGCGGAGCTATCGCCACCTCACTCCACTCCACAAAGCCTTCACCTCCCATGGGGATAAGCAGTGGAGGAAGGCGGGATAAATTGTTGGAGGAGGCATTGTCGATGATTTCGCCAAAGAATTCTAGAAGAATATTCCATGAAATCTTTTTGCGCGTCAAATTAGAAAATCTAAAGCATTGACATGTGCCAACACGAATCGTGAAGCCCGTCATCTTCTCTCCTTTCGGTCATGTTTTCCATCATTATGTAACAGGTCATAACTGGTACACAACCCGAAGAACAACTAATTTTTTCTTTGGATTATGAAATTCAGCAGTGATTTAGCTCTTATTTTTTAAGTAGAAATATAAGATGTTTTAGCTTTATAAAGCTAATACATCTAGACATCTTTTAGTGTACAGATTCAAGCGATTCTATATACTAAAAGATATCTAGATACATTCGCTTTATAAAACTAAAATATCTTATAGATTAGATATAGATATATAAAGCCAACGGGCTTTTGAGCTCTGTCAATTTTTTGAATAATTTTTGGTCAGTTTGGTTTCACTGTTTGTGTACATTTTTAGCCAACAGCGTATCGCCATGTTGTCCTCCTATCTAGAGCTTCGTTAGATGCAGTCTTCCCTCAGAGAGCGGTGGTCAAAGCGGTGATTCCTTCAAAAAAAAAATGGTGCTTGCCACGTCTCACACATGGCCTCTCCCGATTCTTCTCTCCTCATCCATACACATGGCCTCTCCCGATTCTTCTCTCCTCATCCATACCTTCCCCTATCGATCTTCACAGCCATTCCCCCAATCTCCATCGCTGCATGTGGCTACTTCTCCAGTTGTGCGACAGCGGCGTGGTATTCATGTAATGCCTGCTGCTTCTACTGGTTGTCGTCCTCGCGGCAGGAGGCCATTAGGTGTCACTGCACGTGGTCGTTCTTCTTTGGTTCGGCCTCGCACGTTGCCTCCATTACTTCCTCGAGGTAGCTCTTACTCTGTTCGGCCACATGCGCTGCCTCCGTTGCTCCCTCGCGCTGCTGCCTCAATGCATCTGGGCTATGGAAGTGTACAGCCGCCTTCTTCTTCGTCAACTATAGAGCTGTCTACTTCTTCGTCAGCTGCGTGCCATGTCATTGCTAATCCTTCTGATGAGTTTGACGCTATGGTATTTCCTCCTGAGGAGAGTGCGCGTAGGCGAGAGATTCGTCTGGGTAAACGTCCTGCTGTTGATGTGTCACGTCTGCAAAACCAAGGTGAGCAGAACATTCTTATTCTTCTTATTATGTATCTATATCTCCTCTTTGCAGATTCACCTGCAGAGTTATACAGTTATTAGATAGTACAGAACGCTGACCTGTATTACTGCTTTACGGTGCAATCATTTCGAATAATGAGAATAGTGTGTTCATTTGCAATATTGAGAGCATGTTGTACGTACTTCCCAAGAAAGAAACGAGTCAGCCACATAATTTTGCTATTATTATGTTGTTTGTCCTCCAGGTATTGACCTTCAGTTAAATAGTGAGAACATGCTATATGTACCTGATAAGAGACAAAGAAGACATGTAAAGGAATCTGCTGAAAATTGAGTTCTCATGCGTCCCTCTTGAAAACTACTGATTCGGTTTTATTTTTCAATAGTTATTCCCCTATCGGAAACTAGAGTATTATGTTTTTCCTTTTTCAGATATTGACCTTGATTTAAATAGTTAGAGCATGCTATATGTACTTCAAAAGAAGCAAAGAAAACATGTAATTCCTCTTTGCAGATTCGCTTGCAGAGTTATAGAGTTAGCGCTGACCTGTATTACTGCTTTAGGGTGCAATCGTTTCCAATAATAAGAACAGTGCGTTCATTTCCAATATTGACAGCACGCTGTACGTATTTGACAAGAAAGAAAAATAATGACAACGTTCTATATGTGGCTGAAAAGAAACAAAGAAGACATGTAAAGGAATCTGCTGAAAACTTGAGCTTTCATGCGTCCCTCCTGAAAAGTACTGATTCGATTTTATTTTCCAATAGTTATTCCCCTGTCGGAAACTAGAGTATTATGTTTTCCCTCTTCCAGATATTGACCGTGATTTAAATAGTTAGAGCATGCTATATGTAGTTCAAAAGAAGCAAAGAAAACATGTAAAGAGTTCTGCTGTAGATTGGGTTCTCATGTCTATCTTCAAAAATACTATTTTCGTGTTATTTTTCAAGAGTTGCTCTCCTGTCAAAAATAGCGAACGTGCTTTACCAATAATATGTACTAATATAATTAAGTATTTTGTTGTTCCTACAGTCTACGTAAATCGTATCCCGATGAATTTTAGCAGTACATACCATATACACAACCAAATTCAAATGGGGTTACCAAAGCATGCTTTTTTTGTATTCATATGATTATGTGCAGAATACTTCTCATAGGATAACATAGGTTTCGTTCAGTTACCTTCCCAGTAGCTTAGCATATTAGATACTCTGTCGTCATTTGCTTCATTAGAATTGTTGTATACACTGTCTTAATTATGCTATTTTTTCCTCAGCGTCAGTTACCTTCCCAGTAGCTTAGCATATTAGATACTCTATCCTCATTTGCTTCATTAGAATTGTTGTATACACTGTCTTAATTATGCTATTTTTTACTCAGCGTGTGACCAGCCTACTGTTCCTCCTTCTGAACGCTTCCGTTTAACTTCTTCAGGAGCTGGTATATAATCCTCTCTATGCTCTCTCTTTCTGTCTTCCTTGCATGCTCTCTGCACATCTTTTTTACACTTCTTTTTATTCTCATTTTGTCATTTCTTCTTTGTGCTTCGCTTCTGCGTGCAGGTTCTTCTGAAGACGACTATCCTGCCTCTTGGTCATCTTTGGGTGGTCAGATATTTGACGATGCCAGTTCTTTTGCTATGGGGCCTCATACGAGTTCTGGTTTTGTTCCTCGCCCTTGGGCTCCTTTGTCGTCCGAGCATTCAGCTGCTCTAGAACTGCCTCTTCATCCACCCGCTCATTTTTCTTCCGATGGATTCCGATTGTCTTCTTCCGAGGGTGGCTCTTCTTCGGATAGACATCTTAATACTGTCCATCTTGGTTCTTTGGATGGTGTTCATGACTACGTTTCTAATTCTATTCCGGATCTATCGGTGGGAGACGTGTTAGATAATTTGTCACGTGGTATGTACAAACGTTTCTCTCATGGCTTTTTCTGCTTCGTTACTTGCTTATATTTGTTCTATTATTTTCTCACTTACTTTGTATGTCATTTAGTTGCCGAGACGCCTTTTATTCCTCCGCGGAGAGCCCAACGGAATCGTTCTGTACGTATGTCTGTTCGTCGTCATAGGAAGCTTATCCGCGCTGGCCTTCGACTTCGTGCTACAAGATTACCTCTACCGCCTAACTTGGTGGATATGCTCAAACGTAATTGACCTCATTTTCATACTTTTTGGTTTCTGCTTCCTTTTTCTTTTTCCTTATGCAACTCTTTTCCATTCCAGGTTCATGGCCAGGTAGATCATATTATGGTTATCCTCATCATGTGTGTGATCACTGTGGTGCCTCCTTTTGGTATCGGGAACGTTGTAAGGATTTAAGCAAACAACGAGGTAGACCTGTCTATAACGGTTGCTGTCGTGCTGGACGGGTATCCCTTCCTGTCTATCCTGATTGGCCATCTCCTCTATCTGAACTGCTCCGGTTCGATGGTGGACCTGAGTCTACTCGGTTTATGCGCTTAATACGTGAATATAATTCAATGTTTGCTTTCACCTCTCTCGGAGTTCATGTTGATAAAAGTGTGAATGTTGGAAATGGCCCTTATGTTTTCAAGATTTGTGGTGTTGTTTGCCATGAGATCGGTTCTCTAATTCCACCACCTGAAAATCCTGTTCCTAAGTTTGCCCAGCTTTATATTTATGACACCGAACATGAACTAGATAATAGAATGGGGATATTTTCAAATGATGACGACCAGGGGAGTCCTTCTGATCTGCCAGTTGATCAGTTATCATCTTTCCCTCAGGGCCAGCGTCGAAGGCGACGCTCTGAGTCTACTGCTGGCTCGGACGATGCATCTGATCGTCCTGTTCGCCGTAGGCGCATAGAAGGACCTGATCCTGCCATAGTTGATTCACTGAGAACAATGCTTAATACTTACAATCGATTGGTCAATGTATTTCGTACTGCTGAGAAGAGACTCTTCTCACCAGATGCTCCTAATGTTGCTATCCAACTTTTTGGTCATGAAGGGACAGAACATGGGAATCGCTATTCTCTCCCTACTGCGCCTGAGTTAGCTGCTCTAATTATTGATGATTTCTCTGCAGAGACGAATAGATTTGACGTCATTGTCCAGAAAAATGCTGGCTACTTCCAACGTGTGTCGCCTCTTAATCCCTCTCTTATGGCTCTTCAGTATCCTCTTCTATTTCCTCATGCATCCATGGGTTATCATCTTGGCATAAAATACCAGAACGTTAACGGTGCTTCCTATGGGCGTCGCCAGAATGTGACTATACTGCAGTATTATTGTTATAGGTTTCATTACCGTCTAGGGGAACCTAATCCATTTACATGTTGTGGTCGACTATCTAATCAAATTATGGTGGATTCTTTTTCATGTGTTGAATCCTGCAGGCTTACCTATCACTTCTTGAACCAAGACAGTCTACGGTCTGAAACATATCAGGGTTTATCCGATGCACTAGGAGAAGGGACATCTACTGGAAAAAATATCGGGGTGCAGTACATTTTGCACTCTAGCTTTACTGGGAGTCCACGTTATATGATTCAAAACTATCAAGATGGAATGGCAATTTCTCGTGTTTATGGTGCACCTGATCTTTTTGTTACTTTTACGTGCAACCCAAAGTGGGATGAGATATCTGATGCACTCCTGGTGGAGCCGGGGCAAACACATGCTGACAGGCCTGATATAGTAACCCGTGTGTTCAAAATGAAGATTAACCACTTCGCCAAACGTGTAAAGAGAGGAAAAACATTTGGGCCCATCAATGCCTGTAAGTATATTGGTCTCACAATGTTTCCTACAGGTTTCTGTTTAATGGTGTACATTTGCTGATTTATTTTCTGTTTCTTTGTTTTTTATGTAACCGGTAGATCTACACGTCGTTGAGTTTCAGAAAAGAGGTCTTCCTCACATACATTCGCTTGTGTGGTTATTAAAAGCTGATACAGACAATCCAACACCGGCTACTATAGACTCCTGTATATCTGCAGAGATACCAGATTATAAAGAAGACCCACTCGGTTATGCACTTGTGGAGGAATTTATGGTGCATGGTCCATGTGGCAAATATAATCAGAATGCTCCTTGCATGAAAGATGGAGTGTGTTCTAAGCATTATCCTAAAGACTACAACGAAGAGACAACTATTGATGGGTTTGGTTTTCCAGTGTATCGTCGACGCACCAATGATCGCTATGTCACAAAAAATGGTATACAGTTGGACAACAGGTGGATCGTTCCACATAACATGCCATTGTTAAAGATGTTTCAGGCTCATATAAATGTGGAGTGGTGCAATAAAACTAACCTCTTGAAATATCTATTCAAATACCTTGCCAAAGGACATGATATGGTACGGGCACGCACTCGATGCATGTATCATTCTTCAGCGACTGACACGGGAGGAATTAACGAAATAGAGGAGTATGCAAAATACAGGTGTGGGTTTGTTGTGATCATGTATTTTGTTGTAGTTTATTCTGTATTGTTTTACTTCCGTGCCCTTTCGTGATTTCACATACCTTTCGTACATGCTTGCAAATATCTTTCTACATGTGAGGCATGTTGGCGCACTTTTTCATATGATATACATGTACGAGAACCCCATGTCGAAAGGCTAACTGTTCACCTCCCTAAAATGAACCGTGTTATTTATAGTGAGAATGAAAATCTAGCAGATATTGTTGGCAATCCTAAAAAGTATAGAACGATGCTCACCGAGTGGTTTGTTGCTAATCGCCGCTATCCTGATGCTCGCACATTAACATATATTAACTTCCCGTCAAAGTGGATTTGGGATGGACAAGCCAAGAAATGGAAAAGAAGGCAGGTTGATAAAAAAATGTTTGGTTTGCCAATAGGTCGAATTTATAATGTCCATCCTACTACAAATGAGTTATTCTACTTGCGGCTATTACTTACCATTGTACCAGGAGCTATGAGTTTTGAAGATTTAAGAACTTACCATGGAACATTATATCATACATTCAAAGAGGCCTGCCAAGCCCGTGGATTAGTAGGTGATGACAATGAATGGTTTCTTCTATTTGACGAAGCTATTCAGTGGGCATCCTCTTTCCAATTAAGACATCTATTCATGACAGTTCTACTATTCTGTGGTGTTACTAATGGACAGCGCCTTCTGGATAAATACTCTCAGTACATGCTTGATGATATATCTTATCGAATAGTTCAATCTATGAATGATCTTTCCTTAGTTATTCCTCCAGAATATCTGCACTCCGAGTTGTTACAAGAGCTTTCTGTTATGTTTGCCCGGAATGGATATTCACTGTCCTCTTTCAACATTTCGACGGACTCTATACTTGGTGCAAGAATCATTGGAAATAGACTAATTCTAGAAGAAATGCAGTATGACAAGAATGCTTTGAGGGCAACAGCATTTTCCCTACATGAGAAGCTAAATGAAGATCAGCTAAGTATCTATGAACAGATAATGTCTACTGCTACTGGTCCCACCGGAGAGGTGTTCTTTGTTTCTGGCCATGGTGGTACAGGAAAAACATTTTTATGGAATGCCATCATTGCTGCTCTGCGAGGTGATGATCATATTGTCTTAGCTGTAGCTTCCTCAGGGGTAGCTTCTTTGTTGCTTCCAGGAGGGAGGACTGCGCATTCACGTTTCAGGATACCTCTTGAGGTTAATGAGCGTAGTATGTGTAATATGTCCCGGGGAACAAATCTGGCTGAGCTGGTAGAAAAAGCAACGCTAATACTATGGGATGAAGCACCGATGACACATAGACGATGCTTTGAGGCGGTTGACAGAAGCATGAGAGATGTCCTTTCTGTAAATGATACATCGAGAAGGGAATTTCCATTTGGCGGTAAAACTGTTGTTCTAGGTGGAGATTTCAGGCAGGTTTTACCTGTTGTCGAGGGTGCAAGTAGAGGCCAGACTCTCAATTCCGCACTAATCAGTTCACCTCTATGGCAGCACATCACGGTACTGAGGCTACAAGAAAACATGAGGTTAACTAACCCTTTGTTGTCTGAAGCTGAAAAGGCAGAAATGTCCTTATTTGCAAGCTGGGTTCTTAGTATTGGCGATGGGACAGTTCATATGACCACTCGGGAAGGAGAAGCATCCCCTTCATGGCTTTCTTTACCCGGAGACATTGCTCTAATGCCTACTTTTGACTATACAGCTGCTATTGTTGGAGCTGTGTACGATTTATTTACTGATAATTTTTCTGATGTATCTTATCTGGCTGAACGTGCTATTGTTTGCCCAACAAACAAAGTTGCAGATTCAATCAATGATGTTCTTTTTTCAATGGTTCCTGGAGATGAGACAGTGTTTGAAAGCTGTGACGGCATCTGCAAGACGTTGGATCATGTGGCGGATGCGGACCTACTGTATCCTCCAGAATTTCTTCACAATGTGGATGCCCCTAATTTCCCTCGGCATAGGATTGCATTAAAAGTTGGGGTTCCAATCATGCTACTTCAGAACATAAACCAATCTATCGGGCTCTGTAACGGTACGCGGCTTTTGGTTACCAGATTAGGAGAATGGGTTCTGGAGGCAAAAATTATGACAGGAAGTAATGTAGGGGACCGTGTGTGCATACCCAGAATAGTATTGCATACTTCATCTACAAAGTGGCCTTTCACCCTACAGCGTCGTCAGTATCCAATAAGGCTGTGTTATGCAATGACAATAAACAAAAGCCAGGGACAAACACTTAACAAGGTTGGTGTTTATCTACCTAAGCCTGTGTTTTCTCATGGGCAACTTTATGTTGCTATATCAAGGGTAACCTCTAGAGGCGGGCTCAAGATACTTGCCCTCGACGAGAATGGAAAGCCAACTGTAGAAACAAGAAACATCGTATATGACGAGGTGCTCAAGAGTTTGTAGAAAGTGTACTGCAAGGACAAGCAGTTACACAGCTAGTTGTTGTTTCATTAATTTTGTATATAAGTACAAGTAAGACGTTGTTTTTGTATATGTACAGGTAAGACTGATCGGTCCAATGTAAGAAGATCTTAAGTTTGCTATATTTTGTACTTATTATGTATAAGTTTACTTTCATAGTGTTTCATATTAGACCTTGGTGATAGAATCTCATGTTTAAAGCCATATATTTAATCCAACAAAACAGACAACCTATGTGTACCTTCAGAGTACAATGGATAGAAATGGCTGACCACAATATAAACTTAATATTTCTGTTTTAACTGCCAAAAGACAAACCTGTTTGGAAATTGATATAACCTACAAACTTTTATATATGCTAAAGCTTACTTTTTTTTTTTATCTGTTAAGTGCTCCAATTATCTATAGAGAATAGATTTTCCTGTGAAATAAAAGCATCCTGGAAAAAATTAGCACCCTACTTGGGTCGTTTTCTGAAACTGAAGCAATTCCAGGCTCATACTAGAAATGGGCCAGGCCCACTAAGGATACAGTCCTAGACCCATACTAAAAATTGGTACACCTGTTGGCAGACCAAAACACGTGCTATGCATGGAGACCCATACGTGTCATCCCTTCTACAGCAACCCCCTTTTATCTGTCCTCCGGTCATTCCTAGACCAAAACACGTGCTATGCATGCAGACCCATGCGTGTCATCCCTTCTACAGCATTCCCTTTTATCTGTCCTCCGGTCATTCCTATCCATCTCAAAGATACTAGAACTCAACGCCTTTCGACACTCCTCAAGCACAGGTGCCCTCTCTCTCTCCTGTTTCATTCTGCCTTTCTCTAAGCTCATGAGATTTTGTTTCCTTCTAATCTAATTGTTCTATTGATTTACTGTTAGTTCCCTTCTCTTCTTTCCAGTTTGCATGCACGCATCCCTCTCCAAAAATTAATTTCTTTTTCGCTCATCAGCCCAATCTGCATTATTATTGTTCCATTTTGTTTATTACAGAGGTTCATAATCAACGATTCTTTGCATTTTCCAGCTTATAATCAGTGTCCCATCTCATTTTGTAGAAAGCTAAGGAAGAGGACCATGCAGGACAATCCAGTCAGAGATATCTCACCTCGGAATCCACGAAGGAATGTCGTTGTTCGTATATCACGGATCTGGGAGAGAAAAAACCAACAGGAGCAAGTGTATGAGCTTGCATTTGTCGCTGTTGACCAGCTGGTATGTTCACTATTCCCACATGCATGCTGCTTCTTTCCGTTGCAACCTACAGATCAGATATATTTGTTTAGTTTAATTGTTTAAGTGCTGTATTCGGTAGCTTGGTCTAGAAGGAGTTTAAACCTATCTTACCTTACATTGGTTTCTTATTTTTCGTTGCCGTTTATATTTTATTTTTTTAGCAAAATAATCAAGTTGTCTGACTTGCTTTATGTGTGCTACCAGATAGAACCTAACAGAGTATTTCCTACGCACATTATTGAAACATTCAGTCCAAACTCACACTTTCATTATTTGTTTCTTTGTTGTTCATACAGTTATATTTTATTTCAGCTTACAATCACTCTTTTTGATGATTACATGACTACCTACTGCTCACACATTTTATACTGTCATTACAATACATATGCATTCTTTGCAAGCTTTGATATTCTATATATGTTTACACCGCACAAATACGAGCTAAAATTTCCGTCTACCAATCCATGGTAACCACACACAAATGCAAGTTCCTTTCTTTAGTTCAGACCATATGTACTGCAAAGTGTTTACATAAAATAAACACTCATGCATTAATCGTAATGCAGGCCAATATAATAGAAGGATATGTGAAAGACAGCAGGATAAATCTGTACAAGAAAAAACTAAAGGAGGACTCTATATATAGGATTGAGTCCTTCATGGTGACACCCGCTCGAGACTCATATAGAGTGGCAAACCATCCCTACAGAATCCAGCTATCTCAGCAGACCAAAATGACTGAAATTGTACCAGAACCCGACGATTTTCCTATATGTGCATGCGATGTGAAATCATTCGACGTTCTGGTAGCCCGCACAAAAAAAATACACTCTTCTATCAGGCTCGGACCGAAAGCTTCTCACCAGATCAAACTAATGCTGTTTAATTTCAGTAACTTCTTTTTTTTACACAGACGTTGTTGGAGTGATAACAGAAGTTAGTGATCTTATACCACCTAAAGGAGATGAAGAACCACGACGGCATATCTATATACAGAATGAAAAGTAAGAAAAAAATTTGAAGGCGAGCTATCTAACATTTAACCTAACACTATTCATGTGCTGACAACTTTTATTGCAATGAAGGAATACAACAGCAGTGGTTACCTTATGGGGAACGCACGCCGAGAACTTTGATGCACAAAGCGTCCAGGGATCTTCTGCTGAAGATAACGTTTTTGCGTTATTTGTAGGAATGACTGTATCCAATTTCTCAAGTACTACAGCAAACTTTACATCCCAGCTGCATAGAAGCTAATTAGTTATCATCTTTGGTCCTCTTTCAAACTTTTTTTGATTTGTCTACAGGAATGCAATCATTCAACAGCACTTCACTGACACGATGGTACATAAACATAGAAATTCCTGAAATAAAAGCCCTCCGTGAGAGGTAACAGCATTAATGTTGCGTCCACCAGAAAATTTTTGCAGCTAAATTGGGCCTGACATGCATAAAACTCACTTGATGCAGCCTTGCTGATCAACGCTTCGTCATTAGTTGGCGTACCTCTGGCCGTACAAGCAGTGAACCAGGAGAGCACTGTTATGACCGGGGTTGCCTATACCCGGCGTAGGCCCAATGGGCAGGCTTAGTTAGGGGCTTAGCCCAACAGTTATCCTAGTTTTATTATAAAAGGAGTTGTAATTGGATTTTGAGAATTAAGCAGCAATAATTAATATATTATTGCCGGCTCCCAGAGGAGCCGGACTTCTCCAACCCTAGCCGCCGCCCCATGCTGCGCCGCCTTCCTCCTCGAGCACGACGGCGCCCAGCCGCCGGCCACCTCGCTCCCGCGCACGCCCAACTCCCTCCTTTCCCTACAACCTACGGCCTCGACACGGTAGAACCCTAGCTCCTATCACCTTGGTATCAGAGATCTCTCGTTCGATCATGTCGTCATCACCGCCAACCACCACCATCCCCGCCACCACCGCACCGCTCCCACCGCTGCCCGTGTCCGCCACCGCCTCCACACAACAGCCGCCATCGTCCGAGGTCGCGGCGACCTCCCCGGGCCCTACAGCGTCGGCCACGGCCACGGCCGTCTACACGCCGGTGCAGGTGACCGGCCTCCTCAACGACCTCGCCCTCGCCGTCCAGGGGATTCAACTCTGCCTGCTCGGTTCCCAGGGACCCCCGCCGTCACCGCAGCCGCCGGCTCCTACCGCGCCGCCGCCCTCACCGTGGCAGCCGTGGCAGCCGCCAGCACCGCCCACGCCCTGGCAGCCGTGGCAGCCGCCGGCTGCCTCCACCGCGCCCCCAGCAACCATCCAGGGCGGGGTGCCCATCCACCAGATCTCCTGGCCCCCGTCGCCGTCGCCACTTCCGGCGTGGGTGTCGACGTCGTCCCCCGCGCCCGTCTACACGGTCGCCGGGGAACCGCCGCTGCCAACCATCACGGATGCCCCACCAGCGCGCTTCGCGGCACCCTACGACGGCCGCATCGGCCACACCGTCCCAGGGGGATCGACCCCGCCGCGGTTCGCCAAGATCGACATCGCCACCTACGACGGCACGGAGGACCCGCTCAACTGGCTAAACCAGTGCGAGCAATTCTTTCGCGGGCAGCGCACCCTCGCGTCGGACCGCACATGGCTTGCGTCCTACCACCTCCGGGGCAACGCCCAAACGTGGTACTACTCCCTCGAGCAAGACGAGGGCGGCATGCCTTCCTGGGAGCGTTTTCGCGAGCTCTGCCTCCTGCGTTTCGGACCGCCAGTGCGCGGGAGCCGTTTGGCGGAACTCGGCCGCCTCCCCTTCCTCACCACGGTCCAGGACTACGCCGACCGCTTCCAGGCCCTCGCGTGCCACGCCCCAGGGGTGACGGGGCAGCAGCGCGCCGACCTCTTCGTGGGCGGCCTCCCGGACACCATACGGGTGGACGTCGAGCTGCAGGCCCCCACCGACCTCCAGACGGCGATACACTACGCCCGCGCGTACGAGCGTCGCGCCCACGCCATGCAGCCGCCACAGCCGAGTCGCGGGGGCCGCCAGACCACCCGCCCACAACCGCCCGCGCCGGCCCCTGGTCGCCCCGCACCAGCGGCCACGGCGAGCCCCGCACCGACGCGGACGTTCCGTCGCCTTACTACGGCCGAGCAGCTCGAGCGCCGCCGACTCGGCCTTTGCTTCAACTGTGATGAGCCCTTCACGCCGGGCCATGTGTGCCCGCGCCTCTTCTACCTGGAGACGGTACTCGACGGCGAGACAGACGACCCGGCCGAGGAGCCTGGTGCCATGCCACCCCCTACCCCGTCTGAGCATGCCGCGGTGACTGGCCCTGCCGCGGCCTTTGTGGTGTCGTTGCATGCGCTGGCGGGCATCCGCCACGAGCGCACCATGCTCTTGACGGTGACGATCCGCGGCGAGCGGCTGGTGGCCCTCCTGGACTCGGGCTCTACACACAACTTCTTGCCCGCGTCCACTATGCGCCGCCTCGCCCTACAACCGTCGGGCGGCGACAATCTCCGGGTCACGGTGGCCAACGGCGACCGCCTACAGTGCCATGGGCTGGCGCAGCACGTGCCCCTCACCATCGGCGATGAGCACTTCGTCATCACATGCGCCGGCATCGACTTGGGCTGCTTCGACTTCATACTCGGGGTCGATTTCCTGCGGACCCTTGGGCCCATACTTTGGGATTTCGACGCCTTGACGATGTCGTTTTGGCGGCAGGGCCGCCAAGTTCAGTGGAGGGGCGTTGGCGGCACCGCTCCGGCACCTCACCTTCAGCTGGCCACGACGGACAGTGACGCCGAGCACCCCCTGCTGACCCGCCTTCTGGAGCAGCACGGCGACTTGTTTGCCGAGCCGCAGGGGTTGCCCCCGGTCCGGGCATATGACCACCACATCCATCTGCCGCCGGACACGCCGCCGGTGGCTGTCCGCCCCTACCGCTACCCCCAGCTGCAGAAGGACGAGCTGGAACGTCAGGTCGAGGTCATGCTCGCTGCGGGCATCATCCGCATATCCACGTCGCCCTTCTCGGCGTCGGTGCTTCTGGTCCGCAAGTCGGACGGCACGTGGCGGTTCTGCATCGACTACCGCGCCCTCAACACCCTGACGCTGAAGGACAAGTTCCCTATCCCGGTGGTCGAGGAGCTTTTTGATGAGCTCCATGGGGCGCGCTTCTTCACAAAGCTGGACCTTCGGTCGGGCTACCACCAGGTGCGCATGCACCCCGACGACATCGCCAAGACGGCGTTCCGGACTCATCACGGTCACTTCGAGTTTGTCGTGATGCCGTTCGGCCTCACCAATGCGCCGGCAACCTTCCAGGCCCTGATGAACGATGTCCTCCGCCCCTACTTGCGGCGGTTCGTGCTTGTCTTCGACGACATCCTCATCTACAGCACGACGTGGGCCGAGCACCTTCAGCACATCGCCGTCGTCTTCAACGAGCTTCGCGCGCATCAGCTTCACCTCAAGCGCTCGAAGTGCTCGTTCGGGACGCCCTCGGTCGCTTACCTCGGGCACGTCATCTCCGCCGAAGGAGTCGCTATGGATGCGGATAAGGTGGCTGCCGTCGCCGCCTGGCCGCTGCCACACTCGCCGCGAGCCCTGCGCGGATTCTTGGGACTCGCGGGGTATTACCGGAAGTTCATCCGGGACTACGGCATCATCGCCGCCCCGCTCACGCGCCTCCTTCGCCGCGACGCCTTCGCGTGGGATGACGAGGCCACGGCGGCGTTTGAGGCCCTGAAAGGGGCGCTCACGACGGGCCCCGTGCTGCAGATGCCGGACTTCGCCAGGCCCTTCATCGTCAACTGTGACGCGTCGGGGACGGGCTTCGGCGCCGTTCTTCACCAGGGCGACGGGCCGCTCGCCTACTTCAGCAGGCCCTTCGCCGCACGCCACCTTAAGCTCGCCGCTTACGAGCAGGAGCTCATTGGGCTGGTCCAAGCAGTGCGCCATTGGCGACCGTATTTGTGGGGGCGCTCGTTCCGGATCCGCACGGACCACTACAGCCTGAAGTTTCTATTGGATCAGCGGCTGTCAACGGTGCCGCAACACTAGTGGCTCAGCAAGCTATTCGGCTTCGACTTCACGGTGGAGTACCGTCCGGGTCGGCTGAACACGGCGGCCGACGCTCTCTCTCGCCGTGACGCCGACCAGGAGACCGAGGGGACCGAGGGGACGATGCTTTGCATCCGCTCGGGGCCCTCGTTCGCGTTCTTCGACGACATCCGTCGGGCCACGGCGGTGGCTGCCGACGCCCAGCTCCTTCGACAGCGCTTGGAGGCTGGTGACTTGGACGAGCCGTGGCGCTTGGCGGACGGCTTGCTTCTGCATGGCCGTCGGGTCTTCGTGCCGGATCACGACGACTTACGGCACCAGGCGCTATTGGTGGCGCACTCGGCGGGACACGAGGGGGTTCAAAAGACCCTCCATCGCCTCCGCGCCGACTTCTACATTCCCGGCGATCGCGCGCTAGTCCAGGATTGGGTGCGCACGTGCGAGACGTGCCAACGCAACAAGACGGAGACCCTCCGTCCGGCTGGGATGCTGCAGCCCCTGGAGGTGCCGTCGCAGGTCTGGGCTGACATCTCCATGGACTTCATCGAGGGCCTCCCCAAGGTGGGCGGCAAGTCCGTCATCCTCACGGTGGTCGACCGCTTCTCCAAGTACGCGCACTTCATCGCGCTCGGCCACCCCTACACCGCCGCGTCCGTTGCTCGCGCCTTCTTTGAGGGCATCGTCCGTCTGCATGGATTTCCGGCCTCGATCGTCAGTGATCGGGATCCGGTGTTCACGGGCCACGTCTGGCGTGATCTCTTCCGGATGGCTGGGGTGAAGCTCCGTTTCAGCACGGCTTTCCACCCGCAGACGGATGGCCAGTCGGAGGTGGTTAACAAAGTAATTGCCATGTATTTGCGGTGTGTTACAGGTGATCGTCCTCGCGCGTGGGTGGATTGGCTTGCATGGGCGGAGTACTGCTACAACACCTCTTATCACTCCGCCCTGCGCGCCATGCCATTCGAGGTGGTCTACGGACGTCCGCCACCGCCGATCCTGCCGGTGGATCCGGCGATGGCGCGGACCGAGGCGGCTGGCGAGCTTATCTGCAGCCGCGACGAGATGCTTGCCGAGGTGCGGCAGCGTCTCCTGCAGGCCCAGCAGCTGGCCAAGCACTACTACGACGGCCACCATCGCGCGCTGGAGTTCGCGGTGGGTGATTGGGTGTGGCTTCGTCTTCTTCACCGTTCCACGCAGTCCCTGGACCCACGTGCCAAGCGCAAGTTGGGACCGCGCTATGCTGGCCCATTTGCCGTCTTGGAGCGGGTGGGGTCCATGGCGTACCGTCTTCAGCTTCCGGCAGGGGCTCGCATTCACGACGTCTTTCATGTGGGGCTGCTGAAGCCATACCGTGGGGAGCCTCCTGCGACCACTCCAGTTTTGCCTCCGACCGCAGATGGGCGCCTTCTTCCCAGCCCGGCGAAGGCTTTGCGTGCTCAGCTTCGTCGTGGAGAGTGGTACCTGTTAATCCAGTGGGAAGGCCTTCCAGCGGAGGAGGCGACATGGGAGAAGCGTGAGGAGTTCCAGCAGCATTACCCCGACTACCAGCTCGAGGACGAGCTGTTTGCGCAGGCCGGGAGAGATGTTATGACCGGGGTTGCCTATACCCGGCGTAGGCCCAATGGGCAGGCTTAGTTAGGGGCTTAGCCCAACAGTTATCCTAGTTTTATTATAAAAGGAGTTGTAATTGGATTTTGAGAATTAAGCAGCAATAATTAATATATTATTGCCGGCTCCCAGAGGAGCCGGACTTCTCCAACCCTAGCCGCCGCCCCCTGCTGCGCCGCCTTCCTCCTCGAGCACGACGGCGCCCAGCCGCCGGCCACCTCGCTCCCGCGCACGCCCAACTCCCTCCTTTCCCTACAACCTACGGCCTCGACACGGTAGAACCCTAGCTCCTACCAAGCACACTCTTTACAGCTTGGCAAAAGAAACCACTGACAATATCATTGTGAGTGCACCTGCATTATATTCTACATATGAAAATTAAGCAGACTTTTGTATTAATCCCAACTAAACTATGCAGACAAAGAAATACAAGCTGAACATAGAGGTGACTAATCTAGATAGTCCCAATGACTGGTGGTTTCACTCCTGTACGATTTGCTGGAAGAGAATGATCCCAGTTGGAAATACTCTTAAGTGTCCAAGCTGCCAGACTACAGATAAACACTACAGGTACACAAGTTCACACCAAGACTATAGCAAACCGTTCATTACTAATTTACTTATTCAGTTTGGCAAGACCTTATAATCATTAGCCACATCAATACAGGTACAGATTCACGGTGAGCGCGATAGACATCTACCCAGCTCCAGAACCAGGAAGCATCACTGGCCAATTCACATTTCTCGGTGAAGCTGGTGCCTCCCTTATTGGAAGAGATGTAGGAGAGCTGGTGGCAGCAACCAAAGGCAGAGCTGACTTTGTTCCAGCAGCCCTAGCTGAGATAGTAGGCAAAAAGTGCACTGTTGTTGCTGAAGTTGCAGAAGATTGCTACAATGCTGATCCTGGAGTACTATACTTTAAAGTTCCCAAATGTGAAGTGATCGTCGCACCGAATATAGCAGAACCATCCTCCAGTCAGTCCACTCAGCAAGAAAACCTCACAGAATCACAGCAAGCGACACCACCAAAGGACGTGCTCCAGACAAATGATACAGATACTGATGAAGTAAGTACGATGTAACAGAAGATTCTACTAAACTACATTTAAATACAACCTAATTTTTGATTCAACAGGATGCAAACCAAACTAGCCAAAACAGGAAAAGAAAGAACGCCCGGTTAGGAACAAGGTCAGCCAAGAAGCCAGGCAACAACAACAAGGGACCAGCCAAGCAGCTATTCCAGCCTAACAAAGAAGCTTAGCACTGCCAGGCAAGTAGCCTATATATCTATTAGTTGCACGTCGAATCCATTGTACAAATTGGATTCTCACAGAAGGTACTCATTTCTACTTTTTTGCTGCAGTGCTCTAAATTCCAGCTACCTGCAACTGGACACAAGCACTGTATCCCGGTTTGTCGTCTCCGATAGCCAAAGTTGTGACTGGCAGCAGACCTGGCTTTACCCTATGAAATAATATGGTCTAATAGACAACCCGTGTAACAGGTTGAGACCTCTATATATAATTATGTAAGACTTAAATCTAGGTACTATTATCGTCTCCATCTACGTACTGTCCACTTATGACCTAAAAGGCAACCTGTGTAACAGGATGTCACCTCTTTGTATAATTATGTAAGACTTAAATCTAAGTACTATGTGCTGTGCTCTTCCTCAATGTACCGTCCAGCCAAAATGCCTATCACTTTCTACGTCCACATACTACGTTTTCAGAAAGCTTCAGCAACGACTCCACCTGAATATTGACTACGCAAATTTTTGCAGTACCAGCTCGAAATTAGAAATCACAGAACATCATTACCACAGTACAAAACGACAGGATTTATAATATAGCATTATTTTCAGCAGATAATACTATTATTTTCCCATGAATAACAACATTACAAGCATAAAAAAAGCATAGATACATAAAAATGTATGCCACACGCAAAACATACACATTCAGGTACAATGCCACCTCATCCAGATGGACATACGTGTCTATTTCTCCCATTCTTCTACACAACATAAGAAGGATCAGTACCTACTAGAACATCCTCTACAACAACCAAAAGGGCGACTACCTCTAGGTCAGCTCCCAAAACATCAGCCACTGAATCAGACAAGATTTTCCTCATAACAACTTAGCTCTCCTCTTAAACTTCTACTCCCATTTCTCTATTGAAGCACATATTTTCTAATCTTACCGGTAAGAAATGTTCATCCATCTCCTCTGCATATTTTCTCAGTACATACTTCAGTTAATTATTTTGGTTCATCTTACTTCGAATTTGCACTGATTCCTTCAGTTCTTCCCATTAGAGCAAACATTGTTCGTAACCTCCTCTCCAACGTCACAAAAGCTATCATATTGTGGAACTATTAAGAAGTATTTACCTGTTTTAAATAAGATGCAGCTAGAACGGCGACCATTCGTTTAAAACTCATGTAAAAATAGTTTCGCCATTGGTTTTTCTTACAGATTTTGTTCTCACACACTTCACAATTTTTCTTTCCCTCTTTATTTTCTATATTATGAGACCTTATCTCAAACAAATTGGCTTACTTCCATTGCTTTTGCCTTACAGCTAAGTATAACGACACACGAAGTACAAATATGGACGACACACCAGAAAATCAATCTCGCATCAAAGAAATCTACATGGGAGACGTCCAGCAAAATTCAAGAGTCTGTGCATTTCTTCACTGTGCCTACATAATAGAGCCTATCTCTCAGTCTCAGACTGTCCCAGCCAATACAGTGACAGATACAATTGCAAGGAAATTTTCCATATCTAAGGGCATGCATATACACGAATCTACAGACCAAAAGATAACTGTGTCGTTTCCCTATCATGCAGAAGCAGCAAGAGCAATGGAGTTCAGCGCGGGCGAAGAAATATTGACAATTAATGGTTGCCCATATCGGTTCTCCATGGGAAGCTCTATTGCCTATTTGAGAAGCATAACAGTTGGTCGTCGAGCACATCTCAGCATAAAAAATTTACCTTTGCACATGTGGACAACCGCAATTGTGGAACAGATACTATCACCATATGGTGCACTTGAGTATGTAGACCAAGAAACAAGAGCACTGGAGGACCCTTCAAACTTTTCTTGCATTGTCCGCTGCCAAAGGACAATACCAATACCAGAAGAGATAGCAATTCAGGTCCCTGAAAGCAGCACAAATCCTAGATCATCAGGTTCACAGGCAGCCATGTCTCTGTTCATTAGCAGGTACGCTTTATTTTTAGAAAGGAACCAGTACCTCCACAGTGTCACAAGAAGATCCAGGTATATAGCTGCTGCAACAGAGACATCTGCAAGCCGAATAGTCTCGCCGGCTGAATGTTATATTTCCCCAGAGCTTTTCGATGTTAGAATCATTCAGAAGTATTCATCAGCAGTAATCATACATCCCAAGCCCAATACTCATTTTGCAGACCTACAGCACGTATGTGAATTTATCAAAGAAAGCATACAGATTCGAGTGAAAGTGAAGATGTTAAACGACAATGCATTTCTGGTTTACTTCGATGAAGATCATCCATTCATATCTCTACACACAGTGCTATCCACTCATTTCCAACGGTGGATCACAGCAGGAGAAATGGACTTACTACGATGGACCACTGAATATGGCTCTACTGGCTCTGCAGTGACTACCCTAGATGAGCTGAAGATAACAGGTCTACCATGTAACCTCTGCTCCGTTCCAATAATTAATTATGTATTGAGCCCATTTGCTTTGGTGAGAAAGCATACAACAGCAATAGACAACCGAAAGTCTGACCTTGGCAACTCAATCACTGCTTACACATGTATGGTTTGGTGTGCTAGCCTTACTGCCATACCAACCATATTGCGCATCAAGGCACTGCCACAACAATATACAGACACAACTCATCTCTCCAGGAAGAGCAAGTGCAAATGTCCCCTTCTTATCCTAAAGATAAACAGTTCCGCGATCACCGACGGAGTCCCCTTCACATGAACAATGCCACGGTAAGTTTCTAAACGCTGCAACTCACAACTAACATTACAGACTACAACATGCAAATTGTTTGCTTCCAATTATAACAGAAAGTTATGATGCTATGTATGCAAGCAATCAAACTTCCTGAGGAGTCACTGTGGAAGACAACTATCGTCATACCACTAATCTTTGTTACTACCATGCATTCCATGTTTACTTTTTCTCATATGCACTGCATATCTATGTAAACTCTATGTTGACATGTAGTAAAATGACACAAACGGTGAAAGTATCACCAACTTCTGCTGTATAATGGAGATAACCAACCTGCTTAATAATCGCTGCCCCCGCAGCTAAGCAGTTTCTCATAGCCATCGGTGCGTCTAAACAAATTCTAATATCGCACAGGAGATACCCGCAGCCTACCTAAATTTCCCTAAATAACAACTGTACAGAGCTGACAATTCATTACCCGAAAATTAAAACGGCACGCTTCGGTCTTCAAGTTCTGCAATTCCACCGCCTGTTGATATATCACCTCTGATACAGACGTCCTCGCTGCCTCGCTGCCGCAAAACCACCCCTTAGGCCGGCCTCCATACGAACCACTACGAGCGGCAGTGAGCTCTACACGCGTGGCGCACTCTGGGCCTGGGAAAAAGGACGACGCCCAACCCGGCGGCGGCGACGACGCCACCGTCCACCGTTACACGCGGCGTGCAGTAGACAGGGGCAACGACGACGCCCGCCCCGGCAAGGTCGACGACGCCACCGCCCGCGGTTGGGCGCAGCGCTCAGATCAACCACCTCCTCCCACAGGTCGCCTAGGAAATCTGTCGAGGAATTCAGGAATAATCATTCTGAATCAGCGAGTAACAGCAACTGCTCTCACTCCCGTTGACTTATTGTCTCCCCCTTCTCAGCTTACTTAATTCGCTGTATATAATACAAGCAGGCCAAGAAATCCACAGGCCCAGTTGTTATGTTATCTCATGGGCTATCCTCACCGCACTGGTACCCCATGAAAAAAATGTTACCAATCCATCCAGACACAACAACAGTGCTCCCTCCATTGTAAAATAAACTTAAAAAACAGATTTTATAAGTTTTAAAAAAATTTGGAAAAAAAATTATACATATTGTCAAATATGCATCCTACAAGCATACAAAATTGCAATACGAAACCCTTTTTATAATTGAACTACACTATATTATTTTCACTTGATATTTCACACGTTTCTGGGATACATCCATGAGTACATCAAGATTGTTTCTTCAAGACTAATTTGAATTCGGAAATATAATTTTAGAATTTATTAAAAATCGATATCACTTAAGTCCGGGAGCCAGAAATCTCCATTCAACAAACTCTATATTCACACCACCCGCACCTAATACATAACCGACCAATTAATTTCACTAAATACACTTACACATTATCAACACCCACAGCCATACCACGGGCGCGGCGTGCCGCCGCGCACCTGTTCCTAGTATTTATAAATGGAGGAAGTATATAGTAGCCTCTCTAGCTAATGTGCAGGTCACCTAAGGGTAGCATGCATGCGCCCCACGCGGTGACAAGCAGTTGCCAATTGGTGCTTAATTAGTTAGATGAGATGGGCCACCTTTTTCAGCTGCATGATCATTTCTGCTAAGAAGGGGTTAATTATCTGGAGGTAAAGGTATATGGATGGATGGATGGGAGACAGGTTATGGGAAGATGGAAGAAGCCAAACAAAAATCGGGGAGGAAGAATTCTTGATTTGGTTGCTTAATTGTTCAAATGGTACTGCAAGCTGTAGCTACGCATGGGCTGCAGACAACATTCCCTAGTTTCTCGCTCAATATTTTTTTCCAAGAACCCGCAGGAGATCTGCGCGTCGTTATATTAAGCTCGAAAGAGGGTTTGTTACAGGCCTAGAAGGCAACCACCACCGACGCAACAACGACAGGCCGTGGACGTCCGCTACCTCTAAGTTACATCTCCCGGTGACCCACCTCTACGTCGGCTACTGACCCACAAACCCCATAGCTCGATGATGCCGTCAAGCACCCAGGCTGCCGTGGAGTGTGTGTGGTCGAAGACCCTCGCATTCCGCTCCAACCAAATAGCCCTAAGGGTGAGCATGAAGATGGAGTTCGCGGTCTTACGTTCGCTCCTAGAAAGGTTAGTCACCGCGTCGGGCCACCAGTGCGGCAATGTGCTGATCGGGGTAGGGATGGGGATAGCGAACCCTAGCCGGAGGCACACACCTATCCAGATGCTGACCGCGAAGGAACACCGAAAGGAGAGGTGATTCAGTGTCTCAGCTTCGGCTGCGCACAAAGGGCAAAGAGCATGTGTGGGCAGGCCGCGCCGCGCTAGCCTGTCGGCCGTCCAACACCGTTTGCGAAGAGCCAGCCACACATGGAACTCGCTCAACATGAAGCCGCCACTGAAATTGCGGATCTGTGTTTGGTCGATCGGCTTTCAAGGCACGAATCCTCACACCTCAGCAGGCAATTTGCTGACCACAGGAGCTGGAAAAGCTCTCAAGAGTCAACAATGTCATTGAAGTCTCCGTGAAAATGCGAAGTTCCAAGAGCTAGACAGTAAGACCGTCTGTCTCCATCATAAAATTGATCTCACGTCTCATGTCTGAGTGAAAAAAAACATATTTTGTTAGTATATATCAAGGCCGACCATACCTAACGTTGGACACTAAATCCAATCTGACCTATCTCAAGTAAGATCTTTTAGGATCAATTGGTTAGACATCCCTCTTCTTTGTTTGCATAAGGCCACTAGCCATTTAGTGTTCACTATCCTTCATCTTTTGATTAGTAAGATGATCTTCAAAATAGAGGTCTTTTACGGTATAGTTTACTAGTCCTATAAAGTAGTAGTATTCTGGGCAATTGACAAGGTAAGAAAATCATGACACAAATTTGGTTTGATTTGTTGCTATGTAACCGAGGCAATCGTGCCATTATTTCCATGCATGTATGCATGCATGTGATTCGACTGAGTCAAGACCATTTTATTCTCCACTTGATCGCACTACCTCTATTACTATGTTGCATGCGTATTTTTGGGACAAAGTTTGACTGAACGAAACGAGCAACAATATCTCGTTAATATATTGTATAACTGATATTGTTAGATTCATATTGAAAAACACTTTCTAATGGTAGTAACTATATATCTAATATTTTTATGCAAAATAGTGGGCTACCACCGATGGTAGCTATATACCCACCATCTACCGTTGGATGAGCCATAGGGAGCATAAAATCTCTTACCAAGAGCACAAGTTTTTAACGGAAGAAACTAACGGAGCTATCCAACCACCACCTACTAACACCACCATCTAATCACACCATATCATGCGCCCATCACACCGCGCCACCCGAGTGATCCATATATACACTCCAGCTGCACCAACCACGTGCATGTATAGCAGGTCAGTTTGGTATGCTAGTATATAAGCTCATTCAGAACCACCACGCACTCTAGCCATTGCATGTTGCATGCCGAATTGTCTTGCCATCGGCTTAGCAACACGGTGACATTGAGCGGCATGTATAGCAGGTCAGTTCGGTAGGCTAGTATATAAGGTCATTCAGAACCACCACGCGCTCTAGCCATTGCATGTTGCCTGCCGAATTGTCTTGCCACCGGCTTAGCAACACGGTGACATTGAGCGGCATGTATAGCAGGTCAGTTCGGTAGGCTAGTATACAAGGTCATTCAGAACCACCACGCGTTCTAGCCATTGCATGTTGCCTGCCGAAGTAGCCTACCGGAAGAAGCACAACATTGCAACAAATGGAGGTTCTTCATCCGTTAGAACTAACCTAATGCATGCTCCCTACATCACACACGGTATAAAAAGCATGATCCTATAATCCAATGACTATGTATGCATGCATAGCTACCACCGGTGGTAGCAAATCCACATTGTATATTTTATATATAGATTAATTCTTGGTCAAAAACAAAACTTGAAAAACATGCACGCCTTATTTATTTAAATGGAGGGATTGTCACTCAATCAACACATCGTGCAAGAAAAAGAAAAGGTTACCTAACATTGTCCTGAAGGCCCTAGATGTTGGGGATATACCAAATGGGTATACTAGCAACATAGTCCTAAACCAGCAAGCCAGGGTGGCCCATGAAGGTGGTATGGCGGATTGCTTACCGGGCAGCCTAGTTGCTAGAAAGCCCATGGCGGATACTGGACGCAGGAGCTTATGGCGGATCCGCAGACAGGCCCATGGCGGGTTGCCTTGTAGTACACATATAGGACTTAGTCTAGGACTCCATATTGTATCCGCTCCGGTACCATCGTGATGCCCACACCAGGTGCCTTTATAAGCCGGCGTGGAGGAGCCCTTGAGGCACCGAGACTTAGATACGGCCAATTGCATAGCGAAACAGCCATCATCATCATTGTAACCGAGCACTTGTTGCCATATAGTGAATTATAGCAGCACGTAGGGTCTCGCCACCGTTGCGGGATCTGAAGCTGGGTAAACTCGTGCTACCACCATCCCGAATCAATCCGCCATGTTCACCCCCTTCCACAAACCGCCATACACCTACCCCTATGGCAGATCTGTTGACAAAACCACGACAGTTGGCGCCCACCATGGGGCAAAATGCGTCAGGAGCGCGGATCCAGGCGGGATCCGCCTTCGCAGGCATCGGCGACACCGTCGCCATCGGGCGTGTCCTCTACGATTCTGGCTTCCCCATCATCCCAGTGGATAACCTCTGGGTGCCGGCTAGAGAAGACCCTACTCGACTTACCATTGTTCCGATCGGAGATATCCACATCTTCATCGGAGAGACGGACCTTACCCCCCGCCACGAAAACCAATTTCCAGTGGATTGGTATGGCTGAAACCCCCAAACGGACCGCTTCGAGCTGGATACGGAGGAGGAATCATCGGATCTGGAACATTCCAACTCATCAAGATCGGATCTAAAAACTAATCCCACCCAACCCACCCTAGAGGTGGAGGAAGTGGTGGATGACCACTATGAATCCGCCATGAACAATCTGGCATTAGAGACACGGTGGTATTGCCTTGTTCCTTTCGCAGGAACCACTTCGAGATCTACCTCCAATGGAGATGAGAGCCTAGGTGAATCCATCCTAGAGGCACTTAACGAAAGTGGTGAATCAGATAACTGGGATAGCAAAGGCTATGACTCTGATCACTATGACGCAGCCATGAGAAGAATCGAGGCAGAATTACCTCAGTAGGAAATAGAAGAGAAGCAAGCAGCCGCCAAGCAGGTGTTCATGACCAACAAAGGAGATGACGCTGGGTAGACAACCAGTGATCCGCCGTCTCAGGCAGCCCATGATGGAGATACCGGCAAAGAGCAGGGTAACCCGCCTCCAGCCGCTGATCCCGCCACGGAACAACTGCTCGAGATTCAAGGCGGACCTAGGCCTCTGCAACCCGCCATCCCCGTGGTGCATCACCCAGAAGACTTCATGACTCCGATGGACAAGGTCATCTACGGGACTCTAGGAGATCCAATCACCCCTGACTACGTCAGAGACGTGAACGATCTCGAGCAAAAGAGGCGAGCAATCCTCAAGGAAGCAAAGCGACTCGAGAAGATGGGCAAAAAATGGATGGCGACATTGTTAAAGCTCAAGACACGCTTAAACGCGCAAGAAACATGGAGGAGAAGTACGCCACTCTCATCCAGAATCGAATTAACGAGGGCGGTGACCCGCAGCTGGCACGAAACCTTGAGTTCACCATGCCAACCGCGGAAACTCTGGCTAGGATGTACATCAAGGATCCGCCATACGTGGACAAGAACAGTGATGAAGTCAGGGCTACGCCCATTGAGAACATCATGGCCGCAAAGGAGCTATTGGAAAATAACCAAAGCCCGGCAGCCCTAGAGACACCGGTAAAACTAATGACCAAAGCATTGGTGCAGCAGGAGAAAGCTACGTCTTCACGAAGGCTCGAATCTGATCATGTGCTATGTCGGTCCAGTACTGCCTCCAAAGCCCAGGGTAACGGCAATCATGGTACCCGCCCTGATAACAAATCTCATACCGGATCCTCAGAGGCCCGAAGAAGAGAAGCTCATAACAGGGCAGATGCCATCCCAATATCCTCTAATGATAAGCCACATGGTAAAGGCCATCAAAGAAATCCATCGCCACCCCACAAGAACTATCCGGCTTATGGATACCACCAAGACAAGGTCCCACCCCGCCATAAGTCCAATATGCCACCACCAAAGTATAAGACATTCAAAATCCCACAGGGAGGAATCGTCATACGCGACAATGATGGCAAGCGGGGAAGGAGTCGTGACGCTGGCCGGAGAGATGAGCCACCACGACGAGAAACCAGTCGAGATGGCGGGTCCAAGCATAGGGAACAATCTCGCCATGACGACGGTGCGCACCACAGCGGAGACAAGGATAAGCATCGCTCTTCATGCTGACGTGATGACAAAGGGCAAGGCTCCCACCGCCATGACGATGATCCAGCTCCACGAAGAGCAGAGGGAAGCCATCGCAGTTGCAGATATCCGTCATAGGACGTCGAGAGTAAAAGGCGTGATCCTTCACCATCCCCACCAAGCATCCCTCATGGGGGCGGTGGTGGTGGTGGCGGCCTAGCCAGGTCACACCCCTCCCGTAAAGGTCCGCAGGATCAGAAGCCCTATGATGCGCGTACCCACCTAAACGAGATTGCCAAGTCTCAAACATTCTTCCTCGGCCCAAAGTGCTTTGGATAGCGGATCCGTGATGAGCCAATCCCACATGGGTTCAAGATCGAGAAAAACATCCGCCAGTACAATGGAGTCGACAGGCCCATAACTTGGCTACAAGATTACTTCAACGCAGTACAGTTCGCAGGGGGATCACCCAACGTTACTGTCCGCTATCTGCCCCTGATGCTATTCGGCACGGCGCGGCAGTGGATCAATGACTTGGCGGAAAATTCCATCCAAACCTAGTTTGACATGCAGACTGCGTTCACTGAAAACTTTGAGGGTACCTACAAGCAACCTCACAATATAGGTGACCTCCAACGGTCGGGGGCTGGAGTGACACTCAAATCCACTAAGGGAGATGAGCTCAGCTACGTTCTCCAAATCCACTTCCCCACCACCAACAACATCGCAGAGTATGAAGCGCTACTACATAGGCTATGCGTCGCAAAGGAGATCGGCGTACAACACATCATGTGTTGTGGAGACTCCGACCTTGTCGCCCAGCAGGTGGCTGGCACATACAAGGCTCAGAACGAAATCATGGCGGCCTATAGGGACGAAGTGGACGAGATGGCCAAAAGATTCCTTGGCTATGACATAAAGCACGTACGACAAGAAGATAACATGGCGGCTGATACCCTATCCAAGTTAGGGTCTAGCCGAAAGGCAGCCCCGCCAGGCATATTCCTCCAGCATCTGCACGTACCATCGGTCAAGATGGTAGATCCAGAGAACCCAGAACTAGCGAGCTCCCCTGTCATGGCGGTTTTGCCAAGCAACCCGCCATGGGCCGAGCCCTACCTGGAGTATCTGATGACCAAGAGGCTACCCGAAGACGAAGTCCAAAAGAGACAAGTCGAACATAGAGCAAAAGTGACAAGGGTATAGATGCGGGCTAGAAGTGGTTTAATCACCTCCATCTCAGCTTCCGTGGGAGGCAAATCCCACGAGGCCAATTTCTTCACTTCTTTAGAGGCATCAAAAGGGGCAATGCCGTACTGTCAGAGGAAGAGACTTTCCAGTCTTTGATATAAAACCACTTCTTCCTCCAACCTTGTACTGAGGCAGCCATGGAAAACTTCAGGTTCTGAGATTCAGCACGGATAGAAACTACAGCCCTGCCCAGTTCAGGCTTTTTTGATAAAGCGACAATGGGGCGGAGCCGAAAGAGAAATTTCCAAAGAAGAAAATGGGGTTCGATCCCCAGGAAAGACTCGCAAAGGGTAATGAAACAGGCAATATGAAGAATTGAGTTCGGCGTGAGCTGGTGAAGCTGCACACCGTGCACGAAGAGAAGCCCACGAAGGAATTCGTGGGCAGGGAAAGATAGACCGCATAAGAGAAAGGCAAGAAACATCACTCGGAAGCCGCTCGGGGGCTTGGGGATGCGCTCGGTGCTAGGAAAAGTGACCTGGTCGTCGTCGGAGATGAGACCTTCAGCCTGGGCCTTCTCCAAATCCTTCTGCTTGAAATCAGAAGGCACCCAGCTTGTCGCTGAATTGGTAATGTTGCTCTTGCCCATCTTGTTCTTCTGCGCAAGAGTCTTGACGCGCATCTACAAGCTGTGCATGGGGGCTGTGCAGGAGCTCAGAGGGGCGCAAAGGTTGCAGCAATGGTGACGGCGGCAGAAGCGAGGAACTGGTAAACAGTAAATTCCCTACTCTCCCCCTTATATAGCTTCCTTATGAAGGAACGTGGGCTGAGATGTGGCGCAAGGAGCGGAAACGGCAGCCCACTAACGGGCAGGAAAATTGCAAAATTACTGCACTGCCCACGGATAATGGTCAGCATCAAGTCAAAATTACATACAGAGTAATTATATTAATGACATCATGAGAATGCGAGTAACGGGAAATAAGACTATGACAGTGGTGGACACTAGTAGGGAAAACATTCAGGAAAAAGTCTGGTGTGACATATCTGCGTATTGATGATGACCAAGGAAGTCGACAAAAAATTGACGTAAAAGGTACATAAGGATCAAAGAAGAAAAACTAATTCTTTGAGTCTATACCCAAAAATATTCGACTATAGCCTCGGGGGCTACTACCATTGGGAGCGCTGAGTGCGCACCTGACGATATTAAAATACAGCTGCGATCTGATGAGTCAAAGTAGGCACAATGTACTTGAGCCTATACTCGAAATAAGTTTTTCGACTATAGCCTCGGGGGCTACTCCCATCGGGAGCGCTGGGCGTGCACCCGACGATGTTTTTTCATGAATATTGGAGCGGGGAAGGCGAAAGAAGCTTTAAGAAGCATCATTACTCCCATCGGGGGGGAGTTTTTTATCAATCAAGGTTGAATAACCCGAATATTTTGTACATTGAAACAGTCAAACATGGCTGCGACATATGATTCTCGAGTTGCGTCATCGCGACAAAACTTGACTGCCGTGGTTGAAAATATATCACGAAGGTAAGACCCCAGGATCCGTCCTGTATGGCCCGATATATGCACATGGATGCACTCTACTGGTACTTATCCGTGTCTACGATGCAAAGAAAATCCTGTTGGATGCACTGGGTACCCTGAGAACCACTGGGATTCATTATTTGTAAGTCCTAAATGCGGCAAAATAATAGTTTTGACCGATTTCCCAAATTCAAGTCCAAGGGGATTGAATTTGAAGTAGGTGACAAGTATCTGTTCTGGTAGTTAACTGGCCTCTTGATCCGTCAGAGTTGTCAGGCTTGTTCATCAAAACCCCTTGCGAGACATTATAATAAAAGATAAGTCGAAAGACCAAGTCAAAGATTTGAAGATCTAAAGAAGTCAAGTATTGATCAAGTCAAAGATTTGAAGATCTGAGATTCAACCCGAATCTGTAATTCAGGTAGAATCTCGGGGGCTACTGACAAGGGTATAGATAATAGAGCCCGACAGTTAAGTACACCTGAGGCCCGTTAAGCTAGGCCCAGTTGTAATAATAGTCGAAATACGAGTTCATGTCGTATGTCGATATTGTAATCTGTATCGGACCCCTCCCGATCATTGAGACCTGGCCACCTATATATAGGGGCCAGGAGAGGACAGTGAGGGATAGATTGAAAGCAAGCCAGGTTTACAACTCATGTTTACTTTTGATACACACCTTGTTTGACTGACTTTACCTTCGAGTTCATCCGACGCCCTATCTCCCAGATCCTAAGTCCTTCATCTAGGACATTGATATCTACGCACGCTTCTATCCTTGTAGATAGTGTTGGGCCTCCAAGTGCAGAGGTTTGTAGAACAGCAGCAAGTTTCCTTTAAGTGAATCACCCGAGGTTTATCGAACTCAGGGAGGAAGAGGTCAAAGCTATCCCTCTCAAACAACCCTGCAATTACGATACAGAAAGTCTCTTTTGTCCCCAACACACCCAATACACTTGTCAGATGTATAGGTGCACTAGTTCGGCAAAGAGATAGTGAAATACAAGTGGTTGTGATGATTATAAGTAGTAAATGCAATCTGAAATAAAAATGGCTGCAAGCAAATATGTAACAAAACAGCGAGTAAACGGTGTGCAAAGCTTGGAAACAAGGCCTAGGGATCATACTTTCACTAGTGGACACACTCCCAACAAATATAACATAATTGAACCAATAGATACTATCATCAATATGCAACTCAAAATAATTCTCCAATGGAAAACATACACTAATCATGCGTAGGGCTACGAAGCACTCCTCAAAGTCCGTATGTACCCAAACTAGATTGTCCCACACTATCACCATGAACGCACTAGATGGTTCCAACAAACACTAACATTTCAAAGAGATATTAACCAAAAAGATACACATGATGCACACACTAGTCACCTTTACACCATGATACGAGGTATCTCCGGAGAGTACAATAATAAAGCATAGGAGTAGCATAATATCTGAATAATAACATCTACCAATTCAACTAGATACAAAGCTCACGATCACATAAAGATCACATCATGGGAGAGAGAGGTGAACCACATAGCTACCGGTAGAGCCCTCAGCCCCGGGGGAGAACTACTCCCTCCTTGTCATAGGAGACAGCAAGGTTGATGGAGATGGCAGTGAGGTTGATGGAGACGGCAGAGACGGCGATGGAGACCGATGGAGATGGCTCTGGGGGCACTTCCCCATCCCGGCAGGGTGCCGGAACAGAGACTTCTATCCCCCAAAATTTGTCGGCGGCGGTGGCGGAGATGCGGAACTCTTCTGGAAATTTCGCTGACTCCCTAGGGTTTTCCGTCCCGAGGCTTTATATAGGCGAAGGGGCATCATCAGGGGGCTGCTAGGGGCTCCTCACACATAGGGGGCGCGGCCAGGGGCTGGGCCGCGCCCCCTCATTGTGAGGCTGGCCCCTGGCCCCCCTCCGGCTCTCTTTCGGTCCTCGTCCTTCGTCCGGGAAAAATAGGAGTTCTGGAACTTGTTTCGTCCAATTCCGAGAATATTTCCTATGTAGCTTTTCTGAAACACAAAAACAGCAGAAAACATGGAACTGGCACTGTGGCATCTTGTCAATAGGTTAGTTCCGGAAATCGCATAAAAATGCCACGAAGTGTAACGAAACACAAGGCAAATGGTGTAAAAACAAGCATGGAGCATCAAAAATTATAGATACGTTTGAGACATATCAGCATCCCCAAGCTTAACTCCTGCTCGTCCTCGAGTAGGTAAGTGATAACAAAAGAAATAATTTTTGAGGTGACATGCACCTACACAATCTTGATCATATATGTAAGAATTGAGTGCTGGGATCAAAAGAACTTAAAACATGGGCATGAAAGACATAATCTTGATAGAATAAACTTAGCAACCATGTTATAAACATGAAAATGAACACAAACAAAAGATCATGAAAATGAAACAATGAATGTCAAACATGTGTTCATATCACAAGGAAAAACACACAAATGATTTTCAGCTTGTCCTTAATGGAGAGAGCAAAACATAAATGCATAGGACACCTTCAAGTTTAAGAGGGTGACTAGATACAAATAATTTAAGAACAAGTGAAACCAACAATATGAATCAATCAATGAAAACTTTGGGACAATGCACATTATACTCAGAATGACAACTATGCTCTCTTAATGGTGCATAAAGGTAGAAGGTGGTGACTCAACATAAAAGTAAAAGAAAGGCCCTTCGCGGAGGAGAGCAGTGATTAAATATGTGCTGGAGCTTTTCATTTGTAAAACAGAGAGATAAAATTTGGTTTTGAGAGGTGATTGTCTTTGTCAACGACTGGCAATGGGGTTCTTACTATCTTCCATATAAAAATGAAGCAAGTTTTTGAGAGAGAGATTGGCACTTTTGTGCTCTTTTATAAAGCTTGGCACTCCTCCCCACCTTTTTTTCCTTTCACAAACCATGGCTAACCGATTCCATCGGATGCCCACCAACATTCACATACCATGGAGGAGTGCCTTTTTTCTTTTTCTTTTTTCTTTTTTTCTTTTTGGAATAAGACAATATGGAAGATAGCAAATCCGACCACTACGTCCCCATGAGCTGAAAACAGTGTCACAAAATGAGAAGTATTTTGAAGGTTTTTTGAAAGGTAGCATATGAAAATTTACTTGGAATGGCTTGCAAATACCATGCATAGGAATTTATAGTGGACACAATGGCAAACTTGGTTTTTGGGAGTTGGATGCACGAGTAGAGCTCATACTCAGTACAAAATGAGGGCTAGCAAAAGACTGGGAGCGACCAACTAAGAGAGCAATAACGGCCATAATCATGCAAAGCGACAAAGCAACATTAAAAGAAGCATAAGATGGCATCAAAAGTCAAAAACTAAATGATCATAGAGGCTATAGGCGACTTATTTTTGTAGTCAACATGGTGTAAGCATGTGCCAAGTCAACCCAAATAAAGCATCAAAGGAGAAAACCAAATTAATGCTTCCAAATAATATAAACAACGCATGATTTTTTCAAAGGCTCATTAAGCAATCTTAGTCATTTCAAACAAGTCATGCTACAGCAAAACCACTAAGCATACTATCAAAAAGACATCAAGCACGACATGCAAAAGCCTAGGCCGCAGTCTACACAAGCTCCTTCTTGTACCACTTTTTTTTTGCATAAAGCTTTTTCTCTTTTCCAACACCATTCAAACTTTTTATAAACACCTCTTTTGATGAAAACCAACATATACCAGAGGTCCAAATACATGTTGATGCAAAGATAAAACAAGATCTGAACAAAAATCAAGGCGAAAAATGCAAGCTAAACGCAGTAGCAGAAAAAGAGAACACTCATTGAACGATAAGAGTGAAAACTAGAGTGTTCTTGGCAAATGAAAAGCGAGTTCATCTCCTCCAAAAGAAACATGATGTGATATAACCATTTATTACAGCAAACAAAGCAAAAGAAAACTGAAAATAAAAACAACTGATGCTCCAAGAAAAATGCATAGTGCATGAAGCAATAAAAATATAGTGTGTTGAAAGGTGACCTGATTTTTGCCGATGAAGAAGGGGCGCCTCGGGGGCATCCCCAAGCTTTGACACTTGTACTTCTTGGATATTTCTTGGGGTGATGCATGGGCATCCCCAAGCTTGAGCTTTTGTCCATTCTTCAACTCATCTCATCACTCTCCGATCCCTACACTTGAAAACTTCCTTCATATAAAACTAAACACAAATGTATTAGCAACATTAGTGTAAGCATAACATAGAATCAACCCTTTTTTGCTTCAGGTTTCAACCTAAAACCACCACATATAAAGCATATACTACCGTAGCAACTTCCCCGAAAGTTCCGTGATCAAAAGAACTCAAAAAGAAAGCGATAAAGCGGCAAACACAAATATTGACAGAAATCTGTCAAAACAGAACAGCTGACAAAGGTCGAATTTTTAAAGTGTTTTCTGTTGCTCAAATCAAAAAGTGTTCATCTAATGAAAGTTTGGATATAACCTGGGGCATATGCACAAGAAATCGCAGGTCAAAAAGATATACAGAGAATTTTCACAAATTTTTACGGTGCAGCACTGAAAACAGTTTCAGGACAGCAACATCCCCAAATCTTACCTCACTCAAATTAGAGGCTTCTCTTGGCACAAAAACGAAATAAAAAGGATAAGGAGAGGTCATTACAGTAGTAATAACTTCCAAGACTCAAATAAAAGAAAAAGAACTGAATGTAAAAACATTGGGTTATCTCCCAAGAGTGCTTTTCTTTAACGCCTTTGAGCTAGGCGCAGTAATTTGCAAAGATGCTCATGTGGCGCCATATAAGAGCTTGAGGCAAAGGCGCCATATAGGAACTTAAAGCAATAGAGAGCATCAAAAAGCAAATGTGAAAGACATTTAAATCTGAACCACTTCCTATGAAAAATAATCTTGTAAAGAGACAAGTCATGAAAGCGCAAAGCAAAAAGCATAGGAAGGCAAAACAAGTACAACTTCAAGAATTGCAACATAAAGAGGGGAAACTCAATATTGTTGAGATCCATCAAACCATGTTTCCCTCTCTCATAATAACTTTCAGTAGCATCATGAATAGAACTAACAATATAACTATCACATAAAGCATCCCTATCATGAGCCACATGCATAAAAGAATTAATACTCCCCACATGAACAATCGGGGTAGGAGCAGATTCAATAGAATAGTTATTCTCATCACCATAATCATCAAAAACAGGAGGCATATTGTAATCATAACTAATTTTCTCCTCAAAAGTAGGTGAACTGAAAACATTATACTCATCATCATAGCCATCATAAACTAGAGGTTTAGTATCATCACAAGCTAAAGAACAGCTATTTCTCAAAGCATATTCATCAAACATATCATCATAAGAAGGAACATGGATAGTACTAATGGTACAACAATTATTAACCTTAGAATTGGTACCAAAAAGATTTTCAATATCAAAAGTAGAGTACTTTCCCAATCATGATCACTAACATAGGTAATAGGCATAGGAACATCATCCCAATCAGAATTATCATAATCTATAGCAGGATCATAACGCTTAGGGGAAGGTACCGTGTCCTCTCGCCTTTTACTCTTTTTCTTCTTCTTCTCCTTCTTTATACTCTTCTTACTCTCTCCTTTAGGAGGGAGAGACTTGAAGGGCATCTTCTCCATATATTCTCTAGGAGGGAAAGGCATCTTCTCCACATAATCTGGTTTACTAACACAAACAACAGAAGAAACTTTGGAGGATTTCTCCTCTCTATTAATAAAGATCGAAACATCTATTAGTCCTGTCATAGCTTGGCAAAACATCATGTTTTATAAGATCTTGCAAGTAAGTATTTGCGAGGCAATCTTTAGCACAATATAGACGACATCCATGAAGGGTGCTATTAATATCAACATCTCTCATATCAACCAAAGAAATCTTTCTAGATATCTCTTCACAATTCAAAAACAAAGTAAGCTCATCATACTGATTGAAAGTAATCTTATCATCACAATACAAATCTGTGGTACTCGTTCGACTAATTCGGCATTGAAAATTAAAGTGACCCTTTTTACCGCAAAATTCACAAAGAAAAGGATAAAGCTCACAAACCCTTTCACCAAGCACATCTAGATCCTTAAGCCACATACTGGTTTCTTCATTTGCATGGGTGATGCAATAATTTTCCTTGTTGTAAATCTGTTCACAAGGTCTATGTATTCCACAAAAATTAACATGCTTATAAGAAATAGGACTTTTAGAAGTTTGAGCATGTTTATTGGAATCATCAACAACAATATCATTTTCTACGCGAGTGTCCTTAAAAGGTTCATAATACACATCCCCATTTCCTTTAGGAACATTCATATGGGAAGCAAAGGCTTTAAAGCAATCAACCATAATTTGAGGATCAAGACCATACTTAGCACTAAGCTCTTGAAAATTAGCAGTTTCAGCGAAAGACTTAATGCAATCAAACTCATAATTTATACCTGATCCTGTACCTTTGTCGCTATCCCAACCTTCAATATTGTTTTGAATTATTTTAAGCAGATCCTACTTGGTGTCAACATCCTTGCTTGTGAAAGACCCATCAAAGTATGCATCTAGATAGTCCTTGTAATATCCTGAAAGCCTTGCATAAAAATTATTAATAATAATATTACGGGGAAGATCATGAATTGGACATTTGTGCATTAGTAACTTCAATCTTCCTCATGCTTGGGCAATGCTTTCTCCCTCATGCAGATGAAAATTATAAATGTAATTTCTATCTTTATAAACCTGACTAGAAGGATAGAATTTAGAATAAAAGAGAAGTGCAATTTCCTCCCAGTCAATAGATCGACCATCCTTCAGTGTTTTATACCATTCCTCAGCTCTGCCTTTCAGTGATAAAGAGAATAGCTTCTTCTTAACTTGGTTCATTGAAATACCTGCACACTGGAACAAGTCGCATAATTCATGTATGAAAAGCAAATGATCACCGGGATGGACAGTTCCATCTCCTAAATAGCAGTTATTCTTAACACATTCAACAATCTTCATAGGTATTTCAAAAGGATGAGGAGCACAAGCATCATTAGAAACATCACATATGGGAGATAAAATATCACCAGAGCAAACTTTCTCCACTAAAGCTGGGGAACTAAAAATATCATGCTTAACAAAACCAGCTTCCCCAAGCTTAGACTTTTCTATAGCATTAGCAATAATGGGATTCAAAGCATTCGTACTAATAACACTGCTATGTGAAATAAGCACCAAAGGTTTTTCAATTTTCTCTTCAAATCTAAAATCGGAAAAAAGACTAAAGAACTTTTTATTTTCCATTAAGCCTAACTAGTGAAAATAAAAACAAGAAACAAAAAGATATAATTGCAGAATCTAAAGGAAATAACTCCGAGAACTCACACAGGAGGATGCGGGTACCTTTTACCTTACCTCCCCGGCAACGGCGCCAGAAAAGAGCTTGATGTCTACGCACGCTTTTATCCTTGTAGACAGTGTTGGGCCTCCAAGTGCAGAGGTTTGTAGAACAGCAGCAAGTTTCCCTTAAGTGAATCACCCAAGGTTTATCGAACTCAGGGAGGAAGAGGTCAAAGCTATCCCTCTTAAACAACCCTGCAATTACGATACATAAAGTCTCTTGTGTCCCCAACACACCCAATACACTTGTCAGATGTATAGGTGCACTAGTTTGGCGAAGAGATAGTGAAATACAAGTGGTTGTGATGATTATGAGTAGTAAACGCAATCTGAAATAAAAATGGCAGCAAGCAAACATGTAACAAAACAGCGAGTAAACGGTGTGCAAAGCTTGAAAACAAGGCCTAGAGATCATACTTTCACTAGTGGACACACTCCCAACAAATATAATATAATTGAACCAATAGATACTATCATCAATATGCAACTTAAAATAATTCTCCAATAGAAAATATACACTAATCATGCGTAGGGCTATGAAGCACTCCTCAAAGTCCGTATATACCCAAACTAGATTGTCCCACACTATCACCATGAACGGACTAGATGGTTCCAACAAACACCAACATTTCATAAAGACATTAACCAAAAAGATACACATGATGCACACACTAGTCACCTTTACACCATGATACGAGGTATCTCCGGAGAGTACAATAATAAAGCATAGGAGTAGCATAATATCTGAATAATAACATCTACCAATTCAACTAGATACAAAGCTCACGATCACATAAAGATCACATCATGGGAGAGAGAGGTAAACCACATAGCTACCGGTAGAGCCCTCAGCCCCGGGGGAGAACTACTCCCTCCTCATCATAGGAGACAACAAGGTTGATGGAGATGGCGGTGAGGTTGATGGAGACGGCGATGGAGACCGATGGAGATGGCTCCGGGGGCACTTCCCCATCTCGGCAGGGTGCCAGAACAGAGACTTCTGTCCCCCGAAATTTGACGGTGGCGGTGGCGGAGATGCGGAACTCTTCTAGAAATTTCGCCGACTCCCTAGGGTTTTCTATCCCGAGGCTTTATATAGGCGAAGGGGCGTCGTCAGGGGGCTGCCAGGGGCTCCTCATACATAGGGGTCGCGGCTAGGGGTTGGGCCATGCCCCCTCATTGTGAGGCTGGCCCCTGGCCCCCCTCCGGCTCTCTTTCAGTTCTTGTCCTTCGTCCGGGAAAAATAGGAGTTCTGGAACTTGTTTCGTCCAATTCCGAGAATATTTCCTGTGTAGCTTTTCTGAAACACAAAAATAGCAGAAAACAGGGAACTGGCACTATGGCATCTTGTCAATAGGTTAGTTCCGGAAATTGCATAAAAATGCCATAAAGTGTAACGAAACACAAGGCAAATGGTGTAAAAACAAGCATGGAGCATCAAAAATTATAGATACGTTTGAGACGTATCAGACATTTGTCGAGTTAACCCTTGTCAAAAAGCGTACACCATCATCGATGGCCAGCTCTACAAGTGGACTGAATCGAGATACTAAGAGAGATCCACGAAGGCGAATGTGGGCATCATGCCGCCGCCAGATCCCTTGTAGCTAAGGCATTCCGCCATGGGTTCTACTGGCCTACAACCAAGGCAGATGCAGACCGCATTGTGGAGCTCTACCAAGATTGCTAGATGTATTCCAAGCAAACTCACATGCCCGCCACAGCACAGCATACGATCCCTATAACTTGGCCTTTCACGGTCTGGGGTCTAGACATGGTGGGTCCGCTAAAAATAGCACCTTCGGGATTTACGCACCTCCTGGTAGCGGTAGGCAAATTCACGAAGTGGGTAGAAGCTAAGCCCATTAGAAAACTTGATGGCAAAACTATCCTAAATTTGTCAAGAACATTCTGGTAAGATTTGGCATCCCACATAGCATCATCACCGACAATGGCACTAACTTGTCTCAGGGAGAAGTTGAAGAATACTGCCATCACAACGGAATCCTCCTTGACCTTGCATCTATGGCACATCCACAGTCCAATGGCCAAGTTGAAAGGACCAATGGACTAATCATGTCAGGGATTAAGCCATGCCTAGAAGCACCGCTACATTGTGCCGCTGGAGCCTGGGCAGAAGAGTTACCATCTGTACTATGGAGTCTACGGACCACACCAAACAGATCAACGGGCCTCACCCCTTTCTTCCTAGTCTATGGAGCAGAAGCAATCCTGCCAAGTGATGTCCAGTATGATTCCCCAAGAGTCGAGGTCTATGAGGAGGAAGATGCAGAGAAGTCCAGGTAACTATCTATGGACTTGCTGGAAGAAGAACGAGACCTAGCAGCCCAGCGATCCGCCATCTACGAGCAGAATCTCCACCGCTATCACAGCCACCGAGTTCGCAAACGCTCGTTTAAGGAAGGGGACATGGTGCTATGCCTCAAACAGTAGAAGTCACACAAGCTATCCCCGCCTTGGGAAGGACCCTTCGTCATCAGCAAAGCTCTACTGAACGGTTCCTACTATCTTGTCGATATTCGCGAGCTAGATAAGCGACCTAGTAAGAAGCGCAAACAAAGACACCCTGATGATATCTACGATGAAACAGATCGTCCATGGAACATCGCACAGCTACGTCCTTTCTACACTTAGCAATTATCTAGGCTATGTAATAGGCACCTCTATATGACCAATGAAATAAAGCATATGGTGCACTCTTGATTTTTTCTGAGTCTCTTACCTCCTTTATTGTTCATTTAGATCGTATGCAACCTTTACGCAATTGTGCTCTGCACTTGTGATGAGGACATCCCATCTATTGATACACACGCTGTACCTACAGCGGAACACATACAAGGACCCATCACTCGAGCTCGTGCCAAGCAACTTAACTATCAGGTACTTTCGTTTCTTGGAACTCTTTCTCACATACATGAGAATATGATGCTGCCTAAATCAGATATGTTTGTTACTCTTAGGAATGATGGACCTAGCATGGATGAGAGGGACAAGCATTGGAGCATGATCGTGCATGGAGATGGCAGCATGCGTTTGAGGATTGAAGAAGACGCCACGAGTGGAGATTTCAGAACTTTGAAGCCACCATAATGAAGGATGAAGACTTGGACGAAATATACAAAGAGCTACTTCATAATTTCGTCCATAAATACATATGGTGCTGCGTCACTTCTATTTTTGGGCCAGGCCCATGTAAATTTCGCAGCAAATAAGACAGCCACTTTTAGGAGTCCGAATTTGAGGAGAAAAGGCCTGTTAGGGGTCCGTTCGACCACCCAACCCATGGCTGGTCGCACCCCTACCTTTTCCTCCTCAAATACCCCCCGTAGCCGTCATTAGAACTCGGATTTTGATTAGACTAAAAGTTAGCCATTGCTGCAACTACGAGCTCGACTTTTGAGGCCAATCGCCCAGAAGAAGACCGCCTATTCGGAATCCCACCTTTTGAATAAAGCATACATCTTTCATCCGCAATATTTTGATTGCTGTATTAGTTCTTACTTGTTCTCGATTTCAGGTAGGAATTAAGACCCTCGCTGGTCAGGCTGATCGTGCATCCGCAAGATCAGTAACTCCCGGAGATTGTCCTAGCGATTGCATTGGCGCACGAGCTTCGCACGTGTAGTCGGATCGTCAAGCACAAACTCCACCCACCAAATCGACGTATCAAGATCTCATCGAAGGATCGGACACCTTTGCCCTATCAACTTGTGTCTTTTAAATCCGCCATAAGCAGTCTGCATAGCATATCTGTGTTTCAATCTCCACCTGATGTTCTTTGTGTGGATTCCCAAGTAGTGACTTGTAACATCCAAGATTTTATCAAATTTTGGGGGAAATTTTTGCTTTTGTTTTGCTTGAGACGATTGGAAATTCACAAGGATTTAAAACTTTTTGAGTCTATTTGAAAGCTTTATTAGAAAACTATTTTAAACTTTCTATTATTTTCTTGAAGAACTTCTTTGAGAAAGATAAAGTATCAAAATACTATTTTCCATTCTTTATTCAAACCTATGCAAGCTTGCTTGCAAAGGAGTGAATCACAAATGTGTTTTATTTAGAAAAGATTGTATTTTAAAAATAAGTTTGAAAGGTAATTTTTAAATATTATTTTATAAAGTATTATTCTCCTATTTTCAAAAGATTTATTCTCAAACCCTAGTTCTATTTTTGCTATGCAAGTCCTTTTTGTCAAGTTCATAAAGTTTTATTGGAAAATCTTATTTTATTTTAAAAACCTGTTTCTTACTGTCCCACTTTGATACTTTGTATTTTAGAAACTTTACAAAGTTGGTTTGAAGCAATTTGAATCAAATTTGCAAAAGTTATAAAAGGAATAAGAAAGCAGAAAAAGAAAAAGAAGAAAAGAAAAGAAAATAAGAAAAAGGCCCCGGGGAAGCCCTTCGGCCCAGTTCCAGAAAAGGCCCACGGCCCACCCTGGGAAAATACCGAACCGGTACTCTATCTCACTCTCTCCCTCACCGACAACTGGGACCCACATGTCGGCATCTTCTCCTCCCCCTGATTTTTCTCCCTCCCTCCTAGCAATGGAAACGGCCGGCACGTTACTCCCTCCCCGCTCACTCCGTGCACTAAATGTCCATCAAAACCCAGCCTTAAGCACCCCCATCCTTCCCTCTCCCACTTCTCTCTGGATCTAGAACCGGAGACACCGTCGTCTCTGTGAAATCGCTCGCTAGAGCATCAATCTTTCGCCGCTGGAATCCGTCGATATCAGCACAGTGGTGAGTCCCCGCACTCCCTCTCCAACCTCATGCTTCGTGTCAGGACCCGGCGCACCTCCTCATGTCCTTACCTTGCATTTGGGCCTAGAGAATCATCGACGCCACGGACGCCAGAAGATCGCCTCCGCCTGCCTCGTCTCCAGCCGCTCCTCCCTGCTTCCACAGGACGCGATCGAACTCGTCGTCTGCACCCTCAAGTTCTCCTCGGTTTCCTGCAGCCCGTTCGTGCCTTCCCCATCGCCAGAGATCATCGAAGACATCGCCATCGTCGACACCAGAGCCACAACTCGTCGCCGGCGACCCTCGGTCAAACCCCGGTGAGCCTCTGGTCAACCTAGATCTAAGCCGTACATCTTATGAAGATCCAACGGTCCATGTTCTATTCATTCCCGAATCGGTATGAGCCATTGAGATCACACCACGTAGCCGTCCAGTCACTGCCCCAGTCAAACCCTAGGTCAGACTGATTCAAAATTCAAATTCAAATCACAGATTTTGTACTGATCTTGTAAAATCAATATAAAATCTTCTGTAAGTCCAAAAATTGCAAATAAGATACCGTTGGAATCCTTGGGACATCTAGAATCCAGTAGTACAATAATAATTCATATTTTATGGGTTCAATTTGAAACTATTTTCAAATTGGAATCAAACCTTCTGTTAGCTTGTTAAATTCATATCTTTTGTTCTGTCCATCCAAAAATTACAAATTTGTAGTCTCTGGAATCCTCTCAACTTTTAGAACATCATAGGAACAAGAAATTCCAAAGTTGGTATGTGCACACACTTTGTGCATTCAAATTTGTCCAAATCACTATTTTGGTGATAATCCAAATTCTATAACTTATTTTAGAGTGATTCCAATTGCAGTGACTTTGTATTACTACAAGCTATCCAGTAGCATCACTCCCATAATTTCTTGAACCACTTCACAATTATTCAAATTCTAATATGAGAATTTGAGTATTCCTATATAGATTAATTCTATTTCTATTTCAATCAATGTTTCCTTCTACCATAGCAAATCTTATGATCATACCTAGTCATCAATGTTATCTAAATAACATCTTGATCAAGATCATATTCACTTAGACCTATCTTGTATAGTATCCACTTATTCAAATTACAAATGTGTCATTTGAGTAAAGTGTGATACTTCAATCTTAGTTTCTACCTTGCTACTATGGTATAAACCCACATCATAGTACTTAACCCAATCCCATTTACTCATTAGGAACCTTAAGCCATGTTTTCAAACATCATCTATACATATCCATTACCTATAGCCATTTACTCATGTCTACTCAATCTTAGCCATGCATTGAACTATTCAATTCGCATTTGAGTTAATTTGTACTTCAATGTTATAAGAATCCTAGCCTAAGCTTAAGTGTAATATATACTATTTAAGAATAATTGTTGTCACACTTATTAAATAGTATTGCTATTGCACTATTTTGTCTCTTATGTGATTTATCCACATGAGATATTCCAAGATTCAATATACTTTAATAAAGCATAAAGATCTCACTCATTATATTTTGTCTAATTCATATATATGTACTCAAAATTGCAATTGTGCTACTTGAGTAGAAATATGAATTCATCTCAAACCTAGATTTTGTTAATGTGGTGTTGTTATAACCCATACCGTAGTATGTGTTATACACCATGTTGATCAATGAACCATTTGAGCCATGTCCTCAAATATCAAACATTCACACCCAATCCTATGTGTAACTTATACTATTATGAATAAGTGTTGTCACACTTTATTCAGTAGTGTTCTGTTGCACTATTCTATACCTATGTGAATATATTCACATGAGTTATTCTAAACTCTATTCATGCCTATGCCAAGCCCAGGATTATTATCATTACATTGTAATCTTGGAGGATCAATCTTTTCCAATCACTTGACCATCCCAATCCAATGCCTACTAGTTTTGTTCACATGTATTGAACTATTCAACTTACAGATATGCTAATTGAGTAATTCAAGCATTCTTAAAGCCTTGCCTAGTCCAATGCCCTCTCAAATCATATTGATCTTCCCCAGCTAAGCTCTCCAATTCATATCTCACAAATCATGATCCTTTACCATATCTTTCCTATCATAACATCTCCATAAATCTAAATTGTTAAACAAACACTTTTCGTTTGTCTGTTTGTTTGATTGTGTTGTATGGATTGTTTATGGTATGCTATTTCTGTGCTATAGTTTGTGCGAAGAGCTACGTGCTTAGTTGAGAGAAGTGAAACGTCGTGGTCTTCAAAAAGGCAAGTGACACACATATCCCTTACCCATTTTACTTATGCATTAGTATATTCACCTCTTGTAGTATGCATGATAGGTGATTTATTCAACCGTTTTATCAAATGCTTAGATCCTAGTAGTGTGTAGCAATCCCTCAAACCCCACCTGATAGGATGCTAAATACTTTGAAAAAATTTGATGCCATGCTGAGATCACTTGAAAAGTGTTTTGTGAACAAATTAAGAACTTCAACTAAAATGAAACACATGGGTGGATTGGTTTGATAGGAGGAGGCGAGGTAGGTGGGTTCTGGGACGCATGCCTTGTTAAGAGGATGTGGGTTCAGAATACCGCTCGGGATGGCCACCCAGGAACAAAGAGATGGCTATGTCTTCCATGCTTAGTGTACTTCCAGTGCAGCCTTATGACATTATGGGCTCTGTCTTGACTGATAAATGTGGGAGTGAAACTTGTGTGCAAGAAGACGGTGGTAGATGAATTATAGGTTGGGAGCGGTTCTTGCCAGTTAGTTGCCCTCTCCTCTAAAAGGTCTCGTTTCATTTTATGTATGGGCATAAAATGAATCGTAAGGTGAAAGTGCACAACCCTTGCAAGGTGTTTAAACTAATCGATTAGCCGTGTCCTCGGTTATGGACAATTGAGTCTCTAGACATGGAATGTACGGAAGAATCTCATCACCGATTCTGAATGAATAAAATTTTGTCTAGAAACCCATAGGTAGGAACTAAGGACCATGCACTCCGAGGGGTGGTGGTGCCTGAGGTTCCAACTTTGTTGAGTTGCGCCCAGAACTACATATCGGCCAGTATGTAATGTATGGGGGTTGTCTTGACCCTTGAAAAATAAAATTTTGAAAGAAAGTATTAAAAAGGATTTATAGGATAAAATTGGCTTTATGCAAATCAGCCTATGAGATCCACCAGCCAAATGTCATGTAGTATAGTCTTTCCACAAAATGCCACCAAATATGTGTCATTTGCCAGTACATCATTGTACTAACCCCTCTGGGGCTGCATATTCAAACATGCAGGTTTTATTTCAAGTAAGGAACCAGGAGTAGGATCTCGAGACTACATTCCAACATGTCTGCCTGTGGCACGTGATGAAGAATGGAGGCTCACAGCAACTATGTTGTATGCTGTGTACTTGTAAGGTTGAAGACCTATGTAACTGGATTTACGTTGTAATATTGATGCTATTGCAATGATTACCTAATTTGTACTGTGGTGCTATCTACTGATCCAGGGAATGGCACAGATACACAGGAGTTCTGCCTTTAGCAAAAGGCAGGGCGCTACAGAATGGTATCAGTGCATAGTGTTGCCTGTAGGATCGAGACCCTAGGTTTGGAATAGACTAGGAAGCCCTAGGAATTCTTTTCTCACCTTCACAAGAAAATCAATTCAGTTTTCAAAATGAGATCAATCTATTTACTTTAGTTTGAAATTTTCTTGTAAGAACTTACCCCATTCATTTGTTTTACACTACTCTTCTTTCTAATTTAGATGACCAGCCTCATTGAATCACTGAAGAAAGGCCCAGTGATGATCATGACCCTGAAGTGTGAGACTGAGTTTCCCAAAGCCTTGAAGAACCTCATGTTAAGTATGGGAATGCAAGGAGAAGCTATTTACAAAGGATTTCTCGTGATAGATGAAGGTGAAGAATATTGGTGGGTGCAGCTTCATCTGTACAAGAACAAGGAAGATGACCACAAGAAGATGGGACTTTGGATGTTCACCAACTCCGAGATGTATCCATCATTCCTTGACTCAGCAAGATGTGCTGCTTGGTCAGCTATAAAGGAACTTGGAGAAAGACTCAAGTGGAGACTTCACAATACTCAGCAGGACCTCAAAGAAGAAAAGGAAGACACTACTACATTGAAGGAAACCATAAACCAACTTCAAGGTGACATGGAAAAGTTGGTATCTGAACTTAGTGTTCAAGGAGACCTCATCAAAATCAAGGACGAGCAAATTACCAACCTACTGAAGCAGCTGGACCAGAACAATGGATCTGCTTAGAAGAGTACCAAGAAGCCTTAGTTGGACCTCCATTTAGGAAATTTTAATAAGCAACGACGTGTAATAAACATTATGGTCATACCGACTTGTGGATGATCGTACCTTCCCGTTCGTTTGAAAACTAGTTTGCTAGATGTGATGAATGTTTGTTAGATGTTGTTTGAAAGATAAAATTAGTTTGATCTGTTATGTTTGGGTAGGAATCTTCTTTAGACCTCTTCTATCTAATTCTCATCTATGCTAAGACCTAAACTTGTCCCAAAACCCAAACAAAGTTTTCCTCAATGACAGAACAACTACAATGTCCCTCACTTGGAGATAAGGATACAGAGTACAACAACAAGAGGTAGTGTTGCAAGTACAAGAGACTGGAACATTACGCAAGACAGTGCACAAAGGATGATACCCCAAGACTCCAGTAAGTTAGGATAGCAGAAGGATACCTCGCAAACAATAAGAAGACACCCCAAGATGTAACTAATGTGGAAGTAGTACTACTCAACCACCTCATGCAAGAAAGGTGGAAAGGACAAACAGAGCAATAGAAAGGATTTTTAATTCCTCTTAAATGGCAAACCAAAGGATCTACAACTTAAGGATTATTGCCATGAGCTTGTTGAAAACCTCTAGCTAGGAACGATAGATTTTGTTTTCAAAATTCAAAATAGAATTTGGGAACTTAGTTCCAATTTCAACAAAACTTTTGTTTAAACGCTAGTGAGGTTGACCAAGAGTTAGAATACGAGATGCACCAAACCAAATACAAGGTAATGATTGGGTGCGACATGGATTTGCGCCCCATGATGACTACTCATATTGTTCGCTCTTGTATGAGGAATGGTAAATCTAGAGAGACATACCTACATGAGAGACGATGTCGTTAAACCATAACCTTAGGAGGATAGTATGTTACACCCTTTATAGTGAGCCAGTGTGGCCAAAACGTAGGAATACGGTGAGGATGTTTTGGTATTTGAACGGCTACACGAATCAGAAACATTTTGCTCAGTGGGCTTTGAATGCGAAGGTTGTTCAACCTCGGCTGCTGCCTGTACGATTCACTTTCCCAACTCTTCATTTCATATCCCTACGTGGACTGTTCAGCTACCTTCCTAAGCCTATAAAAGAAGGTTCACTCCTCTCCAGAGAGTCACAACAAAGACCACCACCAATACCTATGAGATTTCCTCCTGATTTCCAAAGCTTTACGCCACTAAAGTCTACCCCATCCCGACCTGCGACATTATGAGACAACTCTCCGGATCCCTGAAACTACTTTCCTGCCCATGAGAGCTTCGCCAGATCCCTTATTCTTGCAAGGGAGTTCATCTTCGAGATATGATCAAGTTGACCAGCGTCTTCCAATGACTATGAAGATGGTTGCAAAAGGAATTCTTAAGGACCATCTGGTACTAGTGGCAGATAGCATGAAGAGCGCCGGTATCAAGAAAAGATTCAACAATGCTGGTTATAAGGTGACCTTCCGTTCCTTAAAGGTGCAAGTACCTCTTACAGAGTCCACCTTGTTTACCCCTATGAAATGCCTGAGAAGACTACAGAGAGATGCCATCCTAATCCTTTGGGATGTGTGGTCTCATCATGTTCGTGGAGCAAGCATGCAGTACTTGGCACTGAGTCATCTTTTGAGATTCTGTAATGAAAAAAAAAACTAAAAAGCAACAAGGAGTATGATGATAGCCTGTATGCTGTCCTGGCCTTGGTGAGGACCGACCAAGAAAAGGCTAGATACACATTCTTGGAAGATGTGGACTATCTTGTTGATGACAATGCAATGGATGAATATCTGCCTATCACCAGAATTGGATGGAACCATTGGTATGTCCACTTTTGAACATAGTTGTGAACATCAAAACTTCTGAGAAGGACGATTCAGGGAAATTGACACCATGGTGAATGCAAGATGGGAACAAAATACAAGTGCCTAAGGAAGCATCAAGATACCACCAAGAGGAATTTTCTTTTAAGGGTGGTAGCCACCCAGATACCTAAACCCAGATAACCTAATACCTACTATCTTTCTAGCCTCTTCAAATCTCGAGGACGAGATTTCTTTTAAGGGTGGTAGTCTGTAACATCCCAAGATTTTATCAAATTTTGGTGGAAATTTTTGCTTTTGTTTTGCTTGAGACGATTGGAAATTCACAAGGATTTAAAACTTTTTGAGTCTATTTGAAAGCTTTATTAGAAAACTATTTTAAACTTTCTATTATTTTCTTGAAGAACTTCTTTGAGAAAGATAAAGTATCAAAATACTATTTTCCATTCTTTATTCAAACCTATGCAAGCTTGCTTGCAAAGGAGTGAATCACAAATGTGTTTTATTTAGAAAAGATTGTATTTTAAAAACTAAGTTTGAAAGGTAATTTTTAAATATTATTTTATAAAGTATTATTCTCCTATTTTCAAAAGATTTATTCTCAAACCCTAGTTCTATTTTTGTTATGCAAGCAAAGTCCTTTTTGCCAAGTTCATAAAGTTTTATTGGAAAATCTTATTTTATTTTAAAAACCTATTTCTTACTGTCCCACTTTGATACTTTGTATTTTAGAAACTTTACAAAGTTGGTTTGAAGCAATTTGAACCAAATTTGCAAAAGTTATAAAAGGAATAAGAAAGCAGAAAAAGAAAAAGAAGAAAAGAAAAGAAAATAAGAAAAAGGCCCCGGGGAAGCCCTTCGGCCCAGTTCCAGAAAAGGCCCACGGCCCACCCCAGGAAAATACCGAACCGGTACTCTATCTCACTCTCTCCCTCACCGACAACTAGGACCCGCATGTCGGCATCTTCTCCTCCCCCTGATTTTTTCCCTCCCTCCTGGCAATGGAAACGGCCGGCACGTTACTCCCTCCCCGCTCACTGATACGTCTCAAACGTATCTATAATTTTTGATGCTCCATGCTTGTTTTTACACCATTTGCCTATTGTTTCGTTACACTTAGTGGTATTTTTATACATTTTCCGGAACTAACCTATTAACGAAGTGCCACAGTGCCAGTTTCCTGTTTTCTGCTGTTTTTGTGTTTCAGAAGTGATACACAGGAAATATTCTCGGAATTGGACGAAACAAGTTCCTGAAGTCATATTTCACCGGGGAGCTCCCAAACATCCAAAGAAGTGTCGGAGGGGGGCCACCAGGGCCCCACACAAGCGGGCGGCGCGGCCCAGCCCCTGGCCGCGCCACCCCTGTGTGAGGACTCCTGGTCCCTCTCCTGACATCGCCCTTTCGCCTATAAGTATCCCCTGACGAGAAAAACCTAAGGGCCCGATCAGTTTTCCAGAATACATCGCGATCTGCCGCCGCCGTCGACCCGAAGATCGGGAGGGTCCAGAAGCTCTTCCCGGCACCCTGCCGGAGAGGGGAATCGCCACCGGAGGTCTCCTTCATCGCCATGCTTGCCTCCGGAGCGATGAGTGAGTAGTCTACCTTGGACTATGGGTCCATAGCAGTAGCTAGATGGTTGTCTTCTCCACCATGTGCTTCATGTTTAGATCTCATGAGCTGCCCTACATGATTGAGATCACCGTTATGTAATTCTATGATGTTGGTTTGTTGGGATCCGATGAATATTGGTGTTTATGATTAAGTTGCTATACTGAATTATATCTTTTGTTATCTCTATGTTGTTTATGATCTTGCATGCTCTCCGTTGTTAGTAGCTATCTTGGCCGAGTAGTTGCTAGTGACTCCAAGAGGGGGTATTTATGCTCGATAGTGGGTTCATGCCTCTATTTCACCTGGGGGAGTGACATAAACCTCTAAGGTGGTAGATGTGCTGTTGCTACTAGGGAGAAAACAACATTCATATGCTCAAGGGCATGTGCTTTGTTTACATTACACACTTTGCTTAATGCAATTATCTGTTGTTCGCAACTTAATACTTTCGGGGTGTTCGGATGATATCCCTGGGGGTGGATTATTAGTCATAGATGCAGTTGGATGGCGGTCTATGTATTTTGTTGTAATGCCCAGAGTAAATCTCATAGTGATCTTCTTGACATATCACGTTATCTTTATTCTATCAATTGCCCAACTGTAATTTGTTTACCCAGCATGTTATTTTATCTATGGAGAGACACCACTAGTGAACTGTGGACCCCGGTCCTATTTTAATCATATTGCAATCACCTGTTTACTTTTCCCGCATTGTTTACTTTACTCGCATATTACTACTGTTTTCCACTCGATACACTCATAACCTTTGTTTCAAGCAAACCGGTGAGATTGATAACCTCATCGCAAGTTGGGGACAAAGTATTTGTCTGTGTGTGTGCAGGTTCCACAAACACCTTTAGTCGTCACCGTCTCTCTTCTTCAAGATCGACATTAAACCTTGGTTTCTTAACTGAGGGAAAACTAGCCGCTACACTCATCATACCTTCCTCTTGGGGTTCCCAACGGGCTGGTCAATCACCACGCACAAGGACGTCTGCTCCACACCATCACCGAGTCAGCAGCCTCTTTTCTGGCGACGTTGCCGGGGAAGAGAGAAGACTTCTGCGAGGGGAGTTCTTCGCACACACATACTTTACTTTGTTATTTGTTTTGCTTTACTTTACTTTATTTTACCTGCATTGCTTTATATCAAAAACCCAAAAAAATTAGAATCCTTGGTAGCTGTTTTTACTTGTTTACTTTTGTTTTGCTGAAATGGGTACTCCTGAAAACACCAAGTTGTGTGACTTTGCTAGCACGAACAATAGTGATTTTATCTGCACTCCTATTGCACCACCTGTTCCTGCTACTACTTTTTATGAGATCAAGCCTGCTTTATTGAACCTTGTTATGAAAGAGCAATTTTCTGGTGCTAGTACTGAAGATGCTGCAGCTCATCTCAACAATTTTGTTGAGCTATGTGAGATGCAGAAATATAAGGATGTTGATAGTGATATTATTAAGCACAAGTTGTTTCCTTTTTCCTTGAGAGGAAAAGCTAAAGATTGGTTGCTGTCTTTGACTAAGAATAGTATTGATTCATGGGCTAAGTGTAAGGATGCTTTTATTGGTAGATATTATCCTCCTGCTAAGATTATATCGTTACGTAGCAATATTATGAAGTTTACTCAGTTTGATAATGAACATGTTGCTCAAGCTTGGGAAAGAATGAAATCTATGATTAAAAATTGCCCCACTCATGGACTGACTACTTGGATGATTATCCAAACTTTTTATGCAGGACTGAATTTTTCTTCAAGGAACCTACTTGATTCACCTGCTGGAGGCACTTTTATGTCCCTTACATTGGGCGCCGCATCAAAGCTACTCGACAACATGATGGTAAATTATTCCGAATGGCACACCGAGAGAGCTCCACAAGGTAAGAAGGTAAATTCTGTTGAGGAAACCTCTTCCTTGAGTGATAAGATTGATACCATTATGGCTATGCTTGCTAATGATAGGACTCATGTTTATCCTAATAATGTTCCTCTAGCCTCTCTGGTTGCTCAAGAAGAGCAAGTTGATGTGAATTTCATTAGAAATAACAATTTTAATAACAATGCTTATAGAAACAATTTTGCTAGTAACAATTATAGGCCATATCCTTCTACCAATGGTAATGGTTATGGTAATTCTTATGGTAACTCCTACAACAACACTAGGGCCGCGCCCTCCGAGCTTGAGGTAATGCTCAAGGACTTCATCGGTAAACAAACTGCTTTTAATAAGTCTGTTGAGGAAAAGTTAGGCAAAATTGATATTCTTGCTTCTAAAGTTGATAGCCTTGCTCATGATGTTGAACTTCTGAAATTAAAAGTGTTCCCAAATGATGTGAATGTGAGCAATATTGTTGCTGCCGCTAATGCTACCCAAGTTGGAATTGATAGAAATATTAGATTGTTAGCGGAATTGCATGCCAGGTGGGAAAGAGAAGATGAGATAGCTAGAGAGATGAAGGTATGTACTATTACTACCTCTAATGATGTTGCTCCTACTGATAGCAATCCTCTTACTTTGATTGGTGTAGAGAAAACTCCCACTCCTTGTGTTAAAAAGCCTAAAACTGCCAAAACTTTTTCTCAAAAGAGTGCTGAAATTTTTCGGAGTGTGGGAGATGATAGCTCTATTTCTTTTAATGATTTTGATGTTGATGGCTGCAATATATCTGAAGTAATTTTGTTCTTGCAAAAGCTTGCTTTGACTCCCAATGCTAGTTCTTTAAATATTGCTTTTACTAAGCATATTACCAATGCTCTCATAAAGATTAGGGATGAAAAGTTGAAGCAAAAAGCTTCTGTTCCCAAGAAGTTAGAAGATGGTTGGGAACCCATCATTGATATGCATGTTAATGGTTATGATTGCCATGCTTTATGTGATCTAGGTGCTAGTATTTCTATCATGCCTAGAAAGATTTATGACATGCTTGAATTACCACCGCTGGAAAAATGTTATTTTGATGTTCCTATTGCTGATGTTGCTAAGAAGAAACCTTTGGGAAGGATTAATGATGTTCTTATTGTGGTTAATAATAACCTTGTTCCCGTTGATTTTCTTGTTATGGACGTTGAATGCCATGCTTCATGTCCTATTATTTTGGGAAGACCTTTTCTTCGAACTGTAGGTGCTATCATTGATATGAGGGAAGGCACTATCAAGTATCAATTCCCACTAAAGAAAGGTATGGAAAACTTCCCTAGGAAAAGAAAGAAATTACTTTTTGACTCTATTCTTAGAGCAAATTATGAGCTTGATGCTTCATCATTTGATATTACTTGATTCGCAATTTTCTGCGCCTAGCTCAAAGGCGTTAAAGAAAAGCACTCTTGGGAGATAACCCATTGTTTACTTTTCAGTACTTTTTCTTTTATTTGAGTCTTGGAAGTCATTACTACTGTAGTGACCGCTCCTTATCTTGTTTATTTCGTTTTTGTACCAAGAGAAGCCTCTAATTTGAGTGAGGTAAAGATTTGGGGTTATTGCTGTCCTGAAACTGTTTTCGGTGCTGCACCGTAAAAATTCGTATAAATTCTCTGTTTATCTTTTGGACCTGCGATTTCTTGTGCATATGACCCAGGTTATATCCAAACTTTTCTTAGTTGAACACTTTTTGATTTGAGCAACGGAAAATCCCTCAAAAATTCGTTCTTTGTCAGCTGTCCAGTTTTGACAGATTTCTGCCAATATTTGTTTTTGCCACTTTATCGCTTTCTTTTGAGTTCTTTTTGATCATGGAAATCTTGTGGAAGTTGCTACAGTAGTATTTGCTTTATATGTGGTGGTTTTGAGTTTAAACCTGAAGCTAAAAGAGGTTGAATATATTTTATGCTTACACTAATGTTGCTAATAGAATTGTGTTTAGTTTTGTATGAAGGAAGTTTTCAAGTGTAGGGATTGGAGAATGATGAGATGAGTTGAAGAACGGACAAAAGCTCAAGCTTGGGGATGCCCATGCATCACCCCAAGAAATATCCAAGAAGTACAAGCGTCAAAGCTTGGGGATGCCCCCGAGGCACCCCTTCTTCATCGGCAAAAATCAGGTCACCTTTCAAAACACTATATTTTTATTGTTTCATGCACTATGTGTTTTTCTTGGAGCGTCAGTTGTTTTAGTTTTCTTAGTTTGTTTAGTTAGTTTGTTTGCTGCAATAAATGGTTGGACCCCAACAAATTTCCTTTGGAGGAGATGTACTCGTTTTCATTTGCAAAGGATGCTCTAGTTTTCACTCTTATAAATCGAGCATTCTAGTTTTTCTGCTACTACTTTTGGTTTTCGTTTTCGCCTTGATATGCATTCAGATCTTGTCATATCTTTTCATCAAGGTGTATTTTTGCCTCTGAACTTTATTGGTTTTCATCAAAATAGGTGTTTATAAAAATTTCAAATGGTGTTGGAAAAGAGAAAAAGCTTTGTGCAAAATAGTGGTACAAGAAGGAGCTTGTGTAGACTGCGGCTTAGGCTTTTTCATGTCATGCTTGATGTCTTTTTGATAGTATGCTTAGTGGTTTTGCTGTAGCATGGCTTGTCTTAAATAACTGAGATTGCTCAATGAGCCTTTGAAAAAATCATGCGTTGTTTTATTGTATGGAAGCATTATTTTGGTTTTCTCCTTGATGCTTTATTTGGGTTGACTTGGCGCATGCTCACACATGTTAGACTCTTCCAAAGTCGCCATTAGCCTTCATGATCATTTAGTTTTTGACTATTGATGCCATCGTATGCTTCTTTTCATGTCGCTTTGTCGCTTTGCATGATTATGGCCATTACTGCTCTCTTAGTTGGTCGCTCCCAGTCTTTTGCTAGCCTTCGCCTTGTACTGAGTATGAGCTCTACTCGTGCATCCAACTCCTAAAAGCCAAAGTTTGCCATTGTGTCCACTATAAATTCCTATGCATGGTATTTGTAAGCCATTCCAAAGTAAAATTTTCATGTGCTACCTTTCAAAAACCTTCAAAATACTTCTCGTTTTGTGACACTGTTTTCAGCTCATGGGGACGTAGTGGTCGGATTTGCTATCTTCCATATTGTTTATTCCAAAAAGAAAAAAAGGAAAAAAAAGAAAGAAAAAAAAGGCACTCCTCCAATGAATGTGAATGTTGGTGGGCACCCGATGGAATCGGTTAGCCATGGTATGTGAAAGGAAAAGGTGGGGAGGAGTGCCAAGTTTTATAAAAAGAGCACGAAGTGCCAATCTCTCTCTCAAAAACTTGCTTTATTTTTGTATTGAAGATAGTAAGAACCCCATTGCCAGTCGTTGACAAAGACAACCACCTCTCAAAATCAAGTTTTATCTCTGTTTTACAAATGAAAAGCTCTAGCACATGTTTAAATCACTGCTTCCCTCTACGAAGGGCCTTTCTTCTACTTTTATGTTGAGTCACCACCTTCTTTCTTTATGCACCATTAAGAGAGCATAGTTGTCATTCTTAGTGTGATATGCATTGTCCCAAGGTTCATTGATTGACTCATATTGTTGGTTTCACTTGTTCTTAAATTATTTGTATCTAGTCGCCCTCTTAAACTTTGAGGTGTCCTATGCATTTATGTTTTGCTCTCTTTGAAGGACAAGCTGAAAACCATTTGTATGTTTTTCCTTATGATTTGAACACACGTTTGACTTTCATTGTTTCATTATCATGATCTTTTGTTTGTGTTCATTTGCATGTTTACAACATGGTTGCTAAGTTCTTATTGTCATGATTATATCTTTCATGCCCATGTTTAAGTTCTATTGATCCCAGCTCATCAATGCTTACATATATGATCAAGATTGTGTAGGTGCATGTCACCTCAAAAATTATTCTTTTGTTATCACTTACCTACTCGAGGACGAGCAGGAGTTAAGCTTGGGGATGCTTCATACGTCTCAAACGTATCTATAATTTTTGATGCTCCATGCTTGTTTTTACACCATTTGTCTATTGTTTCGTTACACTTAGTGGTACTTTTATACATTTTCCGGAACTAACCTATTAACGAAGTGCCACAGTGCCAGTTTCCTGTTTTTGTGTTTCAGAAGTGATACACAGGAAATATTCTCGGAATTGGACGAAACAAGTTCCTGAAGTCATATTTCACCGGGGAGCTCCCAAACATCCAAAGAAGTGTCGGAGGGGGGCCACCAGGGCCCCACACAAGGGGGCGGCGCGGCCCAGCCCCTGGCCGCGCCACCCCTGTGTGAGGACTCTGGTCCCTCTCCTGACATCGCCCTTTCGCCTATAAGTACCCCCTGACGAGAAAAACCTAAGGGCCCGATCAGTTTTCCAGAATACATCGCGATCCGCCGCCGCCGTCGACCCGAAGATCAGGAGGGTCCAGAAGCTCTTCCCGGCACCCTGCCGGAGAGGGGAATCGCCACCGGAGGTCTCCTTCATCGCCATGCTTGCCTCCGGAGCGATGAGTGAGTAGTCTACCTTGGACTATGGGTCCATAGCAGTAGCTAGATGGTTGTCTTCTCCACCATGTGATTCATGTTTAGATCTCATGAGCTGCCCTACATGATTGAGATCACCGTTATGTAATTCTATGATGTTGGTTTGTTGGGATCCGATGAATATTGGTGTTTATGATTAAGTTGTTGTACTGAATTATATCTTTTGTTATCTCTATGTTGTTTATGATCTTGCATGCTCTCCGTTGTTAGTAGCTATCTTGGCCGAGTAGTTGCTAGTGACTCCAAGAGGGGGTATTTATGCTCGATAGTGGGTTCATGCCTCTATTTCACCTGGGGGAGTGACAGAAACCTCTAAGGTGGTAGATGTGCTGTTGCTACTAGGGAGAAAACAACATTCATATGCTCAAGGGCATATGCTTTGTTTACATTACACACTTTGCTTAATGCAATTATCTGTTGTTCGCAACTTAATACTTTCGGGGTGTTCGGATGATATCCCTGGGGGTGGATTATTAGTCATAGATGCAGTTGGATGGCGGTCTATGTGTTTTGTTGTAATGCCCAGAGTAAATCTCATAGTGATCTTCTTGACATATCACGTTATCTTTATTCTATCAATTGCCCAACTGTAATTTGTTTACCCAGCATGTTATTTTATCTATGGAGAGACACCACTAGTGAACTGTGGACCCCGGTCCTATTTTAATCATATTGCAATCACCTGTTTACTTTTCCCGCATTGTTTACTTTACTCGCATATTACTACTGTTTTCCACTCGATACACTCATAACCTTTGTTTCAAGCAAACCGGTGAGATTGACAACCTCATCGCAAGTTGGGGACAAAGTATTTGTCTGTGTGTGTGCAGGTTCCACAAACACCTTCAGTCGTCACCGTCTCTCTTCTTCAAGATCGACATTAAACCTTGGTTTCTTAACTGAGGGAAAACTAGCCGCTACACTCATCATACCTTCCTCTTGGGGTCCCAACGGGCTGGTCAATCACCACGCACAAGGACGTCTGCTCCACACCATCACCGAGTCAGCACTCACTCCGTGCACTAAATGTCCATCAAAACCCAGCCTTAAGCACCCCATCCTTCCCTCCCCCACTTCTCTCTGGATCTAGAACCGGAGACACCGTCGTCTCTGTGAAATCGCTCACTGGAGCATCGATCTTTCGCCGCTGGAATCCGTCGATATCGGCACAGTGGTGAGTCCCCGCGCTCCCTCTCCAACCTCATGCTTCATGTCAGGACCCAGCGCACCTCCTCATGTCCTTACCTTGCATTTGGGCCCAGGGAATCATCGACGCCACGGATGCCAGAAGATCGCCTCTGCCTGCCTCGTCTCCAGCCGCTCCTCCCTGCTTCCACAGGACGCGATCGAACTCGCCGTCCGCACCCTCAAGTTCTCCTCAGTTTCCTGCAGCCCGTTCGTGCCTTCCCCATCGCCAGAGATCATCGGAGACATCGCCATCGTCGACACCAGAGCCACAACTCATCGCCGGCGACCCTCAGTCAAACCCCGGTGAGCCTCTGGTCAACCCAGATCTGAGCCGTACATCTTATGAAGATCCAACGGTCCATGTTCTATTCATTCCCGAATCGGTACGAGCCATTGAGATCACGCCACGTAGCCGTCCAGTCACTGCCCCAGTCAAACCCTAGGTCAGACTGATTCAAAATTCAAATTCAAATCATAGATTTTGTACTAATCTTGTAAAATCAATATAAAATCTTCTGTAAGTCCAAAAATTGCAAATAAGATACCGTTGGAATCCTTAGGACATATAGAATCCAGTAGTACAATAATAATTCATATTTTATTGGTTCAATTTGAAACTATTTTCAAATTGGAATCAAACCTTCTGTTAGCTTGTTAAATTCATATCTTTTGTTCTGTCCATCCAAAAATTACAAATTTGTAGTCTCTGGAATCCTCTCAACTTGTAGAACATCAAAGGAACAAGAAATTCCAAAGTTGGTATGTGCACACACTTTGTGCATTCAAATTTGTCCAAATCACTATTTTGGTGATAATCCAAATTCTATAACTTATTTTAGAGTGATTCCAATTGCAGTGACTTTGTATTACTACAAGCTATCCAGTAGCATCACTCCCATAATTTCTTGAACCACTTCACAATTATTCAAATTCTAATATGATAATTTGAGTATTCCTATATAGATTAATTCTATTTCTATTTCAGTCAATGTTTCCTTCTACCATAGCAAATCTTATGATCATACCTAGTCATCAATGTTATCTAAATAACATCTTGATCAAGATCATATTCACTTAGACCTATCTTGTATAGTATCCACTTATTCAAATTACAAATGTGTCATTTGAGTAAAGTGTGATACTTCAATCTTAGTTTCTACCTTGCTACTATGGTATAAACCCACATCATAGTACTTAACCCAATCCCATTTACTCATTAGGAACCTTAAGCCATGTTTTCAAACATCATCTATACATATCCATTACCTATAGCCATTTACTCATGTCTACTCAATCTTAGCCTTGCATTGAACTATTTAATTCGCATTTGAGTTAATTGAGTACTTCAATGTTATAAGAATCCTAGCCAAAGCTTAAGTGTAATATATACTATTTAAGAAAAATTGTTGTCACACTTATTCAATAGTATTGCTATTGCACTATTTTGTCTCTTATGTGATTTACCCACATGAGATATTCCAAGATTCAATATACTTTAATAAAGCATAAAGATCTCACTCATTATATTTTGTCTAATTCATATATATGTACTCAAAATTGCAATTGTGCTACTTGAGTAGAAATATGAATTCATCTCAAAACTAGATTTTATTAATGTGGTGTTGTTATAACCCATACCGTAGTATGTGTTATACACCATGTTGATCAATGAACCATTTGAGCCATGTCCTCAAATATCAATCATTCACACCCAATCCTATGTGTAACTTATACTATTATGAATAAGTGTTGTCACACTTTATTCAGTAGTGTTCTGTTGCACTATTCTATACCTATGTGAATATATTCACATGAGTTATTCTAAACTCTATTCATGCCTATGCCAAGCCCAGGATTATTATCATTACATTGTAATCTTGGAGGATCAATCTTTTCCAATCACTTGACCATCCCAATCCAATGCCTACTAGTTTTGTTCACATGTATTGAACTATTCAACTTGCAGATGTGCTAATTGAGTAATTCACGCATTCTTAAAGCCTTGCCTAGTCCAATGCCCTCTCAAATCATATTGATCTTCCCCAGCTAAGCTCTCCGATTCATATCTCACAAATCATGACCCTTTACCATATCTTTCCTGTCATAACATCTCCATAAATCTAAATTGTTAAACAAACACTTTTCGTTTGTCTATTTGTTTGATTGTGTTGTATGGATTGTTTATGGTATGCTATTTCTGTGCTATAGTTTGTGCGAAGAGCTACGTGCTTAGTTGAGAGAAGTGAAACATCGTGGTCTTCAAAAAGGCAAGTGACACACATATCCCTTACCCATTTTACTTATGCATTAGTATATTCACCTCTTGTAGTATGCATGATAGGTGATTTATTCAACTGTTTTATCAAATGCTTAGATCCTAGTAGTGTGTAGCAATCCCTCAAACCCCACCTGATAGGATGCTAAATACTTTGAAATTTTTTGATGTCATGCTAAGATCACTTGAAAAGTTTTTTGTGAACAAATTAAGAACTTCAACTAAAATGAAACACCTGGGTGGATTGGTTTGATAAGAGGAGGCGAGGTAGGTGGGTTCTGGGACGCATGCCTTGTTAAGAGGATGTGGGTTCAGAATACCGCTCGGGATGGCCACCCAGGAACAAAGAGATGGCTATGTCTTCCATGCTTAGTGTACTTCCAGTGCAGTCTTATGACATTATGGGCTCTGTCTTGACTGATTAGATGTGGGAGTGCAACTTGTGTGCAAGAAGACGGTGGTAGATAAATTATAGGTTGGGAGCAGTTCTTGCCAGTTAGTTGCCCTCTCCTCTAAAAGGTCTCATTTCATTTTATGTATGGGCATAAAATGAATCGTAAGGTGAAAGTGCACAACCCTTGCAAGGTGTTTAAACTAATCGATTAGCCGTGTCCTCGGTTATGGACAATTGAGTCTCTAGACATGGAATGTACGGAAGAATCTCATCACCGATTCTGAATGAATAAAATTTTGTCTAGAAACCCAGAGGTAGGAACTAAGGACCATGCACTCCGAGGGGTGGTGGTGCCTGAGGTTCCAACTTTGTTGAGTTGCGCCCAGAACCACATACCGGCCAGTATGTAATGTATGGGGGTTGTCTTGACCCTTGAAAAATAAAATTTTGAAAGAAAGTATTATAAAGGATTTATAGGATAAAATTGGCTTTATGCAAATCAGCCTATGAGATCCACCAGCTAAATGTCATGTAGTATAGTCTTTCCACAAAATGCCACCAAATATGTGTCATTTACCAGTACATCATTGTACTGACCCCTCTGGGGCTGCATATTCAAACGTGCAGGTTTTATTTCGAGTAAGGAACCAGGAGTAGGATCTCGAGACTACATTGCAACATGTCTGCCTGTGGCACGTGATGAAGAATGGAGGCTCACTGCAACTATGCTGTATGCTGTGTACTCGTAAGGTTGAAGACCTATATAACTGGATTTACATTGTAATATTGATGCTATTGCAATGTTTACCTAATTTGTACTGTGGTGCTATCTACTGATCCAGGGAATGGCACAGATACACAGGAGTTCTGCCTTTAGCAAAAGGCAGGGCGCTACATGACTTCTTGACGATCTAAGCCGCTATCTACTGGGGATTTGGATGGTTGCTATTAAGTATTGTCGCCCTGGCGGATTGTTCGTGTGAAGATTCCGTCATCTCACAAAAAGTCAAGCACAAAAAGCCAGGTGGCGGATTGCATAGTCCTACACATGAAAAAATTTCAAAGTGTTGTTTTTTGGGCATGTTGAACTGCTGCAAGTTGCATAAAAATAGGACTGACAGTTTTTTCGGGCATAACCACTTCAAAGACTTGATAAAAACTGTGCCATAAATTCAAAAGCTTTTTCTGATCCGCCACAGGCAGATCAGGCACAGTACAAGCACACATAGTTTAAAAAGTTTAACTTACAGACCCACTCAGGAGCCGAATTGATGCATTGTTTTTTCCTGCCACAATGCAGGGTATGACTCAGGATAGTGGAACAGCAGAAGTAACATCATCACTGCCATCGGCACCTTCAGCAGCTATGGAGACCGACGCCGAAGCTTGGCTTGGAGACCCTGGCAGATCGTATGCTTCATAGTATACGTTCAGCTGAGTGCCCAAGGCACAGAGCTGATCGTATCCTAGCATGCTCTGCCGGATGACGGCTTCATCCACCGGTGCTCCGTCTTCGCCACTCTCCAGGATGCCAGAGGTGATCAAATCCAGGTCTAGCTCGGGGTAGTGGGCCTTAGCCAAAGTTAGTGCAGTTCTGGCACCACCCCGAGCGGAAGAATGCTTCCAATCCGCCACCAGCCCAGGCACGAGCAGGAGCTTCTTGGTAAGCCCAATGGCAGTAAGGTTGGATGAACCTGCTATCTGTAGGCTGCCACATGCCTGACGACCAGCGTTGAGAAGGCCATCTAGCTCCTTCTTCGTGGCGTCCGTGGCAATGCGCAAGCCCAAGGCGGAATCCACCTCTCCCTGCTCCAGAGTTACTGTATGGCGGGAACAAGCAAAGCGGCATAATCAACACAAGTATAATATCACAAACTGCAAAGTATGGAGAGCCAAGGTTACCTAGCATCGTCTTCTGGAAATGGTCGAGGACCTTATTGAAGCCCCTGTACCGATCCTCAAAATCGACGGTGGCTTGGCGGAGATCCTCTACCTCCTTCTACTTCTGGCGGTTCTGGCATTCCTGGTCCTTGAGCTTCTCCTCGAGGAGGGGTGTTTTTGGTCAAGGATTTTTGGAGTTGCGTCTGCAACCCCTCCATCGCAATGGCGTGACCTTTCGCACCCCCTCGAGAGTGGACTCCAGCTTAGCAGCATCTGCATGGCGGAAGAAATTACAGAGTTGGTCAGCTAGCGCAATGGTACCAAACTTGCCAAAGGCAAAAGAAAGTTACCGCTATTCGCGAGCTGCTTCTATAGATCTGCCACGAGCAAACTCTTGTCTGCCAGCTCCTTCTCTTGCGAGCTGACGACTTGGACCAGGTCCTCCACAACTTTCTTGTAATTATGTTAAAACATTGTTATATGTTAGTCACTCTTAGAGCTTTATGCCGAACAGAAAATCCGCCATAATGCTCGGGGGCTACTCATGATGATTTTCTAAGTCTTCTTAGAGCTTTATGCCGGAAAAATATGCCATAATGCTCGGGGGCTACTCATGATGATTTTTTAATGTCTTCTTTGAGCTTTATGCCAGAAAAATTTGCCATAACGCTCGGGGGCTACTCATCGCATAAAAACTTAAAGTTCTCTAAGAGCACCACTGCAGTCAATGTATGGCGGTGCTCAGGGGCAATATGATAAAAAAATTCAAAGGTAGTTTCTCTTAGAGCACCATCACGGACTTTCTATGAAAATCCGCCATGGCGCTTGGGGGCTACTAGCAATACATACCTTCTTCATTGTTGACGTCTTCTCTACAAAAGTGGAAATACCGCTGGATAGCTGATTGCTGGCATCTTCTTGGCTAGTAGTAAGCTCGACAATCTCAAGCTGCTTCTGCTTCCAAAATGAGCTGCCCCCCCCCACAGAAGCATCCGCCATATGACCTTGGAATGAGCTAGAGGCCTTTTCACTTTGTACGACATCATTAGCCATAGCTTCAGTCGTTGGGTTGGTCTCTGGCATCAAACCAAACTGATCACCAGCATCCTCCATGTAAATATCATTATGAGCAGGAGAGGGAGTTGGTACATCAGGGGTCGGCGGGATGGCGGCAGGGGAAGGCTTAGCACGCTTGGATGGCAGCTCTTTGACAGCGGGCTTCTTCCTTCTGAACAAAAGAGGATTAGTAAAGAAACAACAGCAATGAAGTAAAAAAAAGGCAGTGGATTGATAGTGGCGGTAGTCTCGAATGGCGTTTCCAGCTCCGCCCGACATTGAGCTTCAAAACAGCGGGAATCAGTAGATCTCCTGCCACCACCACGAGATTTTCTACTACCACCCCGCTTCTTGGTAGCCACTTTCGCCTTGCCCGAGCGGGCTAAATCATCCACGTCCGCCGCCATCTCCTCCTTGTTTCCGCCGGAATAGACTTCCTCCTCATCAGCGGCGGGATTAGGAGCGGGTCGGCGGATGGGATGGGCAAAATCCATGGGACCAAGCGACTTCAGCTAAAAATCAGAAAACTGAGAACGTTAGCTCTCATAAAATTTAAAGGTATCATGTGTACTATGGCGGAAAAGCGACGAACCGGAGGGCAGCTGCCATTCTCAAACATAGCCATGCCAAATTTGAGGGGCTTCTTCCTTGGAGACTTCATGAGCAAGCGGATGCGCTTTCGACCACCTTGGGGTCCAGCTCTTTCTCCGAATATCGCTTGCCATCCTTTGCACCAGTATACTCGTGCATCAGGCGATCACGATGCTGTAAAGGCTGGATCCACCAAGATATCTAGCAGTTGATGGTATCAATTCTCTTGAGACCATCCTTGGATAACTTGGCAATCCGCCATGCGAGGAGCTTGACGTAGGGAGTGGAGGATTCATCATTGACAGGCCTCCAGGAGTCGAGAGGCTGTGCTGCTATGTTATCAAAAGGATGAAGGCCGCGAGATTGAGATGGCACAGGCTGGTCTGCCATATAGAACCAGGATCCTCTCCATCCCATAGCGGAATCCAGAGGTGTGATGAAGGGATATTCTTTAGACCTCCAAGGAAGAAAGCATATTGTTCCGCAGGTTCGAAGAAACCCATCATTCTCATAGTTGGGCCACACAGAGAAGTATAGCTGGAACAGATCTACCCTAGGACAAATTTCGAGGAATCCTTTGCACAAGGCCGCATAACCCGCCACGGACACTAGGCTGTTGGGAGCTATGTGGTGGAGCTACAGCCCATAATATTTCAGGAGGTTTGTGAAAAAGTGGGATGCCGGCATGCTAAGACCCCTCTCCACATGAGATTTGAGCATCAAAATCTTGGTAGAGTTTGGGGCCGGTACCAAGGCTTTATGATTAGTCCGCCAGTGGGACTCTGCTTGAGGAGCCACAGTACCCTCGTTTTCCAGAGCCTGGACGTGAGCATCTCGGATATGGCATTTTACCCAGTACCCGTGAAGGTTCCTGGGAATCTGCTCTTCCTCGGCTTGGACTTCGTCATCTTACTCTTCTTCCTCGGCTCCGCCATCACTTCCTTCCTCTTCCGCAGCCTCCTTAGCAGCTTGTCCCGCCATCTCCTCTTCTGCTTCAGATGTGACATCCTCCGGATAAGAATCCGCCATTGGAGGATGGGAGGTGTAAGCAGACTACTGCAGAGGAGAGTCTTCTTCCTCAGCATCGGAAGAGTGGCGGGAAGAAGATCCTGGATCCATGGTGGTGGTGAACAAAAATTTGTTCCCGCTATGAAATACAACTCACACTCAGATGAGCTGCTCCGATGGAAAGTGACTGGCGTCGAGGAGTTCTGGGCGGTGGCTCACTGCAGATCGCGGAGCTCTCGCATCGGCGCTGAGGAGAGAGAAGGTGCATGATGGAATGAGGTGTGAAATGGCGGGGGTGACCGGCCGGGGTATATATAGGCCCCGAGCCTCGAGATTCATGCCCGCCATCTGAACCATTCATCCCAATCTCGCAAACCCTAGATCAATGACACATGTCCAAGGGTAAAATGGTAATCTGTACCAACGGTGCTTATACCATGAATCTTACCCTAGAAGGAACTACGTGGCAAAAGTTATGGCGGATTTTGTGGTAAGATCCAACGGATCCTAGAAATCTCGCTGAGCTGAAACTACGTCGCACAATCCACTATCTATGGCAGATTGAGACATGAAGAAAGGAGGAACGCCAAGAACTGCCATCCAGACGCAAAAAAGAAGATGAGCTATGGCGGATGGACTTCACCAAAAACTAAGCATAGCGGATGAAGGTGGCGATCTTGAAGTTCCCCGGGGGCTACTGTTGGGGATATACCAAATGGGTATACCAGCGACATAGTCCTAAACTAGCAAGCCAGGGTGGCCCATGAAGGTGGTATGGCGGATTGCCTACCGGGCAGCCCAGTTGCTAGAAAGCCCATGGCGGATACTGGACGCATGAGCTTATGGCGGATCCACAGACAGGCCCATGGCGGGTTGCCTTGTAGTACACGTATAGGACTTAGTCTAGGACTCCATATTGTATCCGCTCCGGTACCATCGTGATGCCCATGCTAGGTGCCTTTATAAGCCGGCGTGGAGGATCCCTTGAGGCACCGAGACTTAGATACAGCCAATCGCATAGAAAAACAGCCATCCTCATCATTGTAACCGAGCACTTGTTGCCATATAGTGAATTATAGTAGCACATAGGGTCTCGCCACCGTTGCGGGATCTAAAGCTGGGTAAACTCGTGCTACCACCATCCCGGATCCCTCCGTCGTGTTCACCCCCTTCCACAAACTGCCATACACCTACCCCTATGGCAGATCTGTTGACGAAACCACGACACTAGAGGAAAATAATACTCCTTCCGACCCATATTACTCTTCATTAATATAGGTGTATCTAGACACATTTTAGTAGTAGATACATCCGTATTAGCAAAGAGTAATATGGGTCGGAGGGAGTAGATGATTTATTTGCATATATCATTAGTTCATAAAAAGTTTAATACTATGCTATAACTGTGTCAATCGGAATTATTGAGACACATGTGGTATTGAACAACCAGAGTCCTTAGTATACCTATAATACTAGCTCATTGGTTAACTGATGATTGAGGTTTCCCGATCATGTGACATTTATATCAATTGACATGATCATGCCATGATAGACATACCCAATATTAGAATTGCAACACGACCGTGTCATGATGATCATGTTGTGATAATAAGAAGCATTGTAAACTAATCCTTGGACCGTAAGATCATATCTAATCACTACTTCCGGCGGCTACCTTGATTGCATCAACCGTCATTCCGTGAATGGGTGACTAAAAATGTGTCTTTAGGTATTCCAATAAAGTATGTTGAAGTGTATGCATCAAGAGCGGAATTTGTTCTTTCACGTGTCAGAAAGATATTTTGGGCCAAGTTGATGAGATTACATCTGAAGCATTTGTTCTTCCATGGGATTTGAAGGAGATATGCCCTAGAGGCAAATAATAAAAGTATATTTTTGTGCCATATCTCATTTTTTCATAATATTATATGTCATGCTATAGTTGTATTCAGCGGAAACATTAGTACACATGTGACATATAAGCAAACATGTACCTGGTTACCTCTAGTTAACTAGCTCATGTGTCATCTGATGATCAAGGTTTCCTGATCATGGACAAATGCGTCAATGAACATTGAGGTCATGTTGGACATGATGGAAACACACCCAAAGCACTGTTAATGCAATTAGATCAGTCATAAGTTCAACATTGCATATAACTAATAATCAGTTCCTTAGACCATGAGCACTACTAGGAAAACCCTTATCTGTGGCGCACCTATTTGGGCTTCAGTGGCGCACCTGTGGTGCGCCACGCAAATCAAGCCACTGGTATTTATTACCCGTGATGCACGCCCACGTGCGCCATGGTTAAGTGTCCTATCCGTGGAGCACCTAGAAGGGGTGCGCCACGCATAATATCTGCGGCGCACCCAATTGGTGCTCCACTGGTATGTTTTCTATTTGTATTTTTTGAGAATACAGCAGAAATACATAGTATACAGCACAAAAATATATAGTATACAGCAGAAATGCAAAGATATACACATTAGTAACACTGGAATTCACCAAAATACATCAATATGAAGTCAAGTGTCGGAAGACATCAATATAAAGTCAAGTGTCGAAATACATCAAATATGAAGTCAAGTGTCGAATCATTACACAAGTTAAGTACAACTTTGATCATTACATATTATATATGGAGTTACATATCAGCTAGACTACTATATGAACGAATAGATCACACCGGCGACGACGATGAGCAAGATCGAGACCATGATCAAGAACTTAATCCGATTCTTCTTCCACACGTGTCTCCTCCACTTGGAGACCACGAGCTCTCTTGTCTTGTACCCTTTGTAGCAGTTGCCGCTGAAGTTGGTCACCTGTGCCTGGCAGTCCTCCCACACTCCTCGTAGACTCCTGGAACCCGACCACTGTACACCACGTACCACTTCGCCATCTCTCTATAGACATGTAGTATATATGTTATGCAACGAAAGAAATGACAAAGTGCAAAAACAACCTTGCATGATCACAAATACTATGGCAAGGATTCATAAGCCTAGAATAAAACATAGCATGGATGACGATCGATCATATATAAGCAAGTCCAACATCGATCGTCAAGGCATTACGAGCCTCGGCAAGTTAAGGTTTACACACACATGTCCAACAATAGTTCAGAAACAACACTAGGATAGTAAAGTTTACGATACATCGACCCAACACCGCTAGCTAGCCACAGACATCATGTAGTCCTTGCCGGGAACGGGCGCATGCCCTCTCTCGTCATGAACGTCCTTGTGTCGCGCTGCCTGTCGAGGCGTCCTTCGATCTCGCGGTTAGTCAATGCTATGCCACAATGCATGATCCCGCCGGTTGAGTCGACGTCTTCATGAAGGACTTGCACGATCTGAGTCTGGATGCACCAGAAATCTTCCATAAGGTCTGCATCATCGATCGCCGCAAACTTTTTGGCCCGTGGTCGAAGATTAGATGGTAGCGCCCTGATCCGTGAATCCCGGACGATCCCCTTCAGGTGATGGAGGGCGTAGAAGGCCTCCTTCACACTGCCAGGCGGCTGCTTGATGCATGGAAACTTTGTTTGGTGCATGAAGATATTCTTGCCATTCTTGACTCTCTCGCCACCCTTGGTGAATTTGCCCCCCTTGTCGGCGTAGAATTGTAGAGCTTCATCGAGCACACTCTTGATTCGGCCATAGTTCTTCATCGGCTTCGTTTCACTCAATGAGTCAAAGTACGTCGCTTGTGACCACCTTGGGCAAATGGATATGAGTGAGCAGTATATGCCTCTGTGCAGCACAATTGAAAAATAAATTATTGTAAGAGGACCAACCGGAGAATCTAAGAAAGAAGTTTTCACGGAGGTGTTCACTTACTCGGGAAAGCAAGGCAGAAGAATGGAGTCGATGGTCGGGTTCTCTACAAAGATATTCCCAAGGTACTCCTTCACCGTTGCCCGGTCTGCCTCGTTCACCAAGGCAACGTCACGCATGAAGTAGGGGTCTACTATCACGATGCCCTTGGTCTTCTCCCTCTTCGCCTTCAACGCCATATGAAGCGTGTATAGACGGACCAAGTTATAGTCCAAGCAGTTGGAGTGCAGCAGATTATAGATGTCCTCGTACCGCACGAAGAAGATTTCAGCGGGTGATGTATCGACGAAGCCATGGTCCTCCGGCACCTTGATTGTGTAGACCGGGTACCCGGGATTCTTTTCTTGGAGAAGGCGCTCATCGAGATACTGGATGCTGTCGTGCAAATTCACGATCGCTCCACCCGTGTTGGTGAGCATCTCCTTTGTCAGCATTGGCCAACCCGCTATGTGCCTGGGGAAATCACTGGGCTCTTCTTGCACGCCGTCCTCAGCCCGGAGTATCTTCCTCGGAGATGGCTGGCTCAAAGCCTTCTTGCTCCGGCTATGCTTCCGGCCCTTCTTCTTCTCCTCGACAGGAGCTATGGACTGCAACTTATCCGGCACGGGAGCAGCGGATTTCAGATGCTCATCGACCGCCTTGTGGAGTGTGGTGGGGCTGATAACATTGGCCGGATTGGGTTGTGTGGCTGCGGCTTTCGGAGGCGTCTCCTGAGAACCGTCGCCGAACCGCAGACGTTGCATGCATGACAGGGCACGACCAGCTTGTTGACCACGGGAGGCTGGATCTCCAAGAGGAGGCATGTAGATTTCTTCGTTGGCCCTGATGTCAAGGAAGCCGTCAATTTCATTGCGGGGATCATTGCCACGGTTGGGTGGAGCATCATCCACGTGCTCAGGTGGAGGCGACGGCGTGTGTGCGGCTAGTTGCTGATGCCTCTTGGTGGCGGGGACGAACACCGGTGGCCATGTCTTTTTAGCGGGGGCAGCCGTGGGGCGCTGATCATCCTTTGCAAGGCGAATCTGTGACTTCGGCCATAGCAAGGGCCAGCCGACGCAACCTCCAAGAGAGTAATGCTCATCGGCTCCATGAGGTTGCATGGGAGGATCAATGCCTTCGCAACCCTTCAAAGGACGCACCAGGGCGACCCTGAACATGCCAGCAGGGATGGGCAAGTTGTGCATCAGGGGGTTCTTCGGTTGGCATATGGTACCCTTGCCTACATCCTTCAGCACGCCGTTCACATAGTGCAGCAAGGTGCAACTAGTGTCCTGCGGGAGAACATGTTGGGCATCATTATCAGATGGTACTCATCAAAAAAGACGGCAGAGTATGAAGTCGAGCCTACGATTAGTTACCTTGGTAAGGGCATCGAGGTCGGCTAAGGTGGACACGTGAGGCTGCGTGGGCTGCGGTGGAGGCGGCGGCTGCACGTTGGTGTTGGGCGGCGGCCGCGTGTTGGTGTTGGGCTACGGCGGAGGCGGCGGCCGCGTGTTGGTGTTGGGCTGCGGCGGAGGCGGCGGCCACTTGTTGGTGTTGGGCATCGGCGCCGGCTGCGCGTTGTTGTTGTCGGCGGCCAACGGGCTTAGCCCCACGAAGGGGTCTGCCGATGGGTAGGAGGGCGGGGTCACCATGTTCGGTGACACGTGTTGCGCCGAGTTGCTGCCGGACACGCTGGGCACCGGTATCGGCCCAACTCCACCAGCGGCATTCCACGCCGCTAGACCCTCCCACAGTTGAGGAGGAATGACCTGGCGCAACCTTGCTTCGAACTTCTCCTCCATCTGTGCAGGCAGCGCGGCCACTTGCGCCTTGAGATCTGCAATCTCCAGCCTCTGCGCCTCCTCCACCTTGCTTCTTCTCTCCTTTCTAGCCTTTGATTCCTCTTTGAAGTGGACGCCGACTTTTGTGGTCAGCCCAAAGCCGGAAACACGCCCAGCGGACGTCATCTTCTTGTGCTTGGGCCTCTTCTTCATAATATTCGTCGCCCTGTTGAAAGGAGTGTCCCAAGGCTCCGATTGCCCTTGGGTGGAGCAAGCTGCCTCGGCGGCTATTTCAGCTTCCTGCAAAAGGATTCATGAACCCAATTAGAATCATCGGTTCATTATTGATTGCAAATCGACTTGAGATCCGCGGTAAGTTGCTTACCACAAGTTTCTCAAACTCTTGCACAACATTCGTTGAGGTTTTGAATTCCTTTGTCTTGGGGCACAGGTAGTAGCGGGCCCGCACAAAGTTCCGGACCTGCGGGTCCATGAATTTATCGAACATGTTGGGCTTGCCAAGACGAATAAGCTCGGCATCCTCCTTGTCCCACACTTCCTGGATTCCTCTGTAACCGCCACTCCCAAGACGGTGGTGACCTAAGTTCTGTTCATACATCTTCTTCCCCAACGCCGACAGAGCTTGGAAGGTATCGGTCTCCAACTCCTCCTTGAAAAGAAGATAGTCATCGTGATCTAGAAGTAGCTCATGCTTCTTGATCTCTTCCCATCTTTCGTCCTTGTCAATCCGCTTCTTCACCTGGGTTCTCCAGCTAGCCAAGGCCGTGCTCATCTTTGTAAGGGCCTGCTGGTTCACCTTGTTGTCTTTGAGGTTTAGGTTCTTGTACTCCACCGGGAAATCGTATCGCTCGTGAAGCTTTTGTAGTAGGAGCTGCACAAGATGCGCATTGCCAGGATCTTGGAGGTTCCTCGTGCTGATCGTCACGGTCTCCCACACGATGCAACCGATCTGCATCCCGTATCCCGCGGCAAGGGCTTTAGGCTCCACGGGTACGCTGTTTTCATTCACGGCGGTGAAATCCTCGCGTTTTGTGCCAAGCGTCGGCGGGTTCCGATCCTTCCTGATGGCCTTCTTCTTCTTAGCAGCCGGGGCAGATCCACCATCGGTGGTGTCATCCTCGGCGCCATCGGTGTGCTCACCGCCAGCATCGGTGGTGGCATCGGAGTCTCTGTCTTCTTCTCCACCCTTGGAGTCTCCATCTCCACCCTCAGAGTCTTCGTCTCCACCCTGATCATCTCTACCTCCATCTCCGTCCATGACATCTATTTCCTTCTCCTCGGCCGCCCTCTGGGATTGCATCCAAAATGGCAAGTTGGCCGCCTGGGCTTGTTCTTCGACACTCATTTGGTTAGAAGGGCCAGCGCCGTTGTTGACGTGTCCGGTTGACATGTTTGCACTAAACAAAAGGAGAAAAATGTTTAGTACAACAAAAAATCGATCAGAAAATTCGACAACACCTCCCCTATAAATGGCTACCTAGGAGTGCCTATTTCTCACCGAAATAGAAATCAATCAACATTTTGGGAGTAATAGGCACTCATTTTCAAAAACCTGTAAACAATTCACACAAAAAAAGCACAAAATGTGCCTTTCCAACACACAGTTGTCGACAACATGTCGACAACATGCTCACAGATTCATCATCAAAGATTCATCATCACAGTAAACATCATCACAGTAAACATCATCACAGTAAGTAGCCAGCAACATATACTTACATGTATAAAAAGTTCACAGTTAGTAGCCAGCAACATACACTTACATGTATAAAAAGTTCACAGTAAGTTGTGCAAGTTCACAGTAAATAGCTAACAGTAGAAAGTTCACAATAAGCATGTATAAGCATATCATAACAGTAAAGCATATGCAAGTTCACAGTTAGTAGCCAGTAAAAAGTTCACAGTAAGCATGTCATAGCCAGTAAAAAGTTCACAGTAAATAGCTAACAGTAGAACAGCAATTCTAATGTGAGGTCTTGTAAAACGGGAGTGCGGACTTAAGTATCATTATCACCTGGCTGCTGCTTACATTAGTTATAGAACTACAATTTGTTCTAGCCCTATATTTAGTGTTCACAAACATCCAATAGATAATGTTTTTCTCTTAATTATCTGCTAAAATAAAAATAGCTCAAGAACAGTAGCATTTTCTCAATGCACATTATGATATTATTTGTCCTCTATCAAGAACAGTAGCATTTTCTGAATGCACTTAGAAATGAAGAATAACAAATTGCATACTACAGAAACTGGTGCATAGAAATAGAAGTAGTTTAAACATAGATAATATATTCTCTTAACTTGTGCATAGAAATAGAAGCTACAAAACACACATGCATAGCTTGCTCTGTTGAAATAAACTAGTTACTGTTAGTGCTAGGTTCAGTTTCATCAGTTAAAAACACTTGGCTGTTTTCTTTTCTGTTAGCAAGCAGTTAGGCTCCGCGCGTTATGTGCGTCGTGATCAGGTCAGCAAGTAAGTTGCGTTGCACAAAACTCTTTCTTTTTTCTTCTACCTCGAGAACTACTGAAATTGGGAAATCGACCAAGAATTTCTAAAAATGTTGGCTTAATCAGAAATTTCCTGCAGCTACCCAAATACCCAAATCGCCAAGCTGCAGCATGCCTACTGCGGTTGGCGGCCGTCGTAGGAGGAGGCGATCACGAAGCGTGAGGCGAAGAAGAAGCGGGGCGTACCTCCTGCTTGACGCCGAGGTGTCGGGGAAGAAGCAGGGCGCGGCCGTCGGCCCTGCCCGCGAGCAGGAGAGAGGACGCGGGGAAGAAGAGGAGTGCGGCCATCGTCGGGGAATAAGCGGGGCGCGGCCGGTCGTCGTCGGGGAAGAAGAGGGGCAGCGGCTCCGGGGAGAAGAAGAGGGGCAGCGGCTGTCATCGTCGACGGGGAAGAAGAGGGGCGGCGGTGTCTAGCTAGGGTTTCGGCCGGGGGGATCGAAGAGTGAGGTGCGTGTGGGAGAGAAAAAGGCCGGGGCGAAACGTTTTACCCTAAGTGTAAGATATGCGTGGCGCACCCATCAGAGGTGCGCTACGGTTAAGTTATGCGTGGTGCATCACAGCGAGGTGCGCCACGCAAGTCGATGTATACTTCAAAAGGAGCCAAACTCCCATCTAAACAACAACCTCCACCTAGCCTAGTGGTTCTGGCCGCCGGTTCACGCGCTGGCTGTTTGGGCGAGGTGCCAGGTTTGAACCCTAGACCTCCCACCCTTTTTTGTTTTTACAAAAACTGTATTTCACAAAGTTTAAAATTACTATATTGCAATAAATAATATTTTCTTATTCTAAAAATAATAATTTTTAAATAGTATCAGTTATATCATATATATGATCATTTTACAAAAACTGTATTTCACAAAGTTTAAAATTACTATATTGCAATAAATAATATTTGCTTATTCTAAAAATAATAATTTTTAAATAGTACCAGTTATATCATATATATGATCAGAGAAATGCATAGGAGCTCCCGGGTACTACACACCCCATACTTGAAAATAATAATTAAAAAGGTTAAAAAAAATAAAAAAAATTGAAATCAAAGATGAATACCGGTATTGTACTTATAAAAATATTTCCCTAGGAAATTACTTTTAGTTTATCCTGGATAAAAAAAACTCGAAACACCCCATGACCAAGTACTATTCACTTTATATTCATCATAATTTTATTTTATTTGCTTAGGTTACAATAACAAGTAATTTCCTTGGAAAATATAATATATAAGTACAATACCTGATCATCTTTGATTTCAAAAAAAAGTTTGATTTTTTTAAACTATTTTGAATTTATTTTAATTTTTTCCAAGTATGAGGGTGTGTAGCACCCGAGAGCCAAAAGTCCGTTTTATATATGATCATTGTTAGAAAAAACCAAAAATCATTTATATCCGTGGCGCACCTCAAAGTGGTGCTCCACGAATATGTCTGCCACCTTTCCAGAGGGTGGGCCCACACATATCCGTGGCGCATGTATATGTGGTGCACCACGGGTATGCACATTATGCGTGGCGCACCCCAAATGCATGCGCCACGGATATGGGGGCCTGACACCCCAGGCCCTGGTGCTCGGTGGGGCCCACTTATCCATGGCGCATCCTTTCCAGGGTGCGCCACGGGTAAGATGATATCTGTGGAGCACCTGTATTTGGTGCGCCACGGATACTTATCCGTGGAGCACCGAAACTTAGTGCTCCACAGATAATGGGCCCATGGATAAGGGTTTTCCTAGTAGTGGAGGTCACTACATAATCACTACATCTAGAGGCCGCTTTGATTGCATCAACCGTCATCACGTAACTGGGTGACTGAAAAGGTGTCTCTTGGGTATGCCAAAGGAGTAGGTTGAGGCGTGTGCACCAAGAGCGGGATTTGTCCATCCACGTGACAGATAGATACTTTGGGCCTACTCGGTGACAGTTGCATATACGAGCTTGCAAGCATGTGACTAGGTCATAGAGTATGCAATGTCATGAGACAAGTTGAAAAGACTTGCCAGACGAGGGTGAACGTGATATGGACATATCAGTGATCTAACCTCAAATAAGATCAAGTATTGTGTGACAAAGGGAATAGAATACTGCGTTTACGAATCAACGAAGAGTTTCATGGAATGCACAAGGATCAACATAGTTTTCTAGAACTGATTGTTGATCATTGATCGGAGTGGGGTCTCGATCATGTCTGGCATATTCCTTGACCCATAGGGTGTCATACTTAAGGGTAGATTTGGAATTACTAGAAGTTACAGGGAGGTATCTGAAAAAGTTTTGGGCAATATCAGAAAGGTTTCAAGGACACCGGAAACATTCTGGACTTTATCGAAGTTGTATAAGTGAAGGAATTATGCCAAGGACTTAATTGATTAATGTGTTTAGTATTTAATTAAAGTAATTAAATATTAAAAGTGAATTAATTAATTAATATATAAAGGAAAAAGTGAAAAAAGGGAAATGGGCTAGGCCCATAGGCCGGCCAAGATCACAAGGCCAGGCGCCCTAGGGTTTCCCCTAGGGGGCCGGCAGCGGCCAAGGGAGGGATGACCGGCCTAGGGTTTCCCTTGTGCCGGTGCCACCTACCCCCTCTCTCCCCACTATATAAACCCCCTTTCGGTCCTTGGCTCATTCATTCCCTCCTCTTACTCTCTTCCTCCTGACTTGGTTCCCAAGTTTGGAACCGCGTCAGTGGGTTGAAGGAAAACCTCTAATTCTGAACGCCATCGCGCTGCTTGATTTCCAGCCAAATCCACCTTCTTCCGCTGCTCTGTTGGACCGGAGCCCGGACGACGTCTATACACCGTACATGTGTAATCCCTTGGAGGTGCCGCTAGTGCAGTGCTGGTCTTCTTCGACCAGTATGACTATACGACCTTGAGGTCGGCTTTGGTTGTCTCCATCGACAATGTTAGTGCGGGAACGTTCATGCGCACTCGGTCTTCAAGGGTATGAATTCTGCCGCTGTTACTGCTACTGTTCAACGTAGATAGATCATGGGCTAAGGGTTAGAGGAAATTTTTTTGTTTTCTGCATCGAACCCCAACAGTGGTATCTGAGCCGATCTATGCATAGTTGTACTGGTACGGTTAGAACGCATCATAGATGCGGGCATTTATGTTCTTACTGTTACCCTCTTATTTGCATCTGTTCATGTCTGCGGTATTGTTGAATTGCAAGCGGCCCACGACCGACCTTACGCGTAATCTTATGTGAGACTGGTTCCACGACTGACATACGCCTTGCACCGTATAAATGTGGCTTGGCGGGTGCCAGTTTCTCCTCCTTAGTGGACATGGGTTTTTCAATGGAGGCCCTTAGGGGGGTTAAAGAAACAATTAGCGAATCACCATTGTGGTTGCATGCTTGTAGGATAAGAAGCATTTCTTATTTGCATAGCCCTAGCAGCCGCATAAAAATTGCAAAGGTTAAGTAGAAGGGTCTAACTTAAAATTTGCAAAAGGGCAAAAGGACCTTAAAATTATATTATTCATATAGCGAAGGTAGCAATTTTAAGATGATCCCTCCAATGAAAAATCCCAATGGAAGTGTTTACCCTTAGTGGAGAAATCACCACTAAAGTTCTTAGTTATGGAGCCGGCCCTGACGATCGGGGGCAAACATATCGAAGTGTGCATATAGGCGTGGGTACAAGCCATGTATGTGTAGCGCATACACTAAGGTGATGTTGGCGAGCCTAGCATGTACAGACATGGCCTCGAAAACATGATGACCGAAAGGTTAAGCACGAGTCACATGTTGATTGTGATTGAAAAGACCCACTCTACCTTTGCAGATATACCATCGCCCATGACGATCGGGGGTGGTGTGGTGAATTAGGACCGTGTAATCACTAAACAACTTGAGGGATGTTAGTTTGAGTGGGAGTTCGCCTAAATTTACATTAATTTGAATTAATAAGCAAAATGAACTCGTATTATGAACAAATGTCTAAAGTGTCTTTGCAAGATCCATTGTAGATGTCACACCCTGTTTTCAACCTAGGTGCATTCCTTGAGAAAGAGAAACTGAAAACCGATGGTTCAAACTTCACTACATGGTTTCACACTTTGAGGATCATCCTCACTCCCCATAAGATTGGGTATGTTCTTGATGCCACAGTGGGTGCTGCGCCCAAGACGGACACACCCAAGGATGAACAGGCTGTCTACCAGACTAAGGTGGAAGATGCCTCGTTCATCCAGAGTGGAATGTTGTTCGCCATCGAGTCTGATCTGCAAAAGCTCTTTGAAAAGATGAGAGATTTTGAGATAATCACTGATCTCAAAGCCAATTTTGCACCTCAGGCACGGGCAGAGAGGTACGAAGCTTCCGAGCTGTTCTTCTCCACCCGTATGGACGAACACACCAGTGTGAGCGAGCACGTGGTCAAAATGTTCGGCTATGTTCAATGCCTGAACGCCCTGGACTGCCAAATTCCGAACGAGCTTGCGAATGATAGGGTGATGTAGTCGCTGCCCCTAGCTATAAGGGATTCATCATGAACTACAACATGCAAGGTATGTCAAAGTCCCTTTCAGAGTTGTTTTCTATGCTCAAGTCAGCAGAGGTGGAAATCACGAAGGAGCACAATGTGTTGTTGGTCAACAAGACTACAGACTTCAAGAAGTGTGGTAGGTCGACAAAGGGTCCAAAGGGCAAGAAGCCACAGAATGATGGCAAGCGTGTGCTGGTCCTCCTAGAGCGCCCAAGGTAAATCCCGGAGTCAAGTGCTTCTACTGCAAAGGGGGATGGTCACTAGAAGTGCAACTGCCTCAAGTACCTTGAAGACAAGAAGGCTGGCAAGGTTGTTGCCAGAGAGAAAGGTATATTTGATATACATGTAATGGATATTTATCTTACAAGTGCCCATAGTAACATGTGGGTATTCGATACCGGTTCTGGTTCTAGCATCTGTAATTTCCAGTAGGATCTGAGGAATAAGCGGTACTTGGAGAGGAACGAGGTGACGATGTGGGTCGGCAACGGTTAACGTGTGGACGTCATGGATGAAGGCACTCTGTATCTACGGCTTCCTTCCGATATGATATTAGTTTTGAATAAATATTAGAACGTTCCAGATTTGAGCATGAATATTGTCAGTGGGTCTTGGTTATCGCGAGTGTTAATGGCATAATTTGGCTAGTTAGTTTTCATCAGCCAAATTAATCGAATCGTTGATCAAGCTAATTGACTGATAAATTGTTCAAGAATAACAATAGAGATTTTGCACGGACTAGAAGATACCTAGCACAAGTCCTAGCTGAACTCGGAGATATTCTACCCGAGACAAGTTCAAGCTGGAAGAATATTTGCAAAGGTTTTGCAGTCACGGAATGAAGAAGCCTAACAAGAAAATCATGTGCATGATTGGTCGCTTTCATTATCTCTTGTCATTAGCATCCTTGCCAGAATATTTTGTTGTTTCCTTGGAGCCTCGATTGTATTCCTACGTGACCTGGGTTTGGAGATGTCACGTATTGGCTTGCAAGTAGACTAGGAAGGTATCTCATACTCCCTCCATTTCAAAATATAAGATGTTTTAGGTTTGTGAAGCAAATATATCTAGACACATTTTAGTGTGTATATTTGAGTGAACCTATACACTAAAAGATGTCTAAATACATTTGCTTCACAAAGTTAAAACATCTTATATTTTGAAACGGAGGGAGTACATGGTAACCGAATCAATTAGGACCCAAGTTCTATTCGGTTTAGCTTTGGAGTTTTATTCATGCATGATAGCGCTTCTGCCTTGTACGTGAAGTTCGGCGCCTATATATAAAGGACATGGCCGATTGAAAAACCCAGCCAATCAATACACAATCTATCTATCTATCTACAGTTATTTTCTTAATTTATGCTTATTTCTTTTTACCGTCGTTCTTCTTTGCCGGCCCTAGCTGCCCTAGGGTTTGGTTGATCTTTGCTGTTTTGTCCTAAAAAGCGGTCGGCTCTCCTCCACGAAAGCGAGGGGTCTTTGTTGCTTTGCTCGGAAAGCATCCGTTCATCATCAGGAAAGCACGACGGTTATCTTAGTGTTGCGCGGCAGTTTTGCGTGCCAACACAATTGGTGACTCCGCTGGGGACGAAGCATCGAGCGGTCTCCAGCCCATTCCTGCTACGTAAAGAGCGTCATCAAGAAGCTGTAGTCTACAACGGTAATATGAATTCTCAATCTTATTTTGTAGATACAAATAATTCTTATGCAGAAGTTGCTAGATTCTTTGATATGAATACTGTATCGGCTAGCCCTAATTTTTTCTATGTGCAAACGCTGATACAAAATAATGTGTATCCTTCAACCTGCTATAATTTTGACAACTTTCAGCACGTATATTCAAATTCTCATGCATCGGCAGCCCCAGAAGTTCATATGCCGATGAACAACGTGATGAATTCGGTTAACCAATATGAAGCACCTAATGTTATAAATTTTAATAACATGCAAAATAATGTTTCACCCTTTTATTCATCGGGAAATAACTTGCAATATTTTTGTTTACCTTCGCACATGCCGATGGACATAGAAATTAGCCATGATACTACTAGTTGTTTGAGCAATTATTATCAATTATCGTATGTTGCACCTTATGTTACTAACTTTTCAGCACCATATGCAACTCCAACTCCAGATATTGATTATTTGGTTGAGCACCTTCACAGTACTTACAGCCGATTAAGTGAGGATTCAATAGGAGCTCATGTGGCTTCATCTGATACTGTAACATGTGATACACCCCCTAAACAACTGCAAAATTTCGGTAACACCCAATTGTCATTGCCAAAAAATACTGAAAGATTCAAGGGGACATCATCAGAGGAGTGGGTTGATTTATATCTGAAATCTTGTGAAAATCTTGCAAAAAAGCTTGTTGAAGTCAGAGCTATGGGAGCCAACTAGCAGAAAAAGGTTGACTCGGTCAGTACGGCTAATTCGATAAGCCCGGGTTGGACAATACATGTGCCAAGTTAAATCAACAACAGAAGATTGACATGTCCGTCATGGCCGACTTAGTTGAAGGCAAATATTTGGGTAAAGCTAAGTCGGACACACACGCTGAGTTTGTCAACCCAATAGATACAAGCTTTGTTGAGCAAGAACATGGTGAACGTGAAACAACGGTGCTTGATTTTTCTGGATGTATGGGAGCTTTCATGTTGCCCTCTGAATTCCGTGCCAAAGAAATTGATGAACATCCAAAGGAAGAGAATATAGCCGAACCATCTTCGGTTAAGAAGAGCATCTAAGTGAAGAATCAGAAGATCTAGAAAAGAAGGAAGATAAGAAGATGGAAGCTAATTCATTACTATTTAGGACAATCCTCATGTATTGGTATAAACGATAAACTTTGACCCATCAATTTTAAGTTTTCTTTATGCATAAAGACTAAGATGGATATGGACTATTCATCTACACAAATTTGCAAAGATATAAAACTAAGTTCATAATAATATGAGATCATTTTTATTAAACAAGTTTTAACTGTGTGGAACTCCCACTTAGAACAACATCCCTAAAATGTTCTAGTGATTACACGGTCCTTATCCACTATACCACCCCGATCATCATGGCCGGCGATATCTCTACAAATAATACTGGAACGCGACTGGTACGTAAGTACGTTGGTACGTCGCGCCATTTTGCAATTTACCCCCTATAAACTGGGATATTCAACCCGGAGTTTATTTTAAGTACCACGTTTACACTTTAGCCCCTTAAGACTTTGCAAAAAATCCTCGCAGCATCTCCACCCGATTGCCTTTTCCCTCCTCAACGGCGGCAGACGCCGGCGTGCGGCAGGCGAGGAGAGTCTCCAGTATGGAGGCGAGGCAGAGCTGCGGTAGTGACCGACGGGACACTTGGAGGGACCATTGGCGTGGGGCAGGCGAGGTCGGACTCGAGGCACGCCCCGTCGGCCCGTCGTCCAAATCGATGCACCGCCGCCGATGGACTAAATCCATGCTCTGCCGTCGGCTTTCAACCGTGACGGACTAGGAGCAGACACTACGGATGAGCTCCTCCTGAAGCCCCATCTCTCCTTCCTCAACTCCCGGGCGCCGGGAATGGAAGCCGGCGGCAGGAAGAGGTGAGGGCAGCGGCCGGTCACAGGTATCACCTAGGAAAAAGGGGTAGGACAGGGGAAGGAAACGGGCCTGGCATCAGTCGTGGGTTAGGATTTGCCCACTTGCCCAGATCGGCAAATCGATTTGGTATGTACGATGCCACCTGGGAGCTCGTCAAGGAGGAGCCGCTGGCCGACGTCCTTCCGGAGCGGAGCCGGCTGCTGTTCCCCGACGCGGTGGTGCGGTCTGGAACTATTCCAAAGCTCTTCCCGCAGCTCGGCCACACCAGCAGGCGGCATCACAAAAAACCAACCGAAGCCCACTATACCAACAGTCCAGAACTGATGGTCGTTCACGCCCTCCGCCGAGCTGATCACCCGATCCTGGCCGCCGCCCCACCCTCCGCCAAGAGGAATGCCGCCAGCGAACTCACGGACAGCATCCAACTATGAATTCTCGCATGACATGCCGTCTGAACTCCCTCACCGCTTCACCTGACGTAATTAGTAGCAGCTAGAGGATGCTGACGACGAGATGCCCAGGTTGGTCAGTCGTATAGGCCAGATTTAGCTAGCTGTTGCTCAATACTGAAGAGTTGCAATTTTGCAGATGGTGGTCCAAAAGCTTGTAATTCGGGAGGCAAAACATACTAATCTCTAAAATGGTCAGTGCGAAAGAAAAGCTAGAAAATCACGAACATTCTTTAGCTCAGGTCGAACCTCAAGTACGTGCTCTGTAAATAGATTCGATGAACATTTGTAACCTTTTCTGTGAGAAACTACACAAGTTTGATGTCGTTCCAGCTTAACATAACGTTTCTCGTGCCAAATTGCCAACAAGAAAAGTTAACATAATATGACCGCAAATCACTGGTCTGAAAACACATGACCATGTGTCTGTCCCCAAATAATAGAGATGAACAGTTAATCGTAGATATGCACCTTAGATATCAATCCATTCATGAAATATTAATATTGTGCTAATTGGAGAAAATAGTAAATATGTAAATTAGTTTGAAGAAATGCAATACAAGAGGTAGAGAAGTGTAAGAATAAAGTTGACACCATGTAATAAAAAACCAAACACTATTCACGTTTAAGAATTATGTAAGATTGTCTTTTTATTTAGCGGCAACGCGCGGGCACTTAGCTAGTAATTTCAAAGGTAGATAGAACTTATGTCAATCGCATCATCCATGTGACCCATGCTCGATCTTTCGATCTCGTGTTCCTGAGGCCATGCCTTATGCGAACTTCGATGTGTGTAGCCCCCGATCGTCATGGCCGGCTTCATAACTAAGAACTTTGGTGGCGATTGCTTCACTAAGGGAGAACACATTTTCTTTGATATTTTATTAGAGATTATCTTATTCGATGCTACCATCGTGTATCTAAATACTAGCATAAATAAGAATCACACAATAAAATCAAATATAAATAATGGGTGATATGATATGGTTCTTCATCGACGTCTGCTACTCGGTGATGGCGCCAGAAAATAGCTGGTGACGTGTAGTTGGCGAGGGAGCAGTAAGTCCTTGTGCGTGGTGAATGACCAGCTCGTTGGGAACCCCAAGAGGAAGGTATGATGACTGTAGCGGCTAGTTTTCCCTTAGTTAAGAAACCAAGGTTTATCGATCAGGAGAGGAGAGACGGCGACGACTGAAGGTGATATGGAACCTGCACACACACAACCAAGTACTTTGTTCCCAACTTGCGATGAGGTTGTCAATCTCACCGGTTTGCTTGAAACAAAGGTTATAAGCGTATCGAGTGGAAAATAATATAGTATGCGAGTAAAGTAAACAGTACAGGAAAAGTAAACAGGTGATTGCAATATGATTAAAATAGGACCGGGGTCCACAGTTCACTAGTGGTGTCTCTCCATAGATAAAATAACATGCTGGGTAAACAAATTACAGTTGGGCAATTGATAGAATAAAGATAACGTGATATGTCAAGAAGATCACTATGAGATTTACTCTGGGCATTACAACAAAATACATAGACCGCCATCCAACTGCATCTATGACTAATAATCCACCCTCGGGGATATCAATCCGAACACCCCAAAAGTATTAAGTTGCGAACAACAGATAATTGCATTAAGCAAAGTGTGTAATGTAAGCAAAGCATATGCCCTTGAGCATATGAATGTTATTTTCTCCCTAGTAGCAACAGCACATCTACCACCTTAGAGGTTTATGTCACTCCCCCAGGTGAAATAGAGACATGAACCCACTATCGAGCATAAATACCCCCTCTTGGAGTCACTAGCAACTACTCGGCCAAGATAGCTACTAACAACGGAGAGCATGCAAGATCATAAACAACATAGAGATAACAAAAGATATAATTCAGTACAGCAACTTAATCATAAACACCAATATTCATCAGATCCCAATAAACCAACATCATAGAATTACATAACGGTGATCTCAATCATGTAGGGCAGCTCATGAGATCTAAACATGAAGAACATGGTGGAGAAGACAACCATCTAGCTACTGCTATGGACCCATAGTCCAAGGTAGACTACTCACTCATCGCTCTGGAGGCAAGCATGGCGATGAAGAAGACCTCCGGTGGCGATTCCCCTCTCCGGCAGGGTGCCGGGAAGAGCTTCTGGACCCTCCCGATCTTCGGGTCGACGGCGGCGGCGGATCGTGATGTGTTCTGGAAATCTGATCGGGTACTTAGGTTTTTTCCGTCGGGGGGTCTTTATAGGCGAAGGGGCGATGTCAGAGGTGGAGCCAGGCTCCCTCACACAGGGGTGGCGCGGCCAGGGGCCTGGCCGCGCCGGCCCTGTGTGTGGGGCCCTGGTGGCCCCTCTCCATCTCTCCTTCGGATGTCTGGAAGCTTCCGGGAAAAATAAGACTTCAGGAACTTGTTTCGTCCAATTCCGAGAATATTTCCTATGTATCACTTCTGAAACACAAAAACAGCAGAAAACAGGAAACTGGCACTGTGGCACTTGTTAATAGGTTAGTTCCGGAAAATGCATAAAAATGCCACTAAGTGTAACGAAACAATAGGCAAATGGTGTAAAAACAAGCATGGAGCATCAAAAATTATAGATACGTTTGAGACGTATCAAGCATCCCCAAGCTTAACTCCTGCTCGTCCTCGAGTAGGTAAGTGATAACAAAGAATAATTTTTGAGGTGGCATGCACCTACACAATCTTGATCATATATGTAAGCATTGGTGAGCTGGGATCAATAGAACTTAAAACATGGGCATGAAAGATATAATCATGACAATAAGAAACTTAGCAACCATGTTGTAAACATGTAAATGAACACAAACAAAAGATCATGATAATGAAACAATGAAAGTCAAACGTGTGTTCAAATCATAAGGAAAAACATACAAATGGTTTTCAGCTTGTCCTTTAAAGAGAGCAAAACATAAATGCATAGGACACCTTCAAGTTTAAGAGGGCGACTAGATACAAATAATTTAAGAACAAGTGAAACCAATCATCATGAGTCAATCAATGAACTTTGGGACAATGCATATCACACTAAGAATGACAACTATGCTCTCTTAATGGTGCATAAAGAAAGAAGGTGGTGACTCAACATAAAAGTAAAAGAAAGGCCCTTCGCAGAGGGAAGCAGTGATTGCAAGTTTTATAACCTTCAAAAATTATGGTACTTACCGGCTTTGAGCTCTCATTGCCCCCATCATAAGCATCTTGAATGGTTAAAGTTAATGCGAGAACAATTATGATGCATATGTTTGACAAATCATAAGTTGAAGACCTCGTGCCCCGTGAATACGAGTACCCAAACCTCATGCTACTTTACTTAGAGTCCCAAGCAAGGCTCTTGTCATTGTAAATATATGTGTATCATTGAGAACCGCCAATGGGGTACCTCCGTTCCCGATGACATGGAACAAGCCCACATCAAAATGACAGGACAAGCAGACAATGAACACCTCGACATCTCTTTTATTTGCTATATTGTTTAGCTTTTTATTGTGAGATGCGTCGTCGAATGTTCACCATGGGTATGCTGCAAATTTCCACCATGAATTATGCATGGCTTAGATTGGCGGCCCGGCGTTTCCCTAACACATATAAAAACTCCATGATCCTCACAATATTCCCAACTCATTTCACACCGCGGGCATCCATAAACAAAAGATCACGATATCAACTCAAATAAGAAAGTGCAATGTTGAAAGCTTGCCCCATGACAGCATGGCTGGGCTAGAATCCAACTTACAACTTGCAAGCATAACAACTCAACATAAAAGACCACAATGTCAAATTTTTAGAACAGGAAAAAGTAAAGTGTGCCTTCCGGTTCGTGAGAGCTTTACTGACCGAATTTCGCATAACACTGGTAAGAGTTTAATTTGAAGAGAATATAAAAGCAAGTCAAATTTACTTGGAATAGCAAATTGCTAGTAGGTATGTATGGTGGACACTTTGAAAAACTTTGGCTTTTAGGAGTTGGATGCACGAGTAGAGCTCATACTCAGTACAAGGCGAGGGCTAGCAAAAGACTGGGAGCGACCAACTAAGAGAGCAATAATGACCATAATCATGCAAAGCGACAAAGTGACATTAAAAGAAGCATAAGATGGCATCAAAAGTCAAAAACTAAATGATCATGAAGGCTAATGGCGACATTGTAAGAGTTTAACATGTGTGAGCATGCGCCAAGTCAACCCAAATAAAGCATTAAGGAGAAAACCAAAATAATGCTTCCATACAATAAAAACAACACATGATTTTTTCAAAGGCTCATTAAGCAATCTCAGTTATTTGAGACAAGTCATGCTACAGCAAAACCACTAAGCATACTATCAAAAAGACATCAAGCATGACATGAAAAAGCCTAAGCCGCAGTCTACACAAGCTCCTTCTTGTACCACTATTTTGCACAAAGCTTTTTCTCTTTTCCAACACCATTTGAAATTTTTATAAACACCTCTTTTGATGAGAACCAATAAAGATCAATGGCAAAAATACAACTTGATGAAAAGATATGACAAGGTCTGAACGCAAATCAAGGCGAAAACGAAGACCAAAAGCAGTAGCAGAAAAAGAAGAACGCTCGATTTTTAATAAGAGTGAAAACTAGAGCGTTCTTTGCAAATGAAAACGAGTACATCTCCTCCAAAGGAAATTTGTTGGGGTCCAACCATTTATTGCAGCAAACAAACAAACTAAACAAACTAAGAAAACTAAAACAACTGACGCTCCAAGAAAAACACATAGTGCATGAAGCAATAAAAATATAGTGTTTTGAAAGGTGACCTGATTTTTGCCGATGAAGAAGGGGTGCCTCGGGGGCATCCCCAAGCTTTGACGCTTGTACTTCTTGGATATTTCTTGGGGTGATGCATGGGCATCCCCAAGCTTGAGCTTTTATCCATTCTTCAACTCATCTCATCATTCTCCAATCCCTACACTTGAAAACTTCCTTCATACAAAACCAAACACAATTCTATTAGCAACATTAGTGTAAGCATAAAATATATTCAACCTCTTTTAGCTTCAGGTTTCAACCCAAAACCACCACATATAAAGTATATACTACTGTAGCAACTTCCACAAGAGTTCCATGATCAAAAAGAACTCAAAGGAAAGCGATAAAGTGGCAAAAACAAATATTGGCAGAAATCTGTCAAAACTGAACAGCTGACAAAGGACGAATTTTTGAGGGATTTTCTGTTGCTCAAATCAAAAAGTGTTCAACTAAGAAAAGTTTGGATATAACCTGGGGCATATGCACAAGAAATCGCAGGTCCAAAAGATAAACAGAGAATTTATACGAATTTTTACGGTGCAGCACCGAAAATAGTTTCAGGACAGCAATAACCCCAAATATTTACCTCGCTCAAATTAGAGGCTTCTCTTGGCACAAAAACGAAATAAACAAGATAAGGAGCGGTCATTACAGTAGTAATGACTTCCAAGACTCAAATAAAAGAAAAAGTACTGAAAAGAAAACATTGGGTTATCTCCCAAGAGTGCTTTTCTTTAACGCCTTTGAGCTAGGCGCAGAAAATTGCGAATCAAGTAATATCAAGAGATGAAGCGCTAGGATCAGCGCGTGCCTTACGTCTTGCTTTCTTACCTTTGCTCTTGACTTTAGGAAAGACATGGTTATTGCAAGGTGGAGAGGTAAATGTTATATTGCCTTTTCCCACATCCATGACAGCGCCCAAGAGCTTCAAGAGGGATCTTCCAAGTGTGATTTGTCCTTTCCCTACACATTCAATAACAAGATAATCAGTAGATATCATTCTTCCTAGGACTTTTGTAAAGACTCCTTCAGCAATTCCAAGGGGAAATATAGTGGCATTGTTAGTAAGAGAAATTTCTTCTCCCCCCTCAAAAAGCTTCCAAAGGCTCAAAGATTCATAAACATCCTTTGGCATGAGACAAAATTCAGACATAATATCACAACGAGCATGAAAAGTTTCACCACTAATTGTGATTTTTATCGTAGGATACCAACTCGAAGGCTCAGAATTTATAGGCACATAATCAAAATGCTGGCGCAAAGTATTGTAGCAAGAATTCAAACTAGCAGTGTGAGTCTCAAGAGTATTAAGTCTATTAAAAATGCACACAAGAGAGGAATCAAAATAAGTTGGCATGCTATAAATTGTGATCAACTTTTTTATAGTATTGAAGGCTTGATCTCCATCACTATGAAGGAAATCTCCTTCAGAAGTAGCATCTAAAGCATATCTATAACGAAGAGAAAGTCCAAAGTAGAAGCTACTAAGAAGCAAACTCAAAGCCATTTTAGGTTCAGTTTTTCCATGCCAATCATAAATTCTAGACCAAGCTTCCTTAAAACTTTCCTCATCCTTTTGCTTAAAAGTGAAAATCATGTCCTCGGGAGACATAGTAGTAGCAATGGAACTAGACATAGTAAAACAAAAGTAAACAAGTAAAAACAGCTACCAAGGATTCTAATTTTTTTGGGTTTTTGATAAGAAGCAATGCAGGTAAAATAAATAAAGTAAAGCAAAACAATAACAAAGTAAAGGATGTGTGTGCGAAAAACTCCCCTCGCAGAAGTCTTCTCTTCCTCCCCGGCAACGGCGCCAGAAAAGAAGCTGCTACTCGGTGATGGCGCCAGAAAATAGCTGGTGGCGTGTAGTTGGCGAGGGAGCAGTAAGTCCTTGTGCGTGGTGAATGACCAGCCCGTTGGGAACCCCAAGAGGAAGGTATGATGAGTGTAGCGGCTAGTTTTCCCTCAGTTAAGAAACCAAGGTTTATCGATCAGGAGAGGAGAGACGGCGACGACTGAAGGTGATATGGAACCTGCACACACACAACCAAGTACTTTGTTCCCAACTTGCGATGAGGTTGTCAATCTCACCGTTTTGCTTGAAACAAAGGTTATAAGCATATCGAGTGGAAAATAATATAGTATGCGATTAAAGTAAACAGTACGGGAAAAGTAAACAGGTGATTGCAATATGATTAAAATAGGACCGGGGTCCACAGTTCACTAGTGGTGTCTCTCCATAGATAAAATAACATGCTGGGTAAACAAATTACAGTTGGGCAATTGATAGAATAAAGATAACGTGATATGTCAAGAAGATCACTATGAGATTTACTCTGGGCATTACAACAAAATACATAGACCGCCATCCAACTACATCTATGACTAATAATCCACCCTCGGGGATATCAATCCGAACACCCCAAAAGTATTAAGTTGCGAACAACAGATAATTGCATTAAGCAAAGTGTGTAATGTAAACAAAGCATATGCCCTTGAGCATATGAATGTTGTTTTCTCCCTAGTAGCAACAGCACATCTACCACCTTAGAGGTTTCTGTCACTCCCCCAGGTGAAATAGAGACATGAACCCACTATCGAGCATAAATACCCCCTCTTGGAGTCACTAGCAACTACTCGGCCAAGATAGCTACTAACAACGGAGAGCATGCAAGATCATAAACAACATAGAGATAACACAAGATATAATTCAGTACAGCAACTTAATCATAAACACCAATATTCATCGGATCCCAACAAACCAACATCATAGAATTACATAACGGTGATCTCAATCATGTAGGGCAGCTCATAAGATCTAAACATGAAGCACATGGTGGAGAAGACAACCATCTAGCTACTGCTATGGACCCATAGTCCAAGGTAGACTACTCACTCATCGCTCCGGAGGCAAGCATGGTGATGAAGAAGACCTCCGGTGGCGATTCCCCTCTCCGGCAGGGTGCCGGGAAGAGCTTCTGGACCCTCCCGATCTTCGGGTCGACGGCGGTGGCGGATCGCGATGTGTTCTGGAAATCTGATCGGGTACTTAGGTTTTTTTCCGTCGGGGGGTCTTTATAGGCGAAGGGGCGATGTCAGAGGTGGAGCCAGGCTCCCTCACACAGGGGTGGCTCGGCCAGGGGCCTGACCGCGCCGGCCCTGTGTGTGGGGCCCTGGTGGCCCCTCTCCGTCTCTCCTTCGGATGTCTGGAAGCTTCCGGGAAAAATAAGACTTCAGGAACTTGTTTCGTCCGATTCCGAGAATATTTCCTATGTATCACTTCTGAAACACAAAAATAGCAGAAAACAGGAAACTGGCACTGTGGCACTTGTTAATAGGTTAGTTTCGGAAAATGCATAAAAATGCCACTAAGTGTAACGAAACAATAGGCAAATGGTGTAAAAACAAGCATGGAGCATCAAAAATTATAGATACGTTCGAGACGTATCAACGTCCCTGATCTCCATCGAGCCCTCTGGCATGATCTCCATCCTTGCACTGGTGTGGCACCAAGTCCACGGCACCATCGTCATGAAGCCTCTGGTTAGCATCACGCAACTTACCATGTTGACCATATCACATTACACGCCCCCACTGCAAAACCAAGTTAGACGATTCTACTTTTCTTTTGCAAGTTTTACGTGGTTTCTAGGGCTTTCGCACAAGAACCGATTCTTACCTACAAACATGAAACCACAACTTTGATCAACACATTGTTTCTTTGAGTCCCCGTTAAGGGTCCTCTGTTGTAGACGCCATATCCACTATAATTGGAGAAACAGACACCCGACTAGCCACTTTTATGTGGTGCAAGCCGTATGTCAGTCATGGAACCAGTCTCACATGCAAACGCGTAATGTCGGTCACGGGCCGCCTCAATCCAACTATGCCACAGATATAAACGAATACACGTTGGAGGGTAACAATAAGATGATCAACGCCCACACATATTGCTATGTGTTTGAATCGTACAAGCATACTACGCATAGATTGGCTCTGATACCAATGTTGGGGTTCGGTGCAAATAACAAAAAATTATTACCGATGGAACCCCGATTTGCCTAGATCTATCTATAGTAATGATGTAACGATTAACAGAGACTAGGATATGTACCCTCGTAGACCGAACGCGGGGATTATGCCCCGCACAAGCGTTGACGATGAAGATGACATAGCCGACCTCAAGATCATGAAGATCTTGACGTAACAACGCCACGGCACCATAGTGCCATGACGCCAGTGCAACAGCACCGGTGCACCGACATAGTGTCGCACGTGCACTACCTTGTAGTACTCGCATAGGTACGGTGCACTATGACTCCTTCCAGATCCAGTCCAGCAGAGCAGCGGAAGAAGAAGTATTTGGACTGGGAATCTGGCAGCCTAACGGCGTCTGGTATGACGAGTATCCTCTAACTCGCTAGAACGACTCCAAACGTGGGAGTTGAGCTAGAAAAAAGAGAGGAGAGCCCATCCCTAAACCCTAGGTGCCCCCTCCACCTTATCCAATAAGGGGAGGGCAGCTAGGGCTTATTGGGCTCCCCTCTGGGAGGAGCCCAATAAGGTGGCTACCTATATAAATTAATTAAATAATGTTTTATTAATATTAAATCAGTAATTAATTTTAATTACTTTATTATTTAATTCCCCATTGATCTAAAACTCTTTCCAGAATCCTCCGAACAACTTTCAGATCTCTGCGGAACTTTTCCGGTTTCCTCGAAACTTTCGGATCTCCACATAAACCCCCCGAACAACTTTTCGGAACCCTCCGAACTATATAAATTACATTATTATTATTAAATAATTTTTATTAATATTCATTGTCAATTGATGTATTTGTCACATGATCCAGAAACTGATCATCAGTTGACCAATGAGCTAGTATAGAGGTATACTAGGGACTTTTGTTGTAAAATACCAGACGTGTGTCAGTGTTTTCGGACTGACATAGTTATAGCATAGTATTAAACTTATTATGAAGTCTTCAGAATATGAAAATAAACCCTTTATTATTTTCCCCTAGGGCATAATTCCTACATTCCTCTCTATCATGACGCGCATAGGCAAGCCGAGGTGTCAGAAGAAGAACACGGGCGATGGGGGCGCATCGCCTTCGCCACCGCTAGAAGGAAAGGACTCCTTCAGGAGCAAATTGCACGCCTGATACGTCCAAAACGTATCTACTTTCCCGAAAACTTTTGTTGTTGTTTCTCCTCTAATTTGTGTGTTTTGAATACAACTAACGCGGACTAACGCTGTTTTTAGCAGAATTGCCCTGGTGTCTTGTTTTTTTGCAGAAATCTAACTTTCAGGAAAAAATTCTGGAAAATACTGCAAAAATCCTATTTTACCAGAAGACCCACGGAGCCAGAATACGAGACGGAGAGGGGCTGGGAGGCCGCCACACCACCTGGTGGCGCGGCCCAAGCCTGGCCGCGCCATCCCAGCCGTCTCCTCGAGCCCTCCTTCCACCTACAAATACCCTTCGACCTGAAACTATCGGGGGCTCGGCATTTTTCCCAGATAGAGTTCCGCTACGCTGCCACCATCAGAAACTGCGATTCGGAACCAGAAACTCCGTTCTGGCACCCTGTCGGGACGGGGATTTGGAGGAGATCTTCATCATCATCACCGACGTCTCTCCATCAACCATCCATGACTCCCCCATCCATGGGTGAGTAATTTCCGCTGTAGGCGAAGGGGATGGTAGGGATTGGATGAGATCATTCATGTAATTTGCTATGAGATTGTTAGGGCATGGTGCCTAGTATCTATTGTTAGTGCTTATGACATTGTTGCAACTTGTTGTGCTTAGTGCTTGTCACTTTGGGCCCGAGTGCCATGATCTCAGATCTGAACTTGTTATTGTCTTATGGTGATAGTTGTTGTTTATAATCTTACCTACAAGTTGTATACACATATCGTTGTACAGAACCCGAGGCCCCAAAGTGACAGCAATTGGGATAATCGGAGGGGATGGCTGTGATGTGAGGATCACATGTGTTCACCGAGTGTTAATGCTTTGCTCTGGTAGTCTATTAAAAGGAGTACCTTAATTACCAGTAGTTTCCCTTGAGGCCCTGCTACAAACAGGCTGGTAGGACAGAAGATGTCGTGCAAGTTTCTCATTGCTAGCACGTACGACTATATACGGAACACATGCCTATGGTTGTTTAGTACTAGGATGCTTTATCATTATTTATCTGCAATTGCCCATGTCTTGATTATTACGTGAATTATCTTATCCATGCAATGCCCATTCATCCATCCCTATGCCTACAGTATTTTATCCTACTGTTTCTATTTCTACTATTACCATCTTTACTTTATTACTGTTGCTACTATTTTACTATTGTCACCACTATAAAACTGTTGCAACTGATAAACCACTGTGAGCAAGTCTATTTCTAGGTGCAGCTGAATTGACAACTCATTTGTTAAGGCTTATAAATATCCTTTGGGTCCCCTTGTGTCGAATCAATAAATTTGGGTTTTACTTCCCTCGAAGACTGTTGCGATCCCCTATACTTGTGAGTCATCAAGACTATTTTCTGGCACCATTGCCGGGGAGCATAGCTTTATTTGTAAGTTCACTTGGGACTCATATTGTTTACTGTAATCCATTCATCATGGGTAAACCTCGTAATGGAAAAGTTCCTATATTGCCATCAACTACAAGAAGAGGTACAACTCTGAACACCTCTGTTGCTCTTGATTCACCATCTGTTATGAGTAAGTTGCTTACACCACTGATACGTCTCAAACATATCTATAATTTTTGATGATCCATGCTTGTTTTTACACCATTTGCCTTGTGTTTCGTTAAACTTTGTGGCGTTTTTATGCGATTTCTAGAACTAACCTATTGACAAGATGCCACAGTGCCAGTTCCCTGTTTTTGCTATTTTTGTGTTTCAGAAAAGCTACATAGAAAATATTCTCGGAATTGGACGAAACGACCACCAAAACTCCTATTTTTCCCGGACAAAGGAAGAGTACCGAAGGAGAGCTGGAGAGGGGCCAGAGGCTGGCCACACCATGAGGGGGCGCGGCCCTGGCCCTGGCCGCGCCCACCTGTGGTGAGGATTCCCTGATCCACTCCTGACGACGCTCTTCGCCTATAAGAAGCCTCCCGACGGAAAACCCTAAATCAATCGGCAATTTTTGAGAAAGAGTTCTGCAGCTCCGCCGCCGCCGCTGATGAATTTTGGGGGACCGAAGTCTCTGTTCCGGCACCCTGCCAGGACAGGGAAGTGCCCCCAGAGCCATCTCCATCGGTCTCCATCGCCGTCTCCGTCGTCTCCATTGATCTCACCGCCATCTCCATCGTCGTTGCTGCCTCCTATGATGAGGAGGGAGTAGTTCTCCCCCGGGGCTGAGGGCTCTACCGGTAGCTATGTGGTTCACCTCTCTCTCCCATGATGTGATCTTTATGTGATTATGAGCTTTGTATCTAGTTGAATTGGTAGATGCCATTATTCAGATATTATGCTACTCCCGTGCTTTATATTTGTAATCTCCGGAGATACCTTATATCATGGTGTGAAGGTGACTAGTGTGCGCATCATGTGTATCTTTTTGGTTAATGTCTCTATGAATTGTTGGTGTTTGTTGGAACCATCTAATGTGTTCATGGTGATAGTGTGGGACAATCTAGTTTGGGGAAATACGAACTTTGAGGAGTGCTTCGTAGCCCTACACATGATTAGTGTTTGTTTTCCATTGGAGAATTGTTTAGAGTTGCATATTGATGATACTATCTATTGGTTCAACTATGTTATATTTGTTGAGAGTGTGTCCACTAGTGAAAGTATGATCCCTAGGCCTTGTTTCCAAGCATTGCATACCGTTTCCTTCCAGTTTTGTTACATGTTTGCTCGCAACAATATTTATTTCAGATTATATTTACTACTCATAATCATCACTACTACTTGTATTTCACTATCTCTTCGCCAAACTAGTGCACGTATACATCTGACAAGTGTATTGGGTGTGTTGGGGACACAAGAGACTTTATGTATCGTAATTGCAGGGTTGTTTGAGAGGGATAGCTTTGACCTCCTCCTCTCTGAGTTCGTTAAACCTTGGGTGATCCACTTAAGGGAAACTTGCTGCTGCTCTACAAACCTCTGCACTTCGAGGCCCAACACTGTCTACAAGAAAAGATGCGTGCGTAGACATCAAGCTCTTTTCTGGCGCCGTTGCCGGGGAGGTAAGGTAAAAGGTACTCACATCCTCCTGTGTGAGTGCTCGAAGTTATTTCCTTTAGATTTTGCAATTATATCTTTTTGTTTCTTGTTTTTATTTTCACTAGTTAGGCTTAATGGAAAACAAAGAGTTCTTTAGTATTTTTCCTGAGTTAGAATGTGGAGTGTTTGAAGAGAAAATTGAAAAACCTTTGGAGCTTAATTTGCAGCCTAATAGTGTTGTTAGTATGAATGCTTTGAACACCATTATTGCTAATGCTATAGAAAAGTCTAAGCTTGGGGAAGCTGGTTTTGTTAAGCATGATATTTTTAGTTCCCCAGCTTTAGTGGAGAAAGTTTGCTCTGATGATATTTTATCTCCCATATGTGATAATTCTTATGATGCTTGTGCTCCTCATCCTTTTAAAATACCTATGAAAATTGTTGAACGTGCTATGGATAACTGCTATTTAGGAGATGGAACTGTCCATCCTGGTGATCATTTGCTCTTTATACATAAATTATGCGAGTTGTTCAAGTGTGCAGGTATTTCAATGAACCGAGTTAAGAAGAAGCTATTCTCTTTATCACTGAAGGGCAGAGCTGTGGAATGGTATAAAACACTAAAGGATGGCCAACCTATTGATTGGGAGGAAATTGTACCTCTCTTTTATTATAAATTCTATCCTTCTAGTGAGGTTTATAAAGATAGGGATTATATTTATAATTTTCATCCGCATAAGGGAGAAAGCATTGCCCAAGCTTGGGGGAGATTGAAGTCACTAATGCTCAAATGTCCTATTCATGAGCTTCCCCGTAATATTGTTATTAATAATTTTTATGCAAGGCTTTCAGGATATTATAAGGACTATCTAGATGCATGCTTTGATGGGTCTTTCACAAGCAAGGATGTTGACGTCAAGTGGAATTTGCTTAAAACAATTCAAAACAATATCGAAGATTGGGATAGCGACAAAGGTAAAGGATCGGGTATAAATTACGAGTATGATTGCATTAAGTCTTTCGCTGAAACTACTAATTTTCAAGAGCTTAGTGCTAAATATGGGCTTGATCCTCAAATTATGGTTGATTGTTTTAGAGCCTTTGCTTATCATATTAATGTTCCCAAGGGAAATGGGGATGTGTATCATGAACCTTTTAAAGACACTTGCATAGAAAGTGATATTGTTATTGATGATTGCAATAAACATGCTCAAATTTCTGAAAGTACTACTTCCTATAAGCATGTTAATTTTTGTGGAGTACATAGACCTTGTGGACAGAGTCACAACAAAGAAGATTATTGTATCCACCATGGGAATGAAGAAACCCGAATGTGGCATAAGGCTCTTGATGAGCTTGGTGAAAAGGTTTGGGAGCTTTATCCTTTTCTTTGTGAGCTTTGCGATGACACAGGTCATTTTAATTTTCAATGCTCAGGCCCTAATAGTCACCTTTCTGATGGAATGAGTACCGCAAGTTTGTATTGTGATGACAAAATTACTCTCAATCAGCATGATGAGCTTACTTTTTTTTGGGGGGTGTGAAGAGATATCTAGAAAGACTTCTTTGGTAGATATGAGTGTTTTTGATATTAATAGCACCCTTCATGGTTGTCGTCTCTATTGTGTTAAAGATTGCCTCACAAATACTTACATACAAAATGTTATAAAACATGATGTTTTGCCAAGCTATGATAGGACTAATAGATGTTTCCATCTTATTAATAGAGAGGAGAAATCCTCCAAAGTTTCTTTTGTTGTTTCTGTCAGTAAACCAGATTATGTGGAGAAGATGCCTTTCAAGTATCTCCCTCCTGAAGGAGAGAGTAAGAAGAGTAAGAAGAAGAAGAAGAAGAAGAAGAACAAGAAGAAGAAGAGGAGGAGTAAAAGGCGAGAGGAAACGGTATCTTCCCCTAAGCATGTTGCTCCTATTATAGATTATGATAATTCTGATCTTGATCATGTTCCCATGCATGTTACCTATGTTAGTGATTATGATTGGGAAAAGCACTCTACTTTTGATATTGAAAATCTTTTTGGTACCAATTCTGAAAATTATAAGGTTAATAATTGTTGTACCATTAGTACTATCCATGTTCCTTCTTATGATGATATGTTTGATGAATATGCTTTGCAAAATAGTTGTTCTCTCGCTTATGATGATACTAAACCTCTAGCTTATGATGGTTATGATGATGAGTATAATATTTTTAGTTAACCTACTATTGAGGAGGAAACAAGGTATGATTACAATATGCCTCCTAATTTTGATGATTATGATGATGAGAATAATTTTGTTGAATTTGCTCCTACTACGATTGTTCATGTGGGGAGTATTAATTCTTTTGTGCATGTGGCTCATGATAGGGATGCTTTATGTGATAGTTATATTAATGATGCTACTGAAAGTTACTATGAGAGAGGGAAACATGGTTTGATTGATCTCAACAATATTAAGTTTCCCCTCTTTATGTTGCAAATCTTGAAGTGGTACTTGTTTTATCTATCTATGTTTGCTACTATGTGCCTCGTTAATTTATTTTCTTATAAGATTCCTATGCATAGAAAGTGGTTTAGATTTAAATGTGTTTCATATTTGCTTTTTAATGCTCTCTCTTGCTTCAAGTTCCTTTATGGCACCTTTGCCTTAAGTTCTTTTTGGGCGCCTATGTGAGCATTTTCTGAAATTACTGCGCCTAGCTCAAAGGCGTTAAAGAAAAGCACTCTTGGGAGATAACCCAATGTTTTACTTTCAGTACTTTTTCTTTTATTTGAGTCTTGGAAGTTATTACTACTGTAATAACCGCTCATTATCCTTTTTATTTCGTTTTTGTGCCAAGAGAAGCCTCTAATTTGAGTGAGGTAAGATTTGGTGAAGTTGCTGTCCTGAAACAGATTTTGGTGCTGCACCGTAAAAAATCGTGAAAATTCTCAGAATATCTTTTTGACCTTCTATTTCTTGTGCATATGCCCTAGGTTATATCCAAACTTTCATTAGTTTTACACTTTTTGATTTGAGCAACATAAAACCCTCTAAAAAATCGACCTTTGTCAGCTGTTTTGTTTTGACAGATTTCTGCCACTATTTGTGTTTGCCTCTCGATCGCTTTCTTTTTGAGTTCTTTTGATCACGGAACTTTTGGGAAGTTGCTACAGTAGTATATGCTTTATATGTGGTGTTTTTGAGATGAAACCTGAACCAAAAAGGGTTGATCTACTATTATGTTATGCTAATGTTGCTAATAGAATTGTGTTAAGTTTTGTATGAAGGAAGTTTTCAAGTGTAGGGATTGGAAAATGATGAGATGAGATGAAGAATGGACAAAATCTCAAGCTTGGGGATGCCCATGTCACCCCAAGAAATATCCAAGAAGTACTATATTTTTATTGCTTCATGCACTATGCATTTTTCTTGGAGCGTCAGTTGTTTTTGCTTTCAGTTTTATTTTGTTTTGTTTGCTGCAATAAATGGTTGGATCACATCATGTTTGTTTTGGAGAGAGCTATGCCCTATTTTTCGTTGCCAAGAACACTCTAGTTTTCACTCTGATCGTTCAACGAGTGTTCTCTTTTTCTGCTACTGCATTTAGCTTTTGTTTTTCGCCTTGATTTTTGTTCAGATCTTATTTTATCTTTGCATCAAGGTGTATTTGGACCTCTGGTCCATGTTGGTATTCATCAAAAGAGTTGTTTCAAAAAGGTTTGAATGGTGTTGGAAAAGAGAAAAAGTTTCATACAAAAAGTGGTACAAAAAGGAGCTTGTGTAGACTGCGGCCTAGGCTTTTGCATGTCATGCTTGATATCGTTTTGATAGTATGCTTAGTGATTTTACTGTAGCATGACTTGTCTCAAATGATTGAGATTGCTTAATGAGCCTTTGAAAAAATCATGTGTTGTTTTTATTATTTGGAAGCATTAATTTGGTTTTTCCTTGATGCTTTATTTGGGTTGACTTGGCATATGCTCACACATGTTAGACTCTTACAAAGTCGCCATAAGCCTCTATGATCATTTAGTTTTTGACTTTTGATGCCATCTTATGCTTCTTTTAATAAAACGGTATGACTTTGTGGTATCCTCCTCTGAAAGTTTCATTTGAATCGACTTGGCACATGCTCAAGCATGCATATGACTGAACAAAAAGTCAATTAAGCCTCGATGATTTACTTTGCCTCAGAGCTCTTGTATCATTTTTATGCCTATATTAATTTTGTTTGTCGCAAGCATGATTATGACAGTTATTGCTCTCTCGATTGTCGCTTCCCAGTCTTTTGCTAGCCTTCACTTGTACTGAGAGGAAATACTTCTCGTGCATCCAATTCCTGAAAACCAAGTAACCCCAAAGAGTCCAATATAAATTCCTATGCATGGTATTTCAAAGCCATTTCAAGTAAATTTTCATGTGCTACCTTTCAAAACTTTCAAATACTTCTCATTTTGTTCCACTGTTTTTAGCTCATGAGGACGTAGTGGTCGGAATTGCTATCTTCCATATTAAATTAAGTACCCCTCGACTTGCATGCTTCATCTGCTCGTCATTAATTTTGCAAGGGAGCTGGTCAGACCATTGTAATCTAATCTTAAAAAAAGGGCACTCCTCCATGGTATGTGAAAGTTGGTTGGCACCCGATGGAATCGGTTAGCCATGGTTTGAGAAAGGAAAAAGTGGGGAGGAGTGCCAAAGCTTTATAAAAGAGCACCAATGTGCCAATTTTTCAAAGAACTCGGAACCACTCTCACTTGTTTAGTATGGAAGATAGCAAGAACCCATTGCCAGTCGTTGACATGAAACAACCACCTCTCAAAGCAAATTTTTACCTCTGTTTTACAAATGAAAAGCTCTAGCACATGTTAAATCCCTGCTTCCCTCTGCGAAGGGCCTTTCTTTTAATTTTATGTGAGTTTTCATTTTCTAACTTTAAGCACTTTCTTGAAGAGCATAGCTGTCATTCTTAGTGTAATGTGCTTGTCCCAGAACACGGTTAATTGTGGTATAACTTTGATGCTTGTATCTTTGATATTTTTACTTCTAGTCTTTCCTTGAACTTCAGAGGTGCCTCAGCATTTATGTTTTGCTCCACAAATAAAGGCAAGTGGGATACCACTCTTTCATATCTTATTATGAGTATTACAATCTTGTAGCTTCTTATATTTCATGTTGCTTGTTATTAGTGCATTGGCGCTCTTTCATAGCTTGCTTGACTATGAGATAACATTAGTTGCATATTTCTTGTTATGAATTGCCTGAGTACTTGATCATATAGTGAGAATATATACATCTTATGAAGCAAATGTGTTCGTGAAAGTTTCTTTTATCGCACTCCGTTGTTAACTGAATTGCTTGAGGACAAGCAATAAGCTAAGCTTGGGGGGAGTTGCTACATCCAAAATGTATCTACTTTCCCGAACACTTTTGCTGTTGTTTCTCCTCTAATTTGTGTGTTTTGAATATAACTAACGTGGACTAATGCTATTTTCAGTAGAATTGCCCTGGTGTCTTGTTTTTGTGCAGAAATCCAACTTTCAGGAAAAATCTCAGAAAAAATTACAAAAATCCTATTTTACCAGAAGACCCACGGAGCCAGAATACGAGACAGAGAGGGGCTGGGAGGCCACCACACCACTTGGTGGCGCGGCCCAAGCCTGGCCGCGCCAGGGTGTGGTGAGGCCACCCCAGCCATCTCCTCGAGCCCTCCTTCCGCCTACAAATACCCTTCGACCTGAAACTATCGAGGGTTCGACGTTTTTCCCAGATATAGTTCCGCTGCGCCGCCACCATCAGAAACTGTGATTCAGAACCAGAAACTCCGTTCTGGCACCCTGCCAGGACGGGGATTTGGAGGAGATCTTCATCATCATCACCGACATCTCTCCATCAACCATCCATGACTCCCCCATCCATATGTGAATAATTCCCGCTGTAGGCGAAGAGGATGGTAGGGATTGGATGAGATCATTCATGTAATTTGCTATGAGATTGTTAGGGCATGGTGCCTAGTATCTATTGTTAGTGCTTATGACATTGTTGCAACTTGTTGTGCTTAATGCTTGTCACTTTGGGCACGAGTGCCATGATCTCAGATCTAAACTTGTTATTGTCTTATGATGATAGTTGTTGTTTATGATCTTACCTGCAAGTTATATACACATATCGTTGTCCAGAACCCGAGGCCCCAAAGTGATAGCAATTGGGATAACCGGAGGGGATGGCTGTGATATGAGGATCACATGTGTTCACTGAGTATTAATGCTTTGCTCTGGTACTCTATTAAAAGGAGTACCTTAATTACCATTAGTTTCCCTTGAGGCCCTGCTGCAAACAGGCTGGTAGGACAGAAGATATCGTGCAAGTTTCTCACTGCGAGCACGTACGACTATATACAGAATACATGCCTATGGTTGTTTAGTACTATGATGCTTTATCATTATTTATCTGCAATTGCCCATGTCTTGATTATTACATGAATTATCTTATCCATGCCACGCCCATTCATCCATTCCTATGCCTACAGTATTTTATCTTACTGTTTACTATTGCTACTATTACCGTCTTTACTTTATTACTGTTGCTACTATTTTACTACTGTCATCACTATAAAACTGTTGCTACTGATAAACTGCTACGAGCAAGTCTATTTCCAGGTGCAGCTCAATTGACAACTCATCCGTTAAGGCTTATAAATATCCTTTGGCTCTCCTTGTGTTGAATCAATAAATTTGGGTTTTACTTCCCTCGAAGACTGTTGCGATTCCCTATACTTGTGGGTCATCAATGCCACCCAACCGCGTCCTCCGTAATGCTAGACGCTGACGAAGGGGGCCAGAGGCGCGCTGGCCACTTCCTCCTCCTTGCGCCAGTACCAGAGGTGTGTGCTGGGCAAAGGAAGAGAAAGGAGAGAGAGAGAGGGGAAGGCCCGCTATCACTGGCAGGGCACCGTTGTGCGTGCTCGGCGCATCGTCCGTGGGCGCTCAATCTCCTCGAGCCACCGCCAGCGATTAGGGACAAAAGAAGGAGATGGGGAGAATGGGGCTAGGGTTAGGGGAACACCGGCTCGCGTTGGTTTTGATGACGAAAATGACGCACTGCCGTTGGATGCAATCGGACAGCTAGGGGCTGGTGGCGCTCGCTGGCAGGCTGTGGGTCGTCATGGCATGATAGAAAATGGGCCGCATAGCGAGCGGCAGAGAGCCCATGCTGCCCAGGGCAGCGCGCGCGCATAGCAGGCCGTGGGCCGGCCGTGAAAACAGTTCTCTCTGTGATGATTTTTACAGAACTATTTTTTGTGAAATTTTGTCCATTTTTTTAGCAAATCTCATATAGTTTCTTCTATTCAAATTGTTCCAACGAAAATTTGTTTAGAAAAATAGAAAAGTGACAAAAATATTTCTGAAAAGTTTAAAGTTCATGAATTTTAATCCATTCTTCCGCTGCAAATAGTTAAAAGATGCTCTTTTAAATTTAAAAGGGAACTAAAAAGTGAGAATTAAATTTTTTAGAGCATGTTTAAGTGTTTATAATTATAATCTCATGTTATTTTTAATTTTTTGACTAACATTGTTGATAACATAATCATGATTAATGGGTTTTATGTGCACTTATTTCAATTTTCTGCCCAACGGCGATATAGATTTAATTACATAATAGTTGTATTCTTAATTTTGACCAACATTGGATTATTGCATGCAATTGTTGTTATGATCTCACTTAATTGTGGTTTTCAGGAGGGCACTTCTTGATGAGCTGCATCAAGGATGTTTCAACCCTCAGAGGTGACAACTACACCGAATGGCGAAAGAAAGTTGATTTTGCCTTTGTGTGTGCTGAGGTGGACTGGGTTGTGGACACTCCACAGCCAGTCAAGCCAATAGACTAGTCAGAGATGCAAAAGATGATGATGCTGCTTGGGACAAAAAGAAGAAAGATCATGTTCTACTGGAGCTGGCATATGTCCTAGAGAACCAAAAGTGGGTCAATACAAATAAAAAGTGCACGGCTTTTATAAAGAACACAATTGAGAATGCTATTGTGGGCTCAATTGTAGGGTGTGCTTTCACAGGGGAATTTCTTAAAAAGATAAAGAGCCAGTTCACTGGTTCTTCAAAGATATATGCTACCTAGCTGCTTAAACAGATGGTGATAGAAAAGTACACTAGAGGTGGACATGGCATAAGGGAGCTGATACGTCTCCAACGTATCCATAATTTTTGATGCTCCATGCTTATTTTTATACCATTTGCTTAATGTTTCGTTACACTTTGTGGCACTTTTATGCATTTTCCGGAACTAACCTATTAACAAGTCGCCACAGTGCTAGTTCCCTGTTTTTTGCTGTTTTTGTGTTTCAGAAAAGTTAAACAGGAAATATTCTCAAAATTGGACGAAACCAAAGCCAGTCATCCAGATATTTCACGGAGCTTCCAGAGAACTGAAGAGGAGACGGAGTGGGGCCACGAGGTGCCCTCACACCAGGGCAGCGCGGCCCAGCCCCTGGCCATGCCTCCTATGTGTGAGACCACCTCGGTCCACTTCTGACGATGCCCCTTCGCCTATAAAGACCCCCCGACGGGAAAAACCTAAGTACCCGATAAATTTTCCAGAAAACATCGCGATCCGTCGCCGCCGTCGACCTGAAGATCGGGAGGGTCCAGAAGCTCTTCCCGGCACCCTGCCGAAGAGGGGAATCACCACTGAAGGTCTTCTTCATCGCCATGCTTGCCTCCGGAGAGATGAGTGAGTAGTCTACCTTGGACTATAGGTCCATAGCAGTAGCTAGATGGTTGTCCTCTCCACCATGTGCTTCATGTTTAGATCTCATGAGCTACCCTACATGATTGAGATCACCGTTATGTAATTCTACATGTTTGGTTTGTTGGGATCCGATGAATATTGGTGTTATGATTGAGTTGCTATACTGAAATATATCTTATGTTATCTCTATGTTGTTTATGATCTTGCATGCTATCCGTTGTTAGTAGCTATCTTAGCCGAGTAGTTGCTAGTGACTCCAAGAGGGGGTATTTATGCTCGATAGTTGGGTTCATGCCTCTATTTAATCTGGGGGAGTGACAGAAACCTCTAAGGTTGTAGATGTGCTGTTGCCACTAGGGAGAAAACAACATTCATATGCTCGAGGGCATATGCTTTGTTTACATTACACAATTTGCTTAATGCAATTATCTGTTGTTCGCAACTTAATACTCATGGGGTGTTCGGATGATATCCCCGTGAGTGGATTATTAGTCATAGATGCAGTTGGATGGCGGTCTATGTATTTTGTTGTAATGCCCAGAGTAAATCGCAAAGTGATCTTCTTGACATATCACGTTATCTGCTACTCCAAATTGATGTGGGAGCAAACTGTCCTTGTGCGTGGTGATGACCAGCCCGTTGGGAACCCCAAGAGGAAGGTATGATGAGTGTAGCGGCAAATTTTCCCTCAGTTAAGAAACCAAGGTTTAATATCGATCAGGAGAAGGGAGACGGTGACGGCTGAAGGTGTTTGTGGAACTTGCACACACACAGACAAATACTTTGTCCCCAACTTGCGATGAGGTTGTCAATCTCACCGGTTTGCTTGAAACAAAGGTTATGAGTGTATCGAGTGGAAAACAGTAGTAAAATGCTAGTAAAGTAAACAGTGCGGGAATAGTAAACAGGTGATTGCAATATGATTAAAATAGGACCGGGGTCCACAGTTCACTAGTGGTGTCTCTCCATAGATAAATAACATGCTGGGTAAACAAATTACAGTTGGGCAATTGATAGAATAAAGATAACGTGATATGTCAAGAAGATCACTATGAGATTTACTCTGGGCATTACAACAAAATACATAGACCGCCATCCAACTGCATCTATGACTAATAATCCACCCCCAGGGATATCATCCGAACACCCCGAAAGTATTAAGTTGCGAACAACAGATAATTGCATTAAGCAAAGTGTGTAATGTAAACAAAGCATATGCCCTTGAGCATATGAATGTTGTTTTCTCCCTAGTAGCAACAGCACATCTACCACCTTAGAGGTTTCTGTCACTCCCCCAGGTGAAATAGAGGCATGAACCCACTATCGAGCATAAATACCCCCTCTTGGAGTCACTAGCAACTACTCGGCCAAGATAGCTACTAACAACGGAGAGCATGCAAGATCATAAACAACATAGAGATAACAAAAGATATAATTCAGTACAGCAACTTAATCATAAACACCAATATTCATCGGATCCCAACAAACCAACATCATACAATTACATAACGGTGATCTCAATCATGTAGGGCAGCTCATGAGATCTAAACATGAAGCACATGGTGGAGAAGACAACCATCTAGCTACTGCTATGGACCCATAGTCCAAGGTAGACTACTCACTCATCGCTCCGGAGGCAGGCATGGCGATGAAGAAGACCTCCGGTGGCGATTCCCCTCTCCGGCAGGGTGCCGGGAAGAGCTTCTGGATCCTCCCGATCTTCGGGTCGACGGCGGCGGCGGATCGCGATGTATTCTGGAAAACTGATCGGGCCCTTAGGTTTTTCTCGTCAGGGGGTACTTATAGGCGAAAGGGCGATGTCAGGAGAGGGACCAGGTGTCCTCACACAGGGGTGGCGCGGCCAGGGGCTGGGCCGTGCCGCCCCCTTGTGTGGGGCCCTGGTGGCCCCCCTCCGACACTTCTTTGGATGTTTGGGAGCTCCCCGGTGAAATATGACTTCAGGAACTTGTTTCGTCCAATTCCGAGAATATTTCCTGTGTATCACTTCTGAAACACAAAAACAGCAGAAAACAGGAAACTGGCACTGTGGCACTTCGTTAATAGGTTAGTTCCGGAAAATGTATAAAAGTACCACTAAGTGTAACAAAACAATAGGCAAATGGTGTAAAAACAAGCATGGAGCATCAAAAATTATAGATACGTTTGAGACGTATCAAGCATCCCCAAGCTTAACTCCTGCTCGTCCTCGAGTAGGTAAGTGATAACAAAAGAATAATTTTTGAGGTGACATGCACCTACACAATCTTGATCATATATGTAAGCATTGATGAGCTGGGATCAATAGAACTTAAACATGGGCATGAAAGATATAATCATGACAATAAGAACTTAGCAACCATGTTGTAAACATGCAAATGAACACAAACAAAAGATCATGATAATGAAACAATGAAAGTCAAACGTGTGTTCAAATCATAAGGAAAAACATACAAATGGTTTTCAGCTTGTCCTTCAAAGAGAGCAAAACATAAATGCATAGGACACCTCAAAGTTTAAGAGGGCAACTAGATACAAATAATTTAAGAACAAGTGAAACCAATCAATATGAGTCAATCAATGAACCTTGGGACAATGCATATCACACTAAGAATGACAACTATGCTCTCTTAATGGTGCATAAAGAAAGAAGGTGGTGACTCAACATAAAAGTAAAAGAAAGGCCCTTCGCAGAGGGAAGCAGTGATTGCAAGTTTTATAACCTTCAAAAATTATGGTACTTACCGGCTTTGAGCTCTCATTGCCCCCATCATAAGCATCTTGAATGGTTAAAGTTAATGCGAGAACAATTATGATGCATATGCTTGACAAATCATAAGTTGAAAACCTCATGTCCCGTGAATACGAGTACCCAAACCATGCTAGTTTACTTAGAGTCCCAAGCAAGGCTCTTGTCATTGTAAGTATATGCATATCATTGAGAACCGCCAATGGGGTACCTCCGTGCCCGATGACATGGAACAAGCCCACACCAAAATGACAGGACAAGCAGACAATGAACACCTCGACATCTCTTTTATTTGCTATATTGTTTAGCTTTTTATTGTGAGATGCGTCGTCGAATGTTCACCATGGGTATGCTGCAAATTTCCACCATGAATTATGCATGGCTTAGATTGGCGGCCCGGCGTTTCCCTAACACATATAAAAACTCCATGATCCTCACAAGATTCCCAATTCATTTCACACAGCGGGCATCCATAAACAAAAGATCACAATATCAACTCAAATAAGAAGTGCAATGTTGAAAGCTTGCCCCATGACGGCATGGCTGGGCTAGAATCCAACTTACAACTTGCAAGCATAACAACTCAGCATAAAAGACCACAATGTCAAATTTTTAGAACAGGAAAAAGTAAAGTGTGCCTTCCGGTTCGTGAGAGCTTTACTGACCGAATTTCGCATAACACTGGTAAGAGTTTAATTTGAAGAGAATATAAAAGCAAGTAAAATTTACTTGGAATAGCAAATTGCTAGTAGGTATGTATGGTGGACACAATGGAAAACTTGGCTTTTAGGAGTTGGATGCACGAGTAGAGCTCATACTCAGTACAAGGCGAGGGCTAGCAAAAGACTGGGAGCGACCAACTAAGAGAGCAATAACGGCCATAATCATGCAAAGCGACAAAGCGACATTAAAAGAAGCATACGATGGCATCAAAAGTCAAAAACTAAATGATCATGAAGGCTAATGGCGACTTTGGAAGAGTCTAACATGTGTGAGCATGCGCCAAGTCAACCCAAATAAAGCATCAAGGAGAAAACCAAAATAATGCTTCCATACAATAAAAACAACGCATGATTTTTTCAAAGGCTCATTAAGCAATCTCAGTTATTTGAGACAAGTCATGCTACAGCAAAACCACTAAGCATACTATCAAAAAAGACATCAAGCATGACATGAAAAAGCCTAAGCCGCAGTCTACACAAGCTCCTTCTTGTACCACTATTTTGCACAAAGCTTTTTCTCTTTTCCAACACCATTTGAAATTTTTATAAACACCTCTTTTGATGAAAACCAATGAAGATCAGAGGCAAAAATACACCTTGATGAAGAGATATGACAAGATCTGAACGCATATCAAGGCGAAAACGAAAACCAAAAGCAGTAGCAGAAAAAATAGAATGCTCGATTTTGAATAAGAATGAAAACTAGAGCATTCTTTGCAAATGAAAACGAGTACATCTCCTCCAAAGGAAATTTGTTGGGGTCCAACCATTTATTACAGCAAACAAACAAACTAAACAAACTAAGAAAACTAAAACAACTGACGCTCCAAGAAAAACACATAGTGCATGAAGCAATAAAAATATAGTGTTTTGAAAGGTGACCTGATTTTTGCCGATGAAGAAGGGGTGCCTCGGGGGCATCCCCAAGCTTTGACGCTTGTACTTCTTGGATATTTCTTGGGGTGATGCATGGGCATCCCCAAGCTTGAGCTTTTGTCCATTCTTCAACTCATCTCATCATTCTCCAATCCCTACACTTGAAAACTTCCTTCATACAAAACTAAACACAATTCTATTAGCAACATTAGTGTAAGCATAAAATATATTCAACCTCTTTTAGCTTCAGGTTTAAACTCAAAACCACCACATATAAAGTATATACTACTGTAGCAACTTCCACAAGAGTTCCATGATCAAAAAGAACTCCAAAGAAAGCGATAAAGTGGCAAAAACAAATATTGGCAGAAATCTGTCAAAACTGGACAGCTGATAATGGACGAATTTTTGAGGGATTTTCTGTTGCTCAAATCAAAAAGTTTTCAACTAAGAAAAGTTTGGATATAACCTGGGGCATAAGCACAAGAAATTTCAGGTCCAAAAGATATACAGAGAATTTTCACGAATTTTTACGGTGCAGCACCGAAAACAGTTTCAGGACAGCAATAACCCCAAATCTTTACCTCACTCAAATTAGAGGCTTCTCTTGGCACAAAAACGAAATAAACAATATAAGGAGCGGTCATTAAAGTAGTAATGACTTCCAAGACTCAAGAAAAAGAAAAATTACTGAAAAGTAAACAATGGGTTATCTCCCAAGAGTGCTTTTCTTTAACGCCTCTGAGCTAGGCGCAGAAAATTGCGAATCAAGTAATATCAATAGATGAAGCACTAGGATCAGCGCGTGCCTTACGTCTTGCTTTCTTACCTTTGCTCTTGATTTTAGGAAAGACATGGTTATTGCAAGGTGGAGTGGTGAATGTTATATTGCCTTTTCCCACGTCGATGACGGCGCCTAAGAGCTTCAAGAGCGATCTCCCAAGTGTGATTTGTCCTTTCCCTACACATTCAATAACAAGATAATCAGTAGATATCATTCTTCCTAGGACTTTTGTAAAGACTCCTTCAGCAATTCCAAGGGGAAATATAGTGACATTGTTAGTAAGAGAAATTTCTTCTCCCCCCTCAGAAAGCTTCCAAAGACTCAAAGATTCATAGACACTCTTTGGCATAAGACAAAATTTAGACATAATATCACAACGAGCATGAAAAGTTTCACCATTAATGGTGATTTTTATTGTAGGATTCCAACTCGAAGGTTCAGAATTTATTGGCACATAATCAAAATGCTGGCGCAAAGTACTGTAGCAAGAATTCAAACTAGCAGTGCGAGCCTCAAGAGTATTAAGTCTATTAAAAATGCACACAAGAGAAGAATCAAAATAGGTTGGCATGCTATAAATTGTGATCAACTTTTTTATAGTATTGAAGGCTTGATCTCCATCACTATGAAGGAAATCTCCTTCAGAAGTAGCATCCAAAGCATATCTATAACGAAGAGAAAGTCCAAAGTAAAAACTACTAAGAAGCAAACTCAAAGTCATTTTAGGTTCAGTTTTTTCATACCAATCATAAATCCTAGACCAAGCTTCCTTAAAACTTTCCTCATCCTTTTGCTTAAAAGTGAAAATCATGTCCTCGGGGGACATAGCAGTAGCAACGGAACTAGACATAGTAAACTAAAGCAAGCAAGTAAAAACAGCTACCAAGGATTCTAATTTTTTTTTTGGGTTTTTGATAAAAAGCAATGCAGGTAAAATAAAATAAAGTAAAGCAAAACAAATAACAAAGTAAAGAATGTGTGTGCGAAGAACTCCCCTCGCAGAAGTCTTCTCTTCCTTCCCCGGCAACGGCGCCAGAAAATATAGCTGCTACTCCAAATTGATGTGGGAGCAAACTGTCCTTGTGCGTGGTGATGACCAGCCCGTTGGGAACCCCAAGAGGAAGGTATGATGAGTGTAGCGGCAAATTTTCCCTCAGTTAAGAAACCAAGGTTTAATATCGATCAGGAGAAGGGAGACGGTGACGACTGAAGGTGTTTGTGGAACCTGCACACACACAGACAAATACTTTGTCCCCAACTTGCGATGAGGTTGTCAATCTCACCGGTTTGCTTGAAACAAAGGTTATGAGTGTATCGAGTGGAAAACAGTAGTAAAATGCTAGTAAAGTAAACAGTGCGGGAATAGTAAATAGGTGATTGCAATATGATTAAAATAGGACCGGGGTCCACAGTTCACTAGTGGTGTCTCTCCATAGATAAATAACATGCTGGGTAAACAAATTACAGTTGGGCAATTGATAGAATAAAGATAACGTGATATGTCAAGAAGATCACTATGAGATTTACTCTGGGCATTACAACAAAATACATAGACCGCCATCCAACTGCATCTATGACTAATAATCCACCCCCAGGGATATCATCCGAACACCCCGAAAGTATTAAGTTGCGAACAACAGATAATTGCATTAAGCAAAGTGTGTAATGTAAACAAAGCATATGCCCTTGAGCATATGAATGTTGTTTTCTCCCTAGTAGCAACAGCACATCTACCACCTTAGAGGTTTCTGTCACTCCCCCAGGTGAAATAGAGGCATGAACCCACTATCGAGCATAAATACCCCCTCTTGGAGTCACTAGCAACTACTCGGCCAAGATAGCTACTAACAACGGAGAGCATGCAAGATCATAAACAACATAGAGATAACAAAAGATATAATTCAGTACAGCAACTTAATCATAAACACCAATATTCATCGGATCCCAACAAACCAACATCATACAATTACATAATGGTGATCTCAATCATGTAGGGCAGCTCATGAGATCTAAACATGAAGCACATGGTGGAGAAGACAACCATCTAGCTACTGCTATGGACCCATAGTCCAAGGTAGACTACTCACTCATCGCTCCGGAGGCAGGCATGGCGATGAAGAAGACCTCCGGTGGCGATTCCCCTCTCCGGCAGGGTGCCGGGAAGAGCTTCTGGATCCTCCCGATCTTCGGGTCGACGGCGGCGGCGGATCGCGATGTATTCTGGAAAACTGATCGGGCCCTTAGGTTTTTCTCGTCAGGGGGTACTTATAGGCGAAAGGGCGATGTCAGGAGAGGGACCAGGTGTCCTCACACAGGGGTGGCGCGGCCAGGGGCTGGGCCGCGCCGCCCCCTTGTGTGGGGCCCTGGTAGCCCCCCTCCGACACTTCTTTGGATGTTTGGGAGCTCCCCGGTGAAATATGACTTCAGGAACTTGTTTCGTCCAATTCCGAGAATATTTCCTATGTATCACTTCTGAAACACAAAAACAGCAGAAAACAGGAAACTGGCACTGTGGCACTTCGTTAATAGGTTAGTTCCGGAAAATGTATAAAAGTACCACTAAGTGTAACGAAACAATAGGCAAATGGTGTAAAAACAAGCATGGAGCATCAAAAATTATAGATACGTTTGAGACGTATCATTATCTTTATTCTATCAATTGCCCAACTGTAATTTGTTTACCCAGCATGTGTTATTTATCTTATGGAGAGACACCACTAGTGAACTGTGGACCCCGGTCCTATTTCCATCATATTGCTATCACCTGTTTACTTTACTCTCATTGTTTACTTTACTCGCATACTTCTATTATTTTCCACTCGATACGCTCATACCCTTTGTTTCAAGCAAACCGGTGAGATTGACAACCTCATCATAAGTTGGGAACAAAGTACTTGGTTGTGTTGTGTGCAGGTTCCACGTTGCTGCTAGCAAAGCAAAGCTTGGACGAGGCGCCATATAAATTGTCCGGAGCTGTTGCGAAGCTTGCAAGCATCACCTTCAGTCATATTGGTTTTTTCTTCTTCGATCGATAAACCTTGGTTTCTAACTGAGGGAAAAACTTGCTGCTATGCTCATCACACCTTCCGCTTGGGGTTCCCAACTGACTGGTTATAATCATCATCATCAACTACACGCCAGCCATCAGGAGCACATCTTGAGGATGAGCAACATGGCTTCTAAACTTAAGCCCATGGATGCTGATCTGGAGCTCAAGTCTGCACTCCTTGTTCACCTAGTTATGGCTTCACTGCAAAAAGAGTTTGAGAACTTTGTTATCAACTACAACATGTCACCTGATAAATGGGACATTGAAAATACTATTGCTATGTGTGTGCAAGAAAAGGATAGGCTTAAAGCCTCAAATGGTGGTTCCATCAACTATGTAAAGGATAACAAGAAAAGGAACTACACTCAAAGTAACCAAAGTTCCCCTTCAAAGCCACACAGAAAAGGTTCCTTTCAGCATCAGAATCAGCAAAGGCATTTTTCAGTGGACAAAGATACATGTCTCCACTGTAAGAATCCAGGGCACTACAAGAAAGATTGCCATGATTGGCTAAAGTCTATACTGGCAAAGAAATGTAACAACATTGTTTCCTTTGTGAATGAATCCGTATATACACAGTTTTCGAAATCTACTTGGTGGATTGACTCAGGTGCAACTATTCATGTTGCAAATTCTTTACAGGGATTCCATTCGACGCGGATTATGCAAAGAAGCGATACAAAATTTAAGTTGCAAATGGATTTCAAGCAGATGTTGAAGCTGTTGGCGACATCTCCTTGGAGTTAGCTGATGGATTCACGATTTTGCTTAAACATGTTTTATATGTTCATTCATTACACAGAAACTTGATTAGTGTATAACATTTGGACAAGATAATTATGAATGTTATTTTGGACATGACAAGTGTGCCATATGGTTTAATAATGCTTATGTGGGTGATGCTTTGCTTCACAATGAGTTTTATTTGCTTCACAATGAGCTTATTTTGGACATGGCAAGTGTGCCATATGGTTTAATAATGCTTTGTTATGTGGGTGATGCTTTGCTTCACAATGAGTATAAAGTTAAAAGTAAAGTTGAGATCAAGGGGGAGAATATTAGGTTGATCTCTCACCCGATCGGGCCCAACGGCTCGACGAGAACCCCTCTCGCACCCTGATCGGGGGCGCCCAACCGAACCATGGTTGGTGGGCCCCTATGACAGTGCTATATAAAGAGGTGGGGGTCGGGGCACGCTGGACAAGGTTCACTTGCGTTGCCACTCGCCCCACTGATATCCCAATCCCGATCTAGGGTAAGTGCTAGTCACGGGAAGCACCACCGCCGCCACTGTCGCTCGCCACCCTCACTCATGCCATCGCCATGGCCTCCGGCTCGAGCTCGACGAGCACATGAGAAGGTATTCACCCCTTCCTCTCTATTTTTTCTCTCACTGCAAAGCTGGTTTGATTCCTAAAGCTCTATGTGATTAAAGTCTAGCCTAGTTGATCATCAGAGTTTAACAGGTGCATATACCCTCTCTGCCTAAAAACAGTGGGTACTTATTGTTGCCCATTTTATTTACGAAAGTTTTGACATGCTAAGTCCAGATTACTCAATTGAGAAATTCCAATCAATTGTTAACACCGTAACTTAAATTTCAAAAATTGTATGTAAAAAGTTACCCACATACAGGGCCGGTCCATACATTTACAGGCCCAGGGGCAAGACATTATCAAGAGGCCCTTGTTCACACACAAATACTTTATAATACTGTAAAAAATACTTAATGTATTATATTTAATAGGAAACTAAAATGAACATTGAGTAACTCTAAAACTGGTAATACAAACTGGTACTGACTTGGATCGATCCATATTCAAAGGAACTAAATCAGGATAGCCAGAAAAAACTATGATTCCATACAAATATAAGATAGAACTGTTGGCACGCAAATCTGTCGCGCAACACCAGGATAGTTGTCGTGCTTTCGCGACGATGGACGGATACTTTCCGAGCAAAGCAACAAAGACCTCCTCGCTTTCGTGGAGAAGAAACGACCGCTTTTCAGCGCAAAACGGTAAAGATTGAACCAAACCCTAGAGCTGCTAGGGCATGGCGGAGACGAACGATAAAAGGTAAAGAAAATAGTACGTAATTGTATTTTGTAGATTCGATTGGCTGGAGAATCCCCAATCGGCCGTACACCCGTATATATAGGGCAGCCTGGTCTATAGCAAACAAAGTAAGACACGGATCGATCGTTTCCTTCGTGTATAAGGCAAATAAACTATTCCAAATCTCTACTAATAATATTGCTACAGGTATGGTCCGTGACTGTCACAAATACGCTTTCAATTCACCAAAATACGTTTCTTTACCACAAAGACTCGAAAGGTTTTTCTTCATATCGCTAATTTATTTGTCCATCTCCTGCTCCGGCGACGCTCCGTCCTCGAGCGGTCTAACCCTGAGTCCCCTCCGCAAACGCTACCGCAGGAGCGGGCGATTTCTTTATTTGATGACTCGATTGTCTCAAGGTCTCCTGACTCCTGGCTCGATATTCTCCTGGCCCGATCTAATGTCCCTCCTCGGTGGCTCGGTTGTGTGACCAGACTCTGGTCGCATCCAATTCAATCTAGCAGGAGGAGTTCCAACAGGCAGCGATCATCCTCATCGAGAAAACCGAAGAGAGGAGGGAACCCGGCGGTTCCTCTCTCCCACACCCTCTCGGCGTACCACCCCAACGGTGACCGTCGCTGTTCTCCACCATGCAACCAATCTTTCCCGATGATGCACGAGCAGGTTGCAGCTCACGCGCTGGACGGAGATGCAAGCACCATAGCGGGAGGACGTGCTGGGTGGAGATGCAAGCACCACAACGGCAGACGAGTAGGACGCATCTCGTACTGGATGGAGATGCAAGCACCAGTGCACCACAGTTGCAGGACTCCACGGAGATGCAAGCACCACAGCGGCAGCGCGCAGCCCGACAGTCATGCAGCTCCACACAGTCATGGGGCAGAAACAAGACGACTATGGCTTGATGATGTCCAGTTTTGTATTACACTTCTATGCAACTAGGTACTTCTATTTTCAACATTGAACTGCTATACAGGTGCAAACGTGTACTTGAATCGCGGCAGCGATGTATAAGAGGTTGAAACTGCTCGTGCATTCCTATGAGCTCTGCTTCTGGCCAGTGAGCATACTTCATCGGATAGGGCCATGAATATGAGCTAGATGGTTACATTTTGAAGTTATTCTTTCAACAGTTTATAGTTTGCTTGAACAAAACAACAATGTCTAATGTATTATCGGAAGTTGATTGCATTGGTTTTCTCGGTTGATCCTTCTGAAGCTTGGGATACTTGTAGTTGGTAATTTCATAGACATATAGGTGGAGACAATTTAATGCTTGGTTTGGGGATGGAATAAATTCAGATATTGGCTATACTTGGAAATGTCTTAGACTACTCACAATGGGAGTATCATAGCTAGTATCATGCACTACATGCATGCAAAAAGCTGATGTGGCACCATAATTAATGAGGAGAGAGGTGAGTGTGGTATCATATCATGATACTATATCATAGCACGTCAATCTAGAAAAGTTAGTGACAAATACATCTTGTACATATATTTGCATTGAGATTCTACAAAACAATAAATATGATGGAACTATGATACTACTTTATGATACTATGCATTGTAGGAGTGGTATTATAAACGAGTATCATATGCATGATACTAGTGTATGATACTCCCCATTGTGACTAGTCTTACTCATTTGGTGTAGATCTATGACATTGTAGTTAAACGCCTTTATTCTTTTCTTTATTTACCGATGAAAAAATTGTGCAAGCACTTGATGGTTTCATTCGGGATGTATGTTTTATTCTAATTTTTTGGTATTCGACAATATGTTAGTTTTCAAAAATAGAATTATATTTGGATACAAATTATATTTTCATTCAAATTATATAATTTTATTGTATTTATTATATCTCCGTGGCAACGCACGGACATTGTGCTAGTCTATATTTAATTCAGTTATCACCTATTGAATATCAGCTGAATTCTCGTATACTGAATCAATCAGAAATTCTGAGGCGCCTTCCGTTAGCACTTGTAATTAAGTTGCACGTTTGTAGCTTGGCCTCCAAAGTTCACGTAGGACATCTCCTGGCTAGCACCACTTTAATTCGATGCATCCATAACTTTGATTAGGACTTGTCTCCGGTACCGTCTTGTCCAAAAAATCAGTTTACTAGTCTGGGTAAAAAAACTTGGAACGCCTGACCAACGTCCATAGCGCGTGTACCAGATTCCGAAAATATCTGCATGTTGAACTTAAACAGCAAATCAAAAAATATGTGTCAACCTGTAATCTAAACATCAGATTTGAAGTAATTTGGCTTATAAATCCCTAATAGCCAAATTATGTTTTCAACACATGCCCCCCTGTTTTTTTGTAAAATTGTATTTATCCAAAAAACACATATGCAAATACCTTAAGATGATGCCAATAGCTTCAACGACCATATATTTTCTTAGGGCAATGTTTAAAGGACACATTGGTCAATTTTTTTCTTACGGTGATACCTAAATGACTCATCAACTATATTTTCTTTGGGCCATATTTTAAATAAGATATCGGCCATAGTATCATCAAGCCTACATCCACATGGTAGGATAATACTACTTCAAATAATTTACATTTAGAGCTTTGCATAACTTCTCTCCCTGCAAACCCTGTATAAAATATGAATTTTCATGGACAGTCTGTACAACTCTATATGGACCTTTCCAACTCGGCGATCATTTGCCGAATTTTCTATCTCCTGTTTTAATTGGATCTTTCAAATAATTAATCAGAGGAACTCTCCGGTCTCCAGGTTCTAAATTAATTTCTGATTCGGTTGTGGTTGATCAGGTACCGAATCTTGATTGTCCTGTACTACTAGCTGCCCCTCTTTACCAAGACTAGCTGCAACGTGTACTGAACACTCTTTGAAGCATAATGCTAATAGCTGAACTGAACAAAAAATAGCTGCAGGCTGTACAAATCTAATATCCGTGACGGTGTCACTTTCTATATATAACAGCTAGCATCGGTCTTTGTAATATGATTTTTTTCCTTTGCTAATGTAGTAACCAGATGCTTGCTGGGCTAAGCAATTAGCTCTAGAATTTTATCCTCTAGCTATTTGATGAAAAGTGACCATATCAGGAGACTTAACTATAACTAAATATCGGTCCAAGTAGCTACTTAGTAATCCAACAAAATACTGAAATTCGCTTTTAATTTTTGCACTTACCATAAGCGAATCCCAAAAGCATCTATATCCTTTACATCCATGTCTATCAAATTTTGTAAACCAAACTGTAAAGCTTCATACTCAGATTGGCTATGTACAAGGATATTTTAAGCAGACCGCTGTTTTATAAACAAGATTTTTGGGTGAAATTAAAACAATAAAATCGGCAATACCCCTAATATCATGCAACGATTTATATGCAAAGTGTTATTCTATTTTCATGCAATCCTATTACTAAGAATCAGTTGTTGTACACATATACTAAAAAGTAGATAATGCGAAACTATTGTACATGCAATACCGTTCAATAAACACATGCCGATTTTTGGCTTTGGGCAAGTGACTTCCTGGATATGCAATGATGTACTCCTCGTCGTCTTCTTTCATGCATATCGCTCTTTCCGGAACAATAATCTTCATTACATCATTGTGGCCACTTAACACTAGCATCGGTCAGACATATTATCTCACTATGTTGCAAATCAACCGATGCCTCTGTAAACGAGATGCATGGCATATTATCCTCCTTGATCAACATCCATATCAGTAGGTTCATCTCTATTATTTTCAAAATTTCGAGCAGCAACTGTGTCATTCACATTTTTATTTTCCTCCGCCGTGATGAGCTTCTTCCTCCAAGTCGTCTTAAGCGGCACCACTGGTCTATCTTGATTGAACCACTCATCACACCTTTTCTCGGCTATCTCTTCTTGGATTACTAAAGCTCGTAGTCGCTGAACCCGTCGTTTTTTAGTGTGCGTCAGTCCCGTCAGGCACCACTGAGGTCGTGGTTTGGTTCTTGGTACGACTGACTTAATTCTGCTGCCCCCCAAGTTTCTCAGCCTATACTGATATATTGTAGTTTTGGGGGCAAATATTTTGTCCGTGGCCAAAAAAACACTCTGCTGATCCAATACGTGACCACCTTTAACTCTCCGGTTGCCTCTATTGTTTGAAACCTCACGTTGTGTAGATGTGCTAGTAGCAGACATAATACCCTTGGAGGCACTTCCTTTGATGTCCCTATACTGCACCTTCTCATGATTAAATTAGTACGTATGCCAACTGAATATAATTCCTGACTTGTACAGGTGGTTACAACAGATGCCCGATCTTTACCATTCTGCATGTAATGCTCAAAACTATTCTCCTTTTTATAGTGCCCAAGTGTCGTTAGCTGCAGCTTTAAACAATTATTGTCCCTTCCTCCATTAACAACTGCGTTCCGAACTAAACCGATTCTAATAATGCTGGTTGTTTCTGGACTATCAACGACACCTACGGCTGAGGAAGCTTTTTCTAAACCATCTAAAGCTGTTACATGTCTTATTGGCAACCACATGAGCTTGCAACCGCCCTTATTATTTTTACTACCTGCATTGTGTACCCGTGATCGGCTTCTTGGAGTCGCAACGGCTTCATGTAGTCTAGCGTCCTGACTAAACATTGTCTTTTTCTCATGTAAGTGTGGTCTGAATATAGGCCTCCGTGAAATATACTCCCGCTGAAAATTATCTATTGGCCTTGTAAGATATGGCTCCCAGTGATTGTGGATATACAGAAGGTGCACTGCCTTCATACCTCGACGCCACCGGAAAATAAGGTTGTTGGTTATATGAATTTTCTCGCCAGCGCTCATGCCCCCCCGGGTCGAGAAGGAGATCTTGAAAGCTTAGTACCTCCAAACTGACTAAACACGTTGTTAGCCTTGTGCGAAGTGTATTTGTACAACAGTTGTTTAACAGTCGGCTTTGGTCTTGGATCTGATTTTCTTTTTCTTTCATCGACTTTCTGCAATCCTACTTCTGCATTTTTTGGCATGATAATCCTCGTAGGAGCACTATCATCAATAACAACATTTTTTCCTCTTGCGGACTCGGTCTGATCTGACCGAATAAGCATTTTCGTGTTCTCAAAGTCGACCATGTTAAGAGAGTAAGGTCGTTGCACAACCTGAACAATATCTTCCTCTGCCTCTTGATGATTTTCTAGCTTCTTGTCTTCCTTATTTTCTGGACCTTGTGATTCTTCACTTTGATGCTCTTTTTCAACCAAAGATGGTTCGGCTATATTTTTATTTTGCGGATGCTCATCAGTTTCTTTGGCACGAAATTCATACGACAACATGTAAGCTCCCTTACATCCAGAAAAATCAAGCACCGCTGTTTCACATTCACCATATTCTTGATCAACAAATCTTGTATCTACTGAGCTGACAAACTCGGCTTGTGTGCCCGACTTAGATTTACCCAACTTTAATTCAGCTTCAACTAAGTCGGTCGTGGAAATCATCTTTCGTTGATTTGAATCGGCACATGTATTGTCCAACCCAGCCTTAGCCGAATTAACCGTACTAACTGAGTCACCATTTTTTCGTTGTATAGCTATGGCTCCGAGAACCTTTTCTACAAGATCTTCAGCCCACTCCTTTGATGATCGCTCCTTGGATCTCTCAATAATTTTCGGCAATGATACTTGGGTGTTACCGAAATTCTGCAACTGCTTAGGGGGTGTATCATATGCTACAATATTAGAAGAAGGCACATGAGCTTCTATTGAATTTCTACTTATTCGGCCGTATGTATTGTGAAGGTGCGCAGCCGAATAATGAATATTTGAAGTTGCATATGCTGCTGAAAAGTTAGTAACATAAGGTACAACATACGATGGTTGAGAATAATTGTTCAAACAACTAGTAGTATCATGGCTAATTTCTCTGTTCATCGGCATGTGCGAAGGTGAACCAAAATATTGCAAGTTATTTGCCGATGAATAGAAGGATGAAACATTGTCTTGCATGCTACTGAAATTTATAACATTGGGTGCTTCATATTGGTTAACTGAATTCATCATGTTGTTCATCGATATATGAACTTCTGGGGCTGCCGATGCATGAGAATTTGAATATACGTGATGCAAGTTGTTAAAATTATAACAAGTTGAAGGATGCAGATTATTTTGTATCGGCGTTTGGACATAGCAAGAATTAGGGCTAGCCGATACAGTACTCATATCAAAGAATCTAGCAACATTAGCATAAGAATTATTTGAATCTACAAAAGAAGATTGAGAATTCATGTTACCGTTGTAGACTGCAGCCTCTTGATGACGCTCTCTACGTAGCAGGAATGGGCCGGAGACCGCTCGATGCTTCGTCCCCAGCGGAGTTGTCAATTGTGCTGGCACGCAAATCTGTCGCGTAACACCAGGATAGTTATCGTGCTTTCGCGATGACGGACGGATGCTTTCCGAGCAAAGCAACAAAGACCCCCTCGCTTTCGTGGAGAAGAAACGACCGCTTTTTAGCGCAAAACGGTAAAGATTGAACCAAACCCTAAAGCTGCTAGGGCATGGCGGAGAGGAACGATAAAAGGTAAAGAAAATAGTACGTAATTGTATTTTGTAGATTCGATTGGCTGGGGAATTCCCAATCGGCCGTACACCCGTATATATAGGGCAGCCTAGTCTATAGCAAACAAAGTAAGACACGGATCGATCGTTTCCTTCGTGTACAAGGCGAATAAACTACTCCCTCTATGCCGGATTATAGGGTAATTACGTATTTTGAGACAAACTTTGACCTTTAATTTTAATCAAGAAAATATAAGATATATTATATAAAAATTATACCATTGGATTTATATTCAAAAGAACTTTCCAATGGTATAATTTTTATGTCAAATATTTTATACTTTCTTGACTAAAATTAATAGTTAAAGTTTGTTTTAAAATATACATTTGCCCAATAATCCGGTATGGAGGGAGTATTTCAAATCTATATTTGATTCGGTTATCACCTATTGAATATCAGCTGAATTCTCGTATACCGAATCAATCAGAAATTTTGAGGCGCCTTCCGTTAGCACTTGTAAGTTGCACGTTTGTAGCTTGGCCTCCAAAGTTCACGTAGGACATCTCCTGGCTAGCACCACTTTAATTCGATGCATCCATAATTACTCCAAGTCCAAGCTTTAACCTTGAGATCGACCCAGCGTGCTAGAGGGCTCCTCTCACGTTTGTGTTTAGAGCCGTAGGATCTAGATAGGGAGCGATCTAGACCGTTTATTTCTGTTGTTGGACTCAGCTTTTTTTACTCAGACCTGTCTTCTATGACCGCTGTAAAGTAGCCCCAGACTGTTTCTAGCCCCACCTTCAGTTTCATCCCGTTTTGGTAGATTGGTATAAAAACATTACCGCTTGGCAAGCTCACCCGCCCCACCCCCTTCATTCTCCCGTCCCCACTCCAGACCTAGATCGTGGGGCTCCTTCCGCCGCCGTACCAAGCCCGCCGCCTACTCCTCGTCGCCGTTGACCGTCGCCTCGCCGCCGCACTTCCCGTCCGTCGTCCTCCACCGACACCAGCACCAGCACCACGGCTCCTCTCCCTGCCGCTCCACCAGCCGTACGTCGTGGCGGCCGCGCGCGCCCCCACGGCCACCCGCGCGTACAGCGGCGGCGAGTCCGCCTCCCGGGTCGCCGTCCGGCGTCTCCCCCACCTCCTGCGCTTCGTTGGAGGATCTCGTGCCCCCTCAACCTCCTGCGCGCGGGCTGCCTCCCTCCCCCAACCTCCTGCACGATGCCGGCGGCCCCTGCCCCTTCCCAAACTCCCCCGGCACTGGACGAGGTGGTTCGAGCACGAGCTCACCGTGTCCTGGGCAAGCGCGTGGGCGCCACAGCGCTTTACTTCCTGACCGAGTAGGTCATGCTCGCGCAGTCGTGCTCGGGAAATTCACAGTCGTGCTCCCTGCAGACGACAAGGAGAAGGCCGACCTACGGACAGTCGTCGCCCCTGGACTGGTCTGCAGGTGCCGCTCCTGGACACCCCAATGAGCAGGAACCACTCTCCCCTCGAGCAACCATCTGATATCCTTTTTATACGGTACAAAACGTTGGTTTCTATCAAGACCTGCATCCTTGACCGGGCTCCTCCATCTGATACATTATTTTGTTGCACATCATGGTTTACAAGTTTTTTCCCTGGATTTTGTAGAGTTTGCAGAAGAAGACGAGGTAGATTTTTCATGGGTCAAAAAATAGTAGATTCTTCATTCTATCATCATCATTGTTTATCGATCAGTAGAGTTTGTTCATGGATACAGATCTCTGTTGAGATCTGACAAACAGTAGTGATGATCATAGATGCTGATTGTTCATGTACGTTTTACCAGGATGTGAAAGTAAGCAAGTTTTTGATTTTCCAACACATGTTTGCTGCTACTACATTCCTACAGATGGATATGCACGCCAAGCTGATTGTATAATATGGGGACTAATTTGTGCATCAGAGTTGATTCCATGTATAAATGATATCGTTTCTATGCATTTTGGCCTAGGTTAAAAATTAAGCACTAGACCATATATAGTTTAATCCATATGTCTAATATTGCTCAGATTTAAGATGGCTAAATTGTGAAAGGTATCTCTAAGAACTAGACTTTTTTTCTCCAAGCTACTTTGATGACTAGGCATGATTTTAGGTGATGAAATTCTTCTAGAGCTGATGCATTCAAATAAAAGGTGGGTGTTGTTGCTCCAATCTGAGATTTTTCTAGATGTGTTTTTCATAGATAACTTACTGCTCAGGTCTGGCCATTTTCAACATGAGATTCTTCTCAATGTATTTTTCATATATGGTATAGGAAAAAATGACAGAGGGATGCATATCTACACTTCTATAATCTAAATGCAGGTTATTTAGCCATGGCTGTAGCCTGCCAGGAATTCTTATATGTTGGGCAATTTGAGCAACGAGGCAGCTGTGTGCAATCACAAGGGCTTGGTCATATTAACGGTGATTGTGGTCCGCTGTGTATCCTCAAGAAATAATAATTATGTGAGCGGAACCTACGAAGGGCCTGTGTACATTGCAGATTTGCTTTTGCATGTGGCATATATTTTATTTACTTATTTCTCTAAGCATCTTGAGACCCTGGTTCGCAACTGCACAGAGCCAAGCATGGATTATTATGCTTATTGCATTCTACAAAGTTGAGATATTTAAGAATGTCAGACAATCAGGTTACTGGACCAGTAGGTACAGTTTCAGTTCTTTTTTCTTTCAACTTCCTTTCTATTGCAAAATCCTTGGTTGCTACTTTCCTCCCATTTCCGTTATAAAGCAGATGTATCTGTCAGCATCTCTCTAATTTACAGGGCAATGATTCTCATTTACAGGCAGTTATGCCTACTCTCTTAAATTTTCTTTCATTGAATTTTATCATATGCAGACGAGATCAGATTTTCATACTCATCGCTACTTCTCTGGTCCTTTTTTGCTTTTCAGTTACTTATTGGCTACTTCAGTCTGATATAGATCATGTTTCATGTTTGCAGGTGATGTAGGTTTGTATGGTTTGATCAGATATTCTCCGGCCGCGCCATTTGGGCCTGCTTATTCTTCTTCTTTGAAGCGCTGTATAGCTGAGAATCTCTGAGCAATTGGAAGCCGTTTTCGACAATGCGCCGGATAAATTAATATCCATTTTTTAAGCTCTGCTCCTGATTGCCTCAGGTAATTTTGTTTTGATGTTCATTTGCTTCTTCCTCAGGATTAATATATACATAATGTATATTATGGTTAAAAGTTTCCAAAAAAACTGATTTTCTTTCTACATCTGTTTAGAGTAACTCTCTTTTTAAATTAAGAATTTCCTTTAGGGCTCGTTTGGCTCCCATCATTTGGGCCTGGAATCAAAGAATTCATTTATGATTCTAGCAAATACTTGTTTGGCTGCTACGGAATTGGTTATGGCATTCATTTCGAATTCCATGGCTTTTCATTTTATGCCTAATCTTAATACCTATTGGGTACCCTGTCATTTCTGTGGATTTTCCAAATGAAATGATATCATCATGTCACTTCATTTCATTTCTACCAAATGAAATGAAATGATGGGTGCCAAACGAGCCCTTACAGTTATGTCTCCAAATAGTTTAGCTTCGTTATGAACTGAACGTTCTGCCTAATAGTCTCCAATGTTTTTTTCTATACTAATTATAACATATTATTACATCTAAGTTTTAATTTGATTGTATTTGTTGCAGCAGATAAGCTTCATTTTTTTAGAATAGGTTCGATGAAAGCAGATGAACACTTTCTTTCTATTCTTCTGTGGTCATTTTGTATAGCCAGAACCAACTTTACTGTTTATTATATAAATACATACTGATGTATAGTGGCTGGCCCTAAAAGGCTACTGCTACTACTGGTTTACGCTGACATCTATTACAGTAGCGTATCTTGCAGATACCTGATGTACAAATATTTTAGATAGAGCGTTTCAGCTTAAATATTTTGGTTCACCTCAGCTAGATACTGTCGACTAATCGATTAATCATACACCAGAATGAAAATGGAGAATTCACTGCTACGACGAGGAACATAATGTACCAGGAACATAGTGTACCAGGAGATGCTCGATAATCTCTCAAGATATTGTTTGCTACTGGTGTTTTTCCATGTACTGATGTGCCTATCTTTAATGCTTGCGCATGTCGGGTAACCATATGCACAATACTTTTTTCAGAATATAAAACGTGAAATCACTGGCTTGCCATGTAACTTAAACTCAGTTCCACTGATTGACTACATATTGGGTCCTTTGGGATAGTGAAATCACATGACATAGCTACAGGTGACAGCAAACAAAAGTACAAAACTTAGACAAACCCCTTGCTATATATACATGCACTATATGGTGTGCAGCCATAGATGTCATGCATGCTACACTGCAAATCAAGATGCTACCAATTCGACTGACAGATTTAACTCAAATTTCAACAGAAATTTCAACAGAGGGAAGTTGCAAGTGCCATGTCCTTGATGTATCAATACAAGCTAGCCTAGCCCCAAATATTGAGCACTTTGTTTATGCTATGTAATGCTTAGTTTCTACATGTCTATGACATATCAGCTAGAGACTTCCTGTTCCGAAGGACTGTTGTATCCCTCTTTTAATTTTGTTGGATTTCGTTTTGGTAGACTATGTTTGAAGTACTCGAATATGTGTTAGACTGTAATATGTTGCTTTTGTGTGGTTTCTGGACATTGTACAACCAGTTATCAACTATGTGCTAAATTGGAATGATGCGGATTTAGTCCAATCTTTAAGGGTGTGTTCGGTTCGGGAACGAAGTGGAATGGAATGTAATGGTTCCATTCCACTAGAATGGGTTGGTTCTATTCTCATGTTCAGTTGAGGCAAAAAAAAGTGGAATGGAACCGTTCCGTCCGGTGTTTAGTTGAGACAAATATGTGGAATGGAATGGCTAAATTTTACGGTTTAAATATTCAATTTATGCTAATCACTTATATATACAATAGCATTTATTGCTAAAATTTTACTATTTACATAGCTATATTACACTAATTTTTCTCCTAAAAATATCAAACAAAGGACCCCACTGCCGGTGATCTCTTCTTCTGTTGAGGCCACTGCTTGACCACACCGCCGCCTCTGCTTGCCCATCCGCCGTCGACCGATTCCGGTCGCCGTCGATCGATTCCCGTCGCCGTCGACCAATTCCCGTCGCTGTTGACCAATTCCAATCAGTTGTTGATCGATTCATGTCCGCTATCGACAGATTCCCGTCGCTACTTGCCCCTCCTCTGTCCGCCATCAGCAGCTAGCTGCTAGATCGGAGCCCCGCCTCGCTCGCTAGCTCAGAGCCCCGCCGTTAACCGCTAGCTCGGAGCCCCGCCGTCGCCCGCTAGCTCGAGCACAGCCATCGCCCGCTAGCGACGGAGCCCCGCCGTCGCCTGCTAGATCGAGCCCCGCCGTCGCCCGCTGTCTCCCATGCGCCGCCAGGAACGAGAGGGGTGAGGGAGACGAGGTGGGTATATACGAGATGGCAAGGGGAGCGGGGAGCGATTAGGGGCCAGAACCGGCAGATTCCACCGATTTGGTGGAACGACCTCGTTCCGGATATACAGCGAATATTCGGTTCTGAGGAACGAGCTCGTTCCATTCTATTTGCTAACCGAACACACGGATGGATGGCAGGGGTGGAACGGTTTCATTACATTCCACTTCATGCCTCCAACTGAACACACCCTAAGGAGTACTCTTTATGCTCTCTATATTCTGCTCCTATCTGAATAGGCATTTTACTTCTTTCTGAACTCAACCTGTCATACTGCCATACAAAGAAAAGTGAGCCCTTCTGTATCTCTCCCGCATGATTCGTACATGGTTACTTGGTCTAATGTATACAGGCATCACGGAAAATGCGTACCTTATAGCTTGGCAATGAGTACCAATTACTTAGCAGATGCCTGTGCGCTCCGGCCGCTTGCTCCACTGTCCAATCCTCCTGCTACATCCTTCTTCCTATGGCTAAACACCGCGATCTCGCTTTCAGCACTGAGACGCTTGCATCCGTGGCCTGAACAGATCTTCGTCAAGATCCTCTATATACAACGGATCTAAACTCACATCTGCCATTGCCGCTCTTCCAAACTTGCTTCCACCACCCCACCTCCTCACCTTGCTACTGACCCGCTCCTGCCCATTTCTCCACAGGTGGTTCCCCACTTCCCCTTCCTGGAGAATTCTACCTAGAAAGGGCGCAGCCTTACCCGGCCAGCCAGGGCATTCTCAGGGGCACATCAATCTGGTTCGTCCATTTACCTGGTCACAGTAACTTTTCATCCTTGCTTTTGACAGCAGCCGTCGGATCAGTTAAATTTTTGTACACAGCTTGCGTCTGACGATACCTCAATGACTGCTGGGTCCAAATGTTCCCGCGGCCAGCGAGCGAATGCACAAAAGAGCTTATTTGCGTCGCCTTGCTTCCCAAATGGAGCCATGCTTTTACCTTTTGATTTGACAGCTCATGGCCATCCCCTGGTCTACCCGCTCCCCTAGCCGTTTTGACGCTGAGTCTGGCCCCCGCGGGTCTGTGGGGCCTATTTTCGGTGAGATAGGTAATTTCTTGGGCGGTGCCAGTTATATAAGTTTTTTCTGACTTTTTCTGATTTACCGCTCCGTGATGCTGTGGGGAGGCAGGGACACTGTGCGGACAACGTGGCGTGGTCACTGCTTGCTTTACCCGTTTCACATGGCGTGATCCGCACCTGTTTCGCTGCTACTGGTCCCCATGTCCTCGTGGGGTCTGTCTGGCAGTTGAACGGGTGTTGTTTTTACCGGTGAGGTACCGCGTCATCGACTGTTCGGTCCTTAATTACCGCTGCGCAGACGCACGCTCGAACGTGGGTAGACCCGATGCGTGGAGGAGAGCATGTGCTTCCTTTTACTCACTCTGCAAAAAAGACTGTAGAGGAGGTCATATCTGCTGACTTTGGTGGTCACCTTGGGAGAAAACCAGATTGCCCCGAACCGAGCAACCAATCCTTCTCATCCTCGAGCCCAGCGCTTTCCTCTTTCCTCTTCTTTCTCCTGCGCCAATATCGCGATCCACGATGGCAGGCCGCTCCCATGCTGGAGTCGCCGTCCTCACACGTCGGCTTCCATTCCCCAGCACGCGCGGTGGCGGAGCGTGGGATGGCGGCTCTGGCGCGGTGGCGGAGCGACGACTCCCACGACGGAGGCTCACGCGCGGCGGCGGAGCGTGGGACGGCGGCTCTGGCGCGGTGGCGGAGCGACGGCTCCCACGACGGAGGCTCACGCGCGGCGGTGAGCGAGGGCTCCAACGACGAAGGCTCGGGCTTTGCGGCGGAGCCAGGGATCCAACAATGGAGGCTCACGCCCGACAGTGGAGCGAGGCTCCAACGACGGGGTCACACGCGCTGCAGTGGAGCGAGGCCTCCAACGATGGCAGCGGAGTGAGGACTCCAAGACGGCGTCTCACACGCGGCGGCAAAGCGAGGCCCCCAACGACAGCGTCTCACACGCGACGGCGGAGTGAGGCCTCCAACTACAGAGGCTGTATGGCGGTGGAGCTGGGTCGAAGTCCCAGGTGGGGAGGCGATGCCGCCGCCACTGAGTTGCAAGAGGTGGCTGAGAAGGCCGTGGCGGCGAAGACGACAATGCTTCTTAGGAGAGGATGGAGGAGGAGGAACTCGTGTAGGCGGCCATGCTCTTCCTGGTGGGAGAAGAAGAAAGGGAGGAGGAGGGCAAGAAGGGGTGGGAGCTTGCAGCCGTCCAAGACAACAGGCTCAGATTGGGGCTTGGGCGGCGGCGGCCTCGAGCGATGACGAGAACAGTGCCAGTCAAGCGACAACACGGCTGGTCCTAGAACGCCAACGTGAGCTTCCCCAAACCCCAATACTCCTCCCTCTCCAAGCTTGTGCGCTTTGCTTGCTTTCTCTCTTTTTTTCTTTCGTTAAAAGATTTTTCAGAGATCCCACAAGAACAAGTGGATCGCTTGTGCTATATGCGTTCTCTTTGAATAAGTACTGCTAGCATTTCTATTAGCATCACATGTTCCTATCTAGCAGTTGCTTAAGAATTTGCTTCTTTTTTCCATTTTTCAGCAGTTGACTTCACTGTAATGGACTTTTACGTTTTGATCTCAGAATATTAGTGTGCTGCAGCCTCGGTGATTTTCTTCCACTTAAATAGGACATTCAGCAACTCCTCTTCTTTTCTCTCTATTCCTTGTTGCTAGCGGGGAAGATGGGTGTCCTTTGCCTTTTAGCCGGTTGTGGAGGACTGATATAGAAGGTGGTTGTCGCTGGCGTGTGGTATTCCATCCCTCCAAAATTTCTCTTGGAAGTATGCATGGGAGTTTGAGAAAGATTTGACTGCTTATGTTTTCTTTCAATGCTATTTACTGGTCTGGTGTTGTTTTGAGGATTCTGATAGTACCGAGTTTCCTTTCTTCAGGAACTTATGTCAAGAAAATATATCGTACAGAAGATACATTATGTGATGCTCTCGGCAAGTGCACTAAGGTTTTATAGTCATTGGTGAATTTACATATATTGCCATGTTGGTATGGATTCTGAAACCAATAGGCAATGCCATTTTCACAAAGTGCTCCTCTCTCTTTTCTGTGCATTAATTCGATAAGCAAATCAGTGGAGTATCTCTTTCATGCAATTCGACGAACAACTCTCACTATGACAAAATAAAGCAATAAGACAGGTTCACTATAAAATTGATGAACATGTCAAAAAGTTGTGAATAGGAACTGAATTAATGGGTGCTGTTGGAGGTAGTCCAATATGTAGTTTATTATCAGTTTAATCCTAGGTCAGCACCTGTATGTTAGTCCTATCATTTGAACTAATAACATGTTCTATTTTAAAATTTAACATGTTTTATCTTTTCACTCTGCAGACTAGAGTGACACTGTACATAGCATGCTGGTATATGGTTCATCTGTCCTTTATGTCCTGTTTGGGATGGATGGAGTAAATACCAGAGGTTACTTGGTTTGTCCTGGTACTCTAGACTTCATCATCACAGTCGTTGTACTGGTGGCAGTGATGATGGTTCTCCACACAGGGGGCAGTACTATCGGCAACAATGTGTATGGCTCTCCAATCTTGAGCCCTTCTTGGTTATTTGATTAATTGGATAAAATATCAGGCTATTTGCGAACCTTTTTGTTTAATTACAGTCCCGTGGAGTATTTATTTCTTGGAGTTGTGATACGATGCATTTTACTTTTGTTGCATATAATTGGTCCACCACAATTTTATTGGATGTCAAGAGGATGAAATGTCAGACCTGAATATTTAGGACTGTTTTGGTAGTTCAAATCTCTTTAAGATGTAATGAGAGTTGTTCGTCGAATTGCATGAAAGAGATACTCCACTGATTTGCTTATCGAATTAATGCACAGAAAAGAGAGAGGAGCACTTTGTGAAAATGGCATTGCCTATTGGTTTCAGAATCCATACCAACATGGCAATATATGTAAATTCACCAATGACTAAAAAATAATTTTGCTTGTAACTGTGAACATGTTGATACATGAAATTCGGGACATTCAAGAGTCTATTACTAAATTTGTAGATTTTGTGTATCAGATTTTATGCCTATTAGGTAGCATAAATCTGAAATTGCTGTCCTAGGCTTGAAAATTGGACAGATTGTGACTCATCTGATGTCCTATTTACTAATGCTTCATTTATGTTGTTCAAGGGAGCTGTTAGTTATAGCGTTTTCTCTTCTTATCATAATCTTGCAGATTTTCTACATTTGTCATTTGGTGATTTGAGTTTTTGTGATTTCCCATGTTGCTATACTTGATTTTAGTGTTCCTGTGCTATGACTGAGCATCTGTATATCAGCTTATAAAGAAGAGGAAAATGGAGCCTTTGTATAAGAAGGCATGTCTTATTTTTTATGTATAGTTTTGTTTGATTGAGCCTGTGTTCTGAACCGTGTATTGTACGTGAGAAAATTGACAAGTTCTACCCATATATTAGATCATGTACTTGCTACCTGATTGATCGTTGTTGTTTTAGTGAAGACGTGAAATATATGTTTGACTGAAATTATGTTTTGAACCGTGCGCTATACATGAGTAATTGCGTTTTGCTGCCAGAATGATAGTCAATAAAAATTATAAATAAAAAGAATTCACAGCAGTGCTCTGCAAAAGGTTTTGATTCCGCCGGTTGCGCCAGTGGCGCAACGGGTCATCTAGTACAGTAAAAGCCCAAGCCTGAAATCCCCATCGAGGAGCCAGAGGAGTCCCCTGCCTCTGCCTCGGCTCCCATGGTTGTGGACAAGAACGCAACCGCTAGGTCGCGGCCAAGACGCTCCTCTCTCTGCCCTCCGCTGCTTCCAGATACCCACTAAGACGCCAGCCGCGTGAGGTTGCCTGCGAGCTTTTGCTCCACCACCGAGTCCACCGCCCTCGCCTATCTCAATCCCGCCTCCGCTCCCATGGCTTCTGACAGTGCCACTGCCCCCCAACGAGCTTGATATCACACGGCGAGGGGAAGGAGGTCACAGACAAGCCACTCCTCCCTCTGCCGCTTCCACGGGCTCGCAAGGACCGCTCGAGTTGCAGTGATATATGGGTGTATTTTTTTAAAAAAAAATTACTACAATTTTTTCAGCAATTCCAGAAATAATATTATATTTTAGGTATTTTCAAAACTAGGGCACCTTCCTATCCACCGGACTCGATTAGGGGTAATCGCATCTGCCGGACGCGATAGGGCAGCAGCGGGCGGGTTCCTGCATGCCGACAGGGCTGTCGTATCTGCCGGCCACGAGTGGCTCTGTGTTGCCCATGTCGGTCGTGACTAAACTTGGTGATTTACTAAACTTGATAAAAAACAAGGAAATGAGTAGGTTATGCAGAATCTAGCAGGAAAAAACTCAGTTAAATTGGAATTGGAACGTTATATCTATTTCATAAACATCAATTATTTTTTCCCGTATTGTTTATGAAAAGTTAGCATGACGCCTAACTAGCGTTGGCCTTGAGAGTTTTTGTTTTGAGATAGCTAGGGAACTGAACGAGACCAATACCTCTAAAAAGGAATACTGTAAAATCTTAGCAGGGACCTTCCTAACAAGCCTTGGCGAGCTGGAAATATCTATGTCAAGGTATGTTATTTTAGTCATATATAGTTTGAAACGAATATGTAGACCGAATAGATAGTTAGGGCCTATATATAGTTACACATGCTCTCTACCCATCAAAAACAATTCTGTAAAATGATTAATTATCTTTTGCTCATGTTTCTGCTAAGGTTGTCCCAGTTTTCTCTGGTATGTTCTGCGTGCATTCTATTCTGCTCAGAATAGTACCTAGCTGAAATGGGAATATAACATTTTTACAGATCAAAATGTCATACATAGTGTGTTTCTCTAGATTAGTCGGCTAGACTTTGTATTAGAGAGTGAGCCCACATACTTCCTCCGTCCTCAAATAAGTGTACATTTAGCTCTAAAATTTGTTCATAAAAGAGTATACTTCCCTTTTTTTCAATGCATTCTCTCTCATCACACAGAAATCAAGGCTAATAGCATGTTTTTATTTTTGTACATACACTTAGCTTATTGGAGGTGGAGAAATTAAAGAGGAGAGATATGGTGGGTGTCACCTTTTCAATGCAAAAAGCTTAATTTTCTTAAAAAACTCAAACGTACACTCTTTTATGGACGGTTGGAGTATATATTTTTGTGTTGTGATTAGGGTTTTTCTTGCATCATCAATTAAAAACATGATATCTTTTAAAGATATTGGTCAGATTAGATATGTTGTGTGAATAAATAGTTAAATACAATATCTTATGATATCTTTTAGAGGTGTGGGTCAGATTAAATATATTGTGTGAATAGATAGTTGAATACAATATCTTCACATATTTCTTATTTATTTATTCATATCCCCGAAAGAAGTTTGAAGTTAACGTGAAGTGTATTTAATTTATCAAAGTTTTTTAGTATAGGTAGTTGAAGTTAAAATATTAAATTTTGTAAGCTCAACGGATGACATTAGATACATGGGCAGTCAACTATATATATTGGAGGAGCCACAACAATATCTAGAAGAAAATCGACCTATCAACCCTGATCCTGTTTTGGACTTTATGTTTCTGCTCTTGCAATAGATGAAAATGGCAAGATGAGATGGGAGACTTACTATTTGTTCAATGTGCCTAAACGAGACTCACATGGCAGCAAGGCTGCATATTTAGTTTCTTACTCTGACAGGTAATAATCTAAAACATTATTCGCCATATGGATTTTTCTTCTTCATATTATTCACTCACTCACTAAGGTCATAGGTTGAATGATACACAAAGTATTCACCTGGAGATAGAGAATCATAGATATATATAACAATTGCTTAGAGCCATCCACCCATCATCGTTTTTATTTGAATATATTCATGTTGCTGAGCAGAAGTTTTGGGGCACATAATGCTCCTAAGATATTACAAATGAAGTGCTTTCTGCTACTGTTGTTTTATGAGTTTGTCTAATTTTACCTAGAAAATATTTTCTGCCTGAACTGATATTCTGCTGCAACCAGCCTATAATTAGCTTAGGGCTTCATGAAGTCGTATATAAATTTTTCTTCATATTCTCTACCCAAAGAGAAGCAGAACCAATAACCTTGAGTACTGTTGTGACCAATAGCAGTTGTGTGACTTGCTTGACCCATAATTTTCTATTTTCTGGTCAATAGATCACCATCTTCAAGAAGATTGTGTGGCAATTGCTAGAGAAGAGCACCAGAAGATTAGTCGATGATCAGGTGTTATGATTGCCGAGAAAGCAGTTGTATCTGCATTCTGGATATTTTGCCAGGATGAATTAGCATGTCTTGGAGAAGAACTCATGCGTCCATGAGATGAATTTGCCGCTGTAGCTATGTTCTAGATATGTTGCCATGCTTTAGATGTGTATACTTAGCTGAACCTAATGACCACATTTTTCTTCTGCCTAAAACTGCATGCCTCTTCCGTTTGATAGGCTGCTACGACCAGGATTTGCTTTTAAGTAAACTAGGTAAATGCCCGTGCGTTGCTACGGGCCTTAAAATTTATTTTCGTATCACACATGTAAAATATGTTTGTGAGTTCTCGGTGACCTGGAGGATATCCGGACGAATATGACTTTTTGAACAACATAGTAGAATGCGTGGGCATTTCTACGGCCTCTTGATTTCTTTAGCTTTCACGTGTATAAGACAACCTAATTATTTAACATTCAGTTGAAATGCATTTCGAAAAGCAACAGTTTAACAATCTAATGCATACAGTAAGTGTGCACATAGCCCATGCGTTGCTACAGTGTCGTCTCAAATCAAATTAAGAACCGCACATACTTTGAAGCCGTGTGGCCGTGGACATAGACATGAGAAACACGTTGAATCGATGAACCAAAATTTTTGTTTTTGCTAATTATTTGGAAGGAGTGAAATTTTTCAGAGAAGAACAGAAAAGGTGGAAATTAGCATAGATCTGGTAATGACCTAGCTAGCCCTGCTACTTGCACCTGCTTTTGTTAGAAATAGTGAGGCAAACAATTTGTAATTGGCATCTCATATTATTTTGACAGTGTTTTGTCTCCTCATAAGGGACATGTAAGGAAGTCTGGATTATTTTCTTTACTTTACAGACCAAAGGAATATCAGAATTTCCAAAGTGAACTCCCAAATAAGATATAGTTTACAGAATAGTATTATACCGAGCTAATATGTATAGGCAAATCTACTCCCCTATTCTCTAGTTGTACTGACTTTTGCCATCACCTGAAGTAAGGGTTGGTAGCACCTTAGTTCAGTAACAACCCTCTTTCTTACAAAAAAAAATCTGGTCCTATTTTCTATTTATTTCATTAGACATCAAAGAAGTCACGAAATATGGTAACAAAATGGATGAAAGTACCAAACGTTACAGCTGAAGTCGACAAATCTGGAACAGTTTCTAATAACCAGAGCCATCTTGTTGCTGAGGCACTGGCGGAGGAACATTGCGTTCAAACTTTTAAATTCCGTAAAATACGAAATAGCATCCTCTGAGAATTTGGTAGCTTGAAATAACATGTACACCATTGGGAATGATGAGTTCTTGTATTAGCTCATGTGTAAACGGGAGAAGTGCTTTTGAGATTGCTAGAAGCACCAAAAGCTGAAGCAGAAGCCCAAACAAACAGGACCCAAATGCCCCATATCTGAGAAGGAAAGCAAACGAGCATGTGATGAGCGAGTGCTTCCTGTTCCTTGCACGTCTTGCAGTTCCGTACCGTTTCATCAGGACCATTCGTTCATCCTTGCAGTTGCAGGGATAACTTACTGAAGAAGAAGCAGAGCAATTCATTGTGCAATAAGAAGGAAAAATGAGGTAATACGTTCACATGTTTCCGCGCACAAACATTCTTGACTCCAAAACTCGAAGAAATGAAGCAACATAATATTTTATGTACGCATCGAAATCCGTGTGAATATTCTATGAGTACTCCGTAGGAATGATCGAAAGAAAGAATCAATAATGCACACGACAAACTCGCCCGATCCCAACTCAGCAGCTCATGTGCACGCCCGCACGCAACAGCAAACGTCGCAACACGCATCACGCGCTCAGTGGAGCCAGCCAGCTCGGACACTGCTGCATGCAAGCCTACTGGCCGGCGGCGCCCATGAGGCCCAGCGCCGTGTCGACGAGCGCGCAGAGGCTGACCCCGTGCCTGCTGACCCCGGCGCTGCCGGAGAACACGTGGAAGCACTCCAGCTCCGACGACGTCTCCGCCACGCGCCGCAGCTGCCGCGCCACCCCCGCCGCCGCCATCGTCTCCGCCCAACAACAACACGACGACGAGGAGGACAGCATCGCGATCGCGAGCTCCACCGCGAACCGTCGGATCCGGGGCACCTTGATCGAAGGGCTGCCGTACCTCGCCAGCACGGCCACCAGCCTGCTGACCAGGTCCTCCGCGCTGACCCCCGCGCGGGCCAGGTGCTGGCCCAGCTCGTCCTCTTCCGGGCCGGGCCCGGCCTTGAGCTTCACCGCCAGGCCCAGCGACACCTCCAGCAGCCTGGGCTTCGTCTTCTTCGCCATGACGTTGCGCAGCACCACCGTGGCCACGACACCGCGGAGCTCCTCCTGCATAAACCGCTCTCCGGAGTACGCGGAGAGGTTGGTGAGATCCTCGCCGCGCCGACGCCGACGACCTCGTCGTCCAGGGCTTCCACGAGCCGGCCCACGACCGAAGGCCCGGGCCCGGCATTATTGAGAATCCTGCCGCAGTTGCGCCTGGGCGGAAGAACATGGCGAGGAGGAGGGAGACGACGCTGCCCGTGCCCCCGATCTTCTCGCGCGCGTCGGCGTCCATGGCGAGCCTGGTGAGCACCTCGGCGCCGAGCCGCTGCAGCTCGAGGTGGCCATGGCCGTGCTGGAGCACGGCGCGGATGTTGCTCACGGTGAAGACGATCTCCGCCACCTCCCGCCGCAGCTGCTTCCCCGTGCCCCCCGTCGTGTCCGCCAGCATCCGGATCACCTGCAGCGACCGCTTCACGGCCTTGGCCCTCGACGGCGTGATCGTCACCACGGCCGAACAAGACGAAGAAGAAGACGACGGTTCGATGGCGGAGAAGTCGATGATCTTGTCGAGGAGTCCGCGGGCGTTGCCGATCTTGCAGCAGTTGTCGTGGTCGCGCGCGAGCTTCTTGATGATGAGGAGGCCCAGGAGGTTGCACTCCTCGTCCCCCGCGGCGTAGAGCAGCGACGACACGGACTCGATGGCGCCCGGGATCCCGGCCACGCGCAGCGCGTTCCGCTTCTTCCCAGCCAGCTTGGACACCACGAGCGCCGCGGACGCGCGCGCGCCGGCCTCGGCGCCGCCCTTCCAGCTGAGCATCTCCACGAGCCGCTCCATGACGGCGCCCGACGTGCCGACCCGGCGCAGAGCGGCGTCGCCCAGGCGCGGGGAGCCCGCGACGTTGACGAGGATGCCGACGCCGATGCGCTGCTCGTCGTGGGAGCCGTCGACGAGGAGCTCCTCGGCGAAGGAGACGAGGTCCATGCGGAGGCCGTCGAAGATGCTCCCGTCGACGCAGCGGGAGTAGGCGTCGTAGAAGAAGCGGCGCACGGCGAGGAGCCCCGGCGCGCCGGCCAGGCGGCAGTCGGCCGCCACGCGCTCCAGGAGGTGGCCGTGGCTCACCTCCCACTCCCACATGGCCTTCTCCGCCAGGAACAGCAGCGCCTCGGCCAGCGCCAGCCCGTAGAAGATGTCCAGCGCGGACCGCCGGTTGGTGCGCGCGTCCATGGCCTCCCCGAAGTCCTGCCGGACGAAACGAACAAATGAATCTCGGCTCGATTGACTGGCCCCGGGCTGCGCGGCCTGTCTATGTTTAGATCTCCGTCCCAACAATAATTCCTTAATTAGTTCCTCCTTGTCTTCTTAATTAGGTTTTGTTTTCTTCCTTTGTCCAAATCCTTTTCCTCCCATCTCCAACCAAGAGAGAGCTGCTACTTCTCCGGAGAGACGAGACGAAGAAAAAACTTTGTCTGCTCCCTGGAGCTGCTACTACTACTGCTGCTCTGGTACACCAATAAGCAGAGCAGGGCAGAGAGGCTTGTTCATCGCCGGATACCGCTATAGCTCAAGGATCGACCGATCGATGTTCTTTTTGTACAGAAAAAAAAAACTGAAATGAGGGGTCGATGCCGGCCCAAGTTGATCACAGCTGCCTGTCCAGTTTTATCACAAAGCCGTTTCGTTTCGTTTCATTCCGGCACCTGCCCTGCCACCGCTAAGTCGTACCGATAGGTGTACGTTTCTGTTTCGGCGCTTGGCTGTTTTCTAGTTGGAGTGTCTCGTTTGGGGAGCAGAGGAGAGAGAGAGAGACAAGTACAAGGACGAAACGGAATTACGGTGGAGGATGGACGAGCGACAGCTAACTGCCTGCCTGTTCCGCACCTCCTCCCTCCTCTTTATCTCTACTCTATTTTTTTACTGTTTGACATGATGAAAACGGGAGAGGGGGACGCGCGTGTGGACCGGAGAAAGAGGGAGAGTTTTGCGTTGCAACGGCAGCAATAACGCCAAGTGAAGTTTATCCGGTGTGGGAGGAGTGAGACGAGACGACTTGCCTCCCTCCGCTCCGCATCCCCTCACGTGACGGCTTGGATAGACGACCGCTGCACTTGCAAACATGCCTGCATTATTGGTGCTTTGCTTTGCTTTCGGCTTTCTTTCAGTTGGTGCCTGGTTGGTTTCCTACACGCCGACGACTCTTGTTGCTGCTAACTCCTCCTCTTGCCGTCAGCAAGCCGGTTCACTTTGTGCATGCGCTTGTGGGTACAAGTAACTGGGTTGCTGCAAATTCAGTCAACGAGGTAACTGAATTCAGTCGATTTGCGGATATACTTACCCAGCAAGTAGTATCCGAGTTGAGTAAAGCTGGATCTGGTTTTTCTTTAGCTTTGCTGTGGACAAATTCAGTTGAGAGCCACCTACCTTACCTGACGTTGCTCATGTCTATCTCGTGCGTGCGTGTGTGTTTGTACTCTGCGTGTGTATTCCAGAACACACTATCTATACAGTGCTAGTACTACTACTAGTATATTTGTACTACGATCACCTGTGTCGGTTTGTTCCGTTTGGTGAGGTCAGGCTGAGGTTGGGATTTGTTTGTTAATTCGTTTGTTTGTTTGTTTGTTTGTTGGTTGGTTACCAGTCGTCAGCCCGTGCATGCATATCGTTGATTGATGTGTGTGCGGTTTGCCTGGCATGAGATATTTCTGGTTAGATGTTGTTTTCGGAGGCTGTTCATCATTTCTGGTCCTGGGCTGGGCTGCAACCATTCCATATTTCCAACTATCTCACCTGACCTGACCTCAACACCTAACACAAGCTTCCCAGAAATATTGTAACGCTGCTCGTGCTAATACTAGTATTGGATAGCTGCCAGGCTCAGGCGATGGCAGGCAAGCAAGCAAAGCTTAATTTGGGGAGAGGACCGGAACAAGGCCGTTTTCTGTTAGGGCGTCATTAGTCAGGCAGTCGGTGCTGAGAAAACAATGGCTGCACAAAAGGAAGAAGCCGATTATATGTTTTTTTGTATGTGTGGTTGGAGCGTCAAAGGGAGGAAGAAAAAAATATCAGACCGTGACGATTTACCCGCCACAACGACCAAACGTCGAGTGACGTGAGAGATCGGGAATGTTCTGGTTTTGTTTTCTTAAGAGAGTGCAGTGTACGTCTGAGAGAGTCTAATCGGAAGCTTAGCCTTTCATTTCAGACTTCGCCGTTTGAACGTTCCTGTTTTCCTCATTGTGTTTGTTTGGGAAGAAGATTCTTGGGGAAGTAAGCACGTACGCCCGATACGAAGAACGAGCGTCGTTCGTCCTTTCGTTGCTCCTCCACATGTTTGGTTCGTCGTACTTTTGTGTTAAATTTGAAAGATAAAAGTACTTTTTTCTTTGTCCCTCAACTTGTCAGAAAGTTCGTTTTTTGTCCTAAAAAATTTCGAACTTTTTTCGTCCTCCAACTATCAAAACCAGACAGTTCGTCCCTCAGTCGAACCGAAGCGGTTTCCTGGTTCAGATGGCCGGTTTCTCTTACATATTTGTCAGATTTGGGGGATTAGGATTAGGGGATTTGACAAAATTGGTTGGTATTGAGCGTGTGATTGTTGTTCAGAGTTCATAGGGCACCAATTTCGAGAAGATTTGACAACCCCGTAAGTGAAACCGGCCACGTGGACAAAAAAACTGCTTCAGTTCGAGTCGAGGGACCGAAAGTGTCCTTCGAATCACGGTAGGTTACACGCAGACCCTCATCATGAGCTTTGTAAGGACATCTCCAAGGGAAACCCCCCAAATCCTCCCCATTTGTCCAAATCTGTCCATATGTGGGTCCATGAGCAAAATACACAACCCAATGAGAACCCCCATTTGTCCAAAAGTGCTCCACATCTTCCATTTCTTCTCCAAATTTGGGGAGAGTATGGGAGTCCCCATTTATGCAAAATTAATCCAAATCTTGTCCACTTGTTTTCTTGGCCCACATGTTAAAGACTTATGAAATTATGAAAAGATAAATGAGAAATTACCATTGGACAACTTTATATTTTGCTCACCCGGCTCCATTTGTCCAAAGACCCCCTACAAATGAGGAGGACAAATGACTGTCGCCATGCGAGTAGCGTACAGGGTGGACGCGAGCCGGGCTCGGCCCGAAGAGCAGACGAGTGTCTTTAGCCGGCTCGGCTTGGGCTCAGCCTTGGCTCGGTCCACCTCGGGCTGGCTCGCGAGCTGGGGCGCAGGCAAGTACATGCGTTGGGCGCCGTCACCCAGGGTGGTCGTCTCCTCCTCCGGCGTCGGCACTCGCCCGGAACATTCTCCAGAGACACGACGCCGGCTTCGCAAGATCATGGCCATCGGAGCTTTTCACGCCGCACCGTCTCGGCGTGCTCCAGGGACTCCGGCTTCTACCCGGCGCTAGCCGCGGCTGACCGGCAGGGCTGGCTGGAGCAGCGCGGCATCAGAAGTTAAGCGAGCGGCGGCGGGTCGGGTGCTCGCGAGCTGTGGGGACGGAGGCGGCGGCGGGTTGCGTGCTCACGAGCGGAGGGGACGGCGAGCGGCGGACTAAGAGACAGTCCGGGTAGGGAGACGGGACGAGCGAAGAGACGAGACAAGGAGAGACAGATGATCGATCGGGCTTGGTTTGGCCCTAGGACTATAGACGGCCAACTGGGCACGACTGCGTCGGACCCGGCACGAAATTAATCGGGCCGGGCCAGCCCGAGGCACAGCCTGTGCCGAACCTCGGCCTCGACCTCAAGCAACCGGGCCGGCCTGCCACGTCCCGATTATTATTATGTTCTTTAGTTTTTCTATATTTGACCCACTAATTCCCAAAAATCAGGCCCAACCCAATAGTTTGGCCCATTATCTTTCCAATTGTGGCCCCTTTTTACCTCTTTTTTACTTTTTTCCTTTGTTGGGCCTTATGCAACATGGGCTTTTCTCATGCCCCGCCAGGCCTTAATGGGCCCGGGCTGGCCCGGCCGGGCTTGGTGCCGCGCTGGGCCTGGAGGAGGGTTTTGGGGCCGGCCCCATTATTCCCGGGCTTCATCGGGCCACGCCCGGGCCAGGCCCATTGAACCTGTAATGGGCCGAGCCGGCCCGTTGGCCACCTATACCTAGGACAGTGGACTGGACCGGCATGGTGGCATCTTGGGCTGTTAAAACTGACTCTGGCCCGATTTATTCTTCGGGCTGCCAACTCGCGAGCTGGACCGAGCCGAGCCTGGCTCGGCCCGAAAGCAAAACGAGCATGTTTTAGAGGTTCGTCTCGGGGCCTGAAAGAGTAGCGAGCTCAGGCCGAGCCAGCCCGGCTCGCCGTGGGCTCGGTCCAGCTCGCTGAGCTCAGTTTGTCCAGCCTGTGTACTGGTCGACCGTCTCAGACTCCTGCCTGTTGAGAATTGCAAGGATTCGCATCAGGAACTTAGGGTGTGTTTGGTAGCCTGGGGGAGCTCAGATATTCTCATCTCAACCGAGATATACCAACAATTTGCTGTTTGTTAGCCCGGCTCGGCTCAACGGGGCAGTGCCGACCTCATACGAAAACAAGCCCTCAGCCGGGTCGGGATGCGAAGCTCAAATCGAGCTTCTGAGATGAGCTCGGTTGAATCCATCCCGCAAAACACTGTAGAGGCAGCCTGCGACCCCCCAGACCCCAACCCGCACCCGATTCTTTCCTCATTTTCTTCATCCCCAGACCCGAGCAGGAGCACCGCCGCCAGCGTCCCTCCGACCCGCCCAGCCCCCTGCGCCCCTCCGGCCAGCCACCACCGACGAGATGCACCGTCGTGGAGCCCAGGCCGGCCCTCCTCCCGGCGCACCACCGACGAAATCCACCGGCGGTGCGTCTCTGGCCCTCCCAGCCTCCTCCGCCCCGGCCCCTGGACGAGCACCGGACCTGGCCGCCCCTCGACGAGCTCCGGACCTGGCCGCCCTCGACGAGCTGCCGACCTGGCCGCCCCTGCCGCCCTCGACGAGCTCCGGACCTGGCCGCCCCTCGACGAGGTCCCGACCTGGCCGCCCCTCGACGAGGTCCCGACCTCCTCGACGCCGGCGTCGCCCCTGCCCTCCTCGGCGAGCACCGGCACCGCCAGGGCGCCTCCTACGCCCACCGCGATGCGCCGGCTCCCCGCGCTGGCACTGCGCGCCCCTACGCCCGGCAGGATGCGCCGCCTCCACCATTGTGCAAGGACCCGATTGCTTTTTCTTTTGCTCTTTGGGGACTTTTGTGTAAAAATTAGAGCTCAGCATATCTCAACGCAGATTTCTGAACCAAACAACATCTGGACCCAAACTTTCTCAACAGATGCAGGCTACCAAACAAACACAAAATCTCAACTCAACGTATCTCAACTCAGCTTGTCCCAGGTGAGAAACGCTTGTTGAGGTGACCCGACCTACCAAACACACCCTTAACCCCGTGATTCTCAAGAAAAAAAAAAACTTAACCCCGTCTGCTGAAGCTCCTTTGATGGCGTTCCATGCCGCTTTCGTCATCTTCTGTATGGGGATGTGCTTCATATATCACATCAATCAACACCCGATTGAATTGCTATACGAGCCTGCCCATCCTTGCGGTACTTGGCAGCTCCTTTAGCATACTCCATGCCGCCAGCTGGCTCTCGTCCACGTCCCAGGCATCTTGTGCGTCTAGGGCAACCTCAATCTTCGTTGCCCAGATCGTGTACTCCTTTTCATCATCTAGAAGAGGATAGCGCCCAGCAGGGGACAACATCCTTTTCTGCTCCGGCCACCGATGTCCCATCATCAGACGAAATGTTCACCGATTACTGGATGAACAACTCGAAGAACTAGGCTTGCAACGAGGCTCCAATACCAGACGTGAGATATCAAACGTGATACTAGGTGAGATTGCAATATGTTTAACCTAACAAGTTATATTGGAAACAATGGAAACCACGAGCTATATACCTAAGCTTACGGTCCCCCGCGTCGCTCCCAAGGGGCAACTCGGGCGGAACCCTAGTTCCGGCCGCCGCCGCCGCCCCTACCCTCTCCTCCTCCCCTCGCCGCCACCGGTGTGCGTTGCTGGGGAAAGCCCTGGTAGCGTCGGTGGCGGCGGGGCCTTCTCTGGCCGTGGCGCGTGCACCAGCGGCGCACGTGGTGGCGCGGCGGGAGGCCGCCGGGGCGCGCGGGAGGCGCGGCGGCGCGCGGGAGGCGCGGGAGGCCGGCGGGCGTCGTCGGGGCAAGGCTCCCGGGCTGGCGGGCGGCTTGTTCCGTGCGGATCTGGGGTCTCGCACCCCGATCTGCTAGGGGCGGCCGGGGCTTGGCTCTGGGGGCATGGAGGGGCGAGGCGCGGGCTTGGTGGCGGCCCGAGGTGCCGGCGCGGGGCGGCGGTGCTCCGGCCAGGGTGGAGGCGCGGCCTGCGCGCGGTGGTGCAGGCGCGGCCTCGGCGCGGGGATGCCGGCGTGGCTTCGGGTCGGGCCCGATCTGGGTCGGCCTGGGCTGGGCGGGCCCGGTCCTCGGCAGGTGCCGGCGGTGCTGCGGCACCGTGGTGCGATGGTGGAGGTGCGGGGCGGCGGCCCTAGGGGCGTGGCGTCGGTGGGCTGCTGCTGGTTGGCCGGATCTGGGCCGGTGCGCCTGGATCCGTGCGGCGGCAGCTCGGTCTGGCCCTTCGGCGGCCAGATCCGGTGCGTGAGGTGGTCTGGCTTCATGGCGTTCGTGGCGGCCTCCGGCGGCGTCCTGGAGCGGTGTTTGTAAGGCTCTAACCCTTGTCTCGCTGTGTGGTTGTGCTCTTGTCCGCGGTGTGTTGGCTGTGGCTACGGGTGAAAACCTTGCATCGACTTCGTCGGTGCCGGCGATGGCGGCGTCTGTGGACGTGCGATGGCGGCGTCTGTGGACGTCGCTTCGTTCTTGAAGGCGTCGCCGTGTAGTTCTACTGCACCCACCCTTTGCAGTCGAGATGCCTCCGAGCGAAAACTTAATGCTCGGTTCATCTGGGTCGGGCAATGGCGGTGTTTCGGACGCCGTGCCCTCCTTGGAGGCATTGCCTTAGAGATCTCGTCTGGCGGCGGAGGACGCGTGTTGTCGACTTCGAGCAGCGCAGGCTCCCCTGCACAAGCTGTGCCTTTCGGGGTGGCTTCTTCTTTGCTCCGGTCGTCGGAAAAGCGCAGCTCTGCCTACCTTCTCTGGCTATAGAGAGTCTGCTGCCCATTCTTCGTCGTTGGAGCGGGCGGAAGTTTATCTTCGTAGTTGCAATTTGTTCGTAGGTAGCTTTGTACCTAGCTTTGCTAAGCTGTTGCTCGGTGTTAGGGCTTTTGTACGGCTTTCCTTAATAAGTCGTGCTCTTTTGGTCTTCGCCCGGTTTCCCCTTAATTAACCGAGCTTTGTATGGTTTTCGGGTCCGGTTTTCCTCATAAACTGGATCACCTTTCCCGCAGTCGGATTCTTTCGGCTGCGTCTATTGACAATAAATAACCCGCTGATGGTTGTTTCGTCAAAAAATATTGGAAACAATGATTATCATCGATCGCCTCTAGCGACTTACCTTGTTTGATCCATACAGAGTTTACAAGGCACCCACCCGCGCCCAACACGACTCCAAATGGAATCCGACACAACGCGATCACCCTGGCAGGAAATCCCACCGGGTTTACAACTCACGACACATGCGCTAACACGAACATATCGGACCTTCAAACTCATTGTTTGCTAGATAGAGCTTTCTCAATTTAGTAAGATTACCAATAGAGCATCTTCAAGGCCTAAAATCGTCATATTTTTTAGCTTTCCAACCCATCCTTCAATGGAACCATTGAACTTGTTGAAACGTAGATCTAGTATCGTTAAGCCACTAAGATCCCCTATGCTGGTGGGAACTGTCCCTGACAAGTCGTTTCCATCTAATCCTAGCTGTTCAAGTTTTGAAAGTTTACCAATAGTATTTGGTATAGCTCCTTGGAACTGATTTTGACCTAGTGCGAGCACTTGCAGATCTTTGCAATTGCTCAAGGCATCTATGAATTCCCAGCTTCCGGTATCCTTTGCTTCAAGATTATTCTTCTGAAGTTTTATCCGCTTCAACATCCCAAGATTACCAAGCGAACTTGGAACGTGACCTACGAAATTGTTGTGTGATAGGTCCAACGTTTCTAGGCCTGAAATCTTGCCTAGTGAAACTGGGATATGACCTTCAAGCTTGTTAGAGCTTAACCCAAAACATGTGAGACTTGGAAGGGTATCACCAAAGTTAGATGGCAATGCCTTCCCTATCATATTGAAACCTAAGTCCAGATATTCTAGATACGACTAATTAAACAAGGTTGTTGGGATTCCACCTGACAGCCTATTACCGCCTAGTAGCAAAGCCAACATATTTGGAAATTGTCCTATCTCCTCGGGAATGCTTCCTGTGAGCTGATTATCTGCAAGATTGATAACTAGTAACTGGCTGATGTTTTTCAGGCTTGGCGGGATCCTCCCGGTGAGATTGTTTCGGGAAATTTGTAAAAAAGATAGGTTGGAGAGCAAGCCTATATTGAGGGGAATCTCACCAATCAAGAAGTTGCCGAATAAATCTAAGGTCTCTAGGTAGGAACAATTGGTAATGGTCTCTGGAATGGTTCCTTGGAAAGAGTTATCTCTCAGCAGAAGTTGTTGCAGTTTGTGGAGACGGTCGAGAGGTGGTAACCCTCCATTGAAGCCATTTACAGTCAGGTTCAGTATCTTCAAAAAGGTTAGGTTCCCGACGGAGGGGGGAATCGGGCCCGACAAGCTTAGTTCGCCCAGGTTCAGAATGGTGACTCGTCCCGGGTGCGTCAGGCTGCAGGTGACACCCTCCCACTGGCAGTGCGGGATGCCGCCGGCGTGCCAAGAGCTTAAGGCTTGCCTTGGATCGCTGATGATGGCCCGCTTGAAATCCAGCAACGAGAGCAGATCTGTGCTGTTACCAGGGACCGTGGAGCAACGGGTTTCGCCAACTCCATAAGAAATTAGCAGCGACGACAATAATAATAGCATAACCATGGTGAGTCTCACCGGCTGATTGGCAGACATAAGGCCACCGTTACCTGCAAAGCATGAAGAATAAACATTGTGGGTACTATGTATGTTGACCCGCAGATCGAAGCTGTATGTCTTTTATGAGCTTGTCTGACGATCAGTCAAAGTTTACGGTACAGTAGGTACTGTAAGAAATTTAGAAAGCCAAAATGGACTGTTAAGAATACGGAGTAGCAGCACTAATAATTAAGGAGGACAGAGTGGGCACCTTTGCTCGGCCGGAGAGCACAAAATGGAAGCCTTTCTTGCATGGTTTTGCCGGGTGCGGGTGCTGCGGTGTGTTAACTGGAAATGTTGGATGCTCAGTTGGCTGAGCTCCCATGGGTTTAGAAGAACTTCTTCAGCAGCATCACATATTCACATCCACGCACTGGACCGTCGCTGGAGCGAAGACCTCGAGTCCGTCAATCTTGTCAGTTACCGTGACGGTTTTTATCTTGTGGCCCACCGCTGTCGTCGCTGCCTGAGCTGAAACAAGACCGTCGCGACATGCCCAGCCTGGAATCCCAGAATGCTACCGCTTGCTTCCTGGTTCCTACTCGATAGTACTGTACTTTTCAGCCGGAATCGGACAGAGATCTTCCGCGTCAGTGTGTTCGATGTCTTCCGGTTGTCCAGGCGGACAAGCCTGTACGTGCAACGCAGCAACGGTTTACTAATCTAGGCTCTAGCATACTCATTTTCCTATTGCTTGTTGATTTCTTGTATCGCTTCGTTTTCTTGGGTACATATACAGCATTCTTGGTCAAGAAAACATGTATGTACAGTACTCCCTCCGTCTAACAAAAAGATGTCTCAATTTTGACTAAATTTGAATGCATCTATACACTAAGTCATGTCTAAATACATTCAAATTTTGACAAACTTGAGACATCTTTTGTTGGACGGAGGGAGTATAACATTTCATTTCAACATATACGGATCATGCCCTGCTTTACGTTTTTTACTCGAACCGGCCGGCTAGCTCATTTTTCATTTCCTTGACAAAAACAACAATTTCTGTTACAACATGAAGACAAAGCAGATGGAGCTAACTAGTTTGGCATGCACGTATTGGGAACCCACTCTGAGAACGCTGGCTCGGCATAACAATTATGGACCATAACCTACAGACACCTAGCAGAGAACTAGCCTGGCTAGGAGGTTTTTACGCATCATGAATGACAGCGTAGTCTACGACTGCGGGTTTCTTTATCACTCCTCTTTCTCACCTTTGAAAAAAAAAATTCCTGTCAAATTCGTATCAACGGGGCCTTAAAGTGTTTAGGGCTTATTCAGTTTACAGGATTTTCAAATCATGGGAATAGGAAAAGTAGAGGATTGAGATGTTATGGGCACTCCAATCCATATGAATTTTTCATGAGGTCTCACCTAATGTATAGAATCATTTGGAATTAGGTCAATTTGGCCTCAATTCTTAGAGCATCTCCACTATTCGTTTGAGGCCCAGCCGCGACCCAGCCCCCCCCCCCCCCCCCCCCCCCCAAATGTCGCCCCCCCCCAAAAAATACAATTCAAACAAAGTTTTGCCGCCATTTCACAGGCCGGCCCAAATCACCAAATCGCCCAAGTTCATCACAAGTTTCGGCGATCAAAATAACATCAAACTTAAATGAAAGTGAAATGACTCGGGCCCTTCGTCATCCGCCGGCGTTGATGGCACTTCCGAGCACGCCGGTGGTATAGAAGTGGCCGTAGTTGCTGTTTCGGGCGGTGATGGCGCCGATGGAGTAGAGGTGGCCGGTGCTGCTGTGGCGGGCGCCGACGCCGGTGCTCTCGCTTCGGCCTCTGTCTATTCTCTAATTCACCCGAGCCGATAGTACCCGTTTTTGGAACGTCCAGTGCCAAAGTCACTGAATGGGTAAGTCACCAATCCAACCCCTTTGACAAATCGGGTGTCATATTAGATATTATATTCTATATATATAGAAATATCATAGAATAGACATATAGAATTTTGGGTCTGGAAATTAGAAAGAATCATTGAGTGAAAAAGGAGCAAAGAATGACAAAAGATGAGACTCTACTAGTCTTCACTCTTGTGGTTTCCTCGGTTTCTGTTTTCTTATTCGGGATCTTGCTTTTCATGATTCTCATCTCTGCAACTCGCGATTTTAGCGAGAGAACCAAATCCAAGTTGGCGAAGATCATGATTTGGGCTGGATAGTAGTTATTACCTTTGCAATTGCGGTTCGAATCTATCCGATCTTTATCGTTTTGCTCAAAGAACGAATAGAACCCCTTGTCGAAGCCCTTTATGATAAGCTTCCCTGGATCTGGGAAGTTTCTCTTTCACGGTATTGGGATCGTTTGCTCGATTTCCTTGATTTGATTGCTACTTATGGGCGTGCGCTCAAAGGATACAAACAGGGATTCGCAAACAAAAAGGGGAATTCGTAGTCACTTTTTCCTATCGCGTAAAAAAAAAGTCTTTACGCGAGAGCAAAAGAGGTTGGGAAATGAGCCTGCGCTGGCCGTTGTACCACGTCTTCACCTCGTCGTCCATGCCGGCCTGTGAAACCGTGGTGGTGTCGCATGTCAGGATCAACAAGTCCTCCCGCCTCTTCTTCGCCGCGCCATTCGCCTTGAGGATCTCGAGCTTGTCATCTTGCTTCTTGATCACCGTTGCCCACCGTGACGCCGCGACCTCCTCCCTCTTGGCGGCGAGCTCCTCCCTCTTCACTGCTTGTGCGGCGGCGTCGGACATGCACTTCTCGATGCATGTGTACAGACGCTCCGTCGCCGGCGCGGCATCCCTCATTGCCTTTGCCTTCTTGTGGCCGATGGGCCGGCCTTCCGCTGCCGTCGGAGGAGCGGCTGTCGGGTCGTATGCGCCGGACTTGGAGAGACCATTCCGCGTCTCCTTCCACTTGTCGCACGTCTCAATTCTTGCGATGACGTGGATGAACTTGAAATCGACGCCGTCGTTGTCCTCTCGGAAGGCGGTGAACATGGCGACCATCTACAAGACCCTGGGCGGCAAATGCAAAATCGGCGACACAAAAGTTGAGAAAAGACGCCGGCTTACCTGATCGTGGGCACTGCTGCCGCTTTGGGGTCACCGGCGCACCTCTTCTTGAATGCCATGCCATTTGTTGCACGCTTGTTGGATCATGCCCCATCGGTGCGACAAGCCGGACTCGTTGCGATCGTGGGTCAACATCGCGAACTCCCAATCGATGTCCCGGCGCTCATCATACGCCGTCTTCACCCGCCTCCAATAGGTGTCGCCGGTTTGATTCGCGCCGGTGAAGAGATCCATGCTCACGACCTTCCAAGCTTCGGCGAGGCACTCGTCTTCCTTGGAGGTCCATTTGAGGCCTCGGCCTCCGCCGCCGGCCTTCTTCTTCTCGGCCGCCGCCTTCTTCTTCCCCCTCGGCTCGGCGACGGCGGGCTCCTCTGTCCCGTCGGCCCATTCTTCTTGGTCGGCGTCCTCTTTTTCTTGGGCCTCTTCTTCTTGGGTGTAGGTGTAGGTGTAGGGGGCGTGCTGGGAGCCGTCGTTAATCATGTCCGCCTTGTGACATTCCGCCGAACGGGTTGGGTGTGGGCTGGCTGTAGCCGGCGGGGAACTGCTGGAAGGAGGCGGGCGCCGAAGAACTGCCGTAGTAAAGAGGCCCCCGCCGCAGAGGAGGTGAGGCGAAGGCGTTGAATCCGCCGAGGGGATCCGCGGTGAAGGTGTTGGGGTTGAAGCCGCCGAGGGGATCGGTGTCGGGGTAGTCTGGCGAGAACCGTGAGAGGGACAGCGTGACATTTCCATGGTTTTCATGGGGCATATGGGGCGACACCGGCGAAATGCCTGACGGCGACGGCGACGACGAAGAACTCCCTTGGCTGCCGCTGCTCTAGTGCTGGCCGGTCGGTGGCCGCGGCGCAGTCATGCCAGCCATCTGCGACGAGGCCGCGACCCTCTGCGCCTCCATCTGCCGGGCCAGGTCGGCGTTTCTTTCCTTGGCCTTCCTCTCCCGACCACGGCGAGCGGCGTTCTCGACCTTGCGACGGGTACAATCCGCCACCTAGTCGGCGTTGCTCATCCCAGGAGGCCGCTCCTTCTCCTTCGGCTTCTTTGCCGCTGCGTCGCCGGCCGCCATGGAACGAGGCGCTGCATACCTCTTCGGCGGCATAGCTTTTTTTGGGGCGGCGGTGGTATCGGCGAGGTGCTTTGAGGTGGTGTCGGCGGCGATAATGGGGGGAAATGGCGGGACTGGCCGTCTAGGCGGGGGGAAGTGGAGGGAAAAGGGGGGCGCCGGGCAAAATTTGGAGGGAAGTTTGTATTTTCTCGCCGACAGGCGTGGCCCACATTGCTTTTTGGCTTCAGCCGGCGCCCCCGATCGCCCTCCCGGGAGTTGGGTGCGGCCTGGGGGCGCCGACTAAAATCTGGGGCCGCGCCGGCTAATTTTCAGAAATGGGGGGCTGGGCTGGGTGGGTTTTTGGGCGCCGGCGCCCCCATTTGGCGTTTGGGGGGCCTTTAGGGCGGGCAGCTGGAGTTGCTATTAGGAATCCATGATCTCAATTCCTATGAAACGAATGCTATAGATAGGAAAAATTCCTAAGGGTTGAAATCCTGTAAAAATTCTCCACATATCCTACAAACCGAATGAGCCTTTACTATTTATTGTTTCTTAATTTCTAGACTTTTTGGTTGTGTGTATCTTGTTATGCACATTATGCAGACATTGGATGTGAACTTTGTTGTTTTGTTTGAATGTATCTTTTTGATGCGACATACTAGTTCAATAATCTCTTTACAAAAATCCATTCAAACAGAAGAAATACCCCGGAAGCCACCATGGTGAAAACATCTCTTTCAAAATGAAAGAGCTTAAACATTATATTAGCATATATAATAGCGTTTTCAAGTTTCCCCATTAGTTTTCGCATAAAAAGAAGTTTAGAAAACACAATTTTAAATACAGTGTGTGAATGCATCCAGGTGACTCAATTTGGAACATGATGAAATGATTAATTTTTAATAAGAAAAGCATTTTTTATTTTTTTGTACGTCATGCACAGGCGTTGTTGGATCCATACATGGTTCGTGCTTCGTAGGACGGATGCCAACGATTCTTTGTCGTGTGGAATGGAGACCGTCCCGCGGAAATTCTTTTAACATATTTGGGTGACGCGTTAGCAATAGACTTGGGGAAATATAATCTTGGAATTTTCAAGCTTGTTGCGATCAGGTTGTACGATTTTTTTTTCCAAACAGGAGTCCGAAGGACTCAATCCATTAATTAAGAAGAATATATAGTTGCCCAGTTAATTAACGGAAAATCAGATAAAAACTGTAACAAAAGTCCATAGTGCCGTCATAAGGACCACACTGGCCGACCTGGCCACCCACACTCACTCAACGCACACCGTAGAAAGAAGATTGCCGTCGAGGTTGCACGCAGAAGTCATCGTCATCACGCAAACACTCCTCCTGAGCTGGCGACTCCGACTTCCCCCACCAACGCCCAAGAACGAAGAACCTTCCTTTGTAGTCACGCAAGCTTGCGTCGGCTCATGCCAAACAGTCGACCACCCTCGCAAGCGAACAAAAGACGCCGATTCTGATGGCGAGCTTCAGAGGGACAATATGCAAGGCCTGCGCCGAACAAGGACCCCAGAGATCGGACCACCTCACACCAAGTCATCGTCATCACACATCACTCCTCTGAGCTGGCGACTCCGACTCCCCGACGACGAAGAAACCAACCCTGGAAAGCCAACGGACACGTCGGAAAGACCGACTACCAAAACCATCGCCGCAGCCCAACTTCTGCTCAACACCGTCGTCGCTGCCACAAAAGTCGCCAACGGACACCCAGCAGACGGTCCGCCCACAAACGACAGGTGCGAACTCCAAAGCGATGCCACCAAGGAGGGGTGCGGCGCAGACAACGTCGCCATCGCCCGATCCAACACCGGATCTAAGGTTTCCCTCGTAGCTCGGACAACGAGGAGAGAGTAGCACAGACAAATCAACGATGCCTTCAAGAAGGTGAACTACGCCCACGGGCGTCGCCATCGTTGGCCCCAACCAAGGCCGGAGCACGGCTTTCACCGAAGCTGCGCCACCTTCCTCACACCCATGGACAACGAACCTGCAACTTCCATTGCCACGCACACCCACGAAGGAGTGGCGTCAGAAGGCGCCGGAAAGACCGCTGTCCACTTCCATGCCGAGAGCACCGCCGACCACCTGCAGCACCGCAGCATCCAGATTCCGGATCAGCCCGAGCTGGCCGGAGCCGACCCAAGTCCAGCCGCAGCAGCGCCGCCCCAGGTTGTACGATGGTGATACGATGAATGCTGCTTGTGAGTTGAATGATATGTAAAATGTGTGCATCAATCAATCTATGGAGAGGGGCCAAGAATATTTCCTAGTTTTCGAAAAAAATACAATGAATCTATCATGCTTCTCGAACCAACCAAGAAACTTGTCATTTGGAAGCAAGAGACAGCGTCAGAAATACTTGTCCATTTTTCTGATAAAGCTATACATTAAACATGATCGTTCAGAGCTGACCATGTCTATCATTTTTAGAAATGGTGTAGACTTAGATCACCTGATGGAATTGCAAGTCATCTAACTTGTTAAACATGGTTTTTGCTCAAATACTGAATCTGCGGGTACAGCAAAATCCGGCACCTAAAATCTCTCACGCTACGGTTTGCAAAGAGTTAGTCGGTGTTTTTTTTGCGGGTAGAGTCGTCAGTGTTTTTGGCTCTTAAATGTATCCTACTCCAAAGCAATTTTGGCATCTATACAATTTTGGTCTATGTTTAGTTCGTGTTAAAAAAATTTGCTTCCAAAGGAATTTTTTCAACACTAACACTGACATCTCCTTTAAAAAATCTTGCTAACAAATCCTTAATCATTTTTTTGACTAGCCAATAATTAACACAAAATAGTAAGACACAAATAGTCGAGAACCAAACACATATGGCACGTATGATATGCCACCGAAAACTTTTTTCGGGTTTGAGATATCTGCACATGCACGATAAGTGGTCTGATTAATATAGACCAGATATTTGGGTGAAAGAACACACGCTGCGCACGCAAACTTCCCCCAACTCACCGCTGCCGTTCGGACTCCCGAGTCCCGACCGAGATGGCGGGCTCAGGAGGAGGTGCCCCCGCCGCTGCCGCTGCGCTCGCCGTGACCCTCCTCCTCCTCGTCTGCCCCCTCTCCGGCGCGATCCAAGGCTCCTCCACCCCCGACGCCCTCCGCCGCGCCGGCGCCGACGCCGGCGGGCTCTGCGAGCAGCTGCTCCTACCGCTGGGCTACCCGTGCACTGAGCACATCGTACGTACGTTCTCTCTGTTGTTATACACACATAAACACATATTTTCTTCTCCATCCTCCCATTTCAGTTCCTCAATCATCACTCGTATACATTTCGCGTCAGTCCCGTACCAATCTCTGCCATTTCCCGTAGCGAAGCTTGTTGACTTATCCGGTTGGAGTTGAGCCTCAACTGTCTCTGTCAGTGTCAGGATCACAATCGAACAGCTAGTAATCAAGATCGTTCTGGGGGAAGGGGAATCGATTTTTTCGTAGCTAGGTTTGCGTTCCGTGCAGTTACATGGCAGTGTTCTTCTGTAAGTCTTCTTGCTAGGTGAAGTGGTGGGGATACTATTCCTATTCGTAGGAAAAATAAAATAGTAGAGTGTGTCTCAAGTGAATTAGAGCAGTGGTTACTTGTGTCATGGAGCTCCTTTACTCTCAGGCAACGTAGCTCGTATCCTTTGTTTCAACTCCAAGCAAACAAGAAGCTTACTGGCTGATTGTGTTCACACTCCACTTCAAGTCCTAGTTTTAGGACATGGCAGGCTTTGTTCCATGCATTGCCAATATCTTTGACTCTTTCTGCGCATTCTTTGTAGGTTCTACTCCTTTATATGTTGCCCAACAGAATAAGTGAGTACATGTTGCCTCTAGCATACTACAGAGGGGGCAAGCTGTGTTAAATGATAATTCCTCCATCTCTGTATACAAGGCCCGCATGGAGTTTTATGTCAAGCTTTGATCAATGATTAGACAAATAATATTTGGCATATGTATATAAAAGTTGTACTATTAAAAATGTTTTTCAATACGAACCCAATGATATCACTTTCATGTCATAATAATCTCATGCTACTAATCTAATTATCGTTCAAAGTTTGGCCCAATATTCTGTTTAGGCCTTGTACACATGGATAGAGGGAGTAATACGCACGATAAACTACTAGTCTTCTCTTCGCAATGGATATGCAGTTTTCTTTTGGGCCAACTACGGAATATTATCGTGTACTTGTATGTAGTTGAACTCTTTCCTGTTACCACTGCGATCGGATGTTTTACACACCATCATCATATGTATGTATATCAGGATGGACAAGGCTGCCTGCAGTTTGGTAGCCTCTGCAGTACGCTCGACAGTACACAATGCATTAACAAACAATCCAATAACTTCCCTGTACTGATTTCTGTCATTAGTTTTGGTAGTAGGGATAAATCCAAAAGAAACCTTTATGCAGTGACATTGGTTTTGTATAAAGATCTAATTTAGCTCCATTGCAGGTTGAAACAGGTGATGGCTTTCTTTTGTCTCTTCAGCATGTTCCACATGGCAAAAATGGACTTGCAGACAATACTGGACCTCCAGTTTTTCTTCAACATGGTCTTTTTCAGGTTTTTCCTCATTGCAACCGTTGCTTTTATAAGCTTTTGGCCTTATTGTGTTGATCTGCATCACTGTAAATTCTTTCCTATTTGTATGGTCTTTGGATAATGGAATTCATATTAAAGTTATGTTTATACACTTGACACTTTTTGGGCATCAGTTTCTATTTTCAATTATATTTCTTTGTCCAAATCTTGGACAGGGAGGAGACACATGGTTCATAAATTCTGCTGAACAGTCACTTGGATATATCCTCGCTGATAATGGCTTTGACGTTTGGATTGGAAATGTCCGTGGAACACGTTGGAGTAAAGGCCATTCAACTTTGTCTGTTCATGATAAGGTGAATGAACTTCACAGGAAAATACATATGAAACTCTCTGTTTTCTGCAAAGTGAGAATACATATGATATGTATAGTAAACTTTCTGACTTGAGTACTTGACAACTCACCCGATTGCCTGATAGCAAAAATTGTACAGAGTTATCTCTACGGATCCTGGAAGTCACTCAAAATGAACATTTCCATTGTTATAATGTGGATTAAATTGTTTAAGATATCTACCGTTGGTGCTTCAAGCCATCACAACCACACAGAGTATAAAGTGTTCTCTAACCATGATCCCTATGGTTTAGGCTCCACTTGGTACAGGGATAGTTTTTTCTAGTTTAGGATATAACTGCTAGTTGTAAGCACTTTTGAGCCATAACAGCATGGAATTTGTAAAAGCTCTTGTAATTAACTAGATTCCATTGTGCAGCACAGAAACTGCAAACTCGTTCTAGTGTTTAAATCTGACTGAATCCTGTTGGAACTATGTAGCTTTTCTGGGATTGGAGCTGGCAAGAGCTTGCTGAATATGACCTTCTGGCCATGTTAAGCTATGTATATACAGTTACACAGTCCAAGATTATTTATTTGGGGCATTCACAGGTACATATGTTTGTGGTTCGAATGAGAAAGGTCTACTGAGTCTAATTTTTTAATTACTAAATGAACATTTCCTTTTCTTATAGGGAACTATTATGGGTTTAGCTGCTCTCACGATGCCTGAAATTGCAAAGATGATTAGTTCCGCTGCACTTCTTTGTCCAATTTCTTACCTTGATCATGTTAGTGCTACTTTTGTTCTCAGAGCAGTCGGCATCCATCTTGACCAGGTGATATACTATTCTTTGAAAAGGTCCACCAAATAAATACCAGTAACTTCTAACTGATTTATGGTGCTCTTTGACCTAGATGCTTCTTACTATGGGCATCCATCAGCTGAACTTTCGGAGGTACAGCACTTCTTTGCCTAGCCTCCCCCACCAACACCCCTTTTTTCCCATTTGAGTGTGATTGTAATTTTTCAACTTGAACTTGGTGAACAGTGATTTGGGGGTTCAAATATTAGATTCTCTGTGTGATGATGGACATGTGGACTGCAATAATATGCTGTCTTCGATAACAGGTTTTTGCACTATCACTTTTGTATTTGTTTTATACTTGCTGGAGAAGAAAGATGTGACTGCCCCATTTAATGTTGCTTCACGCTTGAGTTCTGTTATCGAAACATGCACTATACAAGTACTAGAACACTGGCATTTCGACTACAAGAAACCTCCTTACATGGAGGATTTTCTTACAATTATAGACGAATCAATCCAATTATAGACTTGCCTAACTGAATAAATAAGATACCAAACAACCTAATGGACACATATCATATATTCCTACATAACTAATAGGGTGAGCTACCCTCTTATCTCCAACACAAACTGCATATAGCTAAAGCACTGTATGTGTGGATTCCAAATCTAGAAGGCTCTGAAAGTGGGAGCGGTTTTGTGTGGCAATCTGCAAATCAATAGCACATATAGCCCTAAAATGTTTAACTACTTTTCCTAGTAGGTTTCACCACTTCAGTAGGACAGAAAGGGCTGAAGTTGAGTAGCTCTCTTGCAGCTCCCGAGCACAGTTTGATTTTAGATATAACTTTGTCATGGGTATAATCCAACTATTCGATATATATTTGATATTTAAGAAAGTACTGACTAATAGCCCTTGGCATGAAAGGAATATCTGTTTTGTTTCAGTATGACAGTAATAGTAGAATTTGCATGACATGACACAAGAGCAATGGTTCTCTTTCAACGCTCCTGATATGGTGACACAAAATTTAGATCTCAAAAGGAAGCTTGGCTGTTTTAAGATGTTTAGAATTTTGGACTAGCACACTTTAGCCAAGTAAAAAAAACACTTGACAACACACTTCAGCTGTGGTGGTTGCTTATGTGCAATGTCATATTTGAACTGGATTGTTTATTATTATTATTTTAATATATTGCACATGCTTTTTCAGGGGAAAATTGTTGCTTCAATGCAACACGGATTGACTATTACTTGGAGTATGAACCTCATCCATCATCAACTAAAAACTTGCATCATCTTTTTCAGAGTATGTATTCTCATGTCTAATTCTGCAGTTCTTTAGGGAACACTGCAATATGTATTGGAACATTAGGTTCCAGCGGGAGCGTTGCAGACAATCTCGTTATGCTTGTTTTTGAGTGAATGTGGCACTATGTGGGCTGACTGTGGACGTGCCCATTTGCACCCCGAGACGTGAGGATTTCCATCACTTCCCCTACTACTGGGTCATGGTTGAGTAGCTAGTAAACTTAGAGAAGGATTTCAGAGTTCGTTGCAGATTGAGGGCTCAATTTGTTTTATGGGTACTTTTAGGAGAACAGTCTATAGACATCAGCCCAGCTGAGAAGTTGATGGATTTGCCAACTTGGATATGAAAAGCATGATACTACGACTCTCAGCATTAATAAATGATAGTACTAAGTCATTCAAACCTCAACGTTTACTTCAGCTCACAGTGGAGAAAGGTTTTAGTTTGTTTATATTGCAAAAAAAAAAAAAACTGCTAGAGTACTTGTCCTACTATCTCAAGCACAATTCCAAATGGGAAAAAAATGGTTAAGTACCACTAAAAGATGCCCAGTTTTGTTATGTACCATCAAAAGATTTTGGTCACTTAATGTCATCGAAAGTTCGTATCAAAATCCAACTAAAATTGTACTCTTTGCGCTTGGACCAGCATCGAAGTATCCTACAGGATAAATTAACCCAGACAACTCTATAGAGTATCCTTCTGCTAAAATCAGGACAGTTTTGTGCAAGATGGATAAAGATGAAACCATGTTTTCCTGAGTTCAGGTCTACCACATACTTCGCAGTACTGTTATTGCTGTTAGCTCGTTTCTCCAAACATAACTTCCATGGAGTATTACTTACAGAAAAAGCTGCTTGGATACTTGCGATAATCTTTTTATTGCTCGATTTGCTCTATGGTGCAGTGATTAGGAAAGGCACTTTCGCGAGGTATGACTATGGATTGTGGGGAAACCTGAGGCGCTACGGTCGGTTGCAGCCTCCTCCGTTTGACCTAAGAAGCATTCTGGAATCACTGCCAATGTGGATGGCATACGGAGGTCTTGATGCATTGGCTGATGTAACGGATGTTCAGCGTACCATCAAAGAACTGAGGTCTACGCCGGAAACGTTGTACATTGGTGAATATGGGCACATCGATTTTGTTATGAGCGTCATGGCGAAAGATGATGTTTATGTCGACTTGATGAGGTTTCTTAGGGCAAATGGATGGCACAGCAGCTACTAGCACATCCTTGTGTGTGCTCACGCAATATCTGTAGTAATGTTTCATTCTTCTGTGTCATCTGGTTTACGAGAATGACAGTACCATTATATACGCATTGTACATCTCAAAAGAAAAAAGAATCCATTATGAAATTGTATATAAGCTTGTTGAGGTATCTTGCGTTTTCAGTCACTTGTCTGACCATATGTTCACTTGTGATACTACAAAAAGTTTGTACTCCCTCCGTTCTTTGAAGTAAAACCACGACAAGAATTTAGCGACGGAGAGAATAGTATACAGACGGACACTTGGTTTGACAGTGTCGATCAACCTTCTCAGAAAAAATATCATCACGGATGCTATATGCCCGCGCTGCCACGAAGTCCCCGAGACAAATGAACACCTGTTCTACCACTGCCCCTTGAGCCGGTCAGTCTGGCATCACCTCGGCATTGCTCCTGAATCGTCTGGTAATGCTCCCTGGGCATCTACTCCTACTGCGGTGGCTGCACCATCCCTATGGCCGGCTGTGGTGCTTACCATTCTTTGGAAGCTTTGGGACTCAAGAAATAGCGTGGTCTTCCGCCGTATATCTCTGCCAACCATTGTAATAATTAGAAACATATTAGATGATTTCACTTTATGGTCTCATCGGCTACGAAAAGCCGATTCATGGATAGCCACCACCATTTGGCGTGACTATCTATCCTCGTGGCTTGCGATCCATGTAACTCGGTTACCTTGAGTAATGATATTCAGGTGGGGATTCTCCCCCCGTTGATCTCTCAAAAAAAAATTTGGATTATGCAAATGCCGACCAAGGCCCATCCAAATCTTTCGCTTAGAGAATACGCCATCATGAAAGTTGTATATACTCCAGTGATCGCATATATTTGGATTTGGCATGATCTGCCGGAGGCTGAGTTTGAGACATAGGCCTCCTCCAACGGTTAGCGACGTCGCCGGCCGTAATAATATTTTACTCGTGAGTAGTACAAAAGGCAGCGCGCTGCGCGAAGTGAAGCGCTAGTCTCGCACATTTGCACACACCCCCTCTCTCCACACAATTCCTGAAGCACCTGCCTGTGTCTGTGCCTTCTCTCTCATCCACGCCCGATGGAGATGTCGGCACCCTACTGGAGGAGGCCTTAATGTTATCATGTGCTGGCCGCGGCCGGCAAGAGGTTTCTTATGGCAGCCCTATTAAGGTCTAGCTTGGTCTTTATGCATTGGATTATCACGGTGAATTTATTCTTAGCGTTCTAGGCCTTTATGCATTGTGTTATCATAAATGAATTTATTCTCAGCGGCCTAGGAATTTATGCATTGGGTTATCATAAATGAATTTATTCTTACTAATTGACGGTTGTGTTGCCATTCCTTTATGCTTTTCTTTGGCAGCCTTAATTCCTTTTATGCATGTGCGCGGGGATTTGTGCCATTTGTGTTTTCGTCTATCTATTTATGTAAAATTGACTTGATCATTTTGAGTTACAGCAGGTCATGTGTAAAACTGAGTGTTTATCAAATTATTATGAGTTGATCCGATTCATGAGTTGACGTATGTGTTGCCATATTTCTTTGAGTCTGTAACAAAATAGCATACAACTTTCTTATATATACTTGATCACGCATGAATACATTAGACAGTTTGCACACAACCAAATACTAGACAACAGCTCAAGTATAAGGTGTTTGTCTTATTGTCTATGTACTAGTACTATATGATATGGTAGACAAGAGCCGTATACGTATGGCTATATCTACATGATTGTACATATTGTTGGGGGGCGGAGCACGTCTCGTGGAGACACCGAGGCCGGGTGGTCAACAAGCAACCCTAGTTTTGTACGATAACGGCGCCCTGTCTTGCAGTAAAAGGCAAAGTCGAAGCAGTTATTGCTCGCAAGGTCGTAGCTGCCGAAGCCGCCGTAGGTGTAAAAGTCGTTGGCGCGGCGCAAGACCGTCTCGGGTGGGTCTTCATGATCCATGGAGCAGGTGTCTTGAACACCAACATTGCTCATGCTACAGAACCACTCAGGCACCGAGTAGGCGAAGAGGAGAAGATTATTTCCTTCTAGGAAGCAGTCAAGGCAGCAGATGACAACACCGCCTTTACGCATAGCTTCACGGCACCATGAGCAGAACGGAAAAGAGGAGGACGAGGAGGAGGAGGACGACGAGGAGGACGCTGAAAAGCCGCCGGACTGTGCTGAATCGACGGTGAAGTGGATGACCTTCTCGGGGCTTTCGTAGATTCCTGTATGTACACTCAAGTTAATAGAGAGAGAGAGAGATATTGAGAAACACAAAAGAATTACTACTTTTTGTTAGTACTTAATTATTAACTAGGTCGCGGTCCCAAAACCAAATCCTGCTAACAGCAACGCCCGAGTGCAAAATCGCTTGTGTACAACGCCAACATTACATATATATACCTTGGAATTCGTGCACTCCATCAGGACAAAACTAAACTAACCTCCACCCTCTTTCCTTTTTAATAAATCATAAATGTACGCTTCTTCCATTAAGGTGTATGGGACGAAAAACTATTGGTCATACCATCATGATGGTAGGGAATGCCTTTTTTTAAAAACCAGGCGTAGATGTGATCACCGGGTCTGAGCTGCCACCGTTCTATACGGCTTGAAAACACCGTCACCCCCCTGTCCATATATAGAGAAAAATGTGCAACCTACTCTGCCTAGAGAAATTTACTCAAGAGAAAATGATACAACTTTCAATTCGGGTGGAAGTTATATATATAGTGATCAAATTTATTCGGTGGAAGTAAGGATGCCATATATATTCCATCAATCCATCCTGCAAATGCCCACCAAGGCCTGTCCGAATCTTTCACTTAAAGAATATGCCACCCTCCCCCCTCAAATTTTTTAATGCCTTTTTTTAAAAACCAGGCGTAGATGTGATCACCGGGTCTGAGCTGCCACCGTTCTATACGGTTTGAAAACACCCGTCACCCCCCTGTCCATATATAGAGAAAAATGTGCAACCTACTCCGCCTAGAGAAATTTACTCAAGAGAAAATGATACAACTTTTAATTCGGGTGGAAGTTATATATATAGTGATCAAATTTATTCGGTGGAAGTAAGGATGCCATATATATTCCATCAATCCATCCTGCAAATGCCCACCAAGGCCTGTCCGAATCTTTCGCTTAAAGAATATGCCACCCTCCCCCATCAAATTTTTTTTTAAAAAAATCTCCATTTTTTCGATGTCCCAACCAACCTTAAATTTGACTAATTATTATATTTTAAAAAGTATTAATATTGATGTCATGTAATAAATACCATTAGTTTAATTGTTTGATATATTTTTATAATAAATCTATTTAGAGATACAAATATCGATGCTATTTTCTATAAATCTAGTCGAACTCGAGAATATTTGGCTCATTGAAAAATGAGACTTATATTCTTTTTGAGACGGATGGAGTATATGTCACTAAGTTCGAGACTGGTGCATTTGGTAGGGATCCAGATTCTCCTAGAAACGTTTCTAATTCAGATTCTCTCTAGAAACATTTTTGTGTAGATTCAGAATCACTTCATGGAATGTGTAGATTCAGAATCACTTCATGGAACCGTTTGCCGCTGGCTCGCTGGATTCTTGAAACTAGAACTAGAAACAGGAGAAACCAGGTTTTAGTTGTTTTCTAGACTAGTACAAAAACGAGAATCAGTTCCAAGTGATTCTCCTTGAAACGTTTCTCTCTTTGCAGCGTTTAGTAGCGATTCTAGTGAGAATCTCAAAGGTTTCTCGCTGGCAAACACGCCCAAGGCCGCCTCCAACGGCTAGCGACATCGCCAGCCAAAATAATATTTTTCTCGATGAATGAACAGTGCAAAAGCAGCACGCTAGCGCGCAAAGCGAAACGCCCAGTCTCGCATGTTTCTCGATGCCCCTCTCTCTCACTCACCGCATGTTTCCTGAAGCACCTGCCTACACGTGTGCCTATTCTCTCTCCTCTAGGACCGCGGGCAATGTTGCCACCCTGTTGAAGAAGGCCTAATAGGCCCTGTTCGCTTCGCTGAAAAGCCAAGCTGAAAAGTACTGTTCGCTGATTTGTTGTGAGAGAAAAACGCTGTACCATGGCTGATAAGCCAGGCTGATAAGTTCAAGCGAACAGGGCCAATCGTTATCATCTGAGGGCTGGCATGTGGTATCTTATGGTAGTCCTATTGAAACATATCTTGGCCTTTATACATCGGGTTATCACAAATGAATTTATTCTTAGCGGTGTAGGCCTTTATGCATTGGGCTATCACAAATAAATCTATTCTTAGTCAGTCAGGGATTGTATTGCCATTCCTTTATGCTTTTTGGGCAGCCTTAATTAGTTAATTCCCTTTATATATGCTTAATAGTACATTTAGCTTGCTTGCAGTAGTTGGGCCAGGAATATATTCAAATGTTTTGTTACCCCTTGATGGCAGAATAAAGAACAATTTGTTACGCACTCATGTGTTTCTTGGGATCCGAACCTAACGCCTCTGTTTCTATGCGCAGCCTTCTTACCATCACGCATACACATTACTTCTTGACTAGATAATGGGTACTATTCTTTTGTATTCACCTCTCTGAACTTTGAATTGCGTATTTATTTGGTACACTCTAAGCAAGTTCAAAGAAAAATGTCATCAACTATAAAATTTGTATATCCTATCGAGCTCTACAAATTTAAGACCAAATAGTCAAAAATATAAGACGATGATATGTTGGTGACCATATTAAAGGAACTTTATTACGCCCAAAGTCCTGAGAAGATCAGTTATGTCTCCTTTGTCCTTCACGGATGGATACATGCACTAAAACAATCCGGGTTTTCTACCCAAGAATCCGACTCCCTGTACCATTTTAATAGTACCAGAATTAACAGCCACCACATACAGAAGTATCTCAGTATAGTATCACAACACATCCATATATCGATAAACAATGTACAATAGTTATACATCCTGAAATAATACGGAAATCCTACGCAGCAGTTGCTAGGGCAGGGTCTTCTCCATGATCTTGCCGTCTCCCCATAGGCATTCCGAAGAGAAGCAACGCAACCTTCAGTCTCCCACGTCTTCTATCCTACGCTGTCTTCTATCCCACGTCTTCTATCCCACACTGCCTAGCGTCGACAAGCAAAGAAACACTGCTGCTCACCAGGTTGAATATTTATAAGCTATCTAGGAGGAAGAAGAGAAATGTGCAAGATGACCTCTCAAATGGAGCATGGGTCGACCTTTGCCTTTGACCTTGTTTGCCCGTTTGGTTTTGGTGGCTTTGTCCTCATATTTTATTTTTATTTGTCTTATAAATATACTATCTTCTCCTTTTACGGTAAACATAAATAAATGGGAAAAATAAATTAATGACAATCGTTTTAGATACAACATAGATGAACAATGTATTGAGAAGGCTGTATCTTATCAGCTAAAGCATATACTGATAGACTAGCAGCCATCATTTTATTTTATTTGGTAGAAATGAAATCAAATTTTTCACAAGATTTCATTGATTGAATTTGATTTCTAAATTAAAAAATCATGTTTATGTGCTGCATGAATTTGTAGAATGAGAGAGAGATGAGCGGTGTCTTTTAAAGAAAAATTAAGGTTAGGCATAGATTTGATTTTATGTTATTTTAGATTATTAAATTCTTTTGCCAATTCTATGCGAGCTAAACAAGTTGGTTCTGAAGTCCCAAATAAATATACTGTACAATGATTTGAGGTCCAAATTATGGGAGCCAAACTGCGAAAGCCCAAAGGAGCTGTGCCCTGTGAAAGACAATGCACGGAAGCCTGTACAAATCGATCCAACGGCTAGAGATGCACTGAGGACAAGGAGAGAAGCACGAGTTTTCTGAACGGCGTCGACAATGGCGGCGTTCCTCTTACTCCGAAGGCAGGTCGGCGGCGCGTTGCAGCCGTACGCCAGGCTAACCACCGCAGCAGCTAGGCAGGACACTCGAGACGCTGGATGCACCGGCAGCAAGGAGAGCGGAGGGCCGGACCGGGGGAACAAGAACCGGTGGAGGGAACTCCCACCATTCGCGCCGCTCGACATCACCGCTGCCGCGAGAGCCATTTTAAGAGGGAAAGGCGGAGAAGCTGAAGAGACCTCCAGCTCCACGGCGATCAGGTGGGTCCGCCGGTGCTTCCCCGACCTGCCGGCCTCGCTGGTGCAGAAGCTCTTCCGTCTCCGCAAGGTGCGCACCACATGCTCGACCAAATGCACCATTAAAATTGATTCTACGGAGAAAGAAAAAAGGAGATGGTTAGTGCCTAATTTTTCCACGATTATCTAATTGTTCGCTCCTATGTGTGATAGATTTGTTGTTCAGTTGGATTTCTGCATCTGCCTGCACAAAAATGTTTCAATTCATGTGTACAAAAAACCGGATTACAAGGCAGAACTTCCTACCAAAAGAATACCGTACTTACCTCAACATTCATTTCCAAAAGAAGCTTTTTTCTCAAAATCGGAGCTGGCATGGCTTATTTCAGGCAACACTACAGTCTTAGTGCCTTTATCTGAAAGGATGGCTAACAGCTTGGGGGGCAACCTCATGCTGTATCACTGCATGGTAGGAAAACAAACCCATAGTATTGCTATATATTACAGGTTTAGGTTCCACTAGGTGGCTCATATGAACATAGATTAATATTTGATGAACTGATTTTTTTTTGTTTCTCTCACTAGATGTATGTTTAGGATGATAGAAAAGGATACTGTTCTTGTGTCATGCACATTGATCATATATATGCTTGGAAATATGTTTTGTTTGTTGTATTAAACTCGGAGGATTGTGTACCAATATAAAGGCCATCAAGCCATCAACAGTTAAAGGCTAATGAGAACTGTTACTAGAATTATCTAAAGTTGATTGATCGTGCATGCATAAATATGCCGAAGGGCAAAACATCCTTATTTGATTAGCAAAAAATATGATTTGAAGTGGCGGAAAACTGTCTAGACAGTAATTTTGCTGGAGAGTGTTAGGGTCCCAAACCCTAACCCAATTAAGAGCATTCATTGTTTAGGAATGAAAGTTTACTGTCAAGATTACATGCATATTAGGTTGCAGTAAATTAGCATTTTACTTTGTTTTTACCTTTTAAATACCACAAGTTGTATGTAGCAAACCTGATAATTTAATGTTCTTATTATTACTCTTGAATGACTACTATACGCATATGATCTATTTATCTCCATGAGCGTTGTGATGTTACAACTTTCTCTAAGAGGATATTAATTGTGTCGTGATTGTGCCAGGTTAAGAAGAATGCTCTGACTGCTGACACCTCTTCCACAGATGCTAGTGCTGAGCAATTCCGGTTGAAAAGGGTAACAAGCATACGTGAATTAAAAATACCTGGCATTCTGAATTGTTAACTTGACCTGTAGACGCTTTGCCATTGTAAATATTGTGTACTCCCTCCGATCCTAAATTCTTGTCGTTTAGGATCGGAGGGAGTACCATTTTAGTTCACTATACATCGTACTTTGCTGGCTTGCATATGCTAAAATGTTATCAGTATACCCGCAAAAAAAAGTTATCAGTATACACGTGAATAATACCACTCATTGAATTTGTTGAGTGAGAAGTTGATGGATTTGCCAACTTGGATATGAAAAGCATGATACTACGACTCTCAGCATTAATAAATGATAGTACTAAGTCATTCAAACCTCAACGTTTACTTCAGCTCACAGTGGAGAAAGGTTTTAGTTTGTTTATATTGCAAAAAAAAAAAAAACTGCTAGAGTACTTGTCCTACTATCTCAAGTACAATTCCAAATGGGAAAAAAATGGTTAAGTACCACTAAAAGATGCCCAGTTTTGTTATGTACCATCAAAAGATTTTGGTCACTTAATGTCATCGAAAGTTCGTATCAAAATCCAACTAAAATTGTACTCTTTGCGCTTGGACCAGCATCGAAGTATCCTACAGGATAAATTAACCCAGACAACTCTATAGAGTATCCTTCTGCTAAAATCAGGACAGTTTTGTGCAAGATGGATAAAGATGAAACCATGTTTTCCTGAGTTCAGGTCTACCACATACTTCGCAGTACTGTTATTGCTGTTAGCTCGTTTCTCCAAACATAACTTCCATGGAGTATTACTTACCGAAAAAGCTGCTTGGATACTTGCGATAATCTTTTTATTGCTCGATTTGCTCTATGGTGCAGTGATTAGGAAAGGCACTTTCGCGAGGTATGACTATGGATTGTGGGGAAACCTGAGGCGCTACGGTCGGTTGCAGCCTCCTCCGTTTGACCTAAGAAGCATTCTGGAATCACTGCCAATGTGGATGGCATACGGAGGTCTTGATGCATTGGCTGATGTAACGGATGTTCAGCGTACCATCAAAGAACTGAGGTCTACGCCGGAAACGTTGTACATTGGTGAATATGGGCACATCGATTTTGTTATGAGTGTCATGGCGAAAGATGATGTTTATGTCGACTTGATGAGGTTTCTTAGGGCAAATGGATGGCACAGCAGCTACTAGCACATCCTTGTGTGTGCTCACGCAATATCTGTAGTAATGTTTCATTCTTCTGTGTCATCTGGTTTACGAGAATGACAGTACCATTATATACGCATTGTACATCTCAAAAGAAAAAAGAATCCATTATGAAATTGTATATAAGCTTGTTGAGGTATCTTGCGTTTTCAGTCACTTGTCTGACCATATGTTCACTTGTGATACTACAAAAAGTTTGTACTCCCTCCGTTCTTTGAAGTAAAACCACGACAAGAATTTAGCGACGGAGAGAATAGTATACAGACGGACACTTGGTTTGACAGTGTCGATCAACCTTCTCAGAAAAAATATCATCACGGATGCTATATGCCCGCGCTGCCACGAAGTCCCCGAGACAAATGAACACCTGTTCTACCACTGCCCCTTGAGCCGGTCAGTCTGGCATCACCTCGGCATTGCTCCTGAATCGTCTGGTAATGCTCCCTGGGCATCTACTCCTACTGCGGTGGCTGCACCATCCCTATGGCCGGCTGTGGTGCTTACCATTCTTTGGAAGCTTTGGGACTCAAGAAATAGCGTGGTCTTCCGCCGTATATCTCTGCCAACCATTGTAATAATTAGAAACATATTAGATGATTTCACTTTATGGTCTCATCGGCTACGAAAAGCCGATTCATGGATAGCCGCCACCATTTGGCGTGACTATCTATCCTCGTGGCTTGCGATCCATGTAACTCGGTTACCTTGAGTAATGATATTCAGGTGGGGATTCTCCCCCCGTTGATCTCTCAAAAAAAAAAATTTGGATTATGCAAATGCCGACCAAGGCCCATCCAAATCTTTCGCTTAGAGAATACGCCATCATGAAAGTTGTATATACTCCAGTGATCGCATATATTTGGATTTGGCATGATCTGCCGGAGGCTGAGTTTGAGACATAGGCCTCCTCCAACGGTTAGCGACGTCGCCGGCCGTAATAATATTTTACTCGTGAGTAGTACAAAAGGCAGCGCGCTGCGCGAAGTGAAGTGCTAGTCTCGCACATTTGCACACACCCCCTCTCTCCACACAATTCCTGAAGCACCTGCCTGTGTCTGTGCCTTCTCTCTCATCCACGCCCGATGGAGATGTCGGCACCCTACTGGAGGAGGCCTTAATGTTATCATGTGCTGGCCGCGGCCGGCAAGAGGTTTCTTATGGCAGCCCTATTAAGGTCTAGCTTGGTCTTTATGCATTGGATTATCACGGTGAATTTATTCTTAGCGTTCTAGTCCTTTATGCATTGTGTTATCATAAATGAATTTATTCTCAGCGGCCTAGGAATTTATGCATTGGGTTATCATAAATGAATTTATTCTTACTAATTGACGGTTGTGTTGCCATTCCTTTATGCTTTTCTTTGGCAGCCTTAATTCCTTTTATGCATGTGCGCGGGGATTTGTGCCATTTGTGTTTTCGTCTATCTATTTATGTAAAATTGACTTGATCATTTTGAGTTACAGCAGGTCATGTGTAAAACTGAGTGTTTATCAAATTATTATGAGTTGATCCGATTCATGAGTTGACGTATGTGTTGCCATATTTCTTTGAGTCTGTAACAAAATAGCATACAACTTTCTTATATATACTTGATCACGCATGAATACATTAGACAGTTTGCACACAACCAAATACTAGACAACAGCTCAAGTATAAGGTGTTTGTCTTATTGTCTATGTACTAGTACTATATGATATGGTAGACAAGAGCCGTATACGTATGGCTATATCTACATGATTGTACATATTGTTGGGGGGCGGAGCACGTCTCGTGGAGACACCGAGGCCGGGTCAACAAGCTGGTCAACAAGCAACCCTAGTTTTGTACGATAACGGCGCTCTGTCTTGCAGTAAAAGGCAAAGTCGAAGCAGTTATTGCTCGCAAGGTCGTAGCTGCCGAAGCCGCCGTAGGTGTAAAAGTCGTTGGCGCGGCGCAAGACCGTCTCGGGTGGGTCTTCATGATCCATGGAGCAGGTGTCTTGAACACCAACATTGCTCATGCTACAGAACCACTCAGGCACCGAGTAGGCGAAGAGGAGAAGATTATTTCCTTCTAGGAAGCAGTCAAGGCAGCAGATGACAACACCGCCTTTACGCATAGCTTCACGGCACCATGAGCAGAACGGAAAAGAGGAGGACGAGGAGGAGGAGGACGACGAGGAGGACGCTGAAAAGCCGCCGGACTGTGCTGAATCGACGGTGAAGTGGATGACCTTCTCGGGGCTTTCGTAGATTCCTGTATGTACACTCAAGTTAATAGAGAGAGAGATATTGAGAAACACAAAAGAATTACTACTTTTTGTTAGTACTTAATTATTAACTAGGTCGCGGTCCCAAAACCAAATCCTGCTAACAGCAACGCCCGAGTGCAAAATCGCTTGTGTACAACGCCAACATTACATATATACCTTGGAATTCGTGCACTCCATCAGGACAAAACTAAACTAACCTCCACCCTCTTTCCTTTTTAATAAATCATAAATGTACGCTTCTTCCATTAAGGTGTATGGGACGAAAAACTATTGGTCATACCATCATGATGGTAGGGAATGCCTTTTTTAAAAAACCAGGCGTAGATGTGATCACCGGGTCTGAGCTGCCACCGTTCTATACGGCTTGAAAACACCGTCACCCCCCTGTCCATATATAGAGAAAAATGTGCAACCTACTCTGCCTAGAGAAATTTACTCAAGAGAAAATGATACAACTTTCAATTCGGGTGGAAGTTATATATAGTGATCAAATTTATTCGGTGGAAGTAAGGATGCCATATATATTCCATCAATCCATCCTGCAAATGCCCACCAAGGCATGTCCGAATCTTTCGCTTAAAGAATATGCCACCCTCCACCCTCAAATTTTTTAATGCCTTTTTTTTAAAAACCAGGCGTAGATGTGATCACCGGGTCTGAGCTGCCACCGTTCTATTAGGTTTGAATACACCTTCACCCCCCTGTCCATATATAGAGAAAAATGTGCAACCTACTCCGCCTAGAGAAATTTACTCAAGAGAAAATGATACAACTTTCAATTCGGGTGGAAGTTATATATATAGTGATCAAATTTATTCGGTGGAAGTAAGGATGCCATATATATTCCATCAATCCATCCTGCAAATGCCCACCAAGGCATGTCCGAATCTTTCGCTTAAAGAATATGCCACCCTCCACCCTCAAATTTTTTAATGCCTTTTTTTAAAAACCAGGCGTAGATGTGATCACCGGGTCTAAGCTGCCACCGTTCTATACGGTTTGAAAACACCGTCACCCCCCTGTCCATATATAGAGAAAAATGTGCAACCTACTCCGCCTAGAGAAATTTACTCAAGAGAAAATGATACAACTTTCAATTCGGGTGGAAGTTATATATATAGTGATCAAATTTATTCGGTGGAAGTAAGGATGCCATATATATTCCATCAATCCATCCTGCAAATGCCCACCAAGGCCTGTCCGAATCTTTCGCTTAAAGAATATGCCACCCTCCCCCCTCAAAATTTTTAATGCCTTTTTTTTAAAACCAGGTGTAGATGTGATCACCGGGTCTGAGCTGCCACCGTTCTATACGGTTTGAAAACACCCGTCACCCCCTGTCCATATATAGAGAAAAATGTGCAACCTACTCCGCCTAGAGAAATTTACTCAAGAGAAAATGATACAACTTTTAATTCGGGTGGAAGTTATATATATAGTGATCAAATTTTTTCGGTGGAAGTAAGGATGCCATATATATTCCATCAATCCATCCTGCAAATGCCCACCAAGGCCTGTCCGAATCTTTCGCTTAAAGAATATGCCACCCTCCCCCCTCAAAATTTTTAATGCCTTTTTTTAAAAACCAGGCGTAGATGTGATCACCGGGTCTAAGCTGCCACCGTTCTATACGGTTTGAAAACACCGTCACCCCCCTGTCCATATATAGAGAAAAATGTGCAACCTACTCCGCCTAGAGAAATTTACTCAAGAGAAAATGATACAACTTTCAATTCGGGTGGAAGTTATATATATAGTGATCAAATTTATTCGGTGGAAGTAAGGATGCCATATATATTCCATCAATCCATCCTGCAAATGCCCACCAAGGCCTGTCCGAATCTTTCGCTTAAAGAATATGCCACCCTCCCCCCTCAAATTTTTTAATGCCTTTTTTAAAAACCAGGCGTAGATGTGATCACCGGGTCTGAGCTGCCACCGTTCTATACGGTTTGAAAACACCCGTCACCCCCCTGTCCATATATAGAGAAAAATGTGCAACCTACTCCGCCTAGAGAAATTTACTCAAGAGAAAATGATACAACTTTTAATTCGGGTGGAAGTTATATATATAGTGATCAAATTTATTCGGTGGAAGTAAGGATGCCATATATATTCCATCAATCCATCCTGCAAATGCCCACCAAGGCCTGTCCGAATCTTTCGCTTAAAGAATATGCCACCCTCCCCCCTCAATTTTTTTTTTAAAAAAATCTCCATTTCTTCGATGTCCCAACCAACCTTAAATTTGACTAATTATTATATTTTAAAAAGTATTAATATTGATGTCATGTAATAAATACCATTAGTTTAATTGTTTGATATATTTTTATAATAAATCTATTTAGAGATACAAATATCGATGCTATTTTCTATAAATCTAGTCCAACTCGAGAATATTTGGCTCATTGAAAAATGAGACTTATATTCTTTTTGAGACGGATGGAGTATATGTCACTAAGTTCGAGACTGGTGCATTTGGTAGGGATCCAGATTCTCCTAGAAACGTTTCTAATTCAGATTCTCTCTAGAAACATTTTTGTGTAGATTCAGAATCACTTCATGGAATGTGTAGATTCAGAATCACTTCATGGAACCGTTTGCCGCTGGCTCGCTGGATTCTTGAAACTAGAACTAGAAACAGGAGAAACCAGGTTTTAGTTGTTTTCTAGACTAGTACAAAAACGAGAATCAGTTCCAAGTGATTCTCCTTGAAACGTTTCTCTCTTTGCAGCGTTTAGTAGCGATTCTAGTGAGAATCTCAAAGGTTTCTCGCTGGCAAACACGCCCAAGGCCGCCTCCAACGGCTAGCGACATCGCCAGCCAAAATAATATTTTTCTCGATGAATGAACAGTGCAAAAGCAGCACGCTAGCGCGCAAAGCGAAACGCCCAGTCTCGCATGTTTCTCGATGCCCCTCTCTCTCACTCACCGCATGTTTCCTGAAGCACCTGCCTACACGTGTGCCTATTCTCTCTCCTCTAGGACCGCGGGCAATGTTGCCACCCTGTTGAAGAAGGCCTAATAGGCCCTGTTCGCTTCGCTGAAAAGCCAAGCTGAAAAGTACTGTTCGCTGATTTGTTGTGAGAGAAAAACGCTGTACCATGGCTGATAAGCCAGGCTGATAAGTTCAAGCGAACAGGGCCAATCGTTATCATCTGAGGGCTGGCATGTGGTATCTTATGGTAGTCCTATTGAAACATATCTTGGCCTTTATACATCGGGTTATCACAAATGAATTTATTCTTAGCGGTGTAGGCCTTTATGCATTGGGCTATCACAAATAAATCTATTCTTAGTCAGTCAGGGATTGTATTGCCATTCCTTTATGCTTTTTGGGCAGCCTTAATTAGTTAATTCCCTTTATATATGCTTAATAGTACATTTAGCTTGCTTGCAGTAGTTGGGCCAGGAATATATTCAAATGTTTTGTTACCCCTTGATGGCAGAATAAAGAACAATTTGTTACGCACTCATGTGTTTCTTGGGATCCGAACCTAACGCCTCTGTTTCTATGCGCAGCCTTCTTACCATCACGCATACACATTACTTCTTGACTAGATAATGGGTACTATTCTTTTGTATTCACCTCTCTGAACTTTGAATTGCGTATTTATTTGGTACACTCTAAGCAAGTTCAAAGAAAAATGTCATCAACTATAAAATTTGTATATCCTATCGAGCTCTACAAATTTAAGACCAAATAGTCAAAAATATAAGACGATGATATGTTGGTGACCATATTAAAGGAACTTTATTACGCCCAAAGTCCTGAGAAGATCAGTTATGTCTCCTTTGTCCTTCACGGATGGATACATGCACTAAAACAATCCGGGTTTTCTACCCAAGAATCCGACTCCCTGTACCATTTTAATAGTACCAGAATTAACAGCCACCACATACAGAAGTATCTCAGTATAGTATCACAACACATCCATATATCGATAAACAATGTACAATAGTTATACATCCTGAAATAATACGGAAATCCTACGCAGCAGTTGCTAGGGCAGGGTCTTCTCCATGATCTTGCCGTCTCCCCATAGGCATTCCGAAGAGAAGCAACGCAACCTTCAGTCTCCCACGTCTTCTATCCTACGCTGTCTTCTATCCCACGTCTTCTATCCCACACTGCCTAGCGTCGACAAGCAAAGAAACACTGCTGCTCACCAGGTTGAATATTTATAAGCTATCTAGGAGGAAGAAGAGAAATGTGCAAGATGACCTCTCAAATGGAGCATGGGTCGACCTTTGCCTTTGACCTTGTTTGCCCGTTTGGTTTTGGTGGCTTTGTCCTCATATTTTATTTTTATTTGTCTTATAAATATACTATCTTCTCCTTTTACGGTAAACATAAATAAATGGGAAAAATAAATTAATGACAATCGTTTTAGATACAACATAGATGAACAATGTATTGAGAAGGCTGTATCTTATCAGCTAAAGCATATACTGATAGACTAGCAGCCATCATTTTATTTTATTTGGTAGAAATGAAATCAAATTTTTCACAAGATTTCATTGATTGAATTTGATTTCTAAATTAAAAAATCATGTTTATGTGCTGCATGAATTTGTAGAATGAGAGAGAGATGAGCGGTGTCTTTTAAAGAAAAATTAAGGTTAGGCATAGATTTGATTTTATGTTATTTTAGATTATTAAATTCTTTTGCCAATTCTATGCGAGCTAAACAAGTTGGTTCTGAAGTCCCAAATAAATATACTGTACAATGATTTGAGGTCCAAATTATGGGAGCCAAACTGCGAAAGCCCAAAGGAGCTGTGCCCTGTGAAAGACAATGCACGGAAGCCTGTACAAATCGATCCAACGGCTAGAGATGCACTGAGGACAAGGAGAGAAGCACGAGTTTTCTGAACGGCGTCGACAATGGCGGCGTTCCTCTTACTCCGAAGGCAGGTCGGCGGCGCGTTGCAGCCGTACGCCAGGCTAACCACCGCAGCAGCTAGGCAGGACACTCGAGACGCTGGATGCACCGGCAGCAAGGAGAGCGGAGGGCCGGACCGGGGGAACAAGAACCGGTGGAGGGAACTCCCACCATTCGCGCCGCTCGACATCACCGCTGCCGCGAGAGCCATTTTAAGAGGGAAAGGCGGAGAAGCTGAAGAGACCTCCAGCTCCACGGCGATCAGGTGGGTCCGCCGGTGCTGCCCCGACCTGCCGGCCTCGCTGGTGCAGAAGCTCTTCCGTCTCCGCAAGGTGCGCACCACATGCTCGACCAAATGCACCATTAAAATTGATTCTACGGAGAAAGAAAAAAGGAGATGGTTAGTGCCTAATTTTTCCACGATTATCTAATTGTTCGCTCCTATGTGTGATAGATTTGTTGTTCAGTTGGATTTCTGCATCTGCCTGCACAAAAATGTTTCAATTCATGTGTACAAAAAACCGGATTACAAGGCAGAACTTCCTACCAAAAGAATACCGTACTTACCTCAACATTCATTTCCAAAAGAAGCTTTTTTCTCAAAATCGGAGCTGGCATGGCTTATTTCAGGCAACACTGCAGTCTTAGTGCCTTTATCTGAAAGGATGGCTAACAGCTTGGGGGGCAACCTCATGCTGTATCACTGCATGGTAGGAAAACAAACCCATAGTATTGCTATATATTACAGGTTTAGGTTCCACTAGGTGGCTCATATGAACATAGATTAATATTTGATGAACTGATTTTTTTTTGTTTCTCTCACTAGATGTATGTTTAGGATGATAGAAAAGGATACTGTTCTTGTGTCATGCACATTGATCATATATATGCTTGGAAATATGTTTTGTTTGTTGTATTAAACTCGGAGGATTGTGTACCAATATAAAGGCCATCAAGCCATCAACAGTTAAAGGCTAATGAGAACTGTTACTAGAATTATCTAAAGTTGATTGATTGTGCATGCATAAATATGCCGAAGGGCAAAACATCCTTATTTGATTAGCAAAAAATATGATTTGAAGTGGCGGAAAACTGTCTAGACAGTAATTTTGCTGGAGAGTGTTAGGGTCCCAAACCCTAACCCAATTAAGAGCATTCATTGTTTAGGAATGAAAGTTTACTGTCAAGATTACATGCATATTAGGTTGCAGTAAATTAGCATTTTACTTTGTTTTTACCTTTTAAATACCACAAGTTGTATGTAGCAAACCTGATAATTTAATGTTCTTATTATTACTCTTGAATGACTACTATACGCATATGATCTATTTATCTCCATGAGCGTTGTGATGTTACAACTTTCTCTAAGAGGATATTAATTGTGTCGTGATTGTGCCAGGTTAAGAAGAATGCTCTGACTGCTGACACCTCTTCCACAGATGCTAGTGCTGAGCAATTCCGGTTGAAAAGGGTAACAAGCATACGTGAATTAAAAATACCTGGCATTCTGAATTGTTAACTTGACCTGTAGACGCTTTGCCATTGTAAATATTGTGTACTCCCTCCGATCCTAAATTCTTGTCGTTTAGGATCGGAGGGAGTACCATTTTAGTTCACTATACGTCGTACTTTGCTGGCTTGCATATGCTAAAATGTTATCAGTATACCCGCAAAAAAAAGTTATCAGTATACACGTGAATAATACCACTCATTGAATTTGTTGAGTGAGAAGTTGATGGATTTGCCAACTTGGATATGAAAAGCATGATACTACGACTCTCAGCATTAATAAATGATAGTACTAAGTCATTCAAACCTCAACGTTTACTTCAGCTCACAGTGGAGAAAGGTTTTAGTTTGTTTATATTGCAAAAAAAAAAAAAAACTGCTAGAGTACTTGTCCTACTATCTCAAGTACAATTCCAAATGGGAAAAAAATGGTTAAGTACCACTAAAAGATGCCCAGTTTTGTTATGTACCATCAAAAGATTTTGGTCACTTAATGTCATCGAAAGTTCGTATCAAAATCCAACTAAAATTGTACTCTTTGCGCTTGGACCAGCATCGAAGTATCCTACAGGATAAATTAACCCAGACAACTCTATAGAGTATCCTTCTGCTAAAATCAGGACAGTTTTGTGCAAGATGGATAAAGATGAAACCATGTTTTCCTGAGTTCAGGTCTACCACATACTTCGCAGTACTGTTATTGCTGTTAGCTCGTTTCTCCAAACATAACTTCCATGGAGTATTACTTACAGAAAAAGCTGCTTGGATACTTGCGATAATCTTTTTATTGCTCGATTTGCTCTATGGTGCAGTGATTAGGAAAGGCACTTTCGCGAGGTATGACTATGGATTGTGGGGAAACCTGAGGCGCTACGGTCGGTTGCAGCCTCCTCCGTTTGACCTAAGAAGCATTCTGGAATCACTGCCAATGTGGATGGCATACGGAGGTCTTGATGCATTGGCTGATGTAACGGATGTTCAGCGTACCATCAAAGAACTGAGGTCTACGCCGGAAACGTTGTACATTGGTGAATATGGGCACATCGATTTTGTTATGAGCGTCATGGCGAAAGATGATGTTTATGTCGACTTGATGAGGTTTCTTAGGGCAAATGGATGGCACAGCAGCTACTAGCACATCCTTGTGTGTGCTCACGCAATATCTGTAGTAATGTTTCATTCTTCTGTGTCATCTGGTTTACGAGAATGACAGTACCATTATATACGCATTGTACATCTCAAAAGAAAAAAGAATCCATTATGAAATTGTATATAAGCTTGTTGAGGTATCTTGCGTTTTCAGTCACTTGTCTGACCATATGTTCACTTGTGATACTACAAAAAGTTTGTACTCCCTCCGTTCTTTGAAGTAAAACCACGACAAGAATTTAGCGACGGAGAGAATAGTATACAGACGGACACTTGGTTTGACAGTGTCGATCAACCTTCTCAGAAAAAATATCATCACGGATGCTATATGCCCGCGCTGCCACGAAGTCCCCGAGACAAATGAACACCTGTTCTACCACTGCCCCTTGAGCCGGTCAGTCTGGCATCACCTCGGCATTGCTCCTGAATCGTCTGGTAATGCTCCCTGGGCATCTACTCCTACTGCGGTGGCTGCACCATCCCTATGGCCGGCTGTGGTGCTTACCATTCTTTGGAAGCTTTGGGACTCAAGAAATAGCGTGGTCTTCCGCCGTATATCTCTGCCAACCATTGTAATAATTAGAAACATATTAGATGATTTCACTTTATGGTCTCATCGGCTACGAAAAGCCGATTCATGGATAGCCGCCACCATTTGGCGTGACTATCTATCCTCGTGGCTTGCGATCCATGTAACTCGGTTACCTTGAGTAATGATATTCAGGTGGGGATTCTCCCCCCGTTGATCTCTCAAAAAAAAAATTTGGATTATGCAAATGCCGACCAAGGCCCATCCAAATCTTTCGCTTAGAGAATACGCCATCATGAAAGTTGTATATACTCCAGTGATCGCATATATTTGGATTTGGCATGATCTGCCGGAGGCTGAGTTTGAGACATAGGCCTCCTCCAACGGTTAGCGACGTCGCCGGCCGTAATAATATTTTACTCGTGAGTAGTACAAAAGGCAGCGCGCTGCGCGAAGTGAAGCGCTAGTCTCGCACATTTGCACACACCCCCTCTCTCCACACAATTCCTGAAGCACCTGCCTGTGTCTGTGCCTTCTCTCTCATCCACGCCCGATGGAGATGTCGGCACCCTACTGGAGGAGGCCTTAATGTTATCATGTGCTGGCCGCGGCCGGCAAGAGGTTTCTTATGGCAGCCCTATTAAGGTCTAGCTTGGTCTTTATGCATTGGATTATCACGGTGAATTTATTCTTAGCGTTCTAGGCCTTTATGCATTGTGTTATCATAAATGAATTTATTCTCAGCGGCCTAGGAATTTATGCATTGGGTTATCATAAATGAATTTATTCTTACTAATTGACGGTTGTGTTGCCATTCCTTTATGCTTTTCTTTGGCAGCCTTAATTCCTTTTATGCATGTGCGCGGGGATTTGTGCCATTTGTGTTTTCGTCTATCTATTTATGTAAAATTGACTTGATCATTTTGAGTTACAGCAGGTCATGTGTAAAACTGAGTGTTTATCAAATTATTATGAGTTGATCCGATTCATGAGTTGACGTATGTGTTGCCATATTTCTTTGAGTCTGTAACAAAATAGCATACAACTTTCTTATATATACTTGATCACGCATGAATACATTAGACAGTTTGCACACAACCAAATACTAGACAACAGCTCAAGTATAAGGTGTTTGTCTTATTGTCTATGTACTAGTACTATATGATATGGTAGACAAGAGCCGTATACGTATGGCTATATCTACATGATTGTACATATTGTTGGGGGGCGGAGCACGTCTCGTGGAGACACCGAGGCCGGGTCAACAAGCTGGTCAACAAGCAACCCTAGTTTTGTACGATAACGGCGCCCTGTCTTGCAGTAAAAGGCAAAGTCGAAGCAGTTATTGCTCGCAAGGTCGTAGCTGCCGAAGCCGCCGTAGGTGTAAAAGTCGTTGGCGCGGCGCAAGACCGTCTCGGGTGGGTCTTCATGATCCATGGAGCAGGTGTCTTGAACACCAACATTGCTCATGCTACAGAACCACTCAGGCACCGAGTAGGCGAAGAGGAGAAGATTATTTCCTTCTAGGAAGCAGTCAAGGCAGCAGATGACAACACCGCCTTTACGCATAGCTTCACGGCACCATGAGCAGAACGGAAAAGAGGAGGACGAGGAGGAGGAGGACGACGAGGAGGACGCTGAAAAGCCGCCGGACTGTGCTGAATCGACGGTGAAGTGGATGACCTTCTCGGGGCTTTCGTAGATTCCTGTATGTACACTCAAGTTAATAGAGAGAGAGAGAGATATTGAGAAACACAAAAGAATTACTACTTTTTGTTAGTACTTAATTATTAACTAGGTCGCGGTCCCAAAACCAAATCCTGCTAACAGCAACGCCCGAGTGCAAAATCGCTTGTGTACAACGCCAACATTACATATATACCTTGGAATTCGTGCACTCCATCAGGACAAAACTAAACTAACCTCCACCCTCTTTCCTTTTTAATAAATCATAAATGTACGCTTCTTCCATTAAGGTGTATGGGACGAAAAACTATAGGTCATACCATCATGATGGTAGGGAATGCCTTTTTTAAAAAACCAGGCGTAGATGTGATCACCGGGTCTGAGCTGCCACCGTTCTATACGGCTTGAAAACACCGTCACCCCCTGTCCATATATAGAGAAAAATGTGCAACCTACTCTGCCTAGAGAAATTTACTCAAGAGAAAATGATACAACTTTCAATTCGGGTGGAAGTTATATATATAGTGATCAAATTTATTCGGTGGAAGTAAGGATGCCATATATATTCCATCAATCCATCCTGCAAATGCCCACCAAGGCATGTCCGAATCTTTCGCTTAAAGAATATGCCACCCTCCACCCTCAAATTTTTTAATGCCTTTTTTTTAAAAACCAGGCGTAGATGTGATCACCGGGTCTGAGCTGCCACCGTTCTATTAGGTTTGAATACACCTTCACCCCCCTGTCCATATATAGAGAAAAATGTGCAACCTACTCCGCCTAGAGAAATTTACTCAAGAGAAAATGATACAACTTTCAATTCGGGTGGAAGTTATATATATAGTGATCAAATTTATTCGGTGGAAGTAAGGATGCCATATATATTCCATCAATCCATCCTGCAAATGCCCACCAAGGCATGTCCGAATCTTTCGCTTAAAGAATATGCCACCCTCCACCCTCAAATTTTTTAATGCCTTTTTTTAAAAACCAGGCGTAGATGTGATCACCGGGTCTAAGCTGCCACCGTTCTGTACGGTTTGAAAACACCGTCACCCCCCTGTCCATATATAGAGAAAAATGTGCAACCTACTCCGCCTAGAGAAATTTACTCAAGAGAAAATGATACAACTTTCAATTCGGGTGGAAGTTATATATATAGTGATCAAATTTATTCGGTGGAAGTAAGGATGCCATATATATTCCATCAATCCATCCTGCAAATGCCCACCAAGGCCTGTCCGAATCTTTCGCTTAAAGAATATGCCACCCTCCCCCCTCAAAATTTTTAATGCCTTTTTTTAAAAACCAGGTGTAGATGTGATCACCGGGTCTGAGCTGCCACCGTTCTATACGGTTTGAAAACACCCGTCACCCCCCTGTCCATATATAGAGAAAAATGTGCAACCTACTCCGCCTAGAGAAATTTACTCAAGAGAAAATGATACAACTTTTAATTCGGGTGGAAGTTATATATATAGTGATCAAATTTATTCGGTGGAAGTAAGGATGCCATATATATTCCATCAATCCATCCTGCAAATGCCCACCAAGGCCTGTCCGAATCTTTCGCTTAAAGAATATGCCACCCTCCCCCCTCAAAATTTTTAATGCCTTTTTTAAAAACCAGGCGTAGATGTGATCACCGGGTCTAAGCTGCCACCGTTCTATACGGTTTGAAAACACCGTCACCCCCCTGTCCATATATAGAGAAAAATGTGCAACCTACTCCGCCTAGAGAAATTTACTCAAGAGAAAATGATACAACTTTCAATTCGGGTGGAAGTTATATATATAGTGATCAAATTTATTCGGTGGAAGTAAGGATGCCATATATATTCCATCAATCCATCCTGCAAATGCCCACCAAGGCCTGTCCGAATCTTTCGCTTAAAGAATATGCCACCCTCCCCCCTCAAATTTTTTAATGCCTTTTTTAAAAAACCAGGCGTAGATGTGATCACCGGGTCTGAGCTGCCACCGTTCTATACGGTTTGAAAACACCCGTCACCCCCCTGTCCATATATAGAGAAAAATGTGCAACCTACTCCGCCTAGAGAAATTTACTCAAGAGAAAATGATACAACTTTTAATTCGGGTGGAAGTTATATATATAGTGATCAAATTTATTCGGTGGAAGTAAGGATGCCATATATATTCCATCAATCCATCCTGCAAATGCCCACCAAGGCCTGTCCGAATCTTTCGCTTAAAGAATATGCCACCCTCCCCCCTCAATTTTTTTTTAAAAAAATCTCCATTTCTTCGATGTCCCAACCAACCTTAAATTTGACTAATTATTATATTTTAAAAAGTATTAATATTGATGTCATGTAATAAATACCATTAGTTTAATTGTTTGATATATTTTTATAATAAATCTATTTAGAGATACAAATATCGATGCTATTTTCTATAAATCTAGTCCAACTCGAGAATATTTGGCTCATTGAAAAATGAGACTTATATTCTTTTTTAGACGGATGGAGTATATGTCACTAAGTTCGAGACTGGTGCATTTGGTAGGGATCCAGATTCTCCTAGAAACGTTTCTAATTCAGATTCTCTCTAGAAACATTTTTGTGTAGATTCAGAATCACTTCATGGAATGTGTAGATTCAGAATCACTTCATGGAACCGTTTGCCGCTGGCTCGCTGGATTCTTGAAACTAGAACTAGAAACAGGAGAAACCAGGTTTTAGTTGTTTTCTAGACTAGTACAAAAACGAGAATCAGTTCCAAGTGATTCTCCTTGAAACGTTTCTCTCTTTGCAGCGTTTAGTAGCGATTCTAGTGAGAATCTCAAAGGTTTCTCGCTGGCAAACACGCCCAAGGCCGCCTCCAACGGCTAGCGACATCGCCAGCCAAAATAATATTTTTCTCGATGAATGAACAGTGCAAAAGCAGCACGCTAGCGCGCAAAGCGAAACGCCCAGTCTCGCATGTTTCTCGATGCCCCTCTCTCTCACTCACCGCATGTTTCCTGAAGCACCTGCCTACACGTGTGCCTATTCTCTCTCCTCTAGGACCGCGGGCAATGTTGCCACCCTGTTGAAGAAGGCCTAATAGGCCCTGTTCGCTTCGCTGAAAAGCCAAGCTGAAAAGTACTGTTCGCTGATTTGTTGTGAGAGAAAAACGCTGTACCATGGCTGATAAGCCAGGCTGATAAGTTCAAGCGAACAGGGCCAATCGTTATCATCTGAGGGCTGGCATGTGGTATCTTATGGTAGTCCTATTGAAACATATCTTGGCCTTTATACATCGGGTTATCACAAATGAATTTATTCTTAGCGGTGTAGGCCTTTATGCATTGGGCTATCACAAATAAATCTATTCTTAGTCAGTCAGGGATTGTATTGCCATTCCTTTATGCTTTTTGGGCAGCCTTAATTAGTTAATTCCCTTTATATATGCTTAATAGTACATTTAGCTTGCTTGCAGTAGTTGGGCCAGGAATATATTCAAATGTTTTGTTACCCCTTGATGGCAGAATAAAGAACAATTTGTTACGCACTCATGTGTTTCTTGGGATCCGAACCTAACGCCTCTGTTTCTATGCGCAGCCTTCTTACCATCACGCATACACATTACTTCTTGACTAGATAATGGGTACTATTCTTTTGTATTCACCTCTCTGAACTTTGAATTGCGTATTTATTTGGTACACTCTAAGCAAGTTCAAAGAAAAATGTCATCAACTATAAAATTTGTATATCCTATCGAGCTCTACAAATTTAAGACCAAATAGTCAAAAATATAAGACGATGATATGTTGGTGACCATATTAAAGGAACTTTATTACGCCCAAAGTCCTGAGAAGATCAGTTATGTCTCCTTTGTCCTTCACGGATGGATACATGCACTAAAACAATCCGGGTTTTCTACCCAAGAATCCGACTCCCTGTACCATTTTAATAGTACCAGAATTAACAGCCACCACATACAGAAGTATCTCAGTATAGTATCACAACACATCCATATATCGATAAACAATGTACAATAGTTATACATCCTGAAATAATACGGAAATCCTACGCAGCAGTTGCTAGGGCAGGGTCTTCTCCATGATCTTGCCGTCTCCCCATAGGCATTCCGAAGAGAAGCAACGCAACCTTCAGTCTCCCACGTCTTCTATCCTACGCTGTCTTCTATCCCACGTCTTCTATCCCACACTGCCTAGCGTCGACAAGCAAAGAAACACTGCTGCTCACCAGGTTGAATATTTATAAGCTATCTAGGAGGAAGAAGAGAAATGTGCAAGATGACCTCTCAAATGGAGCATGGGTCGACCTTTGCCTTTGACCTTGTTTGCCCGTTTGGTTTTGGTGGCTTTGTCCTCATATTTTATTTTTATTTGTCTTATAAATATACTATCTTCTCCTTTTACGGTAAACATAAATAAATGGGAAAAATAAATTAATGACAATCGTTTTAGATACAACATAGATGAACAATGTATTGAGAAGGCTGTATCTTATCAGCTAAAGCATATACTGATAGACTAGCAGCCATCATTTTATTTTATTTGGTAGAAATGAAATCAAATTTTTCACAAGATTTCATTGATTGAATTTGATTTCTAAATTAAAAAATCATGTTTATGTGCTGCATGAATTTGTAGAATGAGAGAGAGATGAGCGGTGTCTTTTAAAGAAAAATTAAGGTTAGGCATAGATTTGATTTTATGTTATTTTAGATTATTAAATTCTTTTGCCAATTCTATGCGAGCTAAACAAGTTGGTTCTGAAGTCCCAAATAAATATACTGTACAATGATTTGAGGTCCAAATTATGGGAGCCAAACTGCGAAAGCCCAAAGGAGCTGTGCCCTGTGAAAGACAATGCACGGAAGCCTGTACAAATCGATCCAACGGCTAGAGATGCACTGAGGACAAGGAGAGAAGCACGAGTTTTCTGAACGGCGTCGACAATGGCGGCGTTCCTCTTACTCCGAAGGCAGGTCGGCGGCGCGTTGCAGCCGTACGCCAGGCTAACCACCGCAGCAGCTAGGCAGGACACTCGAGACGCTGGATGCACCGGCAGCAAGGAGAGCGGAGGGCCGGACCGGGGGAACAAGAACCGGTGGAGGGAACTCCCACCATTCGCGCCGCTCGACATCACCGCTGCCGCGAGAGCCATTTTAAGAGGGAAAGGCGGAGAAGCTGAAGAGACCTCCAGCTCCACGGCGATCAGGTGGGTCCGCCGGTGCTGCCCCGACCTGCCGGCCTCGCTGGTGCAGAAGCTCTTCCGTCTCCGCAAGGTGCGCACCACATGCTCGACCAAATGCACCATTAAAATTGATTCTACGGAGAAAGAAAAAAGGAGATGGTTAGTGCCTAATTTTTCCACGATTATCTAATTGTTCGCTCCTATGTGTGATAGATTTGTTGTTCAGTTGGATTTCTGCATCTGCCTGCACAAAAATGTTTCAATTCATGTGTACAAAAAACCGGATTACAAGGCAGAACTTCCTACCAAAAGAATACCGTACTTACCTCAACATTCATTTCCAAAAGAAGCTTTTTTCTCAAAATCGGAGCTGGCATGGCTTATTTCAGGCAACACTACAGTCTTAGTGCCTTTATCTGAAAGGATGGCTAACAGCTTGGGGGGCAACCTCATGCTGTATCACTGCATGGTAGGAAAACAAACCCATAGTATTGCTATATATTACAGGTTTAGGTTCCACTAGGTGGCTCATATGAACATAGATTAATATTTGATGAACTGATTTTTTTTTGTTTCTCTCACTAGATGTATGTTTAGGATGATAGAAAAGGATACGGTTCTTGTGTCATGCACATTGATCATATATATGCTTGGAAATATGTTTTGTTTGTTGTATTAAACTCGGAGGATTGTGTACCAATATAAAGGCCATCAAGCCATCAACAGTTAAAGGCTAATGAGAACTGTTACTAGAATTATCTAAAGTTGATTGATTGTGCATGCATAAATATGCCGAAGGGCAAAACATCCTTATTTGATTAGCAAAAAATATGATTTGAAGTGGCGGAAAACTGTCTAGACAGTAATTTTGCTGGAGAGTGTTAGGGTCCCAAACCCTAACCCAATTAAGAGCATTCATTGTTTAGGAATGAAAGTTTACTGTCAAGATTACATGCATATTAGGTTGCAGTAAATTAGCATTTTACTTTGTTTTTACCTTTTAAATACCACAAGTTGTATGTAGCAAACCTGATAATTTAATGTTCTTATTATTACTCTTGAATGACTACTATACGCATATGATCTATTTATCTCCATGAGCGTTGTGATGTTACAACTTTCTCTAAGAGGATATTAATTGTGTCGTGATTGTGCCAGGTTAAGAAGAATGCTCTGACTGCTGACACCTCTTCCACAGATGCTAGTGCTGAGCAATTCCGGTTGAAAAGGGTAACAAGCATACGTGAATTAAAAATACCTGGCATTCTGAATTGTTAACTTGACCTGTAGACGCTTTGCCATTGTAAATATTGTGTACTCCCTCCGATCCTAAATTCTTGTCGTTTAGGATCGGAGGGAGTACCATTTTAGTTCACTATACGTCGTACTTTGCTGGCTTGCATATGCTAAAATGTTATCAGTATACCCGCAAAAAAAAGTTATCAGTATACACGTGAATAATACCACTCATTGAATTTGTTGAGTGAGAAGTTGATGGATTTGCCAACTTGGATATGAAAAGCATGATACTACGACTCTCAGCATTAATAAATGATAGTACTAAGTCATTCAAACCTCAACGTTTACTTCAGCTCACAGTGGAGAAAGGTTTTAGTTTGTTTATATTGCAAAAAAAAAAAAAAACTGCTAGAGTACTTGTCCTACTATCTCAAGTACAATTCCAAATGGGAAAAAAATGGTTAAGTACCACTAAAAGATGCCCAGTTTTGTTATGTACCATCAAAAGATTTTGGTCACTTAATGTCATCGAAAGTTCGTATCAAAATCCAACTAAAATTGTACTCTTTGCGCTTGGACCAGCATCGAAGTATCCTACAGGATAAATTAACCCAGACAACTCTATAGAGTATCCTTCTGCTAAAATCAGGACAGTTTTGTGCAAGATGGATAAAGATGAAACCATGTTTTCCTGAGTTCAGGTCTACCACATACTTCGCAGTACTGTTATTGCTGTTAGCTCGTTTCTCCAAACATAACTTCCATGGAGTATTACTTACAGAAAAAGCTGCTTGGATACTTGCGATAATCTTTTTATTGCTCGATTTGCTCTATGGTGCAGTGATTAGGAAAGGCACTTTCGCGAGGTATGACTATGGATTGTGGGGAAACCTGAGGCGCTACGGTCGGTTGCAGCCTCCTCCGTTTGACCTAAGAAGCATTCTGGAATCACTGCCAATGTGGATGGCATACGGAGGTCTTGATGCATTGGCTGATGTAACGGATGTTCAGCGTACCATCAAAGAACTGAGGTCTACGCCGGAAACGTTGTACATTGGTGAATATGGGCACATCGATTTTGTTATGAGCGTCATGGCGAAAGATGATGTTTATGTCGACTTGATGAGGTTTCTTAGGGCAAATGGATGGCACAGCAGCTACTAGCACATCCTTGTGTGTGCTCACGCAATATCTGTAGTAATGTTTCATTCTTCTGTGTCATCTGGTTTACGAGAATGACAGTACCATTATATACGCATTGTACATCTCAAAAGAAAAAAGAATCCATTATGAAATTGTATATAAGCTTGTTGAGGTATCTTGCGTTTTCAGTCACTTGTCTGACCATATGTTCACTTGTGATACTACAAAAAGTTTGTACTCCCTCCGTTCTTTGAAGTAAAACCACGACAAGAATTTAGCGACGGAGAGAATAGTATACAGACGGACACTTGGTTTGACAGTGTCGATCAACCTTCTCAGAAAAAATATCATCACGGATGCTATATGCCCGCGCTGCCACGAAGTCCCCGAGACAAATGAACACCTGTTCTACCACTGCCCCTTGAGCCGGTCAGTCTGGCATCACCTCGGCATTGCTCCTGAATCGTCTGGTAATGCTCCCTGGGCATCTACTCCTACTGCGGTGGCTGCACCATCCCTATGGCCGGCTGTGGTGCTTACCATTCTTTGGAAGCTTTGGGACTCAAGAAATAGCGTGGTCTTCCGCCGTATATCTCTGCCAACCATTGTAATAATTAGAAACATATTAGATGATTTCACTTTATGGTCTCATCGGCTACGAAAAGCCGATTCATGGATAGCCGCCACCATTTGGCGTGACTATCTATCCTCGTGGCTTGCGATCCATGTAACTCGGTTACCTTGAGTAATGATATTCAGGTGGGGATTCTCCCCCCGTTGATCTCTCAAAAAAAAAATTTGGATTATGCAAATGCCGACCAAGGCCCATCCAAATCTTTCGCTTAGAGAATACGCCATCATGAAAGTTGTATATACTCCAGTGATCGCATATATTTGGATTTGGCATGATCTGCCGGAGGCTGAGTTTGAGACATAGGCCTCCTCCAACGGTTAGCGACGTCGCCGGCCGTAATAATATTTTACTCGTGAGTAGTACAAAAGGCAGCGCGCTGCGCGAAGTGAAGCGCTAGTCTCGCACATTTGCACACACCCCCTCTCTCCACACAATTCCTGAAGCACCTGCCTGTGTCTGTGCCTTCTCTCTCATCCACGCCCGATGGAGATGTCGGCACCCTACTGGAGGAGGCCTTAATGTTATCATGTGCTGGCCGCGGCCGGCAAGAGGTTTCTTATGGCAGCCCTATTAAGGTCTAGCTTGGTCTTTATGCATTGGATTATCACGGTGAATTTATTCTTAGCGTTCTAGGCCTTTATGCATTGTGTTATCATAAATGAATTTATTCTCAGCGGCCTAGGAATTTATGCATTGGGTTATCATAAATGAATTTATTCTTACTAATTGACGGTTGTGTTGCCATTCCTTTATGCTTTTCTTTGGCAGCCTTAATTCCTTTTATGCATGTGCGCGGGGATTTGTGCCATTTGTGTTTTCGTCTATCTATTTATGTAAAATTGACTTGATCATTTTGAGTTACAGCAGGTCATGTGTAAAACTGAGTGTTTATCAAATTATTATGAGTTGATCCGATTCATGAGTTGACGTATGTGTTGCCATATTTCTTTGAGTCTGTAACAAAATAGCATACAACTTTCTTATATATACTTGATCACGCATGAATACATTAGACAGTTTGCACACAACCAAATACTAGACAACAGCTCAAGTATAAGGTGTTTGTCTTATTGTCTATGTACTAGTACTATATGATATGGTAGACAAGAGCCGTATACGTATGGCTATATCTACATGATTGTACATATTGTTGGGGGGCGGAGCACGTCTCGTGGAGACACCGAGGCCGGGTCAACAAGCTGGTCAACAAGCAACCCTAGTTTTGTACGATAACGGCGCCCTGTCTTGCAGTAAAAGGCAAAGTCGAAGCAGTTATTGCTCGCAAGGTCGTAGCTGCCGAAGCCGCCGTAGGTGTAAAAGTCGTTGGCGCGGCGCAAGACCGTCTCGGGTGGGTCTTCATGATCCATGGAGCAGGTGTCTTGAACACCAACATTGCTCATGCTACAGAACCACTCAGGCACCGAGTAGGCGAAGAGGAGAAGATTATTTCCTTCTAGGAAGCAGTCAAGGCAGCAGATGACAACACCGCCTTTACGCATAGCTTCACGGCACCATGAGCAGAACGGAAAAGAGGAGGACGAGGAGGAGGAGGACGACGAGGAGGACGCTGAAAAGCCGCCGGACTGTGCTGAATCGACGGTGAAGTGGATGACCTTCTCGGGGCTTTCGTAGATTCCTGTATGTACACTCAAGTTAATAGAGAGAGAGAGAGATATTGAGAAACACAAAAGAATTACTACTTTTTGTTAGTACTTAATTATTAACTAGGTCGCGGTCCCAAAACCAAATCCTGCTAACAGCAACGCCCGAGTGCAAAATCGCTTGTGTACAACGCCAACATTACATATATACCTTGGAATTCGTGCACTCCATCAGGACAAAACTAAACTAACCTCCACCCTCTTTCCTTTTTAATAAATCATAAATGTACGCTTCTTCCATTAAGGTGTATGGGACGAAAAACTATTGGTCATACCATCATGATGGTAGGGAATGCCTTTTTTAAAAAACCAGGCGTAGATGTGATCACCGGGTCTGAGCTGCCACCGTTCTATACGGCTTGAAAACACCGTCACCCCCCCTGTCCATATATAGAGAAAAATGTGCAACCTACTCTGCCTAGAGAAATTTACTCAAGAGAAAATGATACAACTTTCAATTCGGGTGGAAGTTATATATATAGTGATCAAATTTATTCGGTGGAAGTAAGGATGCCATATATATTCCATCAATCCATCCTGCAAATGCCCACCAAGGCATGTCCGAATCTTTCGCTTAAAGAATATGCCACCCTCCACCCTCAAATTTTTTAATGCCTTTTTTTTAAAAACCAGGCGTAGATGTGATCACCGGGTCTGAGCTGCCACCGTTCTATTAGGTTTGAATACACCTTCACCCCCCTGTCCATATATAGAGAAAAATGTGCAACCTACTCCGCCTAGAGAAATTTACTCAAGAGAAAATGATACAACTTTCAATTCGGGTGGAAGTTATATATATAGTGATCAAATTTATTCGGTGGAAGTAAGGATGCCATATATATTCCATCAATCCATCCTGCAAATGCCCACCAAGGCATGTCCGAATCTTTCGCTTAAAGAATATGCCACCCTCCACCCTCAAATTTTTTAATGCCTTTTTTTAAAAACCAGGCGTAGATGTGATCACCGGGTCTAAGCTGCCACCGTTCTATACGGTTTGAAAACACCGTCACCCCCCTGTCCATATATAGAGAAAAATGTGCAACCTACTCCGCCTAGAGAAATTTACTCAAGAGAAAATGATACAACTTTCAATTCGGGTGGAAGTTATATATATAGTGATCAAATTTATTCGGTGGAAGTAAGGATGCCATATATATTCCATCAATCCATCCTGCAAATGCCCACCAAGGCCTGTCCGAATCTTTCGCTTAAAGAATATGCCACCCTCCCCCCTCAAAATTTTTAATGCCTTTTTTTAAAAACCAGGTGTAGATGTGATCACCGGGTCTGAGCTGCCACCGTTCTATACGGTTTGAAAACACCCGTCACCCCCCTGTCCATATATAGAGAAAAATGTGCAACCTACTCCGCCTAGAGAAATTTACTCAAGAGAAAATGATACAACTTTTAATTCGGGTGGAAGTTATATATATAGTGATCAAATTTATTCGGTGGAAGTAAGGATGCCATATATATTCCATCAATCCATCCTGCAAATGCCCACCAAGGCCTGTCCGAATCTTTCGCTTAAAGAATATGCCACCCTCCCCCCTCAAAATTTTTAATGCCTTTTTTTAAAAACCAGGCGTAGATGTGATCACCGGGTCTAAGCTGCCACCGTTCTATACGGTTTGAAAACACCGTCACCCCCTGTCCATATATAGAGAAAAATGTGCAACCTACTCCGCCTAGAGAAATTTACTCAAGAGAAAATGATACAACTTTCAATTCGGGTGGAAGTTATATATATAGTGATCAAATTTATTCGGTGGAAGTAAGGATGCCATATATATTCCATCAATCCATCCTGCAAATGCCCACCAAGGCCTGTCCGAATCTTTCGCTTAAAGAATATGCCACCCTCCCCCCTCAAATTTTTTAATGCCTTTTTTAAAAAACCAGGCGTAGATGTGATCACCGGGTCTGAGCTGCCACCGTTCTATACGGTTTGAAAACACCCGTCACCCCCCTGTCCATATATAGAGAAAAATGTGCAACCTACTCCGCCTAGAGAAATTTACTCAAGAGAAAATGATACAACTTTTAATTCGGGTGGAAGTTATATATATAGTGATCAAATTTATTCGGTGGAAGTAAGGATGCCATATATATTCCATCAATCCATCCTGCAAATGCCCACCAAGGCCTGTCCGAATCTTTCGCTTAAAGAATATGCCACCCTCCCCCCTCAAAATTTTTAATGCCTTTTTTTAAAAACCAGGCGTAGATGTGATCACCGGGTCTAAGCTGCCACCGTTCTATACGGTTTGAAAACACCGTCACCCCCCTGTCCATATATAGAGAAAAATGTGCAACCTACTCCGCCTAGAGAAATTTACTCAAGAGAAAATGATACAACTTTCAATTCGGGTGGAAGTTATATATATAGTGATCAAATTTATTCGGTGGAAGTAAGGATGCCATATATATTCCATCAATCCATCCTGCAAATGCCCACCAAGGCCTGTCCGAATCTTTCGCTTAAAGAATATGCCACCCTCCCCCCTCAAAATTTTTAATGCCTTTTTTTTAAAACCAGGTGTAGATGTGATCACCGGGGCTGAGCTGCCACCGTTCTATACGGTTTGAAAACACCCGTCACCCCCCTATCCATATATAGAGAAAAATGTGCAAACTACTCCGCCTAGAGAAATTTACTCAAGAGAAAATGATACAACTTTTAATTCGGGTGGAAGTTATATATATAGTGATCAAATTTATTCGGTGGAAGTAAGGATGCCATATATATTCCATCAATCCATCCTGCAAATGCCCACCAAGGCCTGTCCGAATCTTTCGCTTAAAGAATATGCCACCCTCCCCCCTCAAAATTTTTAATGCCTTTTTTTAAAAACCAGGCGTAGATGTGATCACCGGGTCTAAGCTGCCACCGTTCTATACGGTTTGAAAACACCGTCACCCCCCTGTCCATATATAGAGAAAAATGTGCAACCTACTCCGCCTAGAGAAATTTACTCAAGAGAAAATGATACAACTTTTAATTCGGGTGGAAGTTATATATATAGTGATCAAATTTATTCGGTGGAAGTAAGGATGCCATATATATTCCATCAATCCATCCTGCAAATGCCCACCAAGGCCTGTCCGAATCTTTCGCTTAAAGAATATGCCACCCTCCCCCCTCAAATTTTTTAATGCCTTTTTTTAAAAACCAGGCGTAGATGTGATCACCGGGTCTGAGCTGCCACCGTTCTATACGGTTTGAAAACACCCGTCACCCCCCTGTCCATATATAGAGAAAAATGTGCAACCTACTCCGCCTAGAGAAATTTACTCAAGAGAAAATGATACAACTTTTAATTCGGGTGGAAGTTATATATATAGTGATCAAATTTATTCGGTGGAAGTAAGGATGCCATATATATTCCATCAATCCATCCTGCAAATGCCCACCAAGGCCTGTCCGAATCTTTCGCTTAAAGAATATGCCACCCTCCCCCCTCAATTTTTTTTTAAAAAAATCTCCATTTCTTCGATGTCCCAACCAACCTTAAATTTGACTAATTATTATATTTTAAAAAGTATTAATATTGATGTCATGTAATAAATACCATTAGTTTAATTGTTTGATATATTTTTATAATAAATCTATTTAGAGATACAAATATCGATGCTATTTTCTATAAATCTAGTCCAACTCGAGAATATTTGGCTCATTGAAAAATGAGACTTATATTCTTTTTGAGACGGATGGAGTATATGTCACTAAGTTCGAGACTGGTGCATTTGGTAGGGATCCAGATTCTCCTAGAAACGTTTCTAATTCAGATTCTCTCTAGAAACATTTTTGTGTAGATTCAGAATCACTTCATGGAATGTGTAGATTCAGAATCACTTCATGGAACCGTTTGCCGCTGGCTCGCTGGATTCTTGAAACTAGAACTAGAAACAGGAGAAACCAGGTTTTAGTTGTTTTCTAGACTAGTACAAAAACGAGAATCAGTTCCAAGTGATTCTCCTTGAAACGTTTCTCTCTTTGCAGCGTTTAGTAGCGATTCTAGTGAGAATCTCAAAGGTTTCTCGCTGGCAAACACGCCCAAGGCCGCCTCCAACGGCTAGCGACATCGCCAGCCAAAATAATATTTTTCTCGATGAATGAACAGTGCAAAAGCAGCACGCTAGCGCGCAAAGCGAAACGCCCAGTCTCGCATGTTTCTCGATGCCCCTCTCTCTCACTCACCGCATGTTTCCTGAAGCACCTGCCTACACGTGTGCCTATTCTCTCTCCTCTAGGACCGCGGGCAATGTTGCCACCCTGTTGAAGAAGGCCTAATAGGCCCTGTTCGCTTCGCTGAAAAGCCAAGCTGAAAAGTACTGTTCGCTGATTTGTTGTGAGAGAAAAACGTTGTACCATGGCTGATAAGCCAGGCTGATAAGTTCAAGCGAACAGGGCCAATCGTTATCATCTGAGGGCTGGCATGTGGTATCTTATGGTAGTCCTATTGAAACATATCTTGGCCTTTATACATCGGGTTATCACAAATGAATTTATTCTTAGCGGTGTAGGCCTTTATGCATTGGGCTATCACAAATAAATCTATTCTTAGTCAGTCAGGGATTGTATTGCCATTCCTTTATGCTTTTTGGGCAGCCTTAATTAGTTAATTCCCTTTATATATGCTTAATAGTACATTTAGCTTGCTTGCAGTAGTTGGGCCAGGAATATATTCAAATGTTTTGTTACCCCTTGATGGCAGAATAAAGAACAATTTGTTACGCACTCATGTGTTTCTTAGGATCTGAACCTAACGCCTCTGTTTCTATGCGCAGCCTTCTTACCATCACGCATACACATTACTTCTTGACTAGATAATGGGTACTATTCTTTTGTATTCACCTCTCTGAACTTTGAATTGCGTATTTATTTGGTACACTCTAAGCAAGTTCAAAGAAAAATGTCATCAACTATAAAATTTGTATATCCTATCGAGCTCTACAAATTTAAGACCAAATAGTCAAAAATATAAGACGATGATATGTTGGTGACCATATTAAAGGAACTTTATTACGCCCAAAGTCCTGAGAAGATCAGTTATGTCTCCTTTGTCCTTCACGGATGGATACATGCACTAAAACAATCCGGGTTTTCTACCCAAGAATCCGACTCCCTGTACCATTTTAATAGTACCAGAATTAACAGCCACCACATACAGAAGTATCTCAGTATAGTATCACAACACATCCATATATCGATAAACAATGTACAATAGTTATACATCCTGAAATAATACGGAAATCCTACGCAGCAGTTGCTAGGGCAGGGTCTTCTCCATGATCTTGCCGTCTCCCCATAGGCATTCCGAAGAGAAGCAACGCAACCTTCAGTCTCCCACGTCTTCTATCCTACGCTGTCTTCTATCCCACGTCTTCTATCCCACACTGCCTAGCGTCGACAAGCAAAGAAACACTGCTGCTCACCAGGTTGAATATTTATAAGCTATCTAGGAGGAAGAAGAGAAATGTGCAAGATGACCTCTCAAATGGAGCATGGGTCGACCTTTGCCTTTGACCTTGTTTGCCCGTTTGGTTTTGGTGGCTTTGTCCTCATATTTTATTTTTATTTGTCTTATAAATATACTATCTTCTCCTTTTACGGTAAACATAAATAAATGGGAAAAATAAATTAATGACAATCGTTTTAGATACAACATAGATGAACAATGTATTGAGAAGGCTGTATCTTATCAGCTAAAGCATATACTGATAGACTAGCAGCCATCATTTTATTTTATTTGGTAGAAATGAAATCAAATTTTTCACAAGATTTCATTGATTGAATTTGATTTCTAAATTAAAAAATCATGTTTATGTGCTGCATGAATTTGTAGAATGAGAGAGAGATGAGCGGTGTCTTTTAAAGAAAAATTAAGGTTAGGCATAGATTTGATTTTATGTTATTTTAGATTATTAAATTCTTTTGCCAATTCTATGCGAGCTAAACAAGTTGGTTCTGAAGTCCCAAATAAATATACTGTACAATGATTTGAGGTCCAAATTATGGGAGCCAAACTGCGAAAGCCCAAAGGAGTTGTGCCCTGTGAAAGACAATGCACGGAAGCCTGTACAAATCGATCCAACGGCTAGAGATGCACTGAGGACAAGGAGAGAAGCACGAGTTTTCTGAACGGCGTCGACAATGGCGGCGTTCCTCTTACTCCGAAGGCAGGTCGGCGGCGCGTTGCAGCCGTACGCCAGGCTAACCACCGCAGCAGCTAGGCAGGACACTCGAGACGCTGGATGCACCGGCAGCAAGGAGAGCGGAGGGCCGGACCGGGGGAACAAGAACCGGTGGAGGGAACTCCCACCATTCGCGCCGCTCGACATCACCGCTGCCGCGAGAGCCATTTTAAGAGGGAAAGGCGGAGAAGCTGAAGAGACCTCCAGCTCCACGGCGATCAGGTGGGTCCGCCGGTGCTGCCCCGACCTGCCGGCCTCGCTGGTGCAGAAGCTCTTCCGTCTCCGCAAGGTGCGCACCACATGCTCGACCAAATGCACCATTAAAATTGATTCTACGGAGAAAGAAAAAAGGAGATGGTTAGTGCCTAATTTTTCCATGATTATCTAATTGTTCGCTCCTATGTGTGATAGATTTGTTGTTCAGTTGGATTTCTGCATCTGCCTGCACAAAAATGTTTCAATTCATGTGTACAAAAAACCGGATTACAAGGCAGAACTTCCTACCAAAAGAATACCGTACTTACCTCAACATTCATTTCCAAAAGAAGCTTTTTTCTCAAAATCGGAGCTGGCATGGCTTATTTCAGGCAACACTACAGTCTTAGTGCCTTTATCTGAAAGGATGGCTAACAGCTTGGGGGGCAACCTCATGCTGTATCACTGCATGGTAGGAAAACAAACCCATAGTATTGCTATATATTACAGGTTTAGGTTCCACTAGGTGGCTCATATGAACATAGATTAATATTTGATGAACTGATTTTTTTTTGTTTCTCTCACTAGATGTATGTTTAGGATGATAGAAAAGGATACTGTTCTTGTGTCATGCACATTGATCATATATATGCTTGGAAATATGTTTTGTTTGTTGTATTAAACTCAGAGGATTGTGTACCAATATAAAGGCCATCAAGCCATCAACAGTTAAAGGCTAATGAGAACTGTTACTAGAATTATCTAAAGTTGATTGATTGTGCATGCATAAATATGCCGAAGGGCAAAACATCCTTATTTGATTAGCAAAAAATATGATTTGAAGTGGCGGAAAACTGTCTAGACAGTAATTTTGCTGGAGAGTGTTAGGGTCCCAAACCCTAACCCAATTAAGAGCATTCATTGTTTAGGAATGAAAGTTTACTGTCAAGATTACATGCATATTAGGTTGCAGTAAATTAGCATTTTACTTTGTTTTTACCTTTTAAATACCACAAGTTGTATGTAGCAAACCTGATAATTTAATGTTCTTATTATTACTCTTGAATGACTACTATACGCATATGATCTATTTATCTCCATGAGCGTTGTGATGTTACAACTTTCTCTAAGAGGATATTAATTGTGTCGTGATTGTGCCAGGTTAAGAAGAATGCTCTGACTGCTGACACCTCTTCCACAGATGCTAGTGCTGAGCAATTCCGGTTGAAAAGGGTAACAAGCATACGTGAATTAAAAATACCTGGCATTCTGAATTGTTAACTTGACCTGTAGACGCTTTGCCATTGTAAATATTGTGTACTCCCTCCGATCCTAAATTCTTGTCGTTTAGGATCGGAGGGAGTACCATTTTAGTTCACTATACGTCGTACTTTGCTGGCTTGCATATGCTAAAATGTTATCAGTATACCCGCAAAAAAAAGTTATCAGTATACACGTGAATAATACCACTCATTGAATTTGTTGAGTGAGAAGTTGATGGATTTGCCAACTTGGATATGAAAAGCATGATACTACGACTCTCAGCATTAATAAATGATAGTACTAAGTCATTCAAACCTCAACGTTTACTTCAGCTCACAGTGGAGAAAGGTTTTAGTTTGTTTATATTGCAAAAAAAAAAAAAACTGCTAGAGTACTTGTCCTACTATCTCAAGTACAATTCCAAATGGGAAAAAAATGGTTAAGTACCACTAAAAGATGCCCAGTTTTGTTATGTACCATCAAAAGATTTTGGTCACTTAATGTCATCGAAAGTTCGTATCAAAATCCAACTAAAATTGTACTCTTTGCGCTTGGACCAGCATCGAAGTATCCTACAGGATAAATTAACCCAGACAACTCTATAGAGTATCCTTCTGCTAAAATCAGGACAGTTTTGTGCAAGATGGATAAAGATGAAACCATGTTTTCCTGAGTTCAGGTCTACCACATACTTCGCAGTACTGTTATTGCTGTTAGCTCGTTTCTCCAAACATAACTTCCATGGAGTATTACTTACAGAAAAAGCTGCTTGGATACTTGCGATAATCTTTTTATTGCTCGATTTGCTCTATGGTGCAGTGATTAGGAAAGGCACTTTCGCGAGGTATGACTATGGATTGTGGGGAAACCTGAGGCGCTACGGTCGGTTGCAGCCTCCTCCGTTTGACCTAAGAAGCATTCTGGAATCACTGCCAATGTGGATGGCATACGGAGGTCTTGATGCATTGGCTGATGTAACGGATGTTCAGCGTACCATCAAAGAACTGAGGTCTACGCCGGAAACGTTGTACATTGGTGAATATGGGCACATCGATTTTGTTATGAGCGTCATGGCGAAAGATGATGTTTATGTCGACTTGATGAGGTTTCTTAGGGCAAATGGATGGCACAGCAGCTACTAGCACATCCTTGTGTGTGCTCACGCAATATCTGTAGTAATGTTTCATTCTTCTGTGTCATCTGGTTTACGAGAATGACAGTACCATTATATACGCATTGTACATCTCAAAAGAAAAAAGAATCCATTATGAAATTGTATATAAGCTTGTTGAGGTATCTTGCGTTTTCAGTCACTTGTCTGACCATATGTTCACTTGTGATACTACAAAAAGTTTGTACTCCCTCCGTTCTTTGAAGTAAAACCACGACAAGAATTTAGCGACGGAGAGAATAGTATACAGACGGACACTTGGTTTGACAGTGTCGATCAACCTTCTCAGAAAAAATATCATCACGGATGCTATATGCCCGCGCTGCCACGAAGTCCCCGAGACAAATGAACACCTGTTCTACCACTGCCCCTTGAGCCGGTCAGTCTGGCATCACCTCGGCATTGCTCCTGAATCGTCTGGTAATGCTCCCTGGGCATCTACTCCTACTGCGGTGGCTGCACCATCCCTATGGCCGGCTGTGGTGCTTACCATTCTTTGGAAGCTTTGGGACTCAAGAAATAGCGTGGTCTTCCGCCGTATATCTCTGCCAACCATTGTAATAATTAGAAACATATTAGATGATTTCACTTTATGGTCTCATCGGCTACGAAAAGCCGATTCATGGATAGCCGCCACCATTTGGCGTGACTATCTATCCTCGTGGCTTGCGATCCATGTAACTCGGTTACCTTGAGTAATGATATTCAGGTGGGGATTCTCCCCCCGTTGATCTCTCAAAAAAAAAAATTGGATTATGCAAATGCCGACCAAGGCCCATCCAAATCTTTCGCTTAGAGAATACGCCATCATGAAAGTTGTATATACTCCAGTGATCGCATATATTTGGATTTGGCATGATCTGCCGGAGGCTGAGTTTGAGACATAGGCCTCCTCCAACGGTTAGCGACGTCGCCGGCCGTAATAATATTTTACTCGTGAGTAGTACAAAAGGCAGCGCGCTGCGCGAAGTGAAGCGCTAGTCTCGCACATTTGCACACACCCCCTCTCTCCACACAATTCCTGAAGCACCTGCCTGTGTCTGTGCCTTCTCTCTCATCCACGCCCGATGGAGATGTCGGCACCCTACTGGAGGAGGCCTTAATGTTATCATGTGCTGGCCGCGGCCGGCAAGAGGTTTCTTATGGCAGCCCTATTAAGGTCTAGCTTGGTCTTTATGCATTGGATTATCACGGTGAATTTATTCTTAGCGTTCTAGGCCTTTATGCATTGTGTTATCATAAATGAATTTATTCTCAGCGGCCTAGGAATTTATGCATTGGGTTATCATAAATGAATTTATTCTTACTAATTGACGGTTGTGTTGCCATTCCTTTATGCTTTTCTTTGGCAGCCTTAATTCCTTTTATGCATGTGCGCGGGGATTTGTGCCATTTGTGTTTTCGTCTATCTATTTATGTAAAATTGACTTGATCATTTTGAGTTACAGCAGGTCATGTGTAAAACTGAGTGTTTATCAAATTATTATGAGTTGATCCGATTCATGAGTTGACGTATGTGTTGCCATATTTCTTTGAGTCTGTAACAAAATAGCATACAACTTTCTTATATATACTTGATCACGCATGAATACATTAGACAGTTTGCACACAACCAAATACTAGACAACAGCTCAAGTATAAGGTGTTTGTCTTATTGTCTATGTACTAGTACTATATGATATGGTAGACAAGAGCCGTATACGTATGGCTATATCTACATGATTGTACATATTGTTGGGGGGCGGAGCACGTCTCGTGGAGACACCGAGGCCGGGTCAACAAGCTGGTCAACAAGCAACCCTAGTTTTGTACGATAACGGCGCCCTGTCTTGCAGTAAAAGGCAAAGTCGAAGCAGTTATTGCTCGCAAGGTCGTAGCTGCCGAAGCCGCCGTAGGTGTAAAAGTCGTTGGCGCGGCGCAAGATCGTCTCGGGTGGGTCTTCATGATCCATGGAGCAGGTGTCTTGAACACCAACATTGCTCATGCTACAGAACCACTCAGGCACCGAGTAGGCGAAGAGGAGAAGATTATTTCCTTCTAGGAAGCAGTCAAGGCAGCAGATGACAACACCGCCTTTACGCATAGCTTCACGGCACCATGAGCAGAACGGAAAAGAGGAGGACGAGGAGGAGGAGGACGACGAGGAGGACGCTGAAAAGCCGCCGGACTGTGCTGAATCGACGGTGAAGTGGATGACCTTCTCGGGGCTTTCGTAGATTCCTGTATGTACACTCAAGTTAATAGAGAGAGAGAGAGAGATATTGAGAAACACAAAAGAATTACTACTTTTTGTTAGTACTTAATTATTAACTAGGTCGCGGTCCCAAAACCAAATCCTGCTAACAGCAACGCCCGAGTGCAAAATCGCTTGTGTACAACGCCAACATTACATATATACCTTGGAATTCGTGCACTCCATCAGGACAAAACTAAACTAACCTCCACCCTCTTTCCTTTTTAATAAATCATAAATGTACGCTTCTTCCATTAAGGTGTATGGGACGAAAAACTATTGGTCATACCATCATGATGGTAGGGAATGCCTTTTTTAAAAAACCAGGCGTAGATGTGATCACCGGGTCTGAGCTGCCACCGTTCTATACGGCTTGAAAACACCGTCACCCCCCTGTCCATATATAGAGAAAAATGTGCAACCTACTCTGCCTAGAGAAATTTACTCAAGAGAAAATGATACAACTTTCAATTCGGGTGGAAGTTATATATATAGTGATCAAATTTATTCGGTGGAAGTAAGGATGCCATATATATTCCATCAATCCATCCTGCAAATGCCCACCAAGGCATGTCCGAATCTTTCGCTTAAAGAATATGCCACCCTCCACCCTCAAATTTTTTAATGCCTTTTTTTTAAAAACCAGGCGTAGATGTGATCACCGGGTCTGAGCTGCCACCGTTCTATTAGGTTTGAATACACCTTCACCCCCCTGTCCATATATAGAGAAAAATGTGCAACCTACTCCGCCTAGAGAAATTTACTCAAGAGAAAATGATACAACTTTCAATTCGGGTGGAAGTTATATATATAGTGATCAAATTTATTCGGTGGAAGTAAGGATGCCATATATATTCCATCAATCCATCCTGCAAATGCCCACCAAGGCCTGTCCGAATCTTTCGCTTAAAGAATATGCCACCCTCCCCCCTCAAAATTTTTAATGCCTTTTTTTTAAAACCAGGTGTAGATGTGATCACCGGGTCTGAGCTGCCACCGTTCTATACGGTTTGAAAACACCCGTCACCCCCCTGTCCATATATAGAGAAAAATGTGCAACCTACTCCGCCTAGAGAAATTTACTCAAGAGAAAATGATACAACTTTTAATTCGGGTGGAAGTTATATATATAGTGATCAAATTTATTCGGTGGAAGTAAGGATGCCATATATATTCCATCAATCCATCCTGCAAATGCCCACCAAGGCCTGTCCGAATCTTTCGCTTAAAGAATATGCCACCCTCCCCCCTCAAAATTTTTAATGCCTTTTTTTAAAAACCAGGCGTAGATGTGATCACCGGGTCTAAGCTGCCACCGTTCTATACGGTTTGAAAACACCGTCACCCCCCTGTCCATATATAGAGAAAAATGTGCAACCTACTCCGCCTAGAGAAATTTACTCAAGAGAAAATGATACAACTTTTAATTCGGGTGGAAGTTATATATATAGTGATCAAATTTATTCGGTGGAAGTAAGGATGCCATATATATTCCATCAATCCATCCTGCAAATGCCCACCAAGGCCTGTCCGAATCTTTCGCTTAAAGAATATGCCACCCTCCCCCCCCCCAATTTTTTAATGCCTTTTTTTAAAAACCAGGCGTAGATGTGATCACCGGGTCTGAGCTGCCACCGTTCTATACGGTTTGAAAACACCCGTCACCCCCCTGTCCATATATAGAGAAAAATGTGCAACCTACTCCGCCTAGAGAAATTTACTCAAGAGAAAATGATACAACTTTTAATTCGGGTGGAAGTTATATATATAGTGATCAAATTTATTCGGTGGAAGTAAGGATGCCATATATATTCCATCAATCCATCCTGCAAATGCCCACCAAGGCCTGTCCGAATCTTTCGCTTAAAGAATATGCCACCCTCCCCCCTCAATTTTTTTTTAAAAAAAATCTCCATTTCTTCGATGTCCCAACCAACCTTAAATTTGACTAATTATTATATTTTAAAAAGTATTAATATTGATGTCATGTAATAAATACCATTAGTTTAATTGTTTGATATATTTTTATAATAAATCTATTTAGAGATACAAATATCGATGCTATTTTCTATAAATCTAGTCCAACTCGAGAATATTTGGCTCATTGAAAAATGAGACTTATATTCTTTTTGAGACGGATGGAGTATATGTCACTAAGTTCGAGACTGGTGCATTTGGTAGGGATCCAGATTCTCCTAGAAACGTTTCTAATTCAGATTCTCTCTAGAAACATTTTTGTGTAGATTCAGAATCACTTCATGGAATGTGTAGATTCAGAATCACTTCATGGAACCGTTTGCCGCTGGCTCGCTGGATTCTTGAAACTAGAACTAGAAACAGGAGAAACCAGGTTTTAGTTGTTTTCTAGACTAGTACAAAAACGAGAATCAGTTCCAAGTGATTCTCCTTGAAACGTTTCTCTCTTTGCAGCGTTTAGTAGCGATTCTAGTGAGAATCTCAAAGGTTTCTCGCTGGCAAACACGCCCAAGGCCGCCTCCAACGGCTAGCGACATCGCCAGCCAAAATAATATTTTTCTCGATGAATGAACAGTGCAAAAGCAGCACGCTAGCGCGCAAAGCGAAACGCCCAGTCTCGCATGTTTCTCGATGCCCCTCTCTCTCACTCACCGCATGTTTCCTGAAGCACCTGCCTACACGTGTGCCTATTCTCTCTCCTCTAGGACCGCGGGCAATGTTGCCACCCTGTTGAAGAAGGCCTAATAGGCCCTGTTCGCTTCGCTGAAAAGCCAAGCTGAAAAGTACTGTTCGCTGATTTGTTGTGAGAGAAAAACGCTGTACCATGGCTGATAAGCCAGGCTGATAAGTTCAAGCGAACAGGGCCAATCGTTATCATCTGAGGGCTGGCATGTGGTATCTTATGGTAGTCCTATTGAAACATATCTTGGCCTTTATACATCGGGTTATCACAAATGAATTTATTCTTAGCGGTGTAGGCCTTTATGCATTGGGCTATCACAAATAAATCTATTCTTAGTCAGTCAGGGATTGTATTGCCATTCCTTTATGCTTTTTGGGCAGCCTTAATTAGTTAATTCCCTTTATATATGCTTAATAGTACATTTAGCTTGCTTGCAGTAGTTGGGCCAGGAATATATTCAAATGTTTTGTTACCCCTTGATGGCAGAATAAAGAACAATTTGTTACGCACTCATGTGTTTCTTGGGATCCGAACCTAACGCCTCTGTTTCTATGCGCAGCCTTCTTACCATCACGCATACACATTACTTCCTGACTAGATAATGGGTACTATTCTTTTGTATTCACCTCTCTGAACTTTGAATTGCGTATTTATTTGGTACACTCTAAGCAAGTTCAAAGAAAAATGTCATCAACTATAAAATTTGTATATCCTATCGAGCTCTACAAATTTAAGACCAAATAGTCAAAAATATAAGACGATGATATGTTGGTGACCATATTAAAGGAACTTTATTACGCCCAAAGTCCTGAGAAGATCAGTTATGTCTCCTTTGTCCTTCACGGATGGATACATGCACTAAAACAATCCGGGTTTTCTACCCAAGAATCCGACTCCCTGTACCATTTTAATAGTACCAGAATTAACAGCCACCACATACAGAAGTATCTCAGTATAGTATCACAACACATCCATATATCGATAAACAATGTACAATAGTTATACATCCTGAAATAATACGGAAATCCTACGCAGCAGTTGCTAGGGCAGGGTCTTCTCCATGATCTTGCCGTCTCCCCATAGGCATTCCGAAGAGAAGCAACGCAACCTTCAGTCTCCCACGTCTTCTATCCTACGCTGTCTTCTATCCCACGTCTTCTATCCCACACTGCCTAGCGTCGACAAGCAAAGAAACACTGCTGCTCACCAGGTTGAATATTTATAAGCTATCTAGGAGGAAGAAGAGAAATGTGCAAGATGACCTCTCAAATGGAGCATGGGTCGACCTTTGCCTTTGACCTTGTTTGCCCGTTTGGTTTTGGTGGCTTTGTCCTCATATTTTATTTTTATTTGTCTTATAAATATACTATCTTCTCCTTTTACGGTAAACATAAATAAATGGGAAAAATAAATTAATGACAATCGTTTTAGATACAACATAGATGAACAATGTATTGAGAAGGCTGTATCTTATCAGCTAAAGCATATACTGATAGACTAGCAGCCATCATTTTATTTTATTTGGTAGAAATGAAATCAAATTTTTCACAAGATTTCATTGATTGAATTTGATTTCTAAATTAAAAAATCATGTTTATGTGCTGCATGAATTTGTAGAATGAGAGAGAGATGAGCGGTGTCTTTTAAAGAAAAATTAAGGTTAGGCATAGATTTGATTTTATGTTATTTTAGATTATTAAATTCTTTTGCCAATTCTATGCGAGCTAAACAAGTTGGTTCTGAAGTCCCAAATAAATATACTGTACAATGATTTGAGGTCCAAATTATGGGAGCCAAACTGCGAAAGCCCAAAGGAGCTGTGCCCTGTGAAAGACAATGCACGGAAGCCTGTACAAATCGATCCAACGGCTAGAGATGCACTGAGGACAAGGAGAGAAGCACGAGTTTTCTGAACGGCGTCGACAATGGCGGCGTTCCTCTTACTCCGAAGGCAGGTCGGCGGCGCGTTGCAGCCGTACGCCAGGCTAACCACCGCAGCAGCTAGGCAGGACACTCGAGACGCTGGATGCACCGGCAGCAAGGAGAGCGGAGGGCCGGACCGGGGGAACAAGAACCGGTGGAGGGAACTCCCACCATTCGCGCCGGTCGACATCACCGCTGCCGCGAGAGCCATTTTAAGAGGGAAAGGCGGAGAAGCTGAAGAGACCTCCAGCTCCACGGCGATCAGGTGGGTCCGCCGGTGCTGCCCCGACCTGCCGGCCTCGCTGGTGCAGAAGCTCTTCCGTCTCCGCAAGGTGCGCACCACATGCTCGACCAAATGCACCATTAAAATTGATTCTACGGAGAAAGAAAAAAGGAGATGGTTAGTGCCTAATTTTTCCACGATTATCTAATTGTTCGCTCCTATGTGTGATAGATTTGTTGTTCAGTTGGATTTCTGCATCTGCCTGCACAAAAATGTTTCAATTCATGTGTACAAAAAACCGGATTACAAGGCAGAACTTCCTACCAAAAGAATACCGTACTTACCTCAACATTCATTTCCAAAAGAAGCTTTTTTCTCAAAATCGGAGCTGGCATGGCTTATTTCAGGCAACACTGCAGTCTTAGTGCCTTTATCTGAAAGGATGGCTAACAGCTTGGGGGGCAACCTCATGCTGTATCACTGCATGGTAGGAAAACAAACCCATAGTATTGCTATATATTACAGGTTTAGGTTCCACTAGGTGGCTCATATGAACATAGATTAATATTTGATGAACTGATTTTTTTTTGTTTCTCTCACTAGATGTATGTTTAGGATGATAGAAAAGGATACTGTTCTTTTGTCATGCACATTGATAATATATATGCTTGGAAATATGTTTTGTTTGTTGTATTAAACTCGGAGGATTGTGTACCAATATAAAGGCCATCAAGCCATCAACAGTTAAAGGCTAATGAGAACTGTTACTAGAATTATCTAAAGTTGATTGATTGTGCATGCATAAATATGCCGAAGGGCAAAACATCCTTATTTGATTAGCAAAAAATATGATTTGAAGTGGCGGAAAACTGTCTAGACAGTAATTTTGCTGGAGAGTGTTAGGGTCCCAAACCCTAACCCAATTAAGAGCATTCATTGTTTAGGAATGAAAGTTTACTGTCAAGATTACATGCATATTAGGTTGCAGTAAATTAGCATTTTACTTTGTTTTTACCTTTTAAATACCACAAGTTGTATGTAGCAAACCTGATAATTTAATGTTCTTATTATTACTCTTGAATGACTACTATACGCATATGATCTATTTATCTCCATGAGCGTTGTGATGTTACAACTTTCTCTAAGAGGATATTAATTGTGTCGTGATTGTGCCAGGTTAAGAAGAATGCTCTGACTGCTGACACCTCTTCCACAGATGCTAGTGCTGAGCAATTCCGGTTGAAAAGGGTAACAAGCATACGTGAATTAAAAATACCTGGCATTCTGAATTGTTAACTTGACCTGTAGACGCTTTGCCATTGTAAATATTGTGTACTCCCTCTGATCCTAAATTCTTGTCGTTTAGGATCGGAGGGAGTACCATTTTAGTTCACTATACGTCGTACTTTGCTGGCTTGCATATGCTAAAATGTTATCAGTATACCCGCAAAAAAAAGTTATCAGTATACACGTGAATAATACCACTCATTGAATTTGTTGAGTGAGAAGTTGATGGATTTGCCAACTTGGATATGAAAAGCATGATACTACGACTCTCAGCATTAATAAATGATAGTACTAAGTCATTCAAACCTCAACGTTTACTTCAGCTCACAGTGGAGAAAGGTTTTAGTTTGTTTATATTGCAAAAAAAAAAAACTGCTAGAGTACTTGTCCTACTATCTCAAGTACAATTCCAAATGGGAAAAAAATGGTTAAGTACCACTAAAAGATGCCCAGTTTTGTTATGTACCATCAAAAGATTTTGGTCACTTAATGTCATCGAAAGTTCGTATCAAAATCCAACTAAAATTGTACTCTTTGCGCTTGGACCAGCATCGAAGTATCCTACAGGATAAATTAACCCAGACAACTCTATAGAGTATCCTTCTGCTAAAATCAGGACAGTTTTGTGCAAGATGGATAAAGATGAAACCATGTTTTCCTGAGTTCAGGTCTACCACATACTTCGCAGTACTGTTATTGCTGTTAGCTCGTTTCTCCAAACATAACTTCCATGGAGTATTACTTACAGAAAAAGCTGCTTGGATACTTGCGATAATCTTTTTATTGCTCGATTTGCTCTATGGTGCAGTGATTAGGAAAGGCACTTTCACGAGGTATGACTATGGATTGTGGGGAAACCTGAGGCGCTACGGTCGGTTGCAGCCTCCTCCGTTTGACCTAAGAAGCATTCTGGAATCACTGCCAATGTGGATGGCATACGGAGGTCTTGATGCATTGGCTGATGTAACGGATGTTCAGCGTACCATCAAAGAACTGAGGTCTACGCCGGAAACGTTGTACATTGGTGAATATGGGCACATCGATTTTGTTATGAGCGTCATGGCGAAAGATGATGTTTATGTCGACTTGATGAGGTTTCTTAGGGCAAATGGATGGCACAGCAGCTACTAGCACATCCTTGTGTGTGCTCACGCAATATCTGTAGTAATGTTTCATTCTTCTGTGTCATCTGGTTTACGAGAATGACAGTACCATTATATACGCATTGTACATCTCAAAAGAAAAAAGAATCCATTATGAAATTGTATATAAGCTTGTTGAGGTATCTTGCGTTTTCAGTCACTTGTCTGACCATATGTTCACTTGTGATACTACAAAAAGTTTGTACTCCCTCCGTTCTTTGAAGTAAAACCACGACAAGAATTTAGCGACGGAGAGAATAGTATACAGACGGACACTTGGTTTGACAGTGTCGATCAACCTTCTCAGAAAAAATATCATCACGGATGCTATATGCCCGCGCTGCCACGAAGTCCCCGAGACAAATGAACACCTGTTCTACCACTGCCCCTTGAGCCGGTCAGTCTGGCATCACCTCGGCATTGCTCCTGAATCGTCTGGTAATGCTCCCTGGGCATCTACTCCTACTGCGGTGGCTGCACCATCCCTATGGCCGGCTGTGGTGCTTACCATTCTTTGGAAGCTTTGGGACTCAAGAAATAGCGTGGTCTTCCGCCGTATATCTCTGCCAACCATTGTAATAATTAGAAACATATTAGATGATTTCACTTTATGGTCTCATCGGCTACGAAAAGCCGATTCATGGATAGCCGCCACCATTTGGCGTGACTATCTATCCTCGTGGCTTGCGATCCATGTAACTCGGTTACCTTGAGTAATGATATTCAGGTGGGGATTCTCCCCCCGTTGATCTCTCAAAAAAAAATTGGATTATGCAAATGCCGACCAAGGCCCATCCAAATCTTTCGCTTAGAGAATACGCCATCATGAAAGTTGTATATACTCCAGTGATCGCATATATTTGGATTTGGCATGATCTGCCGGAGGCTGAGTTTGAGACATAGGCCTCCTCCAACGGTTAGCGACGTCGCCGGCCGTAATAATATTTTACTCGTGAGTAGTACAAAAGGCAGCGCGCTGCGCGAAGTGAAGCGCTAGTCTCGCACATTTGCACACACCCCCTCTCTCCACACAATTCCTGAAGCACCTGCCTGTGTCTGTGCCTTCTCTCTCATCCACGCCCGATGGAGATGTCGGCACCCTACTGGAGGAGGCCTTAATGTTATCATGTGCTGGCCGCGGCCGGCAAGAGGTTTCTTATGGCAGCCCTATTAAGGTCTAGCTTGGTCTTTATGCATTGGATTATCACGGTGAATTTATTCTTAGCGTTCTAGGCCTTTATGCATTGTGTTATCATAAATGAATTTATTCTCAGCGGCCTAGGAATTTATGCATTGGGTTATCATAAATGAATTTATTCTTACTAATTGACGGTTGTGTTGCCATTCCTTTATGCTTTTCTTTGGCAGCCTTAATTCCTTTTATGCATGTGCGCGGGGATTTGTGCCATTTGTGTTTTCGTCTATCTATTTATGTAAAATTGACTTGATCATTTTGAGTTACAGCAGGTCATGTGTAAAACTGAGTGTTTATCAAATTATTATGAGTTGATCCGATTCATGAGTTGACGTATGTGTTGCCATATTTCTTTGAGTCTGTAACAAAATAGCATACAACTTTCTTATATATACTTGATCACGCATGAATACATTAGACAGTTTGCACACAACCAAATACTAGACAACAGCTCAAGTATAAGGTGTTTGTCTTATTGTCTATGTACTAGTACTATATGATATGGTAGACAAGAGCCGTATACGTATGGCTATATCTACATGATTGTACATATTGTTGGGGGGCGGAGCACGTCTCGTGGAGACACCGAGGCCGGGTCAACAAGCTGGTCAACAAGCAACCCTAGTTTTGTACGATAACGGCGCCCTGTCTTGCAGTAAAAGGCAAAGTCGAAGCAGTTATTGCTCGCAAGGTCGTAGCTGCCGAAGCCGCCGTAGGTGTAAAAGTCGTTGGCGCGGCGCAAGACCGTCTCGGGTGGGTCTTCATGATCCATGGAGCAGGTGTCTTGAACACCAACATTGCTCATGCTACAGAACCACTCAGGCACCGAGTAGGCGAAGAGGAGAAGATTATTTCCTTCTAGGAAGCAGTCAAGGCAGCAGATGACAACACCGCCTTTACGCATAGCTTCACGGCACCATGAGCAGAACGGAAAAGAGGAGGACGAGGAGGAGGAGGACGACGAGGAGGACGCTGAAAAGCCGCCGGACTGTGCTGAATCGACGGTGAAGTGGATGACCTTCTCGGGGCTTTCGTAGATTCCTGTATGTACACTCAAGTTAATAGAGAGAGAGAGAGATATTGAGAAACACAAAAGAATTACTACTTTTTGTTAGTACTTAATTATTAACTAGGTCGCGGTCCCAAAACCAAATCCTGCTAACAGCAACGCCCGAGTGCAAAATCGCTTGTGTACAACGCCAACATTACATATATACCTTGGAATTCGTGCACTCCATCAGGACAAAACTAAACTAACCTCCACCCTCTTTCCTTTTTAATAAATCATAAATGTACGCTTCTTCCATTAAGGTGTATGGGACGAAAAACTATTGGTCATACCATCATGATGGTAGGGAATGCCTTTTTTAAAAAACCAGGCGTAGATGTGATCACCGGGTCTGAGCTGCCACCGTTCTATACGGCTTGAAAACACCGTCACCCCCCTGTCCATATATAGAGAAAAATGTGCAACCTACTCTGCCTAGAGAAATTTACTCAAGAGAAAATGATACAACTTTCAATTCGGGTGGAAGTTATATATATAGTGATCAAATTTATTCGGTGGAAGTAAGGATGCCATATATATTCCATCAATCCATCCTGCAAATGCCCACCAAGGCATGTCCGAATCTTTCGCTTAAAGAATATGCCACCCTCCACCCTCAAATTTTTTAATGCCTTTTTTTTAAAAACCAGGCGTAGATGTGATCACCGGGTCTGAGCTGCCACCGTTCTATTAGGTTTGAATACACCTTCACCCCCCTGTCCATATATAGAGAAAAATGTGCAACCTACTCCGCCTAGAGAAATTTACTCAAGAGAAAATGATACAACTTTCAATTCGGGTGGAAGTTATATATATAGTGATCAAATTTATTCGGTGGAAGTAAGGATGCCATATATATTCCATCAATCCATCCTGCAAATGCCCACCAAGGCATGTCCGAATCTTTCGCTTAAAGAATATGCCACCCTCCACCCTCAAATTTTTTAATGCCTTTTTTTAAAAACCAGGCGTAGATGTGATCACCGGGTCTAAGCTGCCACCGTTCTATACGGTTTGAAAACACCGTCACCCCCCTGTCCATATATAGAGAAAAATGTGCAACCTACTCCGCCTAGAGAAATTTACTCAAGAGAAAATGATACAACTTTCAATTCGGGTGGAAGTTATATATATAGTGATCAAATTTATTCGGTGGAAGTAAGGATGCCATATATATTCCATCAATCCATCCTGCAAATGCCCACCAAGGCCTGTCCGAATCTTTCGCTTAAAGAATATGCCACCCTCCCCCCTCAAAATTTTTAATGCCTTTTTTTAAAAACCAGGTGTAGATGTGATCACCGGGTCTGAGCTGCCACCGTTCTATACGGTTTGAAAACACCCGTCACCCCCCTGTCCATATATAGAGAAAAATGTGCAACCTACTCCGCCTAGAGAAATTTACTCAAGAGAAAATGATACAACTTTTAATTCGGGTGGAAGTTATATATATAGTGATCAAATTTATTCGGTGGAAGTAAGGATGCCATATATATTCCATCAATCCATCCTGCAAATGCCCACCAAGGCCTGTCCGAATCTTTCGCTTAAAGAATATGCCACCCTCCCCCCTCAAAATTTTTAATGCCTTTTTTTAAAAACCAGGCGTAGATGTGATCACCGGGTCTAAGCTGCCACCGTTCTATACGGTTTGAAAACACCGTCACCCCCTGTCCATATATAGAGAAAAATGTGCAACCTACTCCGCCTAGAGAAATTTACTCAAGAGAAAATGATACAACTTTCAATTCGGGTGGAAGTTATATATATAGTGATCAAATTTATTCGGTGGAAGTAAGGATGCCATATATATTCCATCAATCCATCCTGCAAATGCCCACCAAGGCCTGTCCGAATCTTTCGCTTAAAGAATATGCCACCCTCCCCCCTCAAATTTTTTAATGCCTTTTTTAAAAAACCAGGCGTAGATGTGATCACCGGGTCTGAGCTGCCACCGTTCTATACGGTTTGAAAACACCCGTCACCCCCCTGTCCATATATAGAGAAAAATGTGCAACCTACTCCGCCTAGAGAAATTTACTCAAGAGAAAATGATACAACTTTTAATTCGGGTGGAAGTTATATATATAGTGATCAAATTTATTCGGTGGAAGTAAGGATGCCATATATATTCCATCAATCCATCCTGCAAATGCCCACCAAGGCCTGTCCGAATCTTTCGCTTAAAGAATATGCCACCCTCCCTCCTCAATTTTTTTTTTAAAAAAATCTCCATTTCTTCGATGTCCCAACCAACCTTAAATTTGACTAATTATTATATTTTAAAAAGTATTAATATTGATGTCATGTAATAAATACCATTAGTTTAATTGTTTGATATATTTTTATAATAAATCTATTTAGAGATACAAATATCGATGCTATTTTCTATAAATCTAGTCCAACTCGAGAATATTTGGCTCATTGAAAAATGAGACTTATATTCTTTTTTAGACGGATGGAGTATATGTCACTAAGTTCGAGACTGGTGCATTTGGTAGGGATCCAGATTCTCCTAGAAACGTTTCTAATTCAGATTCTCTCTAGAAACATTTTTGTGTAGATTCAGAATCACTTCATGGAATGTGTAGATTCAGAATCACTTCATGGAACCGTTTGCCGCTGGCTCGCTGGATTCTTGAAACTAGAACTAGAAACAGGAGAAACCAGGTTTTAGTTGTTTTCTAGACTAGTACAAAAACGAGAATCAGTTCCAAGTGATTCTCCTTGAAACGTTTCTCTCTTTGCAGCGTTTAGTAGCGATTCTAGTGAGAATCTCAAAGGTTTCTCGCTGGCAAACACGCCCAAGGCCGCCTCCAACGGCTAGCGACATCGCCAGCCAAAATAATATTTTTCTCGATGAATGAACAGTGCAAAAGCAGCACGCTAGCGCGCAAAGCGAAACGCCCAGTCTCGCATGTTTCTCGATGCCCCTCTCTCTCACTCACCGCATGTTTCCTGAAGCACCTGCCTACACGTGTGCCTATTCTCTCTCCTCTAGGACCGCGGGCAATGTTGCCACCCTGTTGAAGAAGGCCTAATAGGCCCTGTTCGCTTCGCTGAAAAGCCAAGCTGAAAAGTACTGTTCGCTGATTTGTTGTGAGAGAAAAACACTGTACCATGGCTGATAAGCCAGGCTGATAAGTTCAAGCGAACAGGGCCAATCGTTATCATCTGAGGGCTGGCATGTGGTATCTTATGGTAGTCCTATTGAAACATATCTTGGCCTTTATACATCGGGTTATCACAAATGAATTTATTCTTAGCGGTGTAGGCCTTTATGCATTGGGCTATCACAAATAAATCTATTCTTAGTCAGTCAGGGATTGTATTGCCATTCCTTTATGCTTTTTGGGCAGCCTTAATTAGTTAATTCCCTTTATATATGCTTAATAGTACATTTAGCTTGCTTGCAGTAGTTGGGCCAGGAATATATTCAAATGTTTTGTTACCCCTTGATGGCAGAATAAAGAACAATTTGTTACGCACTCATGTGTTTCTTGGGATCCGAACCTAACGCCTCTGTTTCTATGCGCAGCCTTCTTACCATCACGCATACACATTACTTCTTGACTAGATAATGGGTACTATTCTTTTGTATTCACCTCTCTGAACTTTGAATTGCGTATTTATTTGGTACACTCTAAGCAAGTTCAAAGAAAAATGTCATCAACTATAAAATTTGTATATCCTATCGAGCTCTACAAATTTAAGACCAAATAGTCAAAAATATAAGACGATGATATGTTGGTGACCATATTAAAGGAACTTTATTACGCCCAAAGTCCTGAGAAGATCAGTTATGTCTCCTTTGTCCTTCACGGATGGATACATGCACTAAAACAATCCGGGTTTTCTACCCAAGAATCCGACTCCCTGTACCATTTTAATAGTACCAGAATTAACAGCCACCACATACAGAAGTATCTCAGTATAGTATCACAACACATCCATATATCGATAAACAATGTACAATAGTTATACATCCTGAAATAATACGGAAATCCTACGCAGCAGTTGCTAGGGCAGGGTCTTCTCCATGATCTTGCCGTCTCCCCATAGGCATTCCGAAGAGAAGCAACGCAACCTTCAGTCTCCCACGTCTTCTATCCTACGCTGTCTTCTATCCCACGTCTTCTATCCCACACTGCCTAGCGTCGACAAGCAAAGAAACACTGCTGCTCACCAGGTTGAATATTTATAAGCTATCTAGGAGGAAGAAGAGTAATGTGCAGGATGACCTCTCAAATGGAGCATGGGTCGACCTTTGCCTTTGACCTTGTTTGCCCGTTTGGTTTTGGTGGCTTTGTCCTCATATTTTATTTTTATTTGTCTTATAAATATACTATCTTCTCCTTTTACGGTAAACATAAATAAATGGGAAAAATAAATTAATGACAATCGTTTTAGATACAACATAGATGAACAATGTATTGAGAAGGCTGTATCTTATCAGCTAAAGCATATACTGATAGACTAGCAGCCATCATTTTATTTTATTTGGTAGAAATGAAATCAAAATTTTCACAAGATTTCATTGATTGAATTTGATTTCTAAATTAAAAAATCATGTTTATGTGCTGCATGAATTTGTAGAATGAGAGAGAGATGAGCGGTGTCTTTTAAAGAAAAATTAAGGTTAGGCATAGATTTGATTTTATGTTATTTTAGATTATTAAATTCTTTTGCCAATTCTATGCGAGCTAAACAAGTTGGTTCTGAAGTCCCAAATAAATATACTGTACAATGATTTGAGGTCCAAATTATGGGAGCCAAACTGCGAAAGCCCAAAGGAGCTGTGCCCTGTGAAAGACAATGCACGGAAGCCTGTACAAATCGATCCAACGGCTAGAGATGCACTGAGGACAAGGAGAGAAGCACGAGTTTTCTGAATGGCGTCGACAATGGCGGCGTTCCTCTTACTCCGAAGGCAGGTCGGCGGCGCGTTGCAGCCGTACGCCAGGCTAACCACCGCAGCAGCTAGGCAGGACACTCGAGACGCTGGATGCACCGGCAGCAAGGAGAGCGGAGGGCCGGACCGGGGGAACAAGAACCGGTGGAGGGAACTCCCACGATTATCTAATTGTTCGCTCCTATGTGTGATAGATTTGTTGTTCAGTTGGATTTCTGCATCTGCCTGCACAAAAATGTTTCAATTCATGTGTACAAAAAACCGGATTACAAGGCAGAACTTCCTACCAAAAGAATACCGTACTTACCTCAACATTCATTTCCAAAAGAAGCTTTTTTCTCAAAATCGGAGCTGGCATGGCTTATTTCAGGCAACACTGCAGTCTTAGTGCCTTTATCTGAAAGGATGGCTAACAGCTTGGGGGGCAACCTCATGCTGTATCACTGCATGGTAGGAAAACAAACCCATAGTATTGCTATATATTACAGGTTTAGGTTCCACTAGGTGGCTCATATGAACATAGATTAATATTTGATGAACTGATTTTTTTTTTGTTTCTCTCACTAGATGTATGTTTAGGATGATAGAAAAGGATACTGTTCTTGTGTCATGCACATTGATCATATATATGCTTGGAAATATGTTTTGTTTGTTGTATTAAACTCGGAGGATTGTGTACCAATATAAAGGCCATCAAGCCATCAACAGTTAAAGGCTAATGAGAACTGTTACTAGAATTATCTAAAGTTGATTGATTGTGCATGCATAAATATGCCGAAGGGCAAAACATCCTTATTTGATTAGCAAAAAATATGATTTGAAGTGGCGGAAAACTGTCTAGACAGTAATTTTGCTGGAGAGTGTTAGGGTCCCAAACCCTAACCCAATTAAGAGCATTCATTGTTTAGGAATGAAAGTTTACTGTCAAGATTACATGCATATTAGGTTGCAGTAAATTAGCATTTTACTTTGTTTTTACCTTTTAAATACCACAAGTTGTATGTAGCAAACCTGATAATTTAATGTTCTTATTATTACTCTTGAATGACTACTATACGCATATGATCTATTTATCTTCATGAGCGTTGTGATGTTACAACTTTCTCTAAGAGGATATTAATTGTGTCGTGATTGTGCCAGGTTAAGAAGAATGCTCTGACTGCTGACACCTCTTCCACAGATGCTAGTGCTGAGCAATTCCGGTTGAAAAGGGTAACAAGCATACGTGAATTAAAAATACCTGGCATTCTGAATTGTTAACTTGACCTGTAGACGCTTTGCCATTGTAAATATTGTGTACTCCCTCCGATCCTAAATTCTTGTCGTTTAGGATCGGAGGGAGTACCATTTTAGTTCACTATACGTCGTACTTTGCTGGCTTGCATATGCTAAAATGTTATCAGTATACCCGCAAAAAAAAGTTATCAGTATACACGTGAATAATACCACTCATTGAATTTGTTGAGTGAAATAAGAAATTAGAAGTTCACCTTTTTTTTCTCCTAATACTTAACTGATAAACTTGGTAGCTTGTTACGATGGTTGATAAGATGCAGTATAATCACTCGCAGTCGACATGACCAGATAATGACACATAACAGTGAATTAGCCAGAGGTAAAACCCAAATTTATCAGTCATTCTCACTCATATTTGTTGAGTGAGATAATAATTTTGAATTTCGCCTCCCCCCCCCCCCCCCCCTCATAATACTTAACTGAAAAACTCGATAGCTTGTTACCGTGGTTTATAAGAGGCAATATAATCACTTGTCAGTTGACTTGACCAGATAATGACACATAGCAGTGAATTAGCCGAAGAGGTAGTGTAAAACCCAAATTTATCAGTCATTCTCACTTCTGTCATTACTGGAACTGCACATCTAATCTTTGTCCTTTTTGCTGCATGGTTTAACCCAGATAAATATGAGGGAATTCATTCAGCTTCATTATTTGTTTTTTTTTCTGCCCTCATTATACGTATGATGGTCTCTTTCCATTATTTCTTCATGCAGACATATCACATTGTTCTATACTACAAGGCTTGAATCCTTACAGTGCATTGTTGAGATATGTATTGTCTTTCGGTTTCGTTACTGCAGAATACAAATGAGGCCCCAATGTAGGGTACATGATGAGATTATAGAGCACTGTCAATTTTAGTCAGGACTATGCCTGCCTGACGAGATAACAGAGCACGTTTTTTTTTTACTGGTTCTGAGTGCTCTCAGGCAGTGTTTGACTTTGTTTCATTATTGAAGGTTTCAGCAAAAGATTACCTACTGCCTGGTGATACCCTCTTTCTACCTGTTAATATTCAAGAATCTTCTGTTGCTGAGAAGACCAGGAAATTTGATAACAGGAATGAGATTGATTTTTTACGTAGCCTTGAGATTTATAAGGTCTTCTTTTAGTTTTTCTTTAAAAAATATGTTAATTTGCTTGGATAGTAAATGATCTCCATTTGTTTTTGAAATTATTTCAGGATAAAGCCATTATTGTGATCAACAAACCCCCTGGAATGCCGGTGCAAGTAGGTAACTTTATGCAGGCTTATTTCTTTCATGAAGTTTCATAAGATGTTTCCAGTGCTTTGATAAAGGTTTTTCTGGTTTCTGTATATGGAGGGTGGTGTTGGCATAAAAAATAGTATTGATGTATTGGCCCCGATGTTTGAAGAAAATTCTTCTGAAGCACCTCGCCTGGTGAGTTCATTACAGTTCAGTTGTTACTTCTAGCGAAAGCTGCAAACACGGAAGTATTGCACAAGCCTGCTGTATCTTTTTCATTTGCAAAAGAATAGTACTCCCTCCGTTCCTAAATATAAGTCCTAGGTTTGTCATAAGTCAAACTTCTTCAAGTTTGACCAAGTTTATAGAAAATTATACTAAAATCTAAAATATCAAATGAGTACAGTATGACTATATATATAATGATCAGATTTAATAAAACTAATTTAGAGTTCTAGATGTCGGTAGAATTTCCTATAAGCTTGGTCAAACTTGAATAAGTTTGACTTAGGACAAAACTAGGACTTCTTATATTTTGGAACGGAGGTACTCCCTCCGATCCATATTAGTTGTCGAAATATTACATGTATGTAGACGCTTTTTAGGCATAGATACATCCATATTTGAGCAAATTTGAGACAATTAATATGGATTGGAGAGAGAAGTACCATATTAAATGAAACTAGAAGTCTCAGCTTTCCAGTATCTGACCTTTTAAATGTGGTAGTACAATTTATAATTTCGTTTGATGGTCCTTTTGTCTCAGAGCTTACATTATACACACTGCTGATTCTCAAGCTCAAAATAGATAAAAGCTCTCCAACAAACTATTATTAACCTCATCTTACACTTGCTAATGACAACGCAAAAAAAAAGTGATAAAGATGATAGAATAGGAAATGGAGAACTGAACAGAGTTCTTAAAATCACCGTTGCATCTGTATGTACTAATTTACATGATAGCCTTAGGGAAATGCAGCATATATTATCTATTACGCCAATCTTCCATCACCACCAAGTCCGCCAACATTCTGAGAGTGGTTTTAGATTCCTTCATTCTTTGAAGCTGAAATCAACTTCTAAACACCGGCACTTGGTTGGGATTTGCTGACACACGCTGCATTATTTAGCAGATGTGCAATAGAGCATTGCAAAGTTCATGGTGATTTGTGAGCGGCGATCAGCTAAATAACATTTTTGTGATGTCTCCTCAAATGCCAACCAAGTATCATGCAACCAATTTTGCCATGTTTTACAGGCTGCATATCAATGCCACTAACCCTCTCCATGTCAAGGCTATCCATGTCATAAGTGCTTGCTGGTAGGGGAATCATGTGCTACTCAACTAACTTTAACTTAGAACATTATTACAAGAACATAGAATAAGTGTAGCCGCCACTGTGATATCCCCTCTTTACACCTCATGTGCTGGTTAATGTAATGATGTACAGATTACAGAATGAGTGCTAGGGAGAATTGATTTAGTTCAGTGCATTTTTATGGCCATTAAACTGTTCTGTGATCTGTCTGGTTTCTGAACTTTCTGTCGGTCCAAATTCAACAAGAGGTTCTATACTCCTGAAAGTAAATTGCACAAGTCTTAAAGCAACACAGTTAGTACTGGAGCGGTGGGAGGTTGCATCAGACCCTCAATGTGATTCTAAAAATTTGAGGGTTTCATTTTCTGAGGGAGTATATAACCACATGTTATTGGTGTGAGCTAAATCAAAAGGATAAAGGCATAACCTAAGTATTGTAACAAGACTAGCTAAATGCACGACGTTGTTCAAATGCCTAATTTATCTGAAAATATATGTTAAATCAACTATAATCAGAATATTATGATCCATATATCTATCACATAGAACGGATGTCAATTATGGTGATTTCTACCAATCTAGGGTAGTCTCGGTGGAATGAATGGACGACCACCAACTCATATCTTTATAAGAGTAAAGATAATGATCTCAAAATATACGCCAAATCAACTATAATCAGAAGACCATGACCCGTATATCTACCACACAAAATGGGTGGCAATTATGGTGATTTGCCACCAATCTAGGGACTAGTCTCGGTGGAATGAACGGACAACCACCAACTCAGTTCTTTATAAGAGTAAAGATGATGATAATGATTAAGGTAGTGTTGTTGGCTGTGGCTGCTAAACTATTTCATTCAGAGGAACGCAGGAGGACTGGGTTTGAATTTGTCAAGGTAGACCCATCTCAGTTCTGTGAACACTGTATTCTGATTTTTTTATTCAAACTAATAAACTCGTAATTATCTGTTAGCATTTTATGTTAACATTATCATGTAAGTTAAGACTGTGTACTATATACTTTCGATAAGTCCATATTCTGTTTATTCGTGCTCTTAGTACTTATGCAAGTTAGCACAGAGTTGTGTTGTTTCAATAATCTACTTATTGGTGTCGATTTATGCAAGAGTTGCATGTTTGCTGACTCTCTTATTTATTTCATCAGGTCCACAGGCTGGATAGGGATTGCAGTGGCGTCCTTGTTCTGGGGAGAACTCAACTTAGCGCTTCCATTTTGCATGCTATATTTCGTGAGAAAACTGCTGATGCTTTAGCTGATGTAAGTTTGTTTCTAACAAAAAAATATAGGGGAGGCCCCGACAGTAAAAAATATCAATACAAGAGGGGAGTAAAAGAGAATGTACATGGGCTAATAAATAGAAGAACCAAGGGCCTAAACTAGGATTTACTCCCTCCGTCCCGTAATTCTTGTCGTGATTTTAGTTAAAATTTGAACTAAAATCACGACAAAATGAACTAAAATCATGACAAGAATTATGAGACGGAGGGAGTACATTATCAAAAATTCTTACACTGCATTGCTTCCAAATGTGCTAAGTATAGTATTATCTTCTACCTTTTTCTCAATGATGCTATTGAATTTCGCATCATTATTATATATTATGCAGCTCCATGGTTATTCATGTACTTATCTTGATACTGAAATCTTTCATGTGAAGGGTACTCAACAAGTGTTGCAAAGAAAATACGTTGCACTTGTTATCGGAACACCTAGACATTCCAAGGGTTTATTGTCGGCTCCACTTGCGAAGGTTTGTAAGAATGTGTTGCTATTCCCTTGCTGTTTCTATTTAGCCTGGATCTTTTTTATCGTTTTGAAACGTGCAGCTTTGTGACAAAAGATTCAGAAATAGACCATGAGTTCAAGTCGATACAACAGATTTGATTTGTTGTTTTATTTTTAATTAATACAAAAGTAATTGAGTGATGGACAGGTGATTCAGTTATAAAATTTGAACACACATGTATGTATTTGCCAACTTGTGTAGTGTAGGTGGGAGATTGTGATCTTGATAAAGTAAAGGAGTATGGGGCAATCTCCTCTATCAGCAAGTTAGGCATTCCTCTGTCACTGTCTTTGATCCATCTCATTCTGAGAACTCTTCTTTATTTCCCATGCCATCATTTGTTCATCCAATAGATCATTGTTGTGCTTGGCACTCCATCCGATTATTTTTATAAAGCGCAGTTTAGCTTGGCATGGTCTGTAAAAATGAGCTTGTCTGTAAAATTGAGCTTTGACATTTCTTGTATCATATTGTTCAAGAGTTAAATGTACCACAAACTAACTTTTTGACTCGCTTGCCAAGGTAGTACTTATTCTATGAAAATTTGTATTTGAGTGCTAAAAGTACAATGAGTCATCAGAGGTCCTATCCACACCGCGTTAGCTCTGACTTGCACGCATAGCTGGTTGACCACCGCCATGTAGGCAATACTTTTGCAAAACTATCCCTGAAAAGTCCTCTCTTCTCAGTTCCTGGCCTCTCCACCAATTGGCGAGGTCGTTTGTGGCTGCACAGCCAGCCCAGCGCAGTTCGTTTACTACTCGTGAGCGCTCGTTGGACTTGTTAACGGTAAAAAGAGTAGCCTGTTCCGCTTGGTTCGTTTACTGCTTGCAAGTGCTTGTTAAACTAGTTAACAGTAAAAATAAAAGCAGCATGTTAGCAGCACATTACCAAAAAAATTGCAAGCAAAATGGGCAGAAATGATTAAGGATTACAAGCAACAGCCATAGCTAGTGCCTAGTGGAAGCAATGAAGCATAGAGCAGCCATAACTATTACAGGCTTACAGTACAATATGTCAGTATGCAGTGCAGGCAACATAGAGGCACTGATAACACACTAACAATTAACGAAGTAACATGCATTGAGCCATTGAAGCATAGGACTATTGGAGCAGCCTGCAGCCATAGCTTAATAGCTACTGCTACTAACTCAGGTTCAATCATCTGACAACTAAGCATGTTCAACACTTCAAGAAGTTAAACCAAGCATAAACACGTAATCAGTACTACAGTACTCCAGTCATAGCATAAAGAAAAGGTTCAACAAGCAGAAGCCTTGAGTCTAGTAGTAGTGCCAGTCTTCAGTGTCCAGTCTCCGGTCAACTGTGCCATGATAACAGCTGCAAAAAAAAGAAGCATAACATCGTCGTCACTATCATCTTCCTGCCAAAAGTAATGCTATTTTAGTTTGCACAAAAGATATGATTGTACAAGTGTAATAGAAGAGACTAGCAGCTAGTAAACTTCTATTAATGTAGGCTTTATGATATTAACCTTTGAACCTTTAACGAAGCTTGAAGCACAAACAAGTGCCTCAACCATACTAGGGCGAAGTTAGTTGCGGTAGTCATCTAGAACTCTACCTCCTGTAGAGAATGTGGACTCTGAAGATACACTTGTTACTGGTATAGTCAACATTTGTTTTGCCATTTTTTAACAATAGGAAACCTATGAGCATTAAATCTCCACCAATCAAGACCTCAACAATTTTGTATCCTCAATGGGATGATTTTTATCCTCAGGATAGCTTGTCAATTCAGACTTGGGTTTGCATTTCTCTCTGCAACGAATGACTTCAAACCACTAGACAATGTAGGCATGGTAGCCGACCTACTAGAACTCGCACTTAGTCTAGACTGTCTCTGCTCATTGCTCTCACCATTCTTATCTTGGTGTTGTATCTCATAGTTGGCAAACAGATCAAAGAATTCATTTTTTTTATGTCCTCTGCCTCACACAAGTCTTTCTCCTCTCCATACAGCTCCTTAAAACAGTACTCAATGAGCCTCAACTTAAATCGAGGATCAAGAATACAGGCAATCACCATGACATTGTTCTTCTTTTTTCTTGTCTCTCCCATTGTCATATAGTTGTTTTTCACCATAATTGCTGTCCCAATACTTACCAAATTTATCAAACATTGCCTTACCCATTGCTTCCAAACCCTCCTCCGTTAAAACAACATGGGTGTTCACAACATCTAAGATGTATGGATGAAAGATGTTGGCGGTGGGGTAATTTGATCCCAGTAAGTCAGTGGCTAGCTCAGCAAATGAAGTAAAGATGGGATGAATAGTGCGAAATAGAGACCAAACTTTATTAGTAGGCTTCCATAGATAATTAGGATCCACTAAAGCATACTCATTCAAAGTTGTGTTGTACTGTGTAAGAGCATCTGGCATTCTGTTAGTAGACCTCCATCTTGTTGCTATCTAGGCATAACCCTTTTCCAATTGGGATATTCAGAAACTTGCAAATACCCATGAATTTACGCATGCGTGATGGTGACTTTTTTAAATATTTCACAGTTTCTCTAAGTTTGCCAATGAAAGGTTCCTGTGGTGCAATACTATCTTTGACTATTAAATTGATTATATGTGCACAACAACGAACATGAAAGTACTCGGGTATAAAATTACATGAATTCCTAGCAGCAAACTTGCACACCAAATTAACATCATTCGAGGAAGCATTATCCATGGTCATTGTGATTACTATATCCTCTATCTTCCATTCTAGGCAGCACTCAAAAACAACTTGAGATATCATGATGCCCAAGCGTGGTGGATCTAACCCAACGAAATTAAGAACATGGGTTTGCATACACCAATCATCATCTATGAAATGAGGAACCACAACTAGGTAAGCACAAATTGTGGTTCAAAGTGCATAGATCACATGTCAAACTTGTGGTTTCAATAAACCTAAGTTGCTTCTTGAGTATTTCTTTTTGAGAAAGAAAAACTTCATGCTTTCAGCCCGAATGGTCTTTCTACCAATAAAATATACTCATAATTTCAAACCAAAATTTGTGCTACCTAGTTGTGGTTCCTTATTTCATAGATGATGATTGGTGTATGCAAACTTGTGTTTTTAATTTCGATGGGTTAGATCCACCACACTCAAGCATCGTGATATCTCAAGTTGTCTTTGAGTGCTGCCTAGAATGGAAGATAGAGGATAAGGCAATCGCAATGACCATGGATAATGCTTCCTCAAATGATGATGTTGTTAATTTGGTGGGCAAGTTTGCTGGTAGGAACTCACATAATTTCGTACCTAAGTACTTTCATGTTCGTTGTTGTGCACATATAATCAATTTTAATAGTCAATGATTGTATTATACCACTGAAACCTTTCATTGCAAAACTTAGGGACGCTGTGAAATATTTGAAAATGTCACCATCACGCATGCTTAAATTCATTCGTATCTGCAAGTCTCACAATATCCCAATTGGAAAAGGGCCTAGGCGTAGCAACAAGATGGAGTTCTACTAACAGAATGCTAGGTGCTCGTACACAGTACAGGGCAGCTTCGAATGAGTATGCTCTAGTGGATCCTAACTATCTATGGAAGCCTACTAATCAAGATTTTGTTCTTTATTTCACATTATTCAGCCCATATTGACTTCATGTGCTGAGGTAACCACTGTCTTACGAGTATCAAATTACCATACTACCATACATCTTAGATGTTAAGATTGTTGTGAATACTCATGTTCGAAGGCAATGCTTGATAAATTTGATTATTGGGACATCAGTTATGGCGAAGAACAACTGTATGATAACCGGAGAGACAAAAGAAAGAAGAACATTGTTGTCATGGTAATTGCCTACATTCTTGATCCTCGGTCTAAGTTGAGGCTTGTGTAGTGTTGTTCTAAAGAGTTGTATGGAGAGGTGTAAGGCTTGCGTGAGTTAGAGGACATAAAAAATGAATGATTTGATCTATTTGCCACTTGATTGGTCAGGAGAAAGAAAAATGAACTTTTAATGAGATGCAACATCGAGATAAGAATGGTGAGAGCAATGAGCAGAGACGGTCTAGACAAAGTGCAAGTTCTAGTGGGTCAACTACCATGTCTACTCTGTCTAGTGGTTTTAAGTCATTCTTGGCCGAGACAAAGGCAAACCCAAGCAAGTCTGAATTGACAAGCAAGCTATCTTGAGAGTAAAAATCATCCCATTGAGGATGCAAATTTCAGAGTTGTTGATTGGTAGAGGCTGAATGCTCATAAGTTTCTTATGTTGAAAAATGGAAAAAAAATTCAGAATATACCAGCAACAAGCGCATCTTCAGATTCCACATTCTCTACATGAGGTAGAATTCTAGATGACTACCCTCACTTCCCCCTAGTTTGGTTGAGGCACTTGTTTATGGTTCAAACTTCATTAAAGATTCAAAGGTTAATGTCATGAAGCCTACAATAATTCAAGTAAGTTTACTAGCTGTTAGTCTCCTCTATTACACCTGTACAGTTTTTCTTTTCTTTTGTGCATTACTAAAACGCATTACTTTTTGCTGGAAGATGATAGTGACAACGATGTGGAGCTCATACCATTTCTTGAGTCTTCGGTGGAGAGCAACTAAGGCACTTGTTATGCTTGCTGCTGTTATCATGGAAGTACTACTAGTAGACTTGAGGCTGCTGCTTCTTGAACCTTTGTTTATGCTGTGACTGAAGTACTTTTTAAGTGGTTATGCTTGGTTGAACTACTTGAACTGTTGAACATGCTTGGTTGTTGGTTGATTGAACCTGAGTTAGTAGCAGTAGCTATTAAGCTATGGCTGCTCGTATAGTCCTATGCTTGAATGGCTCAATGCTTGTTACTTTGTTAATTGATAGTGTGCTGCATACTGACATATTTGTACTGTAAGTCTGTGATGGTTATTAATTTATGAGTAAAATACATTGGAAGTCCTAATTCTACTTCAAAGGTGTCAAGTTAGTTCCTAAACTTTGAAAATGCATGTTTGGGTCCTAATTCTTTTTTAAGTTGTTCATCATAGGTCCTAAGTGTGTATCTCCGCATTTGACCGGGTGACGTGGCGGTTTGACCAACGCCACGTACGCCCAGGCCCACCTATCGGGTACCACTTACAATCGTATACTTGCAAAATACCCACTACTTCTCTGTGCTTCCTCACACGCCATCCCTCTGTCTGCTCTGCTCTCCTTCTGAACCCTAACCAGCGGCAGCTATTTGGGTGGACCGGTGGCCTCAACGGCGATTAAGGGAGAGAAGTAGACTGCAGCGACGGTGGTGGCCGGAGCAGCAGCTCATCCTGCAATGGAGATCCCTCCATTTCATACATAATGTGGTTGATGCGTGCCCGGGAGCCGCCTCACGGGTCCATCTCACTGGAGTGGCCCACGTAGTCCGGTGCCCAACAATCCCGCCAGAGTGGCCCGCATCTATCGCCACTTCGCCGTTGCCTCGGCTTCACCGGTGAGGTGGGAGAGGGAGGGGCCGCGAAATGAAAGGACGAAACATGCAGGGGGTTTCTGAAAGATGACAATCGACGTGGTAAACTGACGAGTGGGCCCAGACCTACGTGGCATTGGTCAAACGACCACGTCACCTGGTCAGACGGGCACATACACCACTAGGACCTGTGATGAACAACTTAAAAAAAGATTAGGACCCAAACGTGCATTTCAAAGTTTAGGGACTAACTTAGCACCTTTAAAATAGAATTAGGACCACCCGTGTATTTTACTCTTACTTTATGGATGCTTCATTGCTTCTACTAGGAACTAGCTATGGCTGGTTCTTGTAATACTTAATCATTTCTGTTGTTCTTCACTAGTGTGATCCTTGATCATTTCTGCCAATTTTGCTTGCAATTTTTTTTGGTAATGTGCTGCTAACATGCTGCTCTATTTTTTACTGTTAACGAGTGCTCGTGAGCAGTAACCAACCAAGCTGGACATGCTGCTGTTCTTTTATTGTTAATGAGTTCAACAAGCACTCGACGAGCGCTTGTGAGCAGTAAACGAATCGAGCCTACCAAGCCAAGATCTTAAGATTCGAGCTTTAATGAACTGAGTCGAGTCAGCATGCTCGTTAGCCAGCCTTAACTATGTGTGGTAAGCAGGACTACTTGTGTGCCCTCTCGGGCCTGCCGGGGCTATCACCCACAATCGTTTGGGTCACACCGAATCTGGCTTGCTCAGTGGGGGGTGAGGTGTGTGGTCCCTCATGCCTCGGTGGCATCTTTGGCAATTGTTCGACAATTTGTAGACATTGTTGATCCACCTTTTTGAAAGCAACGGTTCGGTCTTTCTATCAATGCATTGAGACACAAACGCTGTGTTTTCTTGAAAATAAAATAAAAATCTATTGACACAAATTTTGTACCACGAAACCTATAGATTGATGGAGAAATTGCTGGTCAAATATAAAAAGTTTAATCTTAAAATTTACGGGTGCCCTATAAAAATCAAAGGGGTCTGCTTTTTTACAGGTTTTATTACAAGATGGCAAGTCTGAACGTCTGACTGTTAAGGCTGGGCCAAATACTACTTCTGTCCAGGATGCTTTGACACAGTACCAGGTGATTGAATCTTGCCCCCAAGGTAGGCAAGCATGATCTTTTCTGTTGAGGAACAAACATTACTTTTTCTTAAGGAAAACAAATAAATATGATTTTCAGCAGCATAATGCAATCTGTTTGACCAGTAATGTAAAACGTCAAGCAGTACATGTACATTTCACATGCAGACTTGCCATATTGAGAAGGAATAGACACTGAGACACAGCTTTTAGTTTCAACATGACACATTTGCTATGACTGCATCTTCTTTTGCCAGTACATAAATAATAACATTAGATTAACTATATGCATGGATCAATTTTGCAGTTCCTGTGCCTCCTAGTACAGTGTAAAATCATAAAACATTATGTATGCCAATTAGACTAACTTTTAACGAGGAAGTTAGTCCTAACATTTCAAAATATAAGGCCTATTAGGCTCCTTAGAGACAAAGCGTTGACCAAGAAAAAAGAATTACTTTGTTAATATGTGGTTTATGTGACGTAAAGTTGGTTCAATGGACTTATCAAAAGTACTTACCTATAGTTGTGATTTTATATCACATAAACCACATGTTAACTAAGTAATTCTTGGTTGAAGTGTTGACCTTGTCTTGACGAAACCTAATATGCATTTTGTGTGAAACAGAGAGAATACCAACTAACTGCCAAATGTTATGCGCAAAAAACAATTGGGAAATTCAGTTATTGGAAACCAGAGCATAGACAGCAAGGTAAATTGCAATGCATTGGTAAAACTTAAAACATTAATTTGGCACAATTGCTGATAGTATTTTGAATGTTTTCTAGCACTACAGTTCAATCTTTAGGTTGCCAAGAATGATGATAGTAATTGTATCTTAGGTTCAGCAACCATAGTATACTGCAGAACTGTACCAGGTGACTTCAATAACTTCGTTAGTTTTTTGTTGGTATATTTTCAGTTCCAACAAACAAAGTAACACAAGTGCTGCGTACAAAAGAAGGAGAAAAATATGTCAATATGATATGGAATACTATTACAAATTACTTATAGTTTCGCACCACTTTTTTTTTCGAACCGGAGTCCTTCCGACTCGATCCATTAATTAAGCAGAAGAGAATTGCCCAGTTAATTTAACGGAAAACCGGGCAGTTTCGCACCACTGGAGTGTTAACTATTAACTATATCATTGGGGTTTGCTAATGATTGTAGGGTTCACTTGGTTAGAACTGTTTCCTCTTACTGGAAGAAAGCATCAGGTAATTTCAATACAAACAGTTATCTTTCAACAAATTTTACAAGGTACCGCTGATCGCACTCAGCACTAGAAAATTGATCCCTTTTCTGCTGGAACCCACCCAGCTCCGAGTCCACTGCGCAGAGGTTCTTGGAACGCCAATAGTTGGAGACTACAAGTACGGACGTCAAGCTCACCAGAACTGGAGCCCTCTTCCCGAGCCGCAAGCCATTGAGGAACTGCTTAAGAAACGGAGGCTTCCCTTTGGTCTTGTCCTGGGAGGTGGGAGCGTCGTGGAGGAGCAGCCTCAGTTGCATCTACATTGCAAGCAAATGGTGCTTCCTGATATCTCAGCTGCAGTCCAAGGATTGCAGTCTGAAGACGCCGATCGCGATTTCTCGGATCTTGAAAAGCTCAGCTTTGTTGCCCCATTGCCGCTACACATGCGGCTGAGTTGGGAGGTTTTGAAGTCTGTAAACAAGTAACTGAAGAGTGACATCTTGAATCTGTTTATCATGCTGTGACATCTGACTATGATGGGGATTATGTTTTGCACAAGATAACCACAGAAGCTTCAGCAAGAGACCTTTTTGATATTTTAGATTTAACTATTTTAAACTTGTACCATCTTTTTCTTTTGTTCTGGAAACAACATTTTCGGCATGAAACCTTCCTGCTTACACTGTTTTATCGGTAATCAACAAATATATGAGCATCTGTATCAGCATAGTGAAGTTTGCCAACCAAATGACCGAATTTATGCAGTCATGCAAATGTCAGACTGAACTTCACCTCAGTCAAATTTTGTACAGAAGCTATCAACACAACAGTTGAAATCAACTGCTTTTCTTTACCAGTTTTTGATAAGTCAGTGCAACAAAAAAAAAAAAGCAAGACCGACAAAGACAAATCAGACCGAAGTTACACATGTTAACATACACCAGTATTGTAACAAGTTCACAGCTACAGACGCTAACCACTTCTGGTTGGCTAAAGCATCAGAATACATCCCAGCAATGTCAAAAAAGAAAGAAAAAAGAAAGAAAGAAGAATACATCCCAGCGAAGTATCACTACTTCAGAGGTTTCAACCCTAGCGACGCGCGGAGCTTGTTCATCTCAATAATTTCTGGATCATTTGAATCCACACCATTTCCAGTGCCCTTATCTTTCTTTTCCTTTCTCTTCTTAGGTTCCTCCCTCCGGCCATCATCCTCAGCACGCCCTCGAGGACTGGTGCTACCACGGCCACGTCTCCTGCGGTGCTCTCCGTCTTCACGGTCTCTTTCTCGCCGATCCCTGCTCCTGCTCCTTGAACGGCTCCTGTGCCTGCCACGGTCTCTGTCCCGGCGTTCTCTTTCCCTGCCATCCCTATCTCTTTCTCGGTCTCTATCTCGGTTGTAGTCGTCATCACGGATGCGGTGGCGGTCTCGATCCCCCCTATCCCTCTCTCTATCTCTTTCACGGCCTCTATCTCTATCTCGGTCTCTTTCCCGGCCCCTCCCGTAGTCCCTATCATAATCCCGATCTCTGTCATGATCTCGTTCCCTGGAAACAGATATCAAAAGAACAGGCAGTCATTATCTAAAGGTGACTAAATCAACAAACAGTACTCACTACTGCATGTATCAGGGAGCAACATCACACTAAGTTTTCATCAAGTATGCCAGTAACCTCACACCAATGGCTATTGGCATGTTCTGTTTATGCACTATAGGAAGCAACTTATCAACCAATGGCTATTGGTATTCACATACCATGGCAGTAACTCTAGTATGCAATGCAACCCTGCAATGCTACAGTAAGAGCGTCCAGTATGATCTCAAGGACTACAAATATAATAATCAGAAGCTACAAAATTACAAGGCACTGTTTCAGACATCCTCCCGGTTTGTCTAGCGCTGAAGGCATAGTTTAAAGAACCGGACCAGACTGCCGGATGGACTTGAGAAAACAAGAACCGGCAGCCTGCAGGCTCAATTCAATTTAAAGACCGTTTAGTGAACTGGACGAACAGCGAGTTTTGGTGAAATAAGCGAACAGACCTCTTAGTGAACCGAACCAGACTGACCTCGGTTCGAATACCACCGACAACAGTAGAATTTTACTTCCCAGTGTGCTATTTATACATGTCTCCACTGTAAGAATCCAGGGCACTACAAGAAAGATTGCCATGATTGGCTAAAGTCTATACTGGCAAAGAAATGTAACAACATTGTTTCCTTTGTGAATGAATCCGTATATACACAGTTTTCGAAATCTACTTGGTGGATTGACTCAGGTGCAACTATTCATGTTGCAAATTCTTTACAGGGATTCCATTCAACGCGGATTATGCAAAGAAGCGATACAAAATTTAAGTTGCAAATGGATTTCAAGCAGATGTTGAAGCTGTTGGCGACATCTCCTTAGAGTTAGCTGATGGATTCACGATTTTGCTTAAACATGTTTTATATGTTCATTCATTACACAGAAACTTGATTAGTGTATAACATTTGGACAAGATAATTATGAATGTTATTTTGGACATGACAAGTGTGCCATATGGTTTAATAATGCTTATGTGGGTGATGCTTTGCTTCACAATGAGTTTTATTTGCTTCACAATGAGCTTATTTTGGACATGGCAAGTGTGCCATATGGTTTAATAATGCTTTGTTATGTGGGTGATGCTTTGCTTCACAATGAGTATAAAGTTAAAAGTAAAGTTGAGATCAAGGGGGAGAATATTAGGTTGATCTCTCACCCGATCGGGCCCAACGGCTCGACGAGAACCCCTCTCGCACCCTGATCGGGGGCGCCCAACCGAACCATGGTTGGTGGGCCCCTATGACAGTGCTATATAAAGAGGTAGGGGTCGGGGCACGCTGGACAAGGTTCACTTGCGTTGCCACTCGCCCCACTGATATCCCAATCACGATCTAGGGTAAGTGCTAGTCACGGGAAGCACCACCGCCGCCACTGTCGCTCGCCACCCTCACTCATGCCATCGCCATGGCCTCCGGCTCGAGCTCGACGAGCACATGAGAAGGTATTCACCCCTTCCTCTCTATTTTTTCTCTCACTGCAAAGCTGGTTTGATTCCTAAAGCTCTATGTGATTAAAGTCTAGCCTAGTTGATCATCAGAGTTTAACAGGTGCATATACCCTCTCTGCCTAAAAACAGTGGGTACTTATTGTTGCCCATTTTATTTACGAAAGTTTTGACATGCTAAGTCCAGATTACTCAATTGAGAAATTCCAATCAATTGTTAACACCGTAACTTAAATTTCAAAAATTGTATGTAAAAAGTTACCCACATACAGGGCCGGTCCATACATTTACAGGCCCAGGGGCAAGACATTATCAAGAGGCCCTTGTTCACACACAAATACTTTATAATACTGTAAAAAATACTTAATGTATTATATTTAATAGGAAACTAAAATGAACATTGAGTAACTCTAAAACTGGTAATACAAACTGGTACTGACTTGGATCGATCCATATTCAAAGGAACTAAATCAGGATAGCCAGAAAAAACTATGATTCCATACAAATATAAGATAGAACTGTTGGCACGCAAATCTGTCGCGCAACACCAGGATAGTTGTCGTGCTTTCGCGACGATGGACGGATACTTTCCGAGCAAAGCAACAAAGACCTCCTCGCTTTCGTGGAGAAGAAACGACCGCTTTTCAGCGCAAAACGGTAAAGATTGAACTAAACCCTAGAGCTGCTAGGGCATGGCGGAGACGAACGATAAAAGGTAAAGAAAATAGTACGTAATTGTATTTTGTAGATTCGATTGGCTGGAGAATCCCCAATTGGCCGTACACCCGTATATATAGGGCAGCCTGGTCTATAGCAAACAAAGTAAGACACGGATCGATCGTTTCCTTCGTGTATAAGGCAAATAAACTATTCCAAATCTCTACTAATAATATTGCTACAGGTATGGTCCGTGACTGTCACAAATACGCTTTCAATTCACCAAAATACGTTTTCTTTACCACAAAGACTCGAAAGGTTTTTCTTCATATCGCTAATTTATTTGTCCATCTCCTGCTCCGGCGACGCTCCGTCCTCGAGCGGTCTAACCCTGAGTCCCCTCCGCAAACGCTACCGCAGGAGCGGGCGATTTCTTTATTTGATGACTCGATTGTCTCAAGGTCTCCTGACTCCTGGCTCGATATTCTCCTGGCCCGATCTAATGTCCCTCCTCGGTGGCTCGGTTGTGTGACCAGACTCTGGTCGCATCCAATTCAATCTAGCAGGAGGAGTTCCAACAGGCAGCGATCATCCTCATCGAGAAAACCGAAGAGAGGAGGGAACCCGGCGGTTCCTCTCTCCCACACCCTCTCGGCGTACCACCCCAACGGTGACCGTCGCTGTTCTCCACCATGCAACCAATCTTTCCCGATGATGCACGAGCAGGTTGCAGCTCACGCGCTGGACGGAGATGCAAGCACCATAGCGGGAGGACGTGCTGGGTGGAGATGCAAGCACCACAACGGCAGACGAGTAGGACGCATCTCGTACTGGATGGAGATGCAAGCACCAGTGCACCACAGTTGCAGGACTCCACGGAGATGCAAGCACCACAGCGGCAGCGCGCAGCCCGACAGTCATGCAGCTCCACACAGTCATGGGGCAGAAACAAGACGACTATGGCTTGATGATGTCCAGTTTTGTATTACACTTCTATGCAACTAGGTACTTCTATTTTCAACATTGAACTGCTATACAGGTGCAAACGTGTACTTGAATCGCGGCAGCGATGTATAAGAGGTTGAAACTGCTCGTGCATTCCTATGAGCTCTGCTTCTGGCCAGTGAGCATACTTCATCGGATAGGGCCATGAATATGAGCTAGATGGTTACATTTTGAAGTTATTCTTTCAACAGTTTATAGTTTGCTTGAACAAAACAACAATGTCTAATGTATTATCGGAAGTTGATTGCATTGGTTTTCTCGGTTGATCCTTCTGAAGCTTGGGATACTTGTAGTTGGTAATTTCATAGACATATAGGTGGAGACAATTTAATGCTTGGTTTGGGGATGGAATAAATTCAGATATTGGCTATACTTGGAAATGTCTTAGACTACTCACAATGGGAGTATCATAGCTAGTATCATGCACTACATGCATGCAAAAAGCTGATGTGGCACCATAATTAATGAGGAGAGAGGTGAGTGTGGTATCATATCATGATACTATATCATAGCACGTCAATCTAGAAAAGTTAGTGACAAATACATCTTGTACATATATTTGCATTGAGATTCTACAAAACAATAAATATGATGGAACTATGATACTACTTTATGATACTATGCATTGTAGGAGTGGTATTATAAACGAGTATCATATGCATGATACTAGTGTATGATACTCCCCATTGTGACTAGTCTTACTCATTTGGTGTAGATCCATGACATTGTAGTTAAATGCCTTTATTCTTTTCTTTATTTACCGATGAAAAAATTGTGCAAGCACTTGATGGTTTCATTCGGGATGTATGTTTTATTCTAATTTTTTGGTATTCGACAATATGTTAGTTTTCAAAAATAGAATTATATTTGGATACAAATTATATTTTCATTCAAATTATATAATTTTATTGTATTTATTATATCTCCGTGGCAACGCACGGACATTGTGCTAGTCTATATTTAATTCAGTTATCACCTATTGAATATCAGCTGAATTCTCGTATACTGAATCAATCAGAAATTCTGAGGCGCCTTCCGTTAGCACTTGTAATTAAGTTGCACGTTTGTAGCTTGGCCTCCAAAGTTCACGTAGGACATCTCCTGGCTAGCACCACTTTAATTCGATGCATCCATAACTTTGATTAGGACTTGTCTCCGGTACCGTCTTGTCCAAAAAATCAGTTTACTAGTCTGGGTAAAAAAACTTGGAACGCCTGACCAACGTCCATAGCGCGTGTACCAGATTCCGAAAATATCTGCATGTTGAACTTAAACAGCAAATCAAAAAATATGTGTCAACCTGTAATCTAAACATCAGATTTGAAGTAATTTGGCTTATAAATCCCTAATAGCCAAATTATGTTTTCAACACATGCCCCCCTGTTTTTTGTAAAATTGTATTTATCCAAAAAACACATATGCAAATACCTTAAGATGATGCCAATAGCTTCAACGACCATATATTTTCTTAGGGCAATGTTTAAAGGACACATTGGTCAATTTTTTTCTTACGGTGATACCTAAATGACTCATCAACTATATTTTCTTTGGGCCATATTTTAAATAAGATATCGGCCATAGTATCATCAAGCCTACATCCACATGGTAGGATAATACTACTTCAAATAATTTACATTTAGAGCTTTGCATAACTTCTCTCCCTGCAAACCCTGTATAAAATATGAATTTTCATGGACAGTCTGTACAACTCTATATGGACCTTTCCAACTCGGCGATCATTTGCCGAATTTTCTATCTCCTGTTTTAATTGGATCTTTCAAATAATTAATCAGAGGAACTCTCCGGTCTCCAGGTTCTAAATTAATTTCTGATTCGGTTGTGGTTGATCAGGTACCGAATCTTGATTGTCCTGTACTACTAGCTGCCCCTCTTTACCAAGACTAGCTGCAACGTGTACTGAACACTCTTTGAAGCATAATGCTAATAGCTGAACTGAACAAAAAATAGCTGCAGGCTGTACAAATCTAATATCCGTGACGGTGTCACTTTCTATATATAACAGCTAGCATCGGTCTTTGTAATATGATTTTTTTCCTTTGCTAATGTAGTAACCAGATGCTTGCTGGGCTAAGCAATTAGCTCTAGAATTTTATCCTCTAGCTATTTGATGAAAAGTGACCATATCAGGAGACTTAACTATAACTAAATATCGGTCCAAGTAGCTACTTAGTAATCCAACAAAATACTGAAATTCGCTTTTAATTTTTGCACTTACCATAAGCGAATCCCAAAAGCATCTATATCCTTTACATCCATGTCTATCAAATTTTGTAAACCAAACTGTAAAGCTTCATACTCAGATTGGCTATGTACAAGGATATTTTAAGCAGACCGCTGTTTTATAAACAAGATTTTTGGGTGAAATTAAAACAATAAAATCGGCAATACCCCTAATATCATGCAACGATTTATATGCAAAGTGTTATTCTATTTTCATGCAATCCTATTACTAAGAATCAGTTGTTGTACACATATACTAAAAAGTAGATAATGCGAAACTATTGTACATGCAATACCGTTCAATAAACACATGCCGATTTTTGGCTTTGGGCAAGTGACTTCCTGGATATGCAATGATGTACTCCTCGTCGTCTTCTTTCATGCATATCGCTCTTTCCGGAACAATAATCTTCATTACATCTTTGTGGCCACTTAACACTAGCATCGGTCAGACATATTATCTCACTATGTTGCAAATCAACCGATGCCTCTGTAAACGAGATGCATGGCATATTATCCTCCTTGATCAACATCCATATCAGTAGGTTCATCTCTATTATTTTTAAAATTTCGAGCAGCAACTGTGTCATTCACATTTTTATTTTCCTCCGCCGTGATGAGCTTCTTCCTCCAAGTCGTCTTAAGCGGCACCACTGGTCTATCTTGATTGAACCACTCATCACACCTTTTCTCGGCTATCTCTTCTTGGATTACTAAAGCTCGTAGTCGCTGAACCCGTCGTTTTTGAGTGTGCGTCAGTCCCGTCAGGCACCACTGAGGTCGTGGTTTGGTTCTTGGTACGACTGACTTAATTCTGCTGCCCCCCAAGTTTCTCAGCCTATACTGATATATTGTAGTTTTGGGGGCAAATATTTTGTCCGTGGCCGAAAAAACACTCTGCTGATCCAATACGTGACCACCTTTAACTCTCCGGTTGCCTCTATTGTTTGAAACCTCACGTTGTGTAGATGTGCTAGTAGCAGACATAATACCCATTGGAGGCACTTCCTTTGATGTCCCTATACTGCACCTTCTCATGATTAAATTAGTACGTATGCCAACTGAATATAATTCCTGACTTGTACAGGTGGTTACAACAGATGCCCGATCTTTACCATTCTGCATGTAATGCTCAAAACTATTCTCCTTTTTATAGTGCCCAAGTGTCGTTAGCTGCAGCTTTAAACAATTATTGTCCCTTCCTCCATTAACAACTGCGTTCCGAACTAAACCGATTCTAATAATGCTGGTTGTTTCTGGACTATCAACGACACCTACGGCTGAGGAAGCTTTTTCTAAACCATCTAAAGCTGTTACATGTCTTATTGGCAACCACATGAGCTTGCAACCGCCCTTATTATTTTTACTACCTGCATTGTGTACCCGTGATCGGCTTCTTGGAGTCGCAACGGCTTCATGTAGTCTAGCGTCCTGACTAAACATTGTCTTTTTCTCATGTAAGTGTGGTCTGAATATAGGCCTCCGTGAAATATACTCCCGCTGAAAATTATCTATTGGCCTTGTAAGATATGGCTCCCAGTGATTGTGGATATACAGAAGGTGCACTGCCTTCATACCTCGATGCCACCGGAAAATAAGGTTGTTGGTTATATGAATTTTCTCGCCAGCGCTCATGCCCCCCCCGGGTCGAGAAGGAGATCTTGAAAGCTTAGTACCTCCAAACTGACTAAACACGTTGTTAGCCTTGTGCGAAGTGTATTTGTACAACAGTTGTTTAACAGTCGGCTTTGGTCTTGGATCTGATTTTCTTTTTCTTTCATCGACTTTCTGCAATCCTACTTCTGCATTTTTTGGCATGATAATCCTCGTAGGAGCACTATCATCAATAACAACATTTTTTCCTCTTGCGGACTCGGTCTGATCTGACCGAATAAGCATTTTCGTGTTCTCAAAGTCGATCATGTTAAGAGAGTAAGGTCGTTGCACAACCTGAACAATATCTTCCTCTGCCTCTTGATGATTTTCTAGCTTCTTGTCTTCCTTATTTTCTGGACCTTGTGATTCTTCACTTTGATGCTCTTTTTCAACCAAAGATGGTTCGGCTATATTTTTATTTTGCGGATGCTCATCAGTTTCTTTGGCACGAAATTCATACGGCAACATGTAAGCTCCCTTACATCCAGAAAAATCAAGCACCGCTGTTTCACATTCACCATATTCTTGATCAACAAATCTTGTATCTACTGAGCTGACAAACTCGGCTTGTGTGCCCGACTTAGATTTACCCAACTTTAATTCAGCTTCAACTAAGTCGGTCGTGGAAATCATCTTTCGTTGATTTGAATCGGCACATGTATTGTCCAACCCAGCCTTAGCCGAATTAACCGTACTAACTGAGTCACCATTTTTTCGTTGTATAGCTATGGCTCCGAGAACCTTTTCTACAAGATCTTCAGCCCACTCCTTTGATGATCGCTCCTTGGATCTCTCAATAATTTTCGGCAATGATACTTGGGTGTTACCGAAATTCTGCAACTGCTTAGGGGGTGTATCATATGCTACAATATTAGAAGAAGGCACATGAGCTTCTATTGAATTTCTACTTATTCGGCCGTATGTATTGTGAAGGTGCGCAGCCGAATAATGAATATTTGAAGTTGCATATGCTGCTGAAAAGTTAGTAACATAAGGTACAACATACGATGGTTGAGAATAATTGTTCAAACAACTAGTAGTATCATGGCTAATTTCTCTGTTCATCGGCATGTGCGAAGGTGAACCAAAATATTGCAAGTTATTTGCCGATGAATAGAAGGATGAAACATTGTCTTGCATGCTACTGAAATTTATAACATTGGGTGCTTCATATTGGTTAACTGAATTCATCATGTTGTTCATCGATATATGAACTTCTGGGGCTGCCGATGCATGAGAATTTGAATATACGTGATGCAAGTTGTTAAAATTATAACAAGTTGAAGGATGCAGATTATTTTGTATCGGCGTTTGGACATAGCAAGAATTAGGGCTAGCCGATACAGTACTCATATCAAAGAATCTAGCAACATTAGCATAAGAATTATTTGAATCTACAAAAGAAGATTGAGAATTCATGTTACCGTTGTAGACTGTAGCCTCTTGACGACGCTCTCTACGTAGCAGGAATGGGCCGGAGACCGCTCGATGCTTCGTCCCCAGCGGAGTTGTCAATTGTGCTGGCACGCAAATCTGTCGCGTAACACCAGGATAGTTATCGTGCTTTCGCGATGACGGACGGATGCTTTCCGAGCAAAGCAACAAAGACCCCCTCGCTTTCGTGGAGAAGAAACGACCGCTTTTTAGCGCAAAACGGTAAAGATTGAACCAAACCCTAAAGCTGCTAGGGCATGGCGGAGAGGAACGATAAAAGGTAAAGAAAACAGTACGTAATTGTATTTTGTAGATTCGATTGGCTGGGGAATTCCCAATCGGCCGTACACCCGTATATATAGGGCAGCCTAGTCTATAGCAAACAAAGTAAGACACGGATCGATCGTTTCCTTCGTGTACAAGGCGAATAAACTACTCCCTCTATGCCGGATTATAGGGTAATTACGTATTTTGAGACAAACTTTGACCTTTAATTTTAATCAAGAAAATATAAGATATATTATATAAAAATTATACCATTGGATTTATATTCAAAAGAACTTTCCAATGGTATAATTTTTATGTCAAATATTTTATACTTTCTTGACTAAAATTAATAGTTAAAGTTTGTTTTAAAATATACATTTGCCCAATAATCCGGTATGGAGGGAGTATTTCAAATCTATATTTGATTCGGTTATCACCTATTGAATATCAGCTGAATTCTCGTATACCGAATCAATCAGAAATTTTGAGGCGCCTTCCGTTAGCACTTGTAAGTTGCACGTTTGTAGCTTGGCCTCCAAAGTTCACGTAGGACATCTCCTGGCTAGCACCACTTTAATTCGATGCATCCATAATTACTCCAAGTCCAAGCTTTAACCTTGAGATCGACCCAGCGTGCTAGAGGGCTCCTCTCACGTTTGTGTTTAGAGCCGTAGGATCTAGATAGGGAGCGATCTAGACCGTTTATTTCTGTTGTTGGACTCAGCTTTTTTTACTCAGACCTGTCTTCTATGACCGCTGTAAAGTAGCCCCAGACTGTTTCTAGCCCCACCTTCAGTTTCATCCCGTTTTGGTAGATTGGTATAAAAACATTACCGCTTGGCAAGCTCACCCGCCCCACCCCCTTCATTCTCCCGTCCCCACTCCAGACCTAGATCGTGGGGCTCCTTCCGCCGCCGTACCAAGCCCGCCGCCTACTCCTCGTCGCCGTTGACCGTCGCCTCGCCGCCGCACTTCCCGTCCGTCGTCCTCCACCGACACCAGCACCAGCACCACGGCTCCTCTCCCTGCCGCTCCACCAGCCGTACGTCGTGGCGGCCGCGCGCGCCCCCACGGCCACCCGCGCGTACAGCGGCGGCGAGTCCGCCTCCCGGGTCGCCGTCCGGCGTCTCCCCCACCTCCTGCGCTTCGTTGGAGGATCTCGTGCCCCCTCAACCTCCTGCGCGCGGGCTGCCTCCCTCCCCCAACCTCCTGCACGATGCCGGCGGCCCCTGCCCCTTCCCAAACTCCCCCGGCACTGGACGAGGTGGTTCGAGCACGAGCTCACCGTGTCCTGGGCAAGCGCGTGGGCGCCACAGCGCTTTACTTCCTGACCGAGTAGGTCATGCTCGCGCAGTCGTGCTCGGGAAATTCACAGTCGTGCTCCCTGCAGACGACAAGGAGAAGGCCGACCTACGGACAGTCGTCGCCCCTGGACTGGTCTGCAGGTGCCGCTCCTGGACACCCCAATGAGCAGGAACCACTCTCCCCTCGAGCAACCATCTGATATCCTTTTTATACGGTACAAAACGTTGGTTTCTATCAAGACCTGCATCCTTGACCGGGCTCCTCCATCTGATACATTATTTTGTTGCACATCATGGTTTACAAGTTTTTTCCCTGGATTTTGTAGAGTTTGCAGAAGAAGACGAGGTAGATTTTTCATGGGTCAAAAAATAGTAGATTCTTCATTCTATCATCATCATTGTTTATCGATCAGTAGAGTTTGTTCATGGATACAGATCTCTGTTGAGATCTGACAAACAGTAGTGATGATCATAGATGCTGATTGTTCATGTACGTTTTACCAGGATGTGAAAGTAAGCAAGTTTTTGATTTTCCAACACATGTTTGCTGCTACTACATTCCTACAGATGGATATGCACGCCAAGCTGATTGTATAATATGGGGACTAATTTGTGCATCAGAGTTGATTCCATGTATAAATGATATCGTTTCTATGCATTTTGGCCTAGGTTAAAAATTAAGCACTAGACCATATATAGTTTAATCCATATGTCTAATATTGCTCAGATTTAAGATGGCTAAATTGTGAAAGGTATCTCTAAGAACTAGACTTTTTTTCTCCAAGCTACTTTGATGACTAGGCATGATTTTAGGTGATGAAATTCTTCTAGAGCTGATGCATTCAAATAAAAGGTGGGTGTTGTTGCTCCAATCTGAGATTTTTCTAGATGTGTTTTTCATAGATAACTTACTGCTCAGGTCTGGCCATTTTCAACATGAGATTCTTCTCAATGTATTTTTCATATATGGTATAGGAAAAAATGACAGAGGGATGCATATCTACACCTCTATAATCTAAATGCAGGTTATTTAGCCATGGCTGTAGCCTGCCAGGAATTCTTATATGTTGGGCAATTTGAGCAACGAGGCAGCTGTGTGCAATCACAAGGGCTTGGTCATATTAACGGTGATTGTGGTCCGCTGTGTATCCTCAAGAAATAATAATTATGTGAGCGGAACCTACGAAGGGCCTGTGTACATTGCAGATTTGCTTTTGCATGTGGCATATATTTTATTTACTTATTTCTCTAAGCATCTTGAGACCCTGGTTCGCAACTGCACAGAGCCAAGCATGGATTATTATGCTTATTGCATTCTACAAAGTTGAGATATTTAAGAATGTCAGACAATCAGGTTACTGGACCAGTAGGTACAGTTTCAGTTCTTTTTTCTTTCAACTTCCTTTCTATTGCAAAATCCTTGGTTGCTACTTTCCTCCCATTTCCGTTATAAAGCAGATGTATCTGTCAGCATCTCTCTAATTTACAGGGCAATGATTCTCATTTACAGGCAGTTATGCCTACTCTCTTAAATTTTCTTTCATTGAATTTTATCATATGCAGACGAGATCAGATTTTCATACTCATCGCTACTTCTCTGGTCCTTTTTTGCTTTTCAGTTACTTATTGGCTACTTCAGTCTGATATAGATCATGTTTCATGTTTGCAGGTGATGTAGGTTTGTATGGTTTGATCAGATATTCTCCGGCCGCGCCATTTGGGCCTGCTTATTCTTCTTCTTTGAAGCGCTGTATAGCTGAGAATCTCTGAGCAATTGGAAGCCGTTTTCGACAATGCGCCGGATAAATTAATATCCATTTTTTAAGCTCTGCTCCTGATTGCCTCAGGTAATTTTGTTTTGATGTTCATTTGCTTCTTCCTCAGGATTAATATATACATAATGTATATTATGGTTAAAAGTTTCCAAAAAAACTGATTTTCTTTCTACATCTGTTTAGAGTAACTCTCTTTTTAAATTAAGAATTTCCTTTAGGGCTCGTTTGGCTCCCATCATTTGGGCCTGGAATCAAAGAATTCATTTATGATTCTAGCAAATACTTGTTTGGCTGCTACGGAATTGGTTATGGCATTCATTTCGAATTCCATGGCTTTTCATTTTATGCCTAATCTTAATACCTATTGGGTACCCTGTCATTTCTGTGGATTTTCCAAATGAAATGATATCATCATGTCACTTCATTTCATTTCTACCAAATGAAATGAAATGATGGGTGCCAAACGAGCCCTTACAGTTATGTCTCCAAATAGTTTAGCTTCGTTATGAACTGAACGTTCTGCCTAATAGTCTCCAATGTTTTTTTCTATACTAATTATAACATATTATTACATCTAAGTTTTAATTTGATTGTATTTGTTGCAGCAGATAAGCTTCATTTTTTTAGAATAGGTTCGATGAAAGCAGATGAACACTTTCTTTCTATTCTTCTGTGGTCATTTTGTATAGCCAGAACCAACTTTACTGTTTATTATATAAATACATACTGATGTATAGTGGCTGGCCCTAAAAGGCTACTGCTACTACTGGTTTACGCTGACATCTATTACAGTAGCGTATCTTGCAGATACCTGATGTACAAATATTTTAGATAGAGCGTTTCAGCTTAAATATTTTGGTTCACCTCAGCTAGATACTGTCGACTACTCGATTAATCATACACCAGAATGAAAATGGAGAATTCACTGCTACGACGAGGAACATAATGTACCAGGAACATAGTGTACCAGGAGATGCTCGATAATCTCTCAAGATATTGTTTGCTACTGGTGTTTTTCCATGTACTGATGTGCCTATCTTTAATGCTTGCGCATGTCGGGTAACCATATGCACAATACTTTTTTCAGAATATAAAACGTGAAATCACTGGCTTGCCATGTAACTTAAACTCAGTTCCACTGATTGACTACATATTGGGTCCTTTGGGATAGTGAAATCACATGACATAGCTACAGGTGACAGCAAACAAAAGTACAAAACTTAGACAAACCCCTTGCTATATATACATGCACTATATGGTGTGCAGCCATAGATGTCATGCATGCTACACTGCAAATCAAGATGCTACCAATTCGACTGACAGATTTAACTCAAATTTCAACAGAAATTTCAACAGAGGGAAGTTGCAAGTGCCATGTCCTTGATGTATCAATACAAGCTAGCCTAGCCCCAAATATTGAGCACTTTGTTTATGCTATGTAATGCTTAGTTTCTACATGTCTATGACATATCAGCTAGAGACTTCCTGTTCCGAAGGACTGTTGTATCCCTCTTTTAATTTTGTTGGATTTCGTTTTGGTAGACTATGTTTGAAGTACTCGAATATGTGTTAGACTGTAATATGTTGCTTTTGTGTGGTTTCTGGACATTGTACAACCAGTTATCAACTATGTGCTAAATTGGAATGATGCGGATTTAGTCCAATCTTTAAGGAGTACTCTTTATGCTCTCTATATTCTGCTCCTATCTGAATAGGCATTTTACTTCTTTCTGAACTCAACCTGTCATACTGCCATACAAAGAAAAGTGAGCCCTTCTGTATCTCTCCCGCATGATTCGTACATGGTTACTTGGTCTAATGTATACAGGCATCACGGAAAATGCGTACCTTATAGCTTGGCAATGAGTACCAATTACTTAGCAGATGCCTGTGCGCTCCGGCCGCTTGCTCCACTGTCCAATCCTCCTGCTACATCCTTCTTCCTATGGCTAAACACCGCGATCTCGCTTTCAGCACTGAGACGCTTGCATCCGTGGCCTGAACAGATCTTCGTCAAGATCCTCTATATACAACGGATCTAAACTCACATCTGCCATTGCCGCTCTTCCAAACTTGCTTCCACCACCCCACCTCCTCGCCTTGCTACTGACCCGCTCCTGCCCATTTCTCCACAGGTGGTTCCCCACTTCCCCTTCCTGGAGAATACAGTAAAAGCCCAAGCCTGAAATCCCCATCGAGGAGCCAGAGGAGTCCCCTGCCTCTGCCTCGGCTCCCATGGTTGTGGACAAGAACGCAACCGCTAGGTCGCGGCCAAGACGCTCCTCTCTCTGCCCTCCGCTGCTTCCAGATACCCACTAAGACGCCAGCCGCGTGAGGTTGCCTGCGAGCTTTTGCTCCACCACCGAGTCCACCGCCCTCGCCTATCTCAATCCCGCCTCCGCTCCCATGGCTTCTGACAGTGCCACTGCCCCCCAACGAGCTTGATATCACACGGCGAGGGGAAGGAGGTCACAGACAAGCCACTCCTCCCTCTGCCGCTTCCACGGGCTCGCAAGGACCGCTCGAGTTGCAGTGATATATGGGTGTATTTTTTTAAAAAAAATATTACTACAATTTTTTCAGCAATTCCAGAAATAATATTATATTTTAGGCATTTTCAAAACTAGGGCACCTTCCTATCCACCGGACTCGATTAGGGGTAATCGCATCTGCCGGACGCGATAGGGCAGCAGCGGGCGGGTTCCTGCATGCCGACAGGGCTGTCATATCTGCCGGCCACGAGTGGCTCTGTGTTGCCCATGTCGGTCGTGACTAAACTTGGTGATTTACTAAACTTGATAAAAAACAAGGAAATGAGTAGGTTATGCAGAATCTAGCAGGAAAAAACTCAGTTAAATTGGAATTGGAACGTTATATCTATTTCATAAACATCAATTATTTTTTCCCGTATTGTTTATGAAAAGTTAGCATGACGCCTAACTAGCGTTGGCCTTGAGAGTTTTTGTTTTGAGATAGCTAGGGAACTGAACGAGACCAATACCTCTAAAAAGGAATACTGTAAAATCTTAGCAGGGACCTTCCTAACAAGCCTTGGCGAGCTGGAAATATCTATGTCAAGGTATGTTATTTTAGTCATATATAGTTTGAAACGAATATGTAGACCGAATAGATAGTTAGGGCCTATATATAGTTACACATGCTCTCTACCCATCAAAAACAATTCTGTAAAATGATTAATTATCTTTTGCTCATGTTTCTGCTAAGGTTGTCCCAGTTTTCTCTGGTATGTTCTGCGTGCATTCTATTCTGCTCAGAATAGTACCTAGCTGAAATGGGAATATAACATTTTTACAGATCAAAATGTCATACATAGTGTGTTTCTCTAGATTAGTCGGCTAGACTTTGTATTAGAGAGTGAGCCCACATACTTCCTCCGTCCTCAAATAAGTGTACATTTAGCTCTAAAATTTGTTCATAAAAGAGTATACTTCCCTTTTTTTCAATGCATTCTCTCTCATCACACAGAAATCAAGGCTAATAGCATGTTTTTATTTTTGTACATACACTTAGCTTATTGGAGGTGGAGAAATTAAAGAGGAGAGATATGGTGGGTGTCACCTTTTCAATGCAAAAAGCTTAATTTTCTTAAAAAACTCAAACGTACACTCTTTTATGGACGGTTGGAGTATATATTTTTGTGTTGTGATTAGGGTTTTTCTTGCATCATCAATTAAAAACATGATATCTTTTAAAGATATTGGTCAGATTAGATATGTTGTGTGAATAAATAGTTAAATACAATATCTTATGATATCTTTTAGAGGTGTGGGTCAGATTAAATATATTGTGTGAATAGATAGTTGAATACAATATCTTCACATATTTCTTATTTATTTATTCATATCCCCGAAAGAAGTTTGAAGTTAACGTGAAGTGTATTTAATTTATCAAAGTTTTTTAGTATAGGTAGTTGAAGTTAAAATATTAAATTTTGTAAGCTCAACGGATGACATTAGATACATGGGCAGTCAACTATATATATTGGAGGAGCCACAACAATATCTAGAAGAAAATCGACCTATCAACCCTGATCCTGTTTTGGACTTTATGTTTCTGCTCTTGCAATAGATGAAAATGGCAAGATGAGATGGGAGACTTACTATTTGTTCAATGTGCCTAAACGAGACTCACATGGCAGCAAGGCTGCATATTTAGTTTCTTACTCTGACAGGTAATAATCTAAAACATTATTCGCCATATGGATTTTTCTTCTTCATATTATTCACTCACTCACTAAGGTCATAGGTTGAATGATACACAAAGTATTCACCTGGAGATAGAGAATCATAGATATATATAACAATTGCTTAGAGCCATCCACCCATCATCGTTTTTATTTGAATATATTCATGTTGCTGAGCAGAAGTTTTGGGGCACATAATGCTCCTAAGATATTACAAATGAAGTGCTTTCTGCTACTGTTGTTTTATGAGTTTGTCTAATTTTACCTAGAAAATATTTTCTGCCTGAACTGATATTCTGCTGCAACCAGCCTATAATTAGCTTAGGGCTTCATGAAGTCGTATATAAATTTTTCTTCATATTCTCTACCCAAAGAGAAGCAGAACCAATAACCTTGAGTACTGTTGTGACCAATAGCAGTTGTGTGACTTGCTTGACCCATAATTTTCTATTTTCTGGTCAATAGATCACCATCTTCAAGAAGATTGTGTGGCAATTGCTAGAGAAGAGCACCAGAAGATTAGTCGATGATCAGGTGTTATGATTGCCGAGAAAGCAGTTGTATCTGCATTCTGGATATTTTGCCAGGATGAATTAGCATGTCTTGGAGAAGAACTCATGCGTCCATGAGATGAATTTGCCGCTGTAGCTATGTTCTAGATATGTTGCCATGCTTTAGATGTGTATACTTAGCTGAACCTAATGACCACATTTTTCTTCTGCCTAAAACTGCATGCCTCTTCCGTTTGATAGGCTGCTACGACCAGGATTTGCTTTTAAGTAAACTAGGTAAATGCCCGTGCGTTGCTACGGGCCTTAAAATTTATTTTCGTATCACACATGTAAAATATGTTTGTGAGTTCTCGGTGACCTGGAGGATATCCGGACGAATATGACTTTTTGAACAACATAGTAGAATGCGTGGGCATTTCTACGGCCTCTTGATTTCTTTAGCTTTCACGTGTATAAGACAACCTAATTATTTAACATTCAGTTGAAATGCATTTCGAAAAGCAACAGTTTAACAATCTAATGCATACAGTAAGTGTGCACATAGCCCATGCGTTGCTACAGTGTCGTCTCAAATCAAATTAAGAACCGCACATACTTTGAAGCCGTGTGGCCGTGGACATAGACATGAGAAACACGTTGAATCGATGAACCAAAATTTTTGTTTTTGCTAATTATTTGGAAGGAGTGAAATTTTTCAGAGAAGAACAGAAAAGGTGGAAATTAGCATAGATCTGGTAATGACCTAGCTAGCCCTGCTACTTGCACCTGCTTTTGTTAGAAATAGTGAGGCAAACAATTTGTAATTGGCATCTCATATTATTTTGACAGTGTTTTGTCTCCTCATAAGGGACATGTAAGGAAGTCTGGATTATTTTCTTTACTTTACAGACCAAAGGAATATCAGAATTTCCAAAGTGAACTCCCAAATAAGATATAGTTTACAGAATAGTATTATACCGAGCTAATATGTATAGGCAAATCTACTCCCCTATTCTCTAGTTGTACTGACTTTTGCCATCACCTGAAGTAAGGGTTGGTAGCACCTTAGTTCAGTAACAACCCTCTTTCTTACAAAAAAAAATCTGGTCCTATTTTCTATTTATTTCATTAGACATCAAAGAAGTCACGAAATATGGTAACAAAATGGATGAAAGTACCAAACGTTACAGCTGAAGTCGACAAATCTGGAACAGTTTCTAATAACCAGAGCCATCTTGTTGCTGAGGCACTGGCGGAGGAACATTGCGTTCAAACTTTTAAATTCCGTAAAATACGAAATAGCATCCTCTGAGAATTTGGTAGCTTGAAATAACATGTACACCATTGGGAATGATGAGTTCTTGTATTAGCTAACAAAAAAATGAACAGAAAATGATCTAAAACCTAGGAATTCACACACAGATTCTGCATGTTTTCTAGATAAGGCATGCTTCATTATTCAGATGGAAGAAAAACATATTATTGTTATAAAACATGATTCTGATATATCTCTCTAATTTATGAAAGTACAAAGTGCAAACTGAGGTCTACATCCAATATCATCATAGGGTAAACAACTTCCCGCATGCTTGTATTAGCTAACAAAAAAATGAACAGAAAATGATCTAAAACCTAGGAATTCACACACAGATTCTGCATGTTTTCTAGATAAGGCATGCTTCATTATTCAGATGGAAGAAAAACATATTATTGTTATAAAACATGATTCTGATATATCTCTCTAATTTATGAAAGTACAAAGTGCAAACTGAGGTCTACATCCAATATCATCATAGGGTAAACAACTTCCCGCATGCTTACTCTGAAGTTTGGGATAAGAATCAGAGCATTGGGCAGTAAAGTTGTCTCTCGATAGCCATTTATGTCTCAATGAGCATTTTTTATTTTGCCAACAACTGGAAAAGCAAACAATGTTTGGATTAATCTCCTTTTGTTCCCACATACTTACATATTAACCTCATGCCTGGTTCATGCACTTGGCAGCATCCGGCTAATGCTCTAGCAGAGCACTACAATAGGAAGAGGAGAACTGAGGATTAATTTTCCTTCTTCCATCTACACAGTACTTGCAATGATTGAACATTAGGATATGATGCCCCGTTTTCATTAATGAATTTACCAAGATGGTGGATATTATCATACAGTACTTACCAAATAAGGCTTTATTGAAGAAAATTTTCCAAAGCAAAGACGAGCTACCAACTATAAATTGAAAATATAGATGAGTTCAGTTATGTTGTAATACAATATCAGTAGTTCCTGCTAGGCATATATTACATGAAAATTAATTAATCTTATGTAAATAAAAAGAAACTCTTACCAGTATGAGCTTTAATAAAGGGCCATGAGATTGCAAGATAACACTGGGTGGGAAACGCAACTAACATGTACAAGAATCAGACTAAATCATTGCCACAATTGTGTGCCTACAGGTGCTAAGTACATCTCTATATCTCGCCATTGGTTAGGAAAATCACATGGAAAATGATAATCAGAAATACCTAGATGGATAACTACATATAGACAGAAGAGGGTATCAACATTTGGACTGTATTTGATCCTTCCCGCCCATCACCATCTGCCAGCGTAGATGGTGTGACATGAAGACTATGCAGTACATGAACAATGCAAAATTTTATTTCATTAAAATAAACATCCTGGGTAGAAGGTAGAAGATCATCAACCTTACAAGGCTGCCAAAAGGATCTTCCAAACTCATTATTTCATTCTCATAGTAAACAATCAGACAAGATATATATGCCTTAAACTGAAACAAGATAAATGAATTTGGTGGAATCACTTCGAGTTGTTGTTCAATTCTAATCCTGGTAGTAGCTCTGTCTTTACTGTATAGGTGCGCATGCGTGTCTTTTCCCAAATCAAGAAAAGATTTACTAACTTTCGTTAACCTATGATGAAAATTAACGGTAATTCAGAGTAAGTATAATAGAAATCCTAGTTCAATGTTGTGTCAGCCCAACAATTCAAGCCCAAAGAGAAGAAGTGTGTACCAAATTAAAGAGGATTCACAATACGAGGGTGGCCATGACGTCGCAATGGTGTGACGCGGGGACGATCGCGAGCATGCGAAAGAGTGGGCGCAACGCCGCGAGGATGCTTGGTATCAGGGGGTGACGACTTCTACGCTGGTGTGACACGGCGACGAGCGCTAGGAGCGGAGCCATTCCAAGCCTGTAGCCTTGACTGCCCCGCAGCCCTCAACCGCCTCATCCAGTCGGGCGTCTCCGCCAGCACTTCCTCCTCCGCCCGACCTCCACCGCGGCCTCTGCCTCTGCCATCGCGCGGTATGTCCAGAGCTTCATCACCACGACGGACGCCTCCGCTAACGACCAGGTCCGCCCCCTGATCCACGACCTATCCATCTCTATGGGAAAGCTCGGCACTGTGCTGCCGCCGGACTTCGAGGGGAAGGTAAAGGTGAACGAGAGGCTCTCAAAGCTGCACAAGATGGGGTGGGGTGGGGGGGGGGGGGGGGGGGGGGGGGTGCTTGGGGCGAGCGTCTCCGGCGAGTGGTACCGGAGCGGTGTGGAGACAGGGGCGGCGGCGGAACCCTATCAGGCTATTCGCTCACGCTCTATCAACACATGAGGATTAGATGGGCTTGGCCCATTAGAGACGTGCGTTAGGGGTGGATGACGAAGGATTGACGAAGCAGTTTGACGTATCGGTGACGACGGAACGCAATGTTTTTTTTAAATAGTAGAGATAGAGATTTGAGTTATCATGCAATAACATGTGTTGCTACAAAGATGATTGTGAAACGTTGTGATTAAAATCAGCAAGTAAACATGTTACGTAAGCCTGGGAAGGATAAAATATCCTTGGCTGTTGCAATCTTCTACAGATTCTTAAGACTAGCTCAAATGTTACCAATTTAAGAAAATCTCTGCAATTCTACCATGCCTGCCATACTGTGCTAGAACAAATTGCAGTGCGAATTAAAAAACGCCTTTGTTCACAGACCATGTTCTGCCAAAACGATATGTAGGCGGGCTGGGCGAAGCCGGCCGGCCCGTCTAGTTCTGATTAGGACTTGTCTCCGGTATCATCTTGTCCAAAAATTCAGTTTACTAGTCTGGGTAAAAAAACTTGGAACGCCTGACCAACGTCCATAGCGCGTGTACCAGATTCCGAAAATATCTGCATGTTGAACTTAAACAGCAAATCGAAATATATGTGTCAACCTGTAATCTAAACATCAGATTTGAAGTAATTTGGCTTATAAATCAATCCCTAATAGCTAAATTATGTCTTCAACAAGAACATCACCAAATGCGTTGCATAAAAAAGGTCACGCATGGAACGAAAGCACCTGGATATGACTTGATTTGCAGCACGAAACAAAATACCACATCATGAACTAAATGGACTTTTCCCCTTTCTCTTGAGCACTCTCTTAGATCCAATTGAGAATAGCTCGATCATAGTTTTTCGCATATATGCTGAAATAGTCCAAGAGCAGAGAGAGGCGGAGTCAACTGAGACTGAACTCAGCATAAGGAAAAACGAATATGGAGAGACGTGCTATCTCCGTATTCACAATCAGTATTTGATGGGAAAAGCAGCAGTTAAAATTTGTGGGAAATGAAATCGCGTTGTTGACCTCCATTAATACCTTGCTGCAACCTTGGAAAGGAACGAAGGCGAGGTTCTCGAAATTTTGGGAGGAGAGGAATCATAGAGTCCAGCAATGAGGAGACAATACCGAGATCGATCGATGTCCCGACTCCCGAAAGGTTTTCTCATGCGTGTTGGAATGGGCTTGCGTTTGCATTCTGGGCCCTTTTATCAATTTTCAAGATTTGTATCAGTATGGAATTGGGTTAATCCACTTCTCTTTTCCCTCTCTCTCTCGAAGGCTCCCCACCCCTTCCCCTGTTGAGAGTCGACTTCTCCGCCCTGGACCAGACCGATGCCCTCACCGGCGGCGATGCCGTTCGGAGGAGGAATCCAGATCCTGTGGGCCGGATCTTTGTGTTTCCCGGTCTTCTTCTTCATCGCCGACCAGCTCCGGTGCCAGGAGCTGCAGTGGGGATGGAGGGGAGCGTCGGGCTTCTCCCTAATTAAGGCCCCTTCTTTCTCTCTTTGGAGGCAGCTCATGCTGGTGCTCCTCTGTGGCGTCAGTTGGCTGCCGGAGTTGATCTCCGTCAAGCCACCAAGGCGATGGTGCGGCGAGCGCGACTACATCGGAGAAGCCTCGTTCAATAAGCGGGCTCTTCTCTAGAGACGCGGGCTCCTACTGCTGGTGCTCTTCCCTCTAGCTGGCCATGGTGGCGTGGGGAAGGTTTGGCCACCGGCGACGACCTGCGGCGATGGAGGAGTTGGGGGCTACCTTCAAGATCCTGAGCTCATCCATGATGGAGGCATCATGGCCTCTGCGACTCTCTGCCGGCAAGGCGGCAACAACTCAACCTCTGGTGAGGAGGCTCTTCATCTCCGACGCGGGTGCTTGAAGCTTCCCGGCCACAAAGTGATTTGTTCCCTGTGGCTAGGAGGTGGACTGCGGTAGTGGATCAACGCGGGAAGAGGCTCCCAAGCAGCTGGTAGCTGTCCCCGGCGGCAACGCCTGGAGGATGCCGACAAATGGTGGCGGCGACACCCGGGGATTGGATCGCTTTTCCTTTCGTTATTTCAGGGTGTTTTATGTAAAGTCAAAGGCCATTTCTTCAAATTCTAGGTTTGCTAGGGCTAGAGATGCAAAGACCTTTGTAAAAACTACGTATTAATGAATGGAAATCTAGGGTCTTTGAGACCACACCCCGTGTTAAAAAAATAGTATAAAACTATAAGTTGGGTCAAGGGCCCCGCTTCCTGTGGGGCTAGGGCGGGCGTCACGTTGCCCTGGCCTATGGGTCGGTCTGCTCACATATCAAGGTAGATATATTCAAGTTCCAAAACACAACCTGAGGTTTTCAAATTTTCTTTTCAGAACAATCTTAATTAAATTACTTTTCTAGTTCATCTTTCTCTTTTCATACTACTAATTCGATTTTACCGACTCTTCTCCTTCTCCACATAGGATTTTGCGTCATGTATTAACTTGCATCGAAATGGTCAAAAAAACCCGAAGCCGTCGAATCAATTGCCCAAACCGCGCTTTCGCACGCTTGTCGAGCGAGGCGAGCCGAGTTCAGTGGTGGAGAGAATCGGCCCATAAAGTGGGCCTTGCCTTTTTAAGCGTATCCTGAGAGCGAAGGCGAACATTCTCCGCGACAGAACCCCCACCGAGACCGCCGCCGCCGCCGCAACTTCTCCTAAACCCAGTCTCCGGCGATGGCCCCCAAGCGCGCCGCCAAGAAGGCAGCGCCATCACCGCCTCCTCCCCCTCCGCCGGCCGAGTCCTCTGATGATGAGACCCGCTCCAGCTCCGACGAGTCGGAGGACGAAGAGGCCATTGCCGATTCCCCTGTCCTCGCCCCCACCTCCACCCTCAAGAACGTGCCTGCACCGTCGCACAAGGGCGGGGAGTCAGAATCCTCTTCCTCTGAGGAGGAGGATGATGAAGACGACGAGGAGGAGGAGGAGGACCAGCCCGTCCGCACGCCCCCCACGAGCCATCCTCTGCCGCCGCAAGAAAAGGAGGACTCCTACACTTCCGACAACGACGAGGAGGAGGAGGACGAGGATTCCGCTCCGAAGAACCAGCCTCCTCCCGCTCACAAGAACCAGCCTCGGGATGAGTCGGATGCCTCCTACGAGGAAGAGGAGGAGGAGGAGGAGGAGGATGATGTGCCACCGCTGAAGCCGGCTCCGACCAAGGATCTGAAGTCCTCGGGAGCGGCAGCGGCAGCTGACGAGGCCAAGAAGCCAGGCCCATTTCATCGCATCTGGTCCACCGGCGACGAGATCCGCATCCTCGAGTACCTCGCCGCTCACCACAAGGAGTACGACACCCTGCCGCTGCGCGAAGTTCTCCTCCATGACCTCAACGGGAAGCTGGACAACACTTCTTATGCCAGCAAGGATCTCCTGTCCAAGGTCAAAAGCCTGAGGACCCGGTCCCTCACACTCAGCAGGAGGGCCAAGCTCCCGACCAAGGAACACGACCGCCGGGTCCTTGACCTCTCCAAGATCATCTGGGGCCACGGCAGTCGCAAGACCGCCACCAGGGCTGTGGCCACCAGGGCGGTGGCCACCAGGGCTGTGGCCACCAGCAGCCAGGAGACAAAGGGGTTTGAGGAGATGTGCGAGCTGTACCCGTACCTGGCGGAAGAGATGAAGGTGCTAGAGGCTGTGCACCCGGGCCTGTGCAAGAGGGGGTTCGGGAAGATGGACGATGGCAAGGCGAGTGCCATGGACGAGAAGATCAAGAGGCAGAGGGTGATGCAGATCAAGTCTGAGATGCGCCGTGCCGACCTGGCCAAGGAGGTGACAAAGGCTCTTGTTGACATGGTCTCTGGATGATGTGAGCTTTACCTTAATAACCTTGTTGATGATCGCCTTAAACCTGTGCTGCTGGAACTAAAAACTGTGGCTGTCTTGCTAGTGTAAGGGTGCTTTTGCGTGACGATGACATTAGCTAGAATGACAAATTTCTCGGTGGTGTTAGGATGTTTTGGAAATGCTGATTGTGTTGTCTTGATGGCGCAAGGATGATTTTCCATGATGAAAGCATATATGCTAGAATGGAAAATTTCTCGGTGGTGTTGATGTTCTAGAATTGCAACTTGTGGTGCCTTGATGGCTTAAGGATATCTTTTGCTGATGAGAGCATTGCTACAACCGCAAATTTGTGGCGTCTTGATGTTGTAATGATGCCTTTTATGTGATGAGGGTATGATGAAGCCATTAGTCCTGCCGCATGTGTATGTCGTGCCCACTCTACTTAGGTATATGTCAATTCTCTGTCCAATCTTGGTGCTCCTTTATATTTTACCTTTCTGAAATATCTGCACCATATGTATAACATCCGATTGATATCTTCTTTCATTCATACTCTCATAGTTAGCTTTCACTGTATATTCATTATATGCACTACTCCCAGATACTTGTGCTGCAAATATTAACTAACTGAAGGTGCTTCCCATTTGGATTTTCTTTATAGTAAGGGATTCAATTCATCTGACCTATGGCGGTTCATTGTCTTTAGTTGCTTCGGCCAGTTCAGTTGTCAGATGGTAACACACGGTTCAGTTCATCACACAGAATTCTCATGTGGTTTTTCTAGAAATCTAGCTTTTACTAGTTATTCTTGCGCTGTATGGGCAAACTCATTAGACATACGATGTGCGGAAAAAGCATCATCAACCCTCCAGTTCCTTATTTATTCAATGGTCCTTCCTTTGCAGATATTGCCTGTTGGGTGTGCAAAAAAAGTGCATGCTTACTTTATAGTGTTTTACAACATAGTTTTTGGATTTTTTATTTTAACATAATTGTTCCTGAATTTATTAGTTCATATAGTGGCCCTCCAAAATATCCTGTGAGCCAACTGTACTTCTGTTGCTACCATGTTTAACTTTTCCGAGTTTCCAAGTTTCAAAGGCAGTCTTGCCCTACCTTCCATTGTCTAGAATAGTAAGCAGATGGAAAATTTGGATCTGCATAGGTATCCAGATATCCAGATGGGAGGCAGTGACATTTACATGTCGTTCGTTTAGGGATCTCTTTTCCTAGCATTATTTACTCCATATCAATTAACTAATATGCAATCACTTATTAACTGTGAGATTTAACCTTCAGTTCAGAACTTATGATGCACACACCTGAATCCGTACGTATGTGTTGTGTGTTTTACTGGTATGGAAGTGTATAATAGATACATATATAAAGCTGAAGCACTTTCACGCCCCAATCAGCGAGCCAAATCAGCGTTATGTTCAAACGTGAAATATTAGATCACTGTTGATATGCCTGATTTCTCCAACCGCTTAGTGGCACTCGCGTTGGCGTCTGTCAATCTAGCCGCTGCACGACCTCCACAAGGAGTTGGGTTGGTGGCGATGCCGTCGGTATGGAGGCGGCTGGCCGGCGAATTGGAGCGTTAGCAAAGGAGGTGCTCACATCTACCGCAGGTCGGGCGGCGACGAGTTCAGATTCCACCACCTCCTTCTGCCGTGGCCCGCTTCTTCCCCGGGGTCGGTGCACTCCTGCCGGACGCTACAACATGACGTAGAGGTTCAGTACCGCGGTGAGGTGCTCGGTGCCGCACGCGGCGTCCGGCAGAAGGTGGAGGATCTTGAGGAGGTGCGCCGGGATTCAAACCCAAGAGCCAAGAGGCAACAGCGAGGCCGGCTGCTAGACAAGGCCTACGAGGAGCTGGTCATGGAGGATGAGAGCGGCACAGGCGACCAGGATCTTGTGGGCAACGAGGCGCTTCATGTCCACGATGGTGTCGCCATGGCCGAAAGTCACCGCGCAGGCGCAGGTATGGCTTCTCCAGCGCCTATTCCCCCCACCTCGGCTTCCGCCAAGTAGGAGAGGATGCACCGACGACGGAGGCGGCGTGCTTGCCTCATCCCTCTCTCTCTCTATCTCTCTCTCTCTCATCCGTATGTTTTTTTTTAGATAAAAGGCCTAGGGGCCCGACTTTAAATTAATAAAGCCCTGGGCAGAGTTTCAAACAACAGGTTTGACACAGCACAATAGTTACAGGCCATACATAAGTTTCTTGGCAACACTTGCCAGAAGATAACTGAGATAAACTATGAGCTTAAGAATAGTCAGATGTCTTGCGGGGGTAGACGAGTCTGGAGGTACAGCGATCGCAGGATGCCCAGCAAGTGCTCCATCTTCGAGTTATGTTTATTCCTTAGCAGGGGACGCCACAGCTGCAGAAATAGAGAGGTTTTGAAGAAACAGTCAGCTGGTTGCGCAGGGAACTTATGCTCAATTGTCATTTTGTTGCGTATGTTCCAAAGAGCCCAACTCTGGGCAGCAAAAAGCATCCAGATCGAGGATTTAAAACTCAAAGCAAGCGAGTTTAGAATTGAGAAGAAATTCTGGAAACACTGTGGATTCCACTGAACCCCCAACGCTTCCCTGAGACCACTCCAGGCAAAGGTTGCCAAATGACAGGTGAAAAAGATATGATCTACAGTCTCAGCTTGGCCGCACAAGACACACTTTCCATCGGAAGCGCCATGACGCCTGTTAATCTGGGCATTAGAGGGAAGTCTTCCTTTGGCCATCTGCCAAAGGAAGATTTTTATCTTCAACGGGAGTTTGGCACTCCAAAGCATTGATTCATGAGGAAGGCTGGGGCCTGATTGATCTTACGGTAGATAGAAGACACAGAGAATTTACCATTACTCTCCAACCCCCAGGACACCGAATCAGGGAGGGAGGAAAGGGAGACAACACTTGTCTCCTGCACCAAAGCCGCCCAGAGCTCCAGCTCCTCAGGACCAAAGGAGCGACGAAAATGGAGAGAGGCAGGGGAGACTGGGAGCGCAAGGGCTACCGAAATAGTCTTGTTAGAGGAAATATCAAAAAGTCTTGGGAACCTGATGGCAAGTGGGCCATCTCCCACCCACCAGTCAGTCCAAAAGGAAGTTTTCTCCCCATTCTCCACGTGATATCTAGCTCCCAGCTTAAAGAAGTGTTTAATTTTATTTAAGCTGCGCCAGAACTGGGAACCACCTTGATTAGAAGCAGCAAAGATGTTGTTCGTGTTAAAGTACTTGGCTTGAAGCAGCTTATACCAGAGAGAGGTGTGTTCATCAGGATCAAACAGTCTCCAAATCCATTTTGTCATTAGGGCAATATTCAACAGCCTAGTGTTAATGATTCCCAGGCCCCCCTGGTCTTTTGGCCGGCACACTTCCGGCCAATTCACCCAATGGTATTTCCTTTTATCCCCAATGCCTTCCCAAAAAAATCTGGCAAGATGCCTATCAAAACCCGCATGGGTACCATCTGCCAGCAAGAAAAGCCCCATACAAAAGATAGTCATACTGGAAAGGCAAGAGTTAATAAGAGTAAGCCTCGCAGCCGAAGACATGAACCTTCCCTGCCATGGGTCAACTCGATGCCCTACCGAGCCAACCAAACCTTCCCAGTCAGCCATCGTCAAAGACCTATCAGCCATTGGGAACCCAAGATATGTAAAAGGGAATGCACCTTCCTTACAGTTCAAAGCGTTAGCCACCCTAGTTTGCTCGAAAGGAGAAGCCCCAGTTACAATCACCTCACTCTTGAGGAAATTGATCTTTAAACCCGAAAGAATTTCGAAGGCAATAAGAAGAAATTTTAAGTTAGCAATACACAGATCATCAAGAGCCAGGAGCAAGATAGTGTCGTCTGCATATTGAAGGTGGGTAACTCCACCTTGAATAAGATGAGGGACAACTCCTCTGAGGTGTCCCGCCCTGGTCGCAGCGTCAATAATGGCAGAGAGGGCATCTGCCATGAAATCGAACAGGAGAGGGGAGATAGGGTCACCCTGACGAACTCCCCTTTTGTTTCTAAAGAAAGGGCCAATTTCCCCATTGATGCAGATTGCTGTTTGACCCCCAGAAACAAGCTGCATCAACCGATGAATGTTGCCTGACTCAAAACCCTTCCGAGTCAGAACCGTTTTCAGGAAAGCCCAATTGACTCTGTCATACGCTTTCTCAAAATCGAGCTTAAGGATCACCGCCGGTTGTTGGGAGACATGGAGCTCATCTAAGATCTCATGAAGAGCCAGAGCCCCATCCAGAATTTGTCTACCTTTAATGAAAGCTGTTTGAGCAAAGGAAATCGTCCGATGCGCTATCGGGGATAATCTAATGGCATATGCCTTTGAGATGAACTTAAAAATTACATTAATTAAGGCAATTGGGCGAAATTGCTTAATATTGTCAGCCCCAGGCACTTTAGGGATCAGAGATAGGACACCAAAGTTTAGTCTGGAAATATCCAGTCTACCAAGCACAAACTCGTTTAGAATAGCTAGAATCAAAGGCTTGAGCCAGCTCCAAGCCGGTCTGAAGAAAATAACCGGAAAACCATCCGGGCCTGGGGCCGTCTCAGTTTTGGTTAGGGCCAGCACCGAATCAAGCTCCTGAGCAGTAAAGGAGATCGCCATCTCAAGGTTCTCATCACTCGACACTCTTTGGTTATGAGCCCACAGGCCATCCACCAAAGTTAACAGCTGGGGCTCCTCTGTGCCCATAAGCTCTCTATAGAAACTGTATATATGTTCTTGTCTGCCTCATCCGTATGTTTCACTCTCAGATGGCAACGTCGACGACGCGGAGGCGGGCGTGCACGAGGACCTCGACGTCCACCGGCATTTTCCTCGGTTCCATGTGGAGCGGTGGTCGGGTGTAGATCGGAAATCCCCCGTTGCAGAATCTTCCCCGAGCCCCTCCCAATCCACACATTTTCAAGGTAATAATTGGTACATCGGCATCCGCCTCATTCATTTTCTGGTCCTACACTGATCTGTTTACTCTGTGGATGAATGCCTAGGTAGTTTCTTCTTTCTATGAGTAGCCAGTTTACATTTCTTCGGCTGCCGCATCAGTTCTTACATCGATTCTTTACATGTGCTCTATTTCTTGGCAGGAACTCATGCAGCTGTGTTAGGCTATGGATCCTATCCAATATCTGCAGCAGCAGCGCCGGAGCAGCAGCAAAGTGACCTTCTAATATCGATTTAGCAGCCTGCATGTCACATGGTATCTTTGCCCAGTTCCAAACGTGCGAAGAGGTCAGAACTCAGATGGTCAAGTCGATGTGGAGCCAACAGCGCATACAGGAAGAGCAGGAGGACACTCCGATGCTAGCCAACAGCTCTCTTTTGATTAGTGCAATCTGTGTGTTTAGCTAGGGCGTAGATTTTATTTAATCTCTATCATGTTCTTTCTAATTGTTGAGATATATATTGTATAGATATAGGTCCCCGTGTATTTTAGGGTTGTATCTGTAAATCTGTCTTTATATATGAGAGCAGCCGGCCCCAATTGGGCCTGTGCATTGTTTCATTATCTTCCACATGGTATCAGAGGCCCTTACGGTCTCCTAACCCTAGCCGCCGCCTCCAAGGCGCCGCCGGCCACCCCTCCCCTGCCGCCGCCTCCTCCACAGGCGCCGTCGGCCTCCTCCTCTCCCCTGCCGCCGCCCCTCCTCCAGGCGCCGCCGGCCTCCTCCTCTCCCCTGCCGCCGCCCCTCCTCCAGGCGCCGCCGGCCACCCCACCCACCACCACTTCCGCCCCAACCGCCACCATGTCCGACTTCCGCTCTCCCGATTCCAAGAATCCCTTCAGCGACTCCGGGAGCAGCAGCAACAACAACCCCTTCGCCGGCCCCTCCGTCGCCGTCATCCGCGACGTCCCCATCCAAGAGCGCGTGCCGGTGAAGCTCTCTCACACCGCTGCCAATTTCTTCCCGTGGAAGACGTACTTCGGCCTCCTCTTCCGCGAGTACGATCTTCTAGACCATGTAGACGGCACTATCGACCTCCTCGCCATGCCGCACGACCCCGACTGGTTGGCCATCGACGCGACCATCATCCGCTGGTTCTACCAGACGGTCTCTCCCGAGATCTTCCGCACGGTCGTCCGCGACGGCGACTCCGCGCACACCGTCTGGAGCAAGATCACCGGGCTCTTCACCGACAATAAAATCCAGCGCGTCACTTTCCTCCAGCAGGAGTTCTTCGGCACCCACCAAGAAGGCCACTCCCTCGACGACTACGTCCTCAAGCTCAAGACCCTCTCCGACGAGCTCCGCGACTTGGAGTTCCCGATCGATGACAAGATCATGCTCTCCACGCTCTCGGCTGGCCTTGGCGAAGACTTGAGCAACGCCGCCTCCAACCTCACGCTCCTCACCACGCCCTCCTTCGAGCAGGCCGTGGCCTACTTGCGCCTCGAGGAGCGTCGGCTCAAGCAACTCCGGGCTCGGGCGGCCCACACCGCCCTCGTCGCCGGCGTCTCCAAGGGCGGGTCCGCTCCCGCCCAACCTGCGCCGCGCCCCCCGGGTCCGCCCCCGGGCTTCTACTCGCCCCCGCCGCTCGCGCCTATCCCGCCTCCCGGCGGTAACGGCAACGGTGGTGGTGGCAACGGTGGCGGTGGACGCCGCGGTCGTCGTCGTCGCGGTGGTGGCAACGGCGGTGGTAACAACAACGCTTCCGCCGCCCAGCCTCGGCAGCCCGCCCCCACTCCGCCATGGATCGCCGGCCATAACCCCTGGACAGGGGTCGTCCACGCCTACACCATGCCCGTGCCGCGTGCTCCCTACCCGGGCACCTCGATGCCGCGCCCGGCTCCGCACCAGGCGCTCTACGCCGCGGCCCCCCAGCCCGCGGCCTACGCCGCGCCCGGGTACGCGGCGCCCTACGCCGCACCCTACGCCGTGCCCTACGCGTCACAGTGGGACCCGGCCCTGCTGACTGCCCTTCAGTCCGTCCCCGACGCGGGCGCCTACGGTGGCAGCCCACCCTGGTTCATGGACACGGGCGCCTCCGCGCACATGGCAGCCCACCCCGGTAACCTCTCTACTTCCAGTCCTGCCTCCACTCCCTCTCGCATAATCGTCGGCAACGGTCATGCGCTTCCTATCACGCACACCGGCTCCGCCCCTTTTCCCTCCACCTCCACTCCTCTCTCGTTAAATAACGTTCTTATTTCTCCTGACTTGATTCACAACCTTGTTTCCGTTCGTTCTCTTACTCGTGATAATGATGTTTCTGTGGAATTTGACAAGTTTGGCTTTTCTGTTAAGGATGGTCGTACCCGGATGCTACTCCACCGCAGTGACAGCCCCGGCGAGCTGTACCCCGTTTCGCCATCCTCCACCACCAGCCGCCCGCTCGCCCTCTCCGCCGCTGTCGATCTTTGGCACGCCCGCCTTGGTCATCCTAGCTCCATCGCCCTGCGTCAAATTCTACAAAGCTTTGATTTCACTTGTAATAAAACGGATGCTCATTCTTGTGAAGCATGTCGTCTAGGCAAACATGTTCGTCTTCCGTTCAGTTCCTCCTCCAGTGTTGCGTCTTTTCCTTTCGAACTTATTCATAGTGATGTTTGGACCTCGCCGGTCCCGAGTAATTCTGGTTATACATATTATCTCGTGCTTATGGATGATTACTCGCACTTTGTCTGGACGTTTCCTCTCCGCCAAAAATCCGACGTAGCCTCCACTCTCCTCGCCTTTTTCGCATACGTCTCCACCCAATTCGGCCGCCTCATCCACGCCCTACAAACCGACAACGGCAAAGAGTTCGACAACATCACCATTCGCACACTTCTCGCCTCTCATGGCGCCATCTTTCGCCTCACGTGTCCATACACATCTCAGCAGAACGGTCGCGCCGAACGCATTCTTCGCACTCTCAATGACTGCGTGCGCACCATTCTGTTTCACGCCTACATGCCCCCACGGTTCTGGCCGGATGCCCTTGCCATGGCGACCCTCCTCGTCAACATCCGCCCATGCCGCGTGCGTTGGCACTACTCGCCGCACCACCTCCTCTTTGGTGTGCCGCCCGCCTACGCCGATCTCCGCGTCTTCGGCTGCCGTTGCTACCCCAGCACCGCCGCTACCGCCGCGCACAAGCTTGCGCCGCGCTCTCTCCCTTGTGTGTTTCTCGGCTATCCCGCCAACACCAAGGGGTACCGCTGCTACGACCCGGTCTCGCATCGCGTGTTCACTTCCCGGCACGTTTACTTTGATGAGTTGGTATTCCCCTTTCAGCAGGTACCTTCGGCGACGACCTCGGCGCCCGCCGGCCCCCTAGCCGCCAGCCCCGCACGCCGACGTCCGACCGCGGTGGCCCCATCTACGCCGGCCCCGCCTGGTCCCTCGGCGCCCCCGTCGCCCACGGCGCCCCCGTCGCCCACGACGCCCGCGGCGTCCTCGGCGCCCTCGTCGCCCGCGACGCCCGAGGCGCCCCCGGCGCCCCCGTCGCCCCCTGCGGCCTCGTCCGCCGCTGCGTCGACACCGTCGGCCAGCCCGCCCACTTCCTCGCCCGCTTCATCGGCCGCCTCTTCGCCCGCCTCGCCGCCCGTCGCCGCGGCTCCTCCACCCATGCTCACCCGAGCACGTGCGGGTATACGGCGGCCGTCTACGCGTTACCCCGCCGACCAGTACGTTTGCTGGGCCAGCGGCAACAGCGTCTTGCCGCATGACGGCGGGGTCCCTTCGTCAAGCGCAGAGGAGGCGTCCTCACCGCCGCCGAGCGCGCCGTCCACTTCCGCTCTCTCGCCGGTGCCCACCTCGGCACGCGCCGCTCTGCGCGACCCGCACTGGCGTGCCGCCATGCAGGAGGAGTACGACGCGCTGCAGCGCAATCGGACCTGGGAGCTGGTTCCCCGGCCCCCTCGCGCTAACGTCATCACCGGCAAGTGGGTCTTCAAGCACAAGCTCGGCTCCGACGGCACCCTCGAGCGCTACAAGGCGCGCTGGGTCGTGCGCGGTTTCCGTCAACGTGCTGGCGTCGACTTCACGGACACGTTCGCCCCGGTTGTCAAACCGGGCACGATCCGCACGGTGTTGCACCTCGCCGCCTCCCGTGCGTGGCCGGTTCATCAGATGGACGTCTCCAACGCCTTCCTCCATGGCCATCTGTCTGAGCAGGTGTACTGCCAGCAGCCCATCGGCTTCGTCGACCTCGAGCGCCCCGACGACGTGTGCTTGCTTTCTCGGTCCTTGTATGGACTGAAGCAGGCGCCCCGCGCCTAGTACCAGCGCATCGCCGCGTTTCTGCATCAGCTCGGCTTCCGCTCTACGTGGTCCGATGCGTCGCTGTTCGTCTACCAGACCGGCAACGACATGGCCTATCTGCTGCTGTACGTCGACGACATCATTTTGACGGCCTCCACTGCTGGTCTTCTTCGACAGCTCACCGACAGTCTCCGTACTGAGTTCGCGTTGAAGGACCTCGGCCCGCTCCACTACTTCCTTGGCATCGAGGTTGTCCGGCGCGCGGACGGGTTCTTCCTTCATCAGCGGAAGTATGCTCACGAGCTTCTCGAGCGTGCCGGGATGCTCAACTGCAACCCTGCGCCTACTCCTGTCGACACGAAGGCCAAGCTCTCGGCTAGTGATGGGTCGCTGGCCTCCGACGCCCCGTTCTACCGCTCCATCGTCGGCGCTCTTCAGTACTTGACGTTGACACGTCCGGAGCTCCAGTATGCTGTGCAACAGGTGTGCTTGCATATGCATGCTCCTCGGGATGCCCATTGGGCCGCGGTGAAGCGGATACTTCGCTACATCTGTGGTACCATGGGCTACGGCCTGTCGTTGCACGCTTCGCCCTCGACACCGACCGACATCGTCGCCTACTCGGATGCGGACTGGGCGGGCTGTCCGGACATGCGGCGCTCCACCAGCGGTTACTGCGCCTATCTCGGCTCATCGCTCGTCTCTTGGTCTTCCAAGAGGCAGCCCACCGTGTCACGCTCCAGCGCTGAGGCCGAGTACCGCGCTGTGGCTAACGCCGTGGCTGAGTGCACTTGGCTTCGTCAGCTTCTCTCCGAGCTCTATTGTCCCGTTGACAAGGCTACGGTGGTCTTCTGCGACAACGTCTCGGCTGTCTACCTCTCCGCCAACCCCGTTCATCATCGACGCACCAAGCACATCGAGCTGGACATACACTTTGTCCGTGAGCAAGTTGCCCTCGGTCACGTTCGAGTACTTCACGTACCGACGTCTCAGCAGTTTGCCGATATCATGACGAAGGGATTGCCGTCCACGACTTTTCCTGAGTTTCGCTCCAGTCTATGTGTCGGTGCCGACCCTTCGACTGCGGGGGGGGTGTTGAGATATATATTGTATAGATATAGGTCCCCGTGTATTTCAGGGTTGTATCTGTAAATCTGTCTTTATATATGAGAGCAGCCGGCCCCAATTGGGCCTGTGCATTGTTTCATTATCTTCCACACTAATGAATAAGAATTCTGAGGAATCGAAATACTTTTTTAAGAGTAAATAGCACCTGCAGTCACTAAAGTTGTTCCGTATGTGCAGTTAAGTTACACTATTTGCAAAATAGACTAACCGATCAGAAAACTTGCAAAACGTGTGCACCGTAGGTCACAAATCGGTTTGCCTCCCGGTTTTTGGAAAAAAAGCCGACACGTGCTTCTTACGTGAGGTCAACAGTGTGCTTTCTTCCAATTAGCACCGTAGGTCTCGTTCCTGTGTCTGGCGATGGAGGAGGCGCCCGCCGGTGGCGCAGCTGATGGTCCAGTGAGCTCGTCGTCGACGCCCCATGTTGGGAAGACGGCGCCCGAAGATGGCCCTCGTCTCAGGCTGGAATGGCAGGAGACGCCGGTGGACGGTTAGTTTTCTCCCAATTTCTGTTAGGGTTAGCGCATCGCCACAGCTGCCGTCGTTGTAGGGTGCCACCGCTGCCCGCTGGTTGGAGTAGATGTAGGAGTGTGCCGCCGCCGCACCCCAATTTCTGTTCTAAACAGCTCCGCTGCTCACGGTTGATGTCCTGGTCATATAATTTATTGCATCGTCCAGTACTAGTAGTAGTGTCCTGGATGTTTTCTTGCCTCCAGGAAACAATATACTATAGCAGAGACCAACAAAACTGCATTTAACCAACATCCCAGCACAATGTGTCCAACGTCCGGCCGCAGGGGGCCTCCCGCTCAGCCATCCCAGCAGTGCGCGCCAGCATGATGTGGCCAACGTCCGGCCGCAGGGCCGGCTCGCCGCGCTTCGCGACCTCTTGGAGCCAGTACGCGCCGTTGCAGATGCGCGACCAGGGAACAGGAGCGGGCGCACCGTCTCCAGCATCGCCGCCGCCGAGCACGCCGCCGCCGGGCACGCCACCGCCGGGCACACCGCCGCCGGGCACGCCGTCGCCGGGCACATCACCATAGCCGCCGCCACTCACTGTCTATCGAAGGGGATTAGGGTTCGAGTGGAGTGGGCAATCGTCAACTGCTACTACTTAAACGAGGCTATTTTGCACAAGAGTCCTCCTATTTTTTGGTTAGGGGGCTAATTGCAAGAAAACACGCCCTGTTGACCGCACGTGATAAGCACGTGTCTGGTTTTTTCAAAAAACTGGGAGGCAAACCGATTTGTGACCTGCGGTGCACACATTTCACAAGTTTTATGACCGGTTAGTCCGTTTTGCAAATAGTGTGACTTAACTGCACATGAGGGACAACTTTAGTGACTGCGGGTGCTATTTACTCCTTTTTTAAGGCAAATCCTGCTTATCCTGCCATACTATAAATAGCCCTTCCAAAAATGACATGCTAGGTATGAAGTATGAATTTCTTCGTTCTATCAGTAGTGCAATATATGGTATGCTCATTCTGATTATTTCAATACATCTTCCATAGTTCTGCATAAATTATATGTTTTCGAAAAGTTTTAACGATATGGTTGGCTTACTAGGTATAACCAAGTCTATGAAGTGTAAATTTTTGAGTCACTAAGGCTTGGGTTAAGCTCTGTGTAACCAACGTTGTTAAGTAAAAATGAATAATTACTCCCATCTTCAGTTCTGGTCTGTAAACATCCATTCTCCTGGTAAGTAGTTAAGCTCTGTATAACCAAGGTTGTTAAGTAAAAATGAATAATTACTCCCATTTTCAGATCTGGTCTGTAAACCAGCGGTGCTTATAATTGTACCTCCATGTAGCTTGCTGGAGCTACAACAAGCATTGTATTTGACTCACTTGCATTTGGTAAAATTTTGATTATGCTCTTATACTATGAATATCCTATGCACGCATCTACCATTGATATGGAAATCACTGAAGACCGATGTACTGTAGGATGGCTCTTCATTTTGGTTGTTCAAGTTGGACTGATCTTGCCACTCTTTTTCGCTACATTCTGCTGGATTCTTACTCACCCATATAATGTTATTTGCAATAATAATGGTGATGTACTGCCTCTGTTGTCTGAATTTATTTACCCTTGATGAAATTTAGTGCCATGGATTTGATTATTGATTTTTCAGGGCCTCAGTTCCACAGCTGTGAAGAAAGGAAAGAGTTATATTCTATTGATGTCAATGCAATTTACAAATATAAGAATACACTTGTGATGTTGAGATGGATACACAGTCAAATTTAGTGACGTCGAATAACCATATTTGTGTTTTTCTTCTTTGTAACCTTTGGCCAGCTGTAACACCCTTTTTATTATATTTGCAGGTCTCTTCTATCTTGACTATCTTGGATATTCTGCCATCCACAAAGCTTGTGATGTCTGTCAAGCTGCCTAATTAAAATTCTGGGAAGATATTGCGTGTGTCGAACTCTTGGTTCCTGGTTTCTTAACTGACAATAGCACGCAACCTTGCTGCAGTTGTTGGTAGGAAGCTCTCTACTGTGGTAGAATTTTCTGAAACAAGGCCCTAAAGGACTTGCCTTTGGTGGAGAAGCTGCGTTTGACGCTTCTTCAGGAAAGTTTACCAAGCATAATGTTGGGGTAGGCGTAACCAATCCAGAATTTCACGCCGCCTTTATTCAGTAAGTTTGTTCTGTTGTGATTTATTATGAATTGAGATTGGTACTACCATTGATGCATTGCACCACATTGCACCAACATGTACAGGGCCAACAAAGGTGACACCATTGAAGTGGTGGCCGTGTATCCCTAAATCAGACAGATAAACTGATCTTTGTTAACAAAATATTGCATGTAGGACATTATAAGGTATATATTCTCTCATCACATATTTTTCCCAAGATGGAAATTCAAGATTCCTTATGAAAGAATCAAATTCTAGACTTCCTCTATTTATTTATGTTTTCAATTGAAATACTTTGTGTACTTTCCCTGATTTTTACGGTACCCTGGAATCTATATGGGCCATCCATTTTCATCGATCCAATGACCACAATGCTTTGGTACTCTACTACTAAACCTATGGAGTACCAAATCGGAAAGCCCCAGAGTACCTTGATCAAGGGGCAAAATCGTAATTAGTAACCCAGTTATTATTTCTCCGGAGTAATTTTGTTTCTCGTAGCCTTCCAGTTCCAGGAACATACGGAGAAGTAATCTGAAAAATTAATCCTCCTCGCAGTCGGCCAGTCGCCGGTGACCAGATACGGCCAGCCGGGATGAGCCATCTGCCTGGTATGGTGAGCTGGCCTCAATACTTTCAATTCATCATGGGATGAGCCTAACAAGCCCACGGCCGGTATCTGCGCCTCCATTGGCAAAGCTGATTTTCTAATCTATCTCAAAGGATGCTGAATCCAATCGACTACAGATGACTCATAAGTCCATTGATCGAACCATGCGACTAGGCCGTAGAGTACAAAGAATTAGGACCTCACTGAATCAACTTAATTCACAGGGAGGAGGTCGTAACTTTCATACGATATCAAAAACCGATCATTTTAATTAGATCTGGGTGGAATTTCAAAATAATTGGCACTTGATTCACTTTCTGATGCATAGCCGATTTGGTCAAAAGAGATGGGTGAAACCAGAAGCTTTGCTGGTTGGGATGGGGCAGCGATGTGGAGGGTCTGCTTTTGATCGGAATGAAGTCTGCGGGAGGAGCCGGTGCACGGTGATTGGGGAGACTGGGTATAGTGCGCCGATCGGGCGGAGAGACGTCGAGGTATGATGAAACAGGGGAATCATTCTAAAAAAAAATGAAACAGGGGAAGTCAAAAATACCCCGCTGAATGGATGGCTAGATGTGTTTGGTACTCCCGTCCTCCTAATGGAGTACTGGGTACTGTAAAATTCATCCTTTTTAAAAGCCATTTAGGATTTACTGCCAACAGTAGCACTGCAGTTCAAAGAAATTTGTGGGCTGACAGGAGTGTCAAATTGTCATGGGTTTTATAGAGTTCCAATTATGCCATCAATTGCTCCACGCCTTGCTGTGATTTTCATAAAGGTAATCTACTATTCTAATTACACATCTTTGCAAAAAAATTCTAATTACATTTGAGGTCTCAATGATCATACTATTCAATGGGTTAGCAGGAGTAGGTCTTACAATTGTATAGCTCCCTGGCTTTTTCAAGTGAGGAGATCTTCTCTTCTTTTCAGCATGGGCCAGCATAGCATACAATGTCATTGGATTTGATTCGAACGTACAGATCAGGTAAGGAGGTAAGTTCAAACATACATTGATTTGTCATTGGATTTGATTCGAACGTACAGATCAGGTAAGGAGGTAAGTTCAAACATACATTGATTTTTTTCCCATGTGTCATGAAAGCTAAAGAAAAGAATGCAGTGCTGCAGATTTTTTTAGGCAGTTCTTGCTGCTTTTATTACTGACTAAGGCATCATCTCAGACTCTTTCGTTTGGTTGTTGGCTTAGGAAGTAATCAGGCTTTTGCAAGCATCATTTTCCTTCAGCTGACTTGAGACCATTCACATTACTTAACTTTATGTTAATGGGTGGATTCATCCCGGCAACAGGTCCTAAACATTGTGTTTGAAGTTTCTAGCATGTTTGTGGTTGTTGGCTTAGGAAGTAATCTTGCTTGCTCCAGATCTCGAGCTCCCATTGCCGACTTTGTCTTCTCGGATGATGGAGAGCCCGCTCCTGTTCCCGGCTACTCATCCCCACACCAATCAACGAACTCATCAGAATTCTCTTTGACAATGAAGACAACAACAGGAGCTAGATGATATCTAGAGTATCATCTAGAGTCTACGATGTACTCTGGGACATACAATGCATTTGATCATTACCCTTTAACGGGGTTATTCTATTCTACTTCTAGATAGAGAAAAAACTAACGGAGAATGAATGAAAAAAGACATAGTTTGGAGATAGAACCTGGACTCATTGTAGAGACGTTCAAAAGGATCTTGATGGGAAGAATTCCACTTTCGTGGAAATCCAGCGCTATAAACTTCCATGCGGTAGACGTTTTGTTCCTAATTTTTTCGGACCAAACCTCTGACCCAAGGATAGAATGAATTTTTTCTATTCATAAATAAAAAAAATAAAAATAAAAAAGATGCGGAATCCCAATGCTACTTACTATATGCGTCCAGAGGAGTATTCGGAATAATATTCTTCTATAACCCATTCTTGCACGGAGTCTTACTATACTAACAGTACTTCGCTGCATGGGACGGGTCTTCGTCGAAAAACTAACTCCACCCGGCATTTTTATAGCCTTTTTGGGGTGGTATATCGACTTAAAAAGTTAAAAAGTCTAAGATAAGAGGGTAGCATGGGATTCATATTAGGTAAGGTAATTTGCCCTTTGATTTTGATTCAATATACTCTATTTTCCGCCTTTACTACGCATTATTATATGCGCTTCTAGAGGAGTATATATACTAGAAGTAAATTCTAGCCACTTTATTTTGAATCCTAAAATTCGATTAGATTAGAAGCATAGAAAGGCCATGAGGGTGGGAAAAGAAAAATCAAATCTTTTTAATTAGTTCTCCTTTATTTGCAATTTTATTATTTTATTATCTATTCCTTTCGTTTTTTTTACAAAATACAATATTCTTTATAATAGATATACTTAATTATATCATAAGAATCTTAAGATATTTTATTAATTTTGTTAATTTTATTAATTTTGTAAACTTAAAAAATACAATAGTCAATATTCCTTATAATAGATATACTTAATTATATCATAAGAATCTTAAGATATTTTTTGAATAGATAGAAATAGTAAATTTAAATTGAGACACCTATTCTATGACGGATTTAAACTTACCTTCTATTTTCGTGCCTTTAGTAGGCTTAGTATTTCCGGCAATTGCAATGGCTTCTTTATTTCTTTATGTGCAGAAAAATAAGATTGTCTAGTATTTTTAGTGTAAGTAATATCATATGGTAGGGTATGTGGCTCTTTCTATACACAAATGCAAAACCGCTATGGAATGGATGCGGATATAGGCCACGAGCATAAATGCATGAATATGCGGAGCTGGGTATAGCGAGTTTTCCTTTAATTGAATCCACAAATATTTTTTGAATAGAAAGTCAATGTATCTAACCTATTATTTCACAGGAGTACTAGTTGCTGAAGATCAGAATCAAAAAAATAAAGTCAAAATTATTTAGCTTATTCTCTCAATTTCAATCGACCACTGCTGAATTTAGTATATCTAATATGAATTGGCGATCAGAACACGTATGGGTAGAACTTCTAAAAGGTTCTCGAAAAAGGGGTAATTTTTTCTGGGCCTGTATTCTTTTTCTAGGTTCACTAGGATTCTTATCGGTTGGGGGGTCCAGTTATCTTGGTAAGAATATTATATCTATACTTCCATCTCAACAAATTCTTTTTTTTCCACAGGGGGTCGTAATGTCTTTCTACGGAATCGCGGGCCTATTCATTAGCTCCTACTTGTGGTGTACTATTTTGTGGAATGTAGGTAGTGGTTATGACCGATTTGATAGAAAAGAGAGAATAGTGTGCATTTTTGTTGGGGATTTCCTGGAATAAAACATCGCGTCTTCCTTCAATTCCTTATGTGGGATATCCAATCAATTAGAATTCAGGTTAAAGAGGGTCTTTCTCCTCGTCGTATTCTTTATATGGAAATCTGGGGCAAGGGGGTCATTCCCTTGACTCGTACTGATGAGAAGTTTTTTACTCCTCGAGAAATAGAACAAAAAGCTGCCGAATTGGCCTATTTCTTGCATGTACCAATTGAAGTATTTTGAGTACCCCTTTTTTTATTTATTAATTGAATGAAGAATAATTGGAAGAAGAAAAGTTTTCTCAACACAGAGAGGAAGTCCCCACAAAATTGGATTTGATATTGTAAGGGTATTTTGGAGTATTTATCTAAAGGAAGGAACAAATGAGGATAAGATAAAATTATTTTTAATTTATTCTGTCCAAGTGGGATATATCCCGTACCATTCTTCCATTTTCATCTGAAAGGTCTTTTTTATTCTATTTCACTATTCCACTCTAAGAAAGAACCCAATGAAATTCCACTAATATACAAAAAAGAAGAGAAGAATAGATACATGGTATCAAACCTTGCTATAGAGTTTTTGCTTCAAAGAAAAAGACATATCATATAGAGTCAGGGAATGAAATAGAGTCAGCGAATGAAGCGGGTTCATTAACAACTCAGTTTACAGATCAAAAATGAAAAAAAAGAAAGCTTTGCCTTCTTTACTATATCTTGTATTTATCGTACTTTTGCCTAGGGGTGGTTTCTTTCTCATTTAACAAATGTCTGGAAGTTTGGATTAAGAATTGGTGGAATACCCAACAATCCGAAACTCTCTTAACTGATATTCAAGAGAAAAGGATTCTAGAAAGATTCATATAATTAGAAGAACTTTATCTCTTGGACGAGATGATAAAAGAGAAACTAAAGACACATGCACAACAACCTCCTATAGGGATACACAAAGAAATAATACAATTGGTCAAAATAGATAATGAGGATCATCTCCATATCATTTTTCATTTCTCGACAAATATAATATGTTTGGCTATTCTAAGCGGTTCTTTTTTCTGACTAAAGAGGAACTTGTCATTTTGAATTCTTGGGGTAAGGAATTCTTCTATAACTTAAATGACTCAGTAAAAGCTTTTTTCCTTCTTTTAGTTACTAATTATTTTGTTGGATTTCACTCCACCCATGGTTGGGAACTAGTAATTCGTTGGGTCTACAACGATCTTGGATGGGCTCCTAATGAGCTAATTTTCACGGTTTTTTTTGTAGTTTTCTAGTAATTCTAGATACATGGTTGAAATTTTGGGTATTTTTTTGTTTAAACTGTCTACCTCCTTCGCTTGTAGTCATTTATCATTCAATTAGTGAAGCATAAATTCATTCAATTTCATGTTCCTGATTTTAATCAAATTAGCATCTTTCTTTAGAAAGAAAGCCCTTTTCCATTTTAGCAAAATTCTTTCTATTTCTACTTGCTTTAAGGTATTCATCATTCTAGTACAACTGTTGTAGTAGAATGACAAAAGAATCATATATAGGGAACTAAATTAACTTAGCTACCTATCTAATTTATTGTAGAAATTCAGGGATCCACGATTGGACATAGAAAATAGAAATACTTTTTCTTGGGTAAAGGAACAGATGACTCGATCGATTTCTGTTTGAGAGAAGTCCACTTTACCCCCTCAAACTTGTCCTAAAGTTCAGTTTACAACCCCCGACTCTATTTTGGTTCAACTTTCAACCCTAAATTTTAAAAACTGTTCGGAATCACTCCTTCAGCCATGTCGATCTGGTTTATCTTGTAACATCAGCGTTTCTTCCATATTTTGGTAAAAATAGCACGTAGAAGTATTTAGGTACGTCCATCCTACTCGTACATGCATGCGCCAGAAAAAAGATTGCACGGTCGGCCTAGTCTCCTCTTCTCGTCTATTTACGCGAGAAAACCGCTATCGATCGGCCACCGTATCCACCGCCTGCACGCCATATCACCGCGCCGCCGGCTCATGGCAAGGCTGCTGTCCGCCCCGTCGCTCACACTTCCCCAGGCCGCCACAGCTAGGGCAGTAGGGTTGCTGTTACGGCCCTCAAGATCTGTTGTGTTGCCTCTCTGCCATAGCAGCGCAACAGACTGGATCGGGGCGACCCATCTCCTCTCCCTTCCCGTTCCTGAGCTTCCTCAGTTTTGTGCAACAGGGTTATGAAAACCCACGAGAAGCAACTCGATGAATTGCATGTGCCAATTGCCATTTAGCTAGCAAGCCCGTGGATATTGAAGTTCCCCAAGTAATGCTTCCCGATACTGTATTTGAAGCAGTTCTTCGAAATCCTTATGATATGCAATTGAAACAAGTTCTTGCTAATGGAAAAAAGGGAGGGTTGAATGTGGGTGATGTTCTTATTTTGCTTGAGGGATTCGAATTAGCGCCGCCTGACCATATTTCCCCTGAGTTGAAAGAAAATATAGGAAATCTATCTTTTTAGAGTTATCGTCCCGATAAAAAAATATTCGTGTGATAGGCCCTGTTCCCGGTAAGAAATATAGTAAAATTGTTTTTGCTATTCTTTCCCCTGATCACGCTATGAAGAAATATGCTTATTTATTAAAATATCCCATATATGTAGGGGGAAACCGAGGAAGAGGAAAGATCTATCCTGACGGTAGCAAGAGTAACAATACAGTCTATAATGCTACCTCAACAGGTATAGTAAGAAAAATACTACGTAAAGAAAAAGGGGGGTATGAAATATCCATAGTTGATGCATCAGATGAACGCCAAGTGATTGATACTATGCCTCCCGGGCCAGAACTTCTTGTTTCAAAGGGTAAATCCATCAAGCTTGATCAACCAGTAACAAGCAATCCTAATGTGGGAGGTTTTGGTCAGGGGATGCAGAAATAGTGCTTCAGGATACAGGCCTTTTGTTCTTCTTCGCATCTGTTATTTTGGCACAAGTTTTTTTTGGTTCTCAAAAAGAAACAGTTTGAAAAGGTTCAGTTGTACGAAATGAATTTATAGGTCCCGGTATTTCTTACCACTAAGTTGGTAAAAAGCCTCAATTTATTGGCAATTGCTAGAATAATCTCTGATCTAGTTTGGAAATCCTTTTTTTTGTTTAAACTGTTTTTTGTTTACGAGATCTTTTTTGCTTACGAGATGCCTGGAATTCCTCATTTCTATCTCATGCAAAAGAAGAGAATCCAATCCAAGGCAAAGGCGAGAACAATAAAAGGATTTCTTCCTTTTCGGAGGAATTGCGGGTCTTCTTAATCCTCTAGCAGGCACAAGAAAAAGGCAAAAATCCTTTTTCTTGTGCCGATGCTTCTTGTATCAAAATGAGAATATTTTTGCTTCCTAATTCGTCAAAGATTACTATGTTTTTCTTTATTAGGGTCTGAAAGGATCTAAGGGGCGACTAGAGGGGGGGGGGGGGGTGAATAGGCGCTACACCAAATTTTACCTTTTTCAAATTTTAAGGCTTGACACAAAATAAATTCACTAGATATGCAACTAAGTAAATTTCCTACGTGACAAGCAAGTAAGCAAGTAAGAAAAACACAAGCAAGATACAAGCAAGGGTAAGAAGTGACCGTAAAGCGGAGACCGGAGACACAAGGATGTATTCCCGTAGTTCCTTCCTTTTGAGGGGAAGTACGTCTACGTTGGAAAGGTGTGGCAACACGGAGTCCACCAATGCCACAAAGACTCACCTTGTTCTCCGGTGAGCAAGCCACGTAGGCTAGCTCATTTCCACTAAGCGGTGGTATTGGGGGCACCGACCGAAACCCTTACACGGAGGTTGGGGCACAAATCCACAACTCAATTGGAGGCTCCCAACAAGAAAACCACAAAGCTTTTACACGGAGGAAGCTTTGAGGTGACCTATCTTGCCCAAGGCAAGTTCCACGGAGGAGGAGTGAAGCAAACACAAATCACTTCGGTAGGATTATAGATCTAGGGCTCCTCTCCCAATCTACCAAATCTTGGGGGATTTGGTTGGCTAGGGAAGGAGATCTACGGAGTTGAAGCTCTGCATTAATGAAGGAGAGAGAGTGTGGATAAGGTAGCTCAGATCTGAGGTAGGGGATGACTATTTATAGGCCAGCTCAAAATCTGTCCATTGGAGGCGACTTACCCCGGAAATTCCGGCCAGGGGGCGGAAATTCCGGGGTTCACTTAAGGCGGAAATTCCGGCCTGGGGGCGGAATTTCTGCCCCCCCCCCCCGGAAATTTTCACTTCTGAAAATTCCGGCCAAAAATTCTGGCTTTTTACTGCAGGTTGCACCACAGCTTGAAAGAAAGGACTTAGCGAAAATTCGCAAGGCCAAAAATTCTGGAATTTCTGGCCCCCGGAAATTCTGATTACTCAGAATTTCTAGCCCCTTCCTGCAAGTTGCACCACAGCTTGTTGTAAAGGACTTAGCCGAATTTTTGAGGGACGGAAATTATGAAATTTTCGGCCCCTGGAAATTCTGCCAAACCAGAATTTCCGGCCCCTTTACAGAACGTTGCACCACAACATTTTGTAAAGGACTTAGCCAAAATTCGAAGGGCCGGAAATTCAGGAATTTACGGCCCCCAGAAATTTTGTCCAGGGGCAGAAATTTTGGCCCTAGGGGCGGAATTTCCGGCCCTGAAAGCAAATTTCCGGCCTTGAAAAAGACACTCCTCTGGATGATTTTGAGCCTTTCTACAGTAGTCCCCTTTCATACTTCTCTTCATCATCAGTCTTGTACAATACCTAGAAAATCCCTGCAATGCTTAGCACAAGATTAATTTCCTTGTGTTTTAATCAAACACCCAAAAACTGGAAGCTAGGAACATGTCCTTTCAATCTCCCCCTTTTTGGTGTTTGATGACAATACAATGATTTGCAATATAGAACATATACGAGTGCTCCCCCTAGACATGTGCGAGGTAGAAACAAGATATCAAGAAAAAATTTGCACACACTAGGAGGAGATGATATTATAACAAAGAGCACAAAGTTCTTCTAGCCTATTACAATAAGATAGTAGTTCGACCAAAGCTCCACACAAATAAATTTCACGGGAATGAAAAACAAATACCACGACTAACACCCAACCGGAAGCAAATCCTAAATAGAACTACTTCTCCCCCTTTAGCATCGAGACACCAAAAAGAGAGAAGAGCGATGCTACTCCCCACAAAGAGATCACTCATCATCAGACCCACCCTCATTGTCTTCGGAGACCTCCTCGATGTCATCACCCTGAGCGAGAGCCTCCAACTGAGCCCAATCCACGCCATTGTCATCTTGCCACTTATCATACGAAATGTAGGTAGGCTGTTCAGGAACAGGAGAGAGCTGAGCAGTGTGGTCTTGGATAAGCTGAATCTCACGGAGGAGCGACTGCTGATTATGAATGATGGCCTTCCTCTCTTCATAAGCAGCATAGTTTTCCTTGTGGATGGCAACATTCATACACAAGAGAGTGCGTTGCCACCAAGAGAGCTTCTTCTTGCTGCGAGATGATCCAGCTGCAGTTGAAGTCTTGTGAACAGGAGAAATAGGATCATCCATCTCAACATCATCATCATCTTCAGGAACCTGCTTCTTTCCTTTAGCTTGGGCCTCTTTCTTCTTCTTCTCTTCCTTGCGCTTGATCTTGTGCTCGGAGCTTCCTTTGGAGAAATCCATGTCCTTGACCTTCTCAAGAATGAGTAGCATGATGTAGGGAGCATAGGGAGGAGTACGCTTGGAGATCATAGCATCATGCATTTCATTGAAGATATAGTGCATCACATCCAAACTGAAATCTTCATTGGGGTCTTCACTCATATAGCAGCGGTGAGAGAGGTACATGAGCTCAACAAGAGCTGAGCGAATAGCATCCCGATTACCTCCAGCAGGTGAAATACTCTCCCGGAACATGCGAAGCAAGATGTTGTACATAGGGAGCAAACCCACAATGGTACCAATCTTCCCACTGGAAGAATAAAGAGGAGCCAAATGATTCTTGTCTAGATGAGCTCCATGCTGATGCATACGATGACCAACTGGCACACTGTAACCTTGGAACCCATAGTTCAACAACCTAGCAAACTCATAGAAGTCGGACTGACGCATCTCGTCTCCTGTCATCCACTTGAAGGTAAGAGCCTCATTCTTCTCAAAGGAGAGAGTAGCGTAGAACTGCTGAATGATCTTCTCATCATAATGACACTGAATGTCCATGAGGTGAAACAGACGGAGCCTCTTCATAATCTGCAGAGCATCACCAAAGTACTCAGACTTCTTCCTGAGATGAGTGCGGTCTAACACATGTATGTAGCAAACCCGCTGAGACATAGTGCGGTAAACCTGCTCATAGATAAACTGCTGATTCAGACACCAGAATCTACTGTCCTCAAGTTCTTCATCTCCAGCCTCAGTAAACCAGTCAAGCTGCCTCAACACACTGTACTCCATAGAACTCATGGTCTCAAAGTTGACCTGGGGCACCCTTGCTTAGCGACGTGCAGCCTTCTTGGCTGCTTTAGCCTGTGCAGCCTCTTGAGCAGCCACTTCTTCAGCTTGGCGATCTAAGTACTCATCCTCAAAAGTTCCTTCAGAGGCAAACTGAAAGTTCCACTTGCGAGTAGCGGAACAACCACGCTGGTCACGACGAGGATGAGAGCTAGAGCCACCTGTGAAAGAAATAGGGAGAATAGCAGGGGGTTGAGAACACACAAGTCAAAGAGATAGCTAGAAAGAACATAGAAGGGAACTAGAAAGGCAGAAACACTCTAGAGATGATCCATCTATGTCATATTAATCTCATCAGAGGGGCCAGAAATTCCGGCCCGAAGGGCGGAATATCCCCCCCCCCCCGGAATTTCTGGTACCAAGGGCGGAAATTCCGTCCTGTTGAGAAGACTACGAAATAGATGCAAAAATCTCTGGAAAAAGTAGATCGGCACCAATCTAAGTTCAATGCTAGGTCCCCTAGGCAGGATACTACCTTTAGAAACATGCTCCTTTCAATGGAAAAATAGATTGGCCCAAACAAATCTAGAACTAGGGCAAGAGCACCTATGGAGAGAGATTTGGGACAATACCGTCATCCATGGTGAAAACCACGTGGAGGAAAGGAACCCCCACGCTGAGGAGAGCATGGGCCGGTGAGATCCAGGGATTTCGGTGGCTAGGAAGTTGCCGGAGAGGTGCTTGAGGAGGTGGCGGTAGCGGTTTGGAGAGAGGAGGTCGGGGGTGGAAGAAGATGCCAAGAGGTATCTTCACCCCGCCCCCTGCTTTTATAGGCTAACCGCTGGGGGTGGAAATTCTGGCCCTGGGGGTGGAATTTCTGGCCCCTAAAATTTCTGGGGTAAGTGATGAAAATTCCAGACGGGCGGAAATTTAACGTTTCCGCCCAAATTTTTGGGGAAAATTTCTGCCCCATGTACTGCGAAGTGCACCACTTCGTGAAAGTACAGGGAAGCAAGAAATTTTGCAAAGGAAATAAGGGTTTCCACCCTTTGGAAGAATTCTATCAGTTGCACAAGGAAAGTCCAGTCATCTCAACAAGTACCAAGGTAAAACAAAGAGGTTGACTTGTGTGTTAGAAAGAAGAGTTTTAGAGACGATGGGGGCTTAGGATAGAGAACAAACAAGGAGTGGTTCTTGGCACTTAATGTTGCAAGAGATAAAGAAAACTCGATAAAAACCAACACAAGTGCCTTCCCATATCAAAGAGATAAACAAAACCAAGAAAGCTCAATAAAACTCAAAAGATTTTCAAGGAATCAACTCTTCAAAGGAAGAGGTCGGTGGCCGAAGCCACCATATATGAGTGTTTTGGCATTGGACCGCGAAGATATATCTTGGGTCCATAACCAATACTCATCATTGAAGCTCATATATCACAAAATGATATTAAGAGAATGATTTCATTACTTTCGGCATTATGGGGGGAGGGATAGTCCAATTAATTAGGACCGCACTCCCCCTATATTCATGCCCACATCTAGATTAGAACATGTGCCATCATATGGGAATGAGTGCACACTTTCAAGCCACATTGCAAGAATCAATGATATTCAACTCATGCCTCAACTCTCGAAATCTTGCTTCATCAAGGGGCTTCGTGAAGATGTTGGCGAGTTGATCATTTGTACCTACATAAGATAGGTTAATATCATCTCGATTGACGTGGTCTCAGATGAAGTGATGCCGGATCTCAATGTGCTTTGTCTTGTTGTGTTGAACCTGATTATGAGCAATCTTGATGGCACTCTCATTGTCACACAAGAGTGGAACCTTGTCGCAATGAACTCCATAGTCCTTCAATGTTTGCCTCATCCAAAGGAGTTGAGCACAACAACTTGCTGCGGACACGTACTCGGCTTCGGCGGTGGAGAGAGACACACAATTTTGCTTCTTAGAAGACCAACTAACCAAGGACCTACCAAGAAATTGGCAAGCCCCGAAAGTTAATTTCATATCCACTTTGTCTCCCGCCCAATCGGAATCCGAGTACCCAACAAGATCGAAGCTTGATCCCTTCGGGTACCAAAGGCCAAAAGTTGGGATATGAATCAAATATCGAAAGATTTTTTTCACGGCCATCAAATGGCTTTCCTTTGGGGCAGCTTGGTATCGTGCACACATTCCCACACTAAGCATGATATCAGGTCTAGATGCGCAAAGATAGAGTAACGAGCCAATCATAGAATGATAAAGCTTTTGATCCACCTCTTTACCATTAGGATCGAGATCAAGAGTAACCTTAGTCGGCATGGGGGTTTTGGCTCCCTTAACTCCGGAGTCCATGTTGAATTTATTGAGCATGTCTTGGATGTACTTGGCTTGATTGATGAAGGTCCCTCCTCTCAATTGCCGAACTTCAAAGCCAAGAAAGAATTTCAAATCTCCCATCATTGACATCTCGAATTTGTCTGTCATTAGCTTTGCAAATTCATCATTGAAGATTTTGTTAGAAGAGCCAAAAATGATATCATCTACATAAATTTGGCATACGAAAAGCTCCCCATTGACCTTCTTAGTAAAAAGAGTTGGATCAATGAGCCCTATTTCAAACCGACGGTCTACTAGTAACTCTTTAAGATGCTCGTACCACGCACGTGGGGCTTGTTTAAGGCCATAGAGTGCCTTATCGAGTTTGTAGACATGGGTCGGGAAGTGAGGGTCCTCAAATCCTGGGGGTTGCTTTACATATACTAATTCATGTAGAGGACCATTGAGAAAAGCACTCTTCACATCCATTTAATACAACTTAAAATTGTAGTGAGAAGCATAAGCGAGGAGGATACGGATTGACTCGAGGCGAGCCACGGGAGTGTAGGTCTCCCCATAGTCAATGCCTTCAACTTGAGAGTATCCTTGAGCAACCAAGTGAGCCTTGTTCCTCACAATGATCCCATTGGCATCTTGTTTGTTCTTGAACACCCACTTGGTTCTGATGACGTTGCGGCAATCCTTGGGCTTCTCCACCAAAGACCAAACTTTGTTGCGCTTGAAGTTGTTGAGTTCTTCATGCATAGATTCTATCCAATCTGGGTCTTTAAGTGCCTCAAACACCTTTTGAAGTTCCACACAAGAGACGAAGGCATGATGGATACTAAATTTGGCTAATTGTCTCCTTGTAGAAACTCCTTTCCTCACACTTCTAATCACACTATCCAAGGTTTGGCTCCCCTTGCGAAGAGCCTCTTCCACTTTCCTTGCACGACGAGCTTGAGCTTCTTCAAAAGACTCTTGAGAATCCACTTGGTCATCACCACCATTTTGGTCCTCGCCTTGACCTTCAACTTGAGCTTGATCATCAACATGAGCATGCTCATCATCTTGAGCTTGGCCTTGATCTACCATTGGTGAAGAATCACCACCATCCACTTGGTCTTGATCTTGACCTTGCTCGCTTGAGTGAGGGTCTAGACCTTGTCTTTGGTTAGCATCAATCGGACCTTGTGAAGCTTGTGAAGGTGAAGGCTCCACTTAAGTAGAGCATAGTCCTTCTCCTTCCGCCAAAAGGTGTTCCTCAATGGGTATGAGATGACCCGCACCCGTTCTTATTATGGCTTGAGGAGGTATTTCGTCACCTACATCACAAACACCACTTTGCTCCACACGAGAGCCATCATTCTCTTCGAATCTCATGTTAGAAACTTCAATAACACGAGCGGACTCTTTGTCAAAGATTCTAAAAGCATGAGATTCGGCGGCATAACCAACAAAGATACCCTCAAGAGCTTTAGAGTTAAACTTGGACAAATGGACACCCTTTCTAAGATAGAAGCACTTACAACCGAATACTCGAAAGTATTTGATGTTAGGCTTGTTGCCGATGAGGATCTCATACAGAGTCTTGTTCAAGCCCTTGCGAAGATATAACCGGTTAGAAGCATGACATGCGGTATTAATAGCTTCAGCCCAAAAGTTATATGGAGACTTAAACTCCGCTAACATTGTCCTAGCCATGTCCATCAAGGTCCGGTTCTTCCGCTTGGCTACACCATTTTGTTGCGGAGTGTAGGGAGTCGAGTATTGATGACGTATCCCTTCATCACTCAAGAATTCATTCAATGTGTAGTTCTTGAACTCCATCCCATTGTCACTATGAATCATCAAGATATCTTGGCCATATTGACGTTCCACTTCCTTGGTGAAGTCCTTGACGGTTTGTTGGGTCTCGTATTTGTGCTTGAAGAAGTAGTCCCATGTATATCTTGAGTAGTCATCAACAATCACCAAGCAATACTTCTTTCCTCCTAGACTTGCGTGAGACAGAGGGCCAAAGAGGTCCATGTGAAGAAGCTCTAAGACCCTCTTAGAAGAAATGATCATCTTGCTAGGATGAGGAAGGTTATGCATCTTTCCTTCAATGCAAGCTCTACACACACGATCTTTGGCAAAGGTTAGATCGGTTAATCCTAGGATGTGGTTACCTTTGTAAGAGACTTTGCAAAGTTCTCATATTGACGTGGCTTAGCTGGCGATGCCAAAGCTATCCCACGTCAACTTTAGCCATTAGGCAAGTCGCGGCTTTAATGACCTTCTCCGAGAAGTCAATCACATATAAGCCATTTTCGACATGCCCAACAAAGGCTACTTTAAGAGACTTGCTCTACAAAAGAACCACAATCGCAACATCAAAGAAAGTTGCAAAGCCCATATCGGCAAGTTGAGCTACAAAAAGCAAATTATAAGAGAGAGTCTCAACAAGCATGACATCTTCCACGGTAACATTTTGAGAGATGACGACCTTACCAAGACCCAATACCTTTGACCTTGAGGAATCTCCATAGGTGACGTAGCCCGCACTAGATGAGCCGGTGCGAAGATCCTTTACCAACTCTTTGCTTCCGGACATATGATTGGTAGCACCACTATCAATTATCCATTGTCCCGCACCGGAAGCAAAGCCCTACAAGAAATCAAGTCTTGTTTTTAGGTCCCCATTTTTCAATGGGTCCTCTTTTGTTAGTGATAAGGATCTTAGGAATCCAAATAGACCAAGCAATGCGTTCATTAGGTGAACCAACAAATTTGGCATATACATGCCCATCATAAGCATGACAAAGAACATAGGAAGGGTTATATTTTCCCACAAAGTTGTTGTGATTGGGCATTGCCTTTTTAGCATTCCCAACCACCTCCTTCACTAGCTCCCCCTCCTCCTCAAAAACATTGCCATCCTCATCAAAGCCTATGTCATTTGGGATGCGCTTCTTAGGAGGAGGAGTAGGCACAAGAAACTTCATCTTCTTGTTGTTCTTCTTCTTGTTCCTCTTCTTATTAGACTTGGAGATGAAACCAAGTCCGGTCTTGTCACCATGTTGCTTTTGAGCACTCAAAAGCTCATCAAGCCTTGTGTTACCATTGGGGGATATTTCTCATAAAGAGGGTTAGTGTGACAAGTATTTGCAACAAAAGTGCTAGAAGGGAACTTGGTTGCTTCTTTAGCAATTATAAGATTAAGTTTTTCATTTTGCAACCTAATTTCTTTGGCAATGTATTGAGCAATGTCTCGATCACTTTTAAGCCTAGCAATGTCCAAATTATGAGACTCTTCAAGACCTAACTTGGATGCCTCAAGTGCCATCCTTAGGTCTTGCTCAACCTCAAGGGATTGAGTGAGTGTGGCAATTTCATCGGCATACTCACGAGCATGCCCTTCTAGCTCAAAGATGCATTCCTCATTTTTATCATTAAGTTCGAGAGACTCATTATATTGATCTAGGAGAATCTTAAAGCGAGCTTTAGTCTCCCCATGCAAGGTTGACATGAACATGTCCAATTCATTAGGCTCTTCCTTATCATTACTAGCATCGACATAATCCATTAAAGATAGGTTTCTAGGTATGATGGGTGTGAAGGTAGGTGATTCCTTTGTAGCGTGAGCCATTAGACATGTCCCTTTGAAGTTAGTGCACTTGGACTCATTTGCGAAAGCGAAGAGGGATGGCGAAGAGGTAGGCTTGACAATGGCAATGGCGGCCTTACCTACTTCTTCACCATCGCTTGAATCATCACCGGAGAGATATTCTTCTTGAGTCATCAAGGCATGTATTGGAACGACTTTCTTCTTGTCAAAGTTTCTTGGAGGGTATGACTTGGCCTTCATCTCCTTGCGGACAAGTCTTCCATTGTGATCCTCCACTCTTTCATAAGGACAATCCGCAATGAAGTGGTGTTGGTTACCACAATTGTAGCAAGTCCTCACTCTACTTGTGGCTTTAGGCTTGGAGGGACTAGATGACTTCCACTTCTTCATGAATGCCCTTTGAGCGAGAGCCATGTGCTCGGCATGAGCATACTTCATGTCCTCGGGGCTTCCACTCATTGACTCTTCCTCTTCCATCAAACTTGCTTCTTCATGAAGTGAGACTTTGTCCTTCAAAGCAAGGTTGGGAGCACGTACACCACGTGCACGAGCTAAAGAATCATCAGTATTCTTCTTGAAGATCTTCCTTGCCACAATCTCTTTCAAGATGTCATGAGTGGTCATCTTTCTAAAGTTGGCATCTCCCTTGATGGAGTTTATTGTTTCTTTCATGAAGGGCAAGAGGGCTTAGAAGAACTTCCTCTTCATCCATCTCCCATCACATTGGGTAGAGCCAAGGTCAATTAGCTTCACTTGTAGTGCCGAGAGGCGCCTATGAAGTTCTTCGGGAGATTCACCATCAAGCATGGCAAAGTTGTCCACCTCATTAGATGCTTCATCAAACTTGGATTCTTGAATACTCTCGTTTCTGATGAAAAGGTTCGTGAGAGCATCCCAAGCTTCCTTGACGGAGGTGCTGTTGCAGATAAACACCTTGTCCTTCTCGGTGGGAGACATGTGAATGAGATGAAAGGCGGAGGCATTGAGTTGCTTGTCGATTTGCTCCCAAGGTAGCAAGTTGGTCAAGTCCTTGGAAGTTGGATGAAAACCCTGCTCAATGATTCTCCAAAGCTCAATAGACACAAAGTTTATGTGAGAGTGCATGTTATCTTGCCAATTGGCAAAGCTAGAAGCATCAAGTGGTGCCGGTGGCCGCATGAAGCAAGGTGTGGCATTTGGAGGTGTCTCCCGGAGACATAGCTCGTAGGATGAGGAATTTCTAGGCTATGTCCCCGAGAGGTGTCATCATTCTTGGGTGGGTTCTCGTTGCTCTCATCCCCAACCTTATCCGGATCATCCTCATTTAGGGATGGCTTATCCTTATCCAAGGTTTCAACCGGAGTTGGTGGAGTGGTACTAGACGTCCCACTAGTGAGCGCATTGAGTTGAATCTTTTGATTTTCAATAGCACCCATCATGGCTTCCATTCGAGCCATAAGGTGATTAAGATCCGCCTTAGTGGTGGGATCCTCGTCGCCCATTATCTCTTAGGCGGTTAAGCCCAATCAAAGAGCCCTTGCTCTGATACCAATTGAAAGGATCTAAGGGGCGACTAGAGGGAGGGGTGAATAGGCGCTACACCAAATTTTACCTTTTTAAATTTTAAGGATTGACACAAAATAAATTCACTAGATGTGCAACTAGGTGAATTTCCTATGTGACAAGCAATCAAGTAAGCAAGTAAGAAAAACACAAGCAAGATACAAGTAAGGGTAAGAAGTGACCGTAAAGCGGAGACCGGAGACACAAGGATATATTCCCGTAGTTCCTTCCTTTTGAGGGGAAGTACATCTACATTGGAGAGGTGCGGCGACATGGAGTCCACCAATGCCACAAAGGCTCACCTTGTTCTCCGATGAGCAAGCCACGGAGGCTAGCTCGTTTCCACTAAGCGGTGGTATTGGGGGCACCGACCGAAACCCTTACACGGAGGTTGGGGCACAACTCCACAACTCAACTAGAGGCTCCCAACAAGAAAACCACAAAGCTTTTACATGGAGAAAGCTTTGAGGTGACCTCCCTTGCCCAAGGCAAGTTCCACGGAGGAGGAGTGAAGCAAACACAAATCACTTTGGTAGGATTGTAGATCTAGGGCTCCTCTCCCAATCTACCAAATCTTGGGGGATTTGGTTGGCTAGGGAAGGAGATCTACGGAGTTGAAGCTCTGCATTAATGGAGGAGAGAGAGTGTGGACGAGGTAGCTCAGATCTGAGGTAGGGGATGACTATTTATAGGTCAGCTCAAAATCTGTCCGTTGGAGGCGACTTACCCCAGAAATTCTGGCCAGGGGGCAGAAATTCTGGGGTTCAATTAAGGCGGAATTTTTCACTTTTGAAAATTCCGGCCAGAAATTCCGCCCCACCCCCCCCCCCCCAGAAATTTTCACTTCTGAAAATTCCGGCCTTTTATTGCAGGTTGCACCACAGCTTGAAAGAAAGGACTGAGCGAAAATTTGTAGGGCCGGAAATTCTGGAATTTCTGGCCCCCAGAAATTCTAGAATTTTTGGCCCCCAGAAATTTTGATTACTCAGAATTTCCGGCCCCTTCCTGCAAGCTGCACCACAGCCTGTTGTAAAGGACTTAGCCAAATTTTTGAGGGCCAGAAATTATGAATTTTCTGGCCCCCGGAAATTCTGCCAAACCAGAATTTTCGGCCCCTTTACAAAATGTTGCACCACAACATTTTGTAAAGGACTTAGCCAAATTTTGAAGGGCCGGAAATTCAGGAATTTCTGGCCCCCCAAAAATTTTGTCCAGGGGCGGAAATTCTGGCCCTAGGGGCGGAATTTCCGGCCCTGAAAGCAAATTTCTGGCCTTGAAAAAGACACTCCTCTCGATGATTTTGAGCATTTCTATAGTAGTCCCCTTTCCTACTTCTCTTCATTATCAGTCTTGTGCAATACCTGGAGAATCCCTGCAATGCTTAGCACAAGATTAATTTCCTTGTGTTGTAATCAAACACCCAAAAACTGGAAGCTAGGAACATGTCCTTTTAGGGTCTGTCTCTTAGATCTCTTTTTCTTTTGCTTAGGTTCAGGCGAGGTAGTGGACAAATTTAGTGTGATTGTGAGCACATAGAATTGCTTGACTTGTTCAATTAAGTTCAACTTCAAACTTACAGAAATTTTGCAAGAAAAAACATAAACTCTTCCATTGAAGGGTTCTTTTTTAGGCTAGTTGAGTAGTTTTGATTAAGGTTTTATTAGTTTATTACTCAAAATTAAATCAAAGATTTTCAGGATACTTCCTTCATTGGGTAAAATATTGTATCCCCGAGTGATCTCTTTTTCTTGTTGCTTCATAAGAGTGAATAGAATAGATTATATATTAAAGTAGCATTATAAGAGTAAGAATTCCACGGGTCCTTTCCGCTCTAATCAGATAAAGGGGGTAAGGACCCGCTAAGCTCCTGCTTTTTCATATTTACAATCTGGTCCCTCCGATTACTATAGAGATGAACCCAATCCAGAATATGAACCGTAAAAGAAAACACCTACTAAACCAATCACATGAATACCAGTTACAATACCTATAAGCCAAAGAGGAATTCTTCTAGTAGTATCGGCCATTTTCCCTACTTTCTTCCACATTTTATCAAGTGGTCATGCTAGAGACAAAAACAGTCATGGATAGTTATAAGGACGGTATCCTTCCAAATGGGATAAGAGAATTCTTATTACTCTCTTTCTTTCTCTCAATTGAAGAAGTAATTAGAAAATAAAACTGCAAGTACAAAAATGAGTAATATACCCAGTATAGACTGGTACGATTCAATTCAACATTTTGTTCATTCGGGTTTCATTGTGTCATAGTTCTATAGTTGGAATTTGGTTTATCGGTGGATGAACTGCATTGCTGATATTGATCCCAAGAAAAAAAACAGTCGGTACAGCTAGTCCATGAATAGCTAGCCATTGCACTGTAAAAATATGATAGGTTCAATCTATGGTCATTGAGGGCCTCCTAAAAGGATCTACTAAATTCATCAAGTTGTTCTAAAGAATCAAAACAGTCGGTTATTAATGGAATTCCTTGTCGGCTTTCCATGAAATACTCGTTTGGTCGAGGACTTCCAAACATGTCATAAGCTAAAACCATACTGACAAATAACCAACCTGCAATGAATAGGGAAGGTATAGTAATGCTATGAATAACCCAGTATCGAATACTGGTAATAATATCAGCAAAAGAACGTTCTCCCGTGCTTCCAGACATGCTGAGCTCCTAAATTTTGTGTACATTCAAAAAAGGAATTGATTCCATAAAAGATGGGATCAACCAGTAAATAGAAAATTACTGATATTGCATCCTTACCCGCCATTTTTGGAGATCCTACTTATTTTCATTAGCTTTGTAATAGTAGAATAATTAGGAATAGCGGCCAAAATGTTGGGAAAATCTAAGTTAATGAAATAGGTTTGGATAAAAAATTTAGGAAGGATATTCTCATACTGCCACAATACAAGGACAAGTATATGTGAAATCTATCCTTTTTAATTAAAAGTTTTCTTCCAATCCAAATTTTTCCTTTTTTTGACACCTCCAAATTTTTCCTTTAAACTTAAAGAATTTCATTAGTTAGCATAATATCTAATAAATAAAAAATAGAATAGTAGATAATCTGGTATAAAAAAAGGAAATCATTTTTTAAATCAAGATTCGTAATTAATCCTTTGTCTTGTTTGTTGGATTAGGTCTAACTTTCTTAAACAAATTGCGAGCGTGGAACTTTACGAGATGAAATAGGGAAAGACAGAAGATACAACTTAAAAGGATAATCGTTTTCTATTTTAGGGATAGACAAATTTCCTCTATATGGTTCATTTTATATATAGCATAATAATCTCGGGCAAGAGTTTCTGATCATATATGTATTCCAACAAGGAAGGAGGATTTTCAATGCGGGATATAAAACCATATCTCTCTGTAGCACATGTGCTAAGAACTCTATGGTTTGGTGCTTTAGCAGGTTTATTGATAGAAATTAATCATTTATTTCCAGATGCTTTGTCATTCCCCTTTTTTAATTCTAGTTATTGCTATGCGAGGAATAGAATTTTTTGTGACATGCCAAAATTTGACCCTTTTCAATCATTTTATTAGTATCGAAAGGAAAAAAGAAAGAAAAGATGGATTGGGTTAAACCTCAGAGTCATGAAAAATTTGGTAAATTCTATTTTGGAAAAAAGAAATTCAATTTAAAGTGGTATCCAAGCTAAACGAGGCCTCAAAAATCAGAAATGAGAGCATAGAAAAAGGCTGGGCTAGCTGATTAAAATGAAAGGATTTCGAAGCAAAATCTTTGCTATTTCGATAAGGATTGTATTCTTTAATTATTTCTTTATTTTTAATTACTTAATTTATGAATTAATTTTTTTATTCTAATGGATTTTATTCTTCTTCTTCTTTGAATTCAAAATATAAGAATAAAAGAATTTAAGTAGAAGAATTAAGTTAAGTCAATCCAAAAAGAAAAGGAGGTTCATGGCAAAGGGGAAAGATGTTAGAATCAGAGTTATTTTGGAATACACCAATTGTGTTTGAAAAGGTGCAAATGAGGAATCGTCAGGGATTTCCAGATATAGTACTGAAAAAAGAATCGCCATAATACACCCGGACAATTAGAATTCAAATTTTTTTATCGTTATTGTTGCAAACATACAACTCATCATGAAATAAAGAAATAGGAACATCGTGTGTTTGATTTTCACAAAGAACAAAAAGAGTAAGAACTTCATATTTAATATATAATTAAAAACTTTAGTATAAAATGCAAATCAAATTATCTGATTTTCGGTAGATATTATTTCATATGTATAGAGGGTATTCATATACTATAATATGAATTAAATAAGATATGGATCAAAGAAAGACTACTTCTTCTGGATCCTAAATTAATAAAATAAAGAAATGATTTTTTCAATTTTAAAATTTTAAATAAGGAATATATAATGTATACGTCTAAACAACCTTTTCTTAAATCTAAGCAACACTTTTGTAAATCCAAGCAAACTTTTAATAAATCTAAGCAACCCTTTCGTAAATCCAAGCAAACTTTTCGTAAATTCAAACAACCTTTCTTGTAAATCTAAACAACCTTTTCGTAGGCATCCCAGGATTGGCCCAGGAGATCAAATCGATTATAGAAACATGAGTTTAATTAATAGATTTATTAGTGAACAAGGAAAAATCTTATCTAGACGGATAAATAGATTAACCTTGAAACAACAACGATTAATTACTCTTGCTATAAAACAGGCTCGTATTTTATCTTTCTTACTATTTCGTAACTATGATAATGAAAAGTAATTTCAAGCCCAGTCAATTTCAATAATTACGGGTTCTAGATCCAGAAAAAATAGACATATTCCTCAATTAACGGAAAAGTACAATTCTAATCGAAACTTAAGAAACTACAACCAAATTTTAAGAAACAACAACTGGAACTTAAGTTCTGATAGTTGATGTTTTATTCAAAAAGGCCAGACCTATATATATTATAAAGAAAATAATCCAACTCGTTGATTCCTACCACTTCATTTTAATTTATTGTATCTTCCCAGAGTTCCCTCTCCGGGAATTCAGTTTTTATTGTTCCAGTATATTACTTTAATTTGTCTCTTGAATTTGTTCCTTTAATTGATGATTTTTATTTTTATTTGAAATCATGTAAAGATTATTTGGATTTGATACATCTACTTGTGCAAGCATTTTATGATTAAGAATCAATTTCCTCTTGTATAGGTCGTGTATTAATTTACTATAACTATCGAATACTTTATATATCCGCGCAGCTGTGTTTATCCGAGTGATCCACAAATGACGAAAATCCCTCTTTTGCCTACCTCTATCTCGATGAGAGGAAACAAAAGCTCTTTTTACCTATTGGGTAATCATTCAATTAAATCTTAAATGAGCCCCTCTAAAGGTTGAGGCAAATGAACGCATTTTTGTTCGTTGTCTCTTGGCTATATATCCTCGGGGAACTCTGGTCATTGAATCAAATTAACCTTAATGAATAACTAATTATTTCTCTTCTTTTAGCCATCCTTTTTTCATTAATAAAAAACTAATTATTCCCATATATAAAATATGAATTCCAATGTCTTTTGCTATAGTAACCTTCCCAACCACGATTTTTATTCCACTCTGTTCAGTTATTTCTATGCAAAATAATAAATTAATTCTAATGATACTAAAAAAATAGTGGGTTCCATTGTTTCTATGGTTCCCTTTGAAACGGTTAGGCCCTCTCTGTACACCGGAGCTCCTTCTTTCATTAAAAGGTACTAGGAAATATGCCCGTGCGTTGCCTGCACCGGGAGAGAAAACTTATATCATGACTCGGCGCAACCGGAAGAGAAAACTCATATCACGACTTGGCGCAATGCATATTCTATCACTTTTTGCCTCATTCAGTTATCCTTTTTGGTACTTGTATTTCAAAGCACTTTTGTCCGTAATTTATTTTAGCAAATCAAGATCCAAAATTTAGGAACAAATCAAAATAATGTCAGAGATCTATCTAGCCTATAAGCAAACAGCCATATATCCTGCTCACCAGCCGAGCGGAGGCAGGAGACGGCGGGAGCTCGGCCGGCCGCCATGGCTGAGCTCTGCCTGCTGTACGTCCCCGTGTCACGCTCGAGGCGGCGCCCCCAGGAGATGGCAGGGGGAGCTCGGCTAGCCGCCATGGCTGAGCACTTGCTGAGCTCAGGCTCGAGGCGAGGCGACGCCTCCCATGCTTCCTCATGTCTGGCCGAGCGGAGGCACAAGAAGGCGGCGGGAGCTCGGCCGGCCGCCATGTCCGAGCGCTCATGGAGCTCGCGCTCGAGGCAGCGTCTACCGTGCATCCCCCGTTCGGCCGAGCAGAGGCAGTAGACGGCAACAGGAGCTCAGCCGGCCGCAATGGCCGAGAGCTCCTGGACACTCCTGTGAGCCTCCCGCGAGCGGCAGAGCGACGGCTTCGCTGGCGATCGGAGCCGTGTGCGAGGCGGCGAGGTGGGTGGATCTCTCCTGGGTCAAGCGGATCTCAGCGGCACACACCACCATTCCCTGGCCGCGCGGATCCCCGACAGCGCCCCATCAAAGAAGGATGGGATAAGATGAAGGTTACTGCAAGGGGCTAAACTGCAAAAGTGGCAACCACCGATCTTAGAGTGTTGATTTCCCCAAAAGTCGTTTTCAGTTTTATTTGTAGTGATACTGCGGGTTGATTCACAGAATTAGGTAGGGTTTTTTTTGCAAAACGTCCGACGAAAGAACCAAACCATGAAACCCTTGTGTACTTCATTATTAGGTATAGATTGTGAACTTGTATAGTTCACATTCTTTGTCTCTACCTATCCATTATAGAGTAAATAGCTCTTTTCACAATAAGAGTTTTCCATACAGTGACGGTATTTAATTATGAAAGCTTTCTAAGTAGCTAACCTGTTAGTCCGTTCTTTTAAGATAAAGGAGCATAAGACTTTTTCTATTTATTATATTTCCTCCGCTTAATGGATAACCATTTGCTACCAATGGGGGAATTGCTTCTTATTTCCAATTTAGATAATTGGATTTGCGCTAAAAGGAAACCAGAAATTCCATATACCATAGAAATATAGCATAGAAAAGCTAAATCCTATTCATTGGTAGTAATCATGGATACTTACAATGTTTTTAAATTTGTTTGAAGTCATGATCTGAACGAGTCGCATATACAACCTAGCACATGTTCCTCGACGCTGAGGGCATCCTTTAAGCGCGGCTGTTTTACTAGCATTTCATTTTGGCTGTCTTGCGTTTCTAATAAGTTGTTTAACCGTTGGCATGTTGTATGTGTATAGAAAAAAATGGATTAGTTTAGATCCATCTTAACCCGATGATTGATCATCAGGAAGTCCTTCTATTTCTATTTTCTATTAAATCAAAGAAAACCCGAACTTGGGTCTGAAATAATTTTACAAGAAATCCGGACATTACCAATCCTTAAACATTTCTGGAAACCACACAGGATCAGTATCACAGTGGTCGTCAATCATTTCATCCCCTACAATATCGATAAGCCCATAAGCTTTGGCTTCATCTGCTGACATAAAAACATCCCTTTCCATGTCTTCGGATACAACCCAAAAAGATTTGCCTGTTCTTAGTGCATAAACCATTGCGATCATTTCGCGAACTTTGTGTAACTCTTCTACTTCTATTAAAAAATTTGGTGTCCTTGCCCGATAATAAGCACTAGCAGGTTGGTGAAGCATAATCCTCGCATGAGGGAATGCTATACGCTTGGTGGGTTCTCCTCCAAGCAGAATGAAAGACGCCATGGACGCAGCTATTCCGAGGCATATTGTATATATATATATATATGGTGTCACTGTTTGCATCATATCAAAAATAGCCATTCCTGAGATTAACCACCCGCCTTGGGAGTTTATAAACAAAAAATATCACTAATTCCATCTTCTATACTGAGATATACCATGAGACCCGTAATATTATTTGTGATCTCGCAACGAATCTCTTGACCTAAAAAAAGTGTCCTTTCTCGATACATAACATTGTATAAGTCAACCCAAGTCGCTTCTTCATCTCCGGGAATCCGGTAAGGTACTTTTGGAACACCAATGGGCATATTAGATTAATATTATTAAATTTAAGTAAGAGAAGTACACTTTAATATGGAAACGTAAGAATGGAAGAGAAAGAAAGAATCTGCAGTTTATTGTCTTCATTTTTATTCTTATTCTATATAAATAGTATAGATTATATTAATATGTACATTGAAATAATACATAGATTGAAAGATTATATGATATAAAGAAAGTAAGATAGATTAAATAGAAAAAAGGAATCTGCAATTTGAATGATAAACAAAGAGGGGTAGGGATCTATTCTTCATTTTTTACAAATATGGCAAGTTACCCATTGCAATTTGGCACTATTTTCTCCTCGAACGAGAATGCTAATTAATCGAGAGAAATCCTCTATGATGTTTAGTGCAAATGCAAAGAGAAGCACAAAGAGAATATTACTTCAAGCTTTGGGTCTACGGGCAGAAACCACTGAAGGAAAATATTTGGGTCTTCCAACTTATGTTGGACGTTCTAAGGCAAAGTGTTTTGCTTATATAAAGGACAAAATTCTGAAGAGATTGATGGGATGGAAGGAGAAATTGATGTCCATGGCTGTCAAAGAGATTTTGATAAAGGCAGTAGCCCAGACAATTCCTACATACGCAATGACATGTTTTGATCTGTCTAAATCATTATGTGATGATATATGTAATCTGATTTGTCAGTATTGGTGGTCTCAAAATAGTGAGGAACAGAGGATGCATTGGGTAGGATGGGAGAAGATAAAATTGCCAAAAGAGGAGGGTGGGTTGGGCTTCAGGGACCTGCATTCATTCAGCTTGGCAATGTTAGCCCGTCAGAGCTGGCATTTAATACAGTCACCCGATTCATTATGTGCTTAGGTGTTATGAGCCAAATATTACTCAAATGGGGATCTGTTGAAAGCAAAACCTATGGTTGGCATGAGCTATGTATGGCGTAGTATCCTGAAGGGTGATACGTCCATTTTAAATCACTATTTTATATCATAATTCACTGTTATTTATTGATATATTTCATATTTAGAGATGATACTTATGTTGTTTCCTCTGTTTTTATATGTTTGATGATTATTGGAGAGCTTGCTGCAGGAGTCAGGATTCTGCTGGAAAAAGGACCGTTAAGACACCATATTTCTGAAGATCAGCAATTCCAGGAAAATACCCTGAAATTCATATTTCATCGGAAGATGGAAGTAGCCAGAAGGAGAGGGCAAGGTGAGCAGCCAGGGGCCCACACCACCAGGTGGTGCGGGCCAGCCCCACGCCGCGCCACCCAGTGGTGTGGCCGCCCTGGCCCACCTCTGCCAGCGCCCCCTCGCGTATATCATCTCCCTGAAAACCTAAGACTCAGGGGGGGGGGGGGTCAGAGATAGACTCCGCCGCCTCTGCGGGGCGGAAAATACACACAGAGAGAAAGCTCTCCGGCAGGCAGAAATCTGCCGAGGAAATTCCTTCTCGGAGAGGGGAGATCATTGTCATCGTCATCGCCATCGAGCTAGACTTCATCGGGATCATCATCATCATCACTAGCATCACTAGCACCTTCATCACCATCATCACCACGCGATCCCGTTGTAACATCTTGGGTTGAATATTGTCAAATTCTTAGGGGAAACTTTCCCGGTGTTGATTACTCTTGTAGTTGATGCTATTGAGTGTAACCACTGGATTAAGGTTTATGTTCAGATTGTTATTTACCATTATTTCACCTCTAGTCATGATCCATATGATGTCTTGTGAGCATACCTGGGCATATTGTCGGGCCGGGCCGGGTCGGGCCGGGCCAGCAAAAAGCCCGACTCCAAAATCTGCTACCTAGGCCCGGCCCGGCCCGGCTGTCGGGCCTCATTTTTCTACCCAAGCCCGGCCCGTCGGGCCAAAATAGTGCCGGGCCGTCGGGCCGGGCCTTCACTAATTTCACGTTTTTCTCTGCCCAAGCCCGGCCCGTTACTCCTATCGGGCCTTAAATTCCTGCCCAGGCCCGGCCCGATAGCATGCTTTGGCCCGACGGGCCAGGCCATTTTTGGGCCGGGTCGGGCCAGGCCGGTCAGGCCGGGCTTCCCATGCCCAGCTATACTTGTGAGTAGTTCGTTTAGTTCTTGAGTACATGGGAGAAGTCAAGATGTTAGTAGTGAAACTATGTTGAGTAATATTTAATGGTTTGATATTTATGTTATGGTGCTATTCTGCTAGTGGTGTCATGTGAACATTGACTACTTGATACTTCACATTTTATGGGCCTAGTGGAATGCATTGTGTATTTGGCTACTAATTATGGGGTTGCCGGAGCGACAGAATCCTAAATCCCCATTAGGATACCATTGCACCAGGGAGTGTAGGATCTCAGAGTTTAAGGTTGTGGTTAGATTTATCTTAATTACTTTCTTGTAGTTGTGGATGCTTGCAAGGGGTATAATCACAAGTGTGTATTAGTCCAAGTTGGGGTTGTGCATTAGCATAGGTTCACCCTCATAACACCTATCAAACCAATGAAGATTACTTAGCTGCATGAAGCAAAAGCACTTGACAGAAACTCCCGTGTGTCCTCAGGAACGTTTGATAATCATAAGTTACACAACCGGCTTATCCTTTGCTCTAAACAGGATTGGGCCGCTCGCAACAATTATTATTATTGTCTTTTATTTACTCATACTTTATTTACTTGCATTATCAAATAACCCTGAAAACCCGTTTGCTAGTATTTATAGTGAATCCTTGATCAAAACTGCTTGTCAACATCTTCTGCTCCTCGTTGGGTTCGACACTCTTATTTCTTGAAAGTACTATGATACACCCCCTATACTTGTGGGTCATCAAGACTATTTTCTGGCGCCGTTGCCGGGGAGCGAAGCGCTATTGAAGAGTGGAATTGGTAAAGGTAAATTTCGCTATGAGTATTGTTTTTATTTTTGTCTTTAATTTTATCTTATTATGGACAAGTCTCCATTTGGTTCCCTATTTGGGAATACTACTGCCACTGTTACGGTAGTGGATGAACCACCACCTGCTTGTTTAGATCCTTTTAAAATACCTATGAAAATTGCTGAACGTGTTATGAATAACTGCTATTCAGGAGATGGAACTGTCCATCCGGGTGATCATTTACTCTTTATACATGAATTCTGCGAGTTGTTCAAGTGTGCAGGTATTTCATCAAGCCAAGTTAAGAGAAAGCTATTTTCTTTATCACTGAAGGGCAGAGCTGCGAAATGGTATAGGCTGCTGAAAGATGGCCGATCTATTGGTTGGGAGGAAATTGTACCTCTCTTTTATTCTAAATTCTATCGTCCAAGTGAGATTCATAAAGATCGGAACCAAATATATAATTTTTGGCCCCATGATGGAGAAAGTATTGCCCAAGCGTGGGGGAGATTGAAGTCGCTAATGCTCAAATGTCCCATTCATGAGCTCCCCGGTAATATTGTTATTAATAACTTCTATGCAAGGCTTTCTCTTCACGACAAAGATTTATTGGATGCTTCTTGCTCTGGATCATTTACACATGAGAAAGAAGAAGCAAAATGGGATCTTCTTGACCGTATTCAGGAAAATACTGAAGGATGGGAGAATGACAAAGGTAGAAAGTCAGGTATAAATTATGATTATGAATGCATTAAAGCTTTTATGGGAACCGATGACTTTCATAATGTTAGTGTTGTTTATGGTATTGATCTCAAATACTTGCCAACTATTTTAAGGCTTTTGCCTCTTATCTTGATGTTCCAAAGAAAGATTGGAGTAAGTACCATGCGCCTTATAAAGATGCTATTAGTTGTGTTCCTCCTAGAATTACTAAAGTTTGTACTGTTGATCGCATTTTGCCTGAGCCTTATTTTGAGAAAAATGCCTTTCCCTGCTAAGGTAAAGGAGCATTCTATGTTAACTACTGTGCTTAATAAAAGTGCAAAGAAAGCTTTAGAACCTAATGAGCAAATAACTGTTAAACCTGCAGTAGCTATAGTTAAGGACCTTGTTACTAAAAATGTAGAAGATGGGCATATTATCTTTTATGAAGATGCTTCTAACATTGTTTCACATCCTAGTAGATCTAGGAAAACAAGTGTTCATGTGCTTTCTGTCAGGACTGGTGATCATTGCTATTATGGTTTATGCGACATTGGTGCAAGTTCAAGTGCTATTCCCTATGAGCTTTATAGAGAAATCATGCATGAAATTGGTTCTTGTGAACTGGAAGATATTGATGTGGTTATTCAGCTCGCTATCAGAGAAACTATCTCTCCAATTGGTATTGTTAGAGATGTGGAAGTTTTATGCGGTAAGACTAAATATCCTGCTGATTTTCTAGTACTTGGTTCAGCTGCTAGTAAAACTTGTCCTATTATTTTTGGTAGACCCTTTTTGAACACTTGTGGCGCCGTTATAGATTGTAAGAAGGAGAAAATTTTGACTAAGTTTGATGGAGAATCTTATGAGTTTAATTTTTCTAAGTTTACTAGAGCTCCTTGTGAAACTGATTTGCCTAACGAAGATTTTAGAGTTGAACAGCTTGCCTCTATTGCTCTTGCTCCTAATGATGCTTTGCAGTAATATATGAAGGACCACGAAAGTGAGATCTTCAGGGAAGAAAGAAATGAGATTGACGAAATTCTTTGTGGGGACCCCGACTTACCACCCGGGATTCCCGTTATGCATACAATTCACGATCCCAGGAAGACCATCGTGAATCCACATAATAGAGTTGGCATTACGGAGTACATCATCCATTACATAACGAATTCATAAAGTCTTACATATGGCCACTTGGCCGAATTTAAATGCCTCGCAAGGCAAGTTCAACTAACACACTAATGCTTAGCAAACAACAGCGGGATACATGCAGCGTAGCTGACCCAAGCCAGGCCTACTACCCTACAGGCGACTGACCGGGAAACGATCCTAATTTGCACCAGCGTCGTCGTAGTCTCCTTCATCCTCCTCATAGTCATCATCATAGTCTAGCCAAGTTAATAGCCAGGGACAAAGCCGTGAGTACATTTTGAATTGTACTCGCAAACCATCTAAGAGAGAAGTATTCATATGCTATTTGGCTGTAGCAAAGGTTGGCTTGGCTTGAGGTTGTCAATGCTAGTAATTTTCTCATGTCGATATAGCATGTCATACGACATCTCTATATCCTTATTAAAGAAGATACTTGTAAAACAAGTTTTTGTAAAAGCTCTAGGAAAGGGGGAAACTCCTTTATGCTTGCCAAAGGCAACCATGGTCAATCACACATGACCATTCTTCTTCACCTCGGCTGTACCCTTCGAGTACTCCGACCCATTCCCGTGCCACGGCAGTACCCTCCAAGTACTCCGTCCGGCACAAACTCCATTTTTCTGGAAACATTTTGTAAAACCAAAACTTGACACAGGTTAAGTATGGCCATTCCAACCGTCCATGACCGAGGACTCGGCTATTCGAATAGATTACACTCTGCAGAGGTTGTACACTTTACCCACACCATATGATAAATCCACCGGGATACCACCACAGACTGTCATACACAAGTATGCGGGGTTCAGATAATCGATCAAAGCCTTCCACCTATCCACCTTAGTATGGGTGCCTACCCTGTGGAGTTTACCTCCCCGGCACGCCCCGGTAGTACCTCCTTCAGAGTGTCACTCCGGTGCCACGGCGGGAGAACCCAAGTGTCTTCCGGGCGGGTAGCCTATTGGCAGGCCCACTATACTATTGCCCACCACTTGTGACAACCCGGATTCCAGGGTCCTACAAACCCTTATATAGTACGAGGCTCCCCGCACTAAAGCAAATAGACTTCAAACTAGGCCCCGTCCCATACCAGGGTAATGTGGTTGCACGGGGGTAATTGGTTTGGCGAACACTTATACACAATGCCATTCTTCAGAAATCCACCAACTCCTTGATCTCCCATGTCCAACTCCATGTTTATAAAACCATTTGAAAACATCTCAATGGAGTAGCAACTACTCCAAGATTTTCGAAATCATTTTCGAAAGCTTCCAGAGAGTATTCCCAATCCTAGAGTATTTGGCTCCACTACAAGTTTTCCAAAGAATTTGATGCTAATCATCAAGTCTCTAACAAGAGGGGTGCTAAATAGGTCACAAGAGGTGTCATCCCCATGGATGATATCAAGTCGACTTGTGGAGCTAAGTCGCCAACTATTGCTATCTAGAGATTAATAGCAATATAGAAAACCATGCATAATAAGAAAGCAGGAGTAAGCAATGCAAAGTGTAATAATAGGATTCAGGTATGCAACAAGTAGATGGTATGCCTAGGTTGGCTTGTCCCTGATCTCCTTCCTCTTGATACTCAAAGACCTCCCCTTCCTCCGCACACTCGTCGTTCGAATCTATTGCCGGAAAAGTGACAATAACACATAATGAGCACACATGCATACATGGTTCACACCCAATCATGCAACACGCAACTCAAGCATTGAGTATCAGAAACAAACATGTTCAGATATCTGAACCAATAACATGTTCTACAAAGGAATCATTACCCTAATAAAAGCAATGCAAATATTAATGGCAAATAAACCCTAATCTCAAGCAAACAACTTGCAGGCATCCATATGCATCAAGACGAGGCAACCAGCATACATTCAGGTAACTAGCAATATTACAAAACCAAAAAAATTGGAATCAAGTCAAAAGAGCAAAAGATTGAATTACTATGAATTTCCTAGTTTCACTTAACACTAGAAAAGCATTTTATTTCCATAAAACTTTCTGTAACCACTAAAATTCTACCATAGGCATCCTTAGAAAGCTACAGTAATATAGAACACACCAGAGGTGGAATCACCTAAAAATATTTAACCTACTGCATACAATAAATAAAACAAGACACTTTTCCATTATTACTAAAATAATTACTACAGGAGATATATTACTCCTAAAATAGTAAATCCAATTCCTACAGCTTCACATAGTAACAGGGCATCTCTGAAAATTGGAGTCAATCATTTTCATCACACACAACTTCAGATTTGGATTTATGAAGATAAAACCCTAGATCTACAACAAATAAATCACAGATAATTTCTATTGCCCTAAAAATCAAACATGCATTATATTAAGGTAGACAATAACTTCAGGAGCACATAGAAATTTGAATCACTAATTTTGGACTCACAGAAATATTTCTACACATTTTTGAATCTAGCAAAGAAATTCAAATTGCAATAACAGATTCTAAAAAAACAGAACGAGCCAGATCTGTGGGGCTCAGCCAGATCCGAGCTGGGCCGGCCCGGATGCGTCGGCCTGCCCAGGCCTGGCACGGCCGAAACAGTAAGCCACCATCGGATTCAGATCCGACGGTGCGGCGGGCTTCTTCTCCGTGGGTGCATGCACGCAGGCGAGCGCGGGCGTGCGGGCTAGCGTTTCGGGACGGCGATGCTTACCGAGGGGCTCCGGCGGCTAGCTGGCGGCTGATCGGCAGCGGTGAAGATCAGGAGGGGTTCTGGCGTGGGGTGGTGTGTGTGCAGACGTGGTCATGGCGTGGACGGTGGCGATCTCATCGGAAACCTCCATGACAAGGTCCGGCGATGATGTCGGCTCCGGCTCGATCTGTCCAAAAAGAAGGGGATGGGGATGAGTGCTGGCCGAGAGGCAGTGCAGCTAAGCAGAAGAGAGGGGAAAAAGGTGTTGTGGTTCGACGGCAACCTCACCCTTCTCCTCGGTCTTCGGTGGCAATGATCTCGCTCCGCAGCGAGCAGGGAAGAGAGGGGAAAGGCACAGCGTGCTGGGAGAGGTGGAGAGGGATGAGCGGAGTGTGAATGGCATCTAACCAAAGGAGCTAGACGCGGCCAGGGGTTTTATATCACGGCGTGGACTCGGTGTGGCATGCTCTAGCTCGGGCGCGATTGGCCGAGGGCGGCGGCGCTCTGATACGGCGTTGTAGGCTAAGCCCTATGGTGTAGACACGGGGGCCGTGCGCTTGCTGCAACGGTCGGGGCGACGTGGTTTTCAGTCCGGGTACGTTAGGTTTCGGTCACGGCCAGGGCACGCTGGGGCTTGCGCGTGCAGGGCGGGGTGCGCACGATGTTGCACTCACGGTGCCGTGCAGGGTGGTGTGTGGCGCGAGGGAAAAGGAGGCGTGCGTGCTTTGGAACGTGACCGCCGTTCTCGGTGTCCAGAACATGCACGAGCAGGGTCAGAGCACGGCTAGAGGGCAGTCTACAGGCAGTGCGGGCGGCGGCCAGGGGTTGGGCAGTGGAGACGGTGTGCAGGGGGTGTCGTGGGTGAGGCAGCAGCAGGAGGCTTGCCTCCTATGCCTCGTTCCACTCGGGCGCGCGCTGGGGTGTTTTGGGGTTCCAGAAAAGGGTGAGGTAGATCGAGCTCGAGCTGGCATTGGTCGACGGAGGGGGTGGAGGGGTGCAGAAGTGGGCGGTGGCTCAATGCCGATTGGGGGTATAGGGTGGGTGTGGTGAGAGAGGGAGAGAAGAGGGAGATCAAGTTAAGATTGCCTTGGGTCCTTCCCCTTCCTTGTGTCCATCGGCTAGAAGACAAGAGGAATAAGAGGGAGAGGTAGAGGGTGGCCGGCTAGGGTCCTTCTCCTGGTCGGTTTTGCAAGGGGAGAGAAGAAAGAAGAGAAAAGGGAAGAAGGGGCTCATTTGGCCGAAATTTAATTGAATTTCGAAAAAAATCAAATATGGTCCAAAAGGTGGTGGTGGTGTGCTGAGATGGGATCTACAAGTGATAGAAACCACTCCACAAGTTTTCGAAATTTTAATCAAGTGGAAAAGGGGTATTGATGAAGTCCTTATTTTTGAATAAAGAAGCAAAAATTAAAAGAAAAGAAAAAGGGGTGAGTGAAGAAATCAAGCAAGGAAGGTTCTCATAGGTTTTTATTCCACACATGCTAAAAACAAGACCTAAGATTGTTGCATAAAATCATAGCACAAAACTAGAATCCAATACAAGGGGTTTTTGGAGTTGTTAAAATAAATTATGCAAACAATCATGAACACATCCTCACATAAAATCATGCACACACATGAAGTCATACATACTAGCACACAAGCACATATTTTAACAAAAAGTTCTAATTTACCCTAGTTAAAGCATTAAAATTAGGTCTTAATTTGGTTCACAAAAAGTGGGGTGTTACAGTCCTTCTCCCCTTAAAAGAATCTCGTCCCGAGATTCGGTAGCTAAGCGTGAAGCAGTTCGGGAAATTCTCATTGGACATAATCCTCGCATTCCCAAGTAGCCTCATCTTTGGTATGGTTACTCCATTGCACCTTGTACATCTTGATCTTGCGTCTGCGGGTAAGACGGACGTCTTCTTCAAGGATGCAGATTGGTCTCTCCCGATAGGTGAGGTCTTGGTTTAGGTCAATGGTGTTGTGGTCGATCTCCTTGAAGGCCTCAGGCTTACTGGGAGCTTGAAGGCATTTGTGGAGTTGCGAGATATGAAATACGTCATGGAACTCAGACAACTCTGCGGGCTGCTCCAGCTTGTAGGACATCTCTCCGTGGCGCTCTAGGATCTTGAATGGGCCGATGTAGCGGGGTGCAAGCTTACCCTTAACATGGAAGCGTTGCATACCCTTGAGTGGTATCCCTCGAAGGTAGACAAAGTCTCCCACGTTGAAGGTAACAGGTCTTCTCTTGGAATCGGCATAACTCTTCTGCCTAGATTGGGCTGCTTTGAGGCAGTTCCGAATGAGCTAGACTTGCTCCTCGGCTTCCTTGATGATGTCGGTGCCAAAGATTTGACTCTCTCCAGTTTCTGACCAGTTGAGCGGGGTACGGCACTTGCGTCCATAAAGGGCTTCGAAGGGGGCCATTTGCAGACTAGCTTGGTAGCTATTGCTGTAGGAAAATTCAGCAAACGGTAAGCAGTCTTCCCACTTGGTTCCATAAGATAGAACACAAGCTCGCAGCATGTCTTCAAGGATTTGATTTACTCGCTCAGTTTGACCTCCAGTCTGCGGGTGATAGGCTGTGCTGAAGGATAGCTGAGTGCCTAAGGCTTCTTGGAGTTTTGCCCAAAATCAGGAGGTGAACTGAGGGCCTCGGTCTAAGACTATGGTCTTCGGAACGCCATGAAGGCTGACTATATGGGAGAGGTACAATTCTGCCAAATGGTTCCCATGATCGGTGGTCTTGACTGGAATAAAGTGAGCAACCTTGGTGAGACGGTCCATAATAACCCATATAGAGTCATGTCCCCGACTCGACGTTGGTAGCCCAGTGATAAAGTCCATTCCGACTTCTTCCCACTTCCATAATGGTACCTTCAAGGGTTGCAATAATCCTGCGGGTCTTTGGTGCTCAGCTTTGACGTGTTGGTAGACATCACACCGGGCGATGTAAAAGGCTATTTCCCTCTTCATACCGTGCCACCAAAACTGTTCCTTCAAGTCTTGGTACATTTTGGTGCCTTCGGGGTGGATCAAATACGGGGTGTCGTGGGCTTACTTCAGAATAAGCTGCTTCAACTCCTCAATGTTCGGGACGCATAGGCGGCCATTATACCATAGCACACCTTCCGGGTCGATTGAAAACCCAGGTACTTCCTCTCGTCCCATCCTACGCTTAATTCCTTCAATACTCTCATGACCCTTCTGAGCTCCTTTAATTTGGTCAAAGAGAGTGGGTCGGACTTCAAGGTTTGCTAGGAAACCGTGGCTTACAAGCTCAAGTCCAAATTCTCGAACTCCTCGCATAGGGTTGGTTGGCTGGTCTTCAGTAAGGCATTTAGAGAACAAGGCTCCTGGCTGAGGGCATCAGCGACCACATTCGCTTTACCAGGATGGTAATGAATGCCTAGGTCATAGTATTTGATGAGTTCTATCCATCTCCTCTGTCTCATGTTCAACTCCTTCTGAGAGAAAATATACTTCAGGCTCTTGTGATCGGTGTAGATCTCACATCGGTTCCCCATAAGATAGTGTCACCGTGTCTTGAGGGCATGGACAATTGCGGCAAGCTCTAGGTCATGGGTGGGGTAGTTCAACTCATGCGGGCGAAGCTGACGGGATAGGTAAGCGATGACTTTGCCGTCCTGCATCAAGACACTTCCAAGCCCAAGCTTGGAGGTGTCGCAGTAGACATCGAAGCTCTTGGTAATATCGGGCATGGTTAGGATAGGAGCTAATACAAGTTGCTTCTTGAGTTCTTGGAAACTCTCCTCGCACTTCTCAGTCCACTCAAACTTCTTATCCTTCTTGAGTAGCTGGGTCAACGGGCGAGCAATACTAGAGAACCCTTCTACAAACTTCTGGTAATATCTGGCTAGCCCAAGGAATGCTTGGACTTCGGTGGGGTTGGTCGGGGCTTTTCTCTCCAAGATAGAGGGGATTTTCGAAGGATCCACAGATACTCCACCGGCTGAGGGAACGTGGCCTAGAAACCCAACTTCTTCCAGCCAAAATTCACACTTGCTGAATTTGGCGTAAAGCTGGTGCTCGCACAGGGTTCCCAATACTAGCCGCAGATGCTCTGCGTGCTCATCCTCAGTCTTGGAATAGACCAAAATGTCGTCAATGAATACCATCACAAACTTGTCAAGGAACTTCATGAAGACCTTGTTCATGAGATTCATGAAATAGGTAGGGGCATTGGTTAGGCCGAAGGACATGACCGTGTATTCAAACAGGCCGTAGCGTGTGGTGAAAGCAGTCTTGGGGATGTCGGACTCTTGGACTTTCAGCTGATGATATCCGCTGTGGAGATCAATCTTGGAGAACACCTTAGCTCCATTCAGCTGATCAAACAGTTCTTCAATGTTTGGGAGTGGATATTTATTTTTGATGGTCACCTCATTCAGTTTACGGTAATCCACACACAGGCGTATGGTACCGTCTCGCTTGTCCACAAAAAGAACAGGCGATCCCCATGGTGAAGCGCTGGGACAGATAAGGCCTTTGCTGAGCATATCAGCGAGCTGTTTCTTTAACTCCTCGAGTTCTTGGGGGTTCATACGATAAGGTCTTTGAGCAATAGGAGCTATTCCGGGAATCAACTCAATTATGAACTCGATATCCCGGTCAGGGGGCATACCTGGCAGCTCCTCCGGAAAGACGTCGGGGTATTCGCACACCACTGGAACTTGGTCAAGGGTCGGCCCAGTGACAGACTACTTATAGTAAGCTTTACGGGATGGCATGGTTGCAATGTGCTCAATCTGAACTCCATCACCACTGGTCACGGTTATAGCTTTCCGGGCGCAATCTATATGACCCTGGTACTTGGACATCCAGTCCATTCCAAGTACCACATCCAAACCCTTTGTGCCAAGAATAATCAAGTCGGCTTGGAAGGATACCCCATGGATGACTATGGGTACCCCTTCGCAGGTCAAGTGTGCCCTAACTTGGGAACCGGGAATTTGAACTATCATATTGCGGGCCATTTTGGACGTGGTCAACCCACCCTTGGTCATGAACCTCTCGGTAACAAAGGAATGCGAAGCCCCAGAATCAAACAACACCCTTGCGGGGACTGAGTTGACGAGAAATGTACCCAGAACAACGTCAGGTGCCTCAGCAGCTTCTTCAGCGGTCACATGGTTCAGACGGCCTCGGGCATTGTTGGCTTGAGTCTTCGAGTTCCTCCCAGGGGGTCCACGGCCTTGACCCTGATTGGGTCGTGGCGCACTAAGGCTCAGCACAGATGGCTTCTTTAGGGGACACTCCTTAGAGAAGTTTCCAGGCTGGCCACAAGTGTAGCAGCCACTTCCTTGGCTGCGGTTGGCGGGGTTGAAAGTGTTGCGGTTGCCTCCAAAGAAGTTCCTGCTGGCAGGGCGGTTGCTGGAATACTGGCGGTTAGGGTTGTTGGGCCTGGGAGCTTGAGAGGTGAACCTCTGATGTGGTGGCGCAGACCTTGATGGGGGCATACTGCGGGACCTTTGGCTGCTTGGTCCTCCCTGACTCATCATCCTTCTCTTGTGGCTTTCGCGGGCAGCTTTGTTCTTGTCTTCCACCATGATAGCAACATCTACCAGAGCTTCCAGGTTGTTGTAAGGCACAATGACCAGATAGGGTTGCAGATCCTCCTGAAGTCCATTCATGAAGCGCTCCCTCTTCTTCTCGTTGGTGTCGATGTCGTTAGGAGTGTACCTTCCCCAAGTAGTAAACTTGTTGAGGTACTCCGTAACACTCATCCCACCTTGCTTGAGGTTGAGAAACTTATCATGCATAATCTTGATAAGTCCGGTGGGAACGTGGGCTTTGCGGAACTTGGCCTTGAAAGCATCCCAAGTCATCACCTGGCCTTCGGGCTGCATGGCACGGACATTTTCCCACCATGCACCCGCCGCTCCAGCTAGGAAGTGAGTGGCGTAGAGCACCTTTTCATTCTCTCCAACTCCCACATAGTCGAGTTTGTTCTCGATAGTGTGGAGCCAGTCGTCTGCGTCGAGGGGTTTAGTGGACTTGGTGAAAGTTGGTGGGTTGGAGTTCTGGAAGTCCCTAAGCTTGCTGCGAGGCTCGTCGTCATCATTGCCACCATGGTTGTTGTGGTTGGTGGCAATCTGTGTGAGGTGCTGAAGAGTGGCAAGGTTGTCTTGATGCTCAGCACGAGCGGCTTCGCGGTCCTCTAGCATGAGCCGCATCAGCTGCTCCATGCTGGGCTCAGGTGGTGGGGGCGGATTGCCTCCAGTGTGGCCTCGCGTCTCCGGAGCCATTCTGGAGAGAAATAGGTTGTGTAAGACAATAAAACAATGGAACCGCAATCATATTTCAACACAAGGTAGGACCTCAACTCATGCATAACATGTCAACACAACATGGCATACATACCAACACTTCAACATCATACATGCACAAGCAAGTTCAGGCATACATATACACAAGCAAAAGGGTGCCGACAGCTCCAGGCACGCACATACCACATACTCTCAAACAACACAAGCAGCAAATGGTTCCATACAGACCATGCAACATGGATACGCAAAAGGGGATAAACTATCAACTACGCGCCGACCTACGTGAGGGGGATAGGGCGCTGGACCTACTCGTCACCGTGGACGTGGGGGACAACCTCCTAGGGGTCCTCCTCGCTGGGAGTCTTGGGAGCGTAGAAGTCCATGATAGCGTTGCGGTCATCACCGCTGTCGGAACCATGGTCATCCTTGTTGGTGCTCGCGGGCTCCTCGTCGAAGGCCTCCTGGTGGTTGTCATCATGGCTACGTACCGCCTCGTTCTCCTTGCGGAGCTCGGCGGTCTCCTCCTCTAACTCAGACACATGACTCTCAAGAGAGGCAAGCTGGTCCTGAAGGTCACGAACATGGCGCCTGAGGTTCCTGTTCCTCTTCGCGATCCTCTTCTTCGCGGCTATGAGGTGGTGGCGAGAGAAGATGGACGCCTACAGATCCTCACAGAGGACAGCCAACTCCAAGCCATGCTCGTCGGCAACCATATAGACATGGTCCAGCTGCTCCTGGGAGTGGTGCAGCAGGACCTCCGTGTGGGTAAGGTGGGGGCTGACGGGGGTCGGTAGAGGGGGCTCAACAGGAAAGCCCTCATCGTCGCACCTCCCGTAGTGCTCGTAGCGTGTACCTGCCAGCTCGGCGGCGTGAAGGTGGACAAGGCGTGAGATGGCGTGCTGCAGAACACGCATCACACCCTCGCCCCAGGTGCGCTCGATCACCTCGAAGGTGAACTCCTCAGATGTAGGCGGAACTTCCCTCCCGCGGACCTGGCAGATGACACGGTAAGCCAGCTCGTGGGTCCCCTCCTCGAAGAGGCGGTAGCCCCTCACCTCGGGACGCGGGCGCCCAAGGCGGGCTGCCAACTCCACTAGGTCGCGCTCGAACACCACGATCTCCTTGTGTGTCCCAACCTGTCGGTGTGCCGTAGGAGCGTCCATCTACACAAGTTTTAGAGTAGATTTAATTAATGACTTACCCAGGTGTGCAGAATTTTAATACATAAGTAAAACTTGAATTAAGATGCAAGTAATTAAAGATGCTTAGAGAATAAGGGAAGAGATGAGAGCAATATATATTTACCTTAGATATATATAGCCATCTCTTTTAATTTTAGAAAATAGTTTTTGGTCCGATCTAACGCCCGTGCTAAACTAGGGTCTCCTAAGGTCAGGATGGCTCTAATACCAACTCTGTGGGGACCCTGGCTTACCACCCGGGATTCCCGTTATGCATACAATTCACGATCCCAGGAAGACCATTGTGAAACCAAATAACAGAGTTGGCATTACAGAGTACATCATCCATTACATAACGAATTCATAAAGTCTTACATATGGCCACTTGGCCGAATTTAAATGCCTCGCAGGGCAAGTTCAACTGACACACTAATGCTTAGCAAACAGCAGCGGGATACATGCAGCATAGCTGACCCAAGCCAGGACTACTACCCTACAGGCGACTGACTGGGAAACGATCCTAATTCGCACCGGCATCATCGTAGTCTCCTTCGTCCTCCTCATAGTCATCATCATAGTCTGGCCAAGTTAATAGCCAGGGACAAAGCCATGAGTACATTTTGAATTGTACTCGCAAACCATCTAAGAGAGAAGTATTGATATGCTATTTGGCTGTAGCAAAGGTTGGCTTGGCTTGAGGTTGTCAATGCTAGTAATTTTCTCGTGTCGATATAGCATGTCATACGACATCTCTATATCCTTATTAAAGAAGATACTTGTAAAACAAGTTTTTGTAAAAGCTCTAGGAAAGGGGGAAACTCCTTTATGCTTGCCAAAGGCAACCATGGTCAATCACACATGACCATTCTTCTTCACCTCGGCAGTACCCTTCGAGTACTCTGACCCATTCCCGTGCCACGACAGTACCCTCCAAGTACTCCGTCCGGCACAAACTCCATTTTTCTGAAAACATTTTGTAAAACCAAAACTTGACACAGGTTAAGTATGGCCATTCCAACCATCCATGACCGAGGACTCGGCTATTCAAATAGATTACACTCTGCAGAGGTTGTACACTTTACCCACACCATCCGATAAATCCGTCGGGATACCACGATGGACCGTCATACACAAGTATGCGGGGTTCGGATAATCAATCAAATCCTTCCACCTATCCACCTTAGTATGGGTGCCTACCCTGTGGAGTTTACCTCCCCGGCACGCCCCGGCAGTACCTCCTTTAGAGTGTCACTCTGGCGCCACGGCGGGAGAACCCAAGTGTCTTCCGGGCGGGTAGCCTATTGGCGGGCCCGCTATACTATTGCCCACCACTTGTGACAACCTGGATTCAAGGGTCCTACAAACCCTTATATAGTACGAGGCTCCCCGCACTAAAGCAAATAGACATCAAACTAGGCCCCGTCCCATACCGGGGTAATGTGGTTGCATGGGGGTAATTGGTTTGGCGAACACTTATACACAATGCCATTTTTCATAAATCCACCAACTCCTTCATCTCCCATGTCCAACTCCATGTTTATAAAACCATTTGAAAACATCTCAATGGAGTAGCAACTACTCCAAGGTTTTCGAAATCATTTTCAAAAGCTTCCAGAGAGTATTCCCAATCCTAGAGTTTTTGGCTCCACTACAAGTTTTCCAAAGACTTTGATGCTAATCATCAAGTACCTAACAAGAGGGGTGTTAAATAGGTCACAAGAGGTGTCATCCCCATGGATGATATCAAGTCGACTTGTGGAGCTAAGTCGCCAATTATTGCTATCTAGAGATTAATAGCAATATATAAAATCATGCATAATAAGAAAGTAGGAGTAAGCAATGCAAAGTGTAATAATAGGATTCAGGTATGCAACAAGTAGATGGCTTGCCTTGGTTGGCTTGTCCCTGATCTCCTTCCTCTTGATACTCAAAGACCTCCCCTTCCTCTGCACACTCGTCGTTCGAATCTATCGCCGGAAAAGTGACAATAACACATAATGAGCACACATGCATACATGGTTCACAACCAATCATGCAACACCCAACTCAAGCATTGAGTATCAGAAACAAACATGTTCAGATATCTGAACCAATAACATGTTCTACAAAGGAATCATTACCCTAATAAAAGCAATGCAAATATTAATGGCAAATAAACCCTAATCTCAAGCAAACAACTTGCAGGCATCCATATGCATCAAGACAAGGCAACCAGCATACATTCAGGTAACTAGCAATATTACAGAACCAACAAAATTGGAATCAAGTCAAAACAGCAAAATATTGAATTACTATGAATTTCCTAGTTTCACTTAACACTAGAAAAGCATTTTATTTCCATAAAACTTTCTGTAACAACTAAAATTCTACCAGAGGCATTCTTAGAAAGCTACAGTAATATAGAACACACCAAAGGTGGAATCACCTGAAAATATTTAACCTACTACATACAATAAATAAAACAAAACACTTTTCATTATCACTAAAATAATTACTACAGGAGATATAATACTCCTAAAATAGTAAATCCAATTCCTACAGCTTCACATAGCAACAGGGCATCTCTGAAAACTGGATTCAATCATTTTCATCACACACAACTTCAGATTTGGATTTATGAAGATAAAACCCTAGATCTAAAACAATTAAATCACAGATAATTTCTAGTGCCCTAAAAATCAAACATGCAGTACATTCAGGTAGACAATAACTTCAGGAGCACATAGAAATTTGAATCACTAATTTTGGACTCACAGAAATATTTCTACACATTTTTGAATCTAGCAGAGAAATTCAAATTGAAATAACAGATTCTAAAAAAACAGAATGGGCCAGATCTGCGGGGCTCAGCCAGATCCGAGCTGGGCCATCTCGGATGCGTCGGCCTGCCTGGGCCTGGCACGGCCGAAATGGTAAGCCGCCATCAGATTCAGATCTGACAGCGCGGCGGGCTTCTTCTCCGCGGGTGCATGCACGCAGGCGAGCGCGGGCATGCGGGCTAGGGTTTTGGGACGACGATGCTTACCGAGGGGCTCCGGTGGCTAGCTGGCTGCTGATCGACAGCGGTGAAGATTAGGAGGGGTTCCGGCGTGGGGTGGTGTGCGTGCAGACGTGGTCGTGGTGCGGATGGTGGCGATCTCGTCGGAAACCTCCGTGGCAAGGTCCGGCGATGACGTCGGCTCTGGCTCGATCTATCCAAAAAGAAGGGGATGGGGATGAGTGTTGGCCTAGAGGCAACCTCACCCTTCTCCTTGGTCTCCGGTGGTGATGATCTCGCTCCATAGCAAGTAGGGAAGAGAGGGGAAAGGCACAGCATGCTGGGAGAGGTGGAGAGGGGTGAGCGGAGTGTGAATGGCGTCTAACCGAAGGAGCTAGATGCGGCTGGGGGTTTTATATCACGGCGTGGACTCGGTGTGGCATGCTCTAGCTCAGGCGCGATTGGCTGAGGGCGGCGGAGCTCTGATACGGTGTTGTAGGCTAAGCCCAGTGGTGTAGACACGAGGGTCGTGCGCTTGCTGCAACGGTCGGGGCGACGTGGTTTTCAGTCCGGGTATGTTAGGTTTCGGTCGCGGCTAGGGCACGCTGGGGCTTGCGCATGTAGGGCAGGGTGCGCACGACATTGCACTCACGGTGCCGTGCAGGGTGGTGTGTGGCACGAGGGAAAAGGGGGCGTGTGTGCTTCAGAACGTGACCGCCGTTCTCGGCGTCCAGAACATGCACGAGCAGGGTCAGAGCGCAACTGGAGGGTGTTCTACAGGCAGTGCGGGCAGTGGCCAGGGGTTGGGCAGTGGAGATGGTGTGCAGGGGGTGTCGTGGGCGACACAGCAGCAGGAGGCTTGCCTCCTACGCCTCGTTCCACTCGGACACGCGCTAGGGCATCTCAGGGTTCCAAAAAAGGGTGAGGTAGATTGAGCTCGAGCTGGCATTGGTCGATGGAGGGGGTGGAGGGGTGCAGAAGTCGGCGGTGGCTCAATGCCGATTGGGGGTATAGGGTGGGTGTGGTGAGAGAGGGAGAGAAGAGGGAGATCAAGGCAAGATTGCCTCGGGTCCCTCCCCTTCCTTGTTTCCATCGGCTAGAAGACAAGAGGAATAAGAGGGAGAGGTAGAGGGTGGCTGGCTAGGGTCCTTCTCCTGGTCGGTTTTACATGGGGAGAAAGAAAGAACAGAAAAGGGAAGAAGGGGCTCATTTGGCCGAAATTCTATTGAATTTCAAAAAAATTCAAATATGGTCCAAAAGGTGGTGGTGGTGTGCTAAGATGGGATCTACAAGTGACAGAAACCACTCCACAAGTTTTTGAAATTTTTAATCAAGTGGAAAAGGGGTATTGATGAAGTCCCTATTTTTGAATAAAGAAGCAAAAATTAAAAGAAAAGAAAAAGGGGTGAATGAAGAAATCAAGCAAGGAAGGTTCTCATAGGTTTTTATTCCACACATGCTAAAAACAAGACCTAAGATTGTTGCATAAAATCATAGCACAAAACTAGAATCCAATACAAGGGGTTTTTGGAGTTGTTAAAATAAATTATGCAAACAATCATGAACACATCCTCACATAAAATCATGCACACACATAAAGTCATACATACTAGCACACAAGCACATTTTTTAACAAAAAGTTTTAATTTACCCTAGTTAAAGCATTAAAATTAGGTCTTAATTTGGTTCACAAAAAGTGGGGTGTTACATTCTTCTTTGTCAACCAGAGTTGCTTAAACATAAATTACATGTGGAGGATTTGCGTACCACTTTGCCACCTAAGGAAGATCCTGTTTTTGATTTAAAGCCTTTACCTAATGATCTTAAATATGCTTATATTGATGATAAGAAAATATATCATGTTATTATTAGTTCTAAACTTTCAGGAAAGGAAGAAGAAAGGTTATTGGAAATATTGAGGAAACACCGAGGAGCCACAAGATATACTCTTGATGATTTAGAAGGGATTTCTCCTACTATATGTCAGCATGCTATTAACATGGAGCCAGATGCAAAGCCAGTTGTTGAACATCAATGCCGTTTAATTCCTAAGATGAAGGAACTGGTAATAAATGAGGTATTGAAACTCCTCGATGCTGGTATTATTTATCCTATTGCTGATAGTACATGGGTTAGTCCTGTTCATTGTGTTCCTAAGAAAGGTGGAATTACTGTTGTGCCTAATGAGAATAACGAGCTTATTCCTCAAAGGGTAGTAGTTGGTTATAGGATGTGCATTGATTTTAGAAAGGTCAACAACGTTACTAAGAAAGATCATTATCCTTTACCATTTATAGATCAGATGTTAGAGAGGTTATCTAAGAAAACTCATTTTTGTTTTCTTGATGGTTATTCTGGTTTCTCTCAGATTGCTGTTAAAAAGCAAGATCAGGAGAAAACCACTTTTACTTGTTCTTATGGAACTTATGCTTATAGATGTATGCCTTTTGGTTTGTGTAATGCTCCTGCTACTTTTCAAAGATGCATGTCTGGTATTTTTTATAGTTTTTGTGAAGAAATTGTGGAGGTATTCATGGACAATTTCTCTGTCTATGGAACTTCTTTTGATAATTGTTTGCACAATCTTAATAAAGTTTTGCAGAGATGTGAAGAAACTAATCTTGTTCTTAATTGGGAGAAATGCCACTTTATGGTGAATGAAGGAATTATTCTTGGACATAAAATTTCTGAAAGAGGTACTAAAGTTGACAAAGCAAAAGCTGAAGCAATTGAGAAAATGCGTTGTCCTAGGGATGTCAAAGGTATTCGTAGTATTCTTGGTCATGCTGGTTTTTATAGGAGGTTTATTAAAGATTTCTCTAAGATTTCAAAGCCTCTTACTAATCTACTTCAAAAAGATGTACCATTTGTTTTTGATGATGATTGTAAAGAAGCTTTCGAAACTCTTAATAAGGCTTTAACTACCGATCCTATTGTCCAACCACCTGATTGGAATTTACCCTTTGAAATTATGTGTGATGCTAGTGATTTTGCTGTTGGTGCTATTCTTGGACAGCGCATAGATAAGAAGTTGAATATTATTCATTATGCTAGTAAGACTCTTGATGCTGCTCAGAAGAATTATGCTACTACTGAGAAAGAGTCCCTTGCTGTTGTTTTTGCATGTGATAAGTTTAGACCTTACATTGTTGATTCGAAATTTACTATTCATACTAATCACGCTGCTATTAGGTATCTTATGGCAAAGAAAGATGTTAAGCCTAGGCTTATTAGATGGGTGTTGCTTTTACAAGAGTTTGATTTGCATATTGCAGATAGGAAAGGTGCTGAAAATCATGTTGCTAATAATTTGTCTAGATTGGAAAACATTTCTTTTAATCCTATTCCTGTTAATGATAGTTTTCCAAATGAACAATTGGCTGCAATAAAGGTAACCTCGCGAGAGAGTCCTTGGTACGCTGATTATGCTAACTTTATTGTTTCTAAGTATTTGCCTCCAACATTTACAACTCAGCAAAGAAGGAAAATCTTTTATGACTTGAGGCATTATTTTTGGGATGACCCACACTTGTATAAAGAAGGAGTGGATGGTATTATGCGAAGATGTGTTCCAGAATATGAACAACAAGAGATATTGAGGAAATGCTATCGTAGTGCCTGTGGACAACATCATGCTGGAGATAGAACTGCACAAAAGGTTCTACAATCAGGTTTTTATTGGCCTACCCTTTTTAAAGATGCAAGAAAGTTTATTTTGTCTTGTGGTGAATGCCAAAGAGTTGGTAATATTTCTAGACGCAATGAAATGCCTATGAATTATTCTCTTGTTATTGAACCATTTGACTATTGGGGATTTGACTTTATGGGTCTTTTTCCTCCTTCAGAAGGTTATACTCATATACTTGTTGACGTTGATTATGTTACTAAGTGGGTAGAAGCTATACATACAAAGAGTGCCGATGGTGAGACCTTGTTAAAGATGCTTAAGGATGTTATTTTTCCTAGGTTTGGTGTGCCTAGATATCTTATGACTAATGGAGGTTCTCATTTTATTCATGGCGGTTTTAGGAAGACTCTTGCTAGATATGACGTTAATCATAGAATTGCTTCTGATTATCATCCCCAAACTAGTGGACAAGTAGAGCTATCGAATAGAGAGATCAAGTCTATCTTGCAGAAGACTGTTAATAAATCTAGGAAAAACTGGGCTAGCAAGTTGAACGATGCTTTATGGGCTTATAGAACTGCTTATAAGAACCCCATGGGCATGTCTTCTTACAAAATGGTTTATGGAAAAGTGTGTCACTTGCCTTTAGAATTAGAACACAAAGCTTTTTGGGCAGTGAAAGAGCTTAATAGGGATTTTAAACTTGCCAATAAGAAAAGGTAGCTTGATTTGAGTTCCTTAGATGAGTGGAGAAGTGAAGCTTATGATAATGCCAGACTTTTTAAAGAGAAAGTCAAGCAACGACATGATAGGAGAATTCTTAAGAGAGAATTTCATGTTGGAGAGAAAGTTCTATTGTATAGGTCTCATCTCAGATTTTTTGCAGGAAAATTACTCTCGAAATGGGAAGGACCCTTTATTATTGAAGAGGTGTATCATTCAGGTGCGATAAAAATTGCTTTGCTCAAAGATAATACTACACAAGTGGTGAATAGGCAAATACTCAAGCATTATATTTTTGGAGATTCTAATAATGAAGATATCGATGTTATTCAAGTGGTGACTCTAGAAGAATTCATCAAAAAACATATGCAGGAAACTGCAGAGTCCGCTTTCAAATAGGTAACAGTTCTTGTCAGAAAAGGTTCGCGTTAAACTTTTCTGTTAATACTTTTGTTGTTTTTATTAAAAATGAAAAATCACGAGACAAAACACAAGTTGGAAATGGAGCTAGGAGGCTCCACACCACCTGGTGGCGTGCCCCTACTGGTCGCGCCACCCTGTGGTGAGGTCGCCTCGGAGCTCGTTTCTGTCCCAGTTTCCTCATGTGCCTTCGTTTCATTGTTTAATTTTCACCTATATAACCCCCCAGATTGCCCGAGGTCTGTATATCATGTTCTCATCATGTTTTTGTTTCGATCTTTTTCTATCAGGAGCTGTTCTCAGTTTTAGAGCCACCATGTCTTCTTCTAGTTCATCCGATGAGAACTCCCTTGGGGACATCATTAATCCATACATGAGGGAGCTGAAGATGCATCCAAAGGAGTTGTCACTCAAGGATGGGAAGTTACAGATAGAAGATGTTCAGGGCCCTAAAGGAGAAGGAAGTCTTGAAGCTAGGATGGAAGCACTAGAGCAAGAAGTCTTTAAATACAAGAAGATAGCAGAACGCGAGGTGGACATGATCCATAGGATAAATCAAGAACTCATCGCCAAGCACAAGAAGGAGACCGCAGAGCTTTGGGATGACATCTTGTCACTCCATGAGACCACCAACAAATTACAAGCACAACTCTACGACTTGCAAAATCAAAACTATGAGTATGAGGCTAGGTTTAAACAAATGAGTGCTGCTGCCAGTTTTAGGATATTGGAGACCAAGTCATCCTTTCTTGATGGGGAACCTTTGCCTTGGAAGTCTGATGATGATAAAGATTCGCCACCACCACCGAAGGAGTAACTCGTCATTGGTATTGGCATTCCCTTGGCTTGTTCCAAGCTTGGGGAAGTGCCGTGGTATCACATCATTACCTTTTACCCATTTACTTTTCAAGTAGAGTCATATCATGAATATAGAAGTTATCATATAAAATAGTTTGCAGTGTGGAAGTATCCTCCTTTAGTTGGTTATCTATGTATCCCTTGGTGTGAGTTGTGGTTATGAAATATTAATGAGAAGTCTTATCATTTACTTTCCGCACACTTTATTTTAGTTTGCAATGTTTCTTATATGATTAGTCTTGTTGATTAGTATTGGTATCACCTTGGGAGCATGAGTAAATCTAGTTGGTTTTGGTAAACTTAGCAATGGTCAGTAGCAACAATACTTTGAGGCTTGAGTAGAGAAGAGGGAAATACATGTAGATACATCATTTCATCTTTCCTTCATGATTGGCTCATAAGCATTAGTATTCTCAAGTTAAGACCGTTTGTACTTTCAAGGAAGTTTGCATGATTGTTTTCTATCACATATATGTTTATTTGTTTCATTCAACTCTTATGCTTGCTACCCAGCCTTGCTAGCCAAAAACCTAAACTGAGAGGGAATACTTCTCGTGCATCCAATTCCCAAAAACCAAGTTACTTCCAAAGAGTCCACTATAAATTCCTATGCATGGCATTTCAAGCCATTCCAAGTAAATTTTCATGTGCTACCTTTCAAAAACCTTCAAATACTTCTCATATTTTGTGACACTGTTTTTAGCTCATGAGGACGTAGTGGTTGAGTTTGTTATCTTCCATACTAAATTGAGTGCCCCTCAACTTGCATGCTTCATCTGCTCGTCACTAATTTTGCAAGGGAGCTGGTCAGACCATTATAACAAAAAAAGAGAAAAAAGAAAAGAAAAAGGCACTCCTCCATGGTTTGTGAAAGTTGGTGGGCACCCGATGGAATCGGTTAGCCATGGTTTGAGAAAGGAAAAGTGGGGAGGAGTTCCAAACTATAAAAGAGCACAATTGTGCCAATTAATCAAAAAATTTGGAACCGCCCTCGCTTGTTTAGTATGGAAGATAGCAAGAACTCCGTTGCTAGTCGTTGACAGAAACAACCACCTCTCAAAACAATTTTTATCTCTATTTTACAAATGAAAAGCTCTAGCACATGTTTAATCCCTATTCCCTCTGTGAAGGGCCTATCTTTTACTTTTATGTTGAGTCAACCTATTCCCCTCTATCTCAAGCAAGCATTTGAGTTGTTGTGTTTCAACCATCCATATGTTGATTTGTTCAATCATGTTTCATGATACGTCTCAAACGTATCTATAATTTTTGATGCTCCATGCTTGTTCTTTCACCATTTGCTTTGTGTTTTGTTACACTTTGTGGCGTTTTTATGCATTTTTCTGGAACTAACCTATTAACAAGATGCCATAGTGCCAGTTCCTTGTTTTCTGCTATTTTTATGTTTCAGAAAAGTTACACAGGAAATATTCTCAGAATTGGACGAAACAAAAGCCGAACCTCCTATTTTTACCGAAGCTTCGCGAAGACCAAAGATGAGACGGAGGGGGACCAGAGGCTGGCCACACCACAGGGGGGTGCGGCCCAGCCCCTGGCCACGCCCACCCATGGTGAGCCCACCTGGTCCACCTCCTGACGACACCCCTTCGCCTATAAAGACCCCTCATCAGGAAAACCTAAGGGACGGATCACTTTTCCCGGAAACATACTGCAAGCCATCGCCATCATCAAATCGAGATCGGGAGGATCTAGGAGCTCTTCCTGGCACCCTGCCGGAGGCCTTCTACACCACCATGGTCGCATCTGGAGTGATGTGTGAGTAGTCTACCTTGGACGACGGGTCCATATATAGCAGTAGCTAGATGATTGTCTTCTTGGTGGCGCGGTGTTGATGATGTAAATGAACGGCCAGTTGGGAACCCCAAGAGAAGGTGTGATGAGCACAACAACAAGTTTTCCCTCAGTTATGAAACCAAGGTTTAATCGTCCAATAGGAAAAAGCCAAACTCCAGAAGGTGATGCTTGCTAGCCTAGTGACACTCCAACAAGGGCGCCGTTAACGATACTTGTTAGCGCGTCTTCAACTAGCAGCAACGCGGAACCTGCACACAACAAAACCAAGAACTTTGCTCCCAACTTACGATGAGGTTGTCAATCTCACCGGTTTGCTGTAAACAAAGGAATAAGCGTATCGAGTGGAAAGCAATAGTAGTATGCGAGAAAGTAAACAGTGCAAGTAAAGTAAACATGTGATAGCAATGTAAAGGAAATTGGACCGGGGTCCACAATTCACTAGTGGTGTCTCTCCATAAGATAAATAACAACATGCTGGGTAAACAAATTACAGTTGGAAAATTGATAGAATAAAGATAACGTGCATATGTCAAGAGGATCACTATGAGATTTACTATGGGCATTACAACAAGATACATAGACTGCCATCCAACTGCATCTATGACTAATAATCCACCCACGGGGAATCATCCGAGGACCCCATGAATATTAAGTTGTGAACAACAGATAACTGCATTAAGCAAAGTGTGTAATGTAAACAAAACAAATGTCCTTGGACACAAGAATGTTGTTTTCTCCCTAGTGGCAACATAACATCTACAACCTTAGAGGTTTCCGTCACTCCCCCAGATTAAATAGAGGCATGAACCCAACTATCGAGCATAAATACCCCCTCTTGGAGTCACTAGTATCTACTTGGCCAAGATAGCTACTAACAACAGAGAGCATGCAAGATCATAAACAACATAGAGATAACATAAGATAATATTCAGCACATCAACTTAATCATACCACCAATATCCATCGGATCCCAACAAACACAACATGTAGAATTACATAAAGGTAGTCTCGATCATGTAAGGCAGCTTATGAGATCTAAACATGAAGCACATGTTGGAGAAGACAACCAACTAGCTACTGCTATGGACCCATAGTACAAGGTAGACTACTCACTCATCACGCCGAAGGCAAGCATGGCGATGAAGAAGACCTCCGGTGGCGATTCCCCTCTCCGGCAGGGTGCCGGGAAGAGCTTCTGGACCCTCTCGATCTCGGGTCGACGATGGCGGCGGATCGCGATGTGTTTCTGGAAAATTGATCGGGTACTTAGGTTTTTCCCGTCGGGGGATCTTTATAGGCGAAGGGACAGCGTCAGAGGTGGACCAGGGGGCCCTCACCACAGGTGGGCGCGGGCCAAGGGCAGGCCGCGACCCCTGGTGGTGTGGCCGACCTGTGGCCCCTCTCCGTCTCCTCTTCGGTCTTCTGGAAACTTTGTTAAATAATAGGAGGTTCTGCTTTTGTTTTGTCCAATTCTGAGAATATTTCCTGTGTAACTTTTTTGAAACACAAAAACAGCAGAAAACAGGGAACTGGCACTGTGGCATCTTGTTAAAAGGTTAGTTCTGGAAAATGCATAAAAATGCCACGAAGTGTAACAAAACACTAAGCAAATGGTGTATAAACAAGCATGGAGCATCAAAAATTATAGATACATTTGAGACATATCAAGCATCCCCAAGCTTAACTCCTACTCGTCCTTGAGTAGGTAAGTGATAACAAAGAATAATTTTTGAGGTGACATGCACCTACACAATCTTGATCATCTATGTAAGCATTGAGTGCTGGGATCAAAAGAACTTAAAACATGGGCATGCAAGATATAATCTTGATAGAAGAAACTTAGCAACCATGTTATAACATGAAAAAGAACACAAACAAAAGATCATGAAAATGAAACAATGGAAGTCAAACATGTGTTCAAATCATATGGAAAAACATAACAAATGGTTTTCAGCTTGTCCTTCATGGAATAGCAAAACATAAATGCATAGGACACCTTCAAGTTTAAGAGGGCGACTAGATACAAATAATTTAAGCACAAGTGAAACCAAAATCATGATTCAATCAATGATAATCTTTGGGACAATGCACATTAAACTCAGAATGACAACTATGCTCTCTTAGACGGTGCATAAAGGTAGAAGGTGAAGACTCAACATAAAAGTAATAGAAAGGCCCTTCGCAGAGGGAAGCAGTGATTGCGAGTTTTATAAACCTTCAAAAATTATGGTACTTACTAGCTTTGAGCTCTCATTGCCCCCATCATAGGTATCTTGAATGGTTAAAGTTAATGCGAGTACAATTATGAAGCATATGCTTGACAAATCATAAGTTGAAAACCTCATGTCCCATGAAGTACGAATACCCAAACCTCATGCTACTCGACTTAGAGTCCCAAGCAAGCTCTTGTCATTGTAAATATATGTGTATCATCGAGAACCGCCAACGGGGTACCTCTTGCCCGATGACATGGAACAAGCTCACATCAAAATGACAAGACAAACAGACAGTGAACACCTCGACATCTGTTTTATTTACCATTGGTATAGCTTTTTATTTTGAGATGCGTAAATTTCCACCATGAATTATGCATGGCTTAGATTAGCGGCCCAGGCGTTTCTCTAACATATATAAGAACTCCATGATCCCACAAGATTCCCAACTTGTTTCACATCGCGAGTATCCATAAACAAAAGATCACGATATCAACTCAAATAAGAAGTGCAATGTTGAAAGCTTACCCCATGACGGCATGGTTTGGCTAATTTCCAATTTACAACTTGCAAGCATAACAACTCAACATAAGAGAGCCATAATGTCAAAATTTTAAAATTGAGAAAAGTAAAGTGTGCCATCAGGTTTGTGAGAGCTTTACTGACTAATTTTCACATAACACCAAAAAGAGTTTAATTTGAAGGATAGATAAAAGCAAGTCAAATGTACTTTGGAATAGCAAATTGCTAATAGGTATGTATGGTGGACACATTGGAACAACTTGGTTTTTAGGAGTTGGATGCACGAGTAGAGCTCGTACTTTGTACAAAATGAGGGCTAGCAAAAGACTGGGAGTGACCAACTCAGAGAGCAATAACGGCCATAATCATGCAAAGCGACAAAGCAACATTAAAATAAGCATAAGATGGCATCAAAAGTCAAAAAATAAATTATCATAAAGGCTTATGGCGACTTTGTATGAGTCAAACATGTGTAAGCATGCGCCAAGTCAACCCAAATAAAGCATCAAGGAGAAAACCAAAATAATGCTTCCAAATAATAAAAATAACGCATGATTTTTTTCAAAGGCTCATTAAGCAATCTCAGTCATTTGAGACAAGTCATGCTACATAAAAACCACTAAGCATACTATCAAAAAGACATCAAACATGACATGCAAAAGCCTATGCCGCAGTCTAAACAAGCTCCTTTTTATACCACTTTTTTGCATGAAACTTTTTGTCTTTTCCAACACCATTCCAACCTTTTTGAAATAACACTTTTGATGAAAACCAACATGGAGCAGATGTAAAAATACACCTTGATACAAAGATATAACAAGATCTAAACACAAATCAAGGTGAAAAATTAAAGCTAAATGTAGTGACCTCACCATTTAAAGATGAAGATCCCTGTGCTTTTCAGTGCTAGTCCCTGGATCAAATGCTAGCACACACAATTTAAGATGTAATATCAAGAAACAAAGGTCATTTTATTACATCGCATGATCTAGCAATTACATAAAGAACTTTACAATGCTCATAGCATAAAGCTTTTAGAGTTTACAACGAAATCAAAAATAGCATGGAGTCCTTCTTCTTCATGTGCCACAGGCGAACATGCTGCGGATAGACTTGTAACCCTGTCGTACCTTTCTTATCGTCAAAACCTGCAAATTGAAACGTTGCAGCCACAACGGGTCAATACATTTGAATTGTATTGGCAAAATGTCACTTTTTGGTGGACACAAATGGAGCCTAACACTTACATGGATATTTGGCTAAGTGGAGCTTCAGGCTAAGCTTGCAGAAAAGCAATTGTTTATCCTACTTTTCAACAGATCTCATTTTTCTTTTAAAGCACTATTGGACACACTAGAATCCACCAGGTGCTCCTAGTTAATTATGCACACACAGGAATCCACCAGGTGTACATAATTATGATCACACAACAATCCCTTGTTAACCACTCAAGTTTTAATTTAAAGAAGTTGGGATGAGGAGATCCTTGAACAGCTTCAAAATCATGTCGCTCAAAGTTGTCCGTAACTGGGGACACGGCTAAGTACTTAGTTTTTTAACCCTCTACAGAGGTGGTGCACTTTTCCCACAAGACTCAGTCAACCTCTTTTGCCATGATGCTCATTTTGCTCAAATGGCCAAGTGAAGACTAAGACAAGACCTTTCAGAAGCAATTTCTCAGACCAACCCAGACGCGTTCCATCCTACAATTCACTACCACCCTCTGTCCGTCTGGCTGAGTTCTCACAACTTAATTGGTCAAGACAGAGCCCATATGACTCGTGGCTGCACTGGAAGCTTCACGACTTGAACGTCTCCAATCTCTTTGTTCCTGGGTGGCCGTCCACAAGTGAGATACACACAACCGCCATAGAGATGGCTCCAGTGTAACCACTCAACATAAATCCATCTTACCAATTTCCACCCAGGTGTTTGATTGACTTAGTTGTTTTCTTAGTTTTTTCAAAACATAGTTTTCATACTTGATAAAAGAATCATGTGGAATCCCAACCATGAATTCTATAGCACAACTAAGCAGTCTACACTTATGGTGTTTCTACTAACAGGGTAATCAGGGATATCCTAAATAGGAGACAGCAAGCATAACTATCTACACATGCATATTATAAAAAGAAAGGAAACACTACATGCATAGTAATACATTGGGAATTTTATGAACAAGAGTGACACTTGCCTTTGAAACTTCTGAAGATTGTACTTCTCTTAATCAACACACATGGCTCTCTGTACAACTATAAGATAGAAAGTAATACAACATAAACACACCTTTCAAGCAATATAGTCAAACAAGACAACAAAAGTGTTTATTTGTTTTGGCTTAGTCTTCAAAGTCTTAGTGATAATTGGATAAAAGATTGGGGCATGAGGTTGACTTGATATGGATGGAGAAAATGGCTAAGTCAAAGACTTCAAAGGATTGATGGGGGTTTTCTAGATTGTTAAGAGGTGTCAAACACTTAGTAAAAAAATAGCTTCAAGGAGATTCTTAGGCTTGGTTCGAGAAGTTGGATGAATAATTTCTAAGTCATGAGGTCTAACACTTTCATCTTCTTGACTTGGTCTCTCTTCTCTTGATCTTCTTGTCTTTCCTTCATCTCTTGACTTCTCTTCAACTTCTTCTTTGCCTTCAACTCCTTGTCTTCTCTTTCAACTTATTGCTTTGCCTTCAACTCCTTGTCTTCTCTTCAACTTCTTCTCCATGGTATTGATATGGGAAAACTTCTATGCCATAATGTTTGGGTAGGGTGGTCAAAACACTTAGAAGAATTTAGATGAGATGGAGTTGATAGTTTTTGCACTTGGCAAAGGATAGAGAGTAGATTTTTACTAAGTCATGGTAGGTTTGATGTGGTCATTAGGACTTAGGATAAATTCACACCATTTGTAGAGTGATACGTCCAAAACGTATCTACTTTCCCGAACACTTTTGCTATTGTTTCTTCTCTAATTTGTGTGTTTTGAATGCAACTAACACGGACTGACGCTGTTTTCAGCAGAATTGCTCTAGTGTCTCGTTTTTGTGCAGAAATCCAACTTCCAGTAAAAATTCAGGAAAAATCATGAAAAATCCTATTTCACCAGAAGACCCACGGAGCCAGAAGACAGGAGGGAGAGGAGGCTCGAGGGGCCATCACGCATAGGTGGCGCGACCTAGCCCTGGCCGCGCCACCCTGGCGTGAGGAGGCCCCAGCCATCCTCTCGGCCTCCCCTCTCGCCTACATATACCCTCTGACGGCATAATATCGGGGAGATGGCATTTTTCCCAGATAGACTTCTGCTGCGCCGCCGCCATCAGAAACCGCGATTCGGAACCAGAAACTCCGTTCTGGCACCCTGCCGGGACGGGGATTCGGAGGAGATCTTCATCACCATCACCACCGACGCTCCTCCATCAACCATCCATGACTCCCCCATCCATGTGTGAGTAATTCCCCCACTGTAGGTGAGGGGATGGTAGGGATTGGATGAGATTGTTCATGTAATTTGATATGAGATTGATGGGGCATAGTGCCTAGTGTCTTTATTTAGTGCCTATGACATTGTTGCAACTTGTTGTGCTTAATGCTTGTCACTTTGGGCCCGAGTGCCATGATTTTAGATCTGAACATGTTATTATTTCTATGATGATACTTGTTGTTTATGGTCTTACCTACAAGTTGTATACACATATTGTTGTCCGGAACCCGAGGCCCTAAAGTGACAGAAATTGGGATAACCGGAGGGGATGGCTGTGATGTGAGGATCACATGTGTTCGCAAGTGCTAATGCTTTGCTCCGGTACTTTATTAAAAGGAGTACCTTAATTACCAGTAGTTTCCCTTGAGGCCCTGCTGCAACAGGCTGGTAGGATAAAAGATGTCGTGCAAGTTTCTCCTTGTGAGCATGTACGACTATATACGGAACACATGCCTATGATTGTTTGTACTAGGATGCTTTATCATTATTTATCTGCAATGCCCATGTCTCATTGATTTCATGAATTATCTTATCCATGCAACGCCCATAATCCATCCCTATGCCTACAGTATTTGTCCCTACTGTTTACAACTGTTACTATTACTGCTGCTGTTTTACTACTGCTGTTACTATTTCACTACTGTCACCACTATAAAACTGTTGCTACTGATAAACTATTGCGAGCGAGACTGTTTCCAGGTGCAGCTGAATTGACAACTCATCTGTTAAGGCTTACATATATTCTTTGGCTCCCCTTGTGTCGAATCAATAAATTTGGGTAATACTTCCCTCGAAGACTGTTGCGATCCCCTATACTTGTGGGTCATCAAGACTATTTTCTGGCGCCGTTGCCGGGGAGCATAGCTCTATTTGTAAGTTCACTTGGTATTCCTTTTGTTCGCTACAATCCTTTCATTATGGGTAAACCTCATGATGGAAAAGTTCCTATATTGCCATCCACTACAAGAAGAGGTACGACTCTCAACACCTCTGTTGCTCTTGATTCACCTTCTGTTATGAGTAAGTTACTTACACCACCACACCCACACGCTACTGCTACTACTTCTACTGAGATTGGAAATGCCACTGATAATTTAGATGATGCTTCTACTGTGCTTGATGAGAGTGGTTCACTAGGTTCCTTTTTAGACGCTACTATTGCTAGAGCTAAGTTGGGAAACACCACTGTTACACCTGTTAGTTCACCTGAGTCTAGGGAAAGTCCTAGTGATGATTATGATGATGATGCTTATATTGAGCTTGATGATGATTTTATTGCTGAAGCACGTGCTGCTCGTAATGCTGGTAAGGTTAAAGAACTACTTGCAAGGCGTTCTATTAGATATAAGTTGTCTCCTGATCCTAAGTTTGCTGCTTCTCCCATAAATATTAGAGACAAGGATTATGATTTCTCTTTGGATTTATCTTACATATCTATTGTTGAGAAAACTCCTTTTTGTGGTACTAAAGATGAGAGTGCTATGGGGCACATGAATGAGCTTTCTACTTTGAGTAATTTGTTTTCTGATGATATTAAGCTCCGCACTTACTTTGTTGCTAAGATTTTTCCTTTCTCGTTGAAAGATGCTGCTAAAACTTGGTTTAATAGCTTGTCTCCTGGATCTCTTACTAGTCCTATTGCTTTGGTTAATGCTTTCTTTCAGAAATATTTTCCTGCTAGTGCTCAACATGCTGCTGTGCAGAAAATCTTTGATTTTGAACAGGGAAAAGGAGAGATGTTGCCTGAATCTTGGACAAGGTTTTGTTCTTTAATTAGAGCTTTGCCTAAAGAACCATTGCCTAAAAATGAACTCCTTGATATATTTTATAATGTACTAACGGATGAATCTAAGTCATATTTGGATAGTTGTGCTGGTTGTGTTTTTAGGGAAAGGACTCCGGCTGAAGCAGAAAAATTAATGACTAAAATAAGCCAGAATCATGATGATTAGACTTTAGTTGAGCCAACACCAGCACCTATACCTGCGCCAGATCTAGAGCCTACACCGAATAAGAGAGGGATGATTGAGTTAAATGATGAAGTGATGAGAGAAGCCAAGAAATCTCTTAAGGAGAAAGGTATTAAAGCCGAAGATGTTAAAAATTTACCTCCTATTGAAGAATTATGTAAGCCAATTCCTCGCTCATCTACTGTTGAGGTACACTCTCTCCAACGCTTTGATAAAAGAGATATTCCTTATTCTAAACCTCCTGATCAATGCTTAGATGAGTTTGATAATTTTATTGTTAAGCAAGAAAATTTTAATAAAATGGTGCATAATCATTTGTTGGAAAATTCTAGAGCTATTAACAAGTTGCAGGATATTGTGGAGAGAACTGCTAATGATGTGAAGATACTTGTTAAACATTTTCAAATGGTTCAAACACAAATTGATCAGCTTACCAAGGTACAAAAAGACTTGCTAGTTAATGCTGCAAGAGAGAAGCAAGCATGTGAAATTCGCACAAGAAGTGTCGCTACTACTCAAGATCCATTATATCCTGAAGGACATCCTAAGAGGGTTGAGCAAGATTCTCAACGCACTTCAAGTGATGATATTCCTTCCAAGAAGAAGAAGAAGAAGCATAAAACAACTACAGAATCCTCTGATGCAGGTAAAGATCCTAATAGTGTTTCTATTTCTGATGCTGAAACTGAACCAGGAGATGCTTCCGATAAAGAAGAAGATAAAGAAGAAGTTGAAGAAGAACCAGAAAAGATTGATAAGAATGCAAAGTACAACAAAGAAGACTTCATTGCCACCAAGCATGGTAAAGAGAGAGAACCTTGGGTTCAGAAACCAATGCCTTTCCCTGGTAAGAAACACAAGTCCAAGGAAGAAGAACACTACAACATGTTTTGTGAATGGATGAGACCTTTATTTTTGCAAATTCCTTTGACTGATGCTATTAGAATGCCACCTTATGCAAAGTATATGAAAGATATTGTCACTAACAAAAGGAAAATTCCTAGTGAGGAAATTTCCACCTTACTTGCTAACTATTCTTTTGATGGTAAAGTTCCAGAGAAGCTTGGAGATCCAGGTATACCTACTATTCCTTGCTCCATTAAAAATAACTATGTTAGAACTACTTTATGTGATTTGGGAGCTGGAGTTAGTGTCATGCCTTTTTCTCTTTATAAGAGACTTGATCTAGAAAAATTGGTATCAACTGATATATCTTTGCAGATGGCTGATAAGTCTACTACTATTCCTATTGGTATATGCAAAAATGTTCCTGTTCAAGTTGCTAACAGTTGTTTGATTTTAACTGACTTTGTTGTGTTGGAAATGCCTGAAGATGATAATATGTCTATTATTCTTGGGAGACCTTTTCTAAATACTGCAGGTGCTGTTATTAATTGCAATCAAGGAAAAGTCACTTTTAATGTCAATGACAAAGAGTATACGGTTTATTTTCCCAAGAAGATTGATAGGAGGAATGCTCTAAATTCAATTAAGCATGTTGAGACCGTCAAAGTTGGTCAAATTATTTGTTCAGAGCAAAATCCCAAGGAAGAATGCCAAATTGTTATAGTTGGGACCATACCTATCAAAGTTGAGGTAACATAAGCATTAAGTGAGATGCAAAGTTTCTCCTCATACAAAGTTAGTTTGATAACAAGACTTGATCAACCTTGTTAACAAAGTGATTTTATATGAATGAAACTTTGTTTTCACCGCATCCACTCCACCTTACTTTTATTTACTTGTTCAATTCTATTCCATCAGTTTAGTCGCATGATTAAGAGTATCTCAGAGCTGCTGCATGCTTGGTTTTGGTTTGCTTGAAATCATTCTATCTTTGTTTTTCTGAGTTTTATTGATATGCCAATTTTTGAAAAATCCTCAAAAATAAAGTTTCTCGAAAAATTCCAGAAAATTCTTTATAAATTTTTATGTCAAAAATGGGGCAGAGAGACACCTGGGAGGCACCAGGTGGGGCAGCCACGCCACCTCACACACAGGTGGCGCGGCCCAGCCCTGGCCACGCCACCCAGGTGTGAGAGGGCCCCACCTGGCCCCTCACTCATCTTTTCCTCCCCTGCTCTTTCTCTCTCCCGAAAACAACGATACACTCAGCTGAAACTCGAGTTCTTGCTGTTATTCACCTGGATTTTTTGATCTCCTTGCTCAGCCCAACATTTTTGCTAAAATTTGGATCATTTGCTCTTCGGTATGTGACTCCTCCACTTATCCAAGTAGAATTTCTTTTGATTAAGTATTTCTTGAGTATTTTAGCATTGTAGGTGACAGTATAAATGAGTATGCATGCTTGTTCTATTGATTAGAAATGTTATTTTGATGCATGATAGCTCTCCAGTAACTCACCATAGTAGTTTCCTACATTTGCTTGTCCTAAAATCACCTTTTATGAGTTTGTTAAAAAAAATTAGAGAAGGAAGATGGACAACTTCACATATGGAGAAGTGTTTGAAAGTGATGCACCAAGGTCATCAAGGCCCTCAAGATCCACTGCTCGATATAGGATATCTTATAATGAGGATCTCATGTCACCGAACCTTGAAGGGGATGATGGAGATGCACATCCATCCACCTTTCCTTGTATTAACTTTTTGAGTGATGTAGGGATTCTTGATGATTTCTTGCTCCTTGTTAACAGGGTTGGGTTGACTGCTTACATGACATAAGAAAGTGATCAATATGCTATACTTACGAAGACTTTCGTTGAAAGTTTTAAATTTACTAACGCTCATTACAATCCTTCTATTGCATTTAAGATTTATGATAAGTCTATCACCATGCCTTTGGAGAGGTTTTGTTTTATTTTAGGTATCCCCATGTTTGGAATGGCAAAGAGGATACAAGATCGCCCCGCTGATTTGTTGGAGCTTTACCGAGGGGTGACCAATGATGATGACCGCACCGCACAGCGTGGCAAGATAAGAAACATTCAGCTCCCAGCTATTAGATATTTCACTTACTATCTTGCAACTAGTGTACTTGGTAGAGAAAACACTAGCAATATCTCCAACTATCATTTAGCTTTTCTAGCTACCGCTCTGGATGTTGGTAGGAAGTATAACCTTGGTGCTGTTATTGCTCGTCGCCTAGCTGCTAGGGGACCTATTTATGGAGGTATTATTGTCGTGCGCATTGTTGCTGAGCTAGGACTTTCTATTGCTCCTAATGATGTATTGCTGGCTCCACAGAGGCTTGATCTTGCTGCTATGAAACTCCATCATTTTGTTACCGCTAACTCTTGTGTAGGGAAATTAGTTTACAGGATGTTATTTATTGATGGAGAGGAAAGGGAAGTTCCCTTGCCTCAGCCTAACTTATTCAGCATTCACGTGAGGCCATGGTCACGCACAAAGGAGGAGTTGGACGATCAGCTTAGGCTGCTTGGCTTCAATATCCAACATGACGCGGTGGTCCAGGAGGAAGAGGAGGAGCCCGCCTATCACTTCACCACGTACCACTCCGGGGTGTCCTTGAGCTCACACTACGGAGGCGCCACCTCATGGCCGAGTTGGCCGAGTTCGGATTGATCTCCACTTAGGCCAAAAGCCTAAGCTTGGGGGGAGGTACGCCGACTATTCACTCATCTACATATCATATTTTGTCGGTCCTTTGTATATTCATGTTTCGCTTTCTCTAGTGTTCTAGTTTTTACTTTTGCTTTCCAAAACACAAAAAGACCAAAAATATTTCCGTTGTTTCTCTCTATTTGGTTCTTTAGTTTGCTACCTTTGGTTTGCTTTACTTGTTATTCTTAGTTTGCTACTTGAAAAACCCAAAAATATTTTGCTTTGTTTGCTATTTCCTTCTGCTTTTGTTTCAAAAATTGAAAACCCCAAAAATATTTGTTGTTCTTCTTCGGTTTTGTAAAGTTTTGTTGCAGAGTTCAGTCTCCCGTTACTCCATTGGAGCTTGGTATTCACTTTATATTATTCAAGCCACACAAGTGAAGAGCAATAATGATGACATACGACAATCCGAGGTGTGGTAAGAGGCTGGTATGAACTCTATTTGTTTTCATTTTTGTACATATACTCATTTATGTGGACATGCTTAGTCGGTTCATGTAAGGTATATGTTATCTAATGGATGCTTTGTAGTTCTTGCTTTCATATGATTAGTTTCAATTTACTATTAGCTTGTAGCTTGTCATGTAGACGCTTGCATGCATTGTTTTATTCATAATATGGTATGCTATTGTGGTATCCTCCTCTGAAAGCTTTATTTGAATCGACTTGGCACATGCTCAAGCATGCATATGACTAAACAAAAAGTCAATTAAGCCTCGATGATTTACTTTGCCTTAGAGTTCTTGTATCATTTTTATGCCTATATTAATTTTGTTTTGTCGCAAGCATGATTATGACAGTTATTGCTCCCTCGATTGTCGCTTCCCAGTCTTTTGCTAGCCTTCACTTGTACTGAGTATGAGCTCTACTCGTGCATCCAATTACCGAAAACCAAGTCTTCCGAAGAGTCCACTATAAATTCCTATGCATGGTATTTGTAAGCCATTCCAAGTAAATTTTCATGTGCTACCTTTCAAAACTTTCAACTACTTCTCATTTTGTGCCATTGTTTTTAGCTCATGGGGACGTAGTGGTCAGAATTGCTATCTTCCATATTAAATTGAGTACCCCTCGACCAGGCAGCTTCATCTGCTCGTCATTAATTTTGCAAGGGAGCTAGTCAGACCATTATAATCTAATTCTAAAAAGAAAGAAAAAGGCACTCCTCCAAAGAAATGTGAAAGTTGGTGGGCACCCGATGGAATCGGTTAGCCATGGTTTGAGAAAGGAAAAAGGTGGGGATGAGTGCCAAAGCTTTATAAAAGAGCACCAATGTGCCAAATTTCAAAGAACTCAGAACCGCTCTCACTTGTTTATTATGGAAGATAGCAAGTCCCCATTGCTAGTCGTTGACATAGAACAACCACCTCTCAAAATAAATTTTTATCTCTTTTTTACAAATGAAAAGCTCTAGCACATGTTAAATCCCTGCTTCCCTCTGCGAAGGGCCATTCGTTTACTTTTATGTTGACTCTTCACCTTCTAACTTTTAAGCACTTCTTGAGAACATAGCTGTTATTCTTAGTGTAATGTGCTTGTCCCAAAACACGGTTAATTGTGGTATAACTTTGATGCTTGTATCTTTGATATTTCTACTTCTAGTCTTCCCTTGGACTTCAGAGGTGCCTCAGCATTTATGTTTTGCTCCACAAATAAAGGCAAGCTGGATACCACTCTTTCATATCATTTATGCATATTACAATCTTGTAGCTTCTTATGTACATGTTACTTGTTATTAGTGCATTGGCACTCTTTCATAGCTTGCTTGACTATGAGGTGACAATAGTTGCATATTTCTTCTTCTAAATTGCCTGAGTACTTGATCACATAGTTAGTATATATACATCATATGAACAAATGTGTTCGTGAAAGTTTCTTTTATCGCACTCAGTTGTTAACTGAATTGCTTGAGGACAAGCAAATAGCTAAGCTTGGGGGGAGTTGATACGTCCAAAACGTATCTACTTTCCCGAACACTTTTGCTATTGTTTCTTCTCTAATTTGTGTGTTTTGAATGCAACTAACACGGACTGATGCTATTTTCAGCAGAATTGCTCTGGTGTCTTGTTTTTGTGCAGAAATCCAACTTCCAGTAAAAATTCGGGAAAAATCATGAAAAATCCTATTTCACCAGAAGACCCACGGAGCCAGAAGACAGGAGGGAGAGGAGGCTCGAGGGGCCATCACGCATAGGTGGCGCGGCCCAGCCCTGGTCGCGCCACCCTGGCGTGAGGAGGCCCCAGCCATCCTCTCGGCCTCCCCTCTCGCCTACATATACCCTCTGACGGCATAATATCGGGGAGATGGCGTTTTTCCCAGATAGACTTTTGCTACGCCGCCGCCATCAGAAACTGCGATTCGGAACCAGAAACTCCGTTATGGCACCCTGCTGGGACGGGGATTCGAAGGAGATCTTCATCACCATCACCACCGACGCTCCTCCATCAACCATCCATGACTCCCCCATCCATGTGTGAGTAATTCCCCCACTGTAGGTGAGGGGATGGTAGGGATTGGATGAGATTGTTCATGTAATTTGATATAAGATTGATGGGGCATAGTGCCTTGTGTCTTTATTTAGTGCATATGACATTGTTGCAACTTGTTGTGCTTAATGCTTGTCACTTTGGGCCCGAGTGCCATGATTTCAGATCTGAACATGTTATTATTTCTATGATGATACTTGTTGTTTATGGTCTTACCTACAAGTTGTATACACATATTGTTGTCCGGAACCCGAGGCCCCAAAGTGATAGAAATTGGGATAACCGGAGGGGATGGCTGCGATGTGAGGATCACATGTGTTCACCGAGTGCTAATGCTTTGCTCCGGTACTTTATTAAAAGGAGTACCTTAATTACCAGTAGTTTCCATTGAGGCCCTGCTGCAACAGGCTGGTAGGACAAAAGATGTCGTGCAAGTTTCTCCTTGTGAGCACGTACGACTATATACGGAACACATGCCTATGATTGTTTGTACTAGGATGCTTTATCATTATTTATCTGCAATGCCCATGTCTCATTGATTTCATGAATTATTTTATCCATGCAACGCCCGTAATTCATCCCTATGCCTATAGTATTTGTCCCTACTGTTTACAACTATTACTATTACTGCTGCTGTTTTACTACTGCTGTTACTGTTTCACTACTGTCACCACTATAAAACTGTTGCTACTGATAAACTACTGCGAGCGAGACTATTTCCTGGTGCAGCTGAATTGACAACTCATCTGTTAAGGCTTACATATATTCTTTGGCTCCCCTTGTGTCGAATCAATAAATTTGGGTAATACTTCCCTCGAAGACTGTTGCGATCCCCTATACTTGTGGGTCATCATAGAGCCAAAAGGCACAAGGTGCACAATACGAATTTGATATTTTTGCAAGGTGCTTAGAAACACAACTATTTCTTGCAAAAGGATGAACTCGTGGAGTTGACATTTGTATAAGTGTGAAAAGTATGTGAGAAGTATTCTGATGGATTTTTAGTATCACGGTAAGTAATTTTACAAAAGGAATTATGCCTAAAAATATTTCTAGAATTAAATCTAGAGGAAAAAATACTCAAATCCTCATTTGAATTTGAATACTTGATAAAATTGTTCCAAATAATTTGTGCAGTAGTTCTACTGGATATGGGATAACAATAGGATTCTATTGCAAAAAGAATCAACTGAAAAGGATTTATAGAATTTGAATTATATTAAAAACACTCAAACTAACATATTTAAATTTTAATGTTTTTAACTAGTACAAAAGTCCAATTTTATCTCAGAAATGTGTTCTACACAATTTTAGGAGTTCAGTGATATATTATTTGCAATTTTTGGATCGGTGGTTCAGAAGATATGATTTTCCAAAGTTTAAGCACAAATCTGTCTATTTTCTAAATTGATTTTCTATTTAAACGAGGGGCTGGCCACGTGGCGAGTTGTGATTGGCCGGTACCGATTTGGCCGGATCATGGCTGTGAGATGTCGGACCATATGAGATCTGGACGCACGAGATTAACCCATACCATTTCGGTTAAGTGATTAGATCTGGGCTTTTGGATCGAGATCTGACGGCTGTGATTGAAGCTGTAACACCCCACTTTTGTTGATTAAGTTAAAACCTTACTTAAGTACTTTTTGTGAGTGAATTAAAAGCTTTTGCTCAGCATTGTGTGTGTGTGTCCTATGAATGCATGATTGCATGTGTGTGCTAGCATGTGTATTTTCATGTGAGCCTTTATGTGCATGATTTTATGCAAGCATTTGTGTGTTTTATTTCATGCTTAGGTTTTGTAGAGTTTTCCCATTACATAGGCATTTAGAAGAGGAGTTGATTCTATGATTTTATGCATGAAATAATGGACCTAGGCTGGTTTGTTCTCAAAGACTAAACCTAGCATGATGTCCCTTGCTTGCTCAAATTTCTTCTTCTTTATTTTTCTTTTCTTTCTCATATTAATCCAAAATTAGAGGCATTTCAAAAACCCTAGCAAATCATTTTCAAAATTCTTCAAACTTTGGCCATGACCTCCTAACTAGGTTTGAAACCTCTGGAGACCATCCTTGCTCATTTTCCAAACCTAGTTTGAAGAATTCAAATTCAAATTTGAATTTCGGCCATAAAGACCCTAGCCTTGATTTTCTCTCTTTCTTTCTTCTTTTCCTGCAAGCCGACCAAGAGGAGGAAGAAGATCAGCTTGGAGATCTCCTATCTGTGACCAAAGGATCTGGAAGAGATCTCTTCCCCTTGTCCTATTTAGTTGGCATCAAGGGGAAGGAGGAGCCCGAGGCAAATGACCTCTCTCCCTCTCTGCTAAACCTCTCTCTCTCTCTCTGATCTCACCCAGCCACCGCCATCGACCCCCAATCGACGTGCACCACCCTGCTGGAACCCTACTCAACAAAACCAGCTTCCCCAAGCTTAGACTTTTCTATAGCATTAGCAATAACGGTATTCAAAGCATTCGTACTAATAACATTGCTATGCGAAATAAGCTCCAAAGGATTTTCAATTTTCTCTTCAAATCTAAAATCAGGAAAAAGACTAAAGAACTCTTTGTTTTCCATTAAGCCTAACTAGTGAAAATAAAAACAAGAAACAAAAAGATGTAATTGCAGAATCTAAAGGAAATAACTCCGAGTACTCACACAGGAGGATGCGAGTACCTTTTACCTTACCTCCCCGGCAACGGCGCCAGAAAAGAGCTTGATGTCTACGCACTTTTATTCTTGTAGACACTTGTTGGGCCTCCAAGTGCAGAGGTTTGTAGAACAGCAGCAAGTTTCCCTTAAGTGGATCACCCAAGGTTTATCGAACTCAGGGAGGTTAGAGGTCAAAGCTATCCCTCTCAAGCAACCCTGCAATTATGATACAGAAAGTCTCTTGTGTCCCCAACACACCCAATACACTTGTCAGATGTATAGGTGCACTAGTTCGGCGAAGAGATAGTGAAATACAAGCGGTAGTGATGATTATAAGTAGCAAACGTGATGTGAAATAAATATCGCTGCGAGCAAACAAGTAACAAAATAGTAAGTAAACGTTGTGCAAAGCTTGGAAACAAGGCCTAGGGATCATACTTTCACTAGTGGACACACTCCCAACAATATAACATGACTGAACAAGTAACTTCTCTTTGCTAAGGTACTCTGAATTACTCTCCTATTGAACATCACTAATCATCGCGTAGTGGCTACAGAAGCACCCCTTAAAGTTCATCAAGTACTTGACAGACACCACTCATAGCGATACCCAAATCAGATCACAACTCAAGATAGAAATCATTGCAACTTAAACCAAGTACTAACACGGTGCACACACTGTCAACATTACACCATGAAAGGAGGAATAGATCACTCAATACTATCATAGTAATAATTATTCTCATAATCCACAAGAGATCACAATCATAGCCTAAACCAAGTACCACCATGGTGCACGCACTGTCACCGTTACACCAAGGCAGGAGGAATAGATTACTTTAATAACATCACTAGAGTACACAAAATATCTGAATAATAACATGTACTTGTTCAACATGATACAAAGCTCACGATCCCATAAAGATCACATCATGGGAGAGAGAGGTGAACCACATAGCTACCAGTAGAGCCCTCAGCCCCGGGGATGAACTACTCCCTCCTCATCATAGGAGACAGCAAGGTTGATGGAGATGGCGGTGAGGTCGATGGAGACGGCGGAGACGGCGATGGAGACCGATGGAGATGGCTCCGGGGGCACTTCCCCGTCCCGGCAGGGTGCCGGAACAGAGACTTCTGTCCCCCGAAATTCGTCGACGATGGCGGCGGAGCTGCGGAACTGCTTCTGGAAAATTGCTGAATCTCCTAGGGTTTTCCGTCCCGAGGCTTTATATAGGCGAAGGGGCGATGTCAGAGGGCTGCCAGGGCCTCCTAATACAGGGGTGGCGCGGCCAGGGCCTGGGCCGCGCTAGCCCTGTGTGAGGGAGGCCTGTGGCCCCTCTCCTTCCTCTCTTCGGATGTCTGGATGCTCCCGGGAAAAATAAGACTTCTGGCTTTTGTTTCGTCCAATTCCGAGAATATTTCCTGTGTATCACTTCTGAAACACAAAAACAGCAGAAAACAGAAAACTGGCACTGTGGCACTTGTTAATAGGTTAGTTCCGGAAAATGCATAAAAGTGCCACTAAGTGTAACGAAACATCGGGTAAATGGTGTAAAAACAAGCATGGAGCATCAAAAATTATAGATACATTTGAGACGTATCAAGCATCCCCAAGCTTAACTCCTGCTCGTCCTCGAGTAGGTAAGTGATAACAAAAGAATAATTTTTGAGGTGACATGCACCTACACAATCTTGATCATATATGTAAGCGTTGTGAGCTGGGATCAATAGAACTTAAAACATGGGCATGAAAGATATAATCGTGACAATAAGAACTTAGGAACCATGTTGTAAACATGAAAATGAACACAAACAAAAGATCATGAAAATGAAACAATGAAAGTCAAACGTGTGTTCAAATCATAAGGAAAAACATACAAATGGTTTTCAACTTGTCCTTCAAAGAGAGCAAAACATAAATGCATAGGACACCTTCAAGTTTAAGAGGGCGACTAGATACAAATAATTTAAGAACAAGTGAAACCATGATCATGAATCAATCAATGAACTTTGGGACAATGCATATTACACTAAGAATGACAACTATGCTCTCTTAGTGGTGCATAAAGATAGAAGGTGGTGACTCAACATAAAAGTAAAGGAAAGGCCCTTCGCAGAGGGAAGCAGTGATTGCAAGTTTTATAACCTTCAAAAATTATGGTACTTACCGGCTTTGAGCTCTCATTGCCCCCATCATAAGCATCTTGAATGGTTAAAGTTAATGCGAGAACAATTATGATGCATATGCTTGACAAATCATAAGTTGAAAACCTCGTGCCCTGTGAATACGAGTACCCAAACCTCATGCTACTTTACTTAGAGTCCCAAGCAAGGCTCTTGTCATTGTAAGTATATGCATATCATTGAGAACCGCCAATGGGGTACCTCTGTGCCCAATGACATGGAACAAGCCCACACCAAAATGACAGGACAAGCAGACAATGAACACCTTGACATCTCTTTTATTTGCCTTTTGTTTAGCTTTTTATTGTGAGATGCGTTGTCGAATGTTCACCATGGGTATGCTGCAAATTTCCACCATGAATTATGCATGGCTTAGATTGGCGGCCCGGCGTTTCCCTAACACATATAAAAACTCCATGATCCTCACAAGATTCCCAATTCATTTCACACCGCGGGCATCCATAAACAAAAGATCACGATATCAACTCAAATAGAAGTGCAATGTTGAAAGCTTGCCGCATGACAGCATGGCTGGGCTAGAATCCAACTTACAACTTGCAAGCATAACAACTCAGCATAAAAGACCACAATGTCAAATTTTTTAAGAACAGGAAAAAGTAAAGTGTGCCTTCCGGTTCGTGAGAGCTTTACTGACCGAATTTTGCATAACACTGGTAAGAGTTTAATTTGAAGAGAATATAAAAGCAAGTCAAATTTACTTGGAATAGCAAATTGCTAGTAGGTATGTATGGTGGACACTTTGAAAAACTTTGGCTTTTAGGAGTTGGATGCACGAGTAGAGCTCATACTCAGTACAAGGCGAGGGCTAGCAAAAGACTGGGAGCGACCAACTAAGAGAGCAATAATGGCCATAATCATGCAAAGCGACAAAGCGACATTAAAAGAAGCATAAGATGGCATCAAAAGTCAAAAACTAAATGATCATGAAGGCTATTGGTGACTTTGTATGAGTCTAACATGTGTGAGCATGCGCCAAGTCAACCCAAATAAAGCATCAAGGAGAAAACCAAAATAATGCTTCCATACAATAAAAACAACGCATGATTCTTTCAAAGGCTCATTAAGCAATCTCAGTTATTTGAGACAAGTCATGCAACAGCAAAACCACTAAGCATACTATCAAAAAGACATCAAGCGTGACATGCAAAAGCCTAGGCCGCAGTCTACACAAGCTCCTTTTTGTACCACTTTTTTGCATTAAGCTTTTTCTCTTTTCCAACACCATTTGAAATTTTTATAAACACCTCTTTTGATGAAAATCAATAAATACCAGAGGCCAAAAAATACACTTTGATAAATAAATATAAGAAGATCTGAACGCAAATCAAGGCAAAAACGAAAACCAAAAGCAGTAGCAGAAAAAGAAGAACACTCATTGAACGATAAGAGTGAAAACTAGAGTGTTCTTGGCAAATGAAAAGCGAGTTCATCTCCTCCAGAAGACACATGATGTGATCTAACCATTTATTGCAGCAAATAAACAAACTAAACCAACTAAGAAAACTAAAACAACTGACGCTCCAAGAAAAACACATAGTGCATGAAGCAATAAAAATATAGTGTCTTGAAAGGTGACCTGATTTTTGCCGATGAAGAAGGGGTGCCTCAGGGGCATCCCCAAGCTTTGACGCTTGTACTTCTTGGATATTTCTTGGGGTGATGCATGGGCATCCCCAAGCTTGAGCTTTTGTCCATTCTTCATCTCATCTCATCATTCTCCAATCCCTACACTTGAAAACTTCCTTCATACAAAACAAAACACAAATCTATTTGCAATATTAGTGTAAGCATAACATATAATCAACCTCGTTTTGCTTCAGTTTTCAACCTAAAACCACCACATATAAAGCATATACTACTGTAGCAACTTCCCCAAAAGTTCCGTGATTGGCAAACACAAATATTGGCAGAAATCTGTCAAAACTGGACAGCTGACAAAGGTCGAATTTTTTAGGGGTTTTCTGTTGCTCAAATCAAAAAGTGTTCAACTAACAAAAGTTTGGATATAACCTGGGGCATATGCACAAGAAATAGCAGGTCCAAAAGATAAACAGAGAATTTATACGAATTTTTACGGTGCAGCACCGAAAACTGTTTCAGGACAGCAACATCCCCAAATCTTACCTCACTCAAATCAGAGGCTTCTCTTGGCACAAAAACAAAATAAAAAGGATAAGGAGTGGTCATTACAGTAGTAATGACTTCCAAGACTCAAATAAAAGAAAAAGTACTGAAAATAAACAATAGGTTATCTCCCAAAAGTGCTTTTCTTTAACGCCTTTGAGCTAGGCGCAGTAATTTGCAAAGATGCTCATGTGGGCGCCTTATAAGAGCTTGAGGCAAAGGCGCCATATAGGAACTTAAAGCAATAGAGAGCATCAAAAAGCAAGTATGGAACACATTTAAATCTAAACCACTTCTGTGACGACCTCAAATTCGATACAAATTTGAAGTGCCCGTTATGTATTCCACCGCAATCCCAGAACCGTTGTTGCGATATACATAACGTAGTTGGTCCTCAGTTCCATAGACATTACAATACGATGATTCAAATACAATGGTCATATAGACCAAGTCATATTACAACATAATATAGCAGCGGAAATAACGTCTTCGGTCCATGCCTTCTCCCTACAGGCAAATGGCGACTCACGGAGACGAGCTTAGTTCTGGTACTCTTCTTCATACCCTTCCTCCTGGTACTCCTCCCCATATTCTGGCCAAGTTGATAGCCAGGGACACAGCCGTGAGTACATTGGATGCACTCGCAAACCATCTTATAATTGAAAGGATGAAGTAGAAATGCAGGGTTGATAGGGTGGACTAAGCACTAAGTTGTTTTGCAAAAGCTAGTTTTATTTCCCAAGAATGTTTGTTCATAGGAAAGAGATTTAGTTCTCTAAGTTCCATCTAAAGAGGATTCCAAGTGTCAACAACATGTCAAGTCAAGTCATTCACCAAGTCACCATTGTCACTTTTAGTTCTGACAAAAGTCAAGTACAGCTTGCCAACCGTCCATGACCGCGGACGCGGCTATTCGAATAGTTTCAAAGCCTCTGCAGAGGGGTACACTTTACCCACAAGATTCGATACATCTGCCGGGAGAAATCCACGGTTCGACATACACAAAATATGCGAGGTTCAGATAATCAAACAAAATCTTTCACTTGCTCATCCTAGTATAGGATCCTTCCCTAGAGCCCGGGATACGGAATTCCCACTCCGACACCTCTAGTTCTGCCCATCCCGGAGGCCGGGTTAGTGGAATCCACCTGGTCAAGAAGTATCCGCCCATGGAGTCCTTCCATGAAGATTTGATGCAAGACCTCCCATACTAAGATAAGCAAGCTACGGATTGAGCCCCTTCCCATATAGGGGTAATATGGTTGTACGGTAAAATTGGCTCCCATGGTACATCACTCGTTGTCATTGAGAAAGTATTTCATAGTTCTTAGTCAAGATTGATTTTCTTTCAGGAAGCCATTATGTAGGAGAGATCTCCATTTCAAGTTCAAGTCACCACTTTTCAAATGGGGTTCCTCCAGAGATAGCATCAACTTTTATTAGCGACTAAGCAACTACATTGAGTGATAGTACTACTAGCTAGGGTTGGATAAACTCAGCTTGATGCTCTTGATAATCAAGACATCAATCTACTTCTATCATTCTACTCTAGCAATTCAATCATGCAATTTACTTAAAACAAGTAGAATGCAATATTAAAACTAGGTAGTGGGAGTATGAATCAAAAGATGGCTTGCCTTGGTTGGCAAAGTGTCCGGGGTTTTCTTCTTCTTCTTGATAATAATAATCCCCTCCAATATCCTCCTCGGCAACACTAGCGTCTAATAACGAATAAACACAAAGCACACCATCACTTCACCAAGCTAACAACACACCAAGCACACATCTTTGTTTGCTAACCAAAGCATTCATGTTGCATTTTTAGGGTGTTGGAGTGTAAGTCTTTTGTTTAAGTTTTCTTCAAGTGTGCAAGCTAGATTCTTTACTAAGTAGCATAAGTGGTTCACTTGTGCAGCATGGGTGTTGATTTGGGGTTACTAAGACAAGTTTAAGTGGGAGTGATCCACTAAGTGAATTGGTAATGAGGGCAATTAAATCTAAGTGTGCACTAGTGATCTATCATTTTATGCTAACAAATAGGTTTGGGTTAGGTCTAGATGATCACACTAATATGGTTTGGGGTAGATTAGTGTTGACTAACAGTAAGAGGGGTCATTGGTAAGTTCACATTTTAATTTTCATGATTTTTTTGATGGCTTAAATTATTTCCTAGAAATCTTTCATTAATTAACAATCTATGGTCACACTATTCATAACCATTTTAAATCCTATCTTATTTTGAAATCTAACCAGGACTATTGGATAGAGTATTTCATAAGCTTTCCAACGAATATTTATTTGCTAGATTTGGATTTGTGAAACTCTAGGAATTAAAGTTTGAAAATAACATCTGAAACAGATTTGAAATAAAGAAAAGGGCGGGAATTTAATTAAAACGAATCGGACCGTATTCGAAATGAGCTGGGCCCAATTCAGAACAAACCCGAACGGGCCGGCCCGATACCGTTTCGCGCGGCTGGGGATAAAAATAAAAGGGTGCTGACAGGTGGGGTCACGTTGTCAGCTCACTTAACGTTTCCCGAATCGGTAAGTTACCGTCGGATCGCGATCTAACGGTTCCCAGTCATCGTCTCGACGAGATAGGGCGGAGCTCACCTGCGAGCAGCGGCGATCGTTCGACGGCGATGGCGAGGCGTAGAGGATGCAGATCTTGACGGCGGGGTGCGGGATCGGCTGCGGTGCTCCTCCTCCTCCGATTCCCTGCGGCGGCGAGCTCCCAGGTGGTCGGACGCGTCGACACGCTCCGCGTCCAGTGCTGCTCCGGCGAGGCTGGCTACGGCGAAGCAGAGCGAGAGGGAGTGAGCGGCGATGTCTGGGAGGTAGCTGGGAGTGAGGTGCGTTGCTCCGTTTGATCGGAGGGGCTTTATATAGGCCGAGGCGACGGGGACAAGCTCGGCCAGAAACTTGCCGTTGCGGGGGTCCTGGCGGCGTTGCAAGCTCGCTCCGGTCACGGCGTTCACGCTCGCGTGCTGGGGGGTTGCTGGGTCGGCCGCGGGGTGCTGTGGGTCTCCTCTGGCGCCTCCAAACTGGTCGGCATCGCGCAGGGCAGAAGGTTCCTGGGAGGGGGCCCTGGGTGCAAACCTCGCCGTTCCTCCGCTTCTCCTGGCTTGGGTCGGGGCTGGGGGCGCTGGAGTCGATCGAGGGGAGGCCAGAGAGCATGGCTACAGCGCTTGGACGAGCTCGAACAGTGCAGCACAGTGAAGTGTGATTCGATTTGATTTTCTGCTGCCAGTGTTCGATGAAATGCCCGCAAGAACTCAAAATTTGATTTTTCAAAATTTTCCACTTTGGGTGCTCATCATATTGGATAAGGTACCCAGGCATATTTTTGTTACTGTGAAAGGTGGAGTTTTGCAGAAATTTATATTTCAAATTTGATATGGTTTCTGTTTCAGATTCAAACTTTGGCTCAAGTTTGAGTGGTGTTCTGGTTTGAAATTTTGGTGGATCTTTGTTGGTTGAGTTAGTTCATAACTTGGTTAAGCTCAACTAAAAGGTTAAATCTGCAGGTGAGCTGTAGATTTCTTAATCTAATGGCCCAAAGTGGTGCAGTCAATAACAATTCCTAGATCATATTAACTTTTTCTCTTTCTTACCTATTTTTAGTTTTGGTTCTTTTGGTTCCTAGTATCTTTCTTAATTGTTTCTGTTGGTTCACTTAGAATTAGCTAACCAATGCTCAAACAAAAATAACACACATAAAATCATAGAATACATATAAGAGGAAATACATGTATGCATAAAATAATGAATGAAAAGTTTTATCTTAGCCCAAAATTTGGCACTTTATTTAATAAGAGTTGGATTACAATTTCTGAGTTGTTACAACTTCCTATGAAAAATAGTCTTGTAAAGAGACAAGTCATGAAAGCGCAAAGCAAAAAGCATAGGAAGGCAAAACAAGCACAACTTCAAGATTTGCAACATAAAGAGGGGAAACTCAATATTATTGAGATCCATCAAACCATGTTTCCCTCTCTCATAGTAACTTTCAGTAGCATCATGAATAGAACTAACAATATAACTATCACATAAAGCATCCCTATCATGAGCCACATGCATAAAAGGATTAATACTCCCCACATGAACAATAGTAGTAGGAGCAGATTCAACAGAATAATTATTCTCATCACCATAATCATCAAAGACAGGAGGCATATTGTAATCATAACTATTTTTCTCCTCAAAAGTAGGTGAACTGAAAACATTATACTCATCATCATAAACTAGAGGATTAGTATCATCAAGAGATAGAAAACTACTATGTTGCAAAGCATATTCATCAAACATATCATCATAAGAAGGAACATGGATAGCACTAATGGTACAACAATTATTAACCTTAGAATTGGTACCAAAAAGATTTTCAATATCAAAAGTAGAGTGCTTTTCCCAATCATGATCACTAACATAGGTAACAGGCATAGGAACATCATCCCAATCAGAATTATCATAATCTATAGCAGGATCATAAAGCTTAAGGGAAGATACCGTGTCCTCTCGCCTTTTACTCCTCTTCTTCTTCTTCTTCTTACTCTCTCCTTTAGGAGGGAGAGACTTGAAGGGCATCTTCTCCACATATTCTCTAGGAGGGAAGGGCATCTTCTCCACATAATCTGGTTTGCTGACAGGAACAACAGAAGAAACTTTGGAGGATTCCTCCTCTCTATTAATGAGATAAAATCATCTATCAGTCCTATCATAGCTTGGCAAAATATCAAGTTTTATAAGATTTTGAATGTAAGTATTTGCAAGGCAATATTTAGCACAATAGAGACGACAACCACGAAGGGTGCTATTAATATCAACATCATTCATATATATCAAAGCAATCTTTCTAGATATCTCGTCACACGCCAAGAACAAAGTGAGCTCATCATGCTGATTAGGAGTAATCTTGTCATCACAATACAAGCTTAGGGTACTAGAAGAGTAACTATTAGGGCTTGAGCATTGGAAATTAAAATGACCTATGTCATCGCAATGTTTACATAGAAAAGGATAAAGCTCACAAACCTTTTTACCGATCTCGCCTATATCCTTGTACCACATACTGGTTTCTTCATTTGCGTGGGTGATGCAATAATCTTCCTTGTTGTAACTCTGTTCACAAGGTCTATGTACTCCACAAAAATTAACATGCTTATAAGAAATAGTACTTTTAGAAGTTTGAGCATGTTTATTGCAATCATCAATAACAATATCACTTTCTATGCAAGTGTCCTTAAAAGGTTCATGATACACGTCCCCATTTCCTTTAGGAACATTCATATGGGAAGCAAAGGCTTTAAAGCAATCAACCATAATTTGAGGATCAAGACCATATTTAGCACTAAGCTCTTGAAAATTAGCAGTTTCAGCAAAAGACTTAATGCAATCAAACTCATAATTCATACCTGATCCTTTACCTTTGTCGCTATCCCAACCTTCAATATTGTTTTGAATTGTTTCAAGCAGATCCCACTTGGTGTCAACATCCTTGCTTGTGAAAGACCCATCAAAGCATGCATCTAGATAATCCTTATAATATCCTGAAAGCCTTGCATAAAAATTATTAATAACAATATTACGGGGAAGATCATGAATAGGACATTTATGCATTAGTAACTTCAATCTTCCCCACGCTTGGGCAATGCTTTCTCCCTCATGAGGCCAAAAATTATATATCTGATTACGATCTTTATGAATCTCACTTGGAGGATAGAATTTAAAATAAAAGAGAGGCACAATTTCCTCCCATGCAATAGATGGACCATCTTCAAGCAGACGATACCACTCCTCAGCTCTGCCTTTCAATGAAAAAGAGAATAGCTTCTTCTTCACTTCGTTCATTGAAATACCTGCACACTGGAACAACTCGCATAATTCATGTATAAAAAGCAAATGATCACCAGGATGGACAGTTCCATCTCCTAAATAGCAGTTATCCCTGACACGTTTAACAATTTTCATAAGTATTTTAAAAGAACGATGATCACGAACATCATTAGACACATCACATATGGGAGATAAAATATCATCAGAGCAAACTTTCTCCACTAAAGCTGGGGGACTAAAAATATCATACTCAACAAAACCAGCTTCCCCAAGCTTAGACTTTTCTATAGCATTAGCAATAACGGTATTCAAAGCATTCGTACTAATAACATTGCTATGCGAAATAAGCTCCAAAGGATTTTTAATTTTCTCTTCAAATCTAAAATTAGGAAAAAGACTAAAGAACTCTTTGTTTTCCATTAAGCCTAACTAGTGAAAATAAAAACAAGAAACAAAAAGATGTAATTGCAGAATCTAAAGGAAATAACTCCGAGTACTCACACAGGAGGATGCGAGTACCTTTTACCTTACCTCCCCGGCAACGGCGCCAGAAAAGAGCTTGATGTCTACGCACTTCTATTCTTATAGACACTTGTTGGGCCTCCAAGTGCAGAGGTTTGTAGAACAGCAGCAAGTTTCCCTTAAGTGGATCACCCAAGGTTTATCGAACTCAGGGAGGTTAGAGGTCAAAGCTATCCCTCTCAAGCAACCCTGCAATTATGATACAGAAAGTCTCTTGTGTCCCCAACACACCCAATACACTTGTCAGATGTATAGGTGCACTAGTTCGGCGAAGAGATAGTGAAATACAAGCGGTAGTGATGATTATAAGTAGCAAACGTGATGTGAAATAAATATCGCTGTGAGCAAACAAGTAACAAAATAGCAAGTAAACGGTGTGCAAAGCTTGGAAACAAGGCCTAGGGATCATACTTTCACTAGTGGACACACTCCCAACAATATAACATGACTGAACAAGTAACTTCTCTTTGCTAAGGTACTCTGAATTACTCTCCTATTGAACATCACTAATCATCGCGTAGTGGCTACAGAAGCACCCCTTAAAGTTCATCAAGTACTTGACAGACACCACTCATAGCGATACCCAAATCAGATCACAACTCAAGATAGAAATCATTGCAACTTAAACCAAGTACTAACACGGTGCACACACTGTCAACATTACACCATGAAAGGAGGAATAGATCACTCAATACTATCATAGTAATAATTATTCTCATAATCCACAAGAGATCACAATCATAGCCTAAACCAAGTACCACCATGGTGCACGCACTGTCACCGTTACACCAAGGCAGGAGGAATAGATTACTTTAATAACATCACTAGAGTACACAAAATATCTGAATAATAACATGTACTTGTTCAACATGATACAAAGCTCACGATCCCATAAAGATCACATCATGGGAGAGAGAGGTGAACCACATAGCTACCAGTAGAGCCCTCAGCCCCGGGGATGAACTACTCCCTCCTCATCATAGGAGACAGCAAGGTTGATGGAGATGGCGGTGAGGTCGATGGAGACGGCGGAGACGGCGATGGAGACCGATGGAGATGGCTCCGGGGGCACTTCCCCGTCCCGGCAGGGTGCCGGAACAGAGACTTCTGTCCCCCGAAATTCGTCGGCGATGGCGGCGGAGCTGCGGAACTGCTTGTAGAAAATTGCCGAATCCCCTAGGGTTTTCCGTCCCGAGGCTTTATATAGGCGAAGGGGCGATGTCAGAGGGCTGCCAGGGCCTCCTAACACAGGGGTGGCGCGGCCAGGGCCTAGGCCGCGCCATCCCTGTGTGAGGGAGGCATGTGGCCCCTCTCCTTCCTCTCTTCGGATGTCTGGATGCTCCCGGGAAAAATAAGACTTCTGGCTTTTGTTTCGTCCAATTCCGAGAATATTTTCTGTGTATCACTTCTGAAACACAAAAACAACAGAAAACAGGAAACTGGCACTGTGGCACTTGTTAATAGGTTAGTTCCGGAAAATGCATAAAAGTGCCACTAAGTGTAACGAAACATCGGGTAAATGGTGTAAAAACAAGCATGGAGCATCAAAAATTATAGATACGTTTGAGACGTATCAACCTCGCGCAGGCCCCCTTGTCCAATTCCCCGAATCAGATGCTAGCGATCCCGGCCATCCACGTCACCATGGCCTCGCCAAATCGACGCAGCCGTGCAGCCCAGCACACGCAGAGCGCGTTGCATGTTCTCGTGCACCTACACGCTGCCCAGCCCCGCCCTGCACCAGCACCTGCACGGCAATGTGCTGGCAACATGAGGCCACCCTCGCCCTGCACCCTGGTGCACCGTATCGATGCCGCCGCACACCGTTTTTCCTGCTTAGCCACTGAACCTGACACAATTTCGCGTGAAACCGCCATCCACCGACACCACCTGCGTGTCCCCTAGAACCAGCTCACGACACCGCCCCCATACGCCGCCCACGGTAGCCAATCGTCTACGACGAGGCACACCCTAGACCGAGCCCACGTCTACAGATAAAAGCTAGGACACACTCTCTGGAACCCTCTCTCCCTCTCATTTGCTTACTCCTCTCTTCCCACTCATCTGCAGAGCCTCGCCATCTCCTAGTCGAGAAGGAACCACGGCCGGAGAGCTAGAGCTACGGGGGTAGATCGTCACCGACACGGGTGGAGGTTGCAGTCAACCTCGCCGTCTCACTGCTCCCTCTCTCTGGCTCATGAGCTTGCTGCCATCGCCCAGATCTCACCCTCTCTGTTTCTGGTCCAGGGATGTCGTAGCCATCGACCTTGCCGTCCATCCCCGGAGCTCATTGCGACGCCGTCGACAACACCGCGAACACCACTCCCTCTGCATGCACCTCTACCGGCCGCGCATCGCCTACTGAACCTCTCTGCCGCTGATCTACTGCCAGCCAGCTGCCAGAAACCCCTCGGTAAGCGCCGCCTTGCTGAAACCCTAGCGAGCTCCGTCGCCCACGCCTGCATGCGCCGATGCGAGGCAGATGACGGCCGCGCCATCGGATCTGGATCCGATGGTGGCATACCGCTTCAGTTAAGCCAGCCCGGGCAGGCCGCCGGGTTTGGGCCGGCCTAGCTCAGATCTGTCGCCCCCGGCCCGATTTCTTTTTTTTAGAGAATTGATTTCTCTTTTTTGAAAATCCCTGCAAGTTTAAAAATTCGTAGAAATTATTTTATGCATCTAAATTTAGTGATTCCAATTTCTATGTTCTCCTGAAGTCAATCTCTACCTGGATGTACTGCATGCATGAATTGTTGGAGCTTAGATATTATCTGTGGATTATTATTGGTAGATCTATTGATTTTCCCTATTATCTTCAAATATGATGTTCTGTTTACTAAAAATTGGTGAAACCAATTTTCACTGACACCCTACTGTTTCTTTGATTTTTAGAAACTAGTTTCACTATTTTAGGAATTGTGAATTGTCTGCAGTAATTAATTTGGTGATATCAATGTTCTGCATTGATTGATTTATTGTGCACAATATAATGTTTATTTTGGAATGATTCCACTTCTGGTGTGTTTTGTATTTCTTTAGCTTTCCAAAATGGTCTATGTTAGAATTTTAGGACTTACAGGATGTTTTAGAGGATTATTTTGCTATTCTAGTGATTTCTAGAATTAGTAGATCTATATTAAATCATCTTTATACTTTTTAAGTTTAATTCCAGTTGTGATGTTTCTGAAGTGATGTTAGCTATCTGTAGGTATGCTGGTGACATGTTTTGATGTATTTTGATGCATGCAAGTGTTTGCTTATGAATGGGTATTTCCATACAACTAGGAGTTGCTTGATATAATGTTGGTGTTTATTCTTGTTTATAAATTAGATATATGTTCTGTTATCTAAACTTGTTTGCTTCTGATACTCAAATGCTTGAGTGTGTGATGTTGTTTGAATAAAACTTCATGTATGCATGAATGCTTATTGTGTGTGTTTTCGTTTCCTTTTCTGGTGATAGAATCGAATGACGACTGTGCGGAGGAGGGTGAAGTGTTTGAGTACCAGGAGGAAGGTGATCAGGGACAAGCCAACCAAGGCAAGCCATCTACTTGTTGCATATCTGAATCCTATCATGGCACTATGCATGATTCTACTCTTGCTCTTATTACCATGCATTGTTTTTCTTATATTGCTATTAGTCCCTAGATAGCAATAGTTGGCGACTTAGCTCCACAAGTTGCATTGTTATCATCCATGAAGGATGACACCTTTAGCACCTACTCTTTACCACTGAAAAGTAGAGACTCGATTATTAGCATCGAAACCCTTGGGAAACACTTGTAGTGGAGCCAAAAACTCTAGGATGGGAAAACTCTTGGAAAAGTTTTTAAAAATGTTTGCGAAAACCGTGGAGTAGTGTCTACTCCACTGAAATGTTTTCTAAATGAGTTTTGGGACAAATGAAAGTTTGGGTTATGGAAGTAGTGGAGTTGGTGGGTTATACTATATAAGGTGGCACAGGGAGCCCTAGAGAGGGGTTGGTCACTCTGTGTGCCTACACTTAGTTGTTCATCTTCCTGCTCTAGCAGAGAGCTTGGAAGCACCAACGTTGTATACTCCATCGATCCAAATATATAACCAGTAGAGCAGGAGTAGGGGTTTTATCTCCTTACGAGAGCCCCGAACCTGGGTAGATTTGTGTTCCTTTTCTGTCGTGCTTTTCAGCTCGTTCCCCTCTCCCGGATCCGCCAGCATCTAGTTTGGCCCCCACTTAAGCCATCCCATGGCATATGTTGTTTCACCACGATGACATTTGGCGCCCACCGTGGGGCAGATCGATATGCTGGGCGGAGTGTTTATTCGGACGGGGTCCATGATTGCAGCTTCGGGAGTGCGCGTGGTCTCTGGCCTCGTCCAGAGGCTAGGCTCGCTCAGCTTCGTTAGTGACAACGCTGGATGTCTCGGCGGCCGGCCGTTCCCCAGGGATGGCCGGATCATGTCTTTCGGTTCCCACGAGGTGTACGTGGGGACTGAGAGAGTTTGCAGGGAAGAGGTACTGGTGGCGGCGGATCCTCCATCACATCGGCTGGCTCACGCTGGGCGTAGCGCTCGCTCAGTAGAGTCGGCCGAGGTAATGATGGCCGGCACATCAGTGCCGCCGGCAGATGGTGTCGGCAAGGCAGCAGCAGCGGATACTCCCCCGGAGCCGCCGAAGGCCAAGAGGTCGGCACATCCTCCGTTGGAGCGTGTCGAGAACCTGGCCGGCACTTCCGCTGTGCCGGCAAAGGGTCAGGTGCTTCTTCCCATCATCGATCGGCTTCTCGAGCCAGTGCGATCCGGCGATGATCTAGAGCAGACAAGGGAGGTCCTGGAGGGATCTCGTCAGGCCCTCGTCGACGAGGCCCTGGCCATGCACCAGGAGCGCGAACGGTTTAACCGGCAACTCCGTGAGTATGAGGCAGCTCATGGTTTTACTCCTGTGGTGACCCGGCCTAGCCGGAGAGATGAGATTAGAACTAGAGGTAGAGATCTTAACACTGAGCTAGAAAAAGGTGCTAGTGATAAGGGTCATACTGCAACTAGTACTGTGCCTAAGGTAATTTATAGCTCTCCAGTGAAGAACCTTAGAGCAGCAGCAGAGGTAGCTAAGGACTTGTCCAGTTTATCCGGCGAAGCACTGCGTGAGCAGCAAGCCCGGCTTAACCATCTTTTGTCTGAAGCTACCAAGCAGCAGGAGGCCTTCAAGAAGGCAAACCCAGGTGCCGGGGCATCCCAGTATGTAGTGTCGGCAGGAGGTGCCGGTGCGAGGTCGAAGGGCCAAGCTTCGTCCCCGCATCCAAGCGCCCGGCGTGCCGGAAGTGTGACCTTTGGCCGCCGGGACAAGCAGATCCAGGTGTATGATCCGGCAATCGCCGGAAAGCAGGCAACGATGCAGAGAAGTGCCGGCCATGCTGATAGGAATGTCGGCAGCAAGAATGCCGGTCAGAATGTGCCGGCCGAGCAAGGAGCAGCTTCGGCCGGTGCGGGCCGGAGTAACAGTGCAGCTCGGCGTCAGCAGCAGGGCGCCGGACATGCGGTGCAGCAGCAAGGCACGGGTCAGCCGAGACACCGTGAAGATGATGGAAATTCCACCCTGGCAAGGACGGGATATCAGCAGCAATATCAGCAAGGTCGGCAGTATCAGCAAGGCCAGCAGAATGAGCAGTGCCAGCCGGAACAGCAACAGCAAAAGATGATCGCGGGCCCAATTGCGTCTCGGCTTGGACCTTGGTCCTTGGCGGCGAATGATGTGCACTTCAAGCTGGACTGGATTCACCAGTCGGAGTTGGTGGAGAGACAAGGAGCTCCGGGTCCTATGTGCTTTGGACCCCGGATTATGGGTGAGCCGGTGCCTTACTGTTTCCAGCTCGCGCGTGGCGCGAGGACATACAACGACAGTACGAAGCCAGAAGATTGGTTGGAGGACTACTCCACCGCAGTGAATATCGCCGGAGGAAACCTCAGGTGGGCGGTATGATATGTGCCGCAGATGCTTGAAGGACCAGCCAGGATATGGCTGAATAATTTGCCGGTCGGAAGTATCAACGGCTGGGTTGATTTTGAAGAGCAGTTTGTGTCAAACTTCACCAGTACATACAAGAGGCCCAACCGCCCGCAGCAGCTAGCTAGCTGCCGGCAAGGAGAATATGAGACTGATCGTGACTACCTGACCAGGTGGTGCACGTTGCGCAATTCCTGCGAGGGAGTTGTGGAGTAGCAGGCCATCATGTGGTTCGCTCATGGGTGCCGGCACGGCACCATGTTGTGGCAAAAGTTGCAGAGGGAAATGCCGGCCACGTTGGTCGAGACAATCAAGATTGCTGATAGGTATGCTCTGGGAGACCCCATGCAGCCCACCCTTGATTCACAAGGACAGGGGCAGACCCAGCGGAACAATAGTAACACCGGGAGACCGGGGCAGTTTTATCGCCCGGATAACCGGAATAAGAGGAGGGATGAGCGGCCGGATTATCGGTATGGCACGACACAGGTAGCAGCCGTGGAGGAAGAGCAAGGGGGTGCCGGCAGTAGCCAGCGTCCGAGATATGAGGGCTATCAGCAGCCTCAGCAGCAACAACCGCAGCAGCAAGCTTGGCCCTTCCAGAAAAAGAATGTCTGGATCAATAAGAATGCCGGCAGAGCCGACGGTCAGAAGAAGCAATGGCCGAAGTATACGGTAGGTTTGGCCATGGACAAACCTTGTGTGTTTCACACATTCCAGCCGGGTAAGCCAGCAAACCATTTGACAAGAAACTGTTCGTGGCTGGACGACATACTTGCAGGTCGTGCAGGACCTTTTGGGCCGGCTAGACCACCTGTCCCGGCAGCTCCATCGCCGTTGACAGGTGCAAATACAGTTGCAATCCCGCCCAGGCCGGTTAATCCCGGGAATCAGAGCAATGCCGGAAATGCCGGCGTAAATCAAATAGGCCAAAGCTATAATCCGGAATATAGTGCCGGAGGCCCAGGAGCGGGCCAAAATGAGTTCAAGGAACATGATCAGAGCTACATGGTCTTTGAGACCGAAAGAACAGACAAGCAGAGCTTGTACCGGCGGTGTTTGGAGGTAAACGCTGTTATGTTGGCAGTTCCGAAGCTGATGCATTGGTCTGACCAGGCCATTGGCTGGGACAGGGCAGATCATCCTAGGATCATGCCAAACCCCGGCGGATATGCGCTAGTAATGGATTCGACATTTGTCGGGCCGGCTAATAATGTGAGGTTCAGCAAGGTCCTCATTGACAATGGAAGCAGCATCAACATCATGTATCGGGATACGATGCAGAAGCTGGGTATCAAGGAGAATATGCTGGAACCAAGCAGGACCACATTCCACGGCATTGTGCCAGGACTTTCGTGTGCGCCGATGGGCAAGATCCGGATGGATGTCATGTTTGGCAACCGGGATAACTGCAGGGTGGAAAATCTTATGTTCGAGGTGGTTGATCTGGAAAGCCCCTACCATGCTTTGCTGGGGAGGCCGGCATTGGCAAAGTTCATGGCCTCTACGCATGTTGCATACCTGAAGATGAAGATGCCGGGGCCTAGAGGGGCGATTACCATCATTGGTGATTACAAGCGTTCGATGGCATGTGCAACAGCCGGGTCTAACCTGGCCGAGACTCTGATCATTGCAGAGGAAAGGAAGAGGCTCAAGCGAGCAGTGGAAATTGCTGAGACAGTCGTGGCCGGCAAATCTATGCCGGGCATGACGAACCTAGGTGGCAGTGCTTCTTTTCAAGTGGGCAAGGAAGTCAAAAAGGTGCCTCTGGATGAAGTTTTCCCAGAGCGCCATGCCCTCATCGGGGCAGGTATGGACCTCAAATAGGAAAGCGAGCTCACCAACTTCCTCTGTGAGAATCGGGATATCTTTGCATGGTCTACTTCAGACCTGCAAGGTGTGCCAAGGGAGCTGGCTGAGCACGCACTGCATGTAAGGCCGGATGCTAAGCCGGTAAAGCAGCCGCTCCGGTGGAATGCGGATGATAGGAGGAAGGCAATATGGGAGGAAGTGGCCAGGCTCCTAGCCTCCGGCTTTATCAAGGAAGTACTACATCCGGATTGGGTGTCTAATCCGGTTTTGGTGGAAAAGAAGAAGGATGAGCCCGCCATAGTAAAAGTATGGCGGATGTGTGTTGATTACACCAACTTGAACAAGGCATGCCCTAAAGATCCATTCCCGCTCCCTCGGATCGATCAAGTGATTGATTCCATAGCTGGATGTGAACTGTTATCATTTGTAGATGCCTATTCTGGTTTCCACCAGATCCCTTTGTATGAGCCAGATCAAATAAAGACATCCTTTATTACCCCGTACGGGGCTTATTGCTATCTCACCATGCCTTTCGGATTGAGAAATGCTGGAGCAACTTACCAGAGATGTATGCAAAAGTGTCTGCATGACCAAATAGATAAAAATGTGCAGGTATATGTCGATGATGTCATCATAAAAACCAAGGAGAGCAAGACTCTCATAGATGACCTTCGGGAAACCTTTGCAAACCTAAGGAGGTTCCGGATGAAGTTAAACCCGGCAAAATGTACCTTTGGTGTGCCGGCGGACAAGTTGCTCGGATTCCTTGTTTCCAGCCGGGGTATTGAGGTGAATCCCGGCAAGATTCGTGCCATAGAAAGGATGAAGCCACCGACAGATTTGAAGGAAGTACAGAAGTTCACTGGGTGCCTCGCTTCCCTGAGCCGTTTCATAAGCCGGCTGGGAGAGAAAGCTTTGCCGTTATATCAATTAATGAAGAAGTCTGATACATTTGTCTGGACAACGCAAGCAGATGCGGCTTTCAAAGAGCTGAAACAGATGTTGTCAACAGCGCCGATGTTGGCATCTCCGATGCCCAGGGAGCCAATGTTACTCTATATAGCGGCAACCAATAGAGTTGTCAGTGCAGTGGTGGTAGTTGAGCGAGAGGAAGGAGGCAAAACCGTGCAGCGGTCGGTATATTATCTGAGTGAAGTCCTCTCCACCTCAAAGCAAAACTACCCACACTATCAGAAGATGACATATGGTGTCTATATGGCGGCCAAGAAGCTCAAGCATTACTTCCAAGAGCATCCAATCCGGGTAGTGGCCGAGGCCCCTATCTCGGAGATCATAGGCAACAAAGATGCCAGTGGTAGGATAGCCAAGTGGGCAATAGAGTTGTCACCATATACTCCTCAATATGACAAGAGAGATACAATCAAGTCCCAGGTGTTGGCTGATTTCTTCATTGACTGGGCAGAGATACAATATGAGCCACCATTGCCGGATGCAAACTATTGGAGGATGCACTTTGATGGCTCCAAGACAATACATGGCCTGGGTGCCGGCATAGTGCTCAATTCACCCAAGAATGACCAATTGAGATATGTTCTGCAGATTCATTTCGCAGCATCAAATAATGTGGCGGAGTATGAGGCACTTGTGCATGGCCTGAAGGTGTCTAAGGACATAGGAATTCACCGGATTATGTGTTTCGGTGATTCTGACTTAGTGATTCAGCAATGTTCCGGCATATGGGATGCGCATGATGCAAACATGGGATCCTACCGTTTCCTGGTGCAGCAGTTGAGCGGTTACTTCGAAGGTTGTGAGTTCCGGCATGTTCCCCGGGCTCAGAATGAAGCAGCCGATACATTGTCCAAGCTGGGATCTTCCAGAGATTCAATCCCGCCTGACATTTCGTTGGAGCATCTGAGGAAGCCGTCAATCAAGCCCTCGCCGGAGTCATCTTCCATTTATGTCCCGCCAAGTCCGGAGGAGGCAATTCCGATGGAGATGGATGCCGGAGCCAGGTCAGATAACCCGGGGACTGTTTTCTCAGTCCCGGGGACTGGGCCGACATGTGCAGTGAGTGCAGTATTCCGGAGCAGAAATAGGGGCAAGGGTAAAATATACCAAGAGGTTGTGCCGGTATACCCGGGGACTGCTCCGGTATACCCAGGGACTGATCCCTCAGTCCCGGGGACTTCGCAGCCCATGGAGATCGATTATGTGTCGGTCGAGATAATGGAGATAGATCAAGCAGTGTTCACTGTCAGGGAGGTGCCCTCATGGGCGCGTCCTATCATGGATTTCTTGGCGGATGGTCAAGTGCCGACGGATGAAACCGAGGCACGCCGGGTTGCAAGAAGATCCAAAGGATATACCATCATAAACAAGGAAATATACAAAAGAAGTGTCACCAGAGTATTGCAGAGATGTGTCGAATCTGCGGAAGGCCTGGAGATGCTCCAGAAAATTCATCAGGGGGAGTGCGGTCATCACGCTTCTTCCAGGGCATTGGTGGCCAAGGTATTCCGGCATGGGTTTTACTGGCCGACGGCACTGCAAGATGCTGAAGATTTGGTCCGGAAGTGCAATGGATGTCAAAGATATGCTCACCAGATTAATCAGTCGGCATCAGCATTGAAGACAATCCCGATAACCTGGCCCTTTGCTGTTTGGGGCCTGGATATGGTCGAGGCTTTTAAGCCGGCCAGGGGAAAGATGACCCATATCCTGGTCATGGTGGACAAATTCACCAAGTGGATTGAAGTAAAGCCCATAAGCAAGTGTGATGGTCACACAGCAGTGAAATTCTTGAAAGACATAATCTTGAGATATGGTGTTCCCTATGGCATCATCACCAACAATGGGTCGAACTTTGCCCAAGGGCCATTTACCAAATTTTGTGAGGAGATGGGAATCTGGCTGGACATTGCGTCGGTCGCTCACCCTTGTGCCAATGGCCAAGTAGAAAGGTCAAATGGGCTAGTGTTATCTGGCATAAAACCCCGGCTGATAGAACCACTAGAGAAAACTCCGGGATGATGGCTAGATGAATTGCCAGCAGTGCTTTGGAGTTTAAGGACAACTCCAAATAGGTCAACAGGCTATACACCATTTTTCCTTGTGTATAGAGCAGAAGCTGTGCTTCCAACAGATGTAATACATGATGCACCAAGAGTGGTGCTATATACTGAGGAAGAGGCTAAAGAAGCCAGGGAAAATGATGTTGATCTGCTGGAAGAAGCAAGAGATATAACACTATCAAGAACAACAGTATATCAGCAGAACCTCAGACGCTATCATGCGCAGAAGGTGAATCCAAGGAGATTCCAAGAGGGAGATCTAGTACTCCGGCTAAGGCAAGGCACAGAGGGCCGGCATAAGTTAACTCCTCCATGGGAGGTGCCATTCATTGTGAGTAGAGCCCTGCACAATGATGCCTATTATCTTATAGATGCGCAGGCCCCCAAGAAGGACAAGGCGGACAGGTCCGGAGAAGAAACCAAGAGACCATGGAACATAGCCCTACTCCGCCCCTTTTACTCCTGAGCAGCATAATGTATGTATTTCCATATTTTTGCTTTGTGTGCCGGCGCTTTATGCTGGCACAAGACTAATGAATGAAATGTCGGCATCCCGAGGAGGTCGGGCATTGTCTCCGAGATGTATCGTTGTTTATTTTCAGTTTTTGTTTTTATGCCGGCTGGCTTGATTTGATTGTTTCCTTTGTCGGCCTAGTAGTGTGTCGGCACCAAAGGCCACTCTTCGACTCAGCTGCTATCCGAAACCCGGCTTCATGGCTAGCAAGAGTAGATGCTGGAGATTGTCTACACATGGAAAACAGCTAAGGAAATATAGAGCAAGCGAACCGACATTTATGATAAAGCTAAAGATAAAACTTGAAATGTCGGATGATTTGAAGTCTAAGTTTCAAAGTTGAAGTACTGTATGTTCAATGAAGCAACCTTGAGACTCATAAGTCAAAAGCCAAAAGAGGTAGACAAGTAGCCAAGGTTGTGGAGTTAGGGAAACAGGAAAGCAAACTCGGTGACTTAGCCAAAAGATGATCCGGCATTGATAAACAAGCAAACCAAGTTAAAACTTGTTCAGGTAGCAAACCAAAGGAAATTAAACGTGTATCTTACAATTGCACCCGGCATTCCGGGGATCTAATAAAACTTAAAGTTTTTGGTGCTGCAAAGTCAAGGAGCAGCGGCAGAAGTAGAGCCGCCGGCTGGAGGAGCAGTAGCAGTGGAGATGTCGGCTTCAGGAGTGCCGGACCCAGCAGATGGAATGGAGCCATCACCTCCGCCCGGGACAGATCCCTGTTCCGGGGCATCAGTGCCGGCTTCATCAGCTTCCTCTTCGTCTTGGCTGGAGTCGGAGCCCTCAGCGTCAGCAGCATCCTTGGCGTCGTCTGCTGTCTTCTCCGGCTCGCGGATGTCCCAGACAAAGGCCTCGGTGTCGGCATAATCCACATAGCTGTGGGCTAATTCTTGCCGACGCCGGATATGTTCTAGATCCGTGGTCCAGATGGATCCCTCACGCACAGTGCGCAAGGTCTCCAAGTTAGCTTTTTCGTACCAAGAGAGGAAGTAGCTGAGAGCTTCATCAGCTCCTACCCTCGCGCCGGAGTCCCACCATTCTCGGAGGCGAACCTTGGAAAGCTGTAGATCATTGCCGAGATCAACAGGGTCGGTGGGCGTCCTTTGCCCCGGCCAGAGGGCAGAGTATGCCTCCTGGGCGCCAAGAAAAGTTCTTCCGTGAAGAAGGTCATGGCGTTCTTCCGGGATTGCAGGGCCAACAGCTGTTCTGACATGTCCCAATTGGCCGAGTCAACCGGAACACCCCGGTTCTCTCGATCCAACTGCAGAGCCCTCTCAACGTCTTCGACGAAAGCGGGAAACATGTCTGAGAAATAGAAATAATGTTAGCAAAAGGGGTATATGTCAGCGTAAAGGTTATGCCGGAAAGAATCATGATATCCCGGGCAGGATAAGGAAAAAGGATTTAAAGCTTACTGGCGAGGTCGGCATTGAGCTGTGCAACTGTAACTTCCCATTTTGTTGCCTGCTCCTTCAAGCTAGACAGTTCGGCATGGGCGTTGGAGGCATCAGTCTCGGAGGAGACAAGCAGCTCCTGGGCTTTCTTGAGTTGGCCCTCCCTCTGTTCCTTCTCCTCCAGAAGCTCAGCGATCCGGCCCTTCAACTGCTCAACCTCAACTTTGTGGGCGGCGTCCCGGTCATCCAACTGCTTGGCCACATCCACTGAGGGCGTACAGTCCTGGTGGCGGGACTCCAGTGCAGCCTTCTCATCTGCGAGGATTTGAAGTTCAGAGAATATGAAGATAAGAAGCAGTGACAAGAGTTAAAGAATTTGAAGTACAAGCGGAGTGGTAAAGGATCCGCAGAATCCGGCATACCGGTCAGCTCTTTCACCCGCTGGAGGAGCGCGGTGACATGGGTTTCGGCACCAGCTGCAGAATGCCGAAAAGAGGTTACGTGTCAGTATATTAAGGTATGCCGGCAAGAGGCGTAGTCAAAAGTAAAAAAGGCTAGTCATCCGGTATATAGGGATATGTCGGCAGAGGTTACCTTTCTGGGACAGTTCAAGCTGGAGCTTGCTATGCGCATCTGACAACTTCCGGTGCTTGCACACCAAGTCGTGGTACATGTCGGCGCGTGCATTGTTTATGCGATGCAAGAGTGTTAGGATTTGAAAGGTTATAAGAGAAGTCTAGCATGTCAATGCAGTTGAAGATTGTGCAAAGTGTTCATGATATTAAAGATCCGGCACAGGTGCTCGCACCTATCCCGGCCCTTGGTGACTAGGATTTGAAGCTCGAAGTGAGCCTATATCTCGGTCAAGAGGATTTGAAAAAGGCTTAAGATGTTAGTTTGATAAAGATCCGGCACAGGTGCTCGCACCTATCCCGGACCTCGGTGAGTAGGATTTGAAGCTCGGATCGAGCTTATATTCCGGATAGTAAAATTTGAAAATAGCTAAGTGCAAAAGGTATTGGAAAATCCCGGCCGCCTGTATCCCGGACAGCCGACATTTTCGGGGACTGGGGATATACGTGGAAAAGACTTACGTTGGTGGCATCGGCCAGGAGGTGAAGTCTTTGCTGGAGGCTGAGGAGCTCGCAGGCGATAGGAATGGGCTTTGCGGCCAGGATATCAGCTGGATTGCCAGTGGCCGAGGCTTCGGCCAACTTCTTGCTCCTGGAGTCCGCAGTGTCCATACTGTCGGCGTCATTCCACCGGATGCAGTGCTCCTTAAGAGACCCAAGGCTCTGGTCACTTTTCGTCAGCAGGGAGACGCGGCCCTCAAGTTCCGGTGTGTCGAAGAAGCTGGGCCGGTAGCCAGGCCGGGATGCTGCCTTGCCAGTGTGAAGGGCCAGAGCAGAGCTGGGCCGGGATGCTGCTTTAGAAGGAGCAGTGGCGGCGGATGGTGTGCCGGACTTGGTCGGCTGGATCTTGAGGGTGCCGGACTTTACCGGGGCAGAGGTCTTGGCCGGGGCAGCAGGCCTGGCTGGGGCAGGAGTCTTTTCTGTGGAAGGAGCCTTGGGCGCTGGTTGTTCTGGCGTGGCAGGTGCAGCTTGCCCAGCAGAGGCAGGTTCCGGAGTAGTCTGGACTTCCGGCACTGCAGGGCCCTTTCCTTTGTTATCTATGCCGGCGCTCTTGTTGCTTGCGCCGGCATCCTCAGTAGTCCCGGCGCCGCTGGTTGGCGCGCCGGAGTCGGGGGTATCTTGTTGGGCTCCTGTGTCCATGTGGACATCAGAAGCCGAAGGTTCCTATTGAGCCCCCGAGTCCATGTGGACGTCGGGGGCAGAGTAATCTTGTTCCGGCGGAGGATCGTCCCTCGCCGGGGAGGTGAATTTATCAGGCACAGGCGAAGATACCGGCGCCGGGGACGACGTGTGGCTTGCTGAAGGTATGTCGGGGGTGGCAGTGGCCGCCGGTTTTTCAATGTTGGGGCTGGCGCTTGTGCTGGAAGCATGTTCCGGCGCAAGAGGAGCCCTAAAAGAGAGAAAACGCCAAGTTAGTAATCAAAGCAAGAAATATGTCGGAGGCAACACAAAGAAAAGGAACTTACCCCGAGGCAACAGGTCATGGTTTCTTCGGGCGAGGCGCCGAAACCTTCTGCCTCTTCTGTGCCGGCTCTTGTTGGGGTTTGACCCCGCGCTTCTTGCCAGCGCGTGCGCCGGCCGGGGCAGGTCCCTGGCTTAATGGCGCAGCATCGATTACTTCATCGTCCGGGATAGCTGAGGACGGCATATGATAAGCAAAAGGTGTAGGAGGAAAGGCATATGCAAGTGGCTTTGGGTCATAATACATCAGGATCTCCTCGTCAGAATCACCCTCACTCCGGTCTTGAGTAGATTGCCGGGGTGAGGAGGCCTTACCCGTTGCAGCTGCAGCACGGGTGCTCCGGGGAAGTTTGTCCCAATGGTCTGGGTCTTCAGGATCTGCGGTAGTGCGGTCTGCAGCTATGACAATGCAGGAGTTCTCCATGGCCTGGAAGCTGAATTTCTGCATAAGAGCAAGGTCAATTGATCAAACAAAGGAATATGTTGGCAAATAGCAATGCCTCGGGCCAAGCATGATATGTGTCGGTAAATAGATATGTGTCGGCTTAAGTATCTATATGCCGGACAAGAGATTATGTATCGGCCAGGAGGATTTACCGTTGGTGCGGGGCGATCCCGGCTGTACGGTTCAAGTCCCTAGGCAAAAGTGGCCTGGGAACACTTGCCGATGTCCTTGATCCACCGCAGAATGTCGGCGGGAGTCAGCTCGTGTGTAGAATGCTGGGTGGGGTCCATGGGCCCGCTCATCTGGCAAATTATATGTGACCGGCGCTGCAGAGGAGAGACGCGCCGGCTGATAAAGCATGCCACTAAGTCTTGTGGGGTGAGGCCGGCATCCCGTAACTCGCCCTTAACCCGGTGGAGGGCGTTAACCGGCAGCACGGAGTTCTTCGGATTGTAAGTCCAATTCTTCATCGCCAAGGGTGGCTCATCCACGAATGGCGGCAGGTTGAGCAGATCCACATCCGTGATATTCTTGACATAGAAGAAGCTTTTCTGCCACTTCTTGCAAGACTCAAGCATCTCCACCTAGGGGAAGTCCGAGCCCTTCCGGGACATGATGGTGGCCGCACCACATAGAGTCATGGGGCAGTCCCTCTTCTCCTGAGCCGTCTCCGACGGATCATCCCTGCTCCGGGGCGGTTCTTGGACAACTTGCTTCCGCAGTTGGAAGTACTTCACCCAAGCCTGGGTGAAGGGCTCTATGCCGGCGAAGCCTTCGCAAAAAGCAGCAAAGGCGGAGATTATCATCACCGCATTGGCCGGGATATGGTGAGGCTGCAGATCATAGGTGTCGAGGAAATCCCGGAAGAAGTTTGACGCCGGCAGACCAAAACCCCGCTCGAAGTGAGCGATGAACACAACTCGTTCGCCGGGTTCAGGTGCCGGCACAATCTCCCCCGCCGGTAGCCGGCATGCAACACCCTCCGGGACTCTCCTGGTGGATGTGATCCAGGATATATCGGCCGGGTAACCTCCGACCCCTCCCAGCCGGAGCGTCCTTGAAGCTGGGCCGAGTTATCTTCCTCCGAGGCCGAGGTGGCCGTCATACTCGATGATGCCATCTTGATGGCCGAGACAGGGCGCGAGAGCCGGAGTCCCGTGGTGTTAGTCCTATCAATATCAGAGAAAAGAGGGAGGTTAGCCTCGCCGGTATACTACTCTCACCGAAGTCAGCGGGAAAGGAAGATCTAGCAACGCAGTTAAAACCGGAAACAAAGCATGGAAATACGCTCTACGCAAGAACATCTGTGAACCATAGAATAGCTTCTCTAGCAATGCTAATCGAGGCAAGAAGATACTAGGAAGAGAAACTGCTAAAGATCTAAGCGCGCAGTAATACCGGATCAAGGCTGCGAAAAAGCATGAAAGAGGAAGAACAGAGGATGAACTCACCGAAGCTTGGCTGGCGGCAATGGAGCGGCGGCGAGCGTGCAGAGGAAGATCCGATCCCCCAGCATTGTTGCAAAGAGAAGAGGCGGCGGCGGCATCGTCGACGGGAACATCGGGCGTCGTCGAGCGTCGGCGCCGGCGTGGAGCAGGACGGCGGCGGTGCTCCTTCGCTGTTCTTCGTTCCGGCGACGAAGCGCAAGAGGCAGAGGAGCGGAGGAAGAAGAAGGCACTATGGGGGTAAAAAGAGCAAGTTTACCCCCACCCCCATATTTATACCGAAGGACCAGGGTCGTGGGGATCATGGCGAGTGTTCCACTACCCCGACCGTTTCTGTGGGAGGTCGCCACGTGGCGGCATGGAGTGGGGCGGCGGTTACAGTAACCGAGCCACTAGGGAATGATGGCCTGCAGTAAAGGCACTGCGAACCGTCACGTCGTATGACCGTTCATGATGGCAGGGCGGTTGCAAGTTTCGATGCAAACTGTCGGGCTTGGCTTCTCAAGGAAGTCTCATCATGCCGGAATAACTGCCCAGGGAATAGGTTCCGTCCGGAATACCCCGGGACCGGCCGGATTAACTTCTGAAAAGGAAAGAAGAGCCGGCATACAGTGTGATCGCCGGTATAAAATCATACGCCGGGATATAGCAAAAAAGGTATCATGTTAAACCTGCCGAGGCCCCTCAGTTAAGACTGGGGGACCTCGACAGCTTCGGGGACTAATGTCGGGGGGATGACCCCCGGTAGGGTCAAGAGGCTAGAAAGTTACAAGGAGTAAGGTTGACTTTATGTCGGTTGACCCGTGTGGGGTCTGGCCGGAATATAGAAGCGTCGGTCAGACCGGCATATAAGTGTATCCCGGCGACAGTTTAGATATGCCGGAATATCCAGGATACTTATTGAGGAGTGCCGGCATAAGCATAGATATGCCGGCCTACTTATTCGGTATGTTGTGCAGGAGCAGGGAAGCCGGATTACCCGTCCTTCATGGGTCGTACGTCCGGCATATAGGTCCGGTATATGGCCAACGGTTATATCCGGGTTACAAGAGTCAACCAAGGCGTCATGTCCCTACAATCAAGGAGGAAGACACCTTAGCATGGAAGCAGTGTATGGTGATAGGGTGCACAGTGGAGGTTTACCAACCCTCACTGTGCACAAGTACATCCCTTACCTCAGAGTGGTAAGGTCACGGTCCTGGAAGTACAAGGTACAGCAAGGGTGAGTCCCATCGAGAGCAATTAGGGAGAAAGTCAAGGGCGTCTGCCCTCGTCAGTTTGCCCTATTTGGAGTGTAGTTGGTGTCCCCTGATCTCAGGTGACCGTTGTAACCCTGGCTACCACTATATAAGGTGGCACAGGGAGCCCTAGAGAGGGGTTGGTCACTCTGTGTGCCTACACTTAGTTGTTCATCTTCCTGCTCTAGCAGAGAGCTTGGAAGCACCAGCGTTGTATACTCCATCGATCCAAATATATAACCAGTAGAGCAGGAGTAGGGGTGTTATCTCCTTACGAGAGCCCCGAACCTAGGCAGATCTGTGTTCCTTTTCTGTCATGCTTTTCAGCTCGTTCCCCTCTCCCGGATCCCCCAGCATCTAGTTCGGCCCGCGCTTAAGCCATCCCATGGCATATGTTGTTTCACCACGACGACACGAAGCAATTACCCTGTGCAACCACATTACCCTGGAGTGGGACGGGGCTCAGTTTGAAGTTTACCCATCTTAGTGCGGGGAGCCTCGTACTATATAAGGGTCTGTAGGACCCCGGAATCCGGGTTGTCGCAAGTGGTGGGCAACAATGTAGCGGGCCTGCCAATAGGCTACCCGTCCAGAAGACACTTCGGTTTCTCCCGCCGTGGCACTGGAACTACGCTCGACGGAGGTAGACAGCCAGGGTTTGCCGGGGATGTATACTCCACAGGGTAGGCTCCCGTACTAAGGTGGATAGATGGAAGGCTTTGACCGATTATCCAAACCCCGCATACTTGTGTATGACGGTCTGTGGTGGTATCCCGGCGGATTTATCGGGTGGTGTGGGTAAAGTGTACAACCTCTGCAGAGTTTAAACCTATTCGAATAGCCGAGTCCTCGGTCATGGACGGTTGTGGAGATCACTACATTGCCCAATGTAAGGTTTTGGTTTTATAAATGGTTTTCTGGAAAAAGGGAGTTTGTGCCGGACGGAGTACTTGGAGGGTACTGTCGTGGCACGGGAGTGGATCGGAGTACTTGGAGGGTACTGCCGATGACTTGAGGTGGTCATGTTCGATTGACCACCGATCTTATCTTTCAAAGGAGTTCCCCCTTTCCTAGAGATTTTACTAAATGGTTCTCAAAGTCTTCTTTAATAAGGATATAGAAATGTCGTGGGACATGCTATATCGACATGAGAAGTTAGTAGCACATATACACTAAAACTAAGCCAACCCTTTCTACAGCCACATAGCATGTGAATATTTTCTCCCTTAGATGGTTTGCGAGTATAATTCCAAAATGTACTCACGGCTTCGTCCCTGGCTATTAACTTGGCCAGACTTTGGAGATGACTATGAAGAAGATGATGAGGAGTATGACGACGCCGGTGCGAATTAGGACTCGTTTCCTGGTCAGTTGCCTGTAGGGTAGTAGGCCAGACTTGGGTCACTATGCTACGTGTATCCGCTGCTGCTTATGTTAGTTGTGTCTGTCGAACTTGCCCTGCATGGCGTTTGTATTCAGCCAAGAGGCTATGTAAGACTTAACGACTTATTTGTGTAATGGATGATGTATCTGTAATGCCAACTCTGTTATGTGGATTCACGACGGTCTCCTGGGATCGTGAATTGTATGCATAATGGGAATTCCGGATGGTAAGCCAGGGTCCCCACAGAGTTGGTATCAGAGCCATCCTGACCTTAGGAAACCCTAGTTTAGCATGGGCATTAGATCGGACCAAAAACTAATTTCTTAAAAATAAAAGAGATGGCCATATATATCAAAGGTAAATATATATTGCTCTCATCTCTTCCCTTATTCTTTAAGCATCTTTAATTACTTGCATTTTAATTCAAGTTTTTACTTATGTATAAATTTTGCACACTTGGGTAAGTCATTAATAAACTCTACTTTAAAACTTGTGTAGATGGACGCCCCTTCTGCACACCGAAAGATCGGCACCCACGAGGACGTGCTGATTTTTGAGCGCGACCTGGTTGAGTTGGCCGCGCGCCTTGGACGTCCGCGTCCCGAGGTGTGAGGCTATCACCTGTTTGAGGAGGGCACCTGTGAGCTGGCTAGCCGTGTGGTATGCCAGGTCTGCAGGAAGGAGGTCCCGCCCACCTCACCGGAGTTCACCTTCGAGGTGATCGAGCGCAACTAGGGCGATGGCCTAATGCGCGTTCTGCATCACGCCATCTCGCCATCTCGCGCCTCATCCACCTCCACTACGACGAGTTACTTGGGACTCACTACGAGCACGACGAGAGGGTCGACGCCGATGGCCTTCCCTACCAGGCTACCGCGTACACTCCTTTCGGTCGCCACTTCTGCCACACCGAGGCTCTCCTGCACCACACGCAGGAGCATCTGGACCATGTCCGGATGGTCGCCAACAAGAGGGGACTTGAGCTCGCCGTTCTTTGTGAGGACCTCCAGGAGTCTATCTTCTCACGCCACCGTCTTCTCTCTACCAAGAGGAAGATCGTGAAGAAGAACAAGGCTCTGAGGAGGCGCGTCCACGAGTTGGAGGACCACTTGGCTTCTCTTGAGAGCCACATGTCCGAGCTGGAGGAGGAGACCGCCGAGCTCCGCAAGGAGAACGAGGCGGTACTCGGCCGCGACGACGACCACCAGGAGGCCTTCGACGAGGAGCCCGCGAGCACCGATGACGACGACCGTGGTAGCGAGAGCGGTGATGACCGCAACGCTATCCTCGACTTCTACGCTCCTGAGACTCCTAGCGAGGAGGACCCCGAGGAGCTAGTTCCCCATGTTAGCGGTGACGAGTAGATCCCACCACTCTACCTCTCACTTAGGCTGCCGCGTAGTTGTTAGTTTGACCCTTTTGCGTATCGGTGTGGTATGGTCTATCTAGAACCATTTGTTATACTTGATGTATGCGACTATGTGTGCTATGTGTGTGTGCCTGGACATGTTGGGCACCCTTTTGCTTGTATATATTATGTATGCATGGACTTGTTATGCATGGTTGTGGAGCCTGTTATGTATGGTTGCCATGGATGTATGTTATGCATGAGTGTAGTTCCTTTCTTTCTGATGAAACCTGCATAAGTTTCCTTGTTATGAATCTCACCAAACCACTCCTCTCCAGAATGGCTCCAGAAACGCGAGGCCAAGCTGGAGGCAATCCGCCACCACCCCCTGAACCCAGCATGGAGCAGCTGGTGTGGCTCATGCTTGAAGACCACGAGGCCGCACGCGCTGAGCGCCAAGCTAACCTTGCAACCCTGCAACACCTCACGCAGATTGCCACCAACCACAACAACCGTGGTGGCAATGAAGAAGACGATTCCCGCAGCAAGCTTAGGGACTTCCAGAACTCTAACCCACCAACCTTCACCAAGCCCACCGAACCTCTTGACGCCAACGACTAGCTCCGCACCATCGAGAACAAACTCGAGTATGCAGGAGTTGGAGAGAACGAGAAGGTGCTCTACGCCACCCATTTCCTTGCCGGAGCAGCGGGTGCATGGTAGGAAAATGTCCACGCCATGCAGCCCGAAGGCCAAGTGATGACCTGGGATGCTTTCAAGACCAAGTTCCACAAAGCTCACGTCCCCACTGGACTTATCAAGATTATGCGCGACAAGTTCCTCAACTTCAAGCAAGGTGGGATGAGTGTCACTGAGTACCTCGACAAGTTCACCACTTGGGGTAGGTATGCTCCTAACGACATCGACACCGATGAGAAGAAGCGGGAGCGCTTCATGAATGGACTTCAGGAAGACCTGCAGCCCTATCTGGTCACTGTGCCCTACAATGATCTGGAGTCCCTGGTAGATGCTGCTATCATGGTTGAGGACAAGAACAAGGCCGCCCGTGAAAGCTGGAAGAGGAGAATGATGAGTCAGGGTGGACCGAGCAATCAAAGGTCCCGCAACATGCCACCATCAAGGTCTGCGCCACCCCCTCAGAGGTTCGCCTCCCAAGCCCCCGGGCCCAATAACCCCAACCACCAGTACTCAAGCAACCGCCCCACCAGTGGAAATCCTTCTGGAGGAAACCACAACACCTTCAATCCCATCAACCGCAGCCAAGGAAGTGGTTGTTATACCTGTGGCCAGCCAGGGCATTTCTCTAAGGAGTGCCCCCTGAAGAAACCATCCGCGCCGAGCCTCAGCACGCCGAGACCCAATCAGGGTCAAGGCCGTGGACCCACTGGAAGGAACCCAAAGACTCAAGCCAACAATGCCAGAGGCCGCTTAAATCATGTGAATGCGGAGGAAGCCGCTGAAGCACCTAATGTGGTTCTGGGTACGTTTCTCGTCAACTCAGTCCCCGCAAAGGTGTTATTTGATTCTGGAGCTTCGCATTCCTTTGTTACCGAGAGGTTCGTGTCCAAGGGTGGGTTGACCGCGTCCCAAATGACTCGCAACATGATAGTTCAAATTCCCGGTTCTCAAATTAGGGCACACTTGACCTGCGAAGGGGTACCCATAGATATTCATGGCATATCCTTCCAAGCCGATCTGATTATTCTCGGTACCAAGGGTTTGGACGTGGTACTTGGGATGGATTGGATGACCAAGTACCAGGGGCACATTGATTGCGCCCGGAAGGCGATAACCATAACCAATAGTGAAGGTGTTAAGATTGAGCACATCGCAACAATGCCATCTTGTAGAGCCTACTACAAGAAGTCTGTCTCTGGGCTGACTCATGAGCAAGTCCCGGTGGTATGTGAATACCCCGACATATTTCCCAAGGAGTTGCCAGGTATGCCCCCTGACCGGGATATCGAGTTCGTAATTGAGTTGATTCCCAGAACAGCTCCGATTGCCCAACGACCCTACCGTATGAACCCCCAAGAACTTGAGGAGTTAAAGAAGCAACTTGCTGACATGCTCAGCAAAGGCCTTATCCGTCCTAGCGCTTCACCATGGGGATCGCCTGTTCTGTTTGTGGACAAGTGAGATGGTACCATACGACTGTGTGTGGATTACCGTAAACTCAATGAGGTGACCATCAAAAACAAATACCCTCTCCCGAAGATTGAAGACCTGTTTGATCAGCTGAATGGAGCCAAATTGTTCTCCAAGATTGATCTCCGCACTGGATATCATCAGCTGAAAGTTCGAGAGTCCGATATTCCCAAGACCGCTTTCACCACTCGCTACGGCCTATTCGAGTACACTGTCATGTCCTTCGGCCTAACCAATGCCCCAGCTTATTTCATGAATCTCATGAACAAGGTGTTCATGAAGTTCCTCGACAAGTTTGTGGTAGTCTTCATCGATGATATCTTGGTCTACTCGAAGACTGAGGAAGAGCACGCAGAGCACCTGCGTTTAGTGTTGGGAAACCCTGCGCGAACACCAACTTTACACCAAGTTTAGCAAATGTGAGAATTGGCTGAAAGAAGTTGGATTCCTAGGTCATGTACTCTCAGCTGGTGGAGTATCCGTCGACCCCTCAAAAATCACCTTCTTCATGGAAAGGAAAGCCCCAACCAACCCCACCGAAGTCCGAGCATTCCTTGGACTAGCCGGGTATTATAGGAAGTTTGTAGAAGGATTTTCCAGCATTGCTTGCCCATTGACTCAACTACTCAAGAAGGATAAGAAGTTCGAGTGGATGGAGAAGTGCGAGTAGAGCTTTCAAGAGCTCAAGAAGAGATTCGTGTCAGCTCCTATCCTGACCATGCCCGACATTACCAAGAGCTTCGACGTCTACTACGATGCCTCCAAGCTTGGTCTTGGAAGTGTCCTAATGCAAGACGACAAGGTCATTGCCTACCTATCACGTCAACTGCACCCTCACGAGCTGAATTACCCTACTCATGACCTCAAGCTTGCCGCTGTTGTCCATGCCCTCAAGACATGGCAACACTATCTTATGGGAAACCGTTGCAAGATCTACACCGACCACAAGAGCCTTAAGTATATCTTCTCCCAGAAGGAGTTGAATATGAGACAACGGAGGTGGATTGAACTCATCAAAGACTATGACCTAGGCATTCATTACCATCCTGGTAAAGCGAATGTGGTCGCCGATGCCCTCAGCCGAGAACCTTGTTCTCTAAATGCCCTATTAAGGACCAGCCAACCAACCTTATGCGAGGAGCTTGAGAGGTTTGGACTTCAGCTTGTAAGCCATGGTTTTCTAGCGAACCTTGAAGTCCGACCCACACTCACTGACATCATTAAAGAAGCTCAGAAGGGACATGAGAGTATCGAAGGTATCAAGCGTAGGATGGGACGAGAGGAAGTACCTGGGTTTTCAATTGACCAGGAAGGTGTGCTATGGTATAATGGCCACCTGTGCATTCCTAACATCGAGGAGTTGAAACAGTCCATTCTGAAGGAGGCCCATGATACCCCTTATTCTATTCATCCCGGAGGCACAAAAATGTACCAGGACTTGAAGGAACAGTTTTGGTGGCACGGTATGAAGCGGGAGATAGCCTTCTATATCGCGCGATGCGACGTCTGCCAGCGTGTCAAGGCTGAGCACCAACGGCCGGTGGGTTTACTGCAGCCGTTAAAGGTGCCCATGTGGAAGTGGGAGGAAGTCGGAATGGATTTCATCACTGGACTGCCCAGATCAAACTGAGGTCACGACTCTATCTGGGTTATTATTGATCATCTGACCAAGGTTGCCCATTTTCTGCCCATCAAGACCACCCATAAAGGCCGAGACCTAGCTGACCTGTACATGTCCAGAATTGTTAGCCTCCATGGAGTGCCCAAGAGGATTGTGACTGATCAGGGCACTCAATTTACCTCAAGATTCTGGAGCAAACTTCACAAAGCCTTGGGGACAAAACTCTCCTTCAGCACAGCCTACCACCCGCAGATTGGTGGCCAAACCGAAAGGGTAAACCAAATCCTCGAAGACATGCTTAGAGCCTGCGTCCTCTCATACGGAGCCAAGTGGGAGGATTGCCAACCTTTCGCTGAGTTCTCCTACAACAGTAGCTATCAGGCTAGTCTGCAGATGGCCCCTTTTGAAGCCCTCTACGGACGCAAGTGCCGTACCCCTCTCAACTGGTCTGAGACTGGAGAAAGTCAAGTATTTGGGCCCCATGTTATTAAGGAAGCTGAAGAGCAAGTCCAACTCATTCACAACCGTTTGAAAGCAGCCCAATCTTGACAGAAGAGCTACGCTGACCCAAAAAGGAGACCTGTCACCTTCAATGTGGGAGACTTTGTCTACCTATGAGTCACACCACTCAAGGGTATGGAACGCTTCCACGTCAAAGGTAAACTTGCACCCCGGTACATTGGACCATTCAAGATCTTGGACCGTAAGGGCACCATGTCCTACAAACTGGGGCTACCCCCAAAGTTATCCGAGTTCCATGATGTCTTCCACGTGTCGCAACTCCGCAAATGCCTTCAAGTTCCCAACAAACCCGAGACCTTCACCGAGATCGACCACAACTCCATCGATTTGAACTCCGACCTCACCTATCGGGAGAGACCCGTTCGCATTCTTGAAGAAGACGTCCGTCTTACCTGTAGATGCAAGATCAAGATGTATAAGGTGCAATGGAGTAATCACACCGAAGACAAAGCCACTTGGGAATGTGAGGATTATCTTCGATGAGAGTTCCTCGGTCTACTTCACACTTAGCTACCGAATCTCGGGACGAGATTCTTTTAAGGGGGAAAGGTCTGTAACACCCCACTTTTGTTGACTAAGTTAAAACCTTACTTAAGTACTTTTTGTGAGTGAATTAAAAACTTTTCCTCAGCATTGTTTGTGTGTGTCCTATAAATGCATGATTGCATGTGTGTGCTAGCATGTGTATTTTCATGTGAGCCTTTATGTGCATGATTTTATGCAAGCATTTGTGTGCTTTATTTCATGCTTAGGTTTGTAGAGTTTTCCCATTACCTAGGCATTTAGAAGAGGAGTTGATTCTATGATTTTATGCATGAAATAATGGACCTAGGCTGGTTTGCTCTCAAAGACTAAACCTAGCATGATGTCCCTTGCTTGCTCAAATTTCTTCTTCTTTATTTTTCTTTTCATTCTCATATTAATCCGAAATTAGAGGCATTTCAAAAACCCTAGCAAATCATTTTCAAAATTCTTCAAACTTTGGCCATGACCTCCTAACTAGGTTTGAAACCTCTGGAGACCATCCTTGCTCATTTTCCAAACCTAGTTTGAAGAATTCAAATTCAAATTTGAATTTCAGCCATAAAGACCCTAGCCTTGATTTTCTCTCTTTCTTTCTTCTTTTCATGCAAGCCGACCAAGAGGAGGAAGAAGATCAGCTTGGAGATCTCCTATCTGTGACCAAAGGATCTGGGAGAGATCTCTTCCCCTTATCCTATTCAGTTGGCATCGAGGGGAAGGAGGAGCCTGAGGAAAACAACCTCTCTCCCTCTCTGCTAAACCTCTCTCTCTAATCTCACCCAGCCACCGCCATTGACCCCCAATCGGCGCGCACCACCCTGCTAGAACCCTACCCCAACCCCGCATGGCAGAGACCGAGCCCAGCCACCCCACGCCGCCCTGGCCATCGCCATTGCCACCGAGAGCACCCGATCAGAACTGCACGCCACCGACCGTCTCTCGACCCATCGCCTCGCCACTGACCTCACGCAGGCCCCCTTGTCCAATTCCCCGAATCAGATGCCAGCGATCCCGGCCATCCATGTCGCCATGGCCTCGCCAAAACGATGCCACCGTGCAGCCCAGCGCGTGCAGAGCGCGTTGCATGTTCCCGTGCACCTGCACGCTGCCCAGCCCCGCCCTGCACCAGCACCTGCATGGCAACATGCTGGCAACACGAGGCCACCCTCGCCCTGCACCCTGGTGCACCATATCGACGCCGCCGCACACCATTTTCCCTGCTTAGCCAATGAACCCAACACGATTTCGCGTGAAACCGCCATCCACCGACACCACCTACGTGTCCCCTAGAACCCGCTCACAACGCCGCCCCCATATGCCGCCCACAGTAGCCAATCGTCTACGATGAGGCACACCCTAGACCGAGCCCACATCTACAGATAAAAGCTGGGACACCCTCTCTGGAACCCTCTCTCCCTCTCATTTGCTCACTCCTCTCTTCCCACTCATCTGCAGAGCCTCGCCATCGCCTAGCCGAGAAGGAACCACCGCCGGAGAGCTAGAGCTACGGGGGTAGATCGTCGCCGACATGGGTGGAGGTTGCAGTCAACCTCGCCATCTCGCTGCTCCCTCTCTCTGGCTCGCGAGCTTGCTGCCATCACCCAGATCTCACCCTCTCTGTTTCTGGTCCAGGGCTGCCGTAGCCATCGAACTCACCGTCCATCCCCGGAGCTCGTCGTGACGCCATCGACAACACCGTGAACACCACTCCCTCTGCATGCACCTCTACCAGCCACGCATCACCTACTGAACCTCTCCGCCACTGATCTACCACCAGCCAGCTGCCAGAAACCCCTTGGTAAGCGCCGCCTCGCCGAAACCCTAGCGAGCTCCGTCGCCCGTGCCTGCATGCGCCGACGCGCGAGGAAGATGATGGCCGCGCCGTCGGATCTGGATCCGACGGTGGCATACCACTTCGGTTAAGCCAGCTTGGGCAGGCCGCCGGGTTTGGGCCGGCCTGGCTCAGATCCATCGCCCCCGGCCTGATTTTTTTAGAGAATTGATTTTTCTTTTCTGAAAATCCCTGCAAGTTTAAAAATTCGTAGAAATTATTTTATGCATCCAAATTTAGTGATTCCAATTTCTATGTGCTCCTGAAGTCAATCTCTACCTGGATGTACTACATGCATGAATTGTTGGAGCTTAGATATTATCTGTGGATTATTATTGGTAGATCTATTGATTTTCCCTATTATCTGCAAATATGATGTTCTGTTTTCTGAAAATTGGTGAAACCAATTTTCACTGACACCCTATTGTTTCTTTGATTTTTAGAAGCTAGTTTCACTATTTTAGGAATTTTGAATTGTCTGCAGTAATTAATTTGGTGATATCAATGTTCTGCATTGATTGATTTATTGTGCACAATATAATGTTTATTTTGGAATGATTCCACTTCTGGTGTGTTGTGTATTTCTTTAGCTTTCCAAAATGGTCCCTGTTAGAATTTTAGGACTTACAGGATGTTTTAGAGGATTATTTTGCTATTCTAGTGATTTCTAGAATTAGTAGATCTATATTAAATCACCTTTATACTTTTTAAGTTTAATTCTAGTTGTGATGTTTCTGAAGTGATGTTAGCTATCTGTAGGTATGCTGGTGACATGTTTTGATGTATTTTGATGCATGCAAGTGTTTGCTTATGAATGGGTATTTCCATACAACTAGGAGTTGCTTGATATAATATTGGTGTTTATTTTTTTATAAATTAGATATATGTTCCATTATCTAAACTTGTTTGCTTCTGATACTCAAATGCTTGAGTGTGTGATGTTGTTTGAATAAAACTTCATGTATGCATGAACGCTTATTGTGTGTGTTTTCGTTTCCTTTTCCGGCGATAGAATCGAACGACGACTGTGCGGAGGAGGGTGAAGTGTTTGACTACCAGGAGGAAGGTGATCAGGGACAAGCCAACCAAGGCAAGCCATCTACTTGTTGCATATCTGAATCCTATCACGGCACTATGCATGATTCTACTCTTGCTCTTATTACCATGCATTGTTTTTCTTATATTGCTATTAGTCCCTAGATAGCAATAGTTGGCGACTTAGCTCCACAAGTCACATTGTTATCATCCATGAAGGATGACACCTTTAGCACCTACTCTTTACCACTGAAAAGTAGAGACTCGATGATTAGCATCGAAGACCTTGGGAAACACTTGTAGTGGAGCCAAAAACTCTAGGATGGGAAAACTCTTGGAAAAGTTTTTAAAAATGTTTGCGAAAACCTTGGAGTAGTGTCTACTCCACTGAAATGTTTTCTAAATGAGTTTTGGGACAAATGAAAGTTTGGGTTATGGAAGAAGTGGAGTTGGTGGGTTATAAAAGACATTGGTGTTTCTTTGTAGTCGCTCGAAGCAATTATCCCGTGCAACCACATTACCCTGGAGTGGGACGGGGCTTAGTTTGAAGTTTACCCCTCTTAGTGCGGGGAGCCTCGTACTATATAAGGGTCTATAGGACCCCAGAATCTGGGTTGTCGCAAGTGGTGGGCAACAGTGTAGCGGGCCCACCAATAGGCTACCCGTCCGGAAGACACTTGGGTTTCTCCCGCCGTGGCACTGGAACTACGCTCGACGGAGGTAGACGGCCAGGGTTTGCCGGGGATGTATACTCCACAGGGTAGGCTCCCGTACTAAGGTGGATAGATGGAAGGCTTTGACCGATTATCCGAACCCCGCATACTTGTGTATGACGGTCCGTGGTGGTATCCCGGTGGATTTATCGGATGGTGTGGGTAAAGTGTACAACCTCAGCAGAGTGTAAACCTATTCGAATAGCCAAGTCCTCGGTCATGGACGGTTGTGGAGATCACTACATTGCCCAATGTCAGGTTTTGGTTTTATAAATGGTTTTCTGGAAAAAGGGAGTTTGTGCCGGACGGAGTACTTGGAGGGTACTGCCGTGGCACGGGAGTGGATCGGAGTACTTGGAGGGTACTGCCGATGACTTGAGGTGGTCATGTTCGATTGACCACCGATCTTATCTTTCAAAGGAGTTCCCCCTTTCCTAGAGATTTTACTAAATGTTTCTCAAAGTCTTCTCTAATAAGGATATAGAAATGTTGTGGGACATGCTATATCGACACGAGAAGTTAGTAGCACATAGACACTGAAATTAAGCCAACCCTTGCTACAGCCACATAGCATGTGAATATTTTCTCCCTTAGATGGTTTGCGAGTACAATTCCAAAATGTACTCACGGCTCTGTCCCTGGCTATTAACTTGGCCAGACTTTGGAGATGACTATGAAGAAGATGATGAGGAGTATGACGACGCTGGTGCGAATTAGGATTCGTTTCCTGGTCAGTCGCCTATAGGGTAGTAGGCCTGACTTGGGTCACTACGCTACGTGTATCCGCTGCTGCTTATGTTAGTTGTGTCTGTTGAACTTGCCCTGCGTGGCGTTTGTTTCAGCCAAGAGGCTATATAAGACTTAACGACTTATTTGTGTAATGGATGATGTATCTGTAATGCCAACTCTGTTATGTGGATTCACGACGGTCTCCTAGGATCGTGAATTGTATGCATAACGGGAATTTTGGATGGTTAGCCAGGGTCCCCACAGAAGCAGAGGGGAGAAACTCACCTAGGGTTCACTGGGTCTCGCCGGCGGCGAGCTTGCGCACTGGAGGTTGACGGCGACGGCGATCTGGAAGTTCCTGGGTGAGAACAAGGGCACGACAAGGAGCGGCTGGGCGAGTGGAGCTCGACTGCGTGACTTCCCACGTCAATTGCGTCCTGGAGCATCCCTGCGGAGCGGCTAGAGGTTAGGACCCGTCGGTGAGGTCATGGGCACGGGCTTGCACAACATTTACAGGAAGAAAAAGGGGGCAACGACCTTACTGGGAGATAGGGGGCATCGAGGCGGCCATGGTGGCGAAGAAGGGGAGGCGAAGATGCTCTGGTGCTCCGGCAATCTCTCACCAGAGTTTGCAGTGGCGGGCAGTGAGATCTGGTCGAGGACAAACCCGTCGATCTGGAGCGCAAGAGGATAGGAAAACATGTCAAGGAGGTGCGCCAGTGGAAGATAGAGAGGATAGGAGGAGAGGAGGGTGGCTCGGGCTCACCGACGATGACAAATTCGAGTGGAAATGCTCGCAGGTGCTGCGGGCTCCGACGACGGATTGCGGTAGTTTGGGGAGGAATTGGCAAGAGAGAAGAAAAGGGGGCGAGGGAGGAGCTCCTGGGCTTTATATAGGTGGTCTTGCCTTGCGGGGGGGGGGGCTAGGGTTTTGCGCGGATTGCATCGGGCGGCTGGGCGGCATCGTGCAGGAGAAGGATGACATCCAGAGGAGGAAGGAGGCCCCGACAGGTGGGGTCCACCTGTTGGTGGGAGGAGGAGATGGGGCGGATACCCTTTCGGGTAGGAGGGATAGTGGGCTGAGGCCGAATTCGGGGCTGGGCCAGAATCGTCCCCCCCCCCCCGACCTTTTATTCTTTTTCCTATTTCTTTTCATTTTTCTTTTCTATTTTCTGTTTTAATTCAAAGTCTTTTTGCAAATTTCATTCAAACCAATTCAAACAAAGTTCTAAATTATTTAAACATTTACTGCAACATTTTAAACCAGTAAGAAATATGCTTTCAAAACAAAATATGATTTTGGGTAAATCTTTATGTTTAAGCAAAGTAGCTTTGCTTACATAACATTAAATATGGATGAGGTTTTGAAATCCACCCTTTTGAAAATAGAAGAATAATATTTGGTAAAAATAATAATTGAGAATTACTCTCAATCTTAATTCTGAAATACAATGTTTATAAACACATTTGAAATTCATTCCTTGCAAGCAACTTGCATAAGTTTGAATAAGAAAGAAAGAAAGTATTACTATGACATTTGGTTTTTCTCAAAGAGGTCCTTCAAGAAACAAATAAATGTTTGAAATAGTTTTTATAATAAAGCTTTCAAATAAACTGAAAAAGTTTTAGTTCCCTGTGAAATTTAAATCAATACAACATACATGGTTCCTATTTTTTATTTATTTTCACATTCCAAATTTTGGGATGTGACAGACTACCACCCTTAAAAGAAATCTCATCCCGAGATTTGGAGAGGCTAGAAAGAAAATGGGTTTGGGATACTAGGTGGGCTACCACCCTTAAAAGAAATTTTTGTGGGTAGTCTAGATCCTAGGTTTAGACGGGGCACACCTTGGTTTTGACTTGGCACAGGGTCATCTTCCATTGCAAGTCTTCCTCAACGGTAAGCTTGTGGTTCATCCTCACCGAATTCCTATGTTTTGGCAACACTTTGCCTATTATGAGGGTATAGTATCTTACCCTCCTAAGGTTTTGGCTTAACAATGTTGTCTCTTGTAGGTATGTCTCTCTAGATTTACCATCTGTAGCGCCCCACCTTTTGCTAAAGGCAGAACTCCTGTGTTAAGTTCCATTCCCTAGATCAGTAGATAGCACCACAGTACAAAATAAGTAATCATTGCAATAGCATCAATATTACAACGTAAATCCAGTTACATAGGTCTTCAACCTTACGAGTACATAGCATGGCATTGGCATCATCATTTTCATAAATTTGATATTCAATCCTAGCAAGGTAGAGTTTGAGGGATAGCTTCACACTACTAGGATCTAAGCATTTGCAAAGTCTTTGCAATTGAAAACATTGGAACACCTATCATGCATACTACATTAAAAACACTAATGCAGTATTTGAAAAGTAGGTCAAGAATGTGTGTCACTTGCCTTTTTGAAGATCATGACGTTTCACTTCTCTCAACTAAGCACGTAGCTCTTCGCACAAACTATAGCACAGAAATAACATAACATAAACATATCATTCAGACACAAGCAAACAATTCAAACAATTGAAAAGGTGTTTATTTAATAATTTAGATTTATTGAGATGTTATGACAAGAAAGATATGGTAAAGCATCATGATTTGTGAGATATGAGTCGGAGAGCTTAGTGGGGAAAGATCAATATGATTTGAGAGAGAATTGGACTAGGCAAATATATAATTGATGAATTTTGTATGCTTTATTAAAGCATAAGAGAGTTTTAGGAATAGCTCCTATGAAATAAATTACACAAGAGTCAATTTGTGCAACTACAACACTATTGAGTACATGTGACAACAATTACTCTTAAATAGCATATGTTGCACTTAGGCACTAGGTTAGGTTTTAAGAATGCTTGAACTACTCAATTAGCACATTTGCAAGTTGAATAGTTCAATATATGTGAACAAAACTAAGTAGGCATTGGATTGGGTATGAATGATTGATATTTGAGGACATGGCTTAACTGGTTCATTGATCAACATGGTGTATAACACATACTACGGTATGGGTTATAACAACACCACATTAACAAAATCTAGGTTTGAAATGAATTCATATTCTACTCAAGTAGCATAATTGCAATTTGAGTACATATATGAATTAGACAAAAAAAATATAATGAGTGAGGTCTTTATGCTTTATCAAAGCATATTGAATCTTAGAATATCTCATGTGGGTAAATCACATAAGAGACAAAATAGTGCAATAGCAATACCATTGAATAAGTGTGACAACAATTATTCTTAAATAGTATATATTACACTTAAGCTTAGGCTAGGATTCTTATAACATTGAAGTACCCAATTAACTCAAATGCAAATTGAATAGTTCAATGCAAGGCTAAGATTGAGTAGACATGAGTAAATGGCTATAGGTAATGGATATGTATAGATGATGTTTGAAAACATGGCTTAAGGTTCCTAATGAGTGAATGGGATTGGGTTAGGTACTATGATGTTGATTTGATCAATACCATAGTAGCAAAGGTAGAAACTAAGATTGAAAGTATCACACTTTACTCAAATGACACATTTGTAATTTGAATAAGTGGGTACTATGCAAGATAGGTCTAAGTGAGTATGATCTTGATCAAGATGTTATTTAGATAACATTGATGACTAGGTATGATTATAGGATTTGTTAAGGTAGAAGGAAACATTACTGAACAGATATAGATTCAATTTTATAATGGAAATTACTCAAATCCTCATATTAGAATTTGAATAATAGTGAAGTGTTTCAATAACAATAGTAAGTGATGCTACTGGATAGATTGCAGCAAGACAAAGCTACTGCAATTGGATTCACTCCAAAATAAGTTATAGAATTCAAATTGTGATCAAATTAGTGATTTGGATAAATTTGAATGCACAAAGTGTGTGCACGTATCAACTTTGAAATTTCTTGATTCTATGATGTTCTACATGTTCTAAGGATTCCAACGGTATATCATTTGTTATTTTTGGATCTACAGATCAAAAGATATGAATTTCCAAAAATCTGGATTAAATCTGGTTTGAAAACCTATTTGAATTCTGTTTTGATCCGAGGCTGGCCATGTGGCGCGATATGACTGGAAGATACCGGTTCGGCCGGATCGTCATTCTGAAGCGTTAGATCTTAAGTGATTTGTGTGGCTGAGATTTATTGATACCCCTTCATTTAAGTGGTTCTATCAGATCCAGTGGATCTTGATCGAACGGCCAGGATCAAAAGGGAGGGCGAGGGGGTACCTAGGTTAGGGTTCCGTCGAGATCTCTGGTGAGGGTGGCCAGAGGTGGATGTCAGCGATGCTTCTAGAGGTCTTCGATAATGATGAAGGTGTGGACGAGGATCAGAGCGACGAGAAGAGTTTGATGGCGTAGACGGCTTCGTCGATTGCTTCCTCTGGTGGCGCGGAGTGACGGCTGGAGGAGATATGGCGGCGGTGAGCTTTGGGTGAGTGTCGATGAGTATGTTTGGCTGCGAATTGGAGCACTTCGAGAGGATCAGGAGATGAGTCAGGACGTGGCAAAGTGGATACAGGAGATGGGGAGGTTTAGGGCTTACTGGCAGTGGCGAAATCGGTCGGACGGGCTCGCAGATGCCACGGTCTCCGACGAGCGATTGCGTCAGCTTGGCGGCGTCTCGTGCAGGAGGAGGAAAGGGTGACGGAGGAGGGGAGTGCGGGCTTCTTATAGGCGTGGCGCGGGGAAGAAACGGCCGGGCATTTACGGGAAATGAAGAGGGGGATTAACAGGGGGGGACTTGGTCTCTGGCGTGATCTCCGGACAGAGGAAGGAGATGACGATGTGGCCTGGCAGACGGGGCCCACATGTCGGTGAGGGGGAGAGAGGAGGGCTATACTGATTCGGGTTTTGGCTTCCTGGGCCACGGGCCGTTTCATTAACTGGGCCGAAAGGTTTCCCGGGGTCCTTTTTCTTATTTTCTTTTCTTCTTTTTCTTTTTCTGTTTTCTTATTTCTTTTATAACTTTTGCAAAACTCCTTCAAATCAATTCAAACAAAATTCTAAATTCTTCTAATATTTCAAGCAATGCTCCAAACCAGTAAGAAGTATGTTTTCAAGATAAAAGCTAATTTCTGAATATATATTTACACACATAACAAGGGGTTTGCTTGCATAAAAGAAATAGAAATAGGGTTTGAAAATAAATCTTTTGAAATAAGAGATAATACTTTATAAAATAATGATTGAAATTATCTTTCAAACTTAGTTTTTAAAATACAATCTTTACTAAATAAAACACATTTGTGATTCACTCCTTTGCAAGCAAGCTTGCATTGGTTTGAATAAAGAATGGAAAATAGTATTTTGATACTTGATCTTTCTCTCTTCAAGAAAAATAATAGAAGGTTTAAAATAGTTTTCTAATAAAGCTTTCAGTTAGACTCAAAAGTTTTAAATCCCTGTGAAATTTCAAACATCTCAAGCAAAACAAAAGCAAAAAATTTCCTCCCAAAATTTGATAAAATCTTGGGATGTTACAGACTACCACCCTTAAAAGAAATCTCGTCCTCGAGATTGGAGAAAGGTTACAAGGTTTAATGATCCTAATGGAACTAGGGTGCTACCACCCTTAAAAGAAAATTCTTCTTGGTGGTATCTTGATGCTTCCTTAGGCACTTGCATTTTGTTCCCTGCTTGCTTTTACTGTTGTGCCATTTTCCCTGAACCGCCCTTTTCAGAAGTTTTGATGTTCCTTACTATGATCAAAAGTGGGCATACCAAGGGTTCCATCCAATTCTGGTGATAAGCAGATATCATCCATTGCGTTGTCACCAATAAGTTAGTCCACATCTTCCAAGAATGTGTATCTAGCCTTTTCTTGGTTGGCCCTCACCAAGGCCAAGACAGCATACAGGCCATCACCATACTCCTTTTTTGCTTTTTAGCTGATTTTCGTTACAGAATCTCAAAAGATGACTCAGTGCCAAGTGCTGCATGCTTGCCCCGTGAACATGATGAGACCACACATCCCAATGAATTAGGATGGCATCTCTCTATAGTCTTCTCATGCATTTCATAGGGGTAAACAAGGTGGACTCTGTAAGAGGTACTTGCACCTTTAAGGGATGGGAGGTCGCCTTATAACCAGCATTGTTGAATCTTTTCTTGATAACAGTGCTCATCATGTTATCTGCCACTAGTACCAGATGGTCCTTAAGAATTCCTTTCGCAACCATCTTCATGGTCATTGGAAGTCGCTGGACAACTTGATCATATTTCAAAGGTGAACTCCTTTGCAAGAATAAGGGATCTAACAAAGCTCTCATGGGCAGAAAAATAGTTTCAGGGATTTGGAGAGTTACCTCATAACGTCGTAGGTCGGGATGGGGTAGACTTTGGTGGCGCAAAGCTTTGGAACTAGGTGGAAATCTCATAGGTAGTGGTGGTATCTCTCTGTTGTGATTCTCTGGAGAGGAGTGACCTCTCATTTATAGGCTCAGGGAGGTAGCTGAACAGGCCACGTGGGGAGTCGAAAAGAAGGGTCGGGAAGGTAAATCAAACAGGCAGCAGCCGAAGCTGAACAACCTTCATATTCAAAGCCCACTGAGCAAAACGTTTCAGATTCGTGTAGCCGTTCAACTACAAAAACATCCTCACTATAGTCCTACGTTTTGGCCACACTGGCTCACTATAAGGGATGTAACATATTATCCTCCTAAGGTTATGGTTTAACGATGTCGTCCCTCATGTAGGTATGTCTCTCAAGACTTACCATTCCTCATAACAATAGCGAACAATATGAGTAGTCGTCATGGGGGCCAATCCATGTCACACCCAATCATTGCCTTGCATTTGGTTTGGCTCATCTCGCATTCTAGCTCTTGGTCTACCTCACCAGTTTGACAAAATTTTCTTGAAATGAAAACCTATGTTCTCAAATCTAGATTTTAAAACGAATCTATCGTTCCTTATCTAAGGTTTTGCGCAAACTCGGTCGTATGATGTTAACTCTTGAGTTACAAATCCTTCAGCTTGCCATTTCATTGAGAAGTAAAATTCACTCAACAAGGTTGTATTTAGCTCTTACAATTCCTTACAATATTTATTACAAGGCTGTAGTTGCATAAAAATTCTTTCAAGTTGGCTATACTTTATTGTGTCTTCTCCTTGTATTTTGCGGCATCCATCGGTCATCCCAGTTCACTAAAGTCTTGTAGTACCATTTTCTGAACATTTATCTGCATAGTGTCCCTTTTGTTTGCACTTGTAACAAGTGATTGTCGAGAGATCCTTCATAACCACCGGTTTGGAGTGGTATTGTCCATTTCCTCCATTAGGATTATCATTGGAGTGGTTTCCATTGTTTCCACCATTGTGCCTATGGCCATTGAATTTACCATTTCCATAGCCTTCGGAGAGGTGGAGTATTTTATGGGAATGTCTAGTATGGGTCTTGCCATTGCTGTGCTTCCTCTTACGGTTTTCCTCTTTTCTTATGTTGTTTTCCAGAGTAACTGCTTGGTCTAGTAGAGCCTGGTAGTTTGGAGCATAGGCTACTGATAGAGGTATCTTCAGTTCCCCTTTGAGTCCACGGAGAAACTTATCTTTCCTCTTGGCATCAGTGTCAATGTCTTCTGGTGCGTACCTTGACAGAGAGCTAAAGTCATCCATGTACTCCTTTAGTATCCTGTCACCCTGCTTCAGAGTGCGGAACTCATCTTTCTTTAGATTCATAATGCCCATGGAGATATGAGCATTACAAAAGCCATCCCTGAAGGAATCCCAGTCCAGACCTTCAATTGGATTGGTGACTTGGTAAGTATCCCACCACATTGCTGCTGGTCCCTCTAGCAGGTGGGCAGTGAATCTAATCTTTTCAGCATCTGTGCAATCACAGGTAACCAAGTCCTTGCTGACTGAATGTAGCCAGTCGTCGGCCACTATTGGGTCTATGGCAGATGAAAACTTATTGGGTCTGAGCTTCAGGAAACGAGCTAGTTGGTCCACTTGAGGTGGGGGTGGTGGATTGTTGTTGTTGTTGTTGTTCATGAGGTTGGTGCTTGCTTGGATGAATTGGGTCATCATCTGCATGAGCTGGGCTTGACCTATGGCTAACTGTTGGACCACATCATAGAGGTTGTTGATGTTGTTGTCGTTGTTGTTGTTGCTGTTGTTGTTGTTGTTTTCACGGCGAGGCGGCATCTAAGGTGGTTTTAGCAAAGGTGAGTAATAGATAGATAGAACTAAAGAAGAAAATTTTCCTACCCATGCACAAACAACAAACCATGCAACAAACAAACATAAACCAAACAATCATTGAAAAATCTTTTTGATAAGTTTTGGAAAAACACGCTAACAAAATAATATGGTCACACACCAATTTTGTATGATCATAGAAGCATCTATAAATCATTGGTTCTATAAACTAGAATCTTGGTGGTCTATTATATTATAGTTTCATTGTTCCATTTCTTATTTCCACTTCCCCAATGCATCGTTGGTGTTGGGCAGCCTTCATATCCACATTTCCTTAAGCTCTTTGTTGGTCTTCAATGTAGTTCTTCATGTTGGATCAAGGTCAACTTATGAAGTAGAAGTCTCATTCTTCTGGCACATTGTGTTCTTCTGTCCTTTCTTGATGGTTCCGAGAGTTGGGTCATCTAAGGGAATCATTTGAAAATGAAGTAGGGGAGAAATACAAGGAGTTTCAAGATGCAAACATTCTTTTTAAAATTTAAATAGAAGTAAGATGAGATAGAGATTTTTATCCTAGGGCCTTCCTATCTCTAATCCCAAACCTAGGGTCTCGATCCTACAGGCAACACTATGCTCTGATACCATTCTGTAGCGCCCCACCTTTTGCTAAAGGCAGAACTCCTATATTAAGTGCCATTCCCTGGATCAGTAGATAGCACCACAGTACAAAATAAGTAATCATTGCAATAGCATCAATATTACAACGTAAATCCAGTTACATAGGTCTTCAACCTTACGAGTACACAGCATGGCATTGGCATCATCATTTTCATAAATTTGATATTCAATCCTAGCAAGGTAGAGTTTGAGGGATAGCTTCACACTACTAGGATCTAAGCATTTGCAAAGTCTTTGCAATTGAAAACATTAGAACAACTATCATGCATACTACATTAAAAACACTAATGCAGTATTTGAAAAGTAGGTCAAGAATGTGTGTCACTTGCCTTTTTGAAGATCACGACATTTCACTTCTCACAACTAAGCACGTAGCTCTTCACACAAACTATAGCACAGAAATAACATAACATAAACATATCATTCAGACACAAGCAAACAATTCAAACAATTGAAAAGGTGTTTGTTTAACAATTTAGATTTATTGAGATGTTATAACAAGAAAGATATGGTAAAGGATCATGATTTGTGAGATATGAGTCAGAGAGCTTAGTGGGGAAAGATCAATATGATTTGAGAGAGAATTGGACTAGGCAAATATATAATTGATGAAGTTTTTATGCTTTATTAAAGCATAAGAGAGTTTTAGGAATAGCTCCTGTGAAATAAATTACACAAGAGTCAATTTGTGCAACTACAACACTATTGAGTAAATGTGACAACAATTACTCTTAAATAGCATATGTTGCACTTAGGCACTAGGTTAGGTTTTAAGAATGCTTGAACTACTCAATTAGCACATTTGCAAGTTGAATAGTTCAATATATGTGAATAAAACTAAGTAGGCATTGGATTGGGTATGAATGATTGATATTTGAGGACATGGCTTAACTGGTTCATTGATCAACATGGTGTATAACACATACTGCGGTATGGGTTATAACAACACCACATTAACAAAATCTAGGTTTGAAATGAATTCATATTCTACTCAAGTAGCATAATTGCAATTTGAGTACATATATGAATTAGACAAAAAATATAATGAGTGAGGTCTTTATGCTTTATCAAAGCATATTGAATCTTAGCATATCTCATGTGGGTAAATCACATAAGAGACAAAATAGTGCAATAGCAATACCATTGAATAAGTGTGATAACAATTATTCTTAAATAGTATATATTATACTTAAGCTTAGGCTAGGATTCTTATAACATTGAAGTACTCAATTAACTCAAATGCAAATTGAATAGTTCAATGCAAGGATAAGATTGAGTAGACATGAATAAATGGCTATAGGTAATGGATATGTATAGATGATGTTTGAAAACATGGCTTAAGGTTCCTAATGAGTGAATGGGATTGGGTTAGGTACTATGATGTTGATTTGATCAATACCATAGTAGCAAAGGTAGAAACTAAGATTGAAAGTATCACACTTTACTCAAATGACACATTTGTAATTTAAATAAGTGGGTACTATGCAAGATAGGTCTAAGTGAGTATGACCTTGATCAAGATGTTATTTAGATAACATTGATGACTAGGTATGATTATAGGATTTGTTAAGGTAGAAGGAAACATTACTGAACAGATATAGATTTAATTTTATAATGGAAATTACTCAAATCCTCATATTAGAATTTGAATAATAGTGAAGTGTTTCAATAACAATAGTAAGTGATGCTATTGGATAGCTTGCAGCAAGACAAAGCTACTGCAATTAGATTCACTCCAAAATAAGTTATAGAATTCAAATTGTGATCAAATTAGTGATTTGGATAAATTTGAATGCACAAAGTGTGTGCACGTATCAACTTTGAAATTTCTTGATTCTATGATGTTCTACATGTTCTAAGGATTCCAACGGTATATCATTTGGTATTTTTGGACCTACAGATCAAAAGATATGAATTTCCAAAGATCTAGATTAAATCTGGTTTGAAAACCTATTTGAATTCTGTTTTGATCCGAGGCTGGCCACGTGGCGCGATATGACTGGAAGATACCGGTTCGGCCGGATCGTCATTCTAAAGCGTTGGATCTTAAGTGATTTGTGCGGCTGAGATTTATTGATACCCCTTCATTTAAGTGGTTCTATCAGATCCACTGGATCTTGATCGAACGGCCATGATCAACAGGGAGGGCGAGGGGGTACCTAGGTTAGGGTTCCGTCGAGATTTCCGGTGAGGGCGGCCAGAGGTGGACGCCGGCGATGCTTCCAGAGGTCTCCGACAATGATGAAGGTGTGGACGAGGATCAGAGCGATGAGAAGAGTTCGATGGCGTAGACGGCTTCGTCGATTGCTTCCTCTGGTGGCGCAGAGTGACGGCTGGAGGAGATACGGCGGCGGTGAGCTTCGGGTGAGCATCGATGAGTATGTTTGGCTGTGAATTGGAGCACTTTGAGAGGATCAGGAGATGCGTTAGGACGTGGCAAAGTGGATACAGGAGATGGGGAGGTCTAGGGCTTACCGGCGCTGGCGAAATCGGCCGGACGGGCTCGCAGATGCCGCGGTCTCCGACGAGCGATTGCGTCAGTTTGGCGGTGTCTCGTGCAGGAGGAGGAAAGGGAGATGGAGGAGGGGAGTGCGGGCTTCTTATAGGCGTGGCGCGAGGAAGAAACGGCCAGGCATTTACGGGAAATGAAGAGGGGGATTAACAGGGGGGAGACTTGGTCTCTCGCATGATCTCCGGACGGAGGAAGGAGATGACGACGTGGCCTGGCAGACGGGGCCCACATGTTGGCGAGGGGGAGAGAGGAGGGCTGTACCGATTCGGGTTTTGGCTTCATGGGCCACGGGCCATTTCATTAACTGGGCCGAAAGGTTTCCCAGTGTCCTTTTTCTTATTTTCTTTTCTTGTCTTCTTTTTCTTTTTCTTTTTCTATTTTCTTATTTCTTTTATAACTTTTGCAAAACTCCTTCAAATCAATTCAAACAAAATTCTAAATTCTTCTGATATTTCAAGCAATGCTCCAAACCAGTAAGAAGTATGTTTTTAAGATAAAAGCTAATTTTTGAATATATATTTACACACATAACAAGGGGTTTGCTTGCATAAAAGAAATAGAAATAGGGTTTGAAAATAAATCTTTTGAATTAAGAGATAATACTTTATAAAATAATGTTTGAAATTACCTTTCAAACTTAGTTTTTAAAATACAATCTTTACTAAATAAAACACATTTGTGATTCACTCCTTTGCAAGCAAGCTTGCATTGGTTTGAATAAAGAATGGAAAATAGTATTTTGATACTTGATCTTTCTCAAAGAAGTTCTTCAAGAAAAATAACAGAAGGTTTAAAATAGTTTTCTAATAAAGCTCTCAGTTAGACTCAAAAGTTTTAAATCCCCGTGAAATTTCAAACATCTCAAGCAAAACAAAAGCAAAATTTTCCCTCCCAAAATTTGATAAAATCTTGGGATGTTACACCATCCCTCATATCAAGAGCGAACAATTTGAGTAGTCGTCTAATATGTCTCAAACGTATCTATAATTTTTGATGCTCCATGCTTGTTTTTATACCATTTGCCTAATGTTTCATTACACTTCGTGGCACTTTTATGCATTTTCCGGAACTAACCTATTAACAAGTTGCCACAGTGCTAGTTCCCTGTTTTCTGCTATTTTTGTGTTTCAGAAGTGATACACAGGAAATATTCTCAAAATTGGACGAAACAAGTTCCTAAAGTCTTATTTTGTCCAGGAGCTTCCAGAGATCTGAAGAGGAGTAGGAGGGGAGCCACAGGGGCCCCACACACCAGGCCGGCGCGGCCAGGGCCTAGGCTGCGCCAGCCAGGTGTGAGGCCACCTGGCTCCACCTCTGACATCGCCCCGTCGCCTAAAGACCCCCCAACGGGAAAAACCTAAGTACCCGATCAATTTTCCAGAAACACATCGCGATCCGCCGCCGTCGTCGACCCGAGATCGAGAGGGTCCAGAAGCTCTTCCCAGCACCCTGCCGGAGAGGGGAATCGCCACTGGAGGTCTTCTTCATCGCCATGCTTGCCTCTGGAGCGATGAGTGAGTAGTCTACCATGGACTATGGGTCCATAGCAGTAGCTAGATGGTTGTCTTCTCCACCATGTGCTTCATGTTTAGATCTCATGAGCTGCCCTACATGATTGAGATCACCATTATGTAATTCTACATGTTTGGTTTGTTGGGATCCGATGAATATTGGTGTTATGATTGAGTTGCTATACTGAATTATATCTTTTGTTATCTCTATGTTGTTTATGGTCTTGCATGCTCTCCGTTGTTAGTAGCTATCTTGGCCGAGTAGTTGCTAGTGACTCCAAGAGGGGGTATTTATGCTCGATAGTGGGTTCATGCCTCTATTTAACCTGGGGGAGTGACAGAAACCTCTAAGGTTGTAGATGTGCTATTGCTACTAGGGAGAAAACAACATTCATATGCTCAAGGGCATATGCTTTGTTTACATTACACACTTTGCTTAATGCAATTATCTGTTGTTCGCAACTTAATACTAGTGGAGTTCTCGGATTGATTCGCCACAAGTGAATTATTAGTCATAGATGCAGTTGGATGGCGGTCTATGTATTTTGTTGTAATGCCCAGAGTAAATCTCATAGTGATCTTCTTGACATATCACGTTATCTTTATTCTATCAATTGCCCAACTGTAATTTGTTTACCCAGCATGTGTTATTTATCTTATGGAGAGACACCACTAGTGAACTGTGGACCCCGGTCCTATTTCCATCATATTGCTATCACCTGTTTACTTTACTCGCACTGTTTACTTTACTCGCATACTTCTACTGTTTTCCACTCGATACGCTCATAGCCTTTGTTTCAAGCAAACCGGTGAGATTGACAACCTCATCGCAAGTTGGGAGCAAAGTACTTGGTTGTGTTGTGTGCAGGTTCCGCATTGCAGCTAGCAAGCAAAGCTTGGACGAGGCGCCATATATAAATTGTCCAAAGCTATCACAAACTAGCAAGCATCACCTTCAGTCGTATTGTCTACTTTTCTCCTGAACGATAAACCTTGGTTTCTTACCTGAGGGAAAATCTGCTGCTATACTCATCACACCTTCCTCTTGGGGTTCCCAACGGGCTGGTCATTCACCACGCAACAACAACAGTTTTTTCTGGCGCCGCTGCCGGGGAAGAGTGGAAGACCTCTGCAAGGGGAGTTTTTTGCACACACATCCTTTACTTTGTTATTTGTTTTGCTTTACTTTATTTATTTTACTTGCATCGTTTTATATCAAAAACCCAAAAAAAAAAATTAGAATCCTTGGTAGTTGTTATTTCTTTACTGTTAGTTCATTATGTTGATCCCTAAGTACGTTCTGGAGGACCTCTCAGTAGGTAGTGGTTTGATTATTGGAAAAAGTAACATTGAGGAGTTCTTTAATCACATTAGTATGCATAAGGAAGTTGAGGAAAAATCTTTGGTTGAGCTAGCTCCTAGTATTGAAGTTGCTTCTGCTTATTTAATTCACATGTTGGAAACTAGGTTTGCTAGTCTTAGTCCTTTTATGCAATACATGTTCCTTAAGCTTCATGAAATTGAAGATCCTGAAAAGAAAGCTTTTATCTTGGAAGCTTTGCGCCTAGAATTTAAGGATGTCATTATTGAAGCTAGAAAGGTTCATAAATATTTTAATAAACTCGGTTCACCTATAAAGGTTATTAGTACAAATGATGAAGGGGCCGAAATACCTATACCTAGCAAGCTCTTGGGATTGTGTGAAGCTTTCGAAAATAATTTTGACTGGATCTGTCCCAAAAATCTTTTTTGTGATTTGAGTGAACCAAAGCATGATCACAAAGGGTCTTCTAAAACTTATGTGGATGAAATACAATGCCTTATTGACAAGACCTCTGCAGTTGATCTTAATGCTTCTTCTGAAAATACTTGATTCGCAATTTTCTGCGCCTAGCTCAAAGGCGTTAAAGAAAAACACTCTTGGGAGATAACCCAATGTTTTATTTTCAGAACTTTTTCTTTTATTTGAGTCTTGGAAGTCATTACTACTGTAATGACCACTCCTTATCCTTTTTATTCTGTTTTTGTGCCAAGAGAAGCCTCTAATTCGAGTGAGGTAAAGATTTGGGGATGTTGCTGTCGTGAAACTGTTTTTGGTGCTGCACCGTAAAAATTCGTATAAATTCTCTATATATCTTTTGGACCTGCGATTTCTTGTGCATATGCCCCAGGTTATATCAAAACTTTCGTTAGTTTAACACTTTTTGATTTGAGCAACAGAGAACCCCTCAAAAATTGGGCATTTGTCAGCTGTTCTGTTTTGACAGATTTCTGCCAATATTTGTGTTTGCCACTTTATCGCTTTCTTTGCGAGTTCTTTTGATCACGGAACTTTTGGGGAAGTTGCTACAGTGGTATGTGCTATATATGTGGTGGTTTTGGGTTGAAACCAGAAGCAAAAAGAGGTTGATTATATGTTATGCCTACACTAATGTTGCTAATAGATTTGTGTTTAGTTTTGTATGAAGGAAGTTTTCAAGTGTAGGGATTGGAGAATGATGAGATGAGTTGAAGAATGGATAAAAGCTCAAGCTTGGGGATGCCCATGCATCACCCCAAGAAATATCCAAGAAGTACAAGCGTCAAAGCTTAGGGATGCCCCCGAGGCACCCCTTCTTCATCGGCAAAAATCAGGTCACCTTTCAAAACACTATATTTTTATTGCTTCATGCACTATGTGTTTTTCTTGGAGCGTCAGTTGTTTTAGTTTTCTTAGTTAGTTTATTTTGTTTGCTGCAATAAATGGTTGGACCCCCAACAAATTTCCTTTGGAGGAGATGTACTCGTTTTCATTTGCAAAGAACACTCCATTTTTCATTCTTACAATTTCACCGGGTGTTCTTCTTTTTCTTCTACTGCTTTTGGTTTTCATTTTTGCCTTGATTTGCGTTCAGACCTTGTCATATCTCTTCATCAAGGTGTATTTTTGCCTCTGATCTTTATTGGTTTTCATCAAAAGAGGTGTTTTTAAAAATTTCAAATGGTGTTGGAAAAGAGAAAAAGCTTTATGCAAAATAGTGGTACAAGAAGGAGTTTGTGTAGACTGCGGCTTAGGCTTTTTCATGTCATGCTTGATGTCTTTTTGATGGTATGCTTAGTGGTTTTGCTGTAGCATGACTTGTCTCAAATAACTGAGATTGCTTAATGAGCCTTTGAAAAAATCATGCGTTGTTTTTATTGTATGGAAGCATTATTTTGGTTTTCTCCTTGATGCTTTATTTGGGTTGACTTGGCGCATGCTCACACATGTTAGACTCTTACAAAGTCGCCAATAGCCTGCATGATCATTTAGTTTTTGACTTTTGATGCCATCTTATGCTTCTTTTAATGTCGCTTTGTCACTTTGCATGATTATGGCCATTATTGCTCTCTTAGTTGGTCGCTCCCAGTCTTTTTTGCTAGCCCTCGCCTTGTACTGAGTATGAGCTCTACTCGTGCATCCAACTCCTAAAAGCCAAAGTTTTCCAAAGTGTCCACCATACATGCCTACTAGCAATTTGCTATTCCAAGTAAATTTGACTTGCTTTTATTTTCTCTTCAAATTAAAATCTTACCAGTGTTATGCGAAAATTGGTTAGTAAAGCTCTCACGAACCGGAAGGCACACTTTACTTTTTCCTGTTCTTAAAATTTTGACACTGTGGTCTCTTATGTTGAGTTGTTATGCTTGTAAGTTGTAAGTTGGAGACTAGCCTAGCCATGCAGTCATGGGCAAGCTTTCAACATTGCACTTCTTATTTGATTTGATATCGTGATCTTTTGTTTATGGATGCCCGTGGTGTGAAATGAATTGGGAATCTTGTGGGGATCATGGAGTTTGTATATGTGTTAGGGAAACGCCGGGCCGCTAATCTAAGCCATGCATAATTCATGGTGGAAATTTGCAGCATACCCATGGTGAACATTCGATGACGCATCTCACAATAAAAAGCTAAACAAATGGCAAATAAAAGAGATGTCGAGGTGTTCATTGTCTGCTTGTCCTGTCATTTTGATGTGGGCTTGTTCCATGTCATCGGGCACGGAGGTACCCCATTGGCGGTTCTCAATGATATGCATATATTTACAATGACAAGAGCCTTGCTTGGGACTCTAAGTAAAGTAGCATGAGGTTTGGGTACTCGTATTCATGGGACAAGAGGTTTTCAACTTGTGATTTGTCAAGCATATGCATCATAATTGTTCTCGCATTAAATTTAACCATTCAAGATGCTTATGATGGGGGCAATAAGAGCTCAAAGCCGGTAAGTAACATAATTTTTGAAGGTTATAAAACTTGCAATCACTGCTTCCCTCTACAAAGGGCCTTTCTTCTACTTTTATGTTGAGTCACCACCTTCTTTCTTTATGCACCATTAAGAGAGCATAGTTCTCATTCTTAGTATAATGTGCATTGTCCCAAAGTTTTCACTGATTGATTCATATTGTTGGTTTCACTTGTTCTTAAATTATTTATATCTAGTCTCCCTCTTAAACTTGAAGGTGTCCTATGCATTTATGTTTTGCTCTCTATGAAGGACAAGCTGAAAACCATTTGTATGTTTTTCCTTATGATTTGAACACACGTTTGACTTTCATTGTTTCATTTTCATGATCTTTTGTTTGTGTTCATTTACATGTTTACAACATGGTTGCTAAGTTTCTATTGTCAATATTATATCTTCATGCCCATGTTTTAAGTTCTTATGATCCCAGCTCACAAATGCATACATATATGATCAAGATTGTGTAGGTGCATGTCACCTCAAAAATTATTCTTTTGTTATCACTTACCTACTCGAGGACGAGCAGGAGTTAAGCTTGGGGATGCTTGATACGTCTCAAATATATCTATAATTTTTGATGCTCCATGCTTGTTTTTATACCATTTGCCTAATGTTTGTTACACTTCATGGCACTTTTATGCATTTTCCGGAACTAACCTATTAACAAGTTGCCACAGTGCCAGTTCCCTATTTTCTGCTATTTTTGTGTTTCAGAAGTGATACACAGGAAATATTCTCAGAATTGGACAAAACAAGTTCCTGAAGTCTTATTTTCTCCGGGAGCTTCCAGAGATCCGAAGAGGAGTAGGAGGGGAGCCAAAGGGGCCCCACACACCAGGCCGGCGCGACCAGGGCCTGGGCCACGCTAGCCAGCTATGAGGCCACCTGGCTCCACCTCTGACATTGCCCCTTCGCCTATAAAGACCCCCCGACAAGAAAAACCTAAGTACCCGATCAATTTTCCAGAAGCACATCGCGATCCGCCGCCGTCATCGACCCGAGATCGGGACGGTCCAGAAGCTCTTCCCGGTATCCTGCCGGAGAGGGGAATCGCCACCGGAGGTCTACTTCATCGCCATGCTTGCCTTCGGAGCAATGAGTGAGTAGTCTACCTTGGACTATGGGTCCATAGCAGTAGCTAGATGGTTGTCTTCTCCACCATGTGCTTCATGTTTAGATCTCATGAGCTGCCCTGCATGATTGAGATCACCGTTATGTAATTCTACATGTTTGGTTTGTTGGGATCCGATGAATATTGGTGTTATGATTGAGTTGCTGTACTGAATTATATCTTTTGTTATCTCTATGTTGTTTATGATCTTGCATGCTCTCTGTTGTTAGTAGCTATCTTGGCCGAGTAGTTGCTAGTGACTCCAAGAGGGGGTATTTATGCTCGATAGTGGGTTCATGCCTCTATTTAACCTGGGGGAGTGACAGAAACCTCTAAGGTTGTAGATGTGCTGTTGCTACTAGGGAGAAAACAACATTCATATGCTCAAGGGCATATGCTTTGTTTACATTACACACTTTGCTTAATGCAATTATCTGTTGTTCGCAACTTAATACTTGTGGAGTTCTCGGATTGATTCGCCACAAGTGGATTATTAGTCATAGATGCAGTTGGATGGCGGTCTATGTATTTTGTTGTAATGCCCAGAGTAAATCTCATAGTGATCTTCTTGACATATCACATTATCTTTATTCTATCAATTGCCCAACTGTAATTTGTTTACCCAGCATGTGTTATTTATCTTATGGAGAGACACCACTAGTTAACTATGGACCCTGGTCCTATTTCCATCATATTGCTATCACCTGTTTACTTTGCTCGCACTATTTACTTTACTCGCATACTTCTACTGTTTTCCACTCGATACGCTCATAACCTTTGTTTCAAGCAAACCGGTGAGATTGACAACCTCATCACAAGTTGGGAGCAAAGTACTTGGTTGTGTTGTGTGCAGGTTCCATGTTGCAGCTAGCAAGCAAAGCTTGGACGAGGCGCCATATATAAATTGTCCGAAGCTGTCGCAAACTAGCAAGCATCACCTTCAGTCATATTGTCTGCTTTTCTCCTGAACGATAAACCTTGGTTTCTTAACTGAGGGAAAATCTGCTACTATACTCATCACACCTTCCTCTTGGGGTTCCCAACGGGCTGGTCATTCACCACGCAACAAGCAACATCAGCATGGGGGCCAATCCATAGCGCACCCAATTGTTTCCTTGTATTTCAGTTTGGTACATCTCGTACACTAACTCTTGGTCAACCTCACTAGTTTTGACAAAAGATTCCATGGTTATTGAATCCATGTTTCTGTAGTGGTTTGCGTGAAAATCCTATATGGTACATTCTCACAAGTGGTAGAATCCTTCAATGATCCTTTTCTTTGGCGAAATTTGCTTTCCATACAACCTCATCTTATGGGCATTAGCAACATTGCTAGAGCGAGATTTGCATAAAGATTGATTTGAAAAGATACATGAAGACTTTCTTTCCACCTTATTGCATCATGAGAGTACTACCCACACCACATAGTCTATTATTTCACTCTCTACATGACATTTATTCCAGGACAACAGTTGCATACGACATCTTCTACGTTGGTCGCTCATCGATGTGCCATCATATCCCACTATAGTGTGTCATCCTTTAGTTGTCCTTATTTACTGGCGCTCTGAGTACTTCTTAGGACACTTATTTGCATAATGTCCTTTGTCGCTACATTTGTAACAACTGACAAGGCTGAGATCCTTTCCTACTTGGCTGATACCTTTCTTCTTCTTTGGCTTCTCCAGGGCTAGAATATCTTCCAATTCTTGCTTCTCATACTCCATCATGATTGTGGGAAATCTTTCCCTCTTCTTGCGGTTATTTTTGGTTACTTGTAGTCTTCCGCTCGGGTTGTTTCTCTTAGTGGTGACAAAATATTTTGCCTCCTTGGGCTCGAATTCAGCACTTGCTTTCCCGAGTGAGTGATGTCACTTCTGCTTGATTTGTTGATTCACTTCATCTATCGTAGCATAGAGATGACATTCTGCGAGGATGTGATTTGTTCCTTCACACAAAAGACATGTAACCGTCGACAAGCGGCATTCTTCATTACTATGATCTCTTCCATAGTTATGGCATTGCTCCTCGCAATCCTTAGTGTAACATCCCAAGATTTTATCAAATTTTGGGGGAAATTTTTGCTTTTGTATTGCTTGAGATGATTGAAAATTCACAGGAATTTAAAACTTTTGAATCTATCTGAAAGCTTTATTAGAAAATTATTTTAAACCTTCTTTTTTTTTCTCTTGAAAAACTTCTTTGAGAAAGATCAATTATCAAAATATTTTTTTCAAATCCTTTATTCAAACCTATGCAAGTTTGCTTGCAAAGGAGTGAATCCCAAGAGTGTTTTATTTAGTAAAGATTGTATTTCAAGAAACTAAGTTTGAAAGATATTTTCAAACATTATTTTATAAAGGATTATTTCTATATTTCAAAAGATTTATCTTCAAATCCTATTTAGCTTTATGCAAGCAAAAACCATTAGACTCAATCTATATTTCTAATAAAAATCTTGTTTTGATTTTGAAAACTTGTTTCCTACTGGTTTAAAACCTTGCAGTGAATTTTGCAAAATCTCTGAAAGTGATTTGAAGTGATTTGGAACATTTTTGCAAATTCTATGAATGAAATAGGAAAATTAGAAAAAGAAAAGAAGCAAAGGAGAGAAAAATATGAAACTGGACCCCGGGAACCATTCCAGCCCACGGCCAGAACAAGCCCACGGCCCAGCAACACCCCGCCCCGAACCGGTACCCTTTGTCCCCTCTCCTGCTCGCTGACATTGGGCCCCACCTGTCAGCATCATCACCTCCACCGTTTCCCCTTTTCTCTCTCTGGAAACGGAAACTCGCCGGAGTTAATCCCGCGCCATCACCGCGCACTAATTGACCATCAAGGCCCGACCTATAAAAGCCCCCAGATGCCCTCCGTCGACTCCCTTTCCCATTCTCGCTTAGGACATCGCCAGATTGATGGAATTCCTCGTCGGACTTCCGCAGCACCTGCGAGCTCGTCCGGCCGATTTCGCCACCGCCGGTGAGCCCTAGACCTCCCCATCTCCTGTATCCTCTTTGCCACGTCCTGGCGCATCTACTGATCCTCTCGAAGTGCTCCATTTCGCAGCCAATCAAGCTCATCGATGCTCACCCGAAGCTCACCGCCACCGTATCTCCTCCAGCCGTCACTCCGCGCCACCGGAGGAAGCAATCAACGAAACCATCTACGCCATCAAACTCTCCTCATCGCTCTGATCCTCGTCCACACCTTCGTCTTCATCGGAGACCTCTGGAAGCGTCGCCGGTGTCCACCTCTGGCCGTACCTCACCGGAGACGGCCGGGAAACCCTAATCCCCTCGGTGAGCTCTCCCGACTTGATCTCGACCGTAGGATCTAGATCCAGAGGCGTGTAATAGAACTTTAACCCGAAGGGGTATTCCCAGATCTGGACCGTACACTCCCCTTTAGATCCAACGGTCCACGTTCACGATCCGGCCGAACCGGTATCGCCCAATTAGATCACGCTGCGTGTCGGCCTCTGGTTTAAACAGAAATTCGAATTAGAATTTCAAACCAGATTTGATCCCAATCTTGCAAAATTCATATCTTTTGATCTGTAGGTCCAAAAATAGCAAATGATATACCGTTGGAATCCTTGACACCTGTAGAATCCAGTAGTACAATAAAATCTCATATTTCATGGGTTCAATTTGAAACTATTTTCAAATTGGGACTGAACCTCCTGTTAGTTTGTTTAATCCATATCTTTTGAACCAAGTGTCCAAAAATTAGAAATTTGTAGTCTCTGGACTCCTTAGAACTTGTAGAACATCATGGGATCAAGAAAATCCAAACTTGATACATGCACACACTCTGTGCTTTCAAATCTAATCTAATCCCTAATTTGACCATATCTTGAGTTCTAAAATTAATTTTAGAATGAATCCACTTGCAGTGGCTTTGCTTTACTGCAAGCTATCCAATAATGTTACATATTATTTCTCTCGAGCCACTTCACAATTATTCGAATCTAAATATGAGGATTTGAGTAATTTCTGCTATAGGGACAAAACTATTCCTTTTAGCACTATTCCTTTCTACTTTAGTGAATCCTACATTTCATGCCTAGTCATCAATGTTATCTGAACAACATCTTGATCAAGATCATATTTACTTAGACCTATCTTGCCAAGTACCCACTTATTCAAATTACAAATGTGTTAATTGAGTAAAGTGTGATACCTTCAATCTTAGTTTCTACCTTTGCTACTGTGGTATTGATCAGATCAACATCATAGTACTTAACCCAATCCTATTTACTCATCAGGAACCTTAAGCCATGTTTTCAAACATCATCTATACCTATCCTTTACCTGTAGCCGTTTATTCATGGCTACTCAATCTTAACCTTGCATTGAGCTATTCAATTTACATTTGAGTTAATTGAGTACTTCAATGTTATAAAAATCCTAGCCCATTGCTTAAGTGTAATATATACTATTTAAGAATAATGGTTGTCACACCTATTCAATAGTATTGCTATTGCACTATTTTGCCTCTTATGTGAGTTACCCACATAAGATATTCCAAGATTCAATATGCTTTGATAAAGCATGAAGATTTCACTCATTATACTTTGTCTAATTCATATATATTCAAACTGCAATTGTGCTACTTGAGTAGACTATGAATTCGTCCCAAACCTAGATCATATTAATGTGGAGCTGTTATAACCCGTACCATAGTATGCGTTATACACCATGTTGATCAACGAACCATTTGAGCCATGTCCTCAAACATCAACCATTCATACCCAATCCAATGCCCACTTAGTATTGTTTACATGTATTGAACTATTCAACTTGCAAATGTGCCATTTGAGTAGTTCAAGCATTTTTAAAGTCGCCTAGACCATTTCCCTCTCAATCATACTGATCCTTCCCAACTAAGCCCCCGAACTCATATCTTATAAATCATGATCTTTTACCATATCCTTCAAATCACAACATCTCAATAAAGCTAAATGGTTAAACGAATTCCTTCGATTGCTTAAATTGTTTGTTTGTAATTGTTTGGAGTGTTTATGTTATGTTCCTTCTGTACTATAGTTGGTGCGGGGGACTACACGCCTAGTTGAGGGAAGAGAAACATCGCGTTCTTCAAAAGGCAAGTGACACACATGTCCCTTACCCATTTTACTTATGCATTAGTGTATTCACCTCTTGTAGTATGCATGATAGGTGATTTACTCAACTGTTTTATCAAATGCTTAGATCCTAGTAGTGTGTAGCAATCCTTCAAAACCCCACCTATTAGGATGCTAAATACTTTGAAAAATATTGATGCCATGCTAAGATCACTTGAAAAGTGTTTTGTGAACAAATTAAGAACTTCAACTAAAATGAAACACCTGGGTGGATTGGTTTGATAAGAGGAGGCGAGGTAGGTAGGTTCTGAGATGCATCCCTTGTTAAGAGGATGTGGGTTCAGGATACCGCTCGGGATGGCCACCCAGGAACAAAGAGATGGCTATGTCTTCCATGCTTAGTGTACTTCCAGTGCAGCCTTATGACATTATGGGCTCTATCTTGACTGATTAGATGTGGGAGTGCAACTTGTGTGCAAGAAGACGGTGGTAGATGAATTATAGGTTGGGAGCGGTTCTTGCCAGTTAGTTGCCCTCTCCTCTAAAAGGTCTCGTTTCATTTTATGTATGGGCATAAAATGAATCGTAAGGTAAAAGTGCACAACCCTTGCAAGGTGTTTAAAACTAATCGATTAGCCGTGTCCTCGGTTATGGACAATTGAGTCTCTAGACATGGAATGTACAGAAGAATCTCATCACCATTTCTGAATGACTAAAATCTGTCTAGAAACCCCTAGGTAGGAACTAAGGACCATACACTCCGAGGGGTGGTGGTGCCTGAGGTTCCGACTTTGTTGAATTTCGCCCGATGCTACATACCTAGCTAGTATGTGGAAATTGGGGGTTATTTCGACCCTTGAAAATATAAAGCTTTGAAAGAAAAACTTTGTGAAAGAAATATAGGATAAAACTGGCTTTATGCAAATCAGCCTATGAGATCTACTAGCCAAATATTCATGTAGATAGATTCCTCACAACATCCACCAAATATGTGTCATTTGCCAGTACATCATTGTACTGACCCCTTTTGGGGCTGCATATTCAACGTGTAGGTTTTATTTCGAGTAAGGAACCAGGAATAGGATCTCGAGCTTACATTCCAACATGGCTGCCTGTGGCACGTGATGAAGATGGAGGCTCCTTGTCACCTTGTTATTTCCGTTGTGTAAAATTGTAAGATTTAAATTACTTTGTATCTGGATCCGCGTTGTAATCTTGATACTATGCAATGAATATTTCATTTTGTTCTGTGGTGCTATCATTGATCCAGGGAATAGCACTTAACACAGATGTTCCACCTTGATCCAAAGGTTGGGGCGTTACAAAATGGTATCAGAGCATAGTGTTGCCTGTAGGATCGAGACCCTAGATTTGGATTAGACTAGGAAACCCAAACATGATATCAAATGGATATCATTGCGCTTAGGATATGTTTTGAAAATTTTATTGCATTACAAGTACAGTTTTCTTTATTTTTCCTCGTAAGACTTATCACTTTCATTTACTTACACTGTTTTTCCTTCAAAATTTTAGATGACGTTCACCAAGCTGAAGGTTCCCTATGACGATGACGACGAGCTATTTAGTGATCAGCTTTCTCGCCTCTCTCGGATGCTGAACCTGTCACCTACCACTTTTCGTGGTAGAGTGATACCCTGTGTGGTTCCCGAGATCGTCCGCTGGGAGATTGAGACCAGGAATGAGGGTCGCACCATTGGTACTCCCACGAAGACAGTGGTGTACTCAAGAATGTACCCAGGTTGGGAGACTGGTGTCATGATGGCCATGGAGGAGGCACTAGCTCGCATATGTGGTATGTACGTCCAGGAGATATCAGAGTTGGACAATTCCATCTACCAGTTTGGGAGACGTAACCACGAGGGATGGGCCCTGAGGACTCCAGGGCGTCGTGAGAATTTACCATGGACTGAGGTGCAGTTGGAAGACATGGGATCATATGCCTTCAACCTGGAGGACATGCTGCGCAGTGAGATGGATGCCACTGATGATGCCAAGTATCAGCTCCTGCAGAAAGATGAGAAGATAGAGCAACTAGAGAACACGATAGAGAAGCTGAAGGAGAAGAACAAATCCCTTGAGGCCACCAATGATAAACTGTCAGGCAAGGTCGAGGATCAGGAGGCCCAGATTGTAGGCTTTCGAGGACAGTGCATTTATCTTCACAAGGACCTGATGAAGTATAAGCCTTGGCCACCCAAGAAAGGAACAACACCTACTAAAGAGAGGAAGGAGTCGACCTCGGAGCAGGTTGGAGCAGAGCCTGAGAAGCTAGAACCTTACCAGCCCACGGTAGAGGGAGATTCTGTGGAGAAGATTCATGCGGCGCCACCTAGTCCTGTGGTGAAGCGACGCAAGACAGGGAACACTAGAGCATATCTTGCACAGTTCAAGTAGTGAGACCACCACAATATGTAATAAATCGACGATCTTGTAATAGTTAGTCGTTCCACCTAGTGGTATGACCCTATTAGACCCCGCTTTCCTAAAACTTGTAGTTTAACTTGTTTGTGCTTGAGGATCTATGTTTGATGTGATAATCCATGCTTTTAAGTGCTGGTTGCAATGTCTGTTAGAGTTTTGTAGAAAGATGTTTTCTCTTGTCCTGTTGTGTTTGGGTAGGAATCTTCCTTAGATCTCTTCTGTCTAACCCTCATTTATGCTAATCACTAAGCCTGTCCTAAAACCCGAACAGATGCAACCCCAACACGTGTTTAATCGCAACAACACTCAGTTGGAAATAGCAATGCAACAGTTAGTTGAAGCACATACAGAGATTACGCAGATGATGACTCAGAATATGGCAAATCATGAGGGTAGGGATTTACCTTGGGGAGTGCAGCAAGTACTGGACAATCATTCACGGATAGTACAAATGATGTCCCAGATTGTGTCTAGAGCCAATAATAGCCTGCCACAAGATGATCTTGATGGAAGGTCAGCAAAAGATGATGTTGAAGTGACACAGCGAGCCTGTAAAAGATGTGGAGAAATAGGACACGCCTCTAAGGACTGTCGTGAAGAGTGCCCTTACTGTGATATGAGTCACCCAGTTGGAGAATGTCCCATAAGCCAAGTTACTTGTTTCCTATGTGAAGGAACAAATCATATACCTGCTGAATGCAAGTTTTATTCCACGGTGCAACAAATGAATCAACAAGCCAAGGATAGAATGAGCCGAATGCCAGGAAGGACCCCTAAAGATGGAAGAATCAAAAGAAAGATGGAAGGTAAAGACATGGAGACAACACACAACCCTACCACCAAATGTTGTTACTCATGTGAAGAAGAAGGACACTTGTCTAGAAATTGCTCAAAGAAACGAGAAAGTTTTCCCACAACGGTAGTGGAATATGAAGAAAATGAAGTGAGAGATCTTCTAGCCCTAGAAAGACCTAAAAGGAAGAAGGACAACAGCAAGGTGATGTGCTTCCAATGCAAAGAGCTAGGACATTATGTGAGCAAATGTCCAGGAAAGTACAATAAAGTAAACATGCAAGATAGCGTGAAAAGAGACATCCGGTTGATCACCTACTACAAGTGCAAGCAAAAGGGACACTACGCGGACAAATGTTCAGAGAATGGGGCTCCAAGACTTCAGTAAATTGGAACAACTAAAGGATACCGCCAATACAAGGTGAAGACACAACAAAGTATAATCAACCTCAGAGTATGTGTATTCGATTATTACCTGTAATAAATAAAGATTGGACTTGTAAGACCAAAGAGTAACACCTTGTATAGATGTAATTTCTCCTAAAATTCAGCAAGCTGAAAGTTTTGCAACGCAAGAGTTTTCGCCTTACGGCCGAGTTTGCCCAAAACCCTAGTTAGGAAACGATAGACTTTATTTTCAAATTCAAAAAAAATTTGGGAGCTTGGTCCTAAATTTTGACAAAACTTTGTTAAAAATCTAGTGAGGTTGACCAAGAGTTAGAATACGAGGTTTGCAAAACCATGTATGAAGTAATGATTTGGGTGCAGGATGGATTGATCACCACTCCTACTACTCTTATTATTCGCTCTCGTAATATAGGTTTTACATACCTAGAGAGACATACCTACATGAGAGACGACGTCTTTAAACCATGACCTTAGGAGGATAATATACTACACCCTCATAGTGCGCCAATGTGGCCAAAACGTAAGAATACGGTGAGGAACGACTGCTACTCGGTGATGGCGCCAGAAAAGAGCTGGTGGCGTTTAGTTGGCGAGGGAGCAGTAAGTCCTTGTGCATGGTGAATGACCAGCCCGTTGGGAACCCCAAGAGGAAGGTATGATGAGTGTAGCGGCTAGTTTTCCCTCAGTTAAGAAACCAAGGTTTAATGTCGATCTTGAAGAGGAGAGACGGTGACGACTGAAGGTGATATGGAACCTGCACACACACAACCAAGTACTTTGTTCCCAACTTGCGATGAGGTTGTCAATCTCACCGGTTTGCTTGAAACAAAGATTATGAGCGTATCGAGTGGAAAACAATATAATATGCGAGTAAAGTAAACAGTACGGGAAAAGTAAACAGGTGATTGCAATATGATTAAAATAGGACCGGGGTCCACAGTTCACTAGTGGTGTCTCTCCATAGATAAAACATGCTGGGTAAACAAATTACAGTTGGGCAATTGATAGAATAAAGATAAACGTGATATGTCAAGAAGATCACTATGAGATTTACTCTGGGCATTACAACAAAATACATAGACCTCCATCCAACTGCATCTATGACTAATAATCCACTCCCGGGGATATCAATCCGAACACCCCAGTAGTATTAAGTTGCGAACAACAGATAATTGCATTAAGCAAAGTGTGTAATGTAAACAAAGCATATGCCCTTGAGCATATGAATGTTGTTTTCTCCCTAGTAGCAACAGCACATCTACCACCTTAGAGGTTTCTGTCACTCCCCCAGGTGAAATAGAGACATGAACCCACTATCGAGCATAAATACCCCCTCTTGGAGTCACTAGCAACTACTCGGCCAAGATAGCTACTAACAACGGAGAGCATGCAAGATCATAAACAACATAGAGATAACAAAAGATACAATTCAGTACAGCAACTTAATCATAAACACCAATATTCATCGGATCCCAACAAACCAACATCATAGAATTACATAACGGTGATCTCAATCATGTAGGGCAGCTCATGAGATCTAAACATGAAGCACATGGTGGAGAAGACAACCATCTAGCTACTGCTATGGACCCATAGTCCAAGGTAGACTACTCACTCATCGCTCCGGAGGCAAGCATGGCGATGAAGAAGACCTCCGGTGGCGATTCCCCTCTCCGGCAGGGTGCCGGGAAGAGCTTCTGGACCCTCCCGATCTTTGGGTCAACGGTGGCGGCGGATCGCGATGTGTTCTGGAAATCTGATCGGGTACTTAGGTTTTTTCCGTCGGGGGGTCTTTATAGGCGAAGGGGCAATGTCAGAGGTGGAGCCAGGCTCCCTCACACGGGCCCGGCGCGGCCATGGGTAGGGCCGCGCCACCCCTATGTGTGGGGCCCTGCTGGCCCCTCTCCATCTCTCCTTCGGATATCTGGAAGCTTCTGGGAAAAATAAGACTTCAGGAACTTGTTTCGTCCAATTCCGAGAATATTTCCTGTGTATCACTTCTGAAACACAAAAACAGCAGAAAACAGGAAACTGGCACTGTGGCACTTGTTAATAGGTTAGTTCCGGAAAATGCATAAAAATGCCACTAAGTGTAACGAAGCAATAGGCAAATGGTGTAAAAACAAGCATGGAGCATCAAAAATTATAGATACGTTTGAGACGTATCAAGCATCCCCAAGCTTAACTCCTGCTTGTCCTCGAGTAGGTAAGTGATAACAAAAGAATAATTTTTGAGGTGACATGCACCTACACAATCTTGATCATATATGTAAGCATTGGTGAGCTAGGATCAATAGAACTTAAAACATGGGCATGCAAGATATAATCATGACAATAAGAACTTAGCAACCATGTTGTAAACATGCAAATGAACACAAACAAAAGATCATGATAATGAAACAATGAAAGTCAAACGTGTGTTCAAATCATAAGGAAAAACATACAATTGATTTTCAGCTTGTCCTTCAAAGAGATCAAAACATAAATGCATAGGACACCTTCAAGTTTAAGAGGGAGACTAGATACAAATATTTTAAGAACAAGTGAAACCAATCATCATGAATCAATCAATGAACTTTGGGACAATGCATATCACACTAAGAATGAGAACTATGCTCTCTTAATGGTGCATAAAGAAAGAAGGTGGTGACTCAACATAAAAGTAAAAGAAAGGCCCTTCGTAGAGGGAAGCAGTGATTGCAAGTTTTATAACCTTCAAAAATTATGGTACTTACCGGCTTTGAGCTCTCATTGCCCCCATCATAAGCATCTTGAATGGTTAAAGTTAATGCGAGAACAATTATGATGCATATGCTTGACAAATCATAAGTTGAAGACCTCGTGTCCCGTGAATACGAGTACCCAAACCTCATGCTACTTTACTTAGAGTCCCAAGCAAGGCTCTTGTCATTGTAAATATATGCATATCATTGAGAACCGCCAATGGGGTACCTCCGTGCCCGATGACATGGAACAAGCCCACACCAAAATGACAGGACAAGCAGACAATGAACACCTCGACATCTCTTTTATTTGCTATATTGTTTAGCTTTTTATTGTGAGATGCGTCGTCGAATGTTCACCATGGGTATGCTGCAAATTTCCACCATGAATTATGCATGGCTTAGATTGGCGGCCCGGCGTTTCCCTAACACATATAAAAACTCCATGATCCTCACAAGATTCCCAACTCATTTCACACCGCGGGCATCCATAAACAAAAGATCACGATATCAACTCAAATAAGAAAGTGCAATGTTGAAAGCTTGCCCCATGACAGCATGGCTGGGCTAGAATCCAACTTACAACTTGCAAGCATAACAACTCAACATAAGAGACCACAATGTCAAATTTTTAAGAACAGGAAAAAGTAAAGTGTGCCTTCTGGTTCGTGAGAGCTTTACTGACCGAATTTCGCATAACACTGGTAAGAGTTTAATTTGAAGAGAATATAAAAGCAAGTCAAATTTACTTGGAATAGCAAATTGCTAGTAGGTATGTATGGTGGACACTTTGGAAAACTTTGGCTTTTAGGAGTTGGATGCACGAGTAGAGCTCATACTCAGTACAAGGTGAGGGCTAGCAAAAGACTGGGAGCGACCAACTAAGAGAGCAATAATGGCCATAATCATGCAAAGCGACAAAGCGACATTAAAAGAAGCATAAGATGGCATCAAAAGTCAAAAACTAAATGATCATGAAGGCTAATGGTGACTTTGTAAGAGTCTAACATGTGTGAGCATGCGCCAAGTCAACCCAAATAAAGCATCAAGGAGAAAACCAAAATAATGCTTCCATACAATAAAAACAACGCATAATTTTTTAAAAGGCTCATTAAGCAATCTCAGTTATTTGAGACAAGTCATGCTACAGCAAAACCACTAAGCATACTATCAAAAAGACATCAAGCATGACATGAAAAATCCTAAGCCGCAGTCTACACAAGCTCCTTCTTGTACCACTATTTTGCACAAAGCTTTTTCTCTTTTCCAACACCATTTGAAATTTTTTTAAATACCTATTTTGATGAAAACCAATAAAGATCAGAGGCAAAAATACACCTTGATGAAAAGATATGACAATATCTGAACGCAAATCAAGGCGAAAACGAAAACCAAAAGCAGCAGCAAAAAAAGTAGAACGCTAGAACAACTCCGTTTTCACTCTTATTAATTCATCGAGCGTTCTACGCAAATGAAAACAAGTCAACTTCTCCAAAGGAAAATTGTTGGGGTCCAACCATTTATTGCAGCAAACAAACAAACTAAACCAACTAAGAAAACTAAAACAACTGACGCTCCAAGAAAAACACATAGTGCATGAAGCAATAAAAATATAGTGTCTTGAAAGGTGACCTGATTTTTGCCGATGAAGAAGGGGTGCCTCGGGGGCATCCCCAAGCTTTGACGCTTGTACTTCTTGGATATTTCTTGGGGTGATGCATGGGCATCCCCAAGCATGAGCTTTTGTCCATTCTTCAACTCATCTCATCATTCTCCAATCCCTACACTTGAAAACTTCCTTCATACAAAACTAAACACAATTCTATTAGCAACATTAGTGTAAGCATAAAATATATTCAACCTCTTTTAGCTTCAGGTTTCAACCCAAAACAAGCACATATAAAGTATATACTACTGTAGCAACTTCCCAAAAAGTTCCATGATCAAAAAGAACTCAAAAGAAAGCGATAAAGTGGCAAAAACAAATATTGGCAGAAATCTGTCTAAACTGAACTGCTGACAAAGGACGAATTTTTGAGGGGTTTTCTGTTGCTCAAATCAAAAAGTGTTCAACTAAGAAAAGTTTGGATATAACCTGGGACATATGCACAAGAAATCGCAGGTCCAAAAGATAAACAGAGAATTTATACGAATTTTTACGGTGCAGCACCGAAAATAGTTTCAGGACAGCAATAACCCCAAATCTTTACCTCACTCAAATTAGAGGCTTCTCTTGGCACAAAAACGAAATAAAAAGGATAAGGAGCGGTCATTACTGTAGTAATGACTTCCAAGACTCAAATAAAAGAAAAAGTACTGAAAAGAAAACATTGGGTTATCTCCCAAGAGTGCTTTTCTTTAACGCCTTTGAGCTAGGCGCAGAAAATTGCGAATCAAGTATTTTCAGAAGAATCATTAAGATCAACAGCAGAGGTCTTATCAATAAGGCATTGTATTTCATCCACATAAGTTTTAGAAGCCCCTTTGTGATCATTCTTTGGCACACTACTTTCATCAAAAAGATTTTTAGGACAGATCCAATCAAAATTATTTTCAAAAGCTTCACTCAATCCCAAAAGCTTGCAAGGAATAGGTATTTCGGCCTCTTTATCATCTGTACTAATAACATTTATAGGAGAACCGAGTTTATTAAAACGTTTAAGAACCTTCCTAGCTTCAACAACGACATCCTTAAATTCTAGGCGCAGAGTTTCCAAGATAAAAGCTTTCTTTTCGGGATCCTCAATTTCATGAAGCTTGAGGAACATGTATTGCATATAAGGATTGAGACTAGCAAACCTAGTTTCCAACATATCAATTAAAGAAATAGAAGCAACTTCAATACTAGGAGCAAGCTCAATCCAAGACTTTTCCTCAACTTCCTCATGCATACTAATGTGATTAAAGAACTCCTCAATGTTTCTATTTCCAATAATCGAACCACTACCTACTGAGAGGTCCTCCAGAACGAAGGGATCAACATGATAAACTAAAGTAAAGAAATAACAACTACCAAGGATTCTATTTTTTTTGGGTTTTTGATAAGAAGTAATGCAGGTAAAATAAAATAAAGTAAAGCAAAACAATAACAAAGTAAAGGATGTGTGCGCGAAAAACTCCCCTCGCAGAAGTCTTCTCTTCCTCCTCGGTAACGGCGCCAGAAAAGAAGCTGCTACTCGGTGATGGCGCCAGAAAAGAGCTGGTGGCGTTTAGTTGGTGAGGGAGCAGTAAGTCCTTGTGCGTGGTGAATGACCAGCCCGTTGGGAACCCCAAGAGGAAGGTATGATGAGTGTAGCGGCTAGTTTTCCCTCAGTTAAGAAACCAAGGTTTAATGTCGATCTTGAAGAGGAGAGACGGTGACGACTGAAGGTGATATGGAACCTGCACACACACAACCAAGTACTTTGTTCCCAACTTGCGATGAGGTTGTCAATCTCACCGGTTTGCTTGAAACAAAGATTATGAGCGTATCGAGTGGAAAACAATATAATATGCGAGTAAAGTAAACAGTATGGGAAAAGTAAACAGGTGATTGCAATATGATTAAAATAGGACCGGGGTCCACAGTTCACTAGTGGTGTTTCTCCATAGATAAAACATGCTGGGTAAACAAATTACAGTTGGGCAATTGATAGAATAAAGATAAACGTGATATGTCAAGAAGATCACTATGAGATTTACTCTCGGCATTACAACAAAATACATAGACCGCCATCCAACTGCATCTATGACTAATAATCCACTCCCGGGGATATCAATCCGAACACCCCAGTAGTATTAAGTTGCGAACAACAGATAATTGCATTAAGCAAAGTGTGTAATGTAAACAAAGCATATGCCCTTGAGCATATGAATGTTGTTTTCTCCCTAGTAGCAACAGCACATCTACCACCTTAGAGGTTTTTGTCACTCCCCCAGGTGAAATAGAGACATGAACCCACTATCGAGCATAAATACCCCCTCTTGGAGTCACTAGCAACTACTCGGCCAAGATAGCTACTAACAACGGAGAGCATGCAAGATCATAAACAACATAGAGATAACAAAAGATATAATTCAATACATCAACTTAATCATAAACACCAATATTCATCGGATCCCAACAAACCAACATCATAGAATTACATAACGGTGATCTCAATCATGTAGGGCAGCTCATGAGATCTAAACATGAAGCACATGGTGGAGAAGACAACCATCTAGCTACTGCTATGGACCCATAGTCCAAGGTAGACTACTCACTCATCGCTCTGGAGGCAAGCATGGCGATGAAGAAGACCTCCGGTGGCGATTCCCCTCTCCGGCAGGGTGCCGGGAAGAGCTTCTGGACCCTCCCGATCTTCGGGTCGACGGTGGCGGCGGATCGCAATGTGTTCTAGAAATCTGATTGGGTACTTAGGTTTTTTCCGTCGGGGGGTCTTTATAGGCGAAGGGGCGATGTCAGAGGTGGAGCCAGGCTCCCTCACACGGGCCCGGCGCGGCCAGGGGTAGGGCCGCGCCACCACTGTGTGTGGGGCCATGGTGGCCCCTCTCCGTCTCTCCTTCGGATGTCTGGAAGCTTCCGGGAAAAATAAGACTTCAGGAACTTGTTTCGTCTAATTCCGAGAATATTTCCTGTGTATCACTTCTGAAACACAAAAACAGCAGAAAACAGGAAACTAGCACTGTGGCACTTGTTAATAGGTTAGTTCCGGAAAATGCATAAAAATGCCACTAAGTGTAACGAAACAATAGGCAAATGGTGTAAAAACAAGCACGGAGCATCAAAAATTATTGATACGTTTGAGACGTATCAACGACTACACATTTCAGAAGCGTTTCTCTCAGTGGACCTTGAATGCGAAGGCGATTCAACTTCGGCTTCTATTCACCTCCCCGACTTTTTGTTTCGACTCCCCACACGGCCTGTTCGACTACCCCCCCCCCCCCTGAGCCTATAAAAAAGGATTCTCCCCTCTCCAGAGAGTCACAACAGAGACCGCCACCAGCAACTATGAAATTTCCTCCAAATTTCAAAGCCCAGCGCCATCGAAGTCTACCCCATCCCGACCTACGATGCTATGAGGCAACTCTCCAAATCCATGGAACTATTTTCCTGCCCATGAGAGCGTCGTCAGACCCCTTTTCCCTGAGAAGGAGTTCATCTTCGAGATATGACCGAGATGTCCAGCGCCTTTTGATACGTCTCAAACGTATCTATAATTTTTGATGCTCCATGCTTGTTTTTACACCATTTGTATATTGTTTTGTTACACTTAGTGGCATTTTTATGCATTTTCTGGAACTAACCTATTAACAAGTGCCACAGTGCCAGTTTCCTGTTTTCTGCTGTTTTTGTGTTTCAGAAGTGATACACAGGAAATATTCTCGGAATTGGACGAAACAAGTTCCTGAAGTCTTATTTCACGGGGAACCTTCCAGACATCCGAAGAAGAGACGGAGGAGGGCCACGTGGGCCCCACATGCACAGGCGGCGCGGCCACCCCCCTGGCCGCGCCACCCCTGTGTGAGGGGGTGTGGTCCCTCCTCTGACATCGCCCCTTCGCCTATATATACCCCCCGATGAGAAAAACCTAAGTTCCCGATCAGATTTCCAGAACACATCGCGATCCGCCGCCGCCGTCGACCCGAAGATCGGGAGGGTCCAGAAGCTCTTCCCGGCACCCTGCCGGAGAGGGGAATCGCCACCGGAGGTCTTCTTCATCGCCATGCTTGCCTCCGGAGCGATGAGTGAGTAGTCTACCTTGGACTATGGGTCCATAGCAGTAGCTAGATGGTTGTCTTCTCCACCACGTGCTTCATGTTTAGATCTCATGAGCTGCCCTACATGATTGAGATCACCGTTATGTAATTCTATGATGTTGGTTTGTTGGGATCCGATGAATATTGGTGTTTATGATTAAGTTGCTGTACTGAATTATATCTTTTGTTATCTCTATGTTGTTTATGATCTTGCATGCTCTCCGTTGTTAGTAGCTATCTTGGCCGAGTAGTTGCTAGTGACTCCAAGAGGGGGTATTTATGCTCGATAGTGGGTTCATGTCTCTATTTCACCTGGGGGAGTGACAGAAACCTCTAAGGTGGTAGATGTGCTATTGCTACTAGGGAGAAAACAACATTCATATGCTCAAGGGCATATGCTTTGTTTACATTACACACTTTGCTTAATGCAATTATCTGTTGTTCGCAACTTAATACTACTGGGGTGTTTGGATTGATATCCCCGGGAGTGGATTATTAGTCATAGATGCAGTTGGATGGCGGTCTATGTATTTTGTTGTAATGCCCAGAGTAAATCTCATAGTGATCTTCTTGACATATCACGTTATCTTTATTCTATCAATTGCCCAACTGTAATTTGTTTACCCAGCATGTTATTTTATCTATGGAGAGACACCACTAGTGAACTGTGGACCCCGGTCCTATTTTAATCATATTGCAATCACCTGTTTACTTTTCCCGTACTGTTTACTTTACTCGCATACTATATTGTTCTCCACTCGATACGCTCATAATCTTTGTTTCAAGCAAACCGGTGAGATTGACAACCTCATCGCAAGTTGGGAACAAAGTATTTGTTTGTGTGTGTGCAGGTTCCGCGTTGCTACTGGCCGAAGACGAGTCAACAAGTATCGTTAATGGCGCCCTTGTTGGAGTGTTACTAAGCCAGTCTGCATCACCTTCAGTCGTCACCGTCTCTCCTCTCCTGATCGATAAACCTTGGTATCTTAACTGAGGGAAAACTAGCCGCTACACTCATCATACCTTCCTCTTGGGGTTCCCAACGGGCTGGTCATCACCACGCACAAGGACTGTCTGTTACGCATCAACTAGGCACCAGCAGCTAATTTTCTGGGCGCCATCACCAAGTAGCAGCTAAATTTTCTGGCGCCGTTGCCGGGGAGGAAGAGAAGACTTCTGCGAGGGGAGTTTTTCGCACACACATCCTTTACTTTGTTATTGTTTTGCTTTACTTTATTTATTTTACCTGTATTGCTTTTTATCAAAAACCCAAAAAAAAATTAGAATCCTTGGTAGTTGTTTTTACTTTACTTTAGTTTATCATGTTGATCCCTAAGTACGTTCTGGAGGACCTCTCAGTAGGTAGTGGTTCGATTATTGGCAAAAGTAACATTGAGGAATTCTTTAATCACATTAGTATGCATGAGGAAGTTGAGGAAAAGTCTTTGGTTGAGCTAGCTCCTAGTATCGAAGTTGCTTCTTCTTATTTGATTCACATGTTGGAAACTAGGTTTGCTAGTCTTAATCCTTTCATGCAATACATGTTCCTTAAGCTTCATGAAATTGAGGATCCCGAAAAGAAAGCTTTTATCTTAGAAACCTTGCGCTTAGAATTTAAGGATGTCATTATTGAAGCTAGGAAAGTTCTTAAACGTTTTAATAAACTCGGTTCACCTATAACGGTTATTAGTACAAATGATGACGGGGCCGAGATACCTATACCTTGCAAGCTTTTGGGATTGTGTGAAGCTTTCGAAAATAATTTTGCCTGGATTTGTCCTAAAAATCTTTTTGATGAGAATAGTGTACCAAAGCATGATCACAAAGGGTCTTCTAAAACTTATGTGGATGAAATACAATGCCTTATTGACAAGACCTCTGCTGCTGATCTTAATGCTTCTTTTGATACTACTTGATTCGCAATTTTCTGCGCCTAGCTCAAAGGCGTTAAAGAAAAGCACTCTTGGGAGATAACCCAATGTTTTCTTTTCAGTACTTTTTCTTTTATTTGAGTCTTGGAAGTCATTACTACTGTAATGACCGCTCCTTATCTTGTTTATTTCGTTTTTGTGCCAAGAAAAGCCTCTAATTTGAGCGAGGTAAAGATTTGGGGTTATTGCCGTCCTGAAACTGTTTTCGGTGCTGCACCGTAAAAAATCGTAAAAATTCTCTGTTTATCTTTTGGACCTGCGATTTCTTGTGCATATGCCCCAGGTTATATCCAAACTTTTCTTAGTTGAACACTTTTTGATTTGAGCAACAGAAAATCCCTCAAAAATTCGTCCTTTGTCAGCTGTTCAGTTTTGACAGATTTCTGCCAATATTTGTTTTTGCCACTTTATCGCTTTCTTTTGAGTTCTTTTTGATCATGGAACTTTTTAGGAAGTTGTTACAGTAGTATATACTTTATATGTGGTAGTTTTGGGTTGAAACCTGAAGCTAAAAGAGGTTGAATATATTTTATGCTTACACTAATGTTGCTAATAGAATTGTGTTTAGTTTTGTATGAAGGAAGTTTTCAAGTCTAGGGATTGGAGAATGATGAGATGAGTTGAAGAATGGACAAAAGCTCAATCTTGGGGATGCCCATGCATCACCCCAAGAAATATCCAAGAAGTACAAGCGTCAAAGCTTGGGGATGCCCCCGAGGCACCCCTTCTTCATCGGCAAAAATCAGGTCACCTTTCAAGACACTATATTTTTATTGCTTCATGCACTATGTGTTTTTCTTGGAGCGTCAGTTGTTTTAGTTTTCTTAGTTGGTTTAGTTTGTTTGTTTGCTGCAATAAATGGTTGGACCCCAACAAATTTCCTTTGGAGGAGATGTACTCGTTTTCACTTGCAAAGAATGCTCTAGTTTTCACTCTTATTAAAAATCAAGCATTCTTCTTTTTCTGCTACTGCTTTTGGTTTTCGTTTTCGCCTTGATTTGCGTTCAGATCTTGTCATATCTTTTCTTCAAGGTGTATTTCTGCCTCTGATCTTTATTGGTTTTCATCAAAAGAGGTATTTATAAAAGTTTCGAATGGTGTTGGAAAGGAGAAAAAGCTTTGTGCAAAATAGTGGTACAAGAAGGAGCTTGTGTAGACTGCAGCTTAGGCTTTTTCATGTCATGCTTGATGTCTTTTTGATAGTATGCTTAGTGGTTTTGCTGTAGCATGACTTGTCTCAAATAACTGAGATTGCTTAATGAGCCTTTGAAAAAATCATGCGTTGTTTTTATTGTATGGAAGCATTATTTTGGTCTTCTCCTTGATGCTTTATTTGGGTTGACTTGGCGCATGCTCACACATGTTAGACTCATACAAAGTCGCCATTAGCCTTCATGATCATTTAGTTTTTGACTTTTGATGCCATCTTATGCTTCTTTTAATGTCGCTTTGTCGCTTTGCATGATTATGGCCATTATTGCTCTCTTAGTTGGTCGCTCCCAGTCTTTTGCTAGCCCTCGGCTTGTACTGAGTATGAGCTCTACTCGTGCATCCAACTCCTAAAAGCCAAAGTTTTTCCAAAGTGTCCACCATACATACCTACTAGCAATTTGCTATTCCAAGTAAATTTGACTTGCTTTTATATTCTCTTCAAATTAAACTCTTACCAGTGTTATGCGAAATTCGGTCAGTAAAGCTCTCACGAACCGGAAGGCACACTTTACTTTTTCCTGTTCTTAAAAATTTGACATTGTGGTCTCTTATGTTGAGTTGTTATGCTTGCAAGTTGTAAGTTGGATTCTAGCCCAGTCATGCTGTCATGGGGCAAGCTTTCAACATTGCACTTCTTATTTGAGTTGATATCGTGATCTTTTGTTTATGGATGCCCGCGGTGTGAAATGAGTTGGGAATCTTGTGAGGATCATGGAGTTTTTATATGTGTTAGGGAAACGCCGGGCCGCCAATCTAAGCCATGCATAATTCATGGTGGAAATTTGCAGCATACCCATGGTGAACATTCGACGACGCATCTCACAATAAAAAGCTAAACAATATAGCAAATAAAAGAGATGTCGAGGTGTTCATTGTCTGCTTGTCCTGTCATTTTGGTGTGGGCTTGTTCCATGTCATCGGGCACGGAGGTACCCCATTGGCGGTTCTCAATGATATGCATATATTTACAATGACAAGAGCCTTGCTTGGGACTCTAAGTAAAGTAGCATGAGGTTTGGGTACTCGTATTCACGGGGCACGAGGTCTTCAACTTATAATTTGTCAAGCATATGCATCATAATTGTTCTCGCATTAACTTTAACCATTCAAGATGCTTATGATGGGGGCAATGAGAGCTCAAAGCCGGTAAGTACCATAATTTTTTGAAGGTTATAAACTTGCAATCACTGCTTCCCTCTGCGAAGGGCCTTTCTTCTACTTTTATATTGAGTCACCACCTTCTTTCTTTATGCACCATTAAGAGAGCATAGTTGTCATTCTTAGTGTGATATGCATTGTCCCAAAGTTCATTGATTGACTCATGATGATGGGTTTCACTTGTTCTTAAATTATTTGTATCTAGTCGCCCTCTTAAACTTGAAGGTGTCCTATGCATTTATGTTTTGCTCTCTTTGAAGGACAAGCTGAAAACCATTTGTATGTTTTTCCTTATGATTTGAACACACGTTTGACTTTCATTGTTTCATTATCATGATCTTTTGTTTGTGTTCATTTGCATGTTTACAACATGGTTGCTAAGTTCTTATTGTCATGATTATATCTTTCATGCCCATGTTTTAAGTTCTATTGATCCCAGCTCACCAATGCTTACATATATGATCAAGATTATGTAGGTGCATGTCACCTCAAAAATTATTCTTTTGTTATCACTTACCTACTCGAGGACGAGCAGGAGTTAAGCTTGGGGATGCTTGATACGTCTCAAACGTATCTATAATTTTTGATGCTCCATGCTTGTTTTTATACCATTTGTATATTGTTTCGTTACACTTAGTGGCATTTTTATGCATTTTCTGGAACTAACCTATTGACAAGTGCCACAGTGCCAGTTTCCTGTTTTCTGCTGTTTTTGTGTTTCAGAAGTGATACACAGGAAATATTCTCGGAATTGGACGAAACAAGTTCCTGAAGTCTTATTTCACGGGGAAGCTTCCAGACATCTAAAGAAGAGACGGAGGAGGGCCACGTGGGCCCCACACGCATAGGCGGCACGGCCACCCCCCTGGCCGCGCCACCCCTGTGTGAGGGGGCGTGGTCCCTCCTCTGACATCGCCCCTTCGCCTATATATACCCCCCGACGAGAAAAACCTAAGTGCCCGATCATATTTCCAGAACACATCGCGATCCGCCGCCGCCGTCGACCCGAAGATCGGGAGAGTCCAGAAGCTCTTCCCGGCACCCTGCCGGAGAGGGGAATCGCCACCGGAGGTCTTCTTCATCGCCATGCTTGCCTCCGGAGTGATGAGTGAGTAGTCTACCTTGGACTATGGGTCCATAGCAGTAGCTAGATGGTTGTCTTCTCCACCACGTGCTTCATGTTTAGATCTCATGAGCTGCCCTACATGATTGAGATCACCGTTATGTAATTCTATGATGTTGGTTTGTTGGGATCCGATGAATATTGGTGTTTATGATTAAGTTGCTGTACTGAATTATATCTTTTGTTATCTCTATGTTGTTGATGATCTTGCATGCTCTCCGTTGTTAGTAGCTATATTGGCCGAGTAGTTGCTAGTGACTCCAAGAGGGGGTATTTATGCTCGATAGTGGGTTCATGTCTCTATTTCACCTGGGGGAGTGACAAAAACCTCTAAGGTGGTAGATGTGCTGTTGCTACTAGTGAGAAAACAATATTCATATGCTCAAGGGCATATGCTTTGTTTACATTACACACTTTGCTTAATGCAATTATCTGTTGTTCGCAACTTAACACTACTGGGGTGTTCGGATTGATATCCCCGGGAGTGGATTATTAGTCATAGATGCAGTTGGATGGCGGTCTATGTATTTTGTTGTAATGCCCAGAGTAAATCTCATAGTGATCTTCTTGACATATCACATTATCTTTATTCTATCAATTGCCCAACTGTAATTTGTTTACCCAGCATGTTATTTTATCTATGGAGAGACACCACTAGTGAACTGTGGACCCCGGTCCTATTTTAATCATATTGCAATCACCTGTTTACTTTTCCCGTACTGTTTACTTTACTCGCATACTATATTGTTTTCCACTCGATACGCTCATAATCTTTGTTTCAAGCAAACCGGTGAGATTGACAACCTCATCGCAAGTTGGGAGCAAAGTATTTGTTTGTGTGTGTGCAGGTTCCGCGTTGCTACTGGCCGAAGACGAGTCAACAAGTATATTTAACGGCGCCCTTGTTGGAGTGTTACTAAGCCAGTCTGCATCACCTTCATTCGTCACCGTCTCTCCTCTCCTGATCGATAAACCTTGGTATCTTAACTGAGGGAAAACTAGCCGCTACACTCATCATACCTTCCTCTTGGGGTTCCCAACGGGCTGGTCATCACCACGCACAAGGACTGTCTGTTACGCATCAACTAGGCACCAGCAGCTAATTTTCTGGGCGCCATCACCAAGTAGCACCTTTCAACAACTATGAAGACGGTTGCTAAAGGAATTCTTAAGGACCATCTGGTACCTGTGGCAAGTAGCACGACTTGCTCCGGTAACTTGAATGGGTTCAACAATGCTGGTTATAAGGCGACCTTCCGTCCCTTAAAGATCCCGGTACATCTTACAGAGTCCACCTTGTTTACCCCTATGAAATGCATGAGAAGACTGTAGAGAGATGGCATCCTAATTCTTTGGGATGTGTGGTCTCATCATGTTCGTGGGGCAAGCATGCAGTACTTGTCACTGGATCATCTTTTGAGACTCTGCAATGAAAATCAGCTAAAAAGCAACAAGGAGTATGATGTTGGCATGTATGCGGTTTTGGCCTTGGTGAGGACCGACCAAGAAAAGGCTAGATACACATTCTTAGACGATGTGGACTACCTTGTTGAAGACAACGCGATGGATGATATCTCCCTATCGCCAGAATTGGATGGAACATTTGAAATGCCCACTTTTGAACATAGCGGCGAACATCGACACTTCTGAGAAGAGCGATTTCTAGAAAAATGGCGCAACAGTGAATTCAAGCTGGGAACAAAATGCAAGTGCCTAAGGAAGCATCAAGATACCACCAAGAAAAATCTTCTTTTAAGGGTGGTAGCACCCTAGTTTCATTAGGATCCTTAAACCTTGTAACCATTCTCCAATCTCGAGGACGAGATTTCTTTTAAGGGTGGTAGTCTGTAACATCCCAAGATTTTATCAAATTTTGGGGGGAAATTTTTGCTTTTGTATTGCTTGAGATGATTGAAAATTCACAGGAATTTAAAACTTTTGAATCTATCTGAAAGCATTATTAGAAAATTATTTTAAACCTTCTTTTTTTTCTCTTGAAAAACTTCTTTGAGAAAGATCAATTACCAAAATATTTTTTTTCAAATCCTTTCTTCAAACCTATGCAAGTTTGCTTGCAAATGTCGGACCCCGAGATCTAAGCTATACAGATATGTTATGTGTATTAGTCACGCTAGCAACGAGTGATACTGGGGTTACCAGTCCCAGGCCGGAACACCATCGGCAGGCAGGCCGGAATTAAACATCGGCTCTACACATCTCGAAGCGCCGTGAAACTAATCATAACCAAGACTGCATAACAGAGAGCTCGAGAGCCTTAAACCCCTCTCGTGCACTTTATAAACATACATGCATCATGCACGAGATGGGTAACCACAACTGGTAACACAACAGTGACTCTACGACTCAAAGTAGTAGTAGTTCAACTCTTAACAGAGTAAAGATTCAACTTATTACACGCAGAGGTCACTGACCACAATACAACAAGCAACGGAAAGCAAATTATGTTATGCTACATAACAAGATAGCAAATGGCCTAAGAGGCCTTAAACATAAAGCGACGTCCAACCCTTAAGTCTCAGGCTGCTGCCTGGGAACTCCCAACTACTCGTCGATGTCAACATAGAAACCACCTTCGGCTGGAGCAACTTCCTCTGTAGAAAAACAACAACGAGGCAAGGGTGAGTACTTAAGGTACTCAACAAGACTTACTACCCTATTAGCTACCTATTAGCTAACTGCCTGGTTAGAAAGGCTTTCTTTGGAGTTTCTTTGCATAAAGCAAGTTTTATTTGCAAGACAGACAAGAACAGAAGCTCGTCTACTCAGATCATTTTAAAAGAGGGAGAGAGCGATACCAGCTCTACTGAAACAACATAAGATATCCACCGAACCATCTTCACCTGCAGCTATCAACTAGGATCACCCTTTAAGTTGCCAAGTTTTACCATTCGGTTAAAGTTGTCTATGATCTCAGAATCCATTCCCAAGTCGTCCATAACCGTGGACACGGCTTTTCGAAAAGATTTAACCCTGCAGGGGTGCACAACTTTACCCACACGTGCCAACCGACTCCTAATGCCAACGTTATAGCTTTCTCCTTGGATAGCCGGCAGAGGGTGGTTGACCACGACCTTTACCTTACTTTCGTCCAAACCATGAGTTCACTAAAAGAGGGAAGCTCCGCCGTAACGGGTCTAGTCCCGAAGTCGGTCCCTCTAATTGTGCGCAGGGGTTGGTTTTCCAGAGGCCGCACCTCAACCAACCCTAGCCACGTTCAAAACAAAGTTTAAACACCCAAATAAGGTGACTCATGGAACAGACTAGGCAAGTTAGTTAGTCGAGAGGGTGCCATTATAGGGCCTCGTGTGGTTGTACGCTCGGTCTTGGTTCAAGAGGCGAGAACTCGGGTCCTAGGGTAGGCAAGAATGAGTCAAATAACCACATCCCAATGTGGCGGCTCATCCCAGCCTTTAAGCATGTTTCAACAAACTTCACTGATCATACCACAACATCCTGTCATACTAGGTTCATCTCAGCTCGGATTCATCAACCTGATGGATCAGAGATTACCGACTAAGCATGGCTAAGCATAGTAGAAATAGAGGCTCTAGCAAAGCACACAAGCGAAACCTAGTCATGCTGGGAGCAGTGGATCAGGTAATTTAGGCGACAAAGATAGAAACATGCATTTGAGAGAGGGTAACTCTAACTACCGATAAAAGACAGTTGAATCGTATGCGACAGAGCAAGAATAAAAACACTTTGAAAACATAGGTTCAGACGCTTGCCTTGTCCTTCGATGTAGTTGTACTGATCGGTATTGGCGTTGATCTCGGTCGCGGTCTCGGATTCTACCGAGAGAAAGAAACACCGGAAAGGAAGAACACAATCAATATACATGCATCGATGCGCAATCAAGTATGATGGTATGACATATTATAATGCATGAAATAAACCCTACGACATGAAGAGCAAGTTAGGAGGGTGTCGGATGCTCTAGGGTTTTCATCCGATGAACCCTAAATTGAGCCGGAGGGGGTACAATTGGTTCTTCTAATTAAACAGGGTTCAAAGTTGATTAGCAATGCATGATAATGATACGATAATGTAGATCATGTTTCCCTGAACATTTTGATATGTAAAACATATTTTTCTGACAACGGGAGAATATTCTATGAATTTTGTAAGGTTTGCACATTTTCTGAAATTAGAAAAAGACTGCAGGCCTTTTTGTACCCGGGTCAAATTGACCCAAGGCAGCTGACCGAGGGGGCCCAGGGCCCACCTACAGGCCACGCTGACCAGCTCGGCCAGAGCAAGCACGACCATGGCGGGCTCCTGCAGGGAACCATGGCGACGAATTTGGCGGCGGCGGCTCGCAGGTCCTGCGGAGAAACGGCGACGATTGGCGGCGATTCAGCGCGTCTTGGCTCGATTCCTTGGGCTAGGATCAAGAGGAGGATGAGGCGGAGCTTCTCAGCTCGTCGGTGGAGGCTGGGGTGGCGCGGAACGGCGACTCTAGCCGGCGGCCATGGCGGTGCTGCACGGGTACTGTGAGGAAGACGAGAAAGAGAGGAGCGCCAGGGAGAGAGAGATGAGGGAAAAGAGAGGGAGGGCTGCGTGGCGTGCAGGGCTGCTCCAGGGGGTCATCTTGGCGTTGGAGCGGCAAGCAGGAGGTGGCCGTGCTCGGCCCTAGGCAGGACACGCAGCTGCTCAAGGTAGAAGACAAAGAACATTTTGCAGAAAACCCCCCTAGCTTTGAGGATTTCCAGGGAAAAAATAAAAACTGCACACTTTTGCAATATTTTGTGAAACAAACAAGGTCCAAAGATTATGAAAATTGGCAGGGCCTTTTTAGAGAAGTAGTATAAGTTCCACAAATTTTATTTGCAAACTTTTGGGTCCATTTGAATGCAAAATCAATTAGGGACATTTGCACATGTTAGGGTTTTTAATATAATTTCAAATGCAAAATTTTCTTAGGTGCAAAACAAATGCATGCGATGATGATGACAAAGCACTTTATTTATTTAACAAGCATGGGATGTTACAACTCTACCCCCCTTACAAGAATCTCGTCCCGAGATTCCTAAGTTTTAGAAAAGAAGGCAGGGTACTCAGATCGAAGACGATCTTCTCGTTCCCAGGTTGCTTCTTGCTCAGAGTGATGAGACCATTGAACTTTCAGGAATTTGATGCTTTGACGTCGAGTTTTACGCTCGGCTTCATCAAGGATACGAACAGGATACTCTCGATAAGTTAGATCATCTTGGAGATCAAGTGCCTCATGATCAACACCACGGATGGGATCTTTGAAGCAACGCTTGAGTTGCGACACATGGAAGATATCATGGATTTTAGGAAAAGTTGATGGTAGCTCCAATTGATAGGCAAGCTCTCCACGCTTAGCGAGAATGGGGAAGGGACCAACATAGCGAGGAGCCAATTTGCCCTTGATACCAAAGCGGTGAACTCCTTTTAGAGGAGTGACTCGGAGATAAGCTTTCTCACCAATTTCATAGCTCACATCTTGATGATGACGATCATAGTAGCTCTTTTGACGAGATTGAGCGGTTTTCAGGCGCTCTCGGATGATGCGAACTTGATCTTCTGCTTCTTGGATCATATCCGGTCCAAAGAATTGTCTTTCTCCGGTTTCAGACCAATTTAGTGGTGTTCGACATTTTCTTCCATATAGAGCTTCAAAAGGTGCCATGCCCAAGCTAGACTGGAAGCTGTTGTTATAGGCAAATTCAGCAAATGGAAGGCACTTTTCCCAATTCTTGCCGAAAGATATAACACAGGCTCTGAGCATGTCTTCAAGAATTTGATTCACTCTTTCGGTTTGACCACCGGTTTGAGGATGATAGGCCGTGCTGAAGGAAAGACGAGTTCCCATAGCTTGTTGGAAACTAGCCCAGAATTTGGAGGTAAATAGGCTTCCACGATCAGAAATGATTTTCTTTGGAACACCGTGAAGAGTGACTATCCGGGAAACATACAGATCCGCCAATTGGCTCGCGGTAATGTCTTCTCGAATAGGAAGGAAGTGAGCAACCTTAGATAGGCGATCAACGACCACCCATATAGCATTGCTTCCCTTTTGAGTTTTGGGAAGGCCAGTAATAAAATCCATACCAACTTCATCCCATTTCCACTCGGGAATAGATAGAGGTTGAAGAGTACCCGCTGGTCTCTGATGTTCAGCTTTTACGCGACGACAAACGTCGCATTCAGCAACAAAGCGAGCAATTTCTCGTTTCATCCGGGTCCACCAGAACCTTTGGCGAAGATCCTGATACATCTTTGTAGTTCCAGGATGAATAGAGAGAGGTGAATCATGAGCTTCTTGGAGAATTAGCTCTCTTAGCTTCTGTTTCTTTGGCACAACCAGACGGTTACCAAAGTAGACGACACTATGATCATCGATGGAGAAACATTTAGCCTTTCCGCTAGCAATGCTCTTCTTCATCTTAGAAATACCCACGCTACGCTTCTGAGCATCCTTGATCTGGTCTTCAAGAGAGGGTTTAACCTCTAAGTTGGCCAGGAAACCACGAGGTACAACTTCGAGGTTAAGACGTGCAAACTCCTCATGGAGAGAAGGTTGATCCTGCTGGATCATGAGATTGTTGCAATAGGATTTCCGACTTAGCGCGTCAGCAATGACATTGGCTTTGCCGGGTTGATAGTTGAGACCTAGATCATAATCTTTGATGAGTTCCAACCATCTTCTCTGTCTGAGATTCAGATCCGGTTGGGTGAAGAGATACTTTAGACTTTGATGATCCGAGTACAACTCGCAATGACTACCAAGAAGGTAATGTCGCCATTGCTTAAGAGCATGTACTACAGCTGCAAGCTCTAGATCATGAGTTGGGTAATTGAGCTCGTGCGGTTTCAACTGTCGAGAGGCATAGGCAACCACATGGCCATCTTGCATCAACACACATCCGAGCCCTTGAAGAGATGCATCACAGAAGACGACAAAGTCCTTGCTAGTGTCCGAAAGGACAAGCACAGGAGCAGTAGTCAGTTTGGTTTTCAAAACCTGGAAACTTTCTTGTGCCTTATCTGACCACTCAAACTTCTTATCCTTCTTGAGAAGATCAGTCATCGGCTTGGCAATTTTGGAGAAATTTTCAATGAATCGACGATAATAACCAGCCAGTCCAAGAAAACTTCGGATGTCCTTAGCTGACTTAGGGGTCTCCCAGTCAAGAACAAATTGAACTTTATCTGGAATCATTGCAACACCATTTGCAGAGACAACATGACCAAGGAAGATGAGCTCTTGCAACCAGAACTCACATTTAGAAAACTTGGCATAGAGACGATGTTCACGAAGCTTTGTTAAAGCTAGACGTAGATGTTCAGCATGTTCTTCTTCGGTCTTGGAGTAGATTAGAATATCGTCTATATATACCATGACGAACTTGTCAAGGTACTCCATGAACACAGAGTTCATGAGCCGCATAAATGTGGCTGGAGCATTGGTGAGGCCAAAGGACATGACGGTGTACTCGTAAAGACCATAACGAGTCATGAACGCCGTTTTTGGAATGTCTTCGGTTCTGATTTTAATTTGATGGTACCCTGATCTTAAGTCCATTTTGGAGAAGACTGTGGCACCAGTCAATTGATCAAAAAGATCATTGATTCGAGGAAGAGGATACTTGTTCTTGATTGTCACAGCATTGAGCGGCCGGTAATCAACAACCAGTCGCGGAATGTTGGTATCCCTTTTCTTGACAAAGAGTGCAGGACATCCCCAAGAAGAGGTACTAGGTTGGATGAACTTTTTCCCTTCTAATTCTTCTAGTTGCTTCTTTAGTTCAACCAATTCTTCTGGAGGCATACGATAAGGTCTTCGGGAAACAGGAGCGGTTCCAGGAACCAACTCGATGACAAAATCCACACTTCGATCAGGTGGCATGCCAGGTAATTCTTTAGGAAAGACATCTGGAAAGTCACAGACCACCGGTACATCATGAATTTCAAGTGGAGGTAGGACATCAATGGCATACAACTCAGCCTCCGGAACAAATCTTGCTGATGGAGCAGTTGCTGGCGAAGACCAATACAAAACTGTATTGCCAGAAAGATCGGTTATGCTAATAGACCTAGCTGCACAATCAATGACAGCTTGATACTTTGTCAGCCAGTTCATGCCCAAGATGACATCGATATCAGTTGACTTGAGGGCAATGAGAGAGGTTGGAAACAAGAGATATCCTATGTTGAGTATGACCTCCTGAGTAACCCATATGGTTTGCCAATGAGACCCGGGAGTTTTAATTTCCATAGGGGAAGACATTGTCTCAAAAACTATGCCATGCATCCGTGCAAACTCTTGAGAGATGAATGAATGCGATGCTCCAGAATCAAATAAAACTGTAGCTGGAATTGAGTTGATACAAAGCGTACCCAGAATGACGCTTGGATCTTCCTCGGCTTCCTCAATAGAGACATGATTCAGCCGACCACGTCCAGCAACAGTAGGTTTATCAACTTTCTTTGGTGGAGGAACTCCATGACCAGAATTCTTTTGAGGGCACTCATATGAGTAGTGACCAGGCTGTCGGCAAGCGTAGCAAATGAGACCTGCTGGACGAGAGCCGTCAGAAGGGCCACCTGAGTTCTTTGGTGGAGGCGGACGAGGAGCATAACCAGAAGGCTTGGGTGCATAAGGAGCATGAGGCACAGCACTGTAGGGGATAAATACACGGCGACGCCGAGTGCTTGAACCAGAAGGTTGAACAGCATCTGAAGGACGCTTACGTGTTTCCTCATACTCCACCTTTCCTCTTTCTGCCTTCATGGCTTTATTCACGAGATCTTGTAGAGTGTTGAAGTCCAGGAGATGAAGATCACGACGAAGTTTAGGATCCAGTCCCTTGCGGAACAAGGCCTGCTTCTTGGCATCCGTAGACACCTCTTCAGGAGCATAGCAAGCAAGGCGGCTGAAGTGACCTTGATAATCGCAAACAGAACCATTGCCCTGCTTTAGCTTCAGAAATTCCTCCCTTTTAAGCTCCATTAGACCCTCCGGAATGTGATACCCTCGGAAGGCAGTTTTGAACTCCTGCCAAGTCACAACATGATTGGCAGGCTGCAGCAACAGGAAATTCTCCCACCATGAACCAGCAGCTCCCTCGAGATGATATGCAGCAAAAGTCACCCAATCAGCTTGAGCAGCATGGGCAACCTCAAGCTTACGCTCGATGGTGCGGAGCCAGTAGTCAGCATCCAATGGCTCAGTAGAGTAACTGAACACTGGTGGGGTGAGGCGGATGAAGCTTTTGATTCCGACTCCTTCATCCTGACGTTGAGCAGTATTGCGCTCAATCCTCTCAAGGAGCCTTATGTTGTCAGCGCGATTGGCTTCATAGATGGCCATCAGTTGGACCATAGATGGCGGTGGAGGAAGGTCAACATTATCTGGGCCATCTCCACGGCCACGACCACGATTATCACCACTGCGCGTACCACTCGACATCCTGAGAAGAAGACAAGAACCATGAGATATAGATCCACCGGAAGAATTCAACGGAAGATAACATATACCGAATTTAAGGCACATGATGGAAAACAAGACATGTGAGGTAAAGATATATCATCGCATCAAACATGGCAGTAGAAGAGCATACAAAATGTATACACTACCAAATGGCTTGCAACCCATGACAATGGAAGCAGGGATGATATACAATCACCAGGTCCTGTCGGATAGGATAAATTTAATAGAGGAGCATAGAGAGGCCAACAGATGGAGTCTATGCATCCGAAGCAGGGATTTTGGGACAATGCTTCAGATTAACTCAAGAAACTTGGAACTCTGAGACTTGCAACCAGGTACGGAGTACTAAAGAAAGACTACCCAAACCCGTTGATCCTAAAGGTTTGAAATGAGGGCATAAGATAAAACCATTTTCAATCAAAGTTAGGAAAGATATCTTGGAAGCAGAGTTACACCAGGTAAGGAGTAAAAAGAATCCTACTCAGAGTTTTCGCAAATAATGTTTAGCTTTCAAGTATTTTCACAACCACTAGACACAACAACACCAGTAGTAAGGGTTTTCCTACAGGCAGTCCTGCTCTGATACCAAAAGCTATCGGACCCCGAGATCTAAGCTATACAGATATGTTATGTGTATTAGTCACGCTAGCAACGAGTGATACTGGGGTTACCAGTCCCAGGCCGGAACACCATCGGCAGGCAGGCCGGAATTAAACATCGGCTCTACACATCTCGAAGCGCCGTGAAACTAATCATAACCAAGACTGCATAACAGAGAGCTCGAGAGCCTTAAACCCCTCTCGTGCACTTTATAAACATACATGCATCATGCACGAGATGGGTAACCACAACTGGTAACACAACAGTGACTCTACGACTCAAAGTAGTAGTAGTTCAACTCTTAACAGAGTAAAGATTCAACTTATTACACGCAGAGGTCACTGACCACAATACAACAAGTAACGGAAAGCAAATTATGTTATGCTACATAACAAGATAGCAAATGGCCTAAGAGGCCTTAAACATAAAGCGACGTCCAACCCTTAAGTCTCAGGCTGCTGCCTGGGAACTCCCAACTACTCGTCGATGTCAACATAGAAACCACCTTCGGCTGGAGCAACTTCCTCTGTAGAAAAACAACAACGAGGCAAGGGTGAGTACTTAAGGTACTCAACAAGACTTACTACCCTATTAGCTACCTATTAGCTAACTGCCTGGTTAGAAAGGCTTTCTTTGGAGTTTCTTTGCATAAAGCAAGTTTTATTTGCAAGACAGACAAGAACAGAAGCTCGTCTACTCAGATCATTTTAAAAGAGGGAGAGAGCGATACCAGCTCTACTGAAACAACATAAGATATCCACCGAACCATCTTCACCTGCAGCTATCAACTAGGATCACCCTTTAAGTTGCCAAGTTTTACCATTCGGTTAAAGTTGTCTATGATCTCAGAATCCATTCCCAAGTCGTCCATAACCGTGGACACGGCTTTTCGAAAAGATTTAACCCTGCAGGGGTGCACAACTTTACCCACACGTGCCAACCGACTCCTAATGCCAACGTTATAGCTTTCTCCTTGGATAGCCGGCAGAGGGTGGTTGACCACGACCTTTACCTTACTTTCGTCCAAACCATGAGTTCACTAAAAGAGGGAAGCTCCGCCGTAACGGGTCCAGTCCCGAAGTCGGTCCCTCTAATTGTGCGCAGGGGTTGGTTTTCCAGAGGCCGCACCTCAACCAACCCTAGCCACGTTCAAAACAAAGTTTAAACACCCAAATAAGGTGACTCATGGAACAGACTAGGCAAGTTAGTTAGTCGAGAGGGTGCCATTATAGGGCCTCGTGTGGTTGTACGCTCGGTCTTGGTTCAAGAGGCGAGAACTCGGGTCCTAGGGTCGGCAAGAATGAGTCAAATAACCACATCCCAATGTGGCGGCTCATCCCAACCTTTAAGCATGTTTCAACAAACTTCACTGATCATACCACAACATCCTGTCATACTAGGTTCATCTCAGCTCGGATTCATCAACCTGATGGATCAGAGATTACCGACTAAGCATGGCTAAGCATAGTAGAAATAGAGGCTCTAGCAAAGCACACAAGCGAAACCTAGTCATGCTGGGAGCAGTGGATCAGGTAATTTAGGCGACAAAGATAGAAACATGCATTTGAGAGAGGGTAACTCTAACTACCGATAAAAGATAGTTGAATCGTATGCGACAGAGCAAGAATAAAAACACTTTGAAAACATAGGTTCAGACGCTTGCCTTGTCCTTCGATGTAGTTGTACTGATCGGTATTGGCGTTGATCTCGGTCGCGGTCTCGGATTCTACCGAGAGAAAGAAACACCGGAAAGGAAGAACACAATCAATATACATGCATCGATGCGCAATCAAGTATGATGGTATGACATATTATAATGCATGAAATAAACCCTACGACATGAAGAGCAAGTTAGGAGGGTGTCGGATGCTCTAGGGTTTTCATCCGATGAACCCTAAATTGAGCCGGAGGGGGTACAATTGGTTCTTCTAATTAAACAGGGTTCAAAGTTGATTAGCAATGCATGATAATGATACGATAATGTAGATCATGTTTCCCTGAACATTTTGATATGTAAAACATATTTTTCTGACAACGGGAGAATATTCTATGAATTTTGTAAGGTTTGCACATTTTCTGAAATTAGAAAAAGACTGCAGGCCTTTTTGTACCCGGGTCAAATTGACCCAAGGCAGCTGACCGAGGGGGCCCAGGGCCCACCTACAGGCCACGCTGACCAGCTCGGCCAGAGCAAGCACGACCATGGCGGGCTCCTGCAGGGAACCATGGCGACGAATTTGGCGGCGGCGGCTCGCAGGTCCTGCGGAGAAACGGCGACGATTGGCGGCGATTCAGCGCGTCTTGGCTCGATTCCTTGGGCTAGGATCAAGAGGAGGATGAGGCGGAGCTTCTCAGCTCGTCGGTGGAGGCTGGGGTGGCGCGGAACGGCGACTCTAGCCGGCGGCCATGGCGGTGCTGCACGGGTACTGTGAGGAAGACGAGAAAGAGAGGAGCGCCAGGGAGAGAGAGATGAGGGAAAAGAGAGGGAGGGCTGCGTGGCGTGCAGGGCTGCTCCAGGGGGTCATCTTGGCGTTGGAGCGGCAAGCAGGAGGTGGCCGTGCTCGGCCCTGGGCAGGACACGCAGCTGCTCAAGGTAGAAGACAAAGAACATTTTGCAGAAAACCCCCCTAGCTTTGAGGATTTCCAGGGAAAAAATAAAAACTGCACACTTTTGCAATATTTTGTGAAACAAACAAGGTCCAAAGATTATGAAAATTGGCAGGGCCTTTTTAGAGAAGTAGTATAAGTTCCACAAATTTTATTTGCAAACTTTTGGGTCCATTTGAATGCAAAATCAATTAGGGACATTTGCACATGTTAGGGTTTTTAATATAATTTCAAATGCAAAATTTTCTTAGGTGCAAAACAAATGCATGCGATGATGATGACAAAGCACTTTATTTATTTAACAAGCATGGGATGTTACAGCAAAGGAGTGAATCCCAAGAGTGTTTTATTTAGTAAAGATTGTATTTCAAGAAACTAAGTTTGAAAGATATTTTCAAACATTATTTTATAAAGGATTATTTCTATATTTCAAAAGATTTATCTTCAAATCCTATTTAGCTTTATGCAAGCAAAAACCATTAGACTCAATCTATATTTCTAATAAAAATCTTGTTTTGATTTTGAAAACTTGTTTCCTACTGGTTTAAAACCTTGCAGTGAATTTTGCAAAATCTCTGAAAGTGATTTGAAGTGATTTGGAACATTTTTGCAAATTCTATGAATGAAATAGGAAAAATAGAAAAAGAAAAGAAGCAAAGGAGAGAAAAATATGAAACTGGACCCCAGGAACCATTCCAGCCCACGGCCAGAACGAGCCCATGGCCCATCAACACCCCGCCCCGAACCGGTACCCTCTGTCCCCTCTCCTGCTCGCTGACATTCGGCCCCACCTGTCAACATCATCACCTCCACCGTTTCCCCTTTTCTCTCTCTGGAAACGGAAACTCACCGGAGTTAATCCCGCGCCATCACCGCGCACAAATTGACCATCAAGGCCTGACCTATAAAAGCCCCCAGATGCCCTCCGTTGACTCCCTTTCCCATTCTCGCTTAGGACATCGCCAGATCAACGGAATTCCTCGTCGGACTTCCGCAGCACCTGCGAGCTCGTCTGGCCAATTTCGCCACCGCCGGTGAGCCCTAGACCTCCCCATCTCCTGTATCCTCTTCGCCACGTCCTGGCACATCTGCTGATCCTCTTGAAGTGCTCCATTTCGCAGCCAATCGAGCTCATCGACGCTCACTCAAAGCTCACCGCCACCGTATCTCCTCCAACCGTCACTCCGCGCCACCGGAGGAAGCAATCGACGAAACCATCTACGCCATCGAACTCTCCTCGTCGCTCTGATCCTCGTCCACACCTTCGTCTTCATCGGAGACCTCTGGAAGCATCGCCGGCGTCCACCTCTGGCCGTACCTCGCCGGAGACGGCCAGGAAACCCTAATCCCCTCGGTGAGCTCTCCCGACTTGATCTCGACCGTAGGATCTAGATCCAGAGGCGTGTAATAGAACTTTAACCCAAAGGGGTATTCCCAGATCTGGACCGTACACTCCCCTTTAGATCCAACGCTCCACGTTCACGATCCGGCCGAACCGGTATCGCCCAATTAGATCACGCCGCATGTCGGCCTCTGGTTTAAACAGAAATTAGAATTAGAATTTCAAACCAGATTTGATCCCAATCTTGCAAAATTCATATCTTTTGATCTGTAGGTCCAAAAATAGCAAATGATATACCGTTGGAATCCTTGACACCTGTAGAATCCAGTAGTACAATAAAATCTCATATTTCATGGGTTCAATTTGAAACTATTTTCAAATTGGGACTGAACCTCCTGTTAGTTTGTTTAATCCATATCTTTTGAACCAAGTGTCCAAAAATTACAAATTTGTAGTCTCTGGACTCCTTAGAACTTGTAGAACATCATAGGATCAAGAAAATCCAAACTTGATACGTGCACACACTCTGTGCTTTCAAATCTAATCAAATCCCTAATTTGACCATATCTTGAGTTCTAAAATTAATTTTAGAATGAATCCACTTGCAGTGGCTTTGCTTTACTGCAAGCTATCCAGTAATGTTACATATTATTTCTCTTGAGCCACTTCACAATTATTCGAATCTAAATATGAGGATTTGAGTAATTTCTGCTATAGGGACAAAACTATTCCTTTTAGCACTATTCCTTTCTACTTTAGCGAATCCTATATTTCATGCCTAGTCATCAATGTTATCTGAACAGCATCTTGATCAAGATCATATTTACTTAGACCTATCTTGCCAAGTACCCACTTATTCAAATTACAAATGTGTTAATTAAGTAAAGTGTGATACCTTCAATCTTAGTTTCTACCTTTGCTACTGTGGTATTGATCAGATCAACATCATAGTACTTAACCCAATCCTATTTACTCATCAGGAACCTTAAGCCATGTTTTCAAACATCATCTATACCTATCCTTTACCTGTAGCCATTTACTCATGGCTACTCAATCTTAACCTTGCATTGAGCTATTCAATTTACATTTGAGTTAATTGAGTACTTCAATGTTATAAAAATCCTAGCCCATTGCTTAAGTGTAATATATACTATTTAAGAATAATGGTTGTCACACCTATTCAATAGTATTGCTATTGCACTATTTTGCCTCTTATGTGAGTTACCCACATAAGATATTCCAAGATTCAATATGCTTTGATAAAGCATGAAGATTTCACTCATTATACTTTGTCTAATTCATATATATTCAAACTGCAATTGTGCTACTTGAGTAGACTATGAATTCGTCCCAAACCTAGATCATATTAATGTGGAGCTGTTATAACCCGTACTATAGTATGCGTTATACACCATGTTGATCAACGAACCATTTGAGCCATGTCCTCAAACATCAACCATTCATACCCAATCCAATGCCCACTTAGTATTGTTTACATGTATTGAACTATTCAACTTGCAAATGTGCCATTTGAGTAGTTCAAGCATTTTTAAAGTCGCCTAGACCATTTCCCTCTCAATCATACTGATCCTTCCCAACTAAGCCCCCAAACTCATATCTTATAAATCATGATCTTTTACCATATCCTTCAAATCACAACATCTCAATAAAGCTAAATGGTTAAACAAATTCCTTCGATTGCTTAAATTGTTTGTTTGTAATTGTTTGGAGTGTTTATGTTATGTTCCTTCTGTACTATAGTTGGTGCGGGGGACTACACGCCTAGTTGAGGGAAGAGAAACATTGCGTTCTTCAAAAGGCAAGTGACACACATGTCCCTTACCCATTTTACTTATGCATTAGTATATTCACCTCTTGTAGTATGCATGATAGGTGATTTACTCAACTGTTTTATCAAATGCTTAGATCCTAGTAGTGTGTAGCAATCCTTCAAAACCCCACCTGTTAGGATGCTAAATACTTTGAAAAATATTGATGCCATGCTAAGATCACTTGAAAAGTGTTTTGTGAACAAATTAAGAACTTCAACTAAAATGAAACACCTGGGTGGATTGGTTTGATAAGAGGAGGCGAGGTAGGTGGGTTCTGAGACGCATGCCTTGTTAAGACGATGTGGGTTCAGGATACCGCTCGGGATGGCCACCCAGGAACAAAGAGATGGCTATGTCTTCCATGCTTAGTGTACTTCCAGTGCAGCCTTATGACATTATGGGCTCTGTCTTGACTGATTAGATGTGGGAGTGCAACTTGTGTGCAAGAAGATGGTGGTAGATGAATTATAGGTTGGGAGCGGTTCTTGCCAGTTAGTTGCCCTCTCCTCTAAAAGGTCTCATTTCGTTTTATGTATGGGCATAAAATGAATCGTAAGGTGAAAGTGCACAACCCTTGCAAGGTGTTTAAAACTAATCGATTAGCCGTGTCCTCGGTTTTGGACAATTGAGTCTCTAGACATGGAATGTACAGAAGAATCTCATCACCGTTTCTGAATGACTAAAATCTGTCTAGAAACCCATAGGTAGGAACTAAGGACCATACACTCCGAGGGGTGGTGGTGCCTGAGGTTCCGACTTTGTTGAATTTCGCCCGATGCTACATACCTAGCTAGTATGTGGAAATTGGGGGTTATTTCGACCCTTGAAAATATAAAGCTTTGAAAGAAAAACTTTGTGAAAGAAATATAGGATAAAACTGGCTTTATGCAAATCAGCCTATGAGATCTACTAGCCAAATACTCATGTAAATAGATTCCTCACAACATCCACCAAATATGTGTCATTTGCCAGTACATCATTATACTGACCCCTTTTGGGGCTGCACATTCAACGTGCAGGTTTTATTTCGAGTAAGGAACCGGGAATAGGATCTCGAGCTTACATTCCAACATGGCTGCCTGTGGCACGTGATGAAGATGGAGGCTCCTTGTCACCTTGTTATTTCCGCTGTGTAAAATTCTAAGATTTAAATTACTTTGTATCTGGATCCGCGTTGTAATCTTGATACTATGCAATGAATATTTCATTTTGTTCTGTGGTGCTATCATTGATCTAGGGAATAGCACTTAACACAGATGTTCCACCTTGATCCAAAGGTTGGGGCGTTACACTTAGATATATGTCCTATATCTCCATAGAGTTTGCAAGCTTGGTTTCTTATCACAACATGTTCTTCAGGCTTGTCATTGCTTGGATCACTCAGTGATGCGTTGTTGTTGTTGTTAATCATGATCTGAGACGCCATTTGCACAATGTGAGTATGTGCATCTAGCAGTTGCTGCACTCCTGGGGGTGATACATCTCCAACGTATCTATAATTTTTGATGCTCCATGCTTGTTTTTACACCATTTGCCTACTGTTTCGTTACACTTAGTGGCACTTTTATGCATTTTCCGGAACTAACCTATTAACAAGTTGCCACAGTGCCAGTTCCCTGTTTTCTGCTATTTTTGTGTTTCAGAAGTGATACACAGGAAATATTCTCGGAATTGGACGAAACAAGTTCCTGAAGTCATATTTTACCCGGAAGCTTCCAGAGATCCGAAGGAGAGTAGGAGGCGGGGCACCAGGGGCCCACAAGCCAGGGTGGCGCGGCCAGCCCCTGGCCCATGCCACCATGGTGTGAGGCCACCTGGCCCCTCCTCTGACATCGCCCCTTTGCCTATAAAGACCCCCCAACGGAAAAAACCTAAGTACCCGATCAGATTTCCAGAACACATCGCGATCCACCGCCGCTGTCGACCCGAAGATCAGGAGGGTCCAGAAGCTCTTCCCGGCACCCTGCCGGAGAGGGGAATCACCACCGGAGGTCTTCTTCATCGCCATGCTTGCCTCCGGAGCGATGAGTGAGTAGTCTACCTTGGACTATGGGTCCATAGCAGTAGCTAGATGGTTGTCTTCTCCACCATGTGCTTCATGTTTAGATCTCATGAGCTGCCCTACATGATTGAGATCACCGTTATGTAATTCTACATGTTTGGTTTGTTGGGATCCGATGAAAATTGATGTTTTTGATTAAGTTGCTGTACTGAATATTATCTTTTGTTATCTCTATGTTGTTTATGATCTTGCATGCTCTCCGTTGTTAGTAGCTATCTTGGCCGAGTAGTTGCTAGTGACTCCAAGAGGGGGTATTTATGCTCGATAGTGGGTTCATGCCTCTATTTAACCTGGGGGAGTGACAGAAACCTCTAAGGTTGTAGATGTGCTATTGCTACTAGGGAGAAAACAACATTCATATGCTCAAGGGCATATGCTTTGTTTACATTACACACTTTGCTTAATGCAATTATCTGTTGTTCGCAACTTAATACTTGTGGAGTTCTCGGATTGATTCGCCACAAGTGGATTATTAGTCATAGATGCAGTTGGATGGCGGTCTATGTATTTTGTTGTAATGCCCAGAGTAAATCTCATAGTGATCTTCTTGACATATCACATTTATCTTTTTTCTATCAATTGCCCAACTGTAATTTGTTTACCCTGCATGTATTATTTATCTATGGAGAGACACCACTAGTGAACTGTGGACCCTGGTCCTATTTCCATCATATTGTTATCACCTGTTTACTTTACTCACACTGTTTACTTTACTTGCATACTCTACTGCTTTCCACTCGATACGCTCATAATCTTTGTTTCAAGCAAACCGGTGAGATTGACAACCTCATCATAAGTTGGGAGCAAAGTACTTGGTTTTGTGTGTGCAGGTTCCGCATTGCAGCTAGCAAGCAAAGCTTGGATGAGGCGGCATATATAAATTGTCCAAAGCTGTCGCAAACTAGCAAGCATCACCTTCGGCCGTCACTGTCTGCTTTTCTCTTGGACGATAAACCTTGGTTTCTTAACTGAGGGAAAACTTGCTGCTATATTCATCAAAACCTTCTCTTGGGGTTTACCAACTGGCCGGTCATTTTACTTCATCAACTCAGCCCATCAAGTTTTCTGGCACCATCATCACCGCGCCATCAACAAGTTTTCTGGCGCCGTTGCCGGGGAAGAGTGGAAGACTTCTGCGAGGGGAGTTTTCGCACGCATATCCTTTACTTTGTTTTATTGTTTTGCTTTACTTTATTTATTTTAGCTGCATCGTTTTATATCAAAAACCCAAAAAAATTAGAATCCTTGGTAGTTGTTTTTACTTGTTTACTTTAGTTTATTATGTCTAGTTCAGTTGCTACTACTATGTCACCCGAGGATATGATTTTCACTTTTAAACAAAAGGATGAGGAAAGTTTTAAAGAATCTTGGTCTAGAATTTATGATTGGCATGGAAAAACTGAACCTAAAATGACATTGAGTTTGCTTCTTAGTAGCTTTTACTTTGGACTTTCTCTTCGTTATAGATATGCTTTGGATGCTACTACAGAAGGAGATTTCCTTCATTGTGATGGAGATCAAGCCTTCAATATTATAAAAAAGTTGATTACAATTTATAGCATGCCAACCTATTTTGATTCCTCTCTTGTGTGCATCTTTAATAGACTTGATACTCTTGAGACTCACACTGCTAGTGTGAATTCTTGCTACAATACTTTGCGTAAGCATTTTGATTATGTGCCAACAAATTCTGAACCCTCGAGTTGGTATCCTACGGTAAAAATCACCATTAGTGGTGAAACTTTTCATGCTCGTTGTGATATTATGTCTGAATTTTGTCTCATGCCAAAGGATGTTTATGAATCTTTGAGCCTTTGGAAGCTTTCTGAGGGGGGAGAAGGAATTTCTCTCACTAACAATGCCACTATATTTCCCATTTGAATTGTTGAAGGAGTCTTTACAAAAGTCCTAGGAAGAATGATATCTACTGATTATCTTGTTATTGAATGTGTAGGGAAAGGACAAATCACACTTGGAAGATCCCTCTTGAAGCTCCTGGGCGCCGTCATTGATGTGGGAAAAGGCAATATAAGATTTCTCTCTCCACCTTGCAATAGCCATGTCTTTCCTAGAGTCAAGAACAAAGGTAAGAAAGGAAGACGTAAGGCACGCGCTGGTCCTAGTACTTCATCTCTTGATGTTACTTGATTCGCAATTTTCTACGCCTAGCTCAAAGGCGTTAAAGAAAAGCACTTTTGGGAAATAACCCAATGTTTTCTTTTTAGTACTTTTTCTTTTATTTGAGTCTTGGAAGTCATTACTACTGTAATGACCGCTCCTTATCCTTTTTATTTCTTTTTGTGCCAAGAGAAGCCTCTAATTTGAGCGAGGTAAAGACTTGGGGATGTTGCTGTCCTAAAACTGTTTTCGGTGCTTCACCATAAAAATTCGTATAAATTCTCTGTATATCTTTTGGACCTACGATTTCTTGTGCATATGCCCCAGGTTATATCCAAACTTTTCTTAGTTGAACACTTTTTGATTTGAGCAACAGAAAACCCCTCAAAAATTCGGCCTTTGTCAGCTGTTCTGTTTTGACAGATTTCTGCCAATATTTGTTTTTGCCACTTTATCGCTTTCTTTGCGAGTTCTTTTGATCATGGAACTCTTGTGGAAGTTGCTACAGTAGTATTTACTTTATATGTGGTGGTTTTGAGTTGAAACCTGAAGCAAAAAGAGGTTGATTATATGTTATGCCTACACTAATGTTGCTAATAGATTTGTGTTTAGTTTTGTATGAAGGAAGTTTTCAAGTGTAGGGATTGGAGAATGATGAGATGAGTTGAGGAATGGACAAAAGCTCAAGCTTGGGGATGCCCATGCATCACCCCAAGAAATATCCAAGAAGTACAAGCGTCAAAGCTTGGGGATGCCCCCGAGGCACCCCTTCTTCATCGGCAAAAATTAGGTCACCTTTCAAAACACTATATTTTTATTGCTTCATGCACTATGTGTTTTTCTTGGAGCGTCAGTTGTTTTAGTTTTCTTAGTTGGTTTGTTTTGTTTGCTGCAATAAATGGTTGGACCCCAACAAATTTTCTTTGGAGGAGATGTACTCGTTTTCATTTGCAAAGAACACTCAGTTTTTCACTCTTATCGTTCATCGAGTGTTCTTCTTTTTCTGCTACTGCTTTTGGTTTTCGTTTTCGCCTTGATTTGCGTTCAGACCTTGTCATATCTTTTCATCAAGGTGTATTTTTGCCTCTGATCTTTATTGGTTTTCATCAAAAGAGGTGTCTTTAAAAATTTCAAATGGTGTTGGAAAAGAGAAAAAGCTTTGTGCAAAATAGTGGTACAAGAAGGAGCTTGTGTAGACTGCGGCTTAGGCTTTTTCATGTCATGCTTGATGTCTTTTTGATAGTATGCTTAGTGGTTTTGCTGTAGCATGACTTGTCTCAAATAACTGAGATTGCTTAATGAGCCCTTGAAAAAATCATGCGTTGTTTTTAATTATTTGGAAGCATTATTTTGGTTTTCTCCTTTATGCTTTATTTGGGTTGACTTGGCGCATGCTCACACATGTTAGACTTTTACAAAGTCGCCAATAGCCTTCATGATCATTTAGTTTTTGACTTTTGATGCCATCTTATGCTTCTTTTAATGTTGCTTTGTCGCTTTGCATGATTATGGCCATTATTGCTCTCTTAGTCGGTCGCTCCCAGTCTTTTGCTAGCCCTCGCCTCGTACTGAGTATGAGCTCTACTCGTGCATCCAACTCCTAAAAGCCAAATTTTTCCAAAGTGTCCACCATACATACCTACTAGCAATTTGCTATTCCAAGTAAATTTGACTCGCTTTTATTTTCTCTTCAAATTAAACTCTTACCAGTGTTATGCGAAATTCGGTCAGTAAAGCTCTCACGAACCGGAAGGCACACTTTACTTTTTCCTGTTCTTAAAAATTTGACATTGTGGTCTCTTATGTTGAGTTGTTATGCTTGCAAGTTGTAAGTTGGATTCTAGCCCAGCCATGCAGTCATGGGCAAGCTTTCAACATTGCACTTCTTATTTGAGTTGATATCGTGATCTTTCATTTATGGATGCCCGCGGTGTGAAATGAATTGGGAATCTTGTGGGGATCATGGAGTTTTTATATGTGTTAGGGAAACGCTGGGCCGCCAATCTAAGCCATGCATAATTCATGGTGGAAATTTGCAGCATACCCATGGTGAACATTCGACGACGCATCTCACAATAAAAAGCTAAACAAATGGCAAATAAAAGAGATGTCGAGGTGTTCATTGTCTGCTTGTCCTTTCATTTTGGTGTGGGCTTGTTCCATGTCATCGGGCACGGAGGTACCCCATTGGCGGTTCTCAATGATATGCATATATTTACAATGACAAGAGCCTTGCTTAGGACTCTAAGTAAAGTAGCATGAAGTTTGGGTACTCGTATTCGCGGGACACGAGGTTTTCAACTTATGATTTGTCAAGCATATGCATCATAATTGTTCTCGCATTAACTTTAATCATTAAAGATGATTATGATGGGGGCAATGAGAGCTCAAAGCCGGTAAGTACCATAATTTTTGAAGGTTATAAAACTTGCAATCACTGCTTCCCTCTGCGAAGGGCCTTTCTTCTACTTTTATGTTGAATCACCACCTTCTTTCTTTATGCACCATTAAGAGAGCATAGTTGTCATTCTTAGTCTAATGTGCATTGTCCCAAAGTTTTCATTGATTGATTCATATTGTTGGTTTCACTTGTTCTTAAATTATTTGTATCTAGTCGCCCTCTTAAACTTGAAGGTGTCCTATGCATTTATGTTTTGCTCTCTTTGAAGGACAAGCTGAAAACCATTTGTATGTTTTTCCTTATGATTTGAACACACGTTTGACTTTCATTGTTTCATTTTCATGATCTTTTGTTTGTGTTCATTTGCATGTTTACAACATGGTTGCTAAGTTCTTATTGTCATGATTATATCTTCATGCCCATGTTTTAAGTTCTTATGATCCCAGCTCACAAATGCTTACATATGTGATCAAGATTGTGTAGGTGCATGTCACCTCAAAAATTATTCTTTTGTTATCACTTACCTACTCGAGGACGAGCAGGAGTTAAGCTTGGGGATGCTTGATACGTCTCCAATGTATCTATAATTTTTGATGCTCCATGCTTGTTTTTACACCATTTGCCTTCTGTTTTGTTACACTTAGTGGCACTTTTATGCATTTTCCGGAACTAACCTATTAACAAGTTGCCACAGTGCCAGTTCCCTGTTTTCTGTTGTTTTTGTGTTTCAGAAGTGATACATAGGAAATATTCTCAGAATTGGACGAAACAAGTTCCTAAAGTCATATTTTACCCGGAAGCTTCCAGAGATCCGAAGGAGAGTAGGAGGCGGGGCACCAGGGGCCCACATGCCAGGGTGGCGCGGCCAGCCCCTAGCCCATGCCACCATGGTGTGAGGCCACCTGGCCCCTCCTCTGACATCGCCCCTTCGCCTATAAAGACCCCCCAACGGAAAAAACCTAAGTACCCGATCAGATTTCCAGAACACATCGCGATCCACCGCCGCTGTCGACCCAAAGATCGGGAGGGTCCAGAAGCTCTTCCCGGCACCCTGCCGGAGAGGGGAATCACCACCGGAGGTCTTCTTCATCGCCATGCTTGCCTCTGGAGCGATGAGTGAGTAGTCTACCTTGGACTATGGGTCCATAGCAGTAGCTAGATGGTTGTCTTCTCCACCATGTGCTTCATGTTTAGATATCATGAGCTGCCCTACATGATTGAGATCACCGTTATGTAATTCTACATGTTTGGTTTGTTGGGATCCGATGAATATTGATGTTTATGATTAAGTTGCTATGCCGAATATTATCTTTTGTTATCTCTATGTTGTTTATGATCTTGCATGCTCTCCGTTGTTAGTAGCTATCTTGGCCGAGTAGTTGCTAGTGACTCCAAGAGGGGGTATTTATGCTCGATAGTGGGTTCATGCCTCTATTTAACCTGGGGGAGTGACAGAAACCTCTAAGGTTGTAAATGTGCTATTGCTACTAGGGAGAAAACAACATTCATATGCTCAAGGGCATATGCTTTGTTTACATTACACACTTTGCTTAATGCAATTATCTGTTCTTCGCAACTTAATACTTGTGGAGTTCTCGGATTGATTCGCCACAAGTGGATTATTAGTCATAGATGCAGTTGGATGGTGGTCTATGTATTTTGTTGTAATGCCCAGAGTAAATCTCATAGTGATCTTCTTGACATATCATGTTTATCTTTATTCTATCAATTGCCCAACTGTAATTTGTTTACCCAGCATGTGTTATTTATCTATGGAGAGACACCACTAGTGAACTGTGGACCCCGGTCCTATTTCCATCATATTGTTATCACCGGTTTACTTTACTCGCACTGTTTACTTTACTTGCATACTCTACTGCTTTCCACTCGATATGCTCATAATCTTTGTTTCAAGCAAACTGGTGAGATTGACAACCTCATCGTAAGTTGGGAGCAAAGTACTTGGTTGTGTGTGTGCAGGTTCCGCGTTGCAGCTAGCAAGCAAAGCTTGGACAAGGCGCCATATATAAATTGTCTGAAGCTGTCGCAAACTAGCAAGCATCACCTTCAGCCGTCACTGTCTGCTTTTCTCCTGGACGATAAACCTTGGTTTCTTAACTGAGGGAAAACTAGCTGCTATATTCATCAAAACCTTCTCTTGGGGTTTACCAACTGGCCGGTCATTTTACTTCATCAACTCAGTCCATCAAGTTTTCTGGCACCATCATCACCGCGCCATCAGGGGGTAACTCATTGCTCTTGCTGCTGATCATATTTTGGGTTACCACTTGAGTCAATTGGGTTTGCGTCTCTATCATCCTCTGCATCACTAAGTCCATCTAAGAGTTGTTGAGGCTGTTCTGGCTTTGACGACGCATCTGTTTAAGTTTTAGGGTAGGGTTTAGGTTTTTTTTGTAACAGGGAGAAGAATAGAGTGGAAAGCTCTAAAGAATGTTCCTACCAGTTAACAACAATTCAAGGCAGTCACCTTACAATAAATAAACATCCAGCAAGCATTCAACTCATTAAGCAATCCAGTTTTAATACAAATGAAAGGTACAATCATTCCACAAGTCGGTATGATCATAAACATTTATTACAACGGTGCCGCTTATTAAAAGTCTTTAAGTGGAGGTCCAACTAAAGCTTCTTGGTCCCTTTTCAGACAGATCCATTGTGTTGGTCTATCTTCTTCTTCAGAGCTGCAATCTGATCATCCTTGATGATGTTGAGGTCATTTTGAACACTAAGCTCAAAAGCAAGTTCTACCATGCCACTTTGAAGTTGACTTATGGTTTCCTTCAGTTCAATAGTATCCTCCTTTTCTTCTTTGAGGTCCTTCTGAGTATTATGAAGTCTCCTCTTGAGTCTTTCTCCAAGTTCTTTTATAGCCTTCCAAGCAGCACATCTTGCAGAGTCAAAGAATGATGGATACATCTCAGAGTTGGTGAACATCCAGAGTCCCATCTTCTTGTGGTCGTCTTCTTTGTTCTTGTATAGGTGGAGTTGTACCCACCAATATTCTTGACCTTCATCAATCACGGGAAATCCCTTGTAGACCAATTCTCCTTGCATTCCCATGCTTAACATGAGGTTCTTCAGCGCCTTGGGAAATTCTGTGTCACTCTTTAGGGTCATGGTCAACACGGGTCCTTTCTTGACGGATTTGCTGATGGTGGCTATCTAAAAGATTTTAAAACAACGGAATAAGTAGTGGAAGAATATTATAACAAGAAAGTAAAACTTGGATAAATTTTTAAATCCTAGGGTATTTCCTAAGCTCATCATCTTTTCCTTCTCCTTGAGTGGGCAAGTAGCTCATCGTTTGCAAAACAGTTTGTTGGTCCTATTGTTATCAAGATCCTTCATAAGAATTTCTAAGTCCTAGAACTATTGATGCTTAGACCTTAGACTCGCTCAATTTGCTTCCTTTGATGATGGAGGTGGGTAGATCTTGAAGTCCTTTGAGGTGTTGAATTTGAAGCTCTTCGTCTTTGAGTTGAAATAAAGAGAAGTAAGGACAAAAATGACTAAGGTAAGAGTTTACGAGGTAATGAGTGTGTAAATGTTTAACTTAGAAATAAAAGCAACTCCTATATTTCTAAGGGGTCATTGTCCAATCCTAGGGTCACGAACCTAAGGGCAACACTTTGCTCTAATACCATCTGTAGTGACCTCACCTTTTAAAGATGAAGATCCCTGTGCTTTTCAGTGCTAGTCCCTGGATCAAACACTAGCACACACAGTTTAAGATGTAATATCAAGAAACAAAGGTCATTTTATTACATCGCATGATCCAACAATTACATAAAGAACTTTACAATGGTCATAGCATAAAGCTTTCAGAGTTTACAACGAAATCAAAAATAGCATGGAGTCCTTCTTCTTCATGTGCCACAGGCAAACATGCTGCGGATAGACTCATAACCCTGTTGTACCTTTCTTATCGTCAAAACCTGCAACATGAAACGTTGCAGCCACAAAGGGTCAATACATTTGAATTGTATTGGCAAGATATCACTTTTTGGTGGACACAAATGGAGCCTAACACTTACATGAATATTTGGCTAAGTGGAGCTTCAGGCTAAGCTTGCAGAAAAGCAATTGTTTATGCTACTTTTCAAAAGATCTCATTTTTCTTTTAAAGCACTATTGGATACACTGGAATCCACCAGGTGCTCCTAGTTAATTATGCACACACAGGAATCCACCAGGTGTACATAATTATGATCACACAACAATCCCTTGTTAACCACTCAAGTTTTAATTTAAAAAAAGAAGTTGGGATGAGGAGATCCTTGAACAGCTTCAAAATCATGTCGCTCAAAGTTGTCCGTAATTGGGGACACGGCTAAGTACTTAGTTTTTTAACCCTCTGCAGAGGTGGTGCACTTTTCCCACAAGACTCAGTCAACCTCTTTTGCCATGATGCTCATTTTGCTCAAATGGCCAAGTGAAGACTAAGACGAGACCTTTCAGAAGCAATCCCTCAGACCAACCCGGACGCGTTCCATCCTACAATTCACTACCACCCTCTGTCTGTCTGGCTGAGTTCTCACAACTTAATTGGTCAAGACAGAGCCCATATGACTCGTGGCTACACTGGAAGCTTCACAACTTGAACGTCTCCAATCTCTTTGTTCCTGGGTGGCCATCCACAAGTGAGATACACACAACCGCCATAAAGATGGCTCTGGTGTAACCAGTCAACATAAATCCATCTTACCAATTTCCACCCAGGTGTTTGATTAACTTAGTTGTTTTCTTAGTTTTTTCAAAACATAGTTTTCATACTTGATAAAAGAATCATGTGGAATCCCAACCATGAATTCTATAGCATAACTAAGCAGTCTACACTTACGGTGTTTCTTCTAACAGGGTAATCAGGGATATCCTAAATAGGAGACAGCAAGCATAACTATCTACACATGCATATTATAAAAAGAAAGGAAACACTACATGCATAGTAATACATTGGGAATTTTATGAACAAGAGTGACACTTGCCTTCGAAATTTCTAAAGATTGTACTTCTCTTAATCAACACACGTGGCTCTCCGTACAACTATAAGATAGAAAGTAACACAACATAAACACACCTTTCAAGCAATATAGTCAAACAAGACAACAAAAGTGTTTATTTGTTTTGGCTTAGTCTTCAAAGTCTTAGTGATAATTGGACAAAAGATTGGGGCATGAGGTTGACTTGATATGGATGGAGAGAATGGCTAAGTCAAAGACTTCAAAGGATTGATGGGGGTTTTCTAGATTGTTAAGAGGTGTCAAACACTTAGTAAAAAAATAGCTTCAAGGAGATTCTTAGGCTTGGTTTGAGAAGTTGGATGAATAATTTCTTAGTCATGAGGTCTAACACTTTCATCTTCTTGACTTGGTCTCTCTTCTCTTGATCTTCTTGTCTTTCCTTCATTTCTTGTATTCTCTTCAACTTCTTCTTTGCCTTCAACTCCTTGTCTTCTCTTTCAACTTCTTGCTTTGCCTTCAACTCCTTGTCTTCTCTTCAACTTCTTCTCCATGGTATTGATATGGGAAAACTTCTATGCCATAATGTTTGGGTAGGGTGGTCAAAACATGTAGAAGAATTTAGATGAGATGGAGTTGATAGTTTTTGCACTTGGCAAAGGATAGAGAGTAGATTTTTACTAAGTCATGGTAGGTTTGATGTGGTCATTAGGAATTAGGATAAATTCACACCATTTGTAGAGCCAAAAGGCACAAGGTGCACAATACGAATTTGATATTTTTGCAAGGTGCTTAGAAACACAACTATTGCTTGCAAAAGGATGAACTCATGGAGTTGACATTTGGATAAGTGTGAAAAGTGTGTGAGAAGTATTCTGATGGATTTTTAGTATCACGGTAAGTAATTTTACAAAAGGAATTACGCCTAAAAATATTTCTAGAATTAAATCTAGAGGAAAAAATACTCAAATCCTCATTTGAATTTGAATACTTGCTAAAATTGGTCCAAATAATTTGTGCAGTAGTTCTACTAGATAGGGGATAACAATATGATTCTATTGCAAAAAGAATCAACTGAAAAGGATTTATAGAATTTGAATTATATTAAAAACACTCAAACTCACATATTTAAATTTGAATGTTTTTAACTAGTTCAAAAGTCCAATTTTATTTCAGAAATGTGTTCTACACAATTTTAGGAGTTCAGGGATATATTATTTGCAATTTTTGGATCGGTGGTTCAGAAGATATGATTTTCCAAAGTTTCAGCACAAATCTGTCTATTTTCTAAATCGATTTTCTATTTAAACGAGGGGCTGGCCACATGGCGAGTTGTGATTGGCCAGTACCGATTCGGCCAGATCGTGGTAGTAAGACGTTAGATCTTATGAGATCTGGACGCACGAGATTAACCCGTACCGTTTCGGTTAAGTGATTAGATCTGGGCTTTTGGATCGAGATCTGACGATTGTGATTGAAGCAGAGGGGAGAAACTCACCTAGGGTTCGCTGGGTGTCACCGGCGGCGAGCTTGCGCACTGGAGGTTGATAGCGACAGCGATCTAGCAGTTCCTGGGCGAGAACAAGGGCACGACGAGGCGCGGCTGGGCGAGTGGAGCTCGACTGACTTCCCACGTCGATTGCGTCCTGGAGCGTCCCTGCAGAGCGGCTGGAGGTTAGGACCCGTCGGTGAGGTCATGGGCGCAGGCTTGCACAACATTTACAGGAAGAAAAAGGGGGCAACGACCTTACTGGGAGATAGGGGGTGTCGAGGCGGCCATGGTGGTGAAGCAGGGGAGGCGAAGATGTTCTGGTGCTCCGGCAATCTCTCGCCGAAGTTTGCAGTGGCGGGCGGTGAGATCTGGCGGAGGACGAACCCGTCGATCTGGAGCGCAAGAGGACAGGAAAACATGTCAAGGAGGTGCGCCAGTGGAAGATAGAGAGGTTAGGAGGAGAGGGGGTGGCTCGGGCTCACCGACGATGACGAATTCGAGTGGAAATGCTCGCAGGTGCTGCGGGCTCTGACGATGGATTGCGGTAGTTTGGGGAGGAATTGGCGAGAGAGAAGAAAAGGGGGCGAGGGAGGAGCTCCTGGGCTTTATATAGGCATTCTTGCCTTGCGGGGGGCTAGGGTTTTGTGCAGATTGCATCGGGCGGTTGGGCGGCGGCGTGCAGGAGAGGGACGTCGTCCAGAGGAGGAAGAAGGCCCCGATAGGTGGGGTCCACCTGTCGGTGGGAGGAGACGGGGCGGATACCCTTTCGGGTAGGAGGGATAGTGCGCCGGGGCCGAATTCGGGGCTGGGCCAGAATCATCCCCCCGACCTTTTATTCTTTTTCCTATTTGTTTTCCTTTTTCTTTTCTGTTTTCTATTTTAATTCAAAATCTTTTTGCAAATTTCATTCAAACCAATTCAAACAAAGTTCTAAATTATTCAAATATTGGCTGCAACATTTTAAACTAGTAAGAAATATGCTTTCAAAACAAAATATGATTTTGGGTAAATCTTTATGTTTAAGCAAAGTATCTTTACTTACATAACATCAAATATGGATGAGGTTTTGAAATCCACCCTTTTGAAAATAGAAGAATAATATTTGGTAAAAATAATAATTGAGAATTACTCTCGATCTTAATTTTAAAATACAATGTTTATAAACACATTTGAAATTCATTCCTTGCAAGCAACTTGCATAAGTTTGAAGAAGAAAGAAAGAATTTATTATTTTGACATTTGGTTTTTCTCAAAGAGGTCCTTCAAGAAACAAATAAATGTTTGAAATAGATTTTATAAAAAAGCTTTCAAATAAACTGAAAAAGTTTTAATTCCCTATGAAATTTAAATCAATACAACATACATGGTTTCTATTTTTTATTTATTGTCACATTCCAAATTTTGAGATGTGACACTAAACGCAGTAGCAGAAAAAGAGAACACTTGTTGAACGGTAAGAGTGAAAAACGGAGTGTTCTTGGCAAATGAAAAGCAAGGCTACTTCTCCAAGAGAAATTTGTTGGGGTCCAACCATTTATTGCAGCAAACAAAACTAAACAAAAATGAAAACTAAAACAACTAACGCTCCAAGAAAAATGCATAGTGCATGAAGCAATAAAAATATATTGTGTTGAAAGGCGTGACCTGATTTTTGCCGATGAAGAAGGGGTGCCTCGGGGGCATCCCCAAGCTTTGACGCTTGTACCTCTTGGATATTTCTTGGGGTGCGTGGGCATCCCCAAGCTTGAGCTTTTGTCCATTCTTCAACTCATCTCATCATTCTCCAATCCCTAAACTTGAAAACTTCCTTCATACAAAACTCAACACAATTCTATTAGCAACATTAGTGTAAGCATAATAATGAATCAACCCCTTTTTGCTTCAAATTTCAACTCAAAACCACCACATATAAAGCATATACTACTGTAGCAACTTCTCCAAAAGTTCTGTGATCAAAAGAACTTAAAAAGAAAGTGATCGAGAGGCAAACACAAATAGTGGCAGAAATCTGTCAAAACAGAACAGCTCACAAAGGTCGAATTTTTAGAGGGTTTTCTGTTGCTCAAATCAAAAAGTGTAAAACTAATGAAAGTTTGGATATAACCTGGGGCATATGCACAAGAAATCGCAGGTCAAAAAGATATTCAGAGAATTTTCACAAATTTTTACGGTGCAGCACCAAAATCTGTTTTAGGACAGCAACATCCCCAAATCTTACCTCACTCAAATTAGAGGCTTCTCTTGGCACAACAATGAAATAAAAATGATAAGGAGAGTTTATTACAGTAGTAATAACTTCCAAGACTCAAATAAAATAAAAATAACTGAAAATAAAACATTGAGTTATCTCCCAAGAGTGCTTTTCTTTAAAGCCTTTGAGCTAGGCGCAGAAAGTGCGAATCAAGTAATATCAAGCGATGAAGCATCTAGCTCATAATTTTCTCTAAGAATAGAGTCAAAAAGTAATTTCTTCCTCTTTCTAGGGAAGTGTTCCATACCTTTCTTGAGTGGGAATTGATATTTGATGGTGCCTTCCCTCATATCAATGATGGCACCTACAGTTCGAAGAAAAGGTCTTCCCAAAATAATAGGACATGAAGCATTGCATTCAACATCCATAACAAGAAAATCAACGGGAACAAGGTTATTGTTAACCATAATATGAACATCATTAATCCTTCCCAAGGGTTTCTTCTTAACAACATCAGCAATAGGAACATCATAATAGCACTTTTCAAGCGGTGGTAAATCAAGCATATCATAAATTTTTCTAGGCATAATAGAAATACTACCACCTAGATCACATAAAGCATGGCAATCAAAACCATTAATATGCATATCAATGATGGGTTCCCAACCATCTTCTAACTTCTTGGGAATAGAAGCTTTTTGCTTCAACTTTTCATCCCTAATTTTCATAAGAGCATTGGTAATATGCTTAGTAAAAGCAACATTTATAGAACTAGCATTGGGACTCAAAGGAAGCTTTTGCAAGAAAAAAATAACTTCTGATATATTGCAGCCATCAACATCAAAATCATTAAAATAAATAGAGCTATTATCTCCTACACTCCGAAAAATTTCAGCACTCTTTTAAGAAAAAGTTTTAGCAGTTTTAGGCTTTTTAACACAAGGAGTGGGAGTTTTCTCTACAACAATCAAAGTAAGAGGATAGCTAGCATTTGGAACAACATCATTAGAGGTAGTAATGGTACATAACTTTATATTTCTAGCCATCTCATCTTCTCTTTCCCACCTGGCATGCAATTCTGCTAACATCCTAACATTTTCATCAATTCTAACTTGGATAGCATTATCAATAGCAAAAGTATTGTTCTCCTTCACATCATTAGGCAACATTTTTTATTTCAGAAGTTCAACATCATGAGTAAGGCTATCATAGAAGCAAGAATATCAATTTTGCCTAACTTTTGCTCAACAGACTTATTAAAAGCAGTTTGCTTACCGATGAAGTCCTTGAGCATGACTTCAAGCTCAGAGGGCCTAGCCCTAGTGTTGTTGGAGGAATTACCATAAGAGTTACCATAACCATTACCATTGGTAGAAGGATACGACCTATAATTGTTACTAGCAAAATTGTACCTATAAGCATTGTTGTTAAAATTATTATTTCTAATGAAGTTTACATCAACATGCTCTTCTTGAGCAACCAAAGAGGCCAAAGGAACATTATTAGGATCAACATGAGTTCTATCATTAGAAAGCATAAGCATTATAGCATCAATCTTATCATTCAAGGAAGAGGTTTCCTCAACAGAATTTACCTTCTTACCTTGTGGAGCTCTCTCGGTGTGCCATTCAGAATAATTTACCATCATATTGTCGAGAAGCTTTATTGCGGCACCTAAGGTAAGGGACATAAAAGTGCCTCCAGTAGCTGAATCCAATAGGTTCCTTGAAGAAAAATTCAGTCCTGCATAAAAAGTTTGGACAATCATCCAAGTAGTCAATCCATGAGTAGGGCAATTCTTTATCATAGATTTCATTCTTTCCCAAGCCTGAGCAACATGTTCATTATCAAACTGGCTAAACTTCATAATATTGCTACGCAAAGCTATAATCTTAGCAGGAGGATAGTATCTTCCAATAAAAGCATCCTTACACTTAGCCCATGAATCAATACTATTTTTAGGCAAAGACAGCAACCAATCCTTAGCTTTCCCTCTCAAAGAAAAAGGAAACAACTTAAGCTTAATAATATCACTCTCTACATCCTTATATTTCTGCATCTCACATAACTCAACAAAATTGTTGAGATGAGCTGTAGCATCATCAGTACTAGCACCAGAAAAGTGCTCTTTCATAATAAGGTTCAATAAAGCAGGCTTAATCTCATAAAAATTTGCAGCAGGAGCAGGTGGCGCAATAGGAGTGTGATGACCCACAAGTATAGGGATCGCAACAGTCTTTGAGGGAAGTAAAACCCAAATTTATTGATTCGACACAAGGGGGGCCAAAGGATATTTATAATCCTTAACACATGAGTTGTCAATTCAGCTGCACCTGGAAATAGACTTGCTCGCAGTAGTTTATCAGTCGCAACAGTTTTATAGTGGTGATAGTAGCAAAACAGTAACAGCAATAGTAAAATAAAAGCGGTAATAGTAGCAATAGTAAATAGTAGGATCAAATACTGTAGGCATAGGGATGGATATACGGGCGTTGCATGGATAAGATAATTCATGAAATCAATGAGACATGGGCAATTGCAGGTAAATAATGATAAAGCATCCTAGTACTAACAATCATAGGCATGTGCTCCGTATATAGTCATACGTGCTCACAATGAGAAACTTGCACGACATCTTTTGTCCTACCAGCCTGTTGCAGCAGGGCCTCAAGGGAAACTACTGGTAATTAAGGTACTCCTTTTAATAAAGTACCAGAGCAAAGCATTAACACTCGGTGAACACATGTGATCCTCACATCATAGCCATCCCCTCCGGTTATCCCAATTTCTGTCACTTTGGGGCCTCGGGTTCCGGACAACAATATGTGTATACAACTTGCAGGTAAGATCATAAATAACAAGTATCATCATAAAACAATAACAAGTTCAGATCTAAGATCATGGCACTCGGGCCCAAAGTGACAAGCATTAAGCACAACAAGTTGCAACAATGTCATACGCACTAATAAATGATACTAGACACTATGCCCTAACAATCTCACAGCAAATTACATGAATGATCTCATCCAATCCCTACCATCCCCTTCGCCTATAGCAGGAATTACTCACATATGGATGGGGGAGTCATGGATGGTTGATGGAGAGACGTCGGTGATGATGGTGATGAAGATCTCCTCCAAATCCCCATCTCGGCAGGGTGCCAAAACAAAGTTTCTTCTTCCAAATCGCGGTTTCTGATGGTGGCGGCGCAGCGAAAGTCTATCTGGGAAAAATGCCAAACCCCCGCTCCTTTCAGATCAGAGGGTACATGTAGGTGGAAGGAGGGGTCGAGGCGATGGCCGAGGGGGCCTCACCACAGGTGGGCGCGGCCAGGGCTGCGCCACACCCCCTGGTGGTGAGCCCAGCTCCCTACCTCTCTTCGTCTCCTCTTCTGGCTCCGTGGGTCTTCTGGTAAAATAGGATTTTTGCAATATTTTCCGAGATTTTTCCTGAAAGTCAGATTTCTGCACAAAAACAAGACACCAGGGCAATTCTGCTGAAAACAACATTAGTCCGCGTTAGTTATATTTAAAACACACAAATTATAGGAGAAACAATAGCAAAAGTGTTCGGGAAAGTAGACACGTTTTGGACGTATCAGAGTGCAGATAAAATCACTATTATTATTGCTAGTAAAATTACACAACTTGGTGTTTTCAGGAGTAGCCATTCTAGCAAAGCTAAAGGCGGACAAGTAAAAATAACAACTAATAGGAAACTAATTTTTTCTGTTTTTGATAAAAACGATGCAAGCAAAAATAAAGTAAAGCAAAACTTAAAACAAAGTAAAGGATGTGCGTGCGAAACTTCCCTTGCAGAAGTCTTCTTTTTCCCCGGCAACGGCGCCAGAAAACTTGTTGGTGGTGCGGTGTGGATGATGTAAATGACCGGCCAGTTGGGAACCCCAAGAGAAGGTGTGATGAGCACAGCAGCAAGTTTTCTCTCAGTTATGAAACCAAGGTTTAATCGTCCAATAGGAAAAAGCCAAACTTCAGAAGGTGATGCTTTCTAGCCTAGTGACACTCCAACAAGGGCGCCGTTAACGATACTTGTTAGCGCGTCTTCAACTAGTAACAACGCAGAACCTGCACACAACACAACGAAGAACTTTGCTCACAACTTACGATGAGGTTGTCAATCTCACCGGTTTGCTATAAACAAAGGAATGAGCGTATCGAGTGGAAAGCAATAGTAGTATGCGAGAAAGTAAACAGTTTGAGTAAAGTAAACAGGTGATAGCAATGTAAAGGAAATTGGACCAGGGTCCACAGTTCACTAGTGGTGTCTCTCCATAAGATAAATAACAACATGCTGGGTAAACAAATTACAGTTGGGTAATTGATAGAATAAAGATAATGTGCATATGTCAAGAGGATCACTATGAGATTTTGTAACGCCCCACCTTTGGATTAAGGTGGAACACCTGTGTTAAGTGTTATTCCCTGGATCACTGATAGCACCACAGAACAAATTATAGTATTTATTGCATAGTATCAAAGATTACAACGTGGATCCAGATACATAAGTCTTTAAACTTACAAACTAGTTTAGTCACATGGACTAGCTCAAATGACAGAGTTCAATACATCACAAACACAGCGGAAACTAAGGTAGCAGTGAGCCTCCATCTTCACCATGCGCCACAGGCAGTCATGTTGGAATGTAGACTCGAGATCCTATTAAACAATCCTTACCTGAAAACCTACACATTTGAATATGCAGCTCCATAAATGGGGGTCAGTACAATGATGTACTGGCAAATGATACATATTTGGTGGTTGTTGTGAAAGAGCTATCTACATGATATTTGGCTGGTGGAGCTTCTGGCTGATTTGCATAAAGCAATTTTATCCTATCATATTCAAAACAAACTTTTTTAATCAATGAAAACTTTTAAGGTCAAGATAATCCCTAGGCGAAGACAACCACACACTTGCAGGGTATGTGGCCCTGAGTAGTTACTTGACAAACCAGGATAACCCTCAGGCAAAGACAACCACACAAATCCTGGGTTGATAGCCAGGTGTGTAGTCCTGAGTAGTCCCTGTCCTGAATGTTTCTAAACAATTTTATTTCATTCAGAAATGGTGATGAGACTCTTCTGTACATCAATGTCTAGGAACTCAAGTTGTCCATAACCGGGGACATGGCTAATCGATTAGATTTACACCTTGCAGGGGTTGTGCACTTTCACCTTAAGACTCATTTTACGCCCATACATAAAATGAGATAAGACCTTTCAAAAGGAGAGAGCAACCATACTAGCAAGATCCGTTCCCATCCTATAACTCTGCTACCAGCCCATATCTTGCACACAAGTTGAACCCTCACATCTTAATCAGTCAAGACAGAGCCCATATTGTCATAAGGCTGCACTGGAAGCTCACTAAAGCAAGGAAGACATAGTAGTCTCTTTGTTCCTAGGTGGCAATCCACAAGTGAGCGCCCAGGCGAAGACAACTACACAAATCCTGGGTTGAAAGCCAGGTGTGTAGCCCTGGGTAGCCACTCAACATCGCCTCCCTCATCAAACTAATCCACCCAGGTGTTTCATTGGGGTTGTAGTTTAAATATCAAACTATCCAACGATCCATGAAATAAGCATTGGCATCATCTTTTTTCAATATTGTCACAACCTACCAGGAGTTGGTTCAGGGGTGGCTATATTCTACTAGGATCTAGCATTGCAAAACATCACTTTGAGTAACCAACCTATCATGCATACTACTTATAAAACACTAATGCATATAGTAAATTGGTAGGCAATATGTGTGTCACTTGCCTTTTTGCAGTTCAAACTCTTTTGCTTCTCTCAACAATACACATTCTCTCCTTTCAATCTATAGCAACATGAGTAACACAACATAAACACACTGATCCAAGCAAACAAAATCAGGCAATGCAAACAATTGACAAGGGTTGATGTAACATTTTAAAATTTCTTATGATCTTGTGATGAGAGAGATATAGCATGAATTCCTGGCTTGATAGGCATGGAATTGAGAGTTTGGATGGCAAGGTCAAAAGATTAGCAAGAAATGATCCTCCAAGATACAATGTAATGATAAAAATCTTGTGCTTGGCATAAGCAAAGATAGAGTTTAGAGATGACTCATGTGGATAGATTCACATGAGTATAGAATAGTGCAACATAACACTACTGAATAAAGTGTGATAACGCTTACTCAAAATAGTACAAGTTACACATAGGCTTGGGTATGTATTGGTGATAGATTGATTTACTCAATTAACTCATTTGTGAATTGAATAGTTCAATTTAGACCCAAGATTAAAGTTGGCTTGGGGTTGAATAAATATGAATGTTATTTAGAAAGATGGTGGTTTCTTGGTCATAAGATTTTCTTGGACAAAAGGATTAATTAGGACTAGGGTTTGATTCTCAAGATTAGACCAAAACAATGCTTAAATTCTTCTCTGAAGAATTCAAACTAGTTGCCTTTGTAGTTCAAGAATGGTATTTGATCTGAATGGTTTAATATATGTGTGGCATGGAGTGAAGTGTACTACCACAAAAGCAAGGGGAACCTAACTGGTTTTACCACACATTACTCAAATTACTCAGTTGTAATTTGAATATTGTGAACTAGGTCCACAAGAATAGGACGGCATGAAGTTGGGTGATGATCAAGATGAACCTTGATAGGGATTGATAGGTATGATCATATGATTCACTTTTGTAAAAGGAATCATATTGAAAAGAATTATAGAATTAACTCTATAATGAAAATACTCAAATTCTCATAATTGAATTTGAATATTTGCAAGGGGTTTCAATAATTTTGGATAGTGATGCTAATGGATTGGAGACAGTAACACAAAGCTACTGCAGCAGTTTCACTCCAAAATCATTTTCAGAATTCAAATGATTATCAAATTGGTGATTTGGTTAAATTTAATAGTAGCAAGTGCGTGCACATTTCAAGTTTGAAAACTTTTGGTTCCAGAGTGTTCTACATGTTCCGAGGAATTCATAGACTACAAATTTGTAGCAATTGGATCTACAGAACAAAAGTTATGAATTAAATGGTGTTTTTAAACCATTTGTGCCATTTTATTTTCATTTCAAAACTTTGTACAGAACTACTGTGGTTCCTCTGCATAAATGTGTTCTACACATTGCAAGGATTTCAGGGATATCAAATTTGCAATTTTTGGCCAAGTATTTTATTTTCTATCAATTTTACAAGATCTGCACAGAATCTAAAATTTGAAATTCCAATTTGAAATCAGTTTGACCGATTTGACTGGGGGGCTGACGGGGCTGATCGACGTGGCAAACTCTGAGTGGCTAATACCGATTTGGGTTTTAGGATCTAATCTGAGCTGACAGATCTAGATCCAATGGACAGAAAAAGAGGAGAGGGGTGGAGCTCACCGGCGAGGCAGTCCAGCGAGGTGGCGGCTCTGGTGGTCGACGGCGGCGCGATTCCGATGGACGGCGATGGCGAGGAAGCAGCGGACGAGATGCAGGCGACGACGGCGATGTTGAAAGCTTGAATGGCGGTGTCGATCTCGTCCCGAGACAAAGTAGAGGGGCGGCTGGAGTCGACAGCGGCTTTGGGCATCGTGAAGGAAGACGTTTGGGGCTCTCCTGGGTCAAACAAAAATGCTGAGGAGGTGCGCATGGGAGAGTTGAAGAGAGAGGTGCAGGGGAGGAGCGGCAGAGTGTCCGGGACTCACCGGAATTTGGAGCTCTGGCTCTCGGTAATGGCGGAAGACGGCGAGGGATCTGAGTAGCCTGGCGGCCCGAATCGAGAAGAGGAAGTGAGAGAAAGGAGAGGAGGGCGTAGGGTACTTATAGGTTGGGTCTTGATGGCAATTAAGTGCACGGAGTGAGCGGGGGAGTAACACCGGCCATTTCCAGAAACTAGAGAGAAATGGGGAGATGATGCCGGGGAAGAAAGAGCCGACAGGTGGGACCCACCTGGCAGCAAGAGAGAGAGAGGAGAGTGGGGCTCGGCTGCTGCTGGCCGTTCGGCTGGTATGGGCTGCTGCCTGGCTTTGGGCCCCGGGTGCGGCCGAGTTGGGCTGGTTTCTCCTTTTTTTTGTTCTGATTCATTTCTATTTTCTGTTTTTCTTTTTAAGATTTTGCATAAAACTTTCAACATTAGTCAAACCAATGCCTAAATTTTCTAAAACTCAAATAAACAATACAAAATAGTAAGAAACAAGTTTTTAGAATAAAACATGATTTTCCATAATACTTTATGAATCTTAGCAAAAGAACTTCACTTGCATAATGCAAAATATAGTTTAGGGTTTCCAAAATAATTCTTTGAAATCAGGGAAAATACTTTATGATCTTTTGAAATTCATTTTCAAACACCTTGTTGGTAATGCATACCTTATTTTATATAAATCATTTTGTAAACATTCTCTATGCAAGTTAAGTTGCCTAGGTTTGAACAGACACAAAATAGCATTTTGAAATTATATTTTCTAAAAGAGTCCTTCAAAGCCTGATAGAAAATTTGAAATAGTTTTTCTAACAGATATTTGAATATGGGATATTCATAAGAAACTATTTTATAAATTGGAAACCTTGGAAGTGAAATGTGGTGACCCAGCATACCACTGCATATGTAGTATGCAAGTCGTTGACATAACACTAATGAAACACCATCTCACTAATATTACATCCATCAGAGTGGTACAATAGAAACATCGCAGGTCCATGGTATGTCTATAGGATTACAATTTCAGCATACAGAAGATCTTCAGAACCTCCTCAACAGGTAGAGGTTTAGTCCTAGCGACTACAATCGAGAAAGAATACAATGAATTCTAAAAGAGGACTACAACTACCTCTAATGCAGTTGGTTAGCTAAAGAAATACCCTAGCTACTTAGGTTCTAGGAATAGGGAAACTAGTTCCCTTCTATCCTTATTCTAGTTTTGCACCAAGCTTCACAATAATTGTCAACTCCGCTGATAATCCTGACGTTGGTAGAATTCTTTATCTTCATCTTTAGGTCTTGAGGTTGCATCCTTGGGTTGCCTTCAATCTAATTCTTCATAGTCTAGCAAGGGTTTAAGAGATTGGGGTGAGTAACGAGCGTTACCCAGCAAGTTTCTTTAGAAAGAAGTTGTGTGATATGCACTAACTAAATCCATGGACCCAAAAGAGTCGTAGGCCAATGCAAGGTTTTATCAAAGTTTCTTGAAAGATTGCTTTTACTTATGAAAACTATGCCCAACTGCCAACACAGGGTATTAGTGCCTTGAGAGCACCTTTCTTGCCGCGTTCGTAGCTCCTTCCCGGAACAAGGGGTAACATGTCACATCCTTTTACTCTTTGCAGAGGTGTGTCCTTCCAAAAGAGATCAAAGCCTTGTTGCACAACCGAGTCATGAGCTCGTCCACACTTCCTTGGTGTGGGGCCCAGTCATTGATCCAAGCCAATCACTGCCTTCTCCGCACAACGCATGCCCACCCAATTCACGCAAGCAGGTTGTGCCCCTGATATTCACCCCCAACGATGAAGTACCTAGGCGTCCCTTGTGGACCATCATAGACACCAGTGCCGTGAGAACTTAGGTGTCCCACCCATATGCAAGTAGTCTCACAAGATCTACCGCGATCGGCAACTGGCTGCCCGTTGACATGCGAACGAGAGAAGATACAGCTGACTTTCCCGTCCCATTCCAAGTCTCTTGGACAACACGGTTTTTACGGCACAAGAATAACTGTGGCATTGGTAGTTAGTCCTAGGTTTACTTTCCCGTGCAAGTGGAACCTCCACCACCACAATCTTACTGTGGTTCCACCTACTAGCCTTCCTAGGTTATCACCACGGGTCGATAACCACTAGTCATATTACTTATGAAAATAGATTTTCCATCCTTTTTGGAAATGTTAGAGTTTGAAGTCAACACTTTGCAAGTAGTTTCAAAACCAGTGCAACCAAGAGATATGAGCAAGATAAACTTGCCTTTTTGACTGCAGGATTATGCAAGTCAAGGTCTTCGATACGTAGGAAATCCAAATATTGAAGTAACACCATCATCTGGTAAAGATGATGTTAAAAGAACTGCAGCATAATATGCAAATTATATGCTATGCATCGCTCTAGGCGTATCCTAACCCCCGATGATTTAGTATTAAAAATTGTGATGACTTCTTTATAATGAGTTGCACTTTTAGATTCACTCCACAACAAGGTTGTTAAGGATTTTAGATTGACTGACAAACTTTGAAGGTAATAGAATAAAGCTTAATACAAGAGTTATTGCAAAAGACTAGTATAGTAATAAGTGAAAACTTGAAAGTAACACTTTTAAGTGGTATCATATTATTAGCAATCAAGTAGTTGGTTATGGACAAGCAAAGCTGAAGTAATTCTTATTTCATAAGAATACCCCGTTAGTATACGGATTGACAACAATCTTAATACCAAATAGGGTTATATAAGTTCAAGCTTAATGAAATAGTTTGTTACTTACTTTTAATGTTTCTTAAAAGAATAACATTTGAAGAACATATTTCTTATTGATTAGAAGCACTACACCTAAGGTTTAGTGTTCTAGTGGTTAGCATGATTCCAACATAACCAGAGAGTAGATAATAGTTGAGCATACCAAGGTAACAAGCTAGGTTTCATTCGCTGTTAAGAGGGTTTTAGTAAAGCATGGACATTCAAGGTAGTATAGAATGTTGTTACCAAAAATAGTTGTTTCCATAATTGATAACAATCTAAACTAGCATAGACACTCAAATAGTTGGTCATGAGCAAGTAGTGTTAAAGTAATCCATTCATGGTTGATTCCTGGGTTGTTAATAATCTTAACATGCATAAGTCATTGCTTATTCTAGGACATAGGAATTGAGGTGATGCTTACTTGATATGTTCTGAAAAGAATTACTTTTGAAGAACACAATTCTAGATGGATATTTTTATTACTTAAAGGAATAGTAACTAGGTGATGTCAGGAAGGTAACAGTTTTTAAGTTGCAATGAAGATGTTGCATATAGTTAGTTGACTAAAATATACCATATTGAAATAGAGTATTAAACTAACCACTCAAAGTTGAATTAGGAAGTATGGCTAACTAACAACTAGGGTAGTTAATGGTTTTAGTACTAAGAAGTAATGGTAGGTGGTTAAGTTATATGTACTTCAAAAGAATAACTTTTGAAGAACATATACCTTAATAAGTTTTAGTATTAGAATTTCATTTTAGGTTTCTAGTTTTGTTCGGAAATAATTAGAAAAGCTTAGTTATTTAGGTTCCTAGATTTTCAAGGTTAGTTAATAAGTGATTTAAGATTTTTAACTAACCTCTTATTAAAACAATGGATGAAAATAACTTGATATTAAGAAATAATTCCAATACACAAGTTTTTATATAATCAAGATTTTTCCTAAAGTTTAGTACTTAAAATTTATTTAGTAAAATAGATTTAAGTTTTTAGGTTGTTAATAGAAAAGTTTTAAATTTATTCTTTGAATGATGGAATGTTGTTTCAGTAAATGAATTGGAGTTTATAAACATTTATTTTTCATTGAGAATAATTATTTGATTCCTAAATTTGTTTTAAATTCATGTTTAATAATAGTACTTAAACATGTTTTAAAATTTTACTCAAAATTATTGTACGCAAGTATGAAATGTTATAATATAAACAGATAGATCTTCTTTTTAGGATCATTTTGATATATCATTCATATTTTTCTGAATTCAGAGGAGTTAGATATGATTTTTCTAAGTTTCAGTTATTTTCTGGAATTTTGAAATAACTGACAGAACATTTCATACCTAGACCAAGTTTACCCACAGAGGCTGACCAGTGGGACCGAAGCCTGGTCAGCTGCCACATAGGCATTTGACCCGGTCCAACTGATGATGTGGCAATCCATGATGTCACTAGCTCAGGAACTCACAGATGGTTTTCAAATTCGATGATTTAATTCGAATTGAGTGAAATGAATTGGTGCTTCAGCTTCAGAAGAGCAAGGCGAGCACGATGGTGCAAGCGCCGCCACTTTTTGGTCACCGGAGCTTGCTCCGGTGAGCCCGACTGCGGCGGTGCATGGCGGTCGACGGTGACAGCGAGCTATAGATGATACCAAGATCAAAGGAGGATGCCCAGAGATGCACAAGCTCACCAGGATGCTTCCTAGGTAGTCGCCGGAGTGAATCGCAGCCCGGGTTGACCCCAACGTCGCCGATTCCGGCGAGTTTGCTGCAGAAGGGAACGGAGAAAATCCGTCGATTAAGCCCACACCAGACCGATTCCTTCAACAGGTAGACCTAACTCGCCGAGACGGATCTCTGGAGCACCACGGCGAAGCTTTAGACGGCCTCTAGCGACGGCGAGGATGCATGGCCGGAGCTAGGGTTTTTGTAACCTGCAAGAACTCGAGAGAGAGAGGGAAAAGGTGCGGCTCTAGGGTTTCCTTGGTGGCGGACAACCTTTTATAGGGTGCGGAGGGCGGCAGCCATCATCTTGTATGTCGACACTGCGGCGGCGGATCGAGCGACGCCCTCGCAGCCACGCAGCTGCTTGAGGAGGACGACGACCTCCGCTGCCTATTCGAAGCGGTACGGGGCCGACTGGTTCCAAACGGGCTGCCAAGCTGGGCCGCTTCGGTGGGCTGCGGCCAGGTAAGTGTTTCTCTCTTTTTTTCCTGCTTCACTTCTTTTCTTTTATTTCCTGTTTTCTGTTTTACTATTTCTAATACAAATTTGCTATTTTGTTTTGCAGGTTTGAACTAGTTACTTGTTTGCAGGCTTTAAAGTTTGAAATTACTTATCAAATATGAATATGACACTTCTAATCCAACACATAGAATGAGATAAATTTTATATGTGCATTTGCACATAAAATATAATACATATCCTTAGGTTTTTTTATTGTGAATCTTGATTGGATAATTCCAATTAGCTTTTGTGGAGTATTTGAAATACCTAGGTAGGTTTGATTCAACAGATAGTAGATGTAGAAACATTACCATGCATCTTATGTATAAGGGCAATAATTAGATATGGTTTATCAATTATTAACCCTCCTATTTAGAACTAGGTGGAAAGCACAATTCTTTGTTTTTAAAATATTTAACTAGGACTTGAATAATTGGCTAGGTGATTACATAGCATCTGTTATTTGTATTTAAATGAAAATAAATTTACTACAGATGGTTGTTCCCTCCACTGGGTTTCTTGTCTTGAGCATATGAACATGATTTCATGCTTCTCCAACTTTCTTAAAAGAATGAAATTGCCCCATAGCCATGCCCAGGCTTTATTGGTTTCTAGATTATTTACCTTTATTAATTGAAGATAAGTCATTAAATCTTATAGGAAAGACTTTTAATGTCTTGAGACCATGATCAAAGTACACCCTTGTATGGATTTGATCTCAGGTTTAAAATTACTTGGTTGTTTATCTTATAGGAATTGTGGTTGAAACACAATTCTTAAATTCAAGGTTAAAGCATGGGGATATATAGATCTTATGATCATATGTGATGCATAAGTTGGAGTGATACTTGGGTATGGTTTTCCCAGTATATAAGTAAGGGTTATGGAACTGGATAGAATGCTATCACACTCCACCAGGAACTAGTGTTCCCTTTGAAATGTGATTAATGCAACAAAGGTTCTATAAACTACTAAGTTCTAGGTCAGGGCTAATGATCTGCTCAACCTATATCCAGATGATTCTTATCAAAGAAACTTGTACACAGATCAAGGTATCTCCAATAACTTTAACAAGATGGTTATCTCCTAAGTGAGATGAGTTCAAGATGGACTCCTACACCACACTTGGTTCTAGGATGATATCTGCTTATCAGACTAGGTTTTATAGCTAACCTAATTATCTTCATCAACAAGCATAATCATATACTTGACATAATCATACTATTTCCTTCATCAACTCCCATAACAAATCCATTTTATTTCCTTGATCAACTCCCTCTACCAAGGGTTTATTCTTGGTTGTACCAACCTTCTGAGATTAAGGACATAATCTCCTCTTTGTGTTATTCACACATGATCTACTCTTCTTCAAAACTCCATAAGTTTAGGTATTGGTCACTTCCTAAGAATGGTTCTAGTCTAGACCAAATTAGGGTTTATGGTGTGATCTCCCCTATATCAAATGACTTGTCCTAATTAATACTTGAGTAATGTCTAGAGTCTCCTAGTTGGCCTTTATATGAATGGCTCCAATGCTCATAAGTTATCTCACCTATAGCTAAGGCAAATCTAATAATCAAACTGGCATTAGTTAACCTCTCCACTTCTCTTATTTGGACTCACTAGATTAGGACATAAGAATGTAGAATCGATCATGGTTCAAGAATAGGACTTGTGTAGACTTCTTTAGCATGAAATAAGTAGGTTCAAAGAATACCATGATCATCTTGGTGTGAATAAATATTTGGTTCTAAAATGGTGTGTCAAGCATTTTAGTTTTACCTCACTTAACTCTCTTTTAGTTGTTGTAACTATCACTACCCAAAACAAGGTTTTAACAAAGATCATAATGAAGTTTATAGCGCTCTAGTTGCTGAGCTACTTCAATTCCATCAACTCAAGTGAAACTCCAATCACTTTGATATGTTTTATTTAAATGCGTGAAAATTACCCGGATTTTCTATGCATGAAATGCAATGCACACATCTGTTGCCTCTATTTTGTAACCTCTAATCCTGGGATATTACATGGAATAGTTGGATTTTGAAGGTTTAATAAAACCTTAGGGAAAAACATTTAATTATACTCAAAAGTTTTAATTCCCTGTGATTTTTCAATCAATACAAGCAAAACAAAACAAAAATTTATCCAAAATTTGATAAAAACTTGGGATGTTACAGACTACCACCCTTAAAAGAAATCTCGTCCCCGAGATTTGAAGAGGCTAGAAAGGTAGAAGAGTTTGTGGTACTTAGGTGGCTACCACCCTTAAAAGAAACTTTTGTGGGTAGTCTAGGTCTTTGATTCACAGTAAGCACACCTGGAATTTGACTTGGCACTGGGTCATCTTTTGAATCTATAGATAGATTCTACCTTCATTTCCAATAGGTGGGTGTCTACTCACAAACTTGGGTTTCCAATATTTCTCAAATAGTCTTGAGTATGACTTTGCTCCATTGTGGAGCTTCTATCCAGCAATGTAGTTTGTTGAACTACTTTGGACACTGAAGGGTCACTCTTTGGGTCAATCAAAGGACCATGTTAAAGTGATCTTTTGTCTTCACTTCATCCTCTTTGCTGACATCATTGAGGTTCTTTTATCTTATGGTTGCTTCCTTGGTGAGCACTTTTGGGGTCAAACGGAGTTCTCTAGGTTGGTAGGACTCCTTCCATCACGTGTTTTCTTCAATGGTAAGCTTGTGATTCACTCTCACCGTAATCCTACGTGATGGCCACACTAGCTCACTATAGGGGGTGTAACATCTTATCCTCCTAAGGTTAAGGTTTTCGACGTCGTCTCTCTTGTAGGTATGTCTCTCTAGGTTTGTAAAGCCAACATTATGAGAGCGAATAATAAGAGTTGTAGGAATGGTGATCAATCCATCCTGCACCCAAATCATTACTTCATACATGGTTTGCAAACCTCGTATTCTAACTCTTGGTCAACCTCACTTGCTTTGACAAAAGTTTTTCTTTAATTGAAAGCCAATGTTCCAAATCTAATATTTTTTGAAAACAAAACTATCATTCCTAGCTAGGGTTTTGCGTAGACTCTATCGTATGGCATTAACTCTTGAGTTACAAATCCTTCAGCTTGCCATTTCATTGAAAAATAAAATTCATTCAACAAGGTTGTCCTTAGCTCTTACAAGTCCTTACAATATCTTATATTTACTAATTGGAGGTATCATACGAGGCTTCACGTTAATCCTAGATGTCAAGAGTTGTTGTCCGTATGATTAACCTATTACTACGTCGCAGCCGTTGGATGTCGGAGCAGACGCTGTCTCTCCCGTGTTTACCTGCGCGAAGCGTTATTCCTCTAACAATCTAGGTCCTGATCCCTAGAGCAAAACAAATCATACCTTATTTCTTCATCTATAGCGCTACGATCTGGAAACAATCTAGGTCCTGAGATCCATCGGCGATTGATGTGGATAGTCCGACGCAATTGCACATGGAACTATGGAGGAATCACATCATGGTGTTGACTGCGCGCCGGCCGGAACGACGGCCTGACGGCCGAAGTTTGTGCAATCCCTATGTTGACAATTTAGCTCAGCCTTCCACCTCCAGCGTTGTTCGGCCCTCTAATCTCTGATTGAGGTAAGCTAACATCTCTCTTTTGGAATTCCAGATCATTTCTTTCTCTGATCTAAAAAACATGAAGGATCTGAAAACACTTTGCACCACTAAGATTGATCGCATCAGGGTCTACCTGCACGTCCAAAAACTGCCCATAGGATTTTTGTCATATCTTCCTAGGTAGTTTCTTCCTGCTACATGGACGTGACGACTTTCAAGATGGAATTCTTGATCACACACATAAAAGGTGAGACAACATTCTAATAGGTATGATTAATTGAACTGTAGCATAATTAGTCTCCCAGAAGTTTTTTAGCGATCTTCTAGGATTCCTGCACGTACGGTGCTTCTCAAAAACAAAATTTGTTATCCAGTGTTTGGCAACCACTTCTAACTTTACAAGTTCAGTTTTGGGTGATTGCTCCGCTGACCCCTGCCGGCCCGCACATAGTTTTATCTCATCATGGTGGCATATAGGTTGTACTCTGCAATCTATACGTAGTACCGCTAGCTAGCAGGAGGCCTCAGTGTTAATGATTTATTGATACAAGTGTGTGATGCATGTGCAAAAGTATAGGGTTAAGAATAATCACATAAGGATCTTTCCCATTGTTTAATTTGAGTTTAACATAAGAGATTCTGCAAAATCGATATTTCTTTTGTGCACGTCTAATTTACAAATCTTTCAAAATTCTTATTCGCACAGATGTCATAAGAATAACAAGGAATAGCTAGGGTATGGTTTGCTCAGTTAGGATAGAGAGGAGTTCGAGTGTGTTGAAAAGTGCACTGCGGACGTACATGTGAATATGGCTTTGTGTGACTTTAATGAAGCTGTTTCTTGATCTCTATAAAACTCTCCCAGCTAAAAAATAAATAATAACAAGGAATATTATACCTGGCATTGTTTTGCAACACACATATTATTGTTTTTCATTTTGTTTCAAAGAAGCTTGATGTTTATTTGAGATTATTCTTGAGTGTAGGTACAGGACAAGCGACGTACTTATAGTAAGACACAAGTCCAACCTCATATCTGATCACCCAACTATTAATTTCTGCACCTTGGTATTTAGGATAAAAAATACGCTGGGTTATTCGTATGTTTCAGCACATAAGATATCATCTCCTTTCTTTGTTTGAAAGGAGAATGTAATAACTCCTTGAGCAATGATTATGGAAGCTAATTTATATTTCAGTTGACCACGTCTTTAGGATGTCCCGGACGTTGGGACTTACAGTAAAATTTTCCTCCTTCCCTATCGTGGGGACTTATCAATTTCAGGATGACCTCAATGAGCACGCATGTTTTAACATACCAAACCTATGAACATTGCATTCTGCTATGTGTAGTACCAAGTGCCAGTCATCAGTTTATATGCCTCTAAATGAAAAAATGATTACGCATGAATTTTTCTGAGATTTAATTGATAAATACCATTAAAGCAAATGAGTGAAAATGAATAGGTCAATATGATTAAAAAAAATCATGTTTATTTTGTCTATTTGGTTCTGTATTGGTAAGGGATATATGAATATATATAAGACGGTAAGATGACACCTCAACATGATACTAGCTTGGTGTATGTCAGTTTCCTATTGGCAATGATTATTTTATTTGTCAGTTTTGCTTCATTTCAATTTCTTACTTTTATGTGTGATTATTAATGTTTGATGATGAAATGACCCTTCCATAGAAATATCAATGTGATAGTGAAATTAAACAAAATAAGGTGGAAATGTAGTACAATTAGACTAAAACATAGGGTAATGGACATAGTTTCTTGGGCATAGATATATACTGGGATTTAAAGAATCATAAATATAAAAAATATAAACCCCTAGCCCGTGCAGGCGCATGGGTTGATGACTAGTTTATTACAAGGCTGTAGCTGCATACAAATTCTTTCAAGTTGGCTACACTTTGTTGTGTCTTCTCCTTGTATTTGTGGCATCCTTCAGTTATCCCATTTTCTAAAGTCTTGAAGTGCTTTTCTCTTCGCATCTCCTTGCATAGTGTCCCTTTTGGTTGCATTTCTGACAAGTGACCAGATCTGTTCCCCTTTGTATGTTTGGTTCTGGACATTCCCTCGCATAATATCCAAGCTCCCTGCAATTCCAGCACAACGTCTTGCTATTGTCTTTCTCCTTTATCTTCTTCTTCTTCTTTTTGGGTATCTCTAGGGCTAGAAGATCTCTTACTTCATTTTTTTCATATTCCTGTGCTATGGTAGGAAACCTTTTTCTTTTCTTCAAGCAATCTCTAGATAAGTGTCCTTCTTCTCCACATGTAAAGCAACACTTGGTGGTAAGGTTGTGTATTGTTCCCATGATTTTATTTTCCACCTTCATCTTTAGTCTTCCATCTTCAGGGGTCTTTCCTAGCAGTTGTTGATTCATTCGTTGCACCATGGAATAAAACTTACATTCAGCAGGAACATGGTTGATTCCTTCGCATAGGAAACAAGTAACTTGAGTCATGGGACATTCTCCAATTGGGTGACTCGTATCACAATAAGGACACTGTTCATGACAGTTCTTAGATGATGTCCTATTTCTCCACATCTCTTACAAGCTTGCAGTGTCATCTCAACATCACCTCTTGTTGTCTTTCCACCATGATCATTTTGTGGCAGGCTATTATTGGTACTAGCCAAAATCTGGGACATCATTTGTACTATTCGCGAATGATCATCCAGTACTTGCTGCACTACTGGAGGTAACTCCTTGCTATCGCGGTTAACCACATTCTGAGTCAACACCCGCATCATTCCTGTGTGAGCTTCAACCAACTGTTGCATTGCTATCTCCAACTAAGGGTTGATGTGATTGTTCTAGCATTGAGGTTGTATCTGTTTAGGTTTAGGACAAGTTTAGGTCTTAGCATAGATGGGTTTAGATAGAAGGGATCTAAAGAAGATTCCTACCCAAACACAACAAATCAAGGCAATTCATCTTACAAACAACATCTAACAAACATTCATCACATCAAGCAAACTAGGTCAAACACTAATAATCTAGGATGGTCATACCCCAATTTGGTATGATCATTAGATTATCACAGCATCATTGGTTCCATAAACTAGAATTATTGGTGGTCTTGTCTATTACTTGCTTGTGTACTTCAAGTTTCTTCTCAACTTCCTTGATTCATCTTCTGAAGTTGTGCAAGCTGCATTTGTGTCGTAGGAATTTAGAGACAGTAGCCATGGGGAGGCTTATCGGAGGGGCTCGACGTTGGTGACGATGGGTCTGGCTCGGGATTGTGCCAACAGAGACACCTCGGTTTACCCAGGTTCAGGGCCCTCCCGGTTGGAGGTAAACCCCTACTTCCTGCCTGCTTCGTATTGATTGGATAGTAGCGATTACAGTGCTCCTCGAGCTGTTCGGTGCTACTTGGTGATGGCGCCCAGAAAATTAGCTGATGGGGCCGAGTGGATTTGTAACAGTGAGTCCTTGTGCGTGGTGACGACCAGCCCGTTGGGAACCCCAAGAGGAAGGTATGATGAATATAGCGGCTAGCTTTCCCTCAGTTAAGAAACCAAGGTTTATCGATCAGGAGAGGAGAGACGATGACGACTGAAGGTGTTATGGAACCTGCACACACACAGACAAATACTTTGCTCCCAACTTGCGATGAGGTTGTCAATCTCACCGGTTTGCTTGAAACAAAGGTTATGAGTGTATCGAGTGGAAAACAATAGTAATATGCGAATAAAGTAAACAGTGCGGGAAAGTAAACAGGTGATTGCAATATGATTAAAATAGGACCGGGGTCCACAGTTCACTAGTGGTGTCTCTCCATAGATAAATAACATGCTGGGTAAACAAATTACAGTTGGGCAATTGATAGAATAAAGATAACGTGATATGTCAAGAAGATCACTATGAGATTTACTCTGGGCATTACAACAAAATACATAGACCGCCATCCAACTGCATCTATGACTAATAATCCACCCCCAGGGATATCATCCGAACACCCCGAAAGTATTAAGTTGCGAACAACAGATAATTGCATTAAGCAAAGTGTGTAATGTAAACAAAGCATATGCCCTTGAGCATATGAATGTTGTTTTCTCCCTAGTAGCAACAGCACATCTACCACCTTAGAGGTTTCTGTCACTCCCCCAGGTGAAATAGAGGCATGAACCCACTATCGAGCATAAATACCCCCTCTTGGAGTCACTAGCAACTACTCAGCCAAGATAGCTACTAACAACGGAGAGCATGCAAGATCATAAACAACATAGAGATAACAAAAGATATAATTCAGTACAGCAACTTAATCATAAACACCAATATTCATCGGATCCCAACAAACCAACATCATAGAATTACATAACGGTGATCTCAATCATGTAGGGCAGCTCATGAGATCTAAACATGAAGCACATGGTGGAGAAGACAACCATCTAGCTACTGCTATGGACCCATAGTCCAAGGTAGACTACTCACTCATCGCTCTGGAGGCAAGCATGGCAATGAAGAAGACCTCCGGTGGCGATTCCCCTCTCCGGCAGGGTGCCGGGAAGAGCTTCTGGACCCTCCTGATCTTCGGGTCGACGGCGGCGGCGGATCGCGATGTATTCTGGAAAACTGATCGGGCCCTTAGGTTTTTCTCGTCAGGGGGTATATGTAGGCGAAGGGGGGCTGTCAGAGGTGGAGCCACGCGGCCTCACAAGGGGGTGGCGCGGCCAGGGGCCAGGAACTTGTTTCGTCCAATTCCGAGAATATTTCCTGTGTATCACTTCTGAAACACAAAAACAGCAGAAAACAGGAAACTGGCACTGTGGCACTTGTTAATAGGTTAGTTCCTCAAAATGTATAAAAATGCCACTAAGTGTAACGAAACAATATGCAAATGGTGTAAAAACAAGCATGGAGCATCAAAAATTATAGATACGTTTGAGACGTATCAAGCATCCCCAAGCTTAACTCCTGCTCGTCCTCGAGTAGGTAAGTGATAACAAAAGAATAATTTTTGAGGTGACATGCACCTACACAATCTTGATCATATATGTAAGCATTGATGAGCTGGGATCAATAGAACTTAAACATGGGCATGAAAGATATAATCATGACAATAAGAAACTTAGCAACCATGTTGTAAACATGGAAATGACCACAAACAAAAGATCATGATAATGAAACAATGAAAGTCAAACGTGTGTTCAAATCATAAGGAAAAACATACAAGTGGTTTTCAGCTTGTCCTTCAAAGAGAGCAAAACATAAATGCATAGGACACCTCAAAGTTTAAGAGGGCGACTAGATACAAATAATTTAAGAACAAGTGAAACCAACAATATGAGTCAATCAATGAACCTTGGGACAATGCATATCACACTAAGAATGACAACTATGCTCTCTTAATGGTGCATAAAGAAAGAAGGTGGTGACTCAACATAAAAGTAAAAGAAAGGCCCTTCGCAGAGGGAAGCAGTGATTGCAAGTTTTATAACCTTCAAAAATTATGGTACTTACCGGCTTTGAGCTCTCATTGCCCCCATCATAAGCATCTTGAATGGTTAAAGTTAATGCAAGAACAGTTATGATGCATATGCTTAACAAATCATAAGTTGAAGACCTCGTGTCCCGTGAATACGAGTACCCAAACCATGCTAATTTACTTAGAGTCCCAAGCAAGGCTCTTGTCATTGTAAGTATATGCATATCATTGAGAACCGCCAATGGGGTACCTCCGTGCCCGATGACATGGAAGAAGCCCACACCAAAATGACAGGACAAGCAGACAATGAACACCTCGACATCTCTTTTATTTGCTATATTGTTTAGCTTTTTATTGTGAGATGCGTCGTCGAATGTTCACCATGGGTATGCTGCAAATTTCCACCATGAATTATGCATGGCTTAGATTGGCGGCCCGGCGTTTCCCTAACACATATAAAAACTCCATGATCCTCACAAGATTCTCAATTCATTTCACACAGCGGGCATCCATAAACAAAAGATCACAATATCAACTCAAATAAGAAGTGCAATGTTGAAAGCTTGCCCCATGACGGCATGGCTGGGCTAGAATCCAACTTACAACTTGCAAGCATAACAACTCAGCATAAAAGACCACAATGTCAAATTTTTAAGAACAGGAAAAAGTAAAGTGTGCCTTCCGGTTCGTGAGAGCTTTACTGACCGAATTTCGCATAACACTGGTAAGAGTTTAATTTGAAGAGAAGATAAAAGCAAGTCAAATTTACTTGGAATAGCAAATTGCTAGTAGGTATGTATGGTGGACACAATGGAAAACTTTGGCTTTTAGGAGTTGGATGCACGAGTAGAGCTCATACTCAGTACAAGGCGAGGGCTAGCAAAAGACTGGGAGCGACCGACTAAGAAAGCAGTAATGGCCATAATCATGCAAAGCGACAAAGCGACATTAAAAGAAGCATAAGATGGCATCGAAAGTCAAAAACTAAATGATCATGAAGGCTAATGGCGACTTTGGAAGAGTCTAACATGTGTAAGCATGCGCCAAGTCAACCCAAATAAAGCATCAAGGAGAAAACCAAAATAATGCTTCCATACAATAAAAACAACGCATGATTTTTTCAAAGGCTCATTAAGCAATCTCAGTTATTTGAGACAAGTCATGCTACAGCAAAACCACTAAGCATACTATCAAAAAGACATCAAGCATGACATGAAAAAGCCTAAGCCGCAGTCTACACAAGCTCCTTCTTGTACCACTATTTTGCACAAAGCTTTTTCTCTTTTCCAACACCATTTGAAATTTTTATAAACACCTCTTTTGATGAAAACCAATAAAGATCAGAGGCAAAAATGCACCTTGATGAAAAGATATGACAAGATCTGAACGCATATCAAGGCGAAATCGAAAACCAAAAGCAGTAGCAGAAAAAGTAGAATGCTCGATTTTGAATAAGAGTGAAAACTAGAGCATTCTTTGCAAATGAAAACGAGTACATCTCCTCCAAAGGAAATTTGTTGGGGTCCAACCATTTATTGCAGAAAACAAACAAACTAAACAAACTAAGAAAACTAAAACAACTGACGCTCCAAGAAAAACATATAGTGCATGAAGCAATAAAAATATAGTGTTTTGAAAGGTGACCTGATTTTTGCCGATGAAGAAGGGGTGCCTCGGGGGCATCCCCAAGCTTTGACGCTTGTACTTCTTGGATATTTCTTGGGGTGATGCATGGGCATCCCCAAGCTTGAGCTTTTGTCCGTTCTTCAACTCATCTCATCATTCTCCAATCCCTACACTTGAAAACTTCCTTCATACAAAACTAAACACAATTCTATTAGCAACATTAGTGTAAGCATAAAATATATTCAACCTCCTTTAGCTTCAGGTTTAAACTCAAAACCACCACATATAAAGTATATACTACTGTAGCAACTTCCCAAAAAGTTCCATGATCAAAGAGAACTCAAAAGAAAGCGATAAAGTGGCAAAAACAAATATTGGCAGAAATCTGTCAAAACTGGACAGCTGATAATGGACGAATTTTTGAGGGATTTTCTGTTGCTCAAATCAAAAAGTGTTCAACTAAGAAAAGTTTGGATATAACCTGGGTCATATGCACAAGAAATCGCAGGTCCAAAAGATAAACAGAGAATTTTCACGAATTTTTACGGTCCAGCACCGAAAACAGTTTCAGGACAGCAATAACCCCAAATCTTTACCTCGCTCAAATTAGAGGCTTCTCTTGGCACAAAAACGAAATAAACAAGATAAGGAGCGGTCATTACAGTAGTAATGACTTCCAAGACTCAAATAAAAGAAAAAGTACTGAAAAGTAAACAATGGGTTATCTCCCAAGAGTGCTTTTCTTTAACGCCTTTGAGCTAGGCGCAGAAAATTGCGAATCAAGTAATATCAGAAGAAGCATTAAGATCAACAGCAGAGGTCTTATCAATAAGGCATTGTATTTCATCCACATAAGTTTTTGAAGACCCTTTGTGATCATGCTTTGGTACACTATTCTCATCAAAAAGATTTTCAGGACAGATCCAGGCAAAATTATTTTCGAAAGCTTCATTCAATCCCAAAAGCTTGCAAGGTATAGGTATTTCGGCCTCCCCATCATGCGTATCAATAACCGTTATAGGTGAACCGAGTTTATTAAAACGTTTAAGAACCTTCCTAGCTTTAATAACGACATCCTTAAATTCTAAACGCAATGTTTCCAAGATAAAAGCTTTCTTTTCGGGGTCCTCAATTTCATGAAGCTTAAGAAACATGTATTGTGTGAAAGGATTAAGACTAGCAAACCTAGCTTCTAACATGTGAACTAAATGAGCAGAAGCAACTTCATAACTAGGAGCTAACTCAACCAAAGACTTTTCCTCAACTTCCTTATGCATACTAATGTGATTAAAGAACTCCTCAATGTTACTTTTGCCAATAATCGAACCACTACCTACAGAGAGGTCCTCTAGAACGAACTCAGGGAACAGCATGATAAACTAAAGTAAAGTAAAAACAACTACCAAGGATTCTAATTTTTTTGGGTTTTTGATAAAAAGCAATGCAGGTAAAATAAATAAAGTAAAGCAAAACAATAACAAAGTAAAGAATGTGTGTGCGAAGAACTCCCCTCGCAGAAGTCTTCTTTCCTCCCCGGCAACGGCGCCAGAAAATTAGCTGCTACTTGGTGATGGCGCCCAGAAAATTAGCTGATGGGGCCGAGTGGATTTGTAACAGTGAGTCCTTGTGCGTGGTGATGACCAGCCCGTTGGGAACCCCAAGAGGAAGGTATGATGAATATAGCGGCTAGCTTTTCCTCAGTTAAGAAACCAAGGTTTATCGATCAGGAGAGGAGAGACGATGACGACTGAAGGTGTTATGGAACCTGCACACACACAGACAAATACTTTGCTCCCAACTTGCGATGAGGTTGTCAATCTCACCGGTTTGCTTGAAACAAAGGTTATGAGTGTATCGAGTGGAAAACAATAGTAATATGCGAGTAAAGTAAACAGTGCGGGAAAGTAAACAGGTGATTGCAATATGATTAAAATAGGACCGGGGTCCACAGTTCACTAGTGGTGTCTCTCCATAGATAAATAACATGCTGGGTAAACAAATTACAGTTGGGCAATTGATAGAATAAAGATAACGTGATATGTCAAGAAGATCACTATGAGATTTACTCTGGGCATTACAACAAAATACATAGACCGCCATCCAACTGCATCTATGACTAATAATCCACCCCCAGGGATATCATCCGAACACCCCGAAAGTATTAAGTTGCGAACAACAGATAATTGCATTAAGCAAAGTGTGTAATGTAAACAAAGCATATGCCCTTGAGCATATGAATGTTGTTTTCTCCCTAGTAGCAACAGCACATCTACCACCTTAGAGGTTTCTGTCACTCCCCCAGGTGAAATAGAGGCATGAACCCACTATCGAGCATAAATACCCCCTCTTGGAGTCACTAGCAACTACTCGGCCAAGATAGCTACTAACAACGGAGAGCATGCAAGATCATAAACAACATAGAGATAACAAAAGATATAATTCAGTACAGCAACTTAATCATAAACACCAATATTCATCGGATCCCAACAAACCAACATCATAGAATTACATAACGGTGATCTCAATCATGTAGGGCAGCTCATGAGATCTAAACATGAAGCACATGGTGGAGAAGACAACCATCTAGCTACTGCTATGGACCCATAGTCCAAGGTAGACTACTCACTCATCGCTCTGGAGGCAAGCATGGCGATGAAGAAGACCTCCGGTGGCGATTCCCCTCTCCGACAGGGTGCCGGGAAGAGCTTCTGGACCCTCCCGATCTTCGGGTCGACGGCGGCGGTGGATCGCGATGTATTCTGGAAAACTGATTGGGCCCTTAGGTTTTTCTCGTCAGGGGGTATATGTAGGCGAAGGGGGGCTGTCAGAGGTAGAGCCACGCGGCCTCACAAGGGGGTGGCGCGGCCAGGGGCCAGGCCGCGCCGCCCCTGTGTGTGGGGCCACGTGGCCCCCCTCCGTCAGGTCTTCAGATGTTTGGGAGCTCCCCGGTGAAATATGACTTCAGGAACTTGTTTCGTCCAATTCCGAGAATATTTCCTGTGTATCACTTCTGAAACACAAAAACAGCAGAAAACAGGAAACTGGCACTGTGGCACTTGTTAATAGGTTAGTTCCTGAAAATGTATAAAAATGCCACTAAGTGTAACGAAACAATATGCAAATGGTGTAAAAACAAGCATGGAGCATCAAAAATTATAGATACATTTGAGACGTATCATTCGGCTAGAGGAGGAAGAAGAAGATCGGATCTCCCCTATGCTAAGGGTCGGCCGGCTGCCGGCTCCTCGGCGACGGCGTCCTTGGCGTGATCCTCTGACCCTGCTCTGGCGAAGACACTTTATAAAGTGTCTTTTCCCTGGACCGGCATCGGGAGGGCATATTCCCTCTCCTCTGCCTCGGATCCCATCGTGGGGAAGGGTCTTCGGTCTCTCATTGGTCGGACGTGGTCGTGGCGTTCGTCACTCCTGTTCTGCGCTCCTGACGGTCTTGTCGGGGCCGTTCTGCTTTTGGTGAGACAGCCGTTGGGGGAGTTTTGTCTCCATCGGCCGGCTCCAGCTCTCCCCCGCGGAGTCGCCAGCCGGCTGCTGGCGCAGCCGGCCCTTCGGACGGAGCCGATCTTCTCGTGCGGAAACCGTGTGGACTCTTGGGACGCCAGCCGGCATACTGCCTAGCCCGTGGTGCGCCCCCTAAGTCATCCCCACGACACTAGCCCCCGAAACTGGCGAAGTCTCATGGGCTAGCATGGGACTTCGGCGGGTTCCTCTTCTCGCCGAGGTCTTGCTCGCTCTCGTCGAAGTCCCAGGATTATGGTCTGACTTGGTCGCTCTGGTCGCCGAGGCTGGGCCTTGCGGAGTCCTCCAGGCCGTCTCGGGGCGAGCCAGCTCCAGGACGCGGCCCGGTTGGAGGCCGCGAGCCGGCGCGCTGCCTCTTGGGAAATTGCGCCGCCTCGGGTCTTGTTTCCACGCGGCGGCCGGCGCAGCGTGCCAATGGCTGGTCTCGTCATTTTGACTTCGGAATCATCATCGCCACAACTTCCCAAATCATCATGCTGAAACGACATGTCCCATCAACTCCTCCCACGATCCGCTGTGGCAACTGTCGCAGTGGCGCACGATACGGAAGTTGGTTGCTGAAACGTCAGGGGTTATCCTTTAAATCTCGAAGCCTTCGAGGGTTTTCCTCACTCTCGAGCATTTCGCTTCCTTCACCTTAACAGAAGAAAGGTCTTAGGAGACTGACATTCCAGGGACGCTCGGTCTCCTTGTCAGAGTTATCTGCCTTGTTCTTTCTGGGCTCTTGTGCGTCGATGAGGTAATATGCCCCATTGCCCAGCACCCGGCTGACAATGAACGGTCCCTCCCAGGGAGAAGACAGCTTGTGCGAGCCTTTAGTGCTTTGGACCAGCCGGAGTACGAGATCACCTTCGTGAAACGCGAGCGGGCGAATTTTCCGGCTGTGGTATCGTCGTAGCTGCTGCTGGTAGAGCGCTGATCTAGCCAGGGCCTGCACTCGAGCCTCCTCGAGGAGGTCGATGCCATCTTCACGAGCTTCTTTTGCTTGTTTCTCCGTGTACTGGACAATTCTAGGCGCGTCGAACTCGATGTCCGTGGGTAACACCGCCTCTGCTCCATAGACTAGGAAGAAGGGTGTGAAGCCCACAGAGCGGTTTGGAGTGGTGCGCAGGCTCCAGAGCGCTGAGGGCAGCTCCTCGACCCAACACCCGGCTGAGCGCTCGAGAGGCTCGACCAGTCTTGGTTTGATGCCGGCCAGGATCAGCCCATTTGCCTTTTCCACTTGTCCATTTGACTGAGGGTGCGCCACCGATGCTAAGTCCAGCCGGATGCCTTTCTGACCACAGTAATCAGCAAAGACTCCCTTCGCAAAGTTCATCCCATTGTCGGTGATGATGCTGTGGGGAACTCCATATCTCGTGATGATCTCGTTGAAGAACTTGATCGTGGACGAGCCGTCGAGTTTCTTGATTGGCTTGGCCTCGATCCACTTGGTGAACTTGTCCACGGCTACCAGCAGATGTGTCAAGCCCCCGGGCGCGGTCTTGAATGGCCCTACCATGTCCAAGCCCCAGACAGCGAACGGCCAGGTGAGCGGGATGGTCTTGAGGGCTGCCGCTGGAGTGTTTCTGTGCTTGGAGAAGCGCTGGCAGCCGTTGCACTGCTTCACCAGCTGCTCTGCATTCTGCTTGGCCATTGGCCAGTAGAAACCGTGACGGAAGGCCTTGGCCACCAAAGCTCTGGAAGAGGCATGATGTCCGCATTCCCCTTGGTGTATCTCCCTTAGCAGCTCCATCCCTTCTTCCTGCTCGATGCACTTCTGGAAGATGCCTGACACGCTGCGCTTGTACAGCTCGCTGTTGATGATGGTGTATGCCCCAGCTCGACGCTGAATTCGCCTAGCTTCCACTTCGTCTTGCGGCAAGTCTCCAGTGATGAGGTAGTTGGAGAATGGCTCCGCCCATGAAGGTATCTCCCGTATGTGGAAGACACTGGCGACCAGAGGGTCAGCAGCCCCCGGGTCCGTCGTTGAGCCGGCTTCGCCCGATTGTCCGGCTGGGGGAGCGGGCGTGGAGCCGGCAATCCCCTTGTCCTTCGTCGAGCCGGCCGCGCTGGGCTGGCCGGCTGCCTCCTCCAGCCCCGAGACGGCAGCCCCCGAGTCCGGTGGTGGTACCTGAGCCGGGGCTGGGTCTCCAGGCACGTAGATGGATATGGATTCCGGCGAAGGTTTGATAGACGGCTTGTGGATGATCTCCAGGGATACCCCGGCTAGGATGTCCTGCTTGGTGGAGCCGATCTTGGATAGCCGGTCTGCCTCCTCGTTGTTTGCTCTGGGGACATGGTGGAACTCGCAGCCCTCAAAGAATCCGCTGAGCTGCTGCACGTAGAAGCGATAGGAGTCCATGTTGGCGTCCTTGGCGTCCCAATCCCCTGAGACCTGGTGCGTTACCAGGTCAGAGTCTCCGAAGCAAAGAATCCTCCTGATTCCAATCTGCTTGGCCATCTTGAGCCCATGCACCAGGGCTTCGTATTCGACGACGTTGTTCGACGCACGAAAGTGCATCTGCAGCACGTACTGCAGCTTGTCTCCCTTGGGAGAGGTGAGGACGACGCCGGCTCCCAAGCCCCCGAGCAGCTTGGAGCCATCGAAGTGCATGCGCCAGTGGGTGGAGTCCGGAGCCGGTGGTAAGTACTGGTGCTCTCCCCAGTCAGCGAAGAAATCCGCTATGATCTGCGACTTGATCATCGTCCTGGGCTTGTACTGAATGGTATGAGCCGCGAGCTCGATCGTCCATTTGGCCACTCTTCCTGACGCATCCTTGCACCCGATGATCTCCGAGAGCGGGGTGGTGCTTACCACCGTGATTGGGTGCTCCTCGAAGTAGTGCTTCAGCTTCTTGGCCGCCATGTACACACCGTATGCGACCTTCTGGTAGTGCAGGTAATTCTGCTTGGAGAGAGTGAGCACCTCACTCAGGTAGTACACCGGGCGCTGAACCGGCAGCTCTTTGCCTTCCTCGGCGCGCTCCACCACGATCACGACACTGATGACTCGCGGAGTAGCTGCGATGTAGAGCAGCATTGGCTCCCGCGGAGCCGGCGCTGCCAAGACTGGCACGGTAGACAGGGCTCGCTTGAGGTCGTTGAAGGCATCATCAGCGCGCTGGGACCAAACGAAGTGGTCCGTATTCTTCATCAGCTGGTACAGCGGCATGGCTTCTCCCCGAGCCGGCTAACGAACCGGCTAAGCAAGGCCAGGCAACCAGCAAACTTCTGCACATCTCTGAGTTGGGTGGGCTTCTCTAGGGCCTCGATGGCTTTTATCTTCGAGGGGTTAGCCTCGATCCCTCGCTGGGAAACGATGTAACCTAGGAGCTGCCCAGCCGGCACGCCAAAGGTGCATTTCTCAGGGTTGAGCTTCATGCGATAGCACCGCAGGTTGGTGAAGGTCTCCTTGAGGTCATCCAGGAGCGTGTTGCTCTGCTTGGTCTTCACCACCACGTCGTCCACATAAGCGTGCACGTTCCTCCCAATCTGCTCCTGCAGACATCGCTGCATGGTTCGCTGGTAAGTGGCTCCAGCATTCTTCAGGCCAAACGGCATGGTGACGTAGCAGTAGGCTCCATACGGGGTGATGAAGGAGGTCTTGATTTGATCCGGCTGGAAGAGCGGGATCTGGTGGTAGCCTGAATAGGCGTCCAGGAATGACAACAGGTCACAGCCGGCAGTGGAATCGATCACCTGGTCAATTCGTGGCAGCGCGAAAGGATCCTTGGGGCAAGCCTTGTTGAGGCTGGTGTAATCGATACACATTCGCCAAGTGTTGTTCTTCTTCAGAACCAAGACTGGGTTCGCGAGACAGTCAGGGTAAAACACTTCCATTATGAAGCCGGCTGCAAGGAGCCGGGCAATCTCCTCGCCAATTGTTTTCCTCTTCTCTTCTGCGAACCGTCGTAGCGGCTGCTTGACCGGCTTGGCATCCGGCCGGACGTTGAGTGCGTGCTCAGCCAGCTCCCTCGGCACACCAGGCATGTCCTTTGGAGACCATGCAAAGATGTCCCGATTCTCACGGAGGAAGCTGGTGAGCTCGCTTTCCTATTTGGCAAACAAGCCGGTGCCGATGATGACGTACTTGGATGGGTCGCTCTCATCCAACAGGATCTTCTTGGCATCGTTGGCCGGCTTGAATTGCTCCACAGGCGACTGGCGAACTGGTATGTCTTGCTGGGCCAGCTCTACGCGATGCAGAAGCTGCCTTTTCTCCTCAGCGACGACCAGCGCCTCCGCCAGCTGCGAGCTTTCCTTGGCGCAGGCCAGGGACTTCTTGAAGCTTCCCGAGACTGTGATTACGCCTCTGGGCCCTGGGAGCTTCATCTTCAGATAGGCATAGTGCGGGACGGCCATGAACTTAGCCAGGGCCGGTCGGCCTAGCAGCGCGTGGTAGGGACTGCTGATGTCCACCACCTCGAACCAGATAGGCTCGCGGCGGCTATTCCCCTTCTTTCCGAAGAGAACCTCCAACTGCACCTTGCCCAAAGGGGTGCAAGAATGCCCAGGCACGATGCCATGGAAGGTGAGCCGACTAGGTTTCAGTTGAGCAAGCGGGATGCCCAACTTCTCCAGAGAGCTCCGGTAAAGAAGGTTGATACTACTGTCGCCGTCGATGAGCACGCGGGAGAACCGGCACATGTGCGTATCAGAGCACACGACAGGGTCCACGACCAGGGCGTATTCTCCAGGGCTGGGCATCAGCCTTGGGTGGTCCTCGCGCCCCCAGGTAATGGCCGCCTCGGACCAATGCATGAACTGGGGTTCTGCAGGCATCACAACATTCACCTCTGCCTCATGCCAAAGGTCGTTCCTTTTATCCTTGCCGGGGGTAGTGAAGATGTGATACTGCTCCACATCCGTCGGGAAGTCGTCATCTTGATCCGGCTCGCCTCCAGCCGGCTCGCGCCATTGGTCCTCCTGACCTCCAGCCGGTTGTGCTTGCGGCGTACCGGGGATCTGCCGAGCGCGCTGCTCCAGCTCTCTCATGAAACGGCACTGACGCGTGGAGTGGGTCGCCTCCCTGCCCGGGGAGGTGTGAAACTTACACGGCTGATCAAGTGCAGCATCGAGGGTGTACTTGCCCTCTTTGCGCCCATGACCGCTGCTTGCAGCCCCCGGGCCTCCTTGGTCAGGAGCCGCTCGCTTTGAGCTAGCAGATCCCCTAGAGGTCGCCTGAACGTGGTCTAGCCACAGGTGGATGTGCAGCGCCGATGGGTGAGCCTGGGACTCTGACCCTGGTGCTGACTCCTGGGACAAGCATGGCCTGCATGCCCCGCCGCCTTGCTGGGCGCGGCGGCCTTGAGCGGTACCACTGGGAGCATGGCCGCCGTGCCCACGCCCTCCGCGGCCTCGGCCTGCCGATGGCGACCGCCGGATCTGGCCAGGGACAGCGGTGGCGAAGCTGCGGCGCAGGTCACGGGCGAGCTCGGTCGGTGCGTCTCTGTGCACGTCGTAGAACTCACCGAGCGTGGTGCTCGCGCGGCGCCGGTTCGCCTCGTCCTCAGCCACCTTGCCGAGCAAAGTGAGACGCGCCCGCTCCAGGGCCTCGGCGAGCCAGGCAGGGTCGATGACGCGGTCGAGGGGAGCGCGCAGGTCCACCGCGGAGACGTCCGGGGCATCCCGCTCTGGGAGTGGAGCGTCTTGCTCTTGAGGAGGTGGGCGCTCGAGCGACGGGCGCTCGGGGCGCGGTAGGTCGCTGCCCTCATCCTCTCCCAGGGTCATCACCTCGACCGCGGCGCCAAGGTCGCTGCTTTCACCGCAGCTCGATCCTCCGTCACAGAGGGAGTCGAAGACGTCGGTGATCTCCTCCGGGAAGGACTTGGCGACGTAGAAGCGGTGGCCGCCGACATCGAGGAAGGAGCCGCCGTTGCCGAAGCCATTCTTGAAGTGGGCCAAGTTGTCGTCGACGCAGTCGAAGGTGCCGAACCTCCAGACGAGGCCGGAGGCGACCTTCTCGCCGGAGGGTCCCGGCCGGAACTTGACTCCGCTCGCCACCGTGCTTTGCCCCACGGTGGGTGCCAACTGTCGTGGGAATTTAGAGACAGTAGACATGGGGAGGCTTATCGGAGGGGCTCGACGTTGGTGACGATGGGTCCGGCTTGGGATTGTGCCAACAGAGACACCTCGGTTTACCCAGGTTCAGGGCCCTCCTGGTTGGAGGTAAACCCCTACTTCCTGCCTGCTTCGTATTGATTGGATAGTAGCGATTACAGTGCTCCTCGAGCTGTTCGGCTAGAGGAGGAAGAAGAAGATCGGATCTCCCCTATGTTAAGGGTCCAGGCCCCCTTATATAGACGGGGGCCTGGTTACAGGTTTTGGTAACGCTTCGGCCGGCTGCCGGCTCCTCAGCGGCGGCGTCCTTGGCGTGATCCTCTGACCCTGCTCTGGCGAAGACACTTTATAAAGTGTCTTTTCCCTGGACCGGCATCGGGAGGGCATATTCCCTCTCCTCTTCCTCGGATCCCATCGTGGGGAAGGGTCTTTGGTCTCTCATTGGTCGGACGTGGTCGTGCATTCATCACTCCTGTTCTGCGCTCCTGACGGTCTTGTCGGGGCCGTTCCGCTTTTGGCGAGACAGCCGTTGGGGGAGTTTTGTCTCCATCGCCCGGCTCCAGCTCTCCCCCGCGGAGTCGCCAGCCGGCTGCTGGCGCAGCCGGCCCTTCGGACGGAGCCGGTCTTCTCGTGCGGAAACCGTGTGGACTCCTGGGACGCCAGCCGGCATACTGCCTGGCCCATGGTGCGCCCCCTAAGTCATCCCCACGACAATTTGAGTCTTTTTCCAAGTTCTTCGCTTAGCCTTCAATGTAGTTCTTCATGTTGAGTCAAGGAAAATATATGGAGTATCAGTCTCACACTTCTGGCACATTGTGATCTTCTATCCTTTGCTGATGATTTCAGGGTGGGGTCATCTATAGCAAAAGGAAACATTTGAAGAGAAAGTAGGAGAGAATACAAGGAGTTCAAAATGCAAACTCTTTTTTTATATAAACAGAAACAAGATGAGATAGAATTTTTTTATCCTAGGGTCTTCCTATTTCTAATTCCAAACCTAGGGTATCGATACTACAGGCAATACTATGCTCTGATACCATTTTGTAATGCCCCACCTTTGGATTAAGGTGGAACACCTGTGTTAAGTGCTATTCCCTGGATCACTGATAGCACCACTGAAAGAGCTTTTGCCCCCATGTGTGGTTTTGGTAATTAATGACAATCCCTATGGACTAATGTTTGCATCGAGTTATATTTGTAGGACTTGCCCGTAGACAACGCTTGAGCCATATGTTGGTTTCAAGGTTGTAAGAAGATGCAAATAAAGAAGTTTATGTGATGATCAAGGGAGTTGAGCCTATAGAAGACATCATCACTATGAAGGAAGAAGATGAAGTCCAATGTTGATCAAGTCGAAGCACAAGTTCAAGATAGGCATATAGAAGATATCATTTGCTTGAAGCTCGGTGTCCATTTGGTGTTAATGGACATGTGAAGATATTTCTATTAGTGTCTCTCCCATAGTGAAGTATGGGGGAGCAATCCGCAAGACTTCACCGAGCAAGCGCAATCAAGAAAGGTAGTCCAACTTGAGAAGATCAAGATCGTCACTATCTAGCTCAAGTAGAAGGCGCAAGGCAAAGGTATGATCTTGATAGGGTTTCTTTCTTACCGGTCTCATAGTGTTTGGGAGACCGGGTTTTAGGATCGATAGCCGTACTATCAAGAGGGGCTCTCGAGTGAGTAACTTATTCGTATTGTTTGGAGAGAGCTCAAACCTTTGCATACTTGGCATTATCTTTCTTGGTTCTTATTTGGCTTTTATCCATGTGAGGTTCTAGAGCTTGTGGTTATTTCCATGACAAGCTCTAGCTCATCAAAAACGGATTTCGTATGGAACTCTAATTGCGTTTTTGGTGTTTGGAGGTTTTACCGATTCATCTTTATAGCTAAGTCAAACCTTTTATCATTTGGTTTCATCCTCCTTTGTTGGACTATGATGTTTCTATGGATGATGTTGTAGAGCTCATTATGGTGATTCCAACGAGCCCAAGATCATCGAAAACGGAGTCCGGATGCAAAAGTTATCGCTGTTTTCGTGTTGCTCACTTTTCTTGGGCGGATTATCCGGCCCAGTTTTGGAAAAATCCGGCCTTAAATCTGAGTGACGCGCACTTTGCCAACTTCTGGTCCTTAGCCATTTTCAGGGGGGGGCGGATTATCCGGCCCAGTTTTGGAAAAATCCGGCCGAAATATCCGGCCCCGGATCTGGACGACGCGCGCGAAGTCCTTAGCAGTTTTGGGGGGAGGGCGGATTATCCGGTCCAAACTTGGACTGGATTATCCGGCCCTGCTGTACTGCAATGGCTACAATCCCGGGAGGGGTATAAATATCCCTCTCCTTCTTCAAGCTTGGGTTAGCTCGTTTTCCCCTCTCTCTCCCTCCATTGTTGACCTTGGAAAGCTTGCCCATCTCTCAATTCCTCCCATGATTCTTGCATATCTTTGAGGGAAAAGAGAGAGGAGATCTAGATCTACATTTCCACCAATCACTTTCTCCTCTTTGTGAGGGGAACCCATTGGATCTAGATCTTGGAGTTCTTTGTGGATTTCTTCCTTTGTTCTTCCTCTCATATCCCTCCATAGCATTTGTTGCTTTGGTAGGATTTGGGAGAGAAGGATTTGAGCACTTTGTGTGTTCTTGCCATTGCATTTGGTGCATCGGTTTGAGTTCTCCTCGGAGATTCGGTAGTGAAAGTTCGTTGAGCTTTTTACTCTTGGGTTCTTGGAACCCTAGACGGCTTAGTGGCTTAGTGGTTACTTGGGGACCTCCAATTGAGTTGTGGAGATCTTCCCAAGCTTTGTGGTGCCTCCATGGCGATTTCTTGGGGACCTCCAATTAAGTTGTGGAGATCTTCCCAAGCTTTGTGGTGCCTCAGTGGCAATTTCTTGGGAGCCTCCAATTGAGTTGTGGAGATTGCCCCAAGCTTGTACGGGTTCGGTGACCGCCCTCAAGTGTCCCATAGTGGTCGGGTCTTCCATCTTGGTGGGAGGGCTCGAGGAGATTACGGTGAGCCTCCGTGGCATTTGGGGAGCCTTGTGCCTCCACATCGCTCCAACGGAGATTAGCACTCGCAAGGGTGTGAACTTCGGGATACATCATTGTCTCCGCGTTCCTCGGTTATCTCTATACCCGAGCTCCTTTACTTATGCAATTTACTTTGTGATAGCCTTCGTGCTTGAAGTTTATATATCTTGCTATCACATAGTTGCTTATCTTGTCTAGCATAAGTTGTTGGTGCACATAGGCGAACCTAGTTTGTTTAGGTTTTGTATGCTTGGCAAATTAAACGTTAGTTTTATTCCGCATTTGTCAAGCCACTCGTAAAAGTTTTAAATCGCCTATTCACCCCCCCCCCCCCTCTAGGCGACATCCTTGTACTTTCATTTGGTATCAGAGCAAGGTCTCTCATTTTAGGGCTTCATCGCCTTGAGAGCAAAGATGTCGGCTAGGGGATTAGTGCACAATGACACCTTTATATTTGATGGCACTAATTATGATATATGGAAAATTTGCATGCTTAATCATTTTCATGATATGGACCCAAATATAGAGAGAATTCTAGATATGGGTTTCTCTCCTCCTAAGGATTCCCAAAGTCTATCTTTAGAGGAGAAGAGAAACTCTTATCTTAATTCTCGAGCTACTAATGTGCTTGTTGATTTTGTGAGTGATGCAGTTATTCTTGCAATCATGCCTTTCCGTAGCGCTCATGAGTTTTGGACAAAGCTTCAAGACAAATATGATATGTCCAACAAGATTGAGGATGATTGTATTCCCTCCACTTCCGGTCGTGATGAACTCTCTTCCACTTCACCAAAGTGTAGCAAGACACAAGGTAACTCTATGGTGAGTGGTGATGGAAATTGCAATGTTGATAGTGAGCTTACTTGTGATGATCATTCTCCTCTATCTCATTGCCATGATTCATCTTTGGACTTAAACACTTCTAGCACCATAAATGCTTTACATGCTTGTGTTGATAGTCCTTGCATATCATGTGTATGCTCCTTGAACACATCTCATAATGATATGCTCACTTCGTCTTGTTGCCATGATATAAATACCTCTAGTTCCTCTAGTTGTTGTGTGTCTAACAATGTAGAGGAAACCGGAAATTCTATTGGCCAAGACATGGTCTCTCTTGGAGCTTCAAGTATTTATTCATCATCATCTAGTGCTTCCCACATTTGCCTTATGGCTAGGGCTTCAAAGGTATCTCCTACTTTGGAACCCAATATATCTAGTGATGATGATAATGAGGATAATGAAGAAGAGGATGATGATTTTGCTTCTTTAATTGAGAAGAGTGAAATGATTTTTCATGCTATTCATAAGAATAAAATTGCTTGCTCTTACTTCTATAAGATTTTAGCTATTGCCACCGAGAGTAATAAAATTATTGAGGAGCATGAAAATACCATCTTTAAAATGCAAGATCATGCCCGTGATTATGCGGATGAGATCGCGGATCTAAAAGAAGCTCTTGAAGAAGCACAAACCACCAAAGAATCTCTTGAGGAGACCTTTACTCTAGAATTGTCTAAAGTAAAGAAATCCCATGAAGGAGCATTTGAGGTGGCAAATGCTTTAGAAATAAAATATAATGAGCTTGAAGTTACTCACGCTATACTCCTTGAGAATTTTGAGCTTCTTAAAAATGACTCTAGGGTCGTTTTGAGTAAGCCCATTATTCCCACCGAGTTGCATGAGCAACTTAAAGCTTCAAACTCAAATGAGCTTACTAAATTGCCTTCTCCTATTTCCATTAATGATGATGCTTGTGCAACTAACTCTAATTCTTGTGAAGCATCCATCTTGAAGGAGAATGTTGAGCTAAGGGCTCAACTTGATTTGCTAACTAGCAAATATGGGAAATTGGAAGAAAATCATGGAAAGCTCTCTAGCTCCCATGAGGATCTTCTAGCTTCCCATGATAGGCTAAAATTAGCTCATGAGGCTATTATGTCAAAGGTAACATATAGTGAGCCTCATGTGGACATTTGCACTACTTCTCAAAATGCCATATTGCCTTGTGCTAGTCCTAGTAATTCATCCACTCATAACATTGCTACATCTTGTGATGAATTACTTTACTTTCCTTGTTGCTCTAACAATGAAGCCTCTACTTCCTCTAGTACTTGTGTTGTTACTAACCATGTAGAGGAAATCGAAGAGCTCAAGGCCCAAGTCTCTTCTTTGAAGAAAGACTTGGTAAAGAGTCATGAAGGGAAATCCAAACTTGACAATATGTTGAGTGTGCAAAAATCCCCCAATGACAAGAGTGGACTTGGGTTTATCTCCAACAACAACAAGAAGTCCACGATTAACAAGAAGAAGAAGGGCCAAGGGCAAGTCAAAGATCCGGCCAAGATTGTTTGCTTCAAGTGCAAAATTGAAGGGCACCATGTTAGATCTTGCCCTTTGAAGAAGAAGGCATTAGTTGAGAAGCAAGAAGGGAAGAGGCCTCAAGTTCAAGGGCACGCTCAACCTCGAGTTGAAGAAATGCCACTTCCCAAGAAGAATCAATCTAATGCTCCCATTGCGGAGAAATCAAGTGAGAAGAAGGTGAAGAAAAGAACTTGCTACATATGCCGTGAGAAGGGTCACCTTTCTTCTTCATGCACTATGGGTAACTCATCCAACCCTATCATAATTGATGATGCTTATTCCCTTTGCAAGGATAAAGTTGGCAATGTGTTTGCCAAATTTGTTGGTACTCCATGTGGTGTCAAGAAAAGAACCATTTGGGTGGCCAAGCCTATTGTGACTAACCTCTTAGGACCCAACTTAGTTGGGGACCATCACACCAAAACTTGATCAATAGGTGTTTGTTGGAGGGCATTGGAGACTTGGCTATATCATGAAGAATTAAGGGATCTTCATCAATATATTGTCTCAAGTCAAGTCAATTGGATTATCTTGTTTATATCATATATCCAATGTTCCTCCTTGCGGTAACATGTACTCAACTTATCTACATTGAAAGTTACTCGCCCCTTTTGCATGTGTTGGTTGTGTTCCATTACATGTGTTGGTATATGTTGTGCTACCTACTTGTTTTATTTTGATTAATCAAGTATGTACTTGTGGGTTTGCATACCATGTATGTGTGTTTGTGTTTGAGCCTTATTGCATCTTCGTTTATATTATTTGGCTTTTGTTGAGAGACTAATGGACTATCCATTTTGGGGGAGTGATATGCTTTGGCACTTCAAAATCCTAAATATGTGTGCACATGAGGAATACCACTTAGTGTTTATATTTTAAATTATCTAGTCTCTATGTGGTATGTCATGCTCATGAGAAATTCAAATTCTATAATGTCCATTAATCATCTCATGTTGGATTTTATTTGCCTCTTGTGAAAATAAATGCTTTATCACATTATGGGGGAGAAATATGCTTTGTGCATACTACAAACCAATAAAATGTGTATATTTGAGGTTGTGTCACATAGTGTTGATATTGCAAATTATCTTTCTTCTATGTGACATGTTTGCTCAAACAAGTTTCAATTTGCCAAATTGTTTTATTGCTCTTGTTTTGGATCTTGTTTGTGAGATACATTCTTGGTAGGGTTTTCCTAAAATGTGGAATTCTATATCAAAGTTGGAAAACCATTTGCTTCAAGTTATCCTAATCATTGCTTTGCGTGATTGTTTAACTATTTGAGTCTATCAAGAATATCTTCTTTAACATGGTGTTTAATTCTTATCCTTTTCATATGCTTCCTGTTGTGAAGATGATCTTGGATTTATGTGTAAAATACCACCGGGAAATTAATAACTCCAAATACCTCTTGTCCTTGGACAATTGGTACTCTATCATGTGGTATATATATATTGATCATCTTTTTATTTGCTATTGCTTTTAATTACCTTATCTCTTGCCAAGGAATGTATTTGTTTTAAATTCCCATTGTCTTTCTTAACTCTTGTGATTCCATTTGATTTTGTTGAACTTGTTTTGTGTTATTCTTAATGTAGGTTGAGATGATGATCCCATTTGTGTGCATTTTGTATTTAAATGCAAAATCATAAATAATGCACTAATCTTGGGGGAGCTCTCCTATATTTTCTATAACATACTCTTGCGGCTTATTTCAATTGGTATTGGTTTTTGTTGGAAGACAAATCTTTTTGTTTTTGGTACTTAGTGTGCCATCATAAAAGAGTAGAGAGTTTGGTTTGTTTGTTGGAACCTTGCTCTCTTTGGGAGAATGGTTATCTCTTCTCTTGTTTTTGCTCTATATTCTTAAAATCAGATAAGTCATTGGGCATGTGTGTTTTAGTGATCCTTCATGCTCATTGGCGTTTGCTTTGTTCACTTGGTGGACTTTGGAGTCAATCTTGTGTTGAGTTGATTCTTTGATATATTTTGGACAACCTTTAGTTCTTCACACCTTTGTGTGAGTTCTTGGTCTTCTTGGTGTTTTGTCCAAAGTGTATCTCTTTTGGCTCTTGAAAGTCTTGTGCATGCATATTTACTAAATGTATACTTTATGGCATGCTTTGCTTTCTTTGATCCAATATATAGGGTAAACTCCAATAAATCCTAAATCGGCTAAGATGTGCATGAAATTCAAGTTCATATCTATATGCGCATATTTATGTGGAGCTTGTCCTATATATTGTAGTGTCTCTAACTACTTTGGACCCAATGAGTTTGGGGACCATATTGTACTTGAATTTGTTTTAGGTACATGGGAGATATATTGGTGCTTGTCTCAATAATAAGCATGAATCGGTGACTAGTTGATAATTTGTGGCAAGCTAGGATTATTGAAGAACTCCTATCTACTACATCCTCCCAATGGTATCTCGGTAACAAGTATCTTATTAATGCATACTTTTCTAGCATCTAACCTTGTGTGGGTCATTTCATGGCATGAAAATCTCTATTTGCAAAGATCTTAATGAAACCTCTTTATTGAAAATGTGAGTAATTTGAGATGAGTGCATATTATGGGGAACCCATCCCAAATATGTCTATCTAGCAATTTTATTGCATATCATTTCCTCAAGTTCCTCACATGTGCAATATTGATGAAAGTGCAAATTTAGTTCTTTCTTTTGGTATACTTATTCGTGATACTTGTTGCTTTTCTCAAAACATCCCAACTATCTTCTTTCCCTTGTTGATATTTGTGATGTCTTTGACATGTTTGTGGTTGAAGTTCTTCAATATGCAATAAGATAAATTGAGCCTTTGGCCATGCTTTAAAAGCAAAAATCTCATTGGTATATTGCATGAACTTGTTTAGATATCATGTTCTATTCTTTGTATCTATTTTATGTGTACATGTTTCTTTGTGATAATTATCTTTGTGATGTTGTCTACTTAGAAACTTATACACATGAGAGATGATATCTCCTTATTTGATATCTTTTTAAACCTTGTGTGTTGGGATGGAATGCTAAGCAATATCATTCATTGAGGACTACGTGGATGCTCTATGTACATCTTTGTACTAGTCTTATAATATGCTTTGTCATTCCTATCACACATTCCTTTGGTTGAGCCGTTTAATATGTTGGTTCCTTATTTGTTGCTCAACAATTTTCTTGATGCAAGTGTTAAGCTTGATTTCTTTTCTATGGTCTCTTGCTAATGGTTCCTTTTAAATGGTATTGAGGGAGTGAGGAGTCCATGTTGTGCAAATTGTATTCAAATGCAAACATTCTATCTTGTGCACGTACCTTGGGGAGCTTCCTCATTTCATTTTAAAGCACCATTTTATGGTTATTATAGTATTTGATGTCACTTGGTATCATTTGTTTTGAATAATATCGAGGGAGTGATGATTCCATGTTTGTGCACCTTATACTTTAATTCAAATGGAATATGTTGTGCACAAACCTTGGCGAGCTTCTTGATATTATTTAGAGCATTGTTTTGGTCTTCTCATAATATCTTTATTTGATTCGCTATTTGGATCTTTTGATTGCTATCTTCATTCGTTGGAAGTTTAACCATCATGTCATCCTATTTTGTTTGCAATCTTTGATCCTCAATATAGTTTGATTTCCTCCAAATTTTTGTCCTTGAATTTGTGCATGTGTTTTCACATTTTTTTGTGCCATGCACACCTTGAGGAGGAACTCTCACTATATTGGCCTTCTAAGCCTTTCCGCCCATTTTGGCAATGGATGCCAATGGGGGAGAAGTTTCGAGGGTTTGAAGGGAATTGGGTTTCACGCTTTTGTTTTGTTCTTAAGCATTTGCCTTGCATGCTTTGCATCGTTGAGTATATATAGTGGAAACTCCACCAACAACATTGGTTGGCAATATATGCAATGAAATTCAAGTTCATTCACACGTGCATAGATTGTGGGGGAGTTTGCTCTATATATGATGGTTCTACTAACATCACATACTTTTGTAGTATTTGATGTTAGTGTAACCATCTTAGTCCTTTAAATTCATTATAAAAACCCTCTCAAAGAGATTGTCATCAATTACCAAAATGGGGGAGATTGAAAGAGCTTTTGCCCCCATGTGTGGTTTTGGTAATTAATGACAATCCCTATGGACTAATGTTTGCATCGAGTTATATTTGTAGGACTTGCCCGTAGACAACGCTTGAGCCATATGTTGGTTTCAAGGTTGTAAGAAGATGCAAATAAAGAAGTTTATGTGATGATCAAGGGAGTTGAGCCTATAGAAGACATCATCACTATGAAGGAAGAAGATGAAGTCCAATGTTGATCAAGTCGAAGCGCAAGTTCAAGATAGGCATATAGAAGATATCATTTGCTTGAAGCTCGGTGTCCATTTGGTGTTAATGGACATGTGAAGATATTTCTACTAGTGTCTCTCCCATAGTGAAGTATGGGGGAGCAATCCGCAAGACTTCACCGAGCAAGCGCAATCAAGAAAGGTAGTCCAACTTGAGAAGATCAAGATCGTCACTATCTAGCTCAAGTAGAAGGCGCAAGGCAAAGGTATGATCTTGATAGGGTTTCTTTCTTACCGGTCTCATAGTGTTTGGGAGACCGGGTTTTAGGATCGATAGCCGTACTATCAAGAGGGGCTCTCGAGTGAGTAACTTATTCGTATTGTTCGGAGAGAGCTCAAACCTTTGCATACTTGGCATTATCTTTCTTGTTTCTTATTTGGCTTTTATCCATGTGAGGTTCTAGAGCTTGTGGTTATTTCCATGACAAGCTCTAGCCCATCAAAAACGGATTTCGTATGGAACTCTAATTGCGTTTTTGGTGTTTGGAGGTTTTACCGATTCATCTTTATAGCTAAGTCAAACCTTTTATCATTTGGTTTCATCCTCCTTTGTTGGACTATGATGTTTCTATGGATGATGTTGTAGAGCTCATTATGGTGATTCCAACGAGCCCAAGATCATCGAAAACGGAGTCCGGATGCAAAAGTTATCGCTGTTTTCGTGTTGCTCACTTTTCTTGGGCGGATTATCCGGCCCAGTTTTGGAAAAATCCGGCCCAAAAATCTGGCCTTAAATCTGAGTGACGCGCACTTTGCCAACTTCTGGTCCTTAGCCATTTTCAGGGGGGGCGGATTATCCGGCCCAGTTTTGGAAAAATCCGGCCGAAATATCCGGCCCCGGATCTGGACGACGCGCGCGAAGTCCTTAGCAGTTTTGGGGGGGAGGGCGGATTATCCGGTCCAAACTTGGACCGGATTATCCGGCCCTGCTGTACTGCAACGGCTACAATCCCGGGAAGGGTATAAATACCCCTCTCCTTCTTCAAGCTTGGGTTAGCTCGTTTTCCCCTCTCTCTCCCTCCATTGTTGACCTTGGAAAGCTTGCCCATCTCTCAATTCCTCCCATGATTCTTGCATATCTTTGAGGGAAAAGAGAGAGGAGATCTAGATCTACATTTCCACCAATCACTTTCTCCTCTTTGTGAGGGGAACCCATTGGATCTAGATCTTGGAGTTCTTTGTGGATTTCTTCCTTTGTTCTTCCTCTCATATCCCTCCATAGCATTTGTTGCTTTGGTAGGATTTGGGAGAGAAGGCTTTGAGCACTTTGTGTGTTTTTGCCATTGCATTTGGTGCATCGGTTTGAGTTCTCCTCGGAGATTCGGTAGTGAAAGTTCGTTGAGCTTTTTACTCTTGGGTTCTTGGAACCCTAGACGGCTTAGTGGCTTAGTGGTTACTTGGGGACCTCCAATTGAGTTGTGGAGATCTTCCCAAGCTTTGTGGTGCCTCCGTGGCGATTTCTTGGGGACCTCCAATTAAGTTGTGGAGATCTTCCCAAGCTTTGTGGTGCCTCAGTGGCAATTTCTTGGGAGCCTCCAATTGAGTTGTGGAGATTGCCCCAAGCTTGTACGGGTTCGGTGACCGCCCTCAAGTGTCCCATAGTGGTCGGGTCTTCCATCTTGGTGGGAGGGCTCGAGGAGATTACGGTGAGCCTCCGTGGCATTTGGGGAGCCTTGTGCCTCCACACCGCTCCAACGGAGATTAGCACTCGCAAGGGTGTGAACTTCGGGATACATCATTGTCTCCGCGTGCCTCGATTATCTCTATACCCGAGCTCCTTTACTTATGCAATTTACTTTGTGATAGCCTTCGTGCTTGAAGTTTATATATCTTGCTATCACATAGTTGCTTATCTTGTCTAGCATAAGTTGTTGGTGCACATAGGTGAACCTAGTTTGTTTAGGTTTTGTATGCTTGGCAAATTAAACGTTAGTTTTATTCCGCATTTGTCAAGCCACTCGTAAAAGTTTTAAATCGCCTATTCACCCCCCTCTAGGCGACATCCTTGTACTTTCAACCACAGAACAAATTATAGTATTCATTGCATAGTATCAAAGATTACAACGTGGATCCAGATACATAAGTCTTTAAACTTACAAACTAGTTTAGTCACATGGACTAGCTCAAATGATAGAGTTCAATACATCACAAACACAGCGGAAACTAAGGTAGCAGTGAGCCTCCATCTTCACCATGCGCCAGAGGCAGTCATGTTGGAATGTAGACTTGAGATCCTATTAAACAATCCTTACCTAAAAACCTGCACATTTGAATATGCATCCCCATAAATAGGGGTCAGTACAATGATGTACTGGCAAATGACACATATTTGGTGGCTGTTGTGAAAGAGCTATCTACATGATATTTGGCTGGTGGAGCTTATAGCTGATTTGCATAAAGCAATTTTATCCTATCATATTCAAAACAAACTTTTTTAATCATTGAAAACTTTTAAGGTCAAGATAACCCCTAGGCGAAGACAACCACACACTTGCAGGGTATGTGGCCCTGAGTAGTTACTTGACAAACCAGGATAACCCTCAGGCGAAGACAACCACACAAATCCTGGGTTGATAGCCAGGTGTGTAGTCCTGAGTAGTCCCTGTCCTAAATGTTTCTAAACAATTTTATTTCATTCAGAAATGGTGATGAGACTCTTCCGTACATCAATGTCTAGGAACTCAAGTTGTTCATAACCAGGGACATGGCTAATCAATTAGTTTTACACCCTGCAGGGGTTGTGTACTTTCACCTTAAGACTCATTTTACGCCCATACATAAAATGAGACAAGACCTTTCAGAAGGAGAGAGCAACCATACTGGCAAGATCCGTTCCCATCCTATAATTCTGCTACCAGCCCATATTCTGCACACAAGTTGAACCCTCACATCTTAATCAGTCAAGACAGAGCCCATATTGTCATAAGGCTGCACTGGAAGCTCACTAAAGCAAGGAAGACATGGTAGTCTCTTTGTTCCATAAGTGAGCACCCAGGCGAAGACAACTACACAAATCCTGGGTTGAAAGCCAGGTGTGTAGCCCTGGGTAGCCACTCAACATCGCCTCCATCATCAAACTAATCCACCCAGGTGTTTCATTGGGGTTGTAGTTTAAATATCAAACTATCCAATGATCCATGAAATAAGCATTGGCATCATCTTTTTTCAATATTGTCACATACCAGGAGTTGGTTCAGGGGTGGCTATATTCTACTAGGATCTAGCATTGCAAAACATCACTTTGAGTAACCAACCTATCATGCATACTACTTATAAAACACTAATGTATATGGTAAATTGGTAGGGAATATGTGTGTCACTTGCCTTTTTGCAGTTCAAACTCTTTTGCTTCTCTCAACAATACACGTTCTCTCCTTTCAATCTATAGCAACAGGAGTAACACAACATAAACACACTGATCCAAGCAAACAAAATCAGGCAATGCAAACAATTGACAAGGGTTGATGTAACATTTTAAGAATTCTTATGATCTTGTGATGAGAGAGATATAGCATGAATTCTTGGCTTGATAGGCATGGAATTGAGAGTTTGGATGGCAAGGTCAAAAGATTAGCAAGAAATGATCCTCCAAGATACAAGGTAATGATAAAAATCTTGTGCTTGGCATAAGCAAAGATAGAGTTTATAGATGACTCATGTGGATAGATTCACATGAGTATAGAATAGTGCAACATAACACTACTGAATAAAGTGTGATAACACTTACTCAAAATAGTACATGTTACACATAGGCTTTGGTATGTATTGGTGATACATTGATTTACTCAATTAACTCATTTGTGAATTGAATAGTTCAATATAGACCCAAGATTAAAGTTGGCTTGGGGTTGAATAAATATGAATGTTATTTAGAAAGATGGTGGTTTCTTGGTCATAAGATTTTCTTGGACAAAAGGATTAATTAGGACTAGGGTTTGATTCTCAAGATTAGACCAAAACAATGTTTAAATTCTTCTCTCAAGAATTCAAACTAGTTGTGTTTGTAGTTCAAGAATGGTATTTGATCTGAATGGTTTAATATATGTGTGGCATGGAGTGAAGTGTACTACCACAAAAGCAAGGGGAACCTAACTGGTTTTACCACACAATACTCAGTTGTAATTTGAATATTGTGAACTAGGTCCACAAGAATAGGATGGCATGAAGTTGGGTGATGATCAAGATGAACCTTGATAGGGATTGATAGGTATGATCATATGATTCACTTTTGTAAAAGGAATCATATTGAAAAGAATTATAGAATTAATTCTATAATGAAAATACTCAAATTCTCATAATTGAATTTGAATATTTGCAAGGGGTTTCAATAATTTTGGATAGTGATGCTAATGGATTGGAGACAGTAACACAAAACTATTGCAAGTGGTTTCACTCCAAAATCATTTTCAGAATTCAAATGATGATCAAATTGATGATTTGGTTAAATTTAATAGTAGCAAGTGTGTGCACGTTTCAAGTTTGAAAACTTTTGGTTCCAGAGTGTTCTACATGTTCTGAGGAATCCATAGACTACAAATTGGTAGCAGTTGGATCCACAGCACAAAAGTTATGAATTAATAGTGTTTTTAAACCATTTGTGCCATTTTATTTTCATTTCAAAATTTTGTACAGAACTACTGTGGTTCCTCTACATAAATGTGTTCTACACATTGCAAGAATTTCAGGGATATCAAATTTGCAATTTTTGGCCAAGTATTTTTTTACAAGATCTGCAAAGAATCTAAAATTTGAAATCTGTTTGACCGATTTGACTGGGGGGCTGACAGGGCTGGTCGACGTGGCAAACTCTGAGTGGTTGATACCGATTTGGGTTTCAGGATCTAATCTGAGCCGATGGATCTAGATCCAATGGACAGAAAAAGAGGAGGGGGTGGAGCTCACCGGCGAGGCAGTCCGGCGAGGTGGCGGCTCTGGTGGTCGACGGTGGGTCGGTGGCGCGATTCCGATGGACGATGATGGCGAGGAAGCAGCGGACAAGATGCAGGCGACGACAGCGATATCGAAAGCTTGAACGGCGGCGTCGATCTCGTCCCAAGACAAAGCAGAGGGGCGGCTAGAGTCGACGGTGGCTTTGGGCGTCGTCGAGGAAGACGTTCGGGGCTCTCCTGGGTCAAACAAAAATGTTGAGGAGGTGCGCACGGGAGAGTTGAAGAGAGAGGTGCAGGGGAGGAGCGGCGGAGCATCCGGGACTCACCGGAATTTGGAGCTCTGGCTCTCGGTAATGGCGGAAGATGGCGAGGGATCTGAGCAGCCTGGCAGCCCGAATCGAGAAGAGGAAGGGAGAGAAAGGAGAGGTGGGCGTGGGGTACTTATAGGTCGGGTCTTGATGGCAATTAAGCACGCGGAGTGAGCGGGGGAGTAACGCCGGCCGTTTCTAGAAACCAGAGAGAAAGGGGGAGGTGATGCCAGGGAAGAAAGAGCCGACAGGTGGGACCCACCTAGCAGCGAGAGAGAGAGAGAGAGAGAGAGAGAGAGAGAGAGAGAGAGAGAGAGAGAGAGAGAGGAGAGCGGGGCTAGGCTGCTGCTGGCTATTCGGCTGGTCTGGGCTGCTGCCTGGCTTTGGGCCCCGGGTGCGGCCCAGTTGGGCTGGTTTCTCCCTTTTTTTTGTTCTGATTCATTTCTATTTTCTGTTTTTCTTTTGTAGATTTTGCATAAAACTTTCAACATTAGTGATGCAGTACAGTGTTGATAGTTTTTCACCGTCCAGTTGGGAACCCCAAGAGGAAGGTATGATGAATATAGCAGCAAGGTTTTTCCTCAGTTAAGAAACCAAGGTATGTCGATCAGGAGAGGAAGGAGCCAATACGACTGAAGGTGATGCTTGCTAGCTTGTGACAGCTCTGGACAATTTATAGGGTGCCTCGTCCGAGCTTTGCTTTGCGAGCGGCAATGTGGAACCTGCACACAACACAACCAAATACTTTGCTCCCAACTTACGATGAGGTTGTCAATCTCACCGGTTTGCTGTAAACAAAGGAATGAGCGTATCGAGTGGAAAATAGTAATAATATGCGAGTAAAGTAAACAGTGCGAGTAAAGTAAACAGGTGATAGCAATATAAAGGAAATAGGACCGGGGTCCACAGTTCACTAGTGGTGTCTCTCCATAAGATAAAATAATACATGCTGGGTAAACAAATTACAGTTGGGTAATTGATAGAATAAAGACAACGTGCATATGATGAGAGGATCACTATGACATTTACTCTAGGCATTACAACAAGATACATAGACCGCCATCCAACTGCATCTATGACTAATAATCCACTTGTGGCGAATCAATCTGAGAACTCCACAAGTATTAAGTTGCGAACAATAGATAATTGCATTAAGCAAAGTGTGTAATGTAAACAAAGCATATGCCCTTGAGCATATGAATGTTGTTTCCCCCCTAGTAGCAACATCACATCTACAACCTTAGAGGTTTTTGTCACTCCCCCAGATTAAATAGAGGCATGAACCCACTATCGAGCATAAATACCCCCTCTTGGAGTCACTAGCAACTACTCGGCCAAGATAGCTACTAACAACGGAGAGCATGCAAGGTCATAAAAAACATAGAGATAACATAAGATAAAATTCAGTACATCAACTCAATCATAACACCAATATTTATCGGATCCCAACAAACCAAACATGTAGAATTACATAACTGTGATCTCAATCATGTAAGGCAGCTCATGAGATCTAAACATGAAGCACATGGTGGAGAAGACAACCATCTAGCTACTGCTATGGACCCATAGTCCAAGGTAGACTACTCACTCATCGCGCTAGAGGCAAGCATGGCAATGAAGAAGACCTCCGGTGGTGATTCCCCTCTTTGGCAGGGTGCCGGGAAGAGCTTCTAGACCCTCCCAATCTTCGGGTCGATGGTGGCGATGGATCGCGATGTGTTCTGGAAAAGTGATCGGGTCCTTAGGTTTTTCCCGTCGGGGGGTCTTTATAGGCGAAGGGGCATCGTCAGGAGTGGACCGAGGCGACCTCACACATAGGGGGCGCGGTCAGGGGCTAGGCCGCGCCGCCCTATTGTGTGGGGCCCTCGTGGCCCCACTCCATCTCCTCTTCGGTTCTCTGGAAGCTTCGGTGAAATTCTAGGCGACTGGCTTTGGTTTCATCCAATTCCGAGAATATTTCCTGTGTAACTTTTCTGAAACACAAAAACAGCAGAAAAAAGGGAACTGGCACTGTGGCGACTTGTTAATAGGTTAGTTCTGGAAAATGCATAAAAGTGCCACGAAGTGTAACGAAACACTAAGCAAATGGTGTAAAAACAAGCATGGAGCATCAAAAATTATGGATACGTTTGAGACGTATCAGCATCCCCAAGCTTAACTCCTGCTCGTCCTCGAGTAGGTAAGTGATAACAAAAGAAATAATTTTTGAGGTGGCATGCACCTACACAATCTTGATCATATATGTAAGCATTGTGCGCTGGGGTCAAAGACTTAAAACATGGCATGAAAGACATAATCTTGATAGAAGAAACTTAGCAACCATGTTATAACATGAAAATGAACATAAATAAAAGATCATGAAAATGAAACAATGAAAGTCAAACGTGTGTTCAAATCATAAGGAAAAACATACAAGTGGTTTTCAGCTTATTCTTCATGGAGAGCAAAACATAAATGCATTGGACACCTTCAAGTTTAAGAAGGTGACTAGATACAAATAATTTAAGAGCAAGTGAAACCAACAATATGAATCAATCAATGAAAACTTTGGGACAATGCACATTATACTCAGAATGACAACTATGCTCTCTTAATGGTGCATAAAGGTAGAAGGTGGTGACTCAACATAAAAGTAAAAGAAAGGCCCTTCGCGGAGGGAAGCAGTGATTTCAAGTTTTATAAACCTTCAAAAATTATGGTACTTACCGGCTTTGAGCTCTCATTGCCCCCATCATAAGTATCTTGAATGATTAAAGTTAATGTGAGAACACTTATGCTGCATATGCTTGACAAATCATAAGTTGAAAACCTCGTGTCCCATGAATACGAGTACCCAAACCTCATGCTACTTTACTTAGAGTCCCAAGCAAGCTCTTGTCATTGTAAGTATACATGTATCATCGAGAACCACCAATGGGGTACCTTCGTGCCCGATGACATGGAACAAGCCCACATCAAAATGACAGGACAAGCAGACAATGAACACCTCGACATCTCTTTTATTTACCATTTGTATAGCTTTTTATTTTGAGATGCATCGTCGAATGTCCACTATGGGCATGCTGCAAATTTCCACCATGAATTATGCATGGCTTAGATTGGCGGCCTAGGCATTTCTCTAACACATATACAAACTCCATGATCCCGCAATATTCCCAATTCATTTCACACCGCGAGTATCCATAAACAAAAGATCACGATATCAACTCAAATAAGAAGTGCAATGTTGAAAGCTTGCCCCATGACGGCATGGCTGGGCTAATTCCCAACTTACAACTTACAAGGATAACAACTCAACATAAGAGACCACAATGTCAAATTTTTAAGAACGAGAAAAATAAAGTGTGCCTTCCGGTTCATAAGACCTTTACTGACCAATTTTCGCATCACACTGGTAAGAGTTTAATTTGAAGAGTAGATAAAAGCAAGTCAAATGTACTTTGGAATAGCAAATTGCTAATAGGTATGTATGGTGGACACTTTGGCAAAGCTTGGTTTTTAGGAGTTGGATGCACGAGTAGAGCTCATACTCAGTACAAGATGTAGGCTGGCAAAAGACTGGGAGCGACCAACTAAGAGAGCAATAACGGCCATAATCATGCAAAGCGACAAAGTGACATTAAAAGAAGCATAAGATGGCATCAAAAGTAAAAAACTAAATGATCATAGAGGCTATTGGCGACTTTGTAAGAGTCTAACATGTGTGAGCATGCGCCAAGTCAACCCAAATAAAGCATCAAGGAGAAAACCAAAATAATGCTTCCAAACGATAAAAACAACGCATGATTTTTTCAAAGGCTCATTAAGCAATCTCAGTCATTTGAGACAAGTCATGCTACAGCAAAACCACTAAGCATGCTATCAAAAAGACATCAAGCACAACATGCAAAAGCCTAGGCCGTAGTCTACACAAGCTCCTTCTTGTACCACTTTTTTGCATAAAGCTTTTTCTCTTTTCCAACACCGTTCAAACTTTTTATAAACACCTCTTTTGATGAAAACCAATATAGACCAGAGGCAAAAATACACCTTGATGTAAAGATATAACAAGATCTGAACACAAATCAAGGCGGAAATCGAAAGCTAAACGTAGTTCTAGAAAAAGAGAACACTCGTTGAAATGAATAGAGTGAAAAATAGAGTGTTCTTGGCAAATGAAAAGCAAGGCAACTTCTTCAAAATAAATTTGTTGGGGTCCAACCATTTATTGCAGCAAACAAAACTAAACAAACTTAAAACTAAAAACAACTGACACTCCAAGAAAAATGCATAATGCATGAAGCAATAAAAATATAGTGTCTTGAAAGGTGACCTAATTTTTGCCAATGAAGAAGGGGTGCCTCGGGGGCATCCCCAAGCTTTGACGCTTGTAATTCTTGGATATTTCTTGGGGTGATGCATGGGCATCCCCAAGCTTGAGCTTTTGTCCATTCTTCAACTCATCTCATCACTCTCCGATCCCTACACTTGAAAACTTCCTTCATACAAAACTAAACACAAATCTATTAGCAACATTAGTGTAAGCATAACATAGAATCAACCCTTTTTGCTTCAGGTTTCAACTCAAAACCACCACATATAAAGCATATACTACTGTAGTAACTTTCCCAAAAGTTCCGTGATCAAAAGAACTCAAAAAGAAAGCGATAAAGCGGCAAACACAAATATTGGCAGAAATCTGTCAAAACAGAACAGCTGACAAAGGTCGAATTTTTAGAAGGTTTTCTGTTGCTCAAATCAAAAAGTGTTCAACTAATGAAAGTTTGGGTATAACCTGGGGCATATGAACAAGAAATCGCAGGTCCAAAAGATATACAGAGAATTTTCATGAATTTTTACGGTGCAGCACCGAAAACAGTTTCAGGACAGCAACATCCCCAAATCTTACCTCGCTCAAATTAGAGGCTTCTCTTGGCACAACGACGAAATAAAAAGGATAAGGAGATGTTATTACAGTAGTAATAACTTCCAAGACTCAAATAAAAGAAAAATAACAGAAAGTAAAATATTGGGTTATCTCCCAAGAGTGCTTTTCTTTAACGCCTTTGAGCTAGGCGCAGAAAGTTGTGAACCAAGTAATTATAAAAGAAGCATTAGGATCCACTATAGGAGTCTTTTCAACAATGAATGGAATTGTGTCCAAATGAGTTTTTGAAGATCCTTTATGATCACTCTTTGGTACACTACTTTCATTGAAAGGATTTTCAGGACAAATCCAACTAGAATTCTTTTCCCAGGCATCATGAATTCCTACAAGTTTATAAGGTATTGGCACTCTAAAATCTTCATTGGGTGTACCAACAACCGCTACAGGTGAGCCAAGCTTATTAAATTTCTTAAAAACTTTTCTAGACTCAATGGAAACATTTCTAAATTCTATGCGCAAAGTTTCCAAGATAAAAGCTTTCTTTTTAGGATCCTCAATTTCATGAAGCTTAAGGAAAATGTGTTGCATAAAAGGATTAAGGCTAGCAAACCTAGCTTCCAACATGTGAATTAAATAAGCGGAAGCAAATTCATAACTAGGAGCAAGCTCAGTCAAAGACTTTTCCTCAACTTCTTTATGCATACTAATATGATTAAAGAACTCCTCAATGTTATCTTTCCCAATAATTGAACAACTACCTACTGAGAGGTCCTCCAGAACGTACTTAGGGAACAACATAATGAACTAGAGTAAAGAAATAAAAACTATAAAGGATACTAATTTTTTTGTGTTTTTGATAAAACGATGCAAGTAAAAATAAAGTAAAACAAAACTTAAAACAAAGTAAAGGATGTGCGTGCGAAAACTCCCCTCGCAGAAGTCATCTTCTTCCTCCCCGGCAACGGCACCAGAAAAGAGCTTGATGCGGTACGGTGTTGATAGTTTTTCACCGTCCAGTTGGGAACCCCAAGAGGAAGGTATGATGAATATAGCAGCAAGGTGTTTCCTCAGTTAAGAAACCAAGGTATGTTGATCAGGAGAGGAAGGAGCCAATACGACTGAAGGTGATGCTTGCTAGCTTGCGACAGCTCCGGACAATTTATAGGGCGCCTCGTCTGAGCTTTGCTTTGCGAGCGGCAATGTGGAACCTACACACAACACAACTAAATACTTTGCTCCCAACTTACGATGAGGTTGTCAATCTCACCGGTTTGCTGTAAACAAAGGAATGAGCCTATCGAGTGGAAAATAGTAATAATATGCAAGTAAAGTAAACAGGTGATAGCAATATAAAGGAAATAGGACCGGGGTCCATAGTTCACTAGTGGTGTCTCTCCATAAGATAAAATAATACATGCTGGGTAAACAAATTATAGTTGGGCAATTGATAGAATAAAGACAACGTGCATATGATGAGAGGATCACTATGAGATTTACTCTGGGCATTACAACAAGATGCATAGACCGCCATCCAACTGCATCTATGACTAATAATCCACTTGTGGCGAATCAATCCGAGAACTCCACAAGTATTAACTTGCGAACAACAGATAATTGCATTAAGCAAAGTGTGTAATGCAAACAAAGCATATGCCCTTGAGCATATGAATGTTGTTTTCCACCTAGTAGCAACAGCACATCTACAACCTTAGAGGTTTCTGTCACTCCCCATATTAAATAGAGGCATGAACCCACTATCGAGCATAAATACCCCCTCTTGGAGTCACTAGCAACTACTCGGCCAAGATAGCTACTAACAACAGAGAGCATGCAAGATCATAAACAACATAGAGATAACATAAGATAAAATTCAGTACATCAACTCAATCATAACACCAATATTCATCGGATCCCAACAAACCAAACATGTAGAATTGCATAACGGTGATCTCAATCATGTAAGGCAGCTCATCAGATCTAAACATGAAGCACATGGTGGAGAAGACAACCATCTAGCTACTGCTATAGACCCATAGTCCAAGGTAGACTACTGAGGCAAGTATGGCGATGAAGAAGACCTCTGGTGGTGATTCCCCTCTCCGGCAGGGTGCCGGGAAGAGCTTCTGGACCCTCCCGATCTTTGGGTCAACGGCGGCAGCGGATCGCGATGTGTTCTGGAAAAGTGATCGGGTCCTTAGGTTTTTCCCGTCGGGGGGTCTTTATAGGCGAAGGGGCATCATCAGGAGTGGACCAAGGCGACCTCACACATAGGGGGCATGGCCAGGGGCCAGGCCGCGCCGTCCTGTTGTGTGGGGCCCTCGTGGCCCCACTCCATCTCCTCTTCGGTTATCTGGAAGCTTTGGTGAAATTCTGGGCGACTGGCTTTGGTTTCGTCTAATTCTGAGAATATTTCCTGTGTAACTTTTCTGAAACACAAAAATAGCAGAAAACAGGGAACTGGCACTGTGGCGACTTGTTAATAGGTTAGTTCCAGAAAATGCATAAAAGTGCCACAAAGTGTAACGAAACACTAAGTAAATGGTGTAAAAACAAGCATGAAGCATCAAAAATTATGGATACGTTTGAGACGTATCAATTAGTCAAACCAATGCCTAAATTTTCTAAAACTCTAATAAACAATACAAAATAGTAAGAAACAAGAAGTGAGCCTAGCTCAACTGGCTATGGGAGTGGATGTACAACCCAGGCACCCAGGTTCAAATCCCCACGGATGTGAATTTGGGTTCTTATTATTTATTTAAAAAAACTCGCTGTGGGGGTCTCCCCCACCGCTTTCCTTTCAAAAAAATAGTAAGAAACAAGTTTTCATAATAAAACATGATTTTCCATAATACTTTATGAATCTTAGCAAAAGACCTTCACTTGCATAATGCAAAACATAGTTTAGGGTTTCCAAAATAATTCTTTGAAATCAGGGAAAATACTTTATGATCTTTTGAAATTCATTTTCAAACACCTTGTTGGTAATGCATACCTTCTTTTATATAAATCATTTTGTAAACATTCTCTATGCAAGTTAACTTGCCTAGGTTTGAACAGACACAAAATAGCATTTTGAAATTATATTTTCTAAAAAAGTCCTTTAAAGCCTGATAGAAAATTTGAAATAGTTTTTCTAACAGATATTTGAATATGGGATATTCATAAGAAACTATTTTATAAATTGGAAACCTTGGAAGTGAAATAGTTGGATTTTGAAGGTTTAATAAAACCTTAGGGAAAAACATTTAATTATACTCAAAAGTTTTAATTCCCTGTGATTTTTCAATCAATACAAACAAAACAATTTTTTTATCCAAAATTTGATAAAAACTTGGGATGTTACAGATTTACTCTGAGCATTACAACAACATACATAGACCGCCATCCGGCTGCATCTATGACTAATAATCCACCAACAGGGGATCATCGAGGACCCCGTGAATATTAAGTTGCGAACAACAGATAACTGCATTAAGCAAAGTGTGTAATATAAACAAAACAAAAGTCCTTGGACACAAGAATGTTGTTTTCTCCTTAGTGGCAACAACACATCTACAACCTTAGAGATTTCCCTCACTCCCCCAGATTGAATAGAGGCATGAACCCAACTATCGAGCATAAATACCCCCTCTTGGAGTCACTAGTATCTACTTGGCCAAGATAGCTACTAAAAAAGGAGAGCATGCAGATCATAAACAACATAGAGATAACATAAGATAATATTCAGCATATCAACTTAATCATAACACCAATATTTATAGGATCCCAACAAACACAACATGTAGAGTTACATAAAGGTAGTCTCGATCATGTAAGGCGGCTCACGAGATCTAAACATGAAGCACATGGTGGAGAAGATAACCAACTAGCTACTGTTATGGACCCATAGTCCAAGTTAGACTACTCACTCATCGCGCCGGAGGTAAGCATGGCGATGAAGAAGACCTCCGGTGGTGAATCCCCTCTCCGGCAGGATGCCGGGAAGAGCTTCTGGACCCTCCTGATCTTGGGTCTACGACGGCGGTGGATCGCGATGTGTTTCTAGAAAATTGATCGGGTACTTAGGTTTTTCCCGTCGAGGGGTCTTTATAGGAGAAGGGGCGGCATCAGAGGTGGACCAGGGGGCCCTCACCACAGGTGGGCATGGGCCAGGGGCAGGCCATGCCCCTGGTGGTGTGGCCGCCCTGTGGCCCCTCTCTGTCTCCTCTTCGGTCTTCTAGAAACTTCATTAAATAATAGGAGGTTGTGCTTTTGTTTCATCCAATTCCAAGAATATTTCCTGTGTAACTTTTCTGAAACACAAAAATAGCAGAAAATAGGGAACTAGCACTGTGGCATCTTGTTAATAGGTTAGTTCCAGAAAATGCATAAAAACGCCACGAAGTGTAATAAAACACTAAGAAAATGGTGTATAAACAAGCATGGAGCATCACAAATTATAGATACGTTTGAGACATATCACTTCTCCACCATGTGCTTCATGTTTAGATCTTGTGAGCTGCCCTACATGATCAAGATCAACTTTATGTAATCATACATGTTGTGTTTGTTGGGATCCAATGAGTATTGGTACTATGTCAAGTTGATGTGCTAAATATTATCATATGTTATCTCTATGTTGTTTATGATCTTGCATGCTTTCCGTTGCTAGTAGCTATTTTGGCCGAGTAGATGCTAGTAACTCCAAGAGGGAGTATTTATGCTCGATAGTTGGGTTCATGCCTCTATTTAATCTGGGGGAGTGACAGTTGCCTCTAAGGTTGTAGATGTGTTGTTGCTACTAGGGAGAAAACAACATTCTTCTGTCTAAGGACATTTGCTTTGTTTACATTACGCACTTTGCTTAATGCGATTATCTGTTGTTCGCAACTTAATACTCAAGGGGTGATCAGATGATATCCCCGTGAGTGCATTTTTAGTCATAGATGCAGTTGGATTACGGTCTATGTATTTTGTCATAATGCCCAGAGTAAGCCTCATAGTGATCCTTCTGATGTATGTATGTTATCTTTACTCTATCAATTGATCAACTGTAATTTGTTTACTAATACGTCTCAAACGTATCTATAATTTTTGATGCTCCATGCTTGTTTTTACACCATTTGCTTAGTGTTTTGTTACACTTTGTGGCGTTTTTATGCATTTTCCGAAACTAACCTATTAACAAGATGTCATAGTGCCAGTTCCCTGTTTTCTGCTATTTTTGTGTTTCAGAAAAGTTACACAGGAAATATTCTCAGAATTGGATGAAACAAAAGCCGAACCTCCTATTATTTAACGAAGCTTCCAAAAGACCGAAGAGGAGATAGAGAGGGGCCGCAGGCCAGCCACACAACTGGGCGGCGCGGTCCAGCCGCTGGCTGCGCCCCCTATGTGTGAGGCCGCCCTGGTCCACCTCTGACGCTGCCCCTTCACCTATAAAGACCCCCGATGGGAAAAACCTAAGTACCTGATCACTTTTCCAGAAACACATCGCGATCCACCGCCGTCATCGACCCGAGATCGGGAGGGTCCAGAAGCTCTTCCCGGCACCCTGCCGGAGAGGGGAATCGCCATCAGAGGTCTTCTTCATCACCATGCTTGCCTCCGGCGCGATGAGTGAGTAGTCTACCTTGGACTATGGGTCCATAGCAGTAGCTAGTTGGTTGTCTTCTCCACCATGTGCTTCATGTTTAGATCTTGTGAGCTGCCTTATATGATCGAGATCACCGTTATGTAACTCTACATGTTGTGTTTGTTGGGATCCGATGAATATTGGTGTTATGATTAAGTTGATGTGCTGAATATTATCTTATGTTATCTCTATGTTGTTTATGATCTTGCATGCTCTCCATTGTTAGTAGCTATCTTGGCCAAGTAGATACTACTGACTCCAAGAGGGGGTATTTATGCTCGATAGTTGGGTTCATGCCTCTATTTAATCTGGGGGAGTGACAAAAACCTCTAAGGTTGTAGATGTGATGTTGCCACTAGGGAGAAAACAACATTCTTATGTCCAAGGAAATATGCTTTGTTTACATTACACACTTTGCGTAATGCAGTTATCTGTTGTTCCCAACTTAATATTCACGGGGTCCTCGGATGATTCTCCGTGGGTGGATTATTAGTCATAGATGCAGTTGGATGGTAGTCTATGTATTTTGTTGTAATGCCCAGAGTAAATCTCATAGTGATCCTCTTCACATATGCACGTTATCTTTATTCTATCAATTGCCCAACTGTAATTTGTTTACCCAGCATGTTGTTATTTATCTTATGGAGAGACACCACTAGTGAGCTGTGGACCCTGGTCCAATTTCCTTTACATTGCTATCACCTGTTTACTTTACTCGCATTGTTTACTTTCTCGCATACTACTATTGCTTTCCACTCGATACGCTCATTCCTTTGTTTACAGCAAACCGATGAGATTGACAACCTCATCGTAAGTTGGGAGCAAAGTTCTTGGTTGTGTTGTGTGCAGGTTTCGCGTTGCTACTAGTTGAAGATGCGCTAACAAGTATCGTTAACGGCGCCCTTGTTGGAGTGTCACTAAGCTAGCAAGCATCACCTTCTGGAGTTTGGCTTTTTCCTACTGGATTGACATACCTTGGTTTCATAATTGAGGGAAAGACTTGCTACTGTGCTCATCATACCTTCCTCTTGGGATTCCCAACTGGCCGGTCATTTACATCATCACCGAGCCACTAAGCAAAGATTTTTCTAGCACCGTTGCTGGGGAAAAAAAATACTTCTGCAAGGGGAGTTTCGCATGCACATCCTTTACTTTGTTTTAGTTTTGCTTTACTTTATTTTTACTTGCATCGTTTTATCAAAAACACAAAAAATTTAGTTTCCTTATAGTTGTTACTTTATTACTTTTAGTTCATTATGTTGTTCCCTATGTATGTTTTGGAGGACCTCTCAGTAGGTAGTGGCTCTATTATTGGGAAAAGTAATATTGAGGAGTTCTTTAATCATATTAGTATGCATAAAGATGTTGAGGAAAAATCTTTGGCTAAGCTTGCTCCTAGTTATGAAGTTGCTTCTGCTTATTTAGTTCACATGTTGAAAGCTAGGTTTGCTAGCCTTAATCCTTTTATGCAACACATGTTTCTTAAGCTTCATGATATTGAAGACCCCAAAAAGAAAGCTTTTATCTTGGAAACTTTGCGTAGAGAATTTAGAGATGTTGTTATTGAAGCTAGGAAAGTTTTTAAGCATTTTAATAAGCTTGGCTCGTGTGTAGAGGTTGTTGGTACAACCAATGAAGATTTTGAAGTACTAATACCTTGTAAACTTGTAGGAATTCATGATGCTTTGGAAAAGAATTTTAATTGGATTTGTCCTAAAAATCTTTTTGATGAAACTAGTGTACCAAAGTGTGATCATAAAGGATCTTCAAAAACTCATTTGGACACAATTCTATTCATTGTTGAAAAGACTCCTACAATTGATCTTAATGCCTCTTTCGATATTACTTGATTTCCACCTTTCCGCGCCTAGCTCAAAGGCGTTAAAGAAAAGCACTCTTGGGAGATAACCCATTGTTTTACTTTCAGTTCTTTTTCTATTATTTGAGTCTTGGAAGTTATTACTACTGTAATAACTGCTCCTTATCATTTTTATTTCGTTGTTGTGCCAAGAGAAGCCTCTAATTTGAGTGAGGTAAGATTTGGGGAAGTTGATGTCCTGAAATAGATTTTGGTGCTGCACCGTACAAATTCATGAAAATTGTCAGAATATCTTTTGGACCTGAGATTTCTTGTGCATATGACCCAGGTTATATCCAAACTTTCATTAGTTTAACACTTTTTGATTTGAGCAACAGAAAACCCTCTAAAACTTCAACCTTTGTCAGCTGTTCCATTTTGACAGATTTCTGCCACTATTTTCGTTTGCCTCTCGATCACTTTCTTTTTGAGTTCTTTTGATCACGGAACTTTTGGGGAAGTTGCTACAGTAGTATATGCTTTATATGTGCTGGTTTTGAGTTGAAACCTGAAGCAAAAAGGGGTTGATTCGTTATTATGCTTACACTAATGTTGCTAATAGAATTGTGTTGAGTTTTGTATGAAGGAAGTTTTCAAGTGTAGGGATTGGAGAATGATGAGATGAGTTGAAGAATGGACAAAAGCTCAAGCTTGCAGATGCCCACACACCCCAAGAAATATCCAAGAGGTACAAGCATCAAAGCTTGGGGATGCCCCCGAGGCACCCCTTCTTCATCGGCAAAAATCAGGTCACCTTTCAACACACTATATTTTTATTGCTTCATGCACTATGCGTTTTTCTTGGAGCGTCAGTTGTTTTAGTTTTCAGTTTTGTTTATTTTTTTTCTGCAATAAATGGTTGGACCCCAACAAATTTTGTTTGGAGAAGTTGCCTTGCTTTTCATTTGCCAAGAACACTCCGTTTTTCACTCTTATCGTTCAACGAGTGTTCTCTTTTTCTGCTACTGCGTTTAGCTTTCATTTTTTGCCTTGATTTTTGTTTAGATCTTGTTATATCTTTGCATCAAGGTGTATTTTTACCTCTGGTCCATGCTGGTATTCATCAAAAGAGTTATTTCAAAAAGGTTCGAATGGTGTTGGAAAAGAGAAAAAGTTTCATGCAAAAAAGTGGTACAAAAAGGAGCTTGTGTAGACTGCGGCCTAGGCTTTTGCATGTCATGCTTGATATCTTTTTGATAGTATGCTTATTGGTTTTGCTGTAGCATGACTTTTCTCAAATGACTGAGATTGCTTAATCAGCTTTTGAAAAAAATCATGCGTTGTTTTTATTATTTGGAAGCATTAATTTGGTTTTCTCCTTGATGCTTTATTTGGGTTGACTTGGCGCATGCTCACACATGTTTGACTCATACAAAGTCGCCATAAGCCTCTATGATCATTTAGTTTTTGACTTTTGATGCCATCTTATGCTTCTTTTAATGTTGCTTTGTCGCTTTGCATGATTATGGCCGTTATTGCTCTCATAGTTGGTCGCTCCCAGTCTTTTGCTAGCCCTTATTTTGTACTGAGTATGAGCTCTACTCGTGCATCCGACTCCTTAAAACCAAGTTTTCCATTGTGTCCACCATACATACCTATTAGCAACTTGCTATTCCAAAGTACATTTGACTTGCTTTTATCTATCCTTCAAATTAAACTCTTTTTGGTGTTATGCGAAAATTGGTTAGTAAAGCTCTCACGAACCTTATGGCACACTTTACTTTTCTCGTTCTTGAAATTTTGACATTGTGGCTCTCTTATGTTGAGTTGTTATGCTTGCAAGTTGTAAGTTGGAAATTAGCCAAACCATGCCATCATGGGGTAAGCTTTCAACATTGCACTTCTTATTTGAGTTGATATCGTGATCTTTTGTTTATGGATACTCGCGATGTGAAACAAGTTGGGAATCTTGCGGGATCATGGAGTTCTTATATGTGTTAGGGAGATGCCTGGGCCGCTAATCTAAGCCATGCATAATTCATGGTGGAAATTTACAGGATGCCCATAGTGGACATTTGACGACGCATCTCAAAATAAAAAGCTATACCAATGGTAAATAAAAGAGATGTCGAGGTGTTCATTGTCTGTTTGTCTTGTCATTTTGATGTGGGCTTGTTCCATGTCATCAGGCAGGAGGTACCCCATTGGCAGTTCTCGATGATACACATATATTTACAATGACAAGAGCTTGCTTGGGACTCTAAGTCGAGTAGCATGAGGTTTGGGTATTCGTACTTCATGGGACATGAGGTTTTCAACTTATGATTTGTCAAGCATATGCTTCATAATTGTAATCGCATTAACTTTAACCATTCAAGGTGCTTATGATGAGGGCAATGAGAGCTCAAAGCTAGTAAGTACCATAATTTTTGAAGGTTTATAAAACTCGCAATCACTGCTTCCCTCTGTGAAGGGCCTTTCTTTTACTTTTATGTTGAGTCACCACCTTCTATCTTTATGCACCATCTAAGAGAGCATAGTTGCCATTCTGAGTTTAATGTGCATTGTCCCAAAGTTTTCATTGATTGATTCATGATTTTGGTTTTACTTGTTCTTAAATTATTTGTATCTAGTCGCCCTCTTAAACTTGAAGGTGTCCTATGCATTTATGTTTTGCTATTCCATGAGGGACAAGATGAAAACCATTTGCTATGTTTTCTATATGATTTGAACACACATTTGACTTTTATTGTTTCATTGTTCATGATCGTTCGTTTGTGTTCTTTTACATGTTATAACATGGTTGCTAAGTTTCTTCTATCAAGATTATGTCTTTCATGCCCATGTTTTAAGTTCTTTTGATCCCAGCACTCAACGCTTACTTTGATGATCAAGATTGTGATGGTGCATGTCACCTCAAAAATTATTATTTTGTTATCACTTACCTACTCGAGGATGAGCTGGAGTTAAGCTTGGGGATGCTTGATATGTCTCAAACGTATCTATAATTTTTGATGCTCCATGCTTGTTCTTTCACCATTTGCTTTGTGTTTTGTTACACTTCGTGGCATTTTTATGCATTTTCCAGAACTAACCTTGATGTCTACACACACGTCTGTTCTTGTAGACAGTGTTGGGCCTCCAAGTGCAGAGGTTTGTAGAGCAGCAGCAAGTTTCCCTTAAGTGGATCATCCAAGGTTTATCGAACTCAGGGAGGAGGAGGTCAAAGCTATCCCTCTCAAGCAACCCTACAATTGTGATACAGAAAGTCTCTTGTGCCCCCAACACACCCAATACACTTGTCAGATGTATAGGTGCACTAGTTCGGCGAAGAGATAGTGAAATACAAGTAGTAGCGATGATTATAAGTAGTAAGTGTAATCTGAAATAACTATCGCTGCGAGCAAACATGTAACAAAACTGAAAGGAAACGGTGTGCAATGCTTGGAAACAAGGCCTAGGGATCATACTTTCACTAGTGGACACATTCTCAACAAATATAACATAATTGAACCAATAGATACTATCATTAATATGCAACTCAAAACAATTCTCCAATGGAAAACGAAAACTAATCATGCGTAGGGCTACGAAGCACTCCTCAAAGTCCGTATTTCCCCAAACTAGATTGTCCCACACTATCACCATGAATGCACTAGATGGTTCCAACAAACACCAACAATTCATAGAGACATTAACCAAAAAGACACACATGATGCGCACACTAGTCACCTTCACACCATGATACAAGATATCTCCAGAGATTACAAATATAAAGCACGGGAGTAGCATAATATATGAATAATAACATCTACCAATTCAACTAGATACAAAGCTCACGATCAAATAAAGATCACATCATGGGAGAGACAGGTGAACCACATAGCTGCCAGTAGAGCCCTTAGCCCCGGGTGAGAACTACTCCCTCCTCATCATAGGAGGCAGCAACGACGATGGAGATGGCGGTGAGGTCGATGGAGATGGCGGAGATGGCGATGGAGACCGATGGAGATGGCTCCGGGGGCACTTCCCCGTCTCGGCAGGGTGCCAGAACAGAGACTTCTGTCCCCCAAAATTCATCGGCGATAGCAGCGGAGCTGCGGAACTCTTTCTAGAAATTTGCTGATTCTTTTAGGGTTTTCCATCGGGAGGCTTCTTATAGGCGGAGAGGCGGCATCAGGGGGCCACCAGGGCCACCTAACCACTAGGGGGCACGGCCAGGGGGTGGCCCGCGCCACCTTGTGGTGTGGCTGCCCTCTGCCCCCCTCCGGCTCTTGTTCGGTATTCGTCCTTCGTCCGGAAAAAATAGGAGTTTCTGCTTTTGTTTCGTCTGATTCTGAGAATATTTCCTGTGTAGCTTTTCTGAAATACAAAGCAGCAGAAAATAGGGAACTCACACTGTGGCATCTTGTCAATAGGTTAGTTCCGGAAATCGCATAAAAATGCCACAAAGTGTAATGAAACACAAGGCAAATGGTGTAAAAACAAGCATGGAGCACCAAAAATTATAGATACATTTGAAACGTATCAAGCATCCCCAAGCTTAACTCCTACTCGTCCTCGAGTGGGTAAGTGATAACAAAAGAATAATTTTTGAGTTGACATGCACCATCACAATCTTGATCATCTATGTAAAGAATTGAGTGCTGAGATCAAAGAACTTAAAACATGGGCATGAAAGACATAATCTCAATAGAAGAAACTTGGCAACCATGTTATAACATAAAAAAGAACACAAACGAAAGATCATGAAAAATGAAACAATGAAAGTCACATGTGTGTTTCAACGATATGGAAAACATAGCAAATGGTTTTTAGCTTGTCCTTCATGGAATAGCAAAACATAAATGCATAGGACACCTTCAAGTTTAAGAGGGCGACTAGATACAAATAATTTAAGAACAAGTAAAACCATAATCATGTGTCAATCATTGATAACTTTGGGACAATGCACATTAAACTCAGAATGACAACTATGCTCTCTTAGACGGTGCATAAAGGTAGAAGGTGAAGACTCAACATAAAAGTAAAAGAAAGGCCCTTCGCAGAGGGAAGCAGTGATTAAACATGTGCTAGAGCTTTTCATTTGAAAAACAGAGAGATAAAAATTGGGTTTTAAGAGGTGGTTGTCTTTGTAAACGACTGGCAATGGGGTTCTTACTATCTTCCATACAAAAATGAAGCAAGTTTTCAAAAATGAAGCAAGTTTTTGAGAGAGAGATTGGCACTTTTGTGCTCTTTTATAAAGCTTGGCACTCCTCCCCACCTTTTTTCCTTTCACAAACCATGGCTAACCGATTCCATCGGGTGCCCACCAAAATTCAAATACCATGGAGGAGTGCCCTTTTTTCTTTTCTTTTTTCTCTTTCTTTTGGAATAAAACAATATGGAAGATAGCAAATCCGACCACTACGTCCCCATGAGCTGAAAACAGTGTCATAAAATGAGAAGTATTTTGAAGGTTTTTTTTAAAGGTAGCACATGAAAATTTACTTGGAATGGCTTGCAAATATCATGCATAGGAATTTATAGTGGACATATTGGAATAACTTGGTTTTTAGGAGTTGGATGCACGAGTAGAGCCCATACTCAGTACAAAATGAGGGCTAGCAAAAGGCTGGGAGTGACCAACTAAGAGAGCAAGAACGGCCATAATCATGCATAACGACAAAACATCATTGAAAGAAGCATAAAGTGGTATCACAAGTCAAAAACCAAATGATCATAGAGGCTATAGGCGACTTATTTTGTAGTCAACATGTGTAAGCATGTGCCAAGTCAACCCAAATAAAGCATCAAAGGAGAAAACCAAATAAATGCTTCCATATAATAAAAACAACGCATGATTTTTTCGAACGATCATTTAGCAATCTCAGTCATTTGAGACAAGTCATGCTACAACAAAAATCACTAAGCATACTATCAAAACGACATCAATCATGGCATGAAAAAGTCTAAGCCGCAGTCTAAACAAGCTTCTTTTTGTACCACTTTTTTGCATGAAACTTTTTCTCTTTTCCAACACCATTCGAACTATGGGGACCCCGGATTACCCATCCAGAATACCCGATATGCATACAATTCATGATCCCATGATCAGTGTGTCATGAATCCACATATCCGAGTTGATAACAGAATTACATCATCCATTACATTAACGAATAATATACTTACAACTGGTCACATGACCAAGTATGATATTGCCACGCAGGCAAGTCTACAACTAAGAAGTGGATACCAAGCAGCATTGATGACCCACGTCATGCCTACTACCCTATAGGCAACTGACTAGGAGACGTTCCTAGTTCGCACCGGCGTCATCGCAACCATCGTCACCTTCCTCGTAGTCTTCTTCATAGTCTGACCAAGTTAATAGCCAGGGACAAAACCGTGAGTACATTTTGAATTGTACTCGCAAACCATCTAAAGAGAAAGAGTTGATGTGCAGTTTGGCTGTAGCAAGGAAAGGCTCTATTCTAGTTTGCCCTATACTATCATATTTTCTCTTGTCGATAGAGCATGTCATACGACATCTCTATATCCTTGTTGAAACACAATTTTAGAAAATAGATTTTTGTAAACTCTCTAGGGGAGGGGGAACTCATTTATTTCTCAAGAGAGAGAGTCGGTGGTCAATCAAACATGACCACCTCCCTTTATAAAATCTAGGTCAATCACACATGACCATCCTATTTCCTTCAGCAGTACCTTGCAAGGACTCCGAACCGTAGTCATGCCACGGCAGTACCCTCCGAGTACTCCGCCCGACACCTTTCTCCATTTCTTTCTAAAAACACTTTTATAAAACCAAAACTTGACATTGGGCAATGTAGTGATCTTTACAACCGTCCATGACCGAGGACTCGGCTATTCGAATATGTTTACACTCTGCAGAGGTTGTACATTTTACCCACACCATCCGATAAATCCGCTGGGATACCACCACGGACCATCATACACAAGTATGCGGGGTTCGGATAATCGATCAGAGCCTTCCATCTATCCACCTTAGTACGGGTGCCTACCCTGTGGAGCTTACCTCCCCGGCACGTCCCGGCAGTACCTCCTCCAGAGTGTAACTTCGGCGCCACGGTGGGAGAACCCAAGTGTCTTCCGGTGGCTCGAGATATGTCATGATATGTGTTGACCCTCTTGTGGCGTCAACTCAGATTCCGGGGTCCTACAGACCCTTATATAGTTGTGAGGCTCCCCGCACTAAAGCAAATAAACTTCAAACTAAGCCCCGTCCCATACCGGAGTAATGTGGTTGCACGGGTTAATTGCTCTGAGTGACTACAAAGAAACACCAATGCCTTTTTCTAAAACCACCAACTCCTTTCCTTCCATATCCCAATTTCCATTTGTCCCAAAGTCATTTAGAAAACATTTCAGTGGAGTAGATACTACTCCAAGGTTTTCAAAACCATTTTCAAAACTTTTTCGAGAGTTTTCCCATCCTAGAGTTTTTGGCTCCACTAAGAGTTTTCCAAAGACCATGATGCTAACCATCAAGTCTCTAATATAGGGGTGTTGAGTAAGTGTCACGGGTGTCATCTTGTTAGATGATATCAATTTGACTTGTGGAGCTAAGTCATCAACTATTGCTATATAGGAAATAATAGCAATAAAGAATAATGCATATTAAGAAAACAAGAGTAGAACAATGCATAGTGACTTAGTAGGATTCAGATATGCAATAAGTAGATGGCTTGCCTTGAGTGGCTTGTCCCTGATCTCCTTCTTCTTGGTACCCAAAGACTTCCCCTTCCTCCGCACACTCGTCATTCGAATCTATCGTCGGAAAAACAACAACACACACAATAAGCATGCAAGCATACATGATTCACACCCAAGACATGCACCACACCAATCAAGCATTGAGTATCAGAAACAAACATGTTCAGATATCTGAACCAATATCTATTTTATAAAATGATAAACTACTATAATAAAAACAAGCAATTACTATTAGCAAATTAGCCCTAATCACAAAAAATCAACTTGCAGGCATCAAGGTGAATCAAGACATGGCATCCATCAAACTTCCAGATAGCTAACAACATCACAGAACCAACACAATTGGAACCAAATCAAAATAGTAAAAGCTTGAATTATAATGAATTTCCTAATCCCACTTACCACTAGAAAAGCAATTTAATTCCCTAAAACTTTCTATAGATCAAAAATTCTACCAGAGACCATCTTAGAAAGCTAATGAAATACAGAACATACTAGAGGTGGAATCACTTAAAAATAATAAAAATACTAGGTAAAATAAATAAAACCATGCAAATTCCTAATATCACCAAAATAATTACTGCAGGAAATATAATGATCCTAAAATAGCAAGTATAGTTTCTCATGCTTCAAAATACAGCATAGCATCTCTGAAAATTGGAATCACAGCAAAACAATATACAAAAATTAAGATTTGGATTTTTGATTAAAAAGTAACTAGATCTAACAATTTAAAAACAAGTCATTCTACAGGGCTTTAAATTTACATGCAACCAGCACCACATGGTAGATAGTAACCTAAGGAGTTCACAGAAATTTAAATCATTCAAATTGGGCTTATATTTATTTTTCTATGAATTTTGCAAGTTTGCAGATCTGGGAAAAAGGTTAAAATATTTTCTTCTAAAAAAAATAGACACAGGCCTGATTGGAACGGATCTGGGCCGGTCCGCCGGGTTCCGGCCCATTTCGCCTACAGCACGCAGGAAGGCCACAGTCAACCGCCCGACAGGCGGGGCCTGCCAGTCAGTGGGTGATGAAGGCCGAACCGGTACGGGGTTCCCTGGACCGTCTGATTAGAACGCAATCTACGGTGTTGGATCGTCGTCTCCCCCATGACGGGCTCGCCCCGAGGAAACCCTAGCCAGCACCAAGAGGTTGCAGGGGCTCACCTATGGCAGTCGCCGGCCACCAGAGAAGCTTTGGGGCAGATGCGGAGGCTTCAGGGGTCCCGAGGGTGGTCTAGGATCAGCGGCTGGTTCCCGGAATCATCGGGCTCGTCCGCGTCTAGATCTATAGGGCGAGGTAAAGGTGGTGGTCTCCGGCATTCCTGCCAGGGAAGAAGAGCAGGGTTAGGTAGATTCAGGAAAAAGAACCACGAAGCTACCAAGATGAGGAGCAGAGGAGGTCGGAGTGGGTGGCAAGGTTCCTCGCATGCTCACAGCACTCGATCATGGAACCCATTCTCCTTCACAGCACAGGTCAAGGTTCAAGTCCTGGAGTTCAGGGAGTGATAGAGGATTGGTAGGGGGCATAATGAGCTAGGATAGAAGGGCTGGTGCGGTCTGAGGCCTTATAACACAGAGAGGGCATGTTAGGTTGGTTTGGGCTTGTGGGGTAGCTAGATGGCCTCTGGTTGGGCAAGGAGGACAGTGGAGTGGGTGTGTGGGGTTCCGGAGGGTGTCTTGGTCGAGAAGGATCAGAGAGAGAGGGGTGAGAAGGCTGCTGCAAGGTTTTTCTTAATTGCTAACCAAGATTGGCATGGATCCCTTCCTCCTTCTTCCAACCACTACAAGACAAAGGAGAAAGGGCTGCTACAGTGCATGATGACCAGAGGGGTGTGAAGGTGCTGGAGAAGGCTGGGTGGTGGTTTGGTGAAGTTTCAAGTGAAATTTGGATTAGCTAGGGATAGATATGGGGATGTATGCATGCATGAAGCAAATTCTTGGATCATTTGATAACCCCAATTTGCCCCAAGAAATGGCATGCATAGAAGGACTGGATAGGGTAATAAGGAGATTGAGTATGGCCTTGTCAAGTTTTGAAAATAAATTTGGTCACCAAAGTTTTGATTTTGAGCATTTGCCCTAATAGTAGTTTGAACATGATTTTGAAGATTTTGAGGATGAGGAACTTTGGGTTTCGGGTTGATAGGATTTTACATAGCTGAGATAGCATGGTGGGGTCTTACCAAATCTAGTTGGTGAGAAAAAAAGGTGCAAGAACAATGCATGGTTGCTATTCCCATGCAGGTTTTAATCCATAAGAAAATATAGTATGGAGATAGTCCTATAGAATTTATTTTTGGAGAAATAGAGGGAGAGGGTGTTAAGAGGCATGAGATGATATACCCAATGTCATTTGGGAAGAGTTGGATTTCTAGAGGGATTTAATGATGAGGGTTAACAATAGTTTGCAGGCATTTAGGAAGAATACTAAGGATAGAAGTAGTTTTGACTAGGGTTCATAACAATGCCATATAAATAGGTGGCATACCTCAAAATGCACATGCAAGTGAATAGATAGTTAGAGTAGATCAAAAATAAGAGGAATACATCGTAGGATGGTCTCTGAACAATTAATTTCAAAATCTAGAAGTGTGACCAAAACTGTATCTAATAATAGCCAAATGATCAGTGGTTTGATTAGGGTCAGAAACAGGATTAGAACAAGTAGCAGATGACCTCAAATGACTAAGTGGTAATGATAGGATAGATGAGCTTATAATTTGTTGTGCTTTAGATAGGTTAGGCCACAGGCCTATCTGTAGATCATAGCTACACACAAGGAACTCAATCAAAGTCAAATAGGTCACACCAAGTCAACCCATCACACAGAGTCACACCATTGGAAATAAGAGGGGTTGGTCCACAATATTGTTCAACAGGCAACTCAAACAGACTTACTAACATAACAATCAAGACAAACAAGCAAGAAATAGTACTTTTAGAGGTTTGCACAAAAAGTTTTTGTTGGCCCTCATTTTTGGCTCACTAAACAATACTTAAATAGGGTTACAGAAAGTGGGGTGTTACCGCTCTTCCCCCCTTAAATAGAATCTCGTCCCGAGATTCCTAAGCGTAGTACTAAGAGGTGCTGAGACTAAGTTAGAGTTAGGCCTCAACGGTTGCTCTTCCAACTCACCGGTGATATTCTGAGTTGCATCAAAGACTTATTTTGGCCGAAGGTGTAGATTGTCTTCATTTGCTGATGTTGATGATTGAAGAGTTGATGCTGCCAAAAGTATTGTATCGAAACCTCATTAGGACATTTTTAAGGTTAGCGGGGTTAGGCTATCTAGTATGCCCAAAAAGATTCTTTGAGAGTTAGAAGGTTTTCAGCTTGCAAATTGAAGTCTTGAAGAGTCGAGGATTCTCGGGTAGCTTTTGTTGTCTTGGGGTTGTCACTTCCTTCATGTATAGTGATGGAGCCTTTAATTCTTGGTGTTGCGTCTTGAAGCTTGATGTTGGTGTAGACCTTTAATCTTGAGCTTGCCATCCTCTGAGGATGGTAGACAAGAGCATTTGTGCTTCGATCTTGATAGGCATGCCAAATCTGTCGACTTAGTCCTCTACGCTTCCTAACTACCAAGGCGCAGGTTAGTCCTAATAGAACCCATTCTTCTGGGTTGTCTTGTGATTGAGCTAAAAACGCTCCAGGTGGCGGCGCACCACCCACGCTGTGTCTTCTAGTAGTCAATGATTTGTTCCTTCTTGTCTTCGGGTTGGTGGGGACCATTGAAGATCTTCTTGCTTCCCCATATTCTTGTAGCCTTGACGATCTTGAGGTATATTGGGATACTTGAGTCAACTTCATCTTCTGAGAAATCTTCATGTGGATTTCAACCCATGGCATAAGTCAGTTTTGGTTTTAAACCCGTCAAAAAATTTGAACGAGCAAGTGAGTGAGTTAGAAAAGTCTTTGCTTCTTCTCATTTCCACCTCCCTTGGTATCTCCTAAATGCAGAGCCGACCTTGATGGCTTGATTTTGGAGAGTCTTCATCCTTCTATTTGCTCAATGGAGATCAGGCACGCGAGTCTTCGAGCTTCAAGTGGCGATAAAGGGTTGATCTTCAAAGATTAGGCTTGGGTTTGATACTCCCATGCTCCATGTTAGTTGGATTGTTAGAAGATTTAGCAAGTGTTGGGGGGTGTTAAGAGAGTATCATCAAAGTTAGCGAATCTCTAGGTTTAAGTTAGTTGACCCCAGAGAGTGAAGTCTTTGTCTTCTAGAAGTCCTTTGTAGTCTGGGAGGGTCTACTTTTTGCTTCCTTGTCATTGTAGAGAGGTCTTGACGAGGCTTGAAGCACATCACAAAAATTGTCGTGTCGGATCTTGGGAAGGTGTTGCGAGAAGGCATATAATCCACTATTATCAAGGTTAGAGTTAGCCTTTTATTGATAACTTATCTATGCTACTCGAGCTGACATAAATAGATGAGAGGGAACACACATTTGAGCAAGGTTTCCTAATCGGATTTTACACACCACCGGGTTTTTAAGGCCGGGAGGCCAAAAACAAGCACAAGCACAAGGTAATGATGCACACTCAAGAAACACACAAGGCAACCTTCAAACAATCATATCAAGCACAGGAGGTACATCATGTACCAAAAAATGCCTAATATGCGCGGTATTTTGGGGTAGCTCAACCAAAACAATTGAGCTTATCCTATTATTCCTAGGGGTCAGGTTGGTCGTAGTTGTTGACTCCTTCATTTCCTTGACTCTCGCTTCCACAGGAACTTGACGGCAGTTGGTGGTGAAGTTGCAGTGTTGTTGAGTCATTGATGTTGACTTGGGAAGTGCTGTTTTGTAAGTCTTCTTGTATCACATCATGTGGTTGTGAGGTCTTTGGAAGAGTCATTGAAGTTCTACATATTTGGCAATGTCTCGTGATGGGCCTAAAAATTTCTAGTCAATCAATTGAGTACTTGGTCCTTGGCGACTGCAAAAGTGCGAGTCCAGGGAGGAACAAGGTCAACTTCTCGACGGAGCCATTGGTGTCAACCAAAGGCAAAATACTTGTCTACAATCTTCATTCTTTGTAGTTGGGGAGGTTTGAAGACGTCCTTCTGAATATTTGCTCCATCTTGTGTTGCTAAGCTTTATGTCTAATTGGGGTATAACATCCATTATTTAAATTTGAAATGGGAAAGACAAGAGAGTAAAATCTTTAAAACCCTTGAAAAATTAGAGAGGTAAGATTAGATGTTTTTGGAAGGGTAAGTAAGATATAAACCATACTATTAGCTACCTAGAATAAATATCCTTTGCAAATAGTTTTAGCAAAATATTACTTTCCTATCTAACGCCCATGCTAACTAAGGTCTCCTACAGTTAGGATGGCTCTGATACCAACTCTGTGGGGACCCCGGATTACCCATCCGGAATACCCGATATGCATACAATTCATGATCCCATGATCAGTGTGTCGTGAATCCACATATCCGAGTTGATAACAGAATTACATCATCCATTACATTAACAAATAATAAACTTACAACTGGTCACATGACCAAGTATGATATTGCCACGCAGGGCAAGTCTACAACTAAGCAGCGGATACCAAGCAGCGTTGATGACCCATGTCATGCCTACTACCCTATAGGCAACTGACTAGGAGACATTCCTAGTTCGCACCGGCGTCATCGCAACCATCATCACCTTCTTCGTAGTCTTCTTCATAGTTTGACCAAGTTAATAGCCAGGGACAAAGCCGTGAGTACATTTTGAATTGTACTTGCAAACCATCTAAAGAGAAAGAGTTGATATGCAGGTTGGCGGTAGCAAGGAAAGGCTCTATTCTAGTTTGCCCTATACTATCATATTTTCTCTTGTCGATAGAGCATGTCATACGACATCTCTATATCCTTGTTGAAATGCAATTTTAGAAAATAGATTTTTGTAAACTCTCTAGGGGAGGGGGAACTCATTTATTTCTCAAGAGAGAGAGTCAGTGGTCAATCAAACATGACCACCTCCCTTTATAAAATCCAGGTCAATCACACATGACCATCCTATTTCCTTCGGCAGTACCTTGCAAGGACTCCGAACCGTAGTCATGCCACGGCAGTACCCTCTGAGTACTCCACCCGACACCTTTCTCCATTTCTTTCTGAAAACACTTTTATAAAACCAAAACTTGACATTGGGCAATGTAGTGATCTTTACAACCGTCCATGACCGAGGACTCGGCTATTCGAATAGGTTTACACTCTGCAGAGGTTGTACATTTTACCCACACCATCCGATAAATCCGTCGGGATACCACCACGGACCATCCTACACAAGTATGCGGGGTTCGGATAATCGATCAGAGCCTTCCATCTATCCACCTTAGTATGGGTTCCTACCCTGTGGAGTTTACCTCCCAGGCACGTCCCGGCAGTACCTCCTCCAGAGCATAACTTCGGCGCCACGGTGGGAGAACCCAAGTGTCTTCCGGTGGCTCGAGATATGTCGTGATATATGTTGACCCTCTTGTGGCGTCAACCCGGATTCCGGGGTTCTACAAACCCTTATATAGTTGTGAGGCTCTGATACGTCTCAAACGTATCTATAATTTTTGATGCTCCATGCTTGTTTTTACACTGTTTGCCTATTGTTTCGTTACACTTAGTGACACTTTTATGCATTTTCTGGAACTAACCTATTAACAAGTGCCACAGTGCCAGTTTCCTGTTTTCTGCTGTTTTTGTGTTTCAGAAGTGATACACAGGAAATATTCTCGGAATTGGACGAAACAAGTTCCTGAAGTCTTATTTTTCCCGAAAGCTTCCAGATTTCTGAAGGAGAGACGGAGAGGGGCCACCAGGGCCCCACACATAGGGCTGGCGTGGCCAGGCCCCTGGCTGCGCCACCCATGTGTGAGGGAGCCTGGCTCCACCTCTGACATCGCCCCTTCGCCTATAAAGACCCCCCGACGGAAAAAACCTAAGTACCCAATCAGATTTCTAGAACACATCGCGATCCGCCGCCACCGTCGACCCGAAGATCGGGAGGGTCCAGAAGCTCTTCCCGGCACCCTGCCAGAGAGGGGAATCACCACCGGAGGTCTTCTTCATTGCCATGCTTGCCTCCGGAGCGATGAGTGTGAGTAGTCTACCTTGGACTATGGGTCCATAGCAGTAGCTAGATGGTTGTCTTCTCCACCATGTGCTTCATGTTTAGATCTCATGAGCTGCCCTACATGATTGAGATCACCGTTATGTAATTCTACATGTTTGGTTGGTTGGGATCCGATGAATATTGGTGTTTATGATTAAGTTGCTGTACTAAATTATATCTTTTGTTATCTCTATGTTGTTTATGATCTTGCATGCTCTCCGTTGTCAGTAGCTATCTTGGCCGAGTAGTTGCTAGTGACTCCAAGAGGGGGTATTTATGCCCGATAGTGGGTTCATGTCTCTATTTCACCTGGGGGACTGACAGAAACCTCAAAGGTGGTAGATGTGCGGTTGCTACTAGGGAGAAAACAACATTCATATGCTCAAGGGCATATGCTTTGTTTACATTACACACTTTGCTTAATGCAATTATCTATTGTTCGCAACTTAATACTACTGGGGTGTTCGGATTGATATCCCCGGGAGTGGATTATTAGTCATAGATGCTGTTGGATGGTAGTCTATGTATTTTGTTGTAATGCCCAGAGTAAATCTCATAGTGATCTTCTTGACATATCACGTTTATCTTTATTCTATCAATTGCCCAACTGTAATTTGTTTACCCAGCATGTGTTATTTTATCTATGGAGAGACACCACTAGTGAACTGTGGACCCCGGTCCTATTTACATCATATTACTATCACCTGTTTACTTTACTCGCATACTTTTACTGTTTTTCACTCGATACGCTCATAACCTTTGTTTCAAGCAAACCGGTGAGATTGACAACCTCATCGTAAGTTGGGAACAAAGTACTTGGTTGTGTGTGTGCAGGTTCCGCGTTGCTACTGGCCGAAGACGAGTCAACAAGTATTGTTAACAGCGCCCTTGTTGGAGTGTTATTAAGCCAGTCTGCATCACCTTCAGTCGTCGCCGTCTCTCCTCTCCTGAACAATATTAAACCTTGGTTTCTTAACTGAGGAAAGACTAGCTGCTATACTCATCATACCTTCCTCTTGGGGTTCCCAACGGGCTGGTTATCCACCACGCACAAGGACAGTCTGCTCCCACGTCAGCTTGGACGCAGCAGCTACTTTTCTGGCGCCATTGCCGGGGAGGAAGAGAAGACTTCTGCGAGGGGAGTTTTTCGCACACACATACTTTACTTTGTTATTGTTTTGCTTTACTTTATTTATTTTACCTGCATCGTTTTTATATCAAAAACCCAAAAAAAATTAGAATCCTTGGTAGTTGTTTTTACTTATCTGCTTTTAGTTTTGTTAAAATGAGTAATCCTGAAGTAGAAGTTCATAGTTTTAAGCAACAAGGGGGAGAAAGTTTAAAAGATGCTTGGTATCGTATTAACAATGCTCATCATAGGTGTACCAAAAAGCACTCTACCATGATCCTCCTTAGAAATTTTTATGTTTGTATATCCAGTTGGAATAGGTATGTTCTTGATACTCTTACAGGAGGTAATTTTCTGGGTACTCCCGCTGGAGAAGCATGCACTATAATTGAAAGTTTAGTGGGAATACCACCTATTCATGTTGCTAAAACCGAGACCACCTTGGAGGAGGTGGTAGAAAAGCTCAGCTCTTTAGAGAAAAGTTTGCCAAGTATCCTAGAAAATGCTAGTCGCATTAGTGAATTAATAGAAAACATTGGTAAGAGAATTACCATTTTAGAGGCTAGCACTACTCATGACAATCAAAACTTAAGGATTGGTAAACTAGAGGAGTCCATGGAAACTCTTAGCTTAATCTTCTCTTCTCTTAAATTTAAGAAGGAGAAAGTGTTTGTTGGAAAAGAGCAAAAATTTATGTATGTTCCCAAGGTTTCTGCGCTTAAATCTCAACATGTTCTTAAGATTGGTAAGAATCTTAGTTCCACTAAGGGTGACTTGCAGGTTGAATCATCTTCGGGAACCTTCAAAGAGCCTACTGAGGTAACTAGCACTTCATCTATTGATATTACTTGATTCGCAATTTTCTGCGCCTAGCTCAAAGGCGTTAAAGAAAAGCACTCTTGGGAGATAACCCAATGTTTTCTTTTCAGTACTTTTTCTTTTATTTGAGTCTTGGAAGTCATTACTACTGTAATGACCGCTCCTTATCTTGTTTATTTCGTTTTTGTGCCAAGAGAAGCCTCTAATTTGAGTGAGGTAAAGATTTGGGGATGTTGCTGTCCTGAAACTGTTTTCGGTGCTGCACCGTAAAAATTCGTATAAATTCTCTGTTTATCTTTTGGACCTGAGATTTCTTGTGCATATGCCCCAGATTATATCCAAACTTTTGTTAGTTGAACACTTTTTTATTTGAGCAACAGAAAACCCCTCAAAAATTCGACCTTTGTCAGCTGTTCAGTTTTGACAGATTTCTGCCAATATTTGTGTTTGCCACTTTATCGCTTTCTTTTGAGTTCTTTTGATCACGGAACTTTTGGGGAGGTTGCTACAGTAGTATTTTCTATATATGTGGTGGTTTTGAGTTGAAACCTGAAGCAAATAGAGGATTGATTATATGTTATGCTTGCACTAATGTTGCTAATAGAATTGTGTTTAGTTTTGTATGAAGGAAGTTTTCAAGAGTAGGGATTGGAGAATGATGAGATGAGTTGAAGAATGGACAAAAGCTCAAGCATGGGGATGCCCATGCATCACCCCAAGAAATATCCAAGAAGTACAAGCATCAAAGCTTGGGGATGCCCCCGAGGCATCCCCTTCTTCATCGGCAAAAATCAGGTCACCTTTCAAAACACTATATTTTTATTGCTTCATGCACTATGTGTTTTTCTTGGAGCATCAGTTGTTTTAGTTTTCTTAGTTGGTTTAGTTTGTTTGTTTGCTGCAATAAATGGTTGGACCCCAACAAATTTCCTTTGGAGAAGTTGCCTCGTTTTCATTTGCAAAGAACGCTCTAATTTTCATTCTTATTAAAAATCAAGTGTTCTTTTTTTTCTGCTACTGCTTTTGGTTTTCGTTTTCGCCTTGATTTGCGTTCAGACCTTGTCATATCTTTTCATCAAGGTGTATTTTTGCCTCTGATCTTTATTGGTTTTCATCAAAAGAGGTGTTTATAAAAATTTCAAATGGTGTTGGATAAGAGAAAAAGCTTTGTGCAAAATAGTGGTACAAGAAGGAGCTTGTGTAGACTGCGGCTTAGGCTTTTTCATGTAATGCTTGATGTCTTTTTGATAGTATGCTTAGTGGTTTTACTGTAGCATGACTTGCCTCAAATAACTGAGATTGCTTAATGAGCCTTTGAAAAAATCATGCGTTGTTTTTATTGTATGGAAGCATTATTTTGGTTTTCTCCTTGATGCTTTATTTGGGTTGACTTGGTGCATGCTCACACATGTTAGACTCTTACAAAGTCGCCAATAGCCTTCATGATCATTTAGTTTTTGACTTTTGATGCCATCTTATGCTTCTTTTAATGTCGATTTGTCGCTTTGCATGATTATGGCCATTATTGCTCTCTTAGTTGGTCGCTCCCAGTCTTTTGCTAGCCCTCGCCTTGTACTGAGTATGAGCTCTACTCGTGCATCCAACTCCTAAAAGCCAAAGTTTTCCAAAGTGTCCACCATATATACCTACTATCAATTTGCTATTCCAAGTAAATTTGACTTGCTTTTATTTTCTCTTCAAATTAAACTCTTACCAGTGTTATGCGAAATTCGGTCAGCAAAGCTCTCACGAAGCAGAAGGCACACTTTACTTTTTCCTGTTCTTAAAAATTTGACATTGTGGTCTCTTATGTTGAGTTGTTATGCTTGCAAGTTGTAAGTTGGATTCTAGCCCAGCCATGCTGTCATGGGCAAGCTTTCAACATTGCACATCTTAATTGAGTTGATATCGTGATCTTTTGTTTATGGATGCCCGCGGTGTGAAATGAATTGGGAATCTTGTAGGGATCATGGAGTTTGTATATGTGTTAGGGAAACGCCGGGCCGCCAATCTAAGCCATGCATAATTCATGGTGGAAATTTGCAGCATACCCATGGTGAACATTCGACAACGCATCTCACAATAAAAAGCTAAACAAAAGGCAAATAAAAGAGATGTCAAGGTGTTCATTGTCTGCTTGTCCTGTCATTTTGGTGTGGGCTTGTTCCATGTCATTGGGCACAGAGGTACCCCATTGGCGGTTCTCAATGATATGCATATACTTACAATGACAAGAGCCTTGCTTGGGACTCTAAGTAAAGTAGCATGAGGTTTGGGTACTCGTATTCACAGGGCACGAGGTTTTCAACTTATGATTTGTCAAGCATATGCATCATAATTGTTCTCGCATTAACTTTAACCATTCAAGATGCTTATGATGGGGGCAATGAGAGCTCAAAGCCGGTAAGTACCATAATTTTTGAAGGTTATAAAACTTGCAATCACTGCTTCCCTCTGCGAAGGGCCTTTCTTTTACTTTTATGTTGAGTCACCACCTTCTTTCTTTATGCACCATTAAGAGAGCATAGTTGTCATTCTTAGTGTGATATGCATTGTCCCAAAGTTCATTGATTGATTCATGATGATTGGTTTCTCTTGTTCTTAAATTATTTGTATCTAGTCGCCCTCTTAAATTTGAAGGTGTCCTATGCATTTATGTTTTGCTCTCTTTGAAGGACAAGCTTAAAACCATTTGTATGTTTTTCCTTATGATTTGAACACACGTTTGACTTTCATTGTTTCATTATCATGATCTTTTGTTTGTGTTCATTTGCATGTTTACAACATGGTTGCTAAGTTCTTATTGTCATGATTATATCTTCATGCCCATGTTTTAAGTTCTTATGATCCCAGCTCACAAATGCTTACATATATGATCAAGATTGTGTAGGTGCATGTCACCTCAAAAATTATTCTTTTGTTATCACCTACCTACTCGAGGACGAGCAGGAGTTAAGCTTGGGGATGCTTGATACGTCTCAAACGTATCTATAATTTTTGATGCTCCATGCTTGTTTTTACACCGTTTGCCTATTGTTTCGTTACACTTAGTGGCACTTTTATGCATTTTCCGGAACTAACCTATTAACAAGTGCCACAGTGCCAGTTTCCTGTTTTTTGCTGTTTTTGTGTTTCAGAAGTGATACACATGAAATATTCTCAGAATTGGACGAAACAAGTTCCTGAAGTCTTATTTTTCCCGGAAGCTTCCAGAGATCCGAAGGAGAGACGGAGAGGGGCCACCAGGGCCCCACACATAGGGCTGGCACGGCCAGGCCCCTGGCCGCGCCACCCATGTGTGAGGGAGCCTGGCTCCACCTCTGACATCGCCCCTTCGCCTATAAAGACCCCCCGACGGAAAAAACCTAAGTACCCGATCAGATTTCCAGAACACATCGCGATCCGCCGCCACCATCGACCCGAAGATCGGGAGGGTCCAGAAGCTCTTCCCGGCACCCTGCCAGAGAGGGGAATCGCCACCGGAGGTCTTCTTCATCGCCATGCTTGCCTCCGGAGCGATGAGTGAGTAGTCTACCTTGGACTATGGGTCCATAGCAGTAGCTAGATGGTTGTCTTCTCCACCATGTGCTTCATGTTTAGATCTCATGAGCTGCCCTACATGATTGAGATCACCGTTATGTAATTCTACATGTTTGGTTTGTTGGGATCCGATGAATATTGGTGTTTATGATTAAGTTGCTGTACTGAATTATATCTTTTGTTATCTCTATGTTGTTTATGATCTTGCATGCTCTCCATTGTTAGTAGCTATCTTGTCCGAGTAGTTGCTAGTGACTCCAACAGGGGGTATTTATGCTCGATAGTGGGTTCATGTCTCTATTTCACCTGGGGGAGTGACAGAAACCTCTAAGGTGGTAGATGTGCTGTTGCTACTGATACGTCTCAAACGTATCTATAATTTTTGATGCTCCATGCTTGTTTTTACACCATTTACCTATTGTTTCATTACACTTAGTGGCACTTTTATGCATTTTCCGAAACTAACCTATTAACAAGTGCCACAGTGCCAGTTTCCTGTTTTCTGCTGTTTTTGTGTTTCAGAAGTGATACACAGGAAATATTCTCGGAATTGGACGAAACAAGTTTCTGAAGTCTTATTTTTCCAGGAAGCTTCCAGAGATCCGAAGGAGAGACGGAGAGGGGCCACCAGGGCCCCACACATAGGGCTGGTGCGGCCAGGCCCCTGGCCGCGCCACCCAGGTGTGAGGGAGCCTGGCTCCACCTCTGACATCGCCCCTTCGCCTATAAAGACCCCCCGATGGAAAAAACCTAAGTACCCGATCAGATTTCCAGAACACATCGCGATCCGCCACCACCGTCGACCCGAAGATCGGGAGGGTCCAGAAGCTCTTCCCGGCACCCTGCCAGAGAGGGGAATCGCCACCGGAGGTCTTCTTCATCGCCATGCTTGCCTCCGGAGCGATGAGTGAGTAGTCTACCTTGGACTATGGGTCCATAGCAGTAGCTAGATGGTTGTCTTCTCCACCATGTGCTTCATGTTTAGATCTCATGAGCTGCCCTACATGATTGAGATCACCGTTATGTAATTCTACATGTTTGGTTTGTTGGGATCCGATGAATATTGGTGTTTATGATTAAGTTGCTATACTAAATTATATCTTTTGTGATCTCTATGTTGTTTATGATCTTGCATGCTCTCCGTTGTTAGTAGCTATCTTGGCCGAGTAGTTGCTAGTGACTCCAAGAGGGGGTATTTATGCTCGATAGTGGGTTCATGCCTCTATTTCACCTGGGGGAGTGACAGAAACCTCTAAGGTGGTAGATGTGCTGTTGCTACTAGGGAGAAAACAACATTCATATGCTCAAGGGCATATGCTTTGTTTACATTACACACTTTGCTTAATGTAATTATCTGTTGTTCGCAACTTAATACTACTGGGGTATTCGGATTGATATCCCCGGGAGTGGATTATTAGTCATAGATGCAGTTGGATGGCGGTCTATGTATTTTGTTGTAATGCCCAGAGTAAATCTCATAGTGATCTTCTTGACATATCACATTTATCTTTATTCTATCAATTGCCCAACTGTAATTTGTTTACCCAGCATGTGCTATTTTATCTATGGAGAGACACCACTAGTGAACTGTGGACCCCGGTCCTATTTACATCATATTGCTATCACCTGTTTATTTTACTCGCACTGTTTACTTTACTCGCATACTATATTGTTTTCCACTCGATACGCTCATAATCTTTGTTTCAAGCAAACCGGTGAGATTGACAACCTCATCGCAAGTTGGGAACAAAGTACTTGGTTGTGTGTGTGCAGGTTCCACATCACCTTCAGTCGTCGCCGTCTCTCCTCTCCTGATCGATAAACCTTGGTATCTTAACTGAGGGAAAACTAGCCGCTACACTCATCATACCTTCCTCTTGGGGTTCCCAACGGGCTGGTCATTCACCATGCACAAGGACTTACTGCTCCACGTCAACTACACGCCAGCAGCCTCTTTTCTGGCGCCATCACCAAGTAGCAGCTTCTTTTCTGGCGCCGTTGCCGGGGAGGAAGAGAAGACCTCTGCGAGGGGAGTTTTTCGCACACACATCCTTTACTTTGTTATTGCTTTGCTTTACTTTATTTATTTTACCTGCATCGTTTTTATATCAAAAACCCAAAAAAATTAGAATCCTTGGTAGTTGTTATTTCTTTACTTTAGTTTATCATGTTGATCCCTAAGTTCGTTCTGGAGGACCTCTCAGTAGGTAGTGGTTCGATTATTGGCAAAAGTAACATTGAGGAGTTCTTTAATCACATTAGTATGCATAAGGAAGTTGAGGAAAAGTCTTGGGTTGAACTTGCTCCTAGTATTGAAGTTGCTTCTGTTTATTTAATTGACATGTCGGAAACTATGTTTGCTAGTCTTAATCCTTTTATGTAATACATGTTCCTTAAGCTTCATGAAATTGAGGATCCCGAAAAGAAAGCTTTTATCTTGGAAACTTTGCGTTTAGAATTTAAGGATGTCGTTATTGAAGCTAGGAAGGTTCTTAAACATTTTAATAAGCTCGGTTCACCTATAACGGTTATTAGTACAAATGATGAGGAGGCCGAGATACCTATACCTTGCAAGCTTTTGGGATTGAATGAAGCTTTCGAAAATAATTTTGACTGGATTTGTCCTGAAAATCTTTTTAATGAGAATAGTGTACCAAAGCATGATCAAAAAGGGTCTTCTAAAACTTATGTGGATGAAATACAATGCCTTATTGACAAGACCTCTGCTGTTGATCTTAATGCTTCTGCTGAAAATACTTGATTCGCAATTTTCTGCGCCTAGCTCAAAGGCGTTAAAGAAAAGCACTCTTGGGAGATAACCCAATGTTTTCTTTTCAGTACTTTTTCTTTTATTTGAGTCTTGGAAGTCATTACTACTGTAATGACCGCTCCTTATCTCGTTTATTTCGTTTTTGTGCAAAGAGAAGCCTCTAATTTGAGTGAGGTAAAGATTTGGGGATGTTGCTGTCCTGAAACTGTTTTCGGTGCTGCACCGTAAAAATTCGTGAAAATTCTCTGTTTATCTTTTGGACCTGCGATTTCTTGTTCATATGCCCCAGGTTATATCCAAACTTTTTTTAGTTGAACACTTTTTGATTTGAGCAACAGAAAATCCCTCAAAAATTCGACCTTTGTCAGCTGTTCAGTTTTGACAGATTTCTGCCAATATTTGTGTTTGCCACTTTATCGCTTTCTTTTGAGTTCTTTTGATCATGGAACTTTTGGGGAGGTTGCTACAGTAGTATTTGCTATATATGTGGTGGTTTTGAGTTGAAACCTGAAGCAAATAGAGGGTTGATTATACGTTATGCTTGCACTAATGTTGCTAATAGAATTGTGTTTAGTTTTGTATGAAGGAAGTTTTCAAGTGTAGGGATTGGAGAATGATGAGATGAGTTGAAGAATGGACAAAAGCTCAAGCTTGGGGATGCCCATGCATCACCCCAAGAAATATCCAAGAAGTACAAGCGTGAAAGCTTGGGGATACCCCCGAGGCACCCCTTCTTCATCGGCAAAAATTAGGTCACCTTTCAAAACACTATATTTTTATTGCTTCATGCACTATGTGTTTTTCTTGGAGTGTCAGTTGTTTTAGTTTTCTTAGTTGGTTTAGTTTGTTTGTTTGCTGCAATAAATGGTTGGACCCCAACAAATTTCCTTTGGAGATGTACTCGTTTTCATTTGCAAGGAACGCTCTAGTTTTCACTCTTATCGTTCATCGAGCGTTCTACTTTTTCTGCTACTGCTTTTGGTTTTTGTTTTCGCCTTGATTTGCGTTCAGATCTTGTCATATCTTTTCATCAAGGTGTATTTTTGCCTCTGATCTTTATTGGTTTTCATCAAAAGAGGTGTTTATAAAAATTTCAAATGGTGTTGGAAAAGAGAAAAAGCTTTGTGCAAAATAGTGGTACAAGAAGGAGCTTGTGTAGACTGCGGCTTAGGCTTTTTCATGTCATGCTTGATATCTTTTTGATAGTATGCTTAGTGGTTTTGCTGTAGCATGACTTGTCTCAAATAACTGAGATTGCTTAATGAGCCTTTGAAAAAATCATGCGTTGTTTTTATTGTATGGAAGCATTATTTTGGTTTTCTCCTTGATGCTTTATTTGGGTTGACTTGGCGCATGCTCACACATGTTAGACTCTTACAAAGTCGCCAATAGCCTTCATGATCATTTAGTTTTTGACTTTTGATGCCATCTTATGCTTCTTTTAATGTCGCTTTGTCGCTTTGCATGATTATGGCCATTATTGCTCTCTTAGTTGGTCGCTCCCAGTCTTTTGCTAGCCCTCGCCTTGTACTGAGTATGAGCTCTACTCGTGCATCCAACTCCTAAAAGCCAAAGTTTTCCAAAGTGTCCACCATACATACCTACTAGCAATTTGCTATTCCAAGTAAATTTGACTTGCTTTTATTTTCTCTTCAAATTAAACTCTTACCAGTGTTATGCGAAATTCGGTCAGTAAAGCTCTCACGAACCGGAAGGCACACTTTACTTTTTCCTGTTCTTAAAAATTTGACATTGTGGTCTCTTATGTTGAGTTGTTATGCTTGCAAGTTGTAAGTTGGATTCTAGCCCAGCCATGCTGTCATGGGCAAGCTTTCAATATTGCACATCTTAATTGAGTTGATATCGTGATCTTTTGTTTATGGATGCCCACGGTGTGAAATGAATTGGGAATCTTGTAGGGATCATGGAGTTTGTATATGTGTTAGGGAAACGCCGGGCAGCCAATCTAAGCCATGCATAATTCATGGTGGAAATTTGCAGCATACCCATGGTGAACATACGACGACGCATCTCACAATAAAAAGCTAAACAAAAGGCAAATAAAAGAGATGTCGAGGTGTTCATTGTCTGCTTGTCCTGTCATTTTGGTGTGGGCTTGTTCCATGTCATCGGGCACGGAGGTACCCCATTGGCGGTTCTCAATGATACGCATATACTTACAATGACAAGAGCCTTGCTTGGGACTCTAAGTAAAGTAGCATGAGGTTTGGGTACTCGTATTCACGGGGCACGAGGTTTTCAACTTATGATTTGTCAAGCATATGCATCATAATTGTTCTCGCATTAACTTTAACCATTCAAGATGCTTATGATGGGGGCAATGAGAGCTCAAAGCCGGTAAGTACCATAATTTTTGAAGGTTATAAAACTTGCAATCACTGCTTCCCTCTGCGAAGGGCCTTTCTTTTACTTTTATGTTGAGTCACCACCTTCTTTCTTTATGCACCATTAAGAGAGCATAGTTGTCATTCTTAGTGTGATATGCATTGTCCCAAAGTTCATTGATTGATTCATGATGATTGGTTTCACTTGTTCTTAAATTATTTGTATCTAGTCGCCCTCTTAAACTTTGAGGTGTCCTATGCATTTATGTTTTGCTCTCTTCGAAGGACAAGCTGAAAACCACTTGTATGTTTTTCCTTATGATTTGAACACACGTTTGACTTTCATTGTTTCATTTTCATGATCTTTTGTTTGTGTTCATTTGCATGTTTACAACATGGTTGCTAAGTTCTTATTGTCATGATTATATCTTTCATGCCCATGTTTTAAGTTCTAATGATCCCAGCTCACAAATGCTTACATATATGATCAAGATTGTGTAGGTGCATGTCACCTCAAAAATTATTCTTTTGTTATCACTTACCTACTCGAGGACGAGCAGGAGTTAAGCTTGGGGATGCTTGATACGTCTCAAACGTATCTATAATTTTTGATGCTACATGCTTGTTTTTACACCATTTACCTATTGTTTCGTTACACTTAGTGGCACTTTTATGCATTTTCCGGAACTAACCTATTAACAAGTGCCACAGTGCCAATTTCCTGTTTTCTGCTGTTTTTGTGTTTCAGAAGTGATACACAGGAAATATTCTCGGAATTGGACGAAACAAGTTCCTAAAGTCTTATTTTTCTGGGAAGCTTCCAGAGATCCGAAGGAGAGACGGAGAGGGGCAACAGGGCCCCACACATAGGGCTGGCACGGCCAGGCCCCTGGCCGTGCCACCCATGTGTGAGGGAGCCTGGCTCCACCTCTGACATTGCCCCTTCGCCTATAAAGACCCCTCGACGGAAAAAACCTAAGTACCCAATCAGATTTCCAGAACACATCGCGATCCACCGCCACCGTCGACCCGAAGATCGGGATGGTCCAGAAGCTCTTCCCGGCACCCTGCCGGAGAGGGGAATCGCCACCGGAGGTCTTCTTCATCGCCATGCTTGCCTCTGGAGCGATGAGTGAGTAGTCTACCTTAGACTATGGGTCCATAGCATTAGCTAGATGGTTGTCTTCTCCACCATGTGCTTCATGTTTAGATCTCATGAGCTGCCCTACATGATTGAGATCACCGTTATGTAATTCTACATGTTTGGTTTGTTGGGATCCGATGAATATTGGTGTTTATGATTAAGTTGCTATAGTAAATTATATCTTTTGTTATCTCTATGTTGTTTATGATCTTGCATGCTCTCCGTTGTTAGTAGCTATCTTGGCCGAGTAGTTGCTAGTGACTCCAAGAGGGGGTATTTATGCCCGATAGTGGGTTCATGTCTCTATTTCACCTGGGGGAGTGACAGAAACCTCTAAGGTGGTAGATGTGCTGTTGCTACTAGGGAGAAAACAACATTCATATGCTCAAGGGCATATGCTTTGTTTACATTACACACTTTGCTTAATGCAATTATCTGTTGTTTGCAACTTAATACTACTGGGGTGTTCGGATTGATATCCCCGGGAGTGGATTATTAGTCATAGATGCAGTTGGATGGCGGTCTATGTATTTTGTTGTAATGCCCAGAGTAAATCTCATAGTGATCTTCTTGACATATCACATTTATCTTTATTCTATCAATTGCCCAACTGTAATTTGTTTACCCAGCATGTGTTATTTTATCTATGGAGAGACACCACTAGTGAACTGTGGACCCCGGTCCTATTTACATCATATTGCTATCACCTGTTTACTTTACTCGTACTGTTTACTTTACTCGCATACTTTTACTGTTTTCCACTCGATACGCTCATAACCTTTGTTTCAAGCAAACCGGTGAGATTGACAACCTCATCGTAAGTTGGGAATAAAGTACTTGGTTGTGTGTGTGCAGGTTCCGCGTTGCTACTGGCCGAAGACGAGTCAACAAGTATTGTTAACGGCGCCCTTGTTGGAGTGTTATTAAGCCAGTCGGCATCACCTTCAGTCGTCGCCGTCTCTCCTCTCCTGAACGATATTAAACCTTGGTTTCTTAACTGAGGGAAGACTAGCTGCTATACTCATCATACCTTCCTCTTGGGGTTCCCAACGGGCTGGTTATCCACCACGCACAAGGACATTCTGCTCCCACGTCAGCTTGGACGCAGCAGGCTCCCCGCACTAAAGCAAATAAACTTCAAACTAAGCCCCGTCCCATACCGGAGTAATGTGGTTGCACGGGTTAATTGCTCTGAGCGAATACAAAGAAACACCAATGCCTTTTTCTAAAACCACCAACTCCTTTCCTTCCATATCCCAATTTCCATTTGTCCCAGAGTCATTTAGAAAACATTTCAGTGGAGTAGATACTACTCCAAGGTTTTCGAAACCATTTTCGAAACTTTTTTGAGAGTTTTCCCATCCTAGAGTTTTTGGCTCCACTAAGAGTTTTCCAAAGACCATGATGCTAATCATCAAGTCTCTAATATAGGGGTGTTGAGTAAGTGTCAAGGGTGTCATCTTGTTAGATGATATCAATTCGACTTGTGGAGCTAAGTCGTCAACTATTGCTATATAGGAAATAATATGTAACGACCCAAGATTTTATCAAATTTTGGGGGAAAATTTTCGTTTTTATTTTGCTTGTGTTGATTGAAAATTCACAGGGATTTAAAACTTTTTGAGTTTATTTGAAAGCTTTGTTTGAAAACTATTTAAAATCCTCTATTTATTTCTTGAAGAACTTCTTTGAGAAAGAACAAATATTAAAATGTTATTTTCATTCTCCTTTATTCAAACCCTATTCAGCTTTATGCAAGCTTGCTTGCAAAAGATTGTTTTACAAAGTTTACCTTATTCAATAAAGGTTGCTTTTTCAAACCATAATTGAGTGTGTTTCTCAATCATTATTTTATAAACTAATATTTTACTATTTTAGAAAGAACCGAGTTCAAACTCTATTTCTGTTATTTTATGCCAACAAAGCCATTAGGCTCAAATTAGAATTTTATTAAAAATCTTGTTTTGGTTCTGAAAACCTGTTTATTACTGCCCTAGTTTGTTCCTCTGATTTTTTTTGAAAATTTTACAAATTGGTTTGAAGTCATTTGAGTAACAAATGCAAAAGTTATGGAAGAAAAGGAAAACAGAAAATGAAAAAGAATTAGAACAAAAAAAAAGGAAGAAGAGGAAACAGACCGTTACTTCTCCTTTCTATTTTATTTTCTTTTTCTTTTCCACCACTGACAGGTGGGACCCACCTGTCAGGGCCTTCCCTAACCTCCGGCCGTTACTTCTCCACTGGAAACCGTCACCGTGACCATCGCCCTCTCCCCCATTACTCTCGATGCCGAACGGCCTCCCCATATATACCCCGCTAATCCCCACTGACTCCTCTCCTTTTCCCCTCAAACTTCCACACCAGAGATGCCACCGTCCCTGCAAAATTTCTCGCCGGAATTCGTGATTCCGCCGCCGAAATCCGTCGGTAACGACGCAGTGGAGCAACCCCTCACCCTCTCTCATACCTCCCTCTCTTCCTCTCCCTCGTGCGCCTCCTCTGACCGATAGCCGGACGTCTTTCCTCTGCAGGAACTCGCCGTAAACGACGTCGTCCGAGCCGCCGGCGCTTAGAGTTCCTCCGTTCGCCTGCAGCCGCCGCAGGAAGCAGCCCCGAGAACCGAAGACCCTTCCCAGAACCTAGCCGAGACGTCCCGCTCCTCGTACACCTCGCCGTCGACCTCCAGGACCACGGGAGCACCTTCGCCGTCGACCACCAGTACTCCCCACCGGAGTTTTCCAGTCGCCGGTGAGCCTCCCCTCCCCGATCTACTCTCACCCGTTAGATCTAGAATCTAAGGCCCGGATTAAATCACTAACTCAAAGAGGTATGCTCAGATCTGAGCCGTCCAGATCCCTTTTGATCCGACGGCCGAAACCCCTGATCCTCCCGAAGGGGTACGGGCCAATCAGAATAGACCACGTGGCCGCCCTCTGTTAAAACCAATTTCGAATTAGAATTTCAAACCAGATCTGAACCCAATCTTCAGAAAATCATATCTTTTGATCTATAGGTCCAAAAATAACAAATGATATACCGTTGGAATCCTTAGAACATCTAGAATCCAGCAGTACCATAAAATCTTATATTTTATGGGTTCATTTTGAAACTATCTTCAAATTGGAATCAAACTCTCTGTTAGCATGATTAATCCATATCTTTTGAATCAAGTGTCCAAAAATTACAAATTTGTAGTCTTTGGAATACTCTCAACTTGTAGAACATCATAGAATCAATAAAATCCAAATTTGATACGTGCACACACTTTGTGCATTCAAATTTGCCCAAATCACTATTTTGGTGATAATTCAAGTTCTAAAATTTATTTTTGAGTGATTCCAATTGCAGTGACTTTGTATTACTGCAAGCTATCCAGTAGCATCACTCCCATATTTTCCTGAACCATGTCTCAATTATTCAAATTCTAATATGAGAATTTGAGTATTCCTATATAGATATTTCTATTTCAATCAATGATTCCTTCTACTTTAGAAAACCCTATGATCATACCTAGCTATCAAATATCATCTTGAGATCACTTTGATCCAATATCATGTCCATCTAGGTACATCATATCTAGTTCACACATATTCAAATTTCAATTGTGTCATTTGAGTAAAGTGCGATACATCTTAATCATAGAATTCTATTTTCCTATTGTGGTGTTGATTCAATTCTTCTACCATAGCAAATCTTATTCATACCTAGTCATCAACATTATCTAAACCCATATCTTGATCAAGATCATATCTACTTAGACCTATCTTGCCTAGTACCCACTTATTCAAATTACAAATGTGTTATTTGAGTAAAGCGTGATGCTTTCAATCTTAGTTTCTACCTTGCTACTATGGTTTTGATCAAATCAACATCATAGTACTTAACCCAATCCCATTTTACTCATTAGGAATCTTAAGCCATGTTTTCGAACATCATCTATACATATCCATTACCTATAGCCATTTACTCATGTCTACACAATCTTAGCCTTGCATTGAACTATTCAATTTGCAATTGAGTTAGTTGAGTACTTCAATGTTATAAGAATCCTAGCCTAAGCTTAAGTGTAATATATACTATCTAAGAATAATTGTTATCACACTTATTCAATAGTATTGCTATTGCACTATTTTGTATCTTATGTGATTTACCCACATGAGATATCCCAAGATTCAATATGCTTTAATAAAGCATAAAGATCTCACTCATTATGTTTTGTCTAATTCATATATGTACTCAAATTGCATTTGTGCTACTTGAGTATAATATGAATTCATCTCAAACTTAGGTTCTATTAATGTGGAGTTGTTATAACCCGTACCATAGTATGTGTTATACACCATGTTGATCAATGAACCATTTGAGCCATGCCCTCAAATATCATTCCTTCATACCCAATCCAATGCCTACTTAGTTTTGTCCACATGTATTGAACTATTCAACTTGCAAATGTGCTAAATAAGTTGTTCAAGCATTCTCAAAACCTAACCTAGTCCTAAGTGCAATAGATGCTATTTAAAGAATAAATGTTGTTACACTTATTCGAATAGTATTGAGATTGCACTATCCCACACCTATGTGATCTATTTCACATGAACTATTCTGAAACTCTTATATGCTTTAATAAAGCATACAAACTTCATCAATTATGTTTGCCTAGCCCATTTCTCTCTCAAATCATATTGATCTCTCCCAACTAAGCTCTCCGATTTATATCTCACAAATCATATTTCCTTTGCCATATCTTTCTATCATAACATCTCAATAAATCTAAAATTGTTAAACAAACACCTTTCAATTGTTTGATTTGTTTGATTGTGTTTGTATGGATTGTTTATGGTATGCTATTTCTTGTGCTATAGTTTGTGCGAAGAGCTACGTGCTTAGTTGAGAGAAGCGAAACGTCATAATCTTCAAAAAGGCAAGTGACACACATGTCCCTCACCCATTTTACTTATGCATTAGTATTTTCACCTCTTGTAGTATGCATGATAGGTGTTTTACACAACTGTTTTACCAAATGCTTAGATCCTAGTAGTGATTAGCTACCCCTAAACCCTACCTGTTAGGATGCTAAATACTTTGTTAATATTGATGCCATGCTAAGACCACTTGAAAAGTGTTTTGTGAAAAGTTAAGAACTTCAACTAAAATGAAACACCTGGGTGGATTGGTTTGATGAAGGCGGTGGTGTTGAGTGGCGACCTGGGGCTACACTTTGTGTAGTTGCTGCCTGGGCGTACACTTGTGGTCGGCCACCCAGGAACAAAGAGATGGCTATGTCTTCCATGCTTAGTGTACTTCCAGTGCAACCTTATGACATTATGGGCTCTGTCTTGACTGATTTGATGTGGGAGTGCAACTATGTGCGAGAAGATGGTGGTAGATGAATTATAGGTTGGGAACGGATCTTGCCAGTTAGTTGCCCTCTCCTTCTAAAAGGTCTCGTTTCATTTTATGTATGGGCATAAAATGAATCGTAAGGTGAAAGTGCACAACCCTTGCAAGGTGTTTTAAATCTAATCGATTAGCCGTGTCCTCGGTTATGGACAATTGAGTCTCTAGACATGGAATGTACGGAAGAATCTCATCACCGTTTCTGAATAAATTAAAATTTGTCTAGAAACACTTAGGACAGGGGCACCTCAGAGCTACATACCTTTCAAGGATGTGGTGGACTCTGAGGGCTATCCTGAATTATTTTGAATAACACCTCAGAGCTACATGCCTCCAGTATGTGGTGAACTCTGAGGGTTATTCTAATTTTGTTGAGTGGCACCCCAGAGCTACATACCTTTCAAGTATGTGGTGAACTTTGGGGGTTATCTTGACCTTTAAAAGTCTTAAATGTTTAATAAAAGTATTAAAAATGATTATAGGATAAAATTGGCTTTATGCAAATCAGCCTTTGAGATCCACCAGCCAAATGTCATTGTAGTATAGTCTTTCCACAAAAATGCCACCAAATATGTGTCATTTGCCAGTACATCATCGTACTGACCCCTCTGGGGCTGCATATTCAAACATGCAGGTTTTATTTCAAGTAAAGAACCAGGAGTAGGATCTCGAGACTACATTCCAACATGTCTGCCTGTGGCACTTGATGAAGAATGGAGGCTCACTGCAACTATGCTTTATGCTGTGTACTCGTAAGGTTGAAGACCTATGTAACTGGATTTACGTTGAAATATTGATGCTATTGCAATGATCACTTATTTTGTACTGTGGTGCTATCTACTGATCCAGGGAATGGCACAGATACACAGGAGATTTGCCTTTAGTAAAAGGCGGGTCGTTACAAAATGGTATCAGAGCATAGTGTTGCCTGTAGGATCGAGACCCTAGGTTTGGAATTAGAAATAGGAAGACACTACCACATTGAAGGAAACCATAAGCCAACTTCAAGGTGACATGGAAAAGTTGGAATCTGAACTTAGTGTTCAGGAAGACCTCATCAAAACCAAGGAAGAGCAAATTGCCAATCTACTGAAGCAGCTGGACCAGAATAATGGATCTGCTTAGAAGAGTACCAAGAAGTTTTAGTTGGACCTCCATTTAAGAATTTTAATAAGCAACGACGTGTAATAAACGTTATGGTCATACCGACTTGTGGATGATCGTACCTTCCCGTTTGTTTGAAAACTAGTTTGCTTGTTATGATAAATGTTTGTTAGATATTGCTTGTAGGATAAATTGTTTTGATCTATTATTTTGGGTAAGAATTTTTCTTCTTTATACCTCTTCTACCTAATTCTCATCTATGCTAAGACCTAAACTTGTCACAAAACCCAAACCCGAGTTTTCTCAACGACAGAACAACTACAATGACCCTCAGTTGGAGATAAGGATACAGTGTGCAACAACAAGCGGTAGCTTTTCAAGTACAAGAGACTGGAACATTACGCAAGAGACTGCACAAAGGATGATAATCCAAGACTCCAGTAAGCTAGAATAGCTGAAGGATACCACGCAAACAATAAGAAAACACCCAAGGTGTAGCTAATGTGGAAGTAATACTATTCAACCACCTCATGCAAGAAAGGTGGAAAGAGCAAACAAAGCAATGGAAAGGACAAATAGAGCAATGGAAAGAACAAACAGAGCAGTGGAAAGAGCAAACAGAGCAATGGAAAGGATTTTAAATTCCTCTTAAAATGGCAAACCAAAGGAATCTACAACTTAAGGATGATTGCCATGAGCTTTGTTGAAAACCTCTAGCTAGGAACGATAGATTTTGTTAAAAAAAAATTATTCAAAATAGAATTTGGGAACTTAATTCCAATTTCAATAAAACTTTTGTTTAAAAGCTAGTGAGGTTGACCAAGAGTTAGAATACGAGATGCACCAAACCAAATACAAGATAATGATTGAGTGCGACATGGATTCGCGCCCATGACGACTACTCATATTGTTCGCTCTTGTATGAGGAATGGTAAATCTAGAGAGACATACCTACTTGTGAGACGACGTTGTTAAACCATAACCTTAGGAAGATAATATGTTACAACCCTTATAGTGAGCCAGTGGCCAAAACGTAGGAATACGGTGAGAACTTGGACTTTTGAACGACTACACATTAATCAGAAGCGTTCTGCTCAGTGGACCTTGAAGGCGAAAACTATTCAGTTTCGATGGCTGCTTATTCAATTTACCTTCCCGACCCTTCGTTTCGACTCCCTATGTGACCTGTTCGACTACCTCCCTGAGACTATAAAAGAAAGGTCACTCCTCTCCAGAGAGTCACGACAGAGACAACCACCACTACCTATGAGATTTCCTCCTGATTCCAGAACTTTACGCCACCGAAGTCTACCCCATCCCAACCTGCGATGTTATGAAGCAACTCTCTGAATCCCTGAAACTATTTTCCTGCCCATGAGAGCTTCGTTAGATCCCTTATTCTTACAATGGAGTTCACCTTCGAGAAATGATCAAGTTGTCCAGCGTCTCCCAATGACTATGAAGACGGTTGCTAAAGCAATTCTTAAGGACCATCTGGTGCCTGTGGCAAGTAACACAACTTGCTCCGGTAACTTGAATGGGTTCAACAATGCTGGTTATAAGGCGACCTTCCGTCCCTTAAAGGTGCAAGTACCTCTTACAGAGTCTACCTTGTTTACCCCTATGAAATGCATGAGAAGACTGCAGAGAGAAGCCATCCTAATTCATTGGGATGTGTGGTCTCATCATGTTCGTGGGGCAAGCATACAGTACTTGACACTGAGTTATCTTTTGAGATTCTGGAATGAAAATCAGCTAAAAAGCAACAAGGAGTATGGTGATAGCCTGTATGCTGTCTTGACCTTGGTAAGGACCGACCAAGAAAAGGCTAGATACACATTCTTGGAAGATGTACGACAACCAGGAAGGTTACTAGAACAGAATGTTATCGTGGAAAATTGAAAATCAGAATGGTATAAGGAAGCAACCATAAGATGAAGAACCTCTAAGAATGATGATAAGGAAGTTGAGGAGATGAGAGGATACCCTCTCAGCTTGGTCTTCTGAATGACCCAAAAAGGAGACAACTCAGCTTGGTCCTCTGATTGAACCAAAGAGTGACTCCTCAGTGTCCAAAGTAGTTCAACAACTACCCTGTTGGATAGAAAGCTCTACAATAGAGTATGGTTACCTCAAGCAACCCCATAAGGAAGGTTGATGCCTGAAATTGTGAGAAGACACCCACCTATTGTAAATGAAGATGTGGACTACCTTGTTGAAGACAACGCGATGGATGATATCTGCTTATCACCAGAATTGGATGGAACCCTTGGTGTGCCCACTTTTGAACATAGCGGCGAACATCGAAACTTCTGAGAAGGACGATTCATGGAAAATGACACAACAGTGAATGCAAGCTGGGAACAAAATGCAAGTGCCCAAGGAAGCATAAAGATACCACCAAGCAGAACCTTCTTTTAAGGGTGGTAGCCACCCAGATACCTAAACCCAGATAACCTAATACCTACTTTCTTTTTAGCCTTCTCCAATCTCGAGGACGAGATTTCTTTTAAGGGTGGTAGTCTGTAACGACCCAAGATTTTATCAAATTTTGGGGGAAAATTTTCGTTTTTATTTTGCTTGTGTTGATTGAAAATTCACAGGGATTTAAAACTTTTTGAGTTTATTTGAAAGCTTTGTTTGAAAACTATTTAAAATCCTCTATTTATTTCTTGAAGAACTTCTTTGAGAAAGAACAAATATTAAAATGTTATTTTCATTCTCCTTTATTCAAACCCTATTCAGCTTTATGCAAGCTTGCTTGCAAAAGATTGTTTTACAAAGTTTACCTTATTCAATAAAGGTTGCTTTTTCAAACCATAATTGAGTGTGTTTCTCAATCATTATTTTATAAACTAATATTTTACTATTTTAGAAAGAACCGAGTTCAAACTCTATTTCTGTTATTTTATGCCAACAAAGCCATTAGGCTCAAATTAGAATTTTATTAAAAATCTTGTTTTGGTTCTGAAAACCTGTTTATTACTGCCCTAGTTTGTTCCTCTGATTTTTTTTGAAAATTTTACAAATTGGTTTGAAGTCATTTGAGTAACAAATGCAAAAGTTATGGAAGAAAAGGAAAACAGAAAATGAAAAAGAATTAGAACAAAAAAAAAGGAAGAAGAGGAAACAGACCGAACCAGCCGATCCGGCCCAACCCGCACGGCCCACTTACCTTCCCGAACCGTTACTTCCCCTTTCTATTTTATTTTCTTTTTCTTTTCCACCACTGACAGGTGGGACCCACCTCTCAGGGCCTTCCCTAACCTCCGGCCGTTACTTCTCCACTGGAAACCGTCACCGTGACCATCGCCCTCTCCCCCATTACTCTCGATGCCGAACGGCCTCCCCATATATACCCCGCTAATCCCCACTGACTCCTCTCCTTTTCCCCTCAAACTTCCACACCGGAGACGCCACCGTCCCTGCAAAATTTCTCGCCGGAATTCGTGATTCCGCCGCCGAAATCCGTCGGTAACGACGCAGTGGAGCAACCCCTCACCCTCTCTCATACCTCCCTCTCTTCCTCTCCCTCGTGCACCTCCTCTGACCGATAGCCGGACGTCTTTCCTCTGCAGGAACTCGCCGTAAACGACGTCGTCCGAGCCGCCGGCGCTTAGAGTTCCTCCGTTCGCCTGCAGCCGCCGCAGGAAGCAGCCCCGAGAACCGAAGACCCTTCCCAGAACCTAGCCGAGACGTCCCGCTCCTCGTACACCTCGCCGTCGACCTCCAGGACCACGGGAGCACCTTCGCTGTCGACCACCAGTACTCCCCACCGGAGTTTTCCAGTCGCCGGTGAGCCTCCCCTCCCCGATCTACTCTCACCCGTTAGATCTAGAATCTAAGGCCCGGATTAAATCACTAACTCAAAGAGGTATGCTCAGATCTGAGCCGTCCAGATCCCTTTAGATCCGACGGCCGAAACCCCTAATCCTCCCGAAGGGGTACGGGCCAATCAGAATAGACCACGTGGCCGCCCTCTGTTAAAACCAATTTCGAATTAGAATTTCAAACCAGATCTGAACCCAATCTTCAGAAAATCATATCTTTTGATCTATAGGTCCAAAAATAACAAATGATATACCGTTGGAATCCTTAGAACATCTAGAATCCAGCAGTACCATAAAATCTTATATTTTATGGGTTCATTTTGAAACTATCTTCAAATTGGAATCAAACTCTCTGTTAGCATGATTAATCCATATCTTTTGAATCAAGTGTCCAAAAATTACAAATTTGTAGTCTTTGGAATACTCTCAACTTGTAGAACATCATAGAATCAATAAAATCCAAATTTGATACGTGCACACACTTTGTGCATTCAAATTTGCCCAAATCACTATTTTGGTGATAATTCAAGTTCTAAAATTTATTTTTGAGTGATTCCAATTGCAGTGACTTTGTATTACTGCAAGCTATCCAGTAGCATCACTCCCATATTTTCCTGAACCATGTCTCAATTATTCAAATTCTAATATGAGAATTTGAGTATTCCTATATAGATATTTCTATTTCAATCAATGATTCCTTCTACTTTAGAAAACCCTATGATCATACCTAGCTATCAAATATCATCTTGAGATCACTTTGATCCAATATCATGTCCATCTAGGTACATCATATCTAGTTCACACATATTCAAATTTCAATTGTGTCATTTGAGTAAAGTGCGATACATCTTAATCATAGAATTCTATTTTCCTATTGTGGTGTTGATTCAATTCTTCTACCATAGCAAATCTTATTCATACCTAGTCATCAACATTATCTAAACCCATATCTTGATCAAGATCATATCTACTTAGACCTATCTTGCCTAGTACCCACTTATTCAAATTACAAATGTGTTATTTGAGTAAAGCGTGATGCTTTCAATCTTAGTTTCTACCTTGCTACTATGGTTTTGATCAAATCAACATCATAGTACTTAACCCAATCCCATTTTACTCATTAGGAATCTTAAGCCATGTTTTCGAACATCATCTATACATATCCATTACCTATAGCCATTTACTCATGTCTACACAATCTTAGCCTTGCATTGAACTATTCAATTTGCAATTGAGTTAGTTGAGTACTTCAATGTTATAAGAATCCTAGCCTAAGCTTAAGTGTAATATATACTATCTAAGAATAATTGTTATCACACTTATTCAATAGTATTGCTATTGCACTATTTTGTATCTTATGTGATTTACCCACATGAGATATCCCAAGATTCAATATGCTTTAATAAAGCATAAAGATCTCACTCATTATGTTTTGTCTAATTCATATATGTACTCAAATTGCATTTGTGCTACTTGAGTATAATATGAATTCATCTCAAACTTAGGTTCTATTAATGTGGAGTTGTTATAACCCGTACCATAGTATGTGTTATACACCATGTTGATCAATGAACCATTTGAGCCATGCCCTCAAATATCATTCCTTCATACCCAATCCAATGCCTACTTAGTTTTGTCCACATGTATTGAACTATTCAACTTGCAAATGTGCTAAATAAGTTGTTCAAGCATTCTCAAAACCTAACCTAGTCCTAAGTGCAATAGATGCTATTTAAAGAATAAATGTTGTTACACTTATTCGAATAGTATTGAGATTGCACTATCCCACACCTATGTGATCTATTTCACATGAACTATTCTGAAACTCTTATATGCTTTAATAAAGCATACAAACTTCATCAATTATGTTTGCCTAGCCCATTTCTCTCTCAAATCATATTGATCTCTCCCAACTAAGCTCTCCGATTTATATCTCACAAATCATATTTCCTTTGCCATATCTTTCTATCATAACATCTCAATAAATCTAAAATTGTTAAACAAACACCTTTCAATTGTTTGATTTGTTTGATTGTGTTTGTATGGATTGTTTATGGTATGCTATTTCTTGTGCTATAGTTTGTGCGAAGAGCTACGTGCTTAGTTGAGAGAAGCGAAACGTCATAATCTTCAAAAAGGCAAGTGACACACATGTCCCTCACCCATTTTACTTATGCATTAGTATTTTCACCTCTTGTAGTATGCATGATAGGTGTTTTACACAACTGTTTTACCAAATGCTTAGATCCTAGTAGTGATTAGCTACCCCTAAACCCTACCTGTTAGGATGCTAAATACTTTGTTAATATTGATGCCATGCTAAGACCACTTGAAAAGTGTTTTGTGAAAAGTTAAGAACTTCAACTAAAATGAAACACCTGGGTGGATTGGTTTGATAAAGGCGGTGGTGTTGAGTGGCGACCTGGGGCTACACTTTGTGTAGTTGCTGCCTGGGCGTACACTTGTGGTCGGCCACCCAGGAACAAAGAGATGGCTATGTCTTCCATGCTTAGTGTACTTCCAGTGCAACCTTATGACATTATGGGCTCTGTCTTGACTGATTTGATGTGGGAGTGCAACTATGTGCAAGAAGATGGTGGTAGATGAATTATAGGTTGGGAACGGATCTTGCCAGTTAGTTGCCCTCTCCTTCTAAAAGGTCTCGTTTCATTTTATGTATGGGCATAAAATGAATCGTAAGGTGAAAGTGCACAACCCTTGCAAGGTGTTTTAAATCTAATCGATTAGCCGTGTCCTCGGTTATGGACAATTGAGTCTCTAGACATGGAATGTACGGAAGAATCTCATCACCGTTTCTGAATAAATTAAAATTTGTCTAGAAACACTTAGGACAGGGGCACCTCAGAGCTACATACCTTTCAAGGATGTGGTGGACTCTGAGGGCTATCCTGAATTATTTTGAATAACACCTCAGAGCTACATGCCTCCAGTATGTGGTGAACTCTGAGGGTTATTCTAATTTTGTTGAGTGGCACCCCAGAGCTACATACCTTTCAAGTATGTGGTGAACTTTGGGGGTTATCTTGACCTTTAAAAGTCTTAAATGTTTAATAAAAGTATTAAAAATGATTATAGGATAAAATTGGCTTTATGCAAATCAGCCTTTGAGATCCACCAGCCAAATGTCATTGTAGTATAGTCTTTCCACAAAAATGCCACCAAATATGTGTCATTTGCCAGTACATCATCGTACTGACCCCTCTGGGGCTGCATATTCAAACATGCAGGTTTTATTTCAAGTAAAGAACCAGGAGTAGGATCTCGAGACTACATTCCAACATGTCTGCCTGTGGCACTTGATGAAGAATGGAGGCTCACTGCAACTATGCTTTATGCTGTGTACTCGTAAGGTTGAAGACCTATGTAACTGGATTTACGTTGAAATATTGATGCTATTGCAATGATCACTTATTTTGTACTGTGGTGCTATCTACTGATCCAGGGAATGGCACAGATACACAGGAGATTTGCCTTTAGTAAAAGGCGGGTCGTTACATAATAGCAATAAAGAATAATGCATATTAAGAAAACAAGAGTAGAACAATGCATAGTGACTTAGTAGGATTCAGATATGCAATAAGTAGATGTCTTGCCTTGAGTGGCTTGTCCCTGATCTCCTTCTTCTTGGTACTCAAAGACTTCCCCTTCCTCCGCACACTCGTCGTTCGAATCTATCGCCGGAAAAACAACAACACACACAATAAGCATGCAAGCATACATGATTCACACCCAAGACATGCACCACACCAATCAAGCATTGAGTATCAGAAATGGTGGGGTAGCTAGATGGCCTCTGGTTGGGCAAGGAGGACGGTGGAGTGGGTGTGTGGGGTTCCGGAGGGTGTCTTGGTCGAGAAGGATCGGAGAGAGAGGGGTGAGAAGGCTGCTGCAAGGTTTTTCTTAATTGCTAACCAAGATTGGCATGGATCCCTTCCTCCTTCTTCCAACCACTACAAGACAAAGAAGAAAGGGCTGCTATAGTGCATGATGACCAGAGGGGTGTGAAGGTGCTGGAGAAGGCTGGGTGGTAGTTTGGTGAAGTTTCAAGTGAAATTTGGATTAGCTAGGGATAGATATGGGGATGTATGCATGCATGAAGCAAATTATTGGATCATTTGATAATCCCAATTTGCCCCAAGAAATGGCATGCATAGAAGGATTGGATAGGGTAATAAGGAGATTGAGTATGACCTTGTCAAGTTTTGAAAATAAATTTGGTCACCAAAGTTTTGATTTTGAGCATTTGCCCTAATAGTAGTTTGAACATGATTTTGAAGATTTTGAGGATGAGGAACTTAGGGTTTCGAGTTGATAGGATTTTACATAGCTAAGATAGCATGGTGGGGTCTTACCAAATCTAGTTGGTGAGAAAAAAAGGTGCAAGAACAATGCATGGTTGCTATTCCCATGCAGGTTTTAATCCATAAGAAAATATAGTATGGAGATAGTCCTATAGAATTTATTTTTGGAGAAATAGAGGAAGGGGGTGTTAAGAGGCATGAGATGACATACCCAATGTCATTTGGGAAGAGTTGGATTTCTAGAGGGATTTAATGATGAGGGTTAACAATAGTTTGCAGGCATTTAGGAAGAATACTAAGGATAGAAGTAGTTTTGACTAGGGTTCATAACAATGCCATATAAATAGGTGGCATACCTCAAAATGCACATGCAAGTGTATAGATAGTTAGAGTAGATCAAAAATAAGAGGAATAGGTCATAGGATGGTCTTTGAACAATTAATTTCAAAATCTAGAAGTGTGACCAAAACTATATCTAATAATAGCCAAATGGTCAGTGGTTTGATTAGGGTCAGAAACAGGATTAGAACAAGTAGCAGATGACCTCAAATGACTAAGTGGTAATGGAAGGAATGGAAGAATATATATCAAAGATGAGTTCTAGGAAGGTACATTGCCAAGGATAGGATAGATGAGCTTAATATAAGCGTCAGTAAACTGAATCTATTAATAGGAGTGTAGATAGTCTGCACACTAGATGTTTGACGAAATGCCTGCTAGAAATTATTTTTCTAAAATTGAGAGGAACCTCTTAGGGTTGTATGGGGATGGTTCCTATAACCTCAAGGGTGTTCTAATGGGCTAAAATTAATTATTGCCAAAGTCCTCAAGAAGGGATCATAATGTCTTATGGTAAGACATTAAAGTTTGGGCTTTAGGATTGAGAGGAAAACATCAGGATAGGTTCTATTTACAACCAAGAGTTGATTCTAGCCAAGTGGGGTTTTTGAATATTAGAGAGAAATCTCAAAACATTTATAAACCATGGGTACTATTCCCATAATTTTTAGAGATAAGAATAATACCAGAGAGGTATTCTTCCCATTTCTCATATTCTTGTAAAAAGGAAAAGTAGTTGGGAAAATAATTTTATAGAAGATATTGAAAAATGAAATGAGTGCTCATAAAGAGGGAACCTCATTTCTAGTTTTTGATAAACTTGAGTTTCAGAAATAAATACTCCTTCCATAAGGAATAGAGTTGTATGGTTTTACAAAGAGGGAAACATCAAAATTAGGTTTTATATAGAAAATATATTGAAAGCAATTTATAGGAACATCCCCACTAACCACCTTATAATTTGGTGTGCTTTAGATAGGTTAGGCCATAGGCCTACCTGTAGATCATAGCTACACACAAGGAACTCAATCAAAGTCAAATAGGTCACACCAAGTCAACCCATCACACAGAGTCACACCATTGGAAATAAGAGGGGTTGGTCCACAATATTGTTCAACAAGCAACTCAAACAGACTTATTAACATAACAATCAAGACAAACAAGCAAGAAATAGTACTTCCAGAGGTTTGCACAAAAAGTTTTTGTTGGCCCTCATTTTTGGGTCACTAAACAATACTTAAACAGGATTACAGAAAGTGGGGTGTTACATGAACCCTTTTAAAACAACTCTTTTGATGAAAACCAACATAGACCAATGGTCTAAAAACACCTTGATGCAAAGATATAAAATGATCTGAACAAAAATCAAGGCAAAAAACAAAAGCTGAATGCAGTAGCAGAAAAAGAGAACACTCGTTGAATGATAAGAGTGAAAACTAGAGTTTGCTGCCAGAAAGGCATCTTCTCCACATAATCTGGTTTGCTGCCAGAACCAATAGATGAAACTTTGGAGGATTACTCCTTTTTGTTAATAAGATAGAAACAAAAATCATCCCTGTCAAATTTGGGTAAAGCATCTGCTTTAATAACATTTTGTATGTAAATATTTGCGAGGCAATCTTTAACACAATAGAGATGACAACCACGAGGGGTGCTATTAAAATCAAGAGCACTCATATCTACCAAAGAAGTCTTTCTAGATATCTCTTCACACCCCAAAAATAAAGTAAACTCATCATGCTGATTGAGAGTGATCTTGTCATCATAATACAAACTTGCGGTACTCATAGGATTAGAAGGGTCATTATTAGGGCCTGAGCATGACCCTTTTCATGGCAAAGCTCACAAAAAAAAGGATAAAGCTCACAAACCTTTTCACCAAGCTCATCTAGAACCTTGTGCCACATTCGAGTTTCTTCATTCCTGTGGTGGATACAATAATCTTCTTTATTGTGACTCTGTTCACAAGGTCTAAGTACTCCACAAAAATTAACATGCTTATAAGAAGTAGTACTTTCAGAAGTTTGAACATGTTTATTGCAATCATCAATAACAATATCACTTTCTATACATGTGTCTTTAAAAGGTTCATGATACACGTCCCCATTTCCTTTGGGAACATTAATATGGGAAGCAAAGGCTCTAAAACAATCAACCATAATTTGAGGATCAAGCCCATATTTAGCACCAAGCTCTTGAAAATTAGCAGTTTTAGCGAAAGACTTAATGCAATCATACTCATAATTTATACCTGATCCAATACCTTTATTGCTATCCCAATCTTCGATATTGTTTTGAATTGTTTCAAGCAGATCCCACTTGACGTCAACATCCTTGCTTGTGAAAGACCCATCAAAGCATGCATCTAGATAGTCCTTGTAATATCCTGAAAGCCTTGCATAAAAATTATTAATAACTATTATGGGGAAGCTCATGAATAGGACATTTGAGCATTAGTGACTTCAATCTTCCCCATGCTTGGGCAATGCTTTCTCCCTCATGCGGATGAAAATTATAAATGTAATTCCTATCTTTATAAACCTCACTAGAAGGATAGAATTTAGAATAAAAGAAATGTACAATTTCCTCCCAGTCAACAGGTCAGCCATCCTTCAGTGTTTTATACCATTCCGGAGCTCTGCCCTTCAGTGATAAAGAAAATAGCTTCCTCTTAACTTGGTTCATCAAAATACCTGCACATTTGAACAACTCGCGTAATTCATGTATAAAGAGCAAATGATCACCAGGATGGATAGTTTCATCTCCTAAATAGCAGTTATTCATAGCACGTTCGACAATTTTCATAGGTATTTTAAAAGGATGAGGAGCACAAGCATCATTAGAATCATCACATATGGGAGACAAAATATCATCAGAGCAAATTTTCTCCACTAAAGCTGGGGAACTAAAAATATTATGCTTAACAAAACCAGCTTCCCCAAGCTTAGACTTTTCTATAGCATTAGCAATAACGGTGTTCAAAGCATTCATACTAATAACACTATTAGCATGCAAATTAAGCTCCAAAGGTTTTTCAATTTTCTCTTCAAACACTCCATATCCTAACTCAGAAAAAATACTATAGAACTCTTTATTTTCCATTAAGCCTAACTAGTGAAAATAAAAACAAGAAACAAAAAGATATAATTGCAGAATCTAAAGGAAATAACTTCGAGCACTCACCAGCAACTAAAAGACTTAGTAGCCAAAGGATGTGAGTACCTTTTACCTTACCTCCCCGGCAACGGCGCCAGAAAAGAGCTTGATGTCTACGCACGCATCTGTTCTTGTAGACAGTGTTGGGCCTCTAAGTGCAGAGGTTTGTAGAGTAGCAGCAAGTTTCCCTTAAGTGGATCACCCAAGGTTTATCAAACTCAGGGAGGAGGAGGTCAAAGCTATCCCTCTCAAGCAACCCTACAATTACGATATAGAAAGTCTTTTGTGTCCCCAACACACCCAATACACTTGTCAGATGTATAGGTGCACTAGTTCGGCGAAGAGATAGTGAAATACAAGTAGTAGTGATGATTATAAGTAGTAAGTGTAATATGAAATATGTATCACTTCGAGCAAGCATGTAACAAAACTGAAAGGAAACGGTGTACAATGCTTGAAAACAAGGCCTAGGGATCATACTTTCACTAGTGGACACACTCTCAACAAATATAACATAATTGAACCAATAGATACTATCATCAATATGCAACTCAAAACAATTCTCCAATGGAAAACAAACACTAATCATGCGTAGGGCTACGAAGCACTCCTCAAAGTCCATATTTCCCAAAACTAGATTGTACGACACTATCACCATGAACGCACTAGATGGTTCCAACAAACACCAACAATTCATAGAGACATTAACCAAAAAGACACACATGATGCGCACACTAGTCACCTTCACACCATGATACAAGGTATCTCCGGAGATTACAAATATAAAGCACGGGAGTAGCATAATATCTGAATAATAACATCTACCAATTCAACTAGATACAAAGCTCATGATCACATAAAGATCATATCATGGGAGAGAGAGGTGAACCACATAGCTACCGGTAGAGCTCTTAGCCCCGGGTGAGAACTACTCCCTCCTCATCATAGAAGGCAGCAATGACAATGGAGATGGCAGTGAGGTCGATGGAGACAGCGGAGACGGCAATGGAGACCGATGGCGATGGCTCCGGGGGCACTTCCCCATCCCGGTAGGGTGTCGGAACAGAGACTTCTGTCCCCCCGAAATTCATCGTCAGTGGCGGCGGAGCTGCATAACTCTTTCTGGAAATTTGTCGATTCTTTTAGGGTTTTCTATCGGGAGGCTTCTTATAGGCGGAGAGGCGGCGTCAGGGGGCTACCAGGGCCACCTCACCACTAGGGGGCGCGGCCAGGGGGTGGCCCGCACCATCCTATGGTGTGGCTGCCCTCTGGCCCCCCTCCGGCTCTCGTTCAGTCTCCGTCCTTCGTCCAGGAAAAATAGGAGTTTCTGCTTTTGTTTTGTCCGATTCCGAGAATATTTCCTGTGTAGCTTTTCTGAAACACAAAAATAGCAGAAAATAGGGAACTGGCACTGTGGCATCTTGTCAATAGGTTAGTTTCGAAAATCACATAAAAACGCCATGAAGTGTAATGAAACACAAGGAAAATGGTGTAAAAATAAGCATGGAGCATCAAAAATTATAGATACATTTGAGACGTATCAAACCTATTAACAAGATGCCATAGTGCCAGTTCCCTATTTTTTGCTGTTTTTGTGTTTCAGAAAAGTTACACAGGAAATATTCTCGGAATTGGACGAAACAAAAGCCAAACCTCCTATTTTTACCGAAGCTTTGCGAAGACCAAAGATGAGACGGAGGGGGGCCAGAGGCTGGCCACACCACAAGGGGGCGCGGCCCAGCCCCTGGCCACGCCCACCCATGGTGAGCCCACCTAGTCCACCTCCTGACGATGCCCCTTTGCCTATAAAGACCCCTCGTCAGGAAAAACCTAAGGGACGGATCGCTTTTCCTAGAAACATACTGCAAGCCACCGCCATCATCGAATCGAGATCGGGAGGATCCAGGAGCTCTTCCCGGCACCCTACCGGAGGCCTTCTACACCACCATGGTCGCCTCCGGAGTGATGTGTGAGTAGTCTACCTTGGACTACGGGTCCATAGCAGTAGCTAGATGGTTGTCTTCTCCACCATGTGCTTCATGTTTAGATCTTGTGAGCTGCCCTACATGATCAAGATCATCTTTATGTAATCATACATGTTGTGTTTGTTGGGATCCGATGAGTATTGGTACTATGTCAAGTTAATGTGCGGAATAATATCATATGTTATCTCTATGTTGTTTATGATCTTGCATGATTTCTGTTGCTAGTAGCTATCTTGGCCGAGTAGATGCTAGTAACTCCAAGAGGGAGTATTTATGCTTGATAGTTGGGTTCATGCCTCTATTTAATCTGGGGGAGTGACAGTTGCCTCTAAGGTTGTAGATGTGCTGTTGCCACTAGGAAGAAAACAACATTCTTGTGTCTAAGGACATTTGCTTTGTTTACATTACGCACTTTGCTTAATGCGATTATCTGTTGTTCGCAACTTAATACTCAAGGGGTGTTTGGATGATATCCCCGCGAGTGGATTTTTAGTCATAGATGCAGTTGGATTACGGTCTATGTATTTTGTTGTAATGCCCAGAGTAAGCCTCATAGTGATCCTCGTGATGTATGTACATTATCTTTACTCTATCAATTGCCCAACTGTAATTTGTTTACCCAACATGCTTTATTTATCTTTTGGAGAGACACCACTAGTGAACTGTGGACCCTGGTCCAATTTCCTTTACATAGCTTTACCGTTTTACTTTACTCACACTGTTTACTTTACTTGCAAACTATCATCCTTTTTCCACTCGATACGCTCATACCTTTGTTTACAGCAAACCGGTGAGATTGACAACCTCATCATAAGTTGGGGACAAAGTATTTGTTTGTGTTGTGTGCAGGTTTCGCGTTGCTGCTAGGTGAAGACACACCAACAAGTTGTCTGGCGCCGTTGGAGTGTCACTAAGCTAGCAAGCATCACCTTCTTAAGTTTGGCTTTCTCCTACTGGTTCGATAAACCTTGGTTTCATAATTGAGGGAAGACCTGCTGCTGTGCTCATCATACCTTCTCTTGGGGTTCCCAACTGGTCGGTTATTTACATCATCAATACCGCACCATCATTTCCTGTCTTCCTTTGTTTAGTATGATGCTTTTATCTGAAAGAATATACCATTGAAAGCTATCTATGATTGTAAAGAGATTTTTATGATTGAGCATGTGATTTTTGCTATATAGCTCTGATATAAAAGGCTCCGATCAAAATATAAGTACAATATGTTCATTGTTCTCTGACCAAGAATAAGGGTTTGCCATCACCAATTATGATTCCTTGAGCATCTTTATTGTGATTCCCTTTACTTATTGCAAGTCTAGTTATATGAAGGGAAGTTGCTGACTATTATGACTTGTGCCTTGGTAAGTGTGATGCTTCTTGTCCGTATTTTGTTTATCGACACTTCACTCCATAAACATGTGGTCATGTTTACCGAGTTCAGTTTTCGCTTGGGGACAAGCGAGGTCTAAGCTTGGGGGGGTTGATACGTCCATTTTGCATCACTATTTTATATCATAATTTACTGTTATTCATTAATATATTTCATATTTAGAGATGATACTTATGTTGTTTCCTCTGTTTTTACATGTTTGATGATTATTGGAGAGCTTGTTGCCGGAGTCAGGATTCTACTAGAAAAAGGACCGTCAAGACACCATATTTCTGAAGATCAGCAATTCTAGGAAAATACCTAGAAATTCATATTTCATCGGAAGATGGAAGTAGCCAAAAGGAGAGGGCGAGGTGAGCGGCTAGGGGCCCACACCATCAGGTGGCGCGGGCCAGCCCCAGGCCATGCCACCCAATGGTGTGGTTGTCCTGGCCTACCTCTGCCAGGCCCCCTCGCGTATATCGTCTCCCCGAAAACCTAAGACTCGGGGGGATCAGAGATAGACTTCGCCGCCTCTGCGGGGTGGAAAACACACAGAGAGAGAAAGCTCTCCGGCAGGCAGAAATCTGCCAGGGAAATTCATTCCCGGAGAGGGGAGATCATCGCCATCATCATCGCCATCGAGCTGGACTTCATCGGGATCATCATCATCATCACCACCATCACCAGCACCTTCATCACCATCATCACCACGCCATCCCGCTATAACATCTTGGGTTGAATCTTATCAAATTCTTAGGGGAAACTTTCCCGGTGTTGATTACTCTTGTAGTTGATACTATTGAGTGGAACCACTAGATTAAGCTTTATGTTCAGATTGTTATTTACCATTATTTCACCTCTGGTCATTATCCATATGATGTCTTGTGAGTAGTTCATTTAGTTCTTGAGGACATGGGAGAAGTCAAGATGTTAGTAGTGAAACTATGTTGAGTAATATTTAATGGTTTGATATTTATGTTGTGGTGCTATTCTGCTAGTGGTGTCATGTGAACGTCGACTACATGATACTTCACCTTTATGGGCCTAGTGGAATGCATTGTGTATTTGGCTACTAATTGTGGGGTTGCCGGAGCGATAGAAACCTAAACCCCCATTAGGAAACCATTGCACCAGAGAGTGTAGGATCTCAGAGTTTAAGGCTATGGTTAGATTTATCTTAATTACTTTCTTGTAGTTACGGATGCTTGCAAGGGGTATAATCACAAGTGTGTATTAGTCCAAGTTGGGTAGTGCATTAGCATAGGTTCACCCCCATAACACCTATCAAACTAATGAAGATTACTTACCTGCATGAAGCGAAAGCACTTGACAGAAACTCCCGTGTGTCCTCAGGAACGTTTGATAATCATAAGTTACACAACCGGCTTGTCCTTTGCTCTAGAAAGGATTGGGCCGCTCGCAGCAATTATTATTATTGTCTTTTATTTACTCGTACTTTATTTACTTGCATTATCAAATACCCCTGAAAACCTATTTGCTAGTATTTACAGTGAATCCTTGATCAAAACTGCTTGTCAACACCTTCTGCTCCTTGTTGGGTTCGACACTCTTATTTATTGAAAGTATTACGATACATCCCCTATTCTTGTAGGTCATCAAAAGGTCTTGAGGTTTTTAAAGAGGGAATGATTTGGAGAATTGGGGACGGAGTACATGTGAATATTTGGCAAGACCCATGGTTTCCTAGTGGATTAACACGACAACCGTCAACACTCAAGGGGATTTGTCCATTGGAAACCGTGGCAGAGCTGACTAATCTAGATACTTGAAGTTGGAAGAGAGAGGTGATTGATCAGTATTTTTTGCCAGCAGATATCCCAATTATTCTGAGTATTCCTTTACGACACCAAACTGAAGATTTTGTGGGCTGGCACTTCGATCAAAAGGGTGTTTTTTTTAGTGAAATCTGCTTATAAAGTACATGCTGAAAAGTTGAAGAGAGAGGCGGTGAAACAAGTTGGACAGGGCTCCAATGCCATGCCGATTTACAATGAGGTTTTTAAGAAATTATGGAAGACGCCTTGTCCACCTAGAGTGCACCATTTTTTCTGGCGCCTGGCACATAATAGCCACCCTTTATATATGAATATAGCACGCCGAGGAGTCGAGTTGGATACACGGTGTGCTGTTTGTCATAATTTTTTTGAAGATGGTGGGCACCTTTTCCTCAAGTGTAAGGATGCAAAATAGCGATGGAGAGCACTACTTTTAGAGGATGTGCGCCTGAAACTTTTACCCTGCTGCTCGACCGTGGAGATGTTGGAGGAGGTTTTAAATCTTGAAGAGAAAGAGAAGATGCTCACAATCGCTTTATTGTGGAGTTGGTGGCAGGAGAGGAATAGAGGTAACCATGAAGAAACTAGATTAATAATCATCTAAAGAAACTACATGATACAAGTCCTGTGGCTCATGGCAATTGGGAGACTCCTCCGATGGACTATGTCAAGATAAATGTAGATGCAGCGTTTCGAGAAGAAACTATGAGTGGTGGATGGGGTGCTATAGGGCGAGATAGTACAGCTGAAGTTTGTGTTGCTGTGGCTGGTATTCTTCAGAACGTGGCCTACTGCAATGCATGCAGAGACAGCAGCGTTGACGAACGCTATGCAGGTTGCTAAACAGATGGGCATAGGCAGGGTGATTTTTGAGACCGATTATTTGAATCTCAAGCAAGCCATGACAATGTCCGATTATTCTTTTTCCCTGTAGGAAAATTTGATCAGTGATTTTCAGGCTAGTGTGGTCTATGCACCCAGAGTTTGTAATAGGCGAGCACATGTGCTTGCGGTCATGGGTGTAGGACTAATCCAGAAAAACCATATCATTTGGATATCAAACTTTTCTACTGATGTAATCCATCTGGAGACCGGCGATCAAGCCGTGTCTTAATCATCATCAAATCAATCATCATCAAACTAATAAGCCGGTGATGCGACCGGCACGTATGTATGTACGTGCGTCGCGCTGTTTTTCATATAAGTCCCTCATCTTTTTAGAAATCAACCCGAAGTCCACATCTTATCCATCCGAGCCAATCCCTCCTCTCTCTCTCCTCCGTGGGCGGCGACCGAGAGGAGACACGGCGGCCTCCTGCGCCATGATGCGCGAGACAGAGGACGCGCCGGGGAGTGCGCAGATGCGGTGGTGCGCGGCCACGGAGCTCGCGGGCGCAAAAGACGGAGTACGCAGGCGCGCAGGTGCTGGAGTGCGGCAGAGCGCGGACACACGCGCGCAGGTCTAGGGGGCGAGCTCGAGGTAAAGCCACTGCCGCGGCGAGCGGGGGCAGAGGCGCTAGGAGCGGCCGGGACGAGGAGTGCGGGCGCGGTCGGACGTCGGAACTGGGCGCGCACGGGCAGAGCTAGCTGTAAGGCGCAGAGACACGCGTCCGGAGGTGACCGAGAGCTGCTGCGCGGAGGCCCAGCCATGCGGGGGCGCAGGTCGGGGCACCGAGCCCCTGGGCGCGAGTGGGGCAGGGCTCCTGGTGGCGAGGTGCAGGGCAGTTGTAGAGAAGTGGGGTGCCGATGCGGCTGACCAGGAATTTGCGGGCGTGGCGCAGGGTGCGAGCTCGATTGATCGGCCCTCGGGAGACTAGCAGATGTAACGGAGGGAGAGACGACAGATTGGAGCATGGCCGTGAGACAGGGAGATTTCGAGGAAATCGTCTCCAAGTTTTTGTTTGTTTTTGTCACTGTCCATGGAGCTTCGTCGATGAAGGCGCTGGACTCCCAGCTGCAATGGCAGATTGTGCATAAGCTGCAGCGCCATCTTCGCTGCAATGGCAGATTTGGCATAAGCAGCCACTTCATGATGGACTTACCCCTTCTAATTTTGTGTGGATATGAGACCATAGTGCTCAAAGTAAATGGACCAAGTAGCAGCGAATGCAAATTGACGAAAAGAGCAACAATGAGGTGTTGTTGGGACCCAAGTGAATCGACATGGTAGTTCAATAAATCCTAATCAAACGCTGACTAGCTTCAGGACAACATTGAGTAACCGGGGACATTTGTCTTGACCCAAAAATTTGTACTTACATAATGTAGAGTAATGGAAGATTACATATGAGGATATCAAACATGATGATTTTTTTAACTTACCTACCAGTGTGTAACTACTGTATTTATATCAGCATAAACATCAAATAAGAAAAGAAATGATGAGATAACATATGTGCTTATGGGCGGTAAGAAGCTGAGAGCCAAACGTGTGGATGAGAGAAAAATAGCATCCCTATTAGCCGCAATTAAGCTAGAAGTGGAGGTACTGTTCCGATAGTAACTTTTGAATTTGAGGCAATTTTCATTCGCAACTACTCCATGTTTGTATTGTAAGGGTTGGCTTCATTCAAGTATTCTGCATGTACCTTCCACCAGCGCATATTTGAGATTGCATGATTGGCAAGCTTTTTTTCTTCTTTTTACTGTGATTATTAGCTTAGCAAAATTTGCATTGTTTCTTGGATGTTTTTACATGATATTTTGATGTTTATGAAAAAGCACATGTCAGGTAAAGGAGGAAAATAAACGAAATTATTTTTAAATATACAAGAAATTGAAATATCTTAGTACTATTGGTTGATTCATGAGCAAGAATGCGGCGGAGATATGCGTTGGTGGAAGGTAGAAAGGTAGGGTAATGACACGCAGGGTGGAAGGAGTCAGCATAGTGGAAAGCTCTCTTAAGATTGATGGAGCTGACGAACAAGCTGATAGATTTAAAATTCAGCCCGTAGCAAATCACATGCAAATATGCTAGTGAAATATAAGGAGTGTTCCTTGTAAAAAAAAAAGAAAAAAGAACACGAGCAGGACGCACGGCCTGCTTGCGTACATCACGGGGAGGAGAGGGACCGTCGCGCTGCAGTTTCGTTCCATCATCAAAAAAGAAGGAGAAAATTGGGCACCCAACTCGGGCACGGACCGCATCCCCCGTCCTGGCCGGCGGCGGATCTCCTCCCTCCCGGCGAAAGCCAGCTCCCGTAGGAGGGAGAAGGCCCCAGTCGGCCGCCCGAAACCCTAGCCCGAGCGGGTATGTGACATCGCCGACGCGGCCGCCGCCGTCGCACCTCGTCCGGCCGACAGCAGAGCTTGATCGTTCCTGAAGCCCGGCCTTGCCGACGCCCCCATCGCTGACACAAGTGGTAAGGATCAAATAGCTGCAACATTTCGATGGATTTTATTTTTGATGGTATACTTTTAAAGATGACATATTTTAATGGTACAGACCCAATCTTCCCAAACGTCAGCTATGGCGGCGACGGCGACGGGAGAGGGTGAGACGACGCGACAGAAGAGGAAGAAGAAGCCAAAGACGAAGCATGTGGAGTTGGGGGTGGCTCCGTCGCAATCTCCCCACGCCTCCAAGCCCCCGCTCCCGGAACCCCAATCCCCCGCTCCCGGAACCCCAATCCTGGATGAGGCGGCGATGACCAAGAGGAAGATGCCTGAGGAGCACAAGGTGGGGGCGCTGCCTCCTTCCCAAAATCCTACCTTGGAGGAGGAGGAGGAGCAGGGGGAGGAAGCCGTGCCGGCAACGAATAAGAAGCACAAGGAGCGCAAGTCATCTCCTTCTCTGTCCACTGCCGAAACCCCCATCCTCGGGCAGCAGGCCAAGGTGACCAAGAAACGGAAGCCTAGCAAGGAGCAGGAGACATCCGGCAACACGCCATTGCCACTTCACCCCGCCCAGACTCAGTCACAAGGAACAAAGGCTCCTCATGCCTCCAAGCCTCTACCCGCTGCCCCATTTCTTGAAGCCCCAGCGAAATCCCCGTCTCCCAGAACCTCAATGTTGGAAGAGACGGCGACAATGAGGAAGAGGAAGGTGCGTAAGGAGCTGAAGGTGGCGGCGCTGCCTCTTGCCCAAAACCCTACCTTGGAGCAGGCGGAGGAGAGCGCGCTGGCGACAAAGAAGAAGAAGAAGCACAGGGAGTGCAACTCATCTACTTCTCCGTCCGCTGCTATCACTGCCGAAACCCCAATCTTGGAGCAGGAGGCTAAGGTGACCAAGAAGAGGAAGATTTGTAAGGAGCAGGAGCCATCCGACTACTCGGCATTGCCACTTGACAGTGGGCAGACTCAACCACAAGGAACAAATGCTCACCATGCCTCCAAGCCTTTATCCACTGCCCCATTCATTGAAGCCCCAGTTCAATCCCCTTCTCCCGGAACACCAGTGTTGGAAGAGGCGGCTGGGGCGGTGATGAGGAAGAGGAAGATTTCTAAAGAGCAGAAGGTGGCGGCATTGTCTCTTGCCCAAAATACTACCTTGGAGGAGCAGAGGGAGGATGCCATGGCGGAGAAGATGATGATGAAGGAGTCCAACCACATGGAACACACGCTGTCATCTCTGTCTACATCTATTGCTGCTAAAATCACAATTTGCGAGCAGGAGGCGAAGGTGACCAAGAAAAAGAAGCAAAGGAAGCAGCGAGAGCCATCTGGCAAGTCACCATTGCCACTTGACCCTGGCCAGGCTCACTGTGTCCGATCACAAGGAGACAAAGCACCACCGGAACAAGAGCGAGAAGCTGATGGGCGAGCAAGTAGTAGTATTAAGGAAAACAATGGAAAAAGGCCCCGCGTCCGTGTCCTCAGCAAGCGTGAGCTCATCAAGGAGGCAAGCAAGAAGCAGCCGGCGCTGCCCGAAGGCTTTGTGCCATTCAGTGCTTTTGTTAGCAGCTCCACCGAGCAGAACCCTGACAATTCATCACCTTACAGTGCATTCTTTGACCAGTTCCGCTATAATCCTGTCCGTGGAGATCACAAACTCCCATTTCCTAGAACTCCTGATCGTCTAGCCAGGTTGCCACCTCAGGATCACTTATCATTTGAGTCGTCTCAGCTTACCGCAAATGAAATCACCAGGGCTTCCAAGTACAACACATCTGTAGTATCCAAGACAAGGCAGCTAGATTCTGGTTCAGGCTCACAAGAGAAACTAAATGTAGTGACCAAGAAACGGAAGCCTAACAAGGAGCAGGAGACATCCGGCAACACGCCATTGCCACTTCACCCTGCCCAGACTCAGTCACAAGGAACAAAGGCTCCTCTTGCCTCCAAGCCTCTACCCGCTGCCCCATTTCTTGAAGCCCCAGTGAAATCCTCGTCTCCCGGAACCTCAATGTTGGAAGAGACGGCGGCAATGAGGAAGAGGAAGGTGCGTAAGGAGCAGAAGGTGGCAGCGCTGCCTCTTTCCCAAAACCCTACCTTGGAGGAGCAGGCGGAGGAGAGCGCGCTGGCGACAAAGAAGAAGAAGAAGAAGCACAGGGAGCGCAAGTCATCTCCTTGTCCGTCCGCTGCTAGCACTGCCGAAACCCCAATCTTGGAGCAGGAGGCTAAGGTGACCAAGAAGAGGAAGATTTATAAGGAGCAGGAGCCATCCGACTACTCGACATTGCCACTTGACAGTGGGCAGACTCAACCACAAGGAACAAATGCTCACCATGCCTCCAAGCCTTTATCCACTGCCCCATTCATTGAAGCCCCAGTTCAATCCCCTGCTCCCGGAACACCAGTGTTGGAAGAGGCGGCTGGGGCGGTGATGAGGAAGAGGAAGATTTCTAAAGAGCAGAAGGTGGCGGCATTGTCTCTTGCCCAAAATACAACCTTGGAGGAGCAGAGGGAGGATGCCATGGCGGCGAAGATGATGATGGAGTCCAAGCACATGGAACACACACTGTCATCTCTGTCTACATCTGTTGCTGCTAAAATCACAATTTGCGAGCAGGAGGCGAAGGTGACCAAGAAAAAGAAGCAAAGGAAACAGCGAGAGCCATCTGGCAAGTCACCATTGCCACTTGACCCTGGCCAGGCTCACTGTGTCCGATCACAAGGAGACAAAGCACGACCGGAACAAGAGCGAGAAGCTGATGGGCGAGCAAGTAGTAGTATTAAGGAAAACAATGGAAAAAGGCCCCGCGTCCGTGTCCTCAGCAAGCGTGAGCTCATCAAGGAGGCGGGCACGAAGCAGCCGGTGCTGCCCGAAGGCTTTGTGCCATTCAGTGCTTTTGTTAGCAGCTCCACCGAGCAGAACCCTGACAATTCATCACCTTACAGTGCATTCTTTGACCAGTTCCGCTATAATCCTGTCCGTGGCGATCACAAACTCCCATTTCCTAGAACCCCTGATCGTCTAGCCAGGCTGCCACCTCAGGATCACTTATCATTTGAGTCGTCTCAGCTTACCGCAAATGAAATCACCAGGGCTTCCAAGTACAACATATCTGTAGTATCCAAGACAAGGCAGCTAGATTCTGGTTCAGGCTCACAAGAGAAACTAAATGTAGAAGTAAAGGAGAATCCTCAGAAGAAGACGAGGCAGAAGAAGCAAAGGAAACCACCAGGTAACTCGCTGACATTTGACTCCAGCCAGACTTGCTGCGTTCAACTACAAGGAACCAAAGCTCCACCAGGACAGTACCAAGAAACTGATGCCCTAAAGGTTGACAATATTAAAAATGGTAACGGCAAGAAGGCCCGTGTCCGCGCCCCCAGCAAACACGACCTTGAGATGAGCAAGGGGCAGATGCTATCTGAAGGCTTTTTGGCACCCAATGATTTTGTTCCCAATTATACCGAGCAGAACCCAAATAATTCATCGCCTTCTGGTGCATCCTTTGATCAGCTCTGCTACAGATCTGCCTGCCAAGATTGCAATACCCAACCTGAAACCACTGATCTTCTATCCATGCAGCCACCTCGGGGTTACCCATCTCTTGAGTTGTCTGAGCTCTCTGTGAATGGAACCTCCAAGACTTCCAAGGCTAACAATTCTGTAGCTCGCAAGTCAAAGAAGAAAGATTCAGGTTCAGGCTCCGCCTCTGGCTCACAGGAGAAACTACATGCAAAAGAAAAGAAAAACCCTGAGGAGATGAAGACAAAGAAGCAAAGGAAACCACCACCGTTGCTTACCAGTGCCGAGAAGTTCTCAAACAAATACATGCGTGTTCCCCTGGACCAGCTGGTACCACCTCCACTCTCTCCCCATAATCTCTTGCAGGAGAAGTACGCTTCTGATCCATGGAAGGTTATTGTCATCTGCATGCTTCTCAACTTAACACAGGGTAAACAGGTAAGCTCCTAGATTGTTTGCTTAATTGTTTTCCCCAATGAACTTTTGCAAACAGAACCATTTAACTGAATTTCTGCCAACTAATCTGATTGATGAGAGTTCTGATAGCTATGCAAATAAAGAAACTCTTTGTTCTTATAAGTTAATGAATAATCGATCATTGTTTCCACACTTATTTATACGGAAAAAGATGGCTAACCATGTAATTTTTCCGCGATTAACAACTTAAGAAGATAACCAAACTTGAATTGTCAAATGCATTTCATAGTTTTAATGGTTCTTTGAAGAACCATTTTGCTGCGTAGCAAGCTTAGCAGTTGTATGTCTTATGTTCTCATTCTCTCGTTCTGCGTGCCCTGTGTTGTTTGAGTGTGGCACTGAATTTAGACTGGTGTTCCATTTATTTTAGGAAATAGTTCCCTAAGCGTCAAATACCATTTTCCAGTTCAAGTTTAAGAATTCAACCTCTGTTAACTGATGTAGGTTAAGAATATTATTGAGGGGTTCTTCGAATGCTATCCTGATGCTCAATGTGCATATAACGCCGATCCTGACAAGATGGCTGGGTATCTGGCATGTTTAGGGTTGCAGCATGTAAAAACAGCTAGAATCCAGAGTTTCTCCAGGCAGTATGTTGAAGAGGACTGGACCTATATTACCGAGCTTTCTGGTGTTGGCAAGTGAGTTGTGCCCTCTTAATTCTTCTGTAGGATATGGTGTATTTGTATAGTGGTGTTTCTTATTCAGCTTTATTAGTCACAAGAAATTATTCTTACCACAGGTATGCAGCTGATGCGTACGCAATATTTTGTGCGGGTAAGGCAACAGAGGTGGTCCCTAAAGATCACAAGTTAGTTGATTACTGGAAGTACGTCTGCTTTGAGCTGCCTGTGATGCAGGTAGTATTCTGGAGACATAGGTTTAGTGAATTGCTGTGAGCTTGCACTTTACAATTTCATGTCTCCATGTGAGATGCTAATTATGACCTGAAAATTGCTCATGAGCTTCTCTCAAATTTTCTGCATACGTACTATCACTGGATGCTCCACCTTTGCCCTTCACGCCGAAATGACACCTCATTAAAATCCCTGAAATACACGCAAGGCCTGTCATTCTAATTTTTTCAAGATCTGTAACAATTTTTCTAAGTAATTTATTTCAAAACCATGTACTTTTTCTTCATAGGTATCTTATTGCCATGAGACTGTCAAACAAGGAACTCGATCTGTGAGACCTATGAGGGTACCTAGCTAGTGGTATTATCATCTATAATGGTATAATGGTGACTGAGTAATGTTATTCTTTATTCTTGGATAGTCATTGCAAGTAGACTTTATCTCTATGTTAGCACTAGAAGCAGGGTACTCTCTGGCCTTGTGTGACATGTTAACTTGAGCTAAATATGTCAAGCAATGTTATGAACCGGACCGTTTAAATTGTGTCAAATCCATTGAGCATTTTATCTTATGAGTCCAGTCGCAACATGCATTGCAGTTGCAGACAGAGTGCAAATCTTGAGATATGATTGTTTTCTCCTTGAGATAAATTGAGTCACATTTGTGACCTTCAAACTTGTTAATGTATTGCAGAAATTGCAAAAGGTGCAGGAAGCTGGAGTTCCAGAGCAGGAATTGGCTGTGATGTGCTGAAATAGGGGCTGTAGGACTAAGCAAGTGCTGCTGATGTTCTTCTGCGTCTATGAGGGCAAAGCATTTTTTTGTGCGCAATCACTGAAGCTTTGGCTGTGAATCATCTTTTTTTTTGACTTCGTACTGAATGCTGATTATTATTACTGCAAGTAAAAGGCAAAAAAGTTTGAAACAAATCAGTAAAACTCACACAGTCCAATCTGCCTCTTTGTTTCTTGGGTTAATTGAAGGCGTTTATGGTTTAGCTTTATATTTGAAATCTCCACTACTTATAAAAGCGCGTACAGTGGCAGGAATATTCAATCTCAACCATCCATCTATCAGATCCTACCGACTATGTTGCTCCAATGACGTTGCGTTTGTTTCCATGTTTGCCACAGGTTTATAAGCCGAATGATAGATGGAAAAAAAAATAGACACAGAGCAGCAGAACCAGGAGAAGAGCTCAAGGAAAATAATAACCAGCCTACGGGAGATCTGGTTTGGCTCTCGGGTTGAGAGTCTCGATCAATGGACCAACCAACGCTTGCCGGGTAGCCTGGTCGCACGTGTATATCCGGCCAAAACTCCAACCCCCCAGCCTACTTCAATCTTGCCGGCATGGATCAAAATAGCAGGATGCTGCATGGACTCCATTAATCAAAGGCACGGCAAGCTGCTGCAGAGAAACGCCCAAGCCCAAAAGGAAGTGGCGATTTAGAAATCCTTTGCATCATCATAGGCTCATAGCCATCTGAGTTCTTGACTTGGACATCAACGTTCCAGGATTCCTCGCTGTCTGGCCTTGGAGCGGCAATGGCGAATCATAGATATGGCGTAGAGGCGTCAACATGAATCGGTACAGTTAATCATAAATAACTAAAAGTATGTCAGAAGCATGTGTGTTAGCCTAGTTTTATTCTTCACCTTACCTCTGAAGATTCTAATTTCAATGGCTAATTGGGGTGCACAACTTCAGGGGCGGAGGAACATGTACACGCTGTAATACTTGCGACAGGAATTTCATGGAAAAATTAAACACAACATCCAATTGATGGTGACAACGAATTGACACTGCAAGATAACTAAAGTAGCATGGTTGGAGGTTCGTTATGGTCGAGCGTTTCACCACAGGACATACCTCGTCTAGAGCTAATAAGAGCATCTCCACTCCCCCCCCCCCCCCCCCTCTAAAGGCCTCCCAAATGCGGTTTTGGGGGCGTTGGAGCCTAAAATCTCGCCCAGCCGCGCCCCCTAAATTAATTTTTGTCCGGCGTGGGGTGTTTTTTTCGTCCGGCGCACCTGGTGAAAACCCAGCGCATGGGGGGCGAGCGGGGACGCCGGCTACGCCCAAAACGCTGCGGGCCATCCCTGTGGGTGAGACGAGCATTTTTTTTCTCAAATTGGTCATCCCATCTCACCCACCTCCCACCAGATCGCCACCGCGCCGCCGTGCCGCCTCGCCGCACCATTCCTCTCCGGAACACGTTTCTTCCACCAAATCGTCGCACTAGCACGCCGTATCGCCCCACCCGCCACCTTTTCGCGGTGTTGCACCGTCCCGCCGGGCTTTCTCGTGGCACCACTCACCTCGACCTTGCCCAAGAGGTGTTTGGCGATTTACCGAGGCCAGGGACGAGCTCATGGAATCTGACGAGACTATGTTTGCCGCTCTGATGGAGGAGGAAGCCGAGATCGCCGTCACCGACGACGAGGAGCACTTGATGATGTTGTCGTGCCTCATGGCGTTGTACTCCCCCACTGATGCAAAGTTGCACCGCGGAGGGTCAGCGCCTGGACGCCGCAAGAGCAAGGCGAGGCAGAGGTTGGAAGGCTACTGCATTCTCTACGCCGAACACTTCGCCGACGACCCATTGCACAACGAGGTGGTGTTTCGGCGTTGTTTTAGGATGAGCCGGAAGCTCTTCCTCGACATTGTCTATGCCATTCGGTGTTTCGACAACTACTTCATATGCAAGAAGGATTGCACTGGTATGGTTGGTTTTTCCTCACTTCAGAATACAGAGCACGGATTTGCTGGGACGAACTAGAATGAGAGGGAGAGAGAGAGCTCGCCGGTGATATGCTATGGTGTTTTGGGAGGAGATTGTAATATCCCAGGATTAGAGGTTATAAAATAGAGACAACAGATGTGTGCATTGCATTTCATGCATAGAAAATCTGGGTAATTTTCGCGCATTTAATTAAAACATGTCAAAGTGATTGGAGTTTCACTTGAGTTGATGGAATTGTAGTAGCTCATCAATTAGAGCGCGATAAACTTCAATATGATCTTTGATAAAATCCTTGTTTTGGGTAGTGATAGTTACAACAACTAAAAGTGAGTTAAGTGAGGTAAAAATAAAATGCTTGACACACCATCTCAGAACCAAATATTTATTTTCACCAAGATGATCATGGTATTCTTTAAACCCTACTTCTTTCATGCTAAAGAAGTCTACACAAGTCCTATTCTTGAACCATGATCTATTCTACATTCTTATGTCCTAATCTAGTGAGTCCAAATGTGAGAAGTGGAAAGGTTAGCTCAATGCTTGTTTGATTATGAGATTTGCCTTAACTCTAGGTGAGATAACTTAAGAATATTAGAGCCATTCCTATAAAGGCCAACTAGGAGACTTTAGACCTTATTCAAATTCTAATTAGGTCAAGTCATTTGATATAGGGGGTGATCACATCATAAACCCTAATTCTGGTCTAGACTAGAACCATATTTAGGAAGTAAACCATACTTAGACTTATGGAGTTATGAAGTGGAGTAGATCCTATATGAATTACACAAAGGGGAGATCATATCCATAATCTCAGAAGGTAGGTACAACCAAGAATAAATCCTTGATAGAAGGAGTTGATGAAGGAAATAGTATGATCATGTCAAGTACATGATTATGCTTGCTGATGAAGATAATTAGGTTAGTTATAAAACCTTGTCTGATAAGCAGATATCATCCTAACACCAAGTGTGGAGTAGGAGTTCAACTTAAACACATCTCACTTAGGAGTTACCCATCTTGTTAAAGTTATATGAGAAACCTTGATCTGTGCATAAGATCCCATTGAGTAACCATCTGCATATAGGTGGAGTAGATCATTAGCCCTGACCTAGAACTTAGTAGTTTATAGAACCTTTGTTGCATTAATCATATTTCAAAGGGAACACTTGTTCCTGGTGGAGTGTGATAGCATTTTATCCAACTCCATAACCTCTTATTCATTTACTTGGGAATCCATACCCAAGTAACAATTCAACCTATGCATCCCCATGTGATCATAAGCAAACCATACAATCTTGACATACCTTTAACCAAACAATTGTTTCCTAGTAACAACCCTACTAATAGAAGTCCAGTCCATTACTTAGTAAATCACTCACCTCTTGTTATGTATGTGGACCTTAAATAAAGAGATCTTCATTGTAAAAGAGGGGTAGTTTATATTTTCAAGTTTAGAATATAGAAAATAATTAATACCATTGGTATAACTCCATATGGTAATTCCATGACATTAAGTAACATAGTAGTGATAAGCATAAAGTCATGTCTTTTCATACAAGTACAAGTTATTGGTTCTACATAAGCACTGCAATAACTTATTCAAATCTAGGAAGTATAACTAAAGCTTCACATGTGTTGTAGTTAAAATATATGCACATTAAGACTATTAGTCAAGTCTTACATGTGTCAATGCCATATAAAGAACCCATTGTAAATAATTTAATGAACTAGTAAGGTGCTAGTTGTATTTCACAATAATTCTTGAATACAAAAACCTAGCAAAGTATTTCAAATATTACACAAAAGCTAAATGGAAACATCTCTTCTCTAGGTTCACAAGTAAACACCAATGTTGTGTCTATTATTTTATGTGCAAGTTCACATATATAATTTGTTTAGCATTGTGTTTTGGATTAGTAGTGTCATATTCATATTTGAAAAGTAATTTCAAACTCTAAAGCCTGCAAACAAGTATCTAGTTCAAACCTACAAAACAAAATAGCAAATTTGGATTAGAAATAGCAAAACAGAAAATAGGAAATAAAAGAAAATAATTGAAGTAGAAAAAAAATAAGAGAAGCACTTACCTGGACCAAAGCCCAACCATGCCAGCCCAGCTTAGCAGCCCATCTGGAACCAGCCGGCCTCGTACCACTTCGAATAGGCTGAGGAGGCCATCGTCTTCTACCTTTCGCCAAGCAGCTCGGTGGCGCCTGGGATGTCGTCCATTCCCGTCGACGCTCCAGATGAAGGCCGCCGCCCCTGGAGGCTATAAAAACGTTCGCTGCCACCGAGTGGAAAACCTAGGCCAACATTTCTTACCGAAACCCTAGCTCCAGTCAATTTCCTCGCCGGCGCTAGAGGCCGTCCGAAGCCATGCCGTTCAGCTCCAGAGATCCGGCTCGACGAGGGAAGCATCCTGGCCAAAGGAATTGGATCAATTCGTCCTCAATCGCCGGGAATCCGTCGATTCCTTCCGCAGCAACTCACCGGAATCGGCGAAACTGCGCCTGCTTCCGGCGATAATCGCCGTCGTCGACCCTCCAGGAAGAACCCTGGTGAGCTAGCGCATCTCCAGACACTCTTCTTTATGCTCAGCGTCGCCCGTAGCTCGCCGTCGCTGTAGACTGTATCCTGCCGCCGTGAAAGCTCGCCGCCGGCGAAGCTCCGTTGACCAAAACTCAGCGGCGTCGGCATAGTTCAACTCGCCTTGATCTCCTGAACCTTTTCCGACTAGTCTCGTTTGCTAATTCGAACTAAACCGTTGAATTTGGAAACCATCCGTGAGCTCCTGTGGGTGGTCAATGATTTTGACTTGGTCTGCCCTCGTGGCAGGTGATGTGGCCTTAGGCCCACTAGTCAGTGTCCCTGGCTAGAATTCCTGTAGGTACAAAAAGTATTCTCTGCTATTTCAAAATTCCAGAAAATAACCAATGCTTTACAAATTCATAACTAATACAAATAAAATCAGAAAAATATAAATAATATACCAAAATGATCACAAAAACATAACCTATCCGTTTAAATCACAATCTTGAGTTCTTATTTGAAATACTTTTGAACCAAATTTAAAAACTTGATTAAGTAGTATTTGAACTTTGAATTTAAATCTAACTAAAATAATTTAAACAAAGTTTCCAAATACCAAATAAAATCTTAACAACTTTAAGAATGTTATTTCAATTGATATTCTTTATTAGAAATAATTAAATCATAGACTTTACTATTAGGAGTTCTAACCCTAAAATGATTTTTTCCAATTTAAAATAGTAAAATTTGAGAGAAATCATAAACTTGAATAAAAACTGCTTCCTAACTCTAATATTGCTATTTCAACAATTGTTTCATTAAGAGAAAATCTAAACCATTTTAATAATCTTTAATCACTTAAAAACTTGGATTCCAACCTAAAAATCTAGGAATAGAAATACTAGGCTTTATAAATTATTTTAAACACTAATAGAACCCTACAATGAACTTCCAAATTCAATAACACCTTAAGAGATATGTTCTTCAAAGGTGATTCTTTTGAAGTACATATAACTTAAGTCCCTACCTTTGCTGTTAGTACTAAAACCATTAACTACCCTAGTGTGCTAGTAAGCCATGCTTTCTAATTCAACTTTGAGTGGATAATTTGATACTCCATTTCAACATAGAATACTTTAGTCAGCTAACTATGTGCAACATCTTTGTTGCAACTTAAAAACCATTGCCTTCCTGACATCATCTAGTTACTATTCCTTTAAGTAATAAAAATGTCCATTAAGGATTATGTTCTTCAAAAGTAATTCTTTTTAAGAACATACCATATAAGCATCACACCCATTCTTGTCTAGACACAAGTAATGACCTTTGTATGTTAAGAGTATAAACAACTCTATAATCAACCATAAACTATTTATCTGAGCACTACTGGCCCAGAACTAACTATTTGAGTGCCGATGCTTGTTATAAGAATGTTTACAACTATAGAAAGAACCATTCATAGTAATAGCAGTGAAAGTTGCTTTGTATAATCATGCCCAACTAATACCACATAAGTAACAAATGAATCTTAAATAAATAACTTGTTATGTTCCATCTATTAACTACTTTGTGAGTAATAGATAAGTATAATCAATTCTAGGACACTAACTCTTATTGGTAGTGTTTCTAATCAATAATAATTATGTTCTTCAAATGTTATTCTTTCAAGATACATTGAAAGTGAGTAATAAACTATTCCTTTAAGTTTGAACTTATATAACTCTATTTGTGTCTTAAGATTGTTGTCAACCCTAAGATTAACTGGGTATTCTTATCAAATATGTATTACCTCAACTTTGCTTGTCCATAACCAACTACTTGATTGCTAATAACAAGATACCACTTAAAAGTGTTACTTTTAAGTCTTCACCTATTACTATACCTATCTTTTGCAATAACTCTGGTTTGAAGCTTTATTCTACTTCTTTTGAAGAATTGTTAGTTAACCTAAAACCCTTTAACAACCTTGTGTGTGTCTTTGAACTTAAAAGTGCAACACATCACAAGAATTCACCACAACTCAATATTAGCAAATCATCGGGGTTAGGTTACGCTTAGAACGATGTATAGCATATGATTTGCATATCATGCTGCAGTTCTTTTAACATCATCTTTACCAGATGATGGAGCTATTTCAGTATTTGGATTTCCTACGTATCGAAGACCTTGACTTGCATAATCTTGCAGTCAAAAAGGCAAGTTTATCTTGCTCATTTCTCTTGATTGCACTGGTTTTGAAACTACTTGCAAAGTGTTGACTTCAAACTCTAACATTTTAAAAAGGATGGAAAACCTATTTCCACAAGTAATATGACTAGTGGTTATCGACCAGTGGTGATAACCTAGGAAGGCTGGCAGGTGGAACCACGGTAAGATTGTGGTGGTGGAGGTTCCACTTGCACGGGAAAGTAAACCTAGGATTAACTACCAATGCCACAGTTATTCTAGCGCCGTAAAAACCGTGTCATCCAAGAGACTTGGAATGGGACGGGAAAGTCAGCTGTATCTTCTCTCGTTCGCATGTCAACGGGCAGCCAGTTGCCGGTCGCAGTAGGTCTTGCGGGACTACTTGCATATGGGTGGGACACCTAAGTTCTCACGGCACTGGTGTCTATGATGGTCCGCCAGAGGCGCCTAGGTACTTCATCATTGGGGGTGAATATCAGGGGCATAACCTGCTCGCGTGAATTGGGTGGGCATGCGTTGTGCGGAGAAGGCAGTGATTGGCTTGGATCAATGACTGGGCCCCACACCAAGGAAGTGTGGACAGGAAAGATCGCCCGGTTGTGCAGCAAGGCTTTGATCTCTCTTGGAAGGACGCACCTCTGCAGAGTGTAAAAAGATGTGACATGTTACCCCTTGTTCCGGGAAGGAGCTGCGAACGCCGCAGGAAAGGTGCTCTCAAGGCACTACCCCTGTGTTGGCTGTTGGGCATAGTTTTCCAAAGTAAAAGCAATCTTTCAAGAAACCCTGATAAAACCTTGCATTGGCCTACGACTCTTTTGGGTCCATGGCTGTAGTTAGTGCATATCACACAACTTCTTTCTAATGAAACTTGCTGGGTAACGCTCGTTACTCACCCCAATCTCTTAAACCCTTGCTAGACTGTGAAGCTTTAGATTGAAGTCAACTCAAGGAGACAACCTCAAGACATTGAAGATGAAGATGAAGCATTTTTCCAACGTCATGATTATCAGCGGAGTCTACAATTGCGTGAAGCTTGGAGAAAAACTAGAATAGGATTAGAAAGGAACCAGTTTCCTATTCCTAGAACCTAAGTAGCTAGGATATTTCTCTAGCTAACCAACTGCATTAGTTGTAGTTTAGTTTAGTCTTCCTTGATTCTTTCTCGTTTGTAGCCGCCGGGACTAAACCTCTACCTGTTGAGGAGGTTCTAAAGATCTTCTGTATGCTGAAAATTGTAATCTTATAGACATACCATGGACCTGCGATGTTTCTGTTGTACCACTCTGATGGATGTAATACTAGTGAGACAGTGTTTCATTGGTGTTATGTCAGCGACTTGCATACTACACATGCAGTGGTATGCTGGGTCACCACAGCTGGTATCAGAGCAAATGCTTTGACCCTAGGATTAAAACCCTTTAATAGGAGACCTGTAGGATTGGTAGTGACTATAAGAAGCCATCTTGTCTAAACCAGTTCTTCTTATGACTTGGGATGGATATTCAACAAAAGAATAATCCTGACACACTCGAGTCAAAATTCTTACCTGTTTTTCCTAAGTGAAGTTAGACATCTTGTTCCATACCTAGTTGTATGACATCATTAGAGCTTTACATAAAGGATAGAAGTGGATTATATTTGGTATACAATACATGGTAGTCCAAAGAGAGGATACAACCGGAATGAGAACTATCCTATTGGAAGTAGTATACCAAGGGCAATTTGTTAAACTTAAGTCATCTGAAATTGTAGTAGGATGATGTTAAGTGATGAAGTGAGACTATAGGAGGTAGTAGGCCTCAGGTTTTAGTCTTGTATATGGATACCTAAGAATGCCATATACAAGTAAGTTGTATTGGCAGTATAAAAACCTTAATCATGTTGGATTCACTTGAGAATCTTCACATGAAGAAGTAGAACTTTGTAGTAGACCAGCAATTACAAGCTGAGGAGGTAGATGCTCAAGTAGAATGGTGAATGAAGTGTTCCAACCCATGGAAACTTGGTCAAGTATGACAGGACCGTAGCCTTTTGTCGGAGAAGTTTGATCAAAGCTCAATGGAGAAGATATATGAAAGACATGAGTTGAGTGAACCATGTTTAGTAAAGTATGTGTGAGGTATAGTAATTCCAGAAGTTTTGAGTGATCAAATGAGATTCGCCTTCAATAGGACGGAAGGTAAGCAAGAAATAGTAGTCCTAAAGGAATCTGGATCCATTAGAATGGTTTCTCAAACCCTTTGCTCAAATTTATTCGATTGCAATTGGGCAAATGGAGTAAATTTTGAGACATAGAGTAGTAGTCCACCACTACGTGCATTATAGCGCGATATAAACCCATATTATTTGGTGCTATAAGGTACACATCTAAGCCTGAATTCTAGAGATGTTTTACTCACGGGCTTATGATGATGTATGTTGCCAGCACAATTTTGGATTTCCTTGGATTTTATTGTGTGACTAGACCTATGCATGAAGTTGAATTTGATATGCAAGTGCATGCTGCATTATCAAATCCGTACTTGATGTTATAGTTCTAGAGGGTTAAGGGATTCGTGTGAGGAAGTGACGAATTCCGAAGGCCATCAAGCCAGAAGATGAAGAATCATCAGATAAGGAAACCAAAAGGAGGAAGCTTTAGTGATACTTTGAAGGAAGTTTAGAAGGATCCATAGCTAATTTAGTAAAACAACAGAAAAGTTGGCATTTAGTAACACTCTAGTTCTTAAAACACTAGAGGTAACTCTAGGTTATTGAGTAGAACCACTAATTAGGTAACCGCAGTTAATTTTAAGGTACCTGAGCTCGTTGTTATGCAGCCTTGGTTATGCTTAGTATATCACGGGTTGATTGAGGTGTTGTAGTACCGATGATCCATTCCGGTATTGCCTGCTGCTTTATTCAGCCTGGGAGTGGTAACCCCAGTAACCCTCGTTGATAGCGTGACTAAGAAACATAACAATTCTGTATAACATTGATCCCTAGTCCCGAAATCTTGAATTGTTGATTGGTGGTTAAGACGTTAGCAATGCTTTTCCTTATCTTAGAGTTGTAGTCTTTGTCTACGGACCAAGACTTGTGAGGATTCGTGTCAACAATGATCCGTTGAAACCATTGGATCGTTTATGGCCCTGTTACTTCATATTGTGTTCAACTTATACAATTGCCTGTCGTGGATGTCCTCCGGTACAAGAGAAACTCTGCCGGATTTCTCCCATGGCTTTGTATCTAACCTACCGATTGAATTAAGGATAGATAGCGATGGGAAAACCCAATTCTCATCAACTATTTGAACTTTTGGGTAAGTACATGCATCCAAAAGTGGAACATAAGACCTACCAAAATACACAATCAAAGAATTCGTACCGGATATCCACAATTGTGTGGATACACCACAGATTTCTTCGAGAAACCATCAGGAAGATGTTGTAGTAACACTGACCAAGACTTATAGTCTAACCATGGAGTTCAAATGGTTAAAGATCAATATGTTCAAAGACCATTAGGAAAGTCTAGGGGGAGAGTCCAGGAAACTTAATAGTGTTGAAAGCTGGATGAAGTATGTCAGAAGTAGATTCTTTCCAAGATTTATCGTAACCTTATGGGTTCGGCAAAGGAGTGAGATGATCTTGACCATAATCACACCAAGTATGAGCCACAGCTGGTATATGAGCCACAGCTGGTATTTCATGAACCGCAGCTAGAGAAGATTGAGATTAGAGTTAACCATAATCTTGAACCTAGAAGACCTCTTAAAACCTATAGAATTGGTTCAGAAACCTTGGAATGAACACACCAAATGTGTTTAATCCGTCCTTAGGTGGTAAAACCAAGAGCCAATTAGGAAGATTCGTTGGAACGCTTAGTAGGACCCTATGATCCATAGAAAGTATTGCAAACATGGATAATCCAAGAGAATGACCAACAAGAGACCATGATGGATGGAATTCAAGTGACTAGTATTCGGAGTGAGACAACAGAAGATTCGAGGATCACTCTGAACAAAGGATACCATCTATATCTCAATTAGTTGGTAAAGGAACTTCAAGATAGATGATACCAACAACAAGTTCATCCAACAACGTACGAGAGCGAAAACTTCGGGACGAAGTTTAGTTTAAGGGGGAGAGACTGTAATATCCCAGGATTAGAGGTTATAAAATAGAGACAACAGATGTGTGCATTGCATTTCATGCATAGAAAATCCGGGTAATTTTTGCGCATTTAATTAAAACATGTCAAAGTGATTGGAGTTTCACTTGAGTTGATGGAATTATAGTAGCTCATCAATTAGAGCGCGATAAACTTCAATATGATCTTTGATAAAATCCTTGTTTTGGGTAGTGATAGTTACAACAACTAAAAGTGAGTTAAGTGAGGTAAAAATAAAATGCTTGACACACCATCTCAGAACCAAATATTTATTTTCACCAAGATGATCATGGTATTCTTTAAACCCTACTTCTTTCATGCTAAAGAAGTCTACACAAGTCCTATTCTTGAACCATGATCTATTCTACATCTTATGTCCTAATCTAGTGAGTCCAAATGTGAGAAGTGGAAAGGTTAGCTCAATGCTTGTTTGATTATGAGATTTGCCTTAACTCTAGGTGAGATAACTTAAGAATATTAGAGCCATTCCTATAAAGGCCAACTAGGAGACTTTAGACCTTATTCAAATTCTAATTAGGTCAAGTCATTTGATATAGGGGGTGATCACATCATAAACCCTAATTCTGGTCTAGACTAGAACCATATTTAGGAAGTAAACCATACTTAGACTTATGGAGTTATGAAGTGGAGTAGATCCTATATGAATTACACAAAGGGGAGATCATATCCATAATCTCAGAAGGTAGGTACAACCAAGAATAAATCCTTGATAGAAGGAGTTGATGAAGGAAATAGTATGATCATGTCAAGTACATGATTATGCTTGCTGATGAAGATAATTAGGTTAGTTATAAAACCTTGTCTGATAAGCAGATATCATCCTAACACCAAGTGTGGAGTAGGAGTTCAACTTAAACACATCTCACTTAGGAGTTACCCATCTTGTTAAAGTTATATGAGAAACCTTGATCTGTGCATAAGATCCCATTGAGTAACCATCTGCATATAGGTGGAGCAGATCATTAGCCCTGACCTAGAACTTAGTAGTTTATAGAACCTTTGTTGCATTAATCATATTTCAAAGGGAACACTTGTTCCTAGTGGAGTGTGATAGCATTTTATCCAACTCCATAACCTCTTATTCATTTACTTGGGAATCCATACACAAGTAACAATTCAACCTATGCATCCCCATGTGATCATAAGCAAACCATACAATCTTGACATACCTTTAACCAAACAATTGTTTCCTAGTAACAACCCTACTAATAGAAGTCCAGTCCATTACTTAGTAAATCACTCACCTCTTGTTATGTATGTGGACCTTAAATAAAGAGATCTTCATTGTAAAAGAGGGGTAGTTTATATTTTCAAGTTTAGAATATAGAAAATAATTAATACCATTGGTATAACTCCATATGGTAATTCCATGACATTAAGTAACATAGTAGTGATAAGCATAAAGTCATGTCTTTTCATACAAGTACAAGTTATTGGTTCTACATAAGCACTGCAATAACTTATTCAAATCTAGGAAGTATAACTAAAGCTTCACATGTGTTGTAGTTAAAATATATGCACATTAAGACTATTAGTCAAGTCTTACATGTGTCAATGCCATATAAAGAACCCATTGTAAATAATTTAATGAACTAGTAAGGTGCTAGTTGTATTTCACAATAATTCTTGAATACAAAAACCTAGCAAAGTATTTCAAATATTACACAAAAGCTAAATGGAAACATCTCTTCTCTAGGTTCACAAGTAAACACCAATGTTGTGTCTATTATTTTATGTGCAAGTTCACATATATAATTTGTTTAGCATTGTGTTTTGGATTAGTAGTGTCATATTCATATTTGAAAAGTAATTTCAAACTCTAAAGCCTGCAAACAAGTATCTAGTTCAAACCTACAAAACAAAATAGCAAATTTGGATTAGAAATAGCAAAACAGAAAATAGGAAATAAAAGAAAAGAATTGAAGTAGAAAAAAAATAAGAGAAGCACTTACCTGGACCAAAGCCCAACCATGCCAGCCCAGCTTAGCAGCCCATCTGGAACCAGCCGGCCTCGTACCACTTCGAATAGGCTGAGGAGGCCATCGTCTTCTACCTTTCGCCAAGCAGCTCGGTGGCGCCTGGGATGTCGTCCATTCCCGTCGACGCTCCAGATGAAGGCCGCCGCCCCTGGAGGCTATAAAAACGTTCGCCGCCACCGAGTGGAAAACCTAGGCCAACATTTCTTACCGAAACCCTAGCTCCAGTCAATTTCCTCGCCGGCGCTAGAGGCCGTCCGAAGCCATGCCATTCAGCTCCAGAGATCCGGCTCGACGAGGGAAGCATCCTGGCCAAAGGAATTGGATCAATTCGTCCTCAATCGCTGGGAATCCGTCGATTCCTTCCGCAGCAACTCACCGGAATCGGCGAAACTGCGCCTGCTTCCGGCGATAATCGCCGTCGTCGACCCTCCAGGAAGAACCCTGGTGAGCTAGCGCATCTCCAGACACTCTTCTTTATGCTCAGCGTCGCCCGTAGCTCGCCGTCGCTGTAGACTGTATCCTGCCGCCGTGAAAGCTCGCCGCTGGCGAAGCTCCGTTGACCAAAACTCAGCGGCGTCGGCATAGTTCAACTCGCCTTGATCTCCTGAACCTTTTCCGACTAGTCTCGTTTGCTAATTCGAACTAAACCGTTGAATTTGGAAACCATACGTGAGCTCCTGTGGGTGGTCAATGATTTTGACTTGGTCTGCCCTCGTGGCAGGTGATGTGGCCTTAGGCCCACTAGTCAGTGTCCCTGGCTAGAATTCCTGTAGGTACAAAAAGTATTCTCTGCTATTTCAAAATTCCAGAAAATAACCAATGCTTTACAAATTCATAACTAATACAAATAAAATCAGAAAAATATAAATAATATACCAAAATGATCACAAAAACATAACCTATCCGTTTAAATCACAATCTTGAGTTCTTATTTGAAATACTTTTGAACCAAATTTAAAAACTTGATTAAGTAGTATTTGAACTTTGAATTTAAATCTAACTAAAATAATTTAAACAAAGTTTCCAAATACCAAATAAAATCTTAACAACTTTAAGAATGTTATTTCAATTGATATTCTTTATTAGAAATAATTAAATCATAGACTTTACTATTAGGAGTTCTAACCCTAAAATGATTTTTTCCAATTTAAAATAGTAAAATTTGAGAGAAATCATAAACTTGAATAAAAACTGCTTCCTAACTCTAATATTGCTATTTCAACAATTGTTTCATTAAGAGAAAATCTAAACCATTTTAATAATCTTTAATCACTTAAAAACTTGGATTCCAACCTAAAAATCTAGGAATAGAAATACTAGGCTTTATAAATTATTTTAAACACTAATAGAACCCTACAATGAACTTCCAAATTCAATAACACCTTAAGAGATATGTTCTTCAAAGGTGATTCTTTTGAAGTACATATAACTTAAGTCCCTACCTTTGCTGTTAGTACTAAAACCATTAACTACCCTAGTGTGCTAGTAAGCCATGCTTTCTAATTCAACTTTGAGTGGATAATTTGATACTCCATTTCAACATAGAATACTTTAGTCAGCTAACTATGTGCAACATCTTTGTTGCAACTTAAAAACCATTGCCTTCCTGACATCATCTAGTTACTATTCCTTTAAGTAATAAAAATGTCCATTAAGGATTATGTTCTTCAAAAGTAATTCTTTTTAAGAACATACCATATAAGCATCACACCCATTCTTGTCTAGACACAAGTAATGACCTTTGTATGTTAAGAGTATAAACAACTCTATAATCAACCATAAACTATTTATCTGAGCACTACTGGCCCAGAACTAACTATTTGAGTGCCGATGCTTGTTATAAGAATGTTTACAACTATAGAAAGAACCATTCATAGTAATAGCAGTGAAAGTTGCTTTGTATAATCATGCCCAACTAATACCACATAAGTAACAAATGAATCTTAAATAAATAACTTGTTATGTTCCATCTATTAACTACTTTGTGAGTAATAGATAAGTATAATCAATTCTAGGACACTAACTCTTATTGGTAGTGTTTCTAATCAATAATAATTATGTTCTTCAAATGTTATTCTTTCAAGATACATTGAAAGTGAGTAATAAACTATTCCTTTAAGTTTGAACTTATATAACTCTATTTGTGTCTTAAGATTGTTGTCAACCCTAAGATTAACTGGGTATTCTTATCAAATATGTATTACCTCAACTTTGCTTGTCCATAACCAACTACTTGATTGCTAATAACAAGATACCACTTAAAAGTGTTACTTTTAAGTCTTCACCTATTACTATACCTATCTTTTGCAATAACTCTGGTTTGAAGCTTTATTCTACTTCTTTTGAAGAATTGTTAGTTAACCTAAAACCCTTTAACAACCTTGTGTGTGTCTTTGAACTTAAAAGTGCAACACATCACAAGAATTCACCACAACTCAATATTAGCAAATCATCGGGGTTAGGTTACGCTTAGAACGATGTATAGCATATGATTTGCATATCATGCTGCAGTTCTTTTAACATCATCTTTACCAGATGATGGAGCTATTTCAGTATTTGGATTTCCTACGTATCGAAGACCTTGACTTGCATAATCTTGCAGTCAAAAAGGCAAGTTTATCTTGCTCATTTCTCTTGATTGCACTGGTTTTGAAACTACTTGCAAAGTGTTGACTTCAAACTCTAACATTTTAAAAAGGATGGAAAACCTATTTCCACAAGTAATATGACTAGTGGTTATCGACCAGTGGTGATAACCTAGGAAGGCTGGCAGGTGGAACCACGGTAAGATTGTGGTGGTGGAGGTTCCACTTGCACGGGAAAGTAAACCTAGGATTAACTACCAATGCCACAGTTATTCTAGCGCCGTAAAAACCGTGTCATCCAAGAGACTTGGAATGGGACGGGAAAGTCAGCTGTATCTTCTCTCGTTCGCATGTCAACGGGCAGCCAGTTGCCGGTCGCAGTAGGTCTTGCGGGACTACTTGCATATGGGTGGGACACCTAAGTTCTCACGGCACTGGTGTCTATGATGGTCCGCCAGAGGCGCCTAGGTACTTCATCATTGGGGGTGAATATCAGGGGCATAACCTGCTCGCGTGAATTGGGTGGGCATGCGTTGTGCGGAGAAGGCAGTGATTGGCTTGGATCAATGACTGGGCCCCACACCAAGGAAGTGTGGACAGGAAAGATCGCCCGGTTGTGCAGCAAGGCTTTGATCTCTCTTGGAAGGACGCACCTCTGCAGAGTGTAAAAAGATGTGACATGTTACCCCTTGTTCCGGGAAGGAGCTGCGAACGCCGCAGGAAAGGTGCTCTCAAGGCACTACCCCTGTGTTGGCTGTTGGGCATAGTTTTCCAAAGTAAAAGCAATCTTTCAAGAAACCCTGATAAAACCTTGCATTGGCCTACGACTCTTTTGGGTCCATGGCTGTAGTTAGTGCATATCACACAACTTCTTTCTAATGAAACTTGCTGGGTAACGCTCGTTACTCACCCCAATCTCTTAAACCCTTGCTAGACTGTGAAGCTTTAGATTGAAGTCAACTCAAGGAGACAACCTCAAGACATTGAAGATGAAGATGAAGCATTTTTCCAACGTCATGATTATCAGCGGAGTCTACAATTGCGTGAAGCTTGGAGAAAAACTAGAATAGGATTAGAAAGGAACCAGTTTCCTATTCCTAGAACCTAAGTAGCTAGGATATTTCTCTAGCTAACCAACTGCATTAGTTGTAGTTTAGTTTAGTCTTCCTTGATTCTTTCTCGTTTGTAGCCGCCGGGACTAAACCTCTACCTGTTGAGGAGGTTCTAAAGATCTTCTGTATGCTGAAAATTGTAATCTTATAGACATACCATGGACCTGCGATGTTTCTGTTGTACCACTCTGATGGATATAATACTAGTGAGACAGTGTTTCATTGGTGTTATGTCAGCGACTTGCATACTACACATGCAGTGGTATGCTGGGTCACCACAGCTGGTATCAGAGCAAATGCTTTGACCCTAGGATTAAAACCCTTTAATAGGAGACCTGTAGGATTGGTAGTGACTATAAGAAGCCATCTTGTCTAAACCAGTTCTTCTTATGACTTGGGATGGATATTCAACAAAAGAATAATCCTGACACACTCGAGTCAAAATTCTTACCTGTTTTTCCTAAGTGAAGTTAGACATCTTGTTCCATACCTAGTTGTATGACATCATTAGAGCTTTACATAAAGGATAGAAGTGGATTATATTTGGTATACAATACATGGTAGTCCAAAGAGAGGATACAACCGGAATGAGAACTATCCTATTGGAAGTAGTATACCAAGGGCAATTTGTTAAACTTAAGTCATCTGAAATTGTAGTAGGATGATGTTAAGTGATGAAGTGAGACTATAGGAGGTAGTAGGCCTCAGGTTTTAGTCTTGTATATGGATACCTAAGAATGCCATATACAAGTAAGTTGTATTGGCAGTATAAAAACCTTAATCATGTTGGATTCACTTGAGAATCTTCACATGAAGAAGTAGAACTTTGTAGTAGACCAGCAATTACAAGCTGAGGAGGTAGATGCTCAAGTAGAATGGTGAATGAAGTGTTCCAACCCATGGAAACTTGGTCAAGTATGACAGGACCGTAGCCTTTTGTCGGAGAAGTTTGATCAAAGCTCAATGGAGAAGATATATGAAAGACATGAGTTGAGTGAACCATGTTTAGTAAAGTATGTGTGAGGTATAGTAATTCCAGAAGTTTTGAGTGATCAAATGAGATTCGCCTTCAATAGGACGGAAGGTAAGCAAGAAATAGTAGTCCTAAAGGAATCTGGATCCATTAGAATGGTTTCTCAAACCCTTTGCTCAAATTTATTTGATTGCAATTGGGCAAATGGAGTAAATTTTGAGACATAGAGTAGTAGTCCACCACTACGTGCATTATAGCGCGATATAAACCCATATTATTTGGTGCTATAAGGTACACATCTAAGCCTGAATTCTAGAGATGTTTTACTCACGGGCTTATGATGATGTATGTTGCCAGCACAATTTTGGATTTCCTTGGATTTTATTGTGTGACTAGACCTATGCATGAAGTTGAATTTGATATGCAAGTGCATGCTGCATTATCAAATCCGTACTTGATGTTATAGTTCTAGAGGGTTAAGGGATTCGTGTGAGGAAGTGACGAATTCCGAAGGCCATCAAGCCAGAAGATGAAGAATCATCAGATAAGGAAACCAAAAGGAGGAAGCTTTAGTGATACTTTGAAGGAAGTTTAGAAGGATCCATAGCTAATTTAGTAAAACAACAGAAAAGTTGGCATTTAGTAACACTCTAGTTCTTAAAACACTAGAGGTAACTCTAGGTTATTGAGTAGAACCACTAATTAGGTAACCGCAGTTAATTTTAAGGTACCTGAGCTCGTTGTTATGCAGCCTTGGTTATGCTTAGTATATCACGGGTTGATTGAGGTGTTGTAGTACCGATGATCCATTCCGGTATTGCCTGCTGCTTTATTCAGCCTGGGAGTGGTAACCCCAGTAACCCTCGTTGATAGCGTGACTAAGAAACATAACAATTCTGTATAACATTGATCCCTAGTCCCGAAATCTTGAATTGTTGATTGGTGGTTAAGACGTTAGCAATGCTTTTCCTTATCTTAGAGTTGTAGTCTTTGTCTACGGACCAAGACTTGTGAGGATTCGTGTCAACAATGATCCATTGAAACCATTGGATCGTTTATGGCCCTGTTACTTCATATTGTGTTCAACTTATACAATTGCCTGTCGTGGATGTCCTCCGGTACAAGAGAAACTCTGCCGGATTTCTCCCATGGCTTTGTATCTAACCTACCGATTGAATTAAGGATAGATAGCGATGGGAAAACCCAATTCTCATCAACTATTTGAACTTTTGGGTAAGTACATGCATCCAAAAGTGGAACATAAGACCTACCAAAATACACAATCAAAGAATTCGTACCGGATATCCACAATTGTGTGGATACACCACAGATTTCTTCGAGAAACCATCAGGAAGATGTTGTAGTAACACTGACCAAGACTTATAGTCTAACCATGGAGTTCAAATGGTTAAAGATCAATATGTTCAAAGACCATTAGGAAAGTCTAGGGGGAGAGTCCAGGAAACTTAATAGTGTTGAAAGCTGGATGAAGTATGTCAGAAGTAGATTCTTTCCAAGATTTATCGTAACCTTATGGGTTCGGCAAAGGAGTGAGATGATCTTGACCATAATCACACCAAGTATGAGCCACAGCTGGTATATGAGCCACAGCTGGTATTTCATGAACCGCAGCTAGAGAAGATTGAGATTAGAGTTAACCATAATCTTGAACCTAGAAGACCTCTTAAAACCTATAGAATTGGTTCAGAAACCTTGGAATGAACACACCAAATGTGTTTAATCCGTCCTTAGGTGGTAAAACCAAGAGCCAATTAGGAAGATTCGTTGGAACGCTTAGTAGGACCCTATGATCCATAGAAAGTATTGCAAACATGGATAATCCAAGAGAATGACCAACAAGAGACCATGATGGATGGAATTCAAGTGACTAGTATTCGGAGTGAGACAACAGAAGATTCGAGGATCACTCTGGACAAAGGATACCATCTATATCTCAATTAGTTGGTAAAGGAACTTCAAGATAGATGATACCAACAACAAGTTCATCCAACAACGTACGAGAGCGAAAACTTCGGGACGAAGTTTAGTTTAAGGGGGAGAGACTGTAATATCCCAGGATTAGAGGTTATAAAATAGAGACAACAGATGTGTGCATTGCATTTCATGCATAGAAAATCTGGGTAATTTTCGCGCATTTAATTAAAACATGTCAAAGTGATTGGAGTTTCACTTGAGTTGATGGAATTATAGTAGCTCATCAATTAGAGCGCGATAAACTTCAATATGATCTTTGATAAAATCCTTGTTTTGGGTAGTGATAGTTACAACAACTAAAAGTGAGTTAAGTGAGGTAAAAATAAAATGCTTGACACACCATCTCAGAACCAAATATTTATTTTCACCAAGATGATCATGGTATTCTTTAAACCCTACTTCTTTCATGCTAAAGAAGTCTACACAAGTCCTATTCTTGAACCATGATCTATTCTACATCTTATGTCCTAATCTAGTGAGTCCAAATGTGAGAAGTGGAAAGGTTAGCTCAATGCTTGTTTGATTATGAGATTTGCCTTAACTCTAGGTGAGATAACTTAAGAATATTAGAGCCATTCCTATAAAGGCCAACTAGGAGACTTTAGACCTTATTCAAATTCTAATTAGGTCAAGTCATTTGATATAGGGGGTGATCACATCATAAACCCTAATTCTGGTCTAGACTAGAACCATATTTAGGAAGTAAACCATACTTAGACTTATGGAGTTATGAAGTGGAGTAGATCCTATATGAATTACACAAAGGGGAGATCATATCCATAATCTCAGAAGGTAGGTACAACCAAGAATAAATCCTTGATAGAAGGAGTTGATGAAGGAAATAGTATGATCATGTCAAGTACATGATTATGCTTGCTGATGAAGATAATTAGGTTAGTTATAAAACCTTGTCTGATAAGCAGATATCATCCTAACACCAAGTGTGGAGTAGGAGTTCAACTTAAACACATCTCACTTAGGAGTTACCCATCTTGTTAAAGTTATATGAGAAACCTTGATCTGTGCATAAGATCCCATTGAGTAACCATCTGCATATAGGTGGAGCAGATCATTAGCCCTGACCTAGAACTTAGTAGTTTATAGAACCTTTGTTGCATTAATCATATTTCAAAGGGAACACTTGTTCCTGGTGGAGTGTGATAGCATTTTATCCAACTCCATAACCTCTTATTCATTTACTTGGGAATCCGTACCCAAGTAACAATTCAACCTATGCATCCCCATGTGATCATAAGCAAACCATACAATCTTGACATACCTTTAACCAAACAATTGTTTCCTAGTAACAACCCTGCTAATAGAAGTCCAGTCCATTACTTAGTAAATCACTCACCTCTTCTTATGTATGTGGACCTTAAATAAAGAGATCTTCATTGTAAAAGAGGGGTAGTTTATATTTTCAAGTTTAGAATATAGAAAATAATTAATACCATTGGTATAACTCCATATGGTAATTCCATGACATTAAGTAACATAGTTGTGATAAGCATAAAGTCATGTCTTTTCATACAAGTACAAGTTATTGGTTCTACATAAGCACTGCAATAACTTATTCAAATCTAGGAAGTATAACTAAAGCTTCACATGTGTTGTAGTTAAAATATATGCACATTAAGACTATTAGTCAAGTCTTACATGTGTCAATGCCATATAAAGAACCCATTGTAAATAATTTAATGAACTAGTAAGGTGCTAGTTGTATTTCACAATAATTCTTGAATACAAAAACCTAGCAAAGTATTTCAAATATTACACAAAAGCTAAATGGAAACATCTCTTCTCTAGGTTCACAAGTAAACACCAATGTTGTGTCTATTATTTTATGTGCAAGTTCACATATATAATTTGTTTAGCATTGTGTTTTGGATTAGTAGTGTCATATTCATATTTGAAAAGTAATTTCAAACTCTAAAGCCTGCAAACAAGTATCTAGTTCAAACCTGCAAAACAAAATAGCAAATTTGGATTAGAAATAGCAAAACAGAAAATAGGAAATAAAAGAAAAGAATTGAAGTAGAAAAAAAATAAGAGAAGCACTTACCTGGACCAAAGCCCAACCATGCCAGCCCAGCTTAGCAGCCCATCTGGAACCAGCCGGCCTCGTACCGCTTCGAATAGGCTGAGGAGGCCATCGTCTTCTACCTTTCGCCAAGCAGCTCGGTGGCGCCTGGGATGTCGTCCGTTCCCGTCGACGCTCCAGATGAAGGCCGCCGCCCCTGGAGGCTATAAAAACGTTCGCCGCCACCGAGTGGAAAACCTAGGCCAACATTTCTTCTCTCTCTCTCGAGTTCTTACAGGATACCGAAACCCTAGCTCCAGTCAATTTCCTCGCCGGCGCTAGAGGCTGTCCGAAGCCATGCCGTTCAGCTCCAAAGATCCGGCTCGACGAGGGAAGCATCCTGGCCAAAGGAATTGGATCAATTCGTCCTCAATCGCCGGGAATCCGTCGATTCCTTCCGCAGCAACTCACCGGAATCGGCAAAACTGCGCCTGCTTCCGGCGACAATCGCCGTCGTCGACCCTCCAGGAAGAACCCTGGTGAGCTAGCGCATCTCCAGACACTCTTCTTTATGCTCAGCGTCGCCCGTAGCTCGCCGTTGCTGTAGACTGTATCCTGCCGCCGTGAAAGCTCGCCGCCGGCGAAGCTCCGTTGACCAAAACTCAGCGGCGTCGGCATAGTTCAACTCGCCTTGATCTCCTGAACCTTTTCCGACTAGTCTCGTTTGCTTATTCGAACTAAATCGTTGAATTTGGAAACCATATGTGAGCTCCTGTGGGTGGTCAATGATTTTGACTTGGTCTGCCCTCGTGGCAGGTGACGTGGCCTTAGGCCCACTAGTCAGTGTCCCTGGCTAGAATTCCTGTAGGTACAAAAAGTATTCTCTGCTATTTCAAAATTCCAGAAAATAACCAATGCTTTGCAAATTCATAACTAATACAAATAAAATCGGAAAAATATAAATAATATACCAAAATGATCACAAAAACATAACCTATCCGTTTAAATCACAATCTTGAGTTCTTATTTGAAATACTTTTGAACCAAATTTAAAAACTTGATTAAGTAGTATTTGAACTTTGAATTTAAATCTAACTAAAATAATTTAAACAAAGTTTCCAAATACCAAATAAAATCTTAACAACTTTAAGAATGTGATTTCAATTGATACTTCTTTATTAGAAATAATTAAATCATAGACTTTACTATTAGGAGTTCTAACCCTAAAATGATTTTTTCCAATTTAAAATAGTAAAATTTGAGAGAAATCATAAACTTGAATAAAAACTGCTTCCTAACTCTAATATTGCTATTTCAACAATTGTTTCATTAAGAGAAAATTTAACCATTTTAATAATCTTTAATCACTTAAAAACTTGGATTCCAACCTAAAAATCTAGGAATAGAAATACTAGGCTTTATAAATTATTTTAAACACTAATAGAACCCTACAATGAACTTCCAAATTCAATAACACCTTAAGAGATATGTTCTTCAAAGGTGATTCTTTTGAAGTACATATAACTTAAGTCCCTACCTTTGCTGTTAGTACTAAAACCATTAACTACCCTAGTGTGCTAGTAAGCCATGCTTTCTAATTCAACTTTGAGTGGATAATTTGATACTCCATTTCAACATAGAATATTTTAGTCAGCTAACTATTTGCAACATCTTTGTTGCAACTTAAAAACCATTGCCTTCCTGACATCATCTAGTTACTATTCCTTTAAGTAATAAAAATGTCCATTAAGGATTATGTTCTTCAAAAGTAATTCTTTTTAAGAACATACCATATAAGCATCACACCCATTCTTGTCTAGACACAAGTAATGACCTTTGTATGTTAAGAGTATAAACAACTCTATAATCAACCATAAACTATTTATCTGAGCACTACTGGCCCATAACTAACTATTTGAGTGCCGATGCTTGTTATAAGAATGTTTACAACTATAGAAAGAACCATTCATAGTAATAGAAGTGAAAGTTGCTTTGTATAATCATGCCCAACTAATACCACATAAGTAACAAATGAATCTTAAATAAATAACTTGTTATGTTCCATCTATTAACTACTTTGTGAGTAATAGATAAGTATAATCAATTCTAGGACACTAACTCTTATTGGTAGTGTTTCTAATCAATAATAATTATGTTCTTCAAATGTTATTCTTTCAATATACATTGAAAGTGAGTAACAAACTATTCCTTTAAGTTTGAACTTATATAACTCTATTTGTGTCTTAAGATTGTTGTCAACCCTAAGATTAACTGGGTATTCTTATCAAATATGTATTACCTCAACTTTGCTTGTCCATAACCAACTACTTGATTGCTAATAACAAGATACCACTTAAAAGTGTTACTTTTAAGTCTTCACCTATTACTATACCTATCTTTTGCAATAACTCTGGTTTGAAGCTTTATTCTACTGCTTTTGAAGAATTGTTAGTTAACCTAAAACCCTTTAACAACCTTGTGTGTGTCTTTGAACTTAAAAGTGCAACACATCACAAGAATTCACCACAACTCAATATTAGCAAATCATCGGGGTTAGGTTACGCTTAGAACGATGCATAGCATATGATTTGCATATCATGCTACAGTTCTTTTAACATCATCTTTACCAGATGATGGAGCTATTTCAGTATTTGGATTTCCTACGTATCGAAGACCTTGACTTGCATAATCTTGCAGTCAAAAAGGCAAGTTTATCTTGCTCATTTCTCTTGATTGCACTGGTTTTGAAACTACTTGCAAAGTGTTGACTTCAAACTCTAACATTTCAAAAAGGATGGAAACCCTATTTTCACAAGTAATATGACTAGTGGTTATCGACCAGTGGTGATAACCTAGGAAGGCTGGCAGGTGGAACCACGGTAAGATTGTGGTGGTGGAGGTTCCACTTGCACGGGAAAGTAAACCTAGGATTAACTACCAATGCCATAGTTATTCTAGCGCCATAAAAACCGTGTCATCCAAGAGACTTGAAATGGGACGGGAAAGTCAGCTGTATCTTCTCTCGTTTGCATGTCAACGGGCAGCCAGTTGCCGGTCGCAGTAGGTCTTGCGGGACTACTTGCATATGGGTGGGACACCTAAGTTCTCACGGCACTGGTGTCTATGATGGTCCGCCAGAGGCGCCTAGGTACTTCATCGTTGGGGGTGAATATCAGGGGCATAACCTGCTCGTGTGAATTGGGTGGGCATGCGTTGTGCGGAGAAGGCAGTGATTGGCTTGGATCAATGACTGAGCCCCACACCAAGGAAGTGTGGACGGGAAAGATCGCCCGGTTGTGCAGCAAGGCTTTGATCTCTCTTGGAAGGACGCACCTCTGCAGAGTGTAAAAAGATGTGACATATTACCCCTTGTTCCGGAAAGGAGCTGCGAACGCCGCAGGAAAGGTGCTCTCAAGGCACTACCCCTGTGTTGGCTGTTGGGCATAGTTTTCCAAAGTAAAAGCAATCTTTCAAGAAACCCTGATAAAACCTTGCATTGGCCTACGACTCTTTTGGGTCCATGGCTGTAGTTAGTGCATATCACACAACTTCTTTCTAATGAAACTTGCTGGGTAACGCTCGTTACTCACCCCAATCTCTTAAACCCTTGCTAGACTGTGAAGCTTTAGATTGAAGTCAACTCAAGGAGACAACCTCAAGACATTGAAGATGAAGATGAAGCATTTTTCCAACGTCATGATTATCAGCGGAGTCTACAATTGCGTGAAGCTTGGAGAAAAACTAGAATAGGATTAGAAAGGAACCAGTTTCCTATTCCTAGAACCTAAGTAGCTAGGATATTTCTCTAGCTAACCAACTGCATTAGTTGTAGTTTAGTTTAGTCTTCCTTGATTCTTTCTCGTTTGTAGCCACCGGGACTAAACCTCTACCTGTTGAGGAGGTTCTAAAGATCTTCTGTATGCTGAAAATTGTAATCTTATAGACATACCATGGACCTGCGATGTTTCTGTTGTACCACTCTGATGGATGTAATACTAGTGAGACGGTGTTTTATTGGTGTTATGTCAACGACTTGCATACTACACATGCAGTGGTATGCTGGGTCACCATAGAGATTAGGAGGATGAAGAAGATTCTTATGAGTGCATCTTATATAGTAGAGAGAGGGAAGAAGAAGAGGCAGGTCGGCGGTGTGATTAGGCCGGCCGCCGGCGGCGTCCCGATGAGTCAAATCACCAAATACCGAAGCGATCGACGTTAATGGCGCAACAATTTCCCAAAACGATCGACGACGATGCGTCGTAACTGGCGCGGGAGCGGCGGTTCGTTTGAGTAGGGCCTCGCTCCGCTTCGTCCGAAGTTAGCCTTTCTTCAGTGCACCAATACTTGAATTTGGATCAGAATATAACATGATCAGCTTTAATATCTTGCCAAATCTCATTTGCATAGCGGCGGAATAGCAGGACATGCTCAATAATTTCATGGCGATTACAGTAAACTAGAAGGACCTTGCACGCATTGCTGTGCCGGTTCTTGATGTTCTTATTTTGTTTTTCATCATGTGCGGATTTCGATTCACCTGGAGTGACACCACTGCTGCGTCATAGAACACTGCACTACATTTCAGCTTTGATTATTTTTAAGTATGGGACAATAGTATATGAATACTGTTTAACCATAAAATGTTGGATTTGATTCCAAAACATGTGACATATTGATTGAATAGTTAAGAAAATACAACATGAAACATTGTTGTAATTGGGCATGAATCATTTAATTGCCTACGAACTATATCAAGTTAACTGTGCCAAAACAAATATACCATTTGAGCAATACATTTGTCAAATATAGTACAATGGAGTAAGTATTTCCAAGTGCTATAAATAAGGGAAGTAAAAAATGCATCCGACCACTATTAGAAAGGCAACTAACTCTAGTACCCTAGCAGTGGTAGGAACTCCTCATGATGGGCAAGATAAATACTCCTACTAATTAATATATCTCTTAATTGTTGTGTTGTAAAAGTGATGTGTTAATCCAACAACAAGAACATGCAGTGTTGACCTACTTTAGTCCACTAAGCATATTTTAACTGTTTTGGAGCAGGTAGCGAAACAGGCAAAAGTAAAAACTTGTAAAGGGATCACAAAAGGTTACAATCATCTAGCCTTAAATTAAAATATATTAATTTAATAGGCAATAAAATTGGGTTAACTGTGTTATCAACAAAAACAACCTATTACATAAGAAATGAATATTAAATTTAAATTGTAATAACATGCTAAAAAAAGGGTGCACACCTCATTTAAACAAAATATTGGAAGGAAGAAACAGTCTTGGGAACCTGGATAAACCACCCTGAACCTCAATAGCACATCTTAGCAATTATATTCAGGCCTGCTCAAAATCCAGATGAACACATCAACACAAAGATTCACCAGAAATATATGCACTTGGATAATTCAATTTTCAACAGGTCTTGATTGCACTTAAAAAGATACATTTTCATTTGTGCATTCTTTAAATAACAAATCATAAAATAGTTTGAACTTAAATAACTGAGTAATAGGTTCCTTAACCAATGATCCACAAAGTACTGCTACCTCAATTCCTTATTAGTTGTCGCTGATTTAGTAAAAAAACTGAACCTTGAGTATATTTGAAAGCTGTCAAGGTGAACCTTGAACCTTGAGTATATTTGAAAGCTATCAAGGTGAACCTTGAGTATATTAGTTGTAACTGATGTAGAGCAGAAAGATACCCCTTCTAACAGTGAACCTTGAGTATATTTGAAACGTTAACCCTCTACAACTTCACAATACAACTCCAATGAATACCATATGAGCAAGAGCTTTTCATATATCAAGCAGATCAAATCCCTTAGTGGATAGTGTGCACATTCGATAACAATCACCACTTTGCGTAAAGTTTTAACTTTGGTTGTCTTTTATTATCTTCACCTTTGATAGGTAATTTATTCCCAAAGAAGGGGTTTATTTCCATTAATATTATACTAAAACTCTGTGTTCTGAGCTGCATTTTAATAAATTATAATATCAAAGAATCACCGTGCAGCTGAGCTTGCTATCGTTGTCTACCTACTTCTTTTGTAAGAAATATATGTGTCTGGCTCTGAACCTCTGGGTATTGTTTCGTTTGTAGCAACCAGTAGTAGCAGGTGTAGCTTTAGCACCTCACATTCTCATGCGACCTGCCACATTTTCATTCACTAAGGAAGCATGGACCACATGTCGAAACATCTGAAAATCATATAGAAATCACTCAGAAGAACATATGTAACTCATTCTGGTTCAGCTAAACAAGCATAAAGACTGATATTGCACAGTTGCACTCACATACGTGACGTCTGAACTTCTAAGACTGAGTGCATGAAAATAAGAGTTACCTTTCTGTGCTAGGCTTCTTAATTTTAATATGTATACTGAATCTGAACTGGATTAATGCATTCTAAGTTTTGTGAGCAAAAAAATCACTATGTGTTATGTTGATGAGTAAAAAGAATGGGCAGATACATACAGATATGGTATATCATAATCTGTTTAAACTTGCCAGAATAAGTTTATAAGAGTAAAATTCAGAAGGGACCGGCAAGTACCTATTTGTCTTGAATCTTGTTTACTTTATTTTCCAGAGGGCAAAATTTGCTAACACAAAACAGATGGATGAGGTTGTTTACCATGCTTCTCAACTATAAAGATAGTTACCAACTTATCATGTACTTCCAGTACTAACTATTTTTTAACTTGTCAGATATTAGGTGAAACTAAAACTAACAGTTCTATTGTCACGGGAGAGGCAAGATAACATCTACTCCCTCCGTTTCAAAATATAAGATGTTTTAGGTTTGTAAAGCAAATATATTTAGACACCTTTTAGTGTGTATATTCGAGTGAACCTACACACTAAAAGATGTCTAGATACATTTGCTTCACAAAGCTAAAACATCTTATATTTTGAAACGGAGGGAGTAGCATATTAAGTACTGATCATAGAACAGTTCTGCATTACGGCAAGACAATCATCTGAATTTGAGTGTCCAAATACAGAAATACCAACACTAAATCACAATAACTGTCCTCTGAGCTGCCCCAAAACATTGTAGATGCAATATATTTTGTTTGAAGAATTGTAAGTGTGTGGATTGCAAGAATATTGATGAAAGTAAAGAGATACAAGCCATAATTCAAGGGGAAAATGCATCTGGTAGAAATAATATTCAGCAAGCAACTAACGTCAATCCAAATGATGCATTGGATCCAATGGGTGAAATGTTCAATAGTGCGTAGAAAAAGACACCAGAGGTAATTTTAGATGAGCTGGTTCATAAAGTTAATATGATCAGTAGTATTAGTCTGATCTTGTGTGGCATATCCTTTTTTCGGCAGTATACTTTTACTTCTGGATGGTTGTGTCAGAATCGAATTGGATGTTCATGCACTTGATCACTGTTACTAAGTTTACTTGACTTCAGCTATAAATTTCCTAGGTTCCTAATCGTTTCTTCTGTTCTTGGCTAACCAAGTTGATGCTTAACAATTTGTTTCTTCTTCTACTGGACTTGAAAGTTGTATTGGTCATCAGAGTAAAACTATGGTGTAGGTAAGTAAAATATATTGGATTGGTTATAATTGAATACTGGATAACCTCTCCTTAAGAATTTTTTTTTCAAGCTGAAATCCATAGCCAAATTAATAGCAACAACAAATATATGTCTTTTACTAATACTTTTTTCATTATACCAAGCAACATACTTTTACCTATGCCACCCCAACGCAACCCGCAGCCGCCACCCACCGACCAATATCATAGCACAAAATAATACAGTTTATAACTCTTGAACTACAAACATTTAGAATAAGAACTTCTAATCATGAATGAATGGAAATATGATGTAAGGAACTGCCAAATAATTTTGATGATGCACGGGAAGACATGTACAACTGAATTTTAGAATTCAGTAAATTAATAAATTTCTACTGAAAGTTCAAAACTTTGCTTATTCAAAATTTATGCTAAATAGAAAACATGAAGAAACTACATACTGACTGCTTTGCCACAAACTAATACGAACTGCAGAATGTTGTTTGAGATATCTCCGTTATAAGAAGACACAAAATTTACTATATCTATGCTTGCAAGAGTAGCACACATTCAGATACAAAAGCATGTATCAGCAAGGAACTCCTGCCACAAGGACTACGAACCACAACAAGCGGTACAGCTCGAATTTCAGTTGGTATCCAGGCACAAGGCATTTCTCTTTAGTATTTTGAGCATCACTAGACGTTCGGCGAAATGGACAGATAATTAGCATAAGAATAAAATTCTAAACATAATTTACAACCGAAGAATCTACTTTGGCAAAAAATTGAATCATTATGAAGGTGATATGATCTCTATAAGAGCGAAAGAAATGTTATTTTTCACATTACGATCAGTATAGTTCAACAGGTTTAGAAGGCAGTCGGATCCTATGAGCCCAAATTCATCTTCAGGATAAGTAACCAAGTATATGTATACCCTACCCACAATATTAGCTACCAGCTCTAATTGAAGAGAATATTGTAAGAAAACTGTGTGGCTGCAAAATTAGCTCAAACTATAGTTTAAGTCTACAGTAACCTTTCTTACTGTGCATTCACTCGATGGGAAAATCTATTCAGCCTAGTCTGGCAGTTTATTTCTATGTGCATCGATCATTGCCTTCTTATTTGCTTGATATAATGTGAACGTGGGCAGATGCTTTAGTTTTGATGGTTGATGCCTCACCTGTTTTTCCATTTTTATTTTGCTAACAATTTCTTTTATGCCATGCACAATAAATCCTCTCGAATCTTTGCTGACTTCTGTTTGTAGAACACCACGGTTATACTTCAGAAATACAAAATTAACCAAGAAATGGCATCGAAATAAGAGATAATGAACAAACAATTTTGTAAGTTGCTTCAGTAATACTTGAATTGCTTCATAGCCAAATATTGCACCGCTGAAAACATCTTATATTTTGAAACGGAGGGAGTACTTGAATTGCTTCATAGCCAAATATTGCACCGCTGAAAACATAGCCAAACATAGCCAAAGGAAGTGAAAACTTCAGAAACCTGAACAGTACACGAACTAGCTAACACCCAGCTTCATCAGGCTGCACACATGAACGCATCGCCGGATTTCAGCACATGAAGATGTACTGAACTGCATACATACGAATATACATAAATCATGGGCTAGAGCCATCAATAAAATGATCCGAACAGGAGACCCCCACTGTACCTTAAGCCGAATCCTGCCGGCGTGCACCCGCCGTGAAACGAACTACAGAAGGTCTGAGGCTGCCCGCAGCTCACCATGGTGCTGATACCTATAGTGTCGCCCAAAGCCACCTGTCGTTGGGCTGCATGACACCGAGGTAACATGCTGCGAAGTTCACCAACGTTGCCCCCGATTCAGACCGCCGAGCCCACCCACCGCTCGCCTAACCATGGCCGCCCGCGCGCCGCGCCTGATGCCTCAATCCGGGGCGATTCAGTTTGCGGTCACCAAGTTCTTTGTCACAGGCTCACAAGTGTCTTAGTTCGCTGCAATCACCCTGGGGGTCCAAAAGCCCTTAACAAATAACTCAGAGGGTCTTTTTTTGGTAAAATTTGTTTGAGCCCAAATCGTAGTGTTTGAATTGGGGAAAAAATGTTTGAACTCATAATTCCTGTTCCGCTGCCGCTTGCTGAGCCCACCTTGTTAGGTTTACCCGTTATTCTAACAGAACTAGACTTTGTCAGCGTTAGAGTTCCGTTGCCACTGTCTTCTTCCCTGTTCTGTCGTCCTCCCCTGTTCTGTCCGCCCGCCCAGCTCGCCGTCGACCCCTCGCCGTCGCTACGCCGGAATCGAGCTCGCCGTCGCTTCGCCGGAATCGAGCTCCCCGTCGCTGAAACCACCCTGGTGCTAGGATCTCCCACATAGTGGCAAGGGCTCCCCAGGTCGCAGTTCCGGCTCCTCCCTTCCCCCATAGATCTGAGCTCCCCAGATAGGAGATCTAGAATCGCTCCCTCTAATGTCTCTAATGGAAGCGCGGCACCTATGGAAGCGCGGCAATCTCAGAGGAGATCGGCTAGCTGTCTCTAATGGCGACGGCGGCGGTGGCCGTTCCTTTGGACTTGGTGGCGGAACCTCATGAACATCTTGTTTCTTGTTATGTTAATTTTCACCGAATTCATCTCTGTAAATGCAAATCTTAAAAATGAAGAACAATAAATATAGATTTCAGATCTGAAATTTACAGGAGAAACACTAAATCTGAAAGTTCATAATATTTGGTTGCTTCAAACTTACAGAAGCTAGTTAGTAACACAAAAGGCGGCTTTAGCCTTGTCTATACAAAAGCTATTCTTCAGAGTTAGTCTAACACTAACTATACTTAACTGAAGAAACTAGGGGAGAGCAGCCTTCTTGAAAGTTGGCATACCAAAATGCTGCGAAGGGCTAAAGTTCATTGCTAAATCATCCGGAACTGAACGATTTCCCTTCCCACCTAACTCCTGCTGCTTTTCTCCATTCAGCATGCACGTCGTGGCTTCCCCTTCCTCGGGCAGCTGCGCTCGCCCTTGGGGGAGGAGGACTTTCCGCGCTTCTGGCGGAAAAGCGTCTGGTTGAACCTGACCAGCAGCGCCGCCGCGAGGCATTCTTCAAACGAGTAGTACGGCAGATCTTGATAGGTGTCGTATTTCCCGGTGAACCGCAGTCGCAATGATAGATCAGTGTAGTTGTGATTCGCCGGCGGCGCATAAGCACGCCATATCGTAGAACTCGATATGGACCGCTTCCTCGCCCGCCGCAAGTTCTTGTTGGTCTTCGATGCCGGGAAGTCGGTGAATGGCCGACGACGACGCTTCCCCAGCTTACCCCACTTTAGCTTCATAGCCCTTACCTCGGACAGAGCCGGTGAGCATCTAGACCTTAGAGAAACCCTCCTCCCCGCCTGCAACGCCCCCGCCGACAACACCAACTTGGGGAAGTTCATGACAGCCGCTATTGGCACCTGCACACCGGCTTTGACAAGGCAAGTCATTGCCTGCCGGATGGGGGCTTGATATTGGAGCGTCGGCGGCGGCGGTGCCATGAGCTACGACGAGCTTTAGGGTTGGGACTGTGAAGTGGGGAGTGAGACAGGGGAGGAAGACGCGTAGCAGCCTTAATCTGCCCTGTAAATAAAATAACAGTTGTCCATGTTTATCTAATTGGGCTTTTACTTTATTTTTCTGGGTCCACTGTCAGTTAGACTGGGATTGCTATATGGGGTAAAGTACTAGATACCTCTACCCGTGGCGACCTCAACCCTAAATCACATTTCCAGTCGCCTTCCTCCCAAACCGGCGGCTACTGGGGGTTGGCCGCCCCGCCCACAGCGACTGCTCAAACCAACGCCGGCCGGGTGGCGTTCGACCTCCACGGCGTCCTGCACGCAGGAATCCCTTCTCAAGGTAAGTGTAGGGTTTTCCCGTACGGATTGCCCAATGCTCCGATGTAGCACTAGTTCTAGGGGCGGCACTAGTTCAAGGGGAATGTTCCAAAAATATTTCTACTTCTGTAATGATAGTTCAGTAATTTCGTAATCGATATTTCGCAAAAGGAGTGGTTCATATGGTCAGTGAGCCTGCTTAATTGTTCTATAATTAGAACTATATGGTTTCTATGTATGTTGCCCAAACTTGCATGCCCTGCCAAAACATTGGTTACCTATTGTATTTTAGTCTTTGTTCGGTTCGGTTTGTTGCCAAAATATTTAAAATGATTGAATGGGTGCTCTTATTCCAGTTTAAATTGTGTTGTATCTCGGACACAACATTGCTCCATTGTGCTAAAAGGGGAAATCTAGGACATGCTCTTGGTGGAGCTTTTAAAGCACTGTTGGAAGCTATGCAATGCTACTGGATATATTGACATGTTCTTGTTGAGATGAATTTTAAATGATAATAGAAAGCTATGTCACGCTCTTGGTGATTTGTATATCAAATATTGCATTCCACCTCATGTTTTTTGGTGATTTGTAATTTGTTATTTAGATGAAGAATATAGATGTGATGGGTTATGGGGTGACGGCACCGTGAGTTTGACCTAGAATTCAAAATTGAGCTAAGGAAATAAAAATAAAATCAAATAATTGGAAAAACAGCGCATAGAGTCATGGTATGTGATGTAGTATCTTGGAAAAATAGCAAACAGGGCATGCCAAGGATTCATAGGAACACTCTTCACAAATTTGGCATGCTTTTGGGAGCTTACGGCACCGTGAGTTTGACCAAGTTTTTCCACATGCTTTTGAAATGGAGGTCAGTTTCCAATGATCATACATAATTAGGACATGCGCGTGGTGGAGCTTTTTAATTGCTATTGGAAGCTATGTAAAGCTATTGGGTTTAAAATCATGTTCTAGTTTACATATTATAATTGAAAGCTTAGCCATGCTATTGGTTATTTCTATATCAAACATTGCAAGCTACATCATGCTTTTTGGTGATTTATAATTGATTATTTATAAGAAGTAAATAGATGTGATGGGTTATGGGGTTTAGGGCTCACGGCATCGTGAGTTTGACCTAGATTTCAAAAGTGAGCAAAATAAATACAAATAAAATCGAAAAAATAGAAAAATAGTGCATGGAGTCATTGTATGTGATGTAGTACCTTGGAAAAATACCAAACATGGCATGCCAAGGATTCATAGGCAAACTCTTCACAAAATTGGCATGCTTTTAGGTCTTTCCAATGAGGTCGGATTCCAATGATTATACATAGTTAGAACATGATCTTGGTGGAGCTTTTAAATTGCTATTGGAAGCTATGTAATGCTATTGGTTATATTGTCATGTTCCTGTTTTAAAATGATAATGAACTATCCCTCACACAATTATAGGTTACAATGCAACGTCATGAAGCATGCTACGACTGTCCCTCCGACGATGAGAACTGTGTGATTGGGCACAGTCCTAGGACTTACCAGTGCCACACCCATCTAGGACCGGCGCTGACAGATGAAGGTAATAACTTATACATGTCTGGTTATAGAATTTGAGAGATAGGACATATATCTCATTCATAAAATAATTCATGTAGGTCCCATCGTTAGGGGTATAAAAGGGGGGCTCTTGACCTAGCACCTTGGGAGCTAAATAAAATCGTTTATGGAAATGATGTACCAATGTCTTATGTAAGGATAGGGCTTCTCAAATTGCTCTCACGGAGGCTTGATAGTGCTAATCCGGTGATCCCTTTGTATGTCTGCTCTGTCAAGAAGTCTCTGACAGCTAAAGGGAAGTCAAAGATGGTAAGATTTCATTGTGCACAGTGAATACTAACGTGTTTGCTCAACTGCATGACACCCTAGTATCTATACTATCATATCAAGTATTTTCAAAGCCGTACAGCCAGCTCTATCTCAAGCAGTATCGGGAAGCAGGAGATATTATGGTGCCAGCCTGCGCCGATGACCCGTATGCACCTGAAGGTGAAACTGAGCAGGATGTGTATTACGTCAAGCTTCGGATGGACAACGATGGTCGTGCCCAAATTACAACTAACTGGAGCACGCTTGTGACCACCTCACGCATGTCTGTTGATGACATGGCTGTGTTCGAGCTTGAACCAGATGAGGAAGTACTGTTTATCCATCTGATGAGTAATGTGCCGATAGGTAAGCCAGTTAAGTGATAACTTGAACTACTAATCTGGTGGTGTATGCATCTACACCAACTCAACTTGTATGCCAGATATTAAGGCTTTAGTACTAATTCTGATCGGCTGGTTTATGCTATATATTAAGGCTTGAGTTGTAAAACTTGTATGACATGTTATTCTATATGCTATTACGTTGTGCATTCTCTTATCTAGATTTTGGATGCCATATATCTAGTCCGTCTAGCCGCTGGACCAGACAATTTTTTTTCCGTTTGAATACAACTAAGCTTAATTTATAGACATATTGACCATCAGTGCATCACAGAAAGCACAACACGTTGCAATCAGTTAATACAAACAATTCAATTCACAAAATCATGTACGAGTTAAGGCACTTCATCATAACAAGATGGTTTTAGTAAATAGAGTATAAGCATGCAGAGAAGAATGCAAGTAATCATAGCCTGCGCAACATATTGGCATATGGTTTAGACTACCAGGTGACACAATAATATAATAACATAATTAACTAACTGATAGCAACTGCGCAACATATATAGGCTACATTTTTTCAACATGAACAGACATAGCCTCCTGCCCCACATTCAAGAAGGTGAAGATGCACACATTCCCTTCTTCTATCGACGCTTTTTGGAGAACCTTAGGCCAGTTTGCTATCATCTGGGCAACACCGTTGCCCTGATGGGTGAAGCTTAAATTATAGAAACCATCTTGCTCACTGCAATATATTGGAATGGTGCATGGAAGATAGCGGGCGAGGTGGGCATTGCTGTACTTTGCTGAAAAGTACTGGAGTACAAGAATATAGTCAGTTTTTGAACACAGATTCATGTGCATGAGAAGATTAAAAGAGTCAAGCAGATTACCATTTTTGCCTTCCCACGAAGGACATGTGACTTCTTCATCTCACAGATATAGTATGGAACTGTTGGCCTCAGTTTAGCAACCATTGCATTGAGATCGGCAATCTGGCGACCAGTGAGATTGATATTGCTTGCAAACACACAGTGCTTGTCGAATTCCAAGTCACCAGTTATCTTGGGACCTAGAAAGAAATGCACTACTTAGTGATCTTTATCTCCACAAGAATGTATTAAAAGATCATCAGACCCATGTTAGACAGATTCACACCTCTGCGAATGACAATAGTCTCAGCCGCCCTTGCAGGTCCACGATAGGATGAGAGTGGGCCCGATGTGAGTCTACGTGCCTTGGATTTAGGTATCCTGGAAGATGAGATAGTCTCACTATTTGGATCAGTACCTTGATATGAAGGGAGGGGGTAATCCCTATTGGTTGTGGCTTTCTTGCATTTCTTGATAGCATAAGAATCATTGATTTTAAATAGCTTGAAATAATCGACAGAACGGTTCTTCCGTCTAGTACAAGCATCAGCCTCAAAATAGAGATTGTGCTTATTACAATATTGTGTAGCACCTAAAAATACCATTGCCAGAAATAGAAATTTGTATAACCTGCACCTTAGTGGCGATATGGTCAATCGTTGGGTCCATCTGGAGACTTGCAAGCTTTTCTGAAAGAAATGGGCATCTATTTAGTGCAGGCATCTATTTTCCTTGGAATAATAAACTATGCTATAATTAGCAGTATGTGCTACTACAATTTGCAATGACAGTACGTCATTCCATATCCAGTATGAAGTGAAATCTACTACCATATCCAGCGACAACTACCCTACAATAATAGAGTGCGTACAGAGGTTCCCCAGCCGTGCCACCCATCCCAAAATTTAAACTCAATATAATTCAGCATACTACATAAATTTCATTGAAATTTAGATGATTTTTACAAAATACGGTGAAATATGAAATAGACTAAAAGAGGTGGTCTTCGTCGGAGTCCTCGCCGGCGGCGAAGTTCACCAATGCGGCCGATGGTGCTGGCGGTGAATCATTGGATGGCCCAGCTCCGTCATCGGACAGGTGGCCGAAAACCATCCCGCGGCAGCGACGGTTCTCGCCGGTGGCCAAGTTCACCGATGCGGCCGATGGTGCTGGCGGTGAAGCGTTGGACGGCCCAGCTCCATCATCGGACAGGGGGCCAGAAACCATCCCGCCGCGGCGATGGTTCTCCTCCGCCGCGCGCTGGCTACGGTCACGCTCGGCCTCCTCGAGGGATGAGATGAAGGTGCGGCGCTCCTGCGCTCGCTGCGCCGATGCGTTGAAGGAGGGGAGAGGGTACTGATGCTCGCGGCGCTGGCGCTCCGCCGCCACCTTCGCGAGCCCTACGGCCACGTCCGCCCGGAAGAGGCGTCTCTTAGCCTCCGCCATCGCAGCCCTCGCCGCTTCGATGTTGCGGCGGTGGGCGTCGGCGCAGGCGGCGGTATGGTCCTCCGCCAGCCTTGCCGCTACCGCCCTCCTCTCGGCGGCCATGAGCTCCTGCGCCGCCCGGTCGCGGTGCTGCGTCTCGAACGACGCTACGATCGCTCTCTGTTCCGCGGCGGCCTCCTTCGCCTCCGCGTCCGTCGGCAGCTCGGCGAGGAACTCCTCGTCGTCGGAGTCCTCCTCCTCCTCGCCCTACGGCGAAGCTGGGTCCTGTGGCGGCGGCGGCGGCGGTGGAGGTGGGGGTGGTGGTGCTGGTGGCACGCCGGAACCGCCTCGAGGGAGCATGGCGTAGGTTGTCAAGAGACGGCGAGGCATTTTCTACTGGCGGTTGGAGGATGTTAACCTACCGTCGAGGCGACAAGCTATTTATAGCCGGGAACGGGGTGTAAAAACGAAGGAGAAGGGGCGGGAAGCGCGCGACATGGCATTCATTTCCCGCCGACGCCTGCTGCGACGCGACGGCTCGCTGCCCCGCTGCAAAGCTGTTTCCATTTGCACCGCCATTACTGGGCGCGGGAGACGAGACGAGTGGAGACGACGAAGCGTCGGTCATGCCGCTGATAGTGGGCCACGCATTACTGGGCGAGTGGAGATGCTCGTAGATCTAGTACGCGACGGAGCGAAGAAAAAAAGGAAGGCGACTTAAAATCATCGTACGTGCTCGAGGCCCACCGCCGGCGATCTAGGAAGAACGCCGGCAAGGTTCACTTGGAAGCGAGAGGAGAGCGGACGATCTTCTCCGAGGACTAGGAATCGAGCGGCACTTACCAGCCTACCTGCAGTGGAGGAGAGAGGACGGTCTTCTCCGGGGACAGGATTACGGCGCCGCGCAGGGGATTTCGTCATCGGAGCTACTAGGGGACGGTTTTCTACAGCACGCGCGAGAGGATTTGGGAGAAATAATGGTAACAGTGGGGCCAGGGGAGTAGAGGCAAGGCAAGAGGGAAGGGGATCCCCTGACGTGCCCAGCTCTGCAGTTCAGTGGCTGACAGGTGGGCCCTGCCAGGCGTGGGACCCACATGTCAGTGAAAGAAAGTCAGGGGCATGGCAGGGTGGGCGAGGAGGCCACGTTGCCACGCGGCAGCTAACTAGATGGCGTCGGCGGCGGCTAACTCGTTGCAACAGCTGTGTCAATGACGAGTGGGTCCACGAGCGTGGCAGAATAGAACACAAGCCTTATTCTTAAAAAACAGAAAATACATAATCATAGGGGAGTTTTCACGAAAAAGCATTAAAATTAGACCTCAAACAGTAGAGTTTTAGATAAGTAAATAAAATTTTAAAACAATAATTATTCTAACAGTAGAGGAGCTATATCTTGACGACATGGTGTTGATCCATGGGGTCAGTGGGAATAATCGGTAAAATTGTTTACACCATACAGAAGGTCACACGTGCACCATCCCATTCATACATCTTTCCATGGAACCTCACCAGATCTCGGTTCCGCATCTTGATGTAAACATAGCCGTCGTCACCATTTTGGTGAGATTGGACGATCCCCCACCTGGCATCCTGCATCTTGCTGAATAGAACACACACAACCACATAACCTGCTGGTTGTAGGTTTGGTGTTATAATGGCTTCCAGAATCTTAGTCTGTCGAACACCATATGTCACCCTTAGCTGATAGATGACTATACAGGAGATCCTAGCTTTCTTTGTGGATTTGATATCAATATTTGGTGATCGCGGTTCAGGGTCATCGTCTTCGTCATCACCTTTTTTGTTCCCTTCATCCCCTGAAAAATTTCTTGGACTTCCTCCGTCGAGAGAACCATACGGATCCGCGTCAGATTCAGGTTCCGGATCAGAATCTTCTTGCACATCCTCCACCTCTACAACCTTCAGCTTCTGACATATGATACAACACGCGTTAAAAATCAAGAAATGTTCCTTTTATATGTTTATACGTAGTACTAACATATTTTGAAACAAAGACAGTCCTGTGTACTACCTTGTCATCTTTGCTAACTCCTTTGGAAGAGCCCTCTCTGGCGAAAGTGCGCTTCTTACCCGCTCCTCCGCCCGCATCCATCGATCAATGGTTAAGTTCAAACTACAATAGGGAGTAAATCATGGTTTACAAGCGGAAATAAAAACTATACGAATCAACCCTAAAATATTGATACATACCTCAGTAGCTTAGCTGAAGATGGGTTACCAATGTGGCAGAATTAGTGTTAGCCATACGTCCCTTTTATAGAGACTTTCTAGGAACTGACATCCCGGTATTCACGTATCGGAGTAGTGGAGAATAGGAAGGATAACGTTTCTATCCATTAATCTGTTGCAGAAATTTCGGCGGTGATCTAACAGTAGAGGAGCTATATCTTGACGACCGCAGTGTGCACCATCCCATTCATACATCTTGCTGAATAGAACACACGCAACCACATAACCTGGGCAGTGTGCACCAACACGAGAATCAAACCATCTAATTTAGTAAACAAATGCAGTGTGCACCAATATGAGAATTTAGATAACATGGGCACCAGTAATACAACAGCAAACTCCACATACATTAACATAGTCTTAAACATCTGGGTATGATTGCCCAGATTCCACCATACATAATAAAAACATAGTCTTCAAACATCACACAGTTTTACTCTCCAGGGGGACAACACAGACTTAAACTAATCTTTTGGAAATAGAACATGAGGGCCAACAGCAGGACCGATAACCGGGATGAGGCCAGTCTTGATGAACTTTTCGAGGAATCTGCCATAGGCGGCATGCTTCGCCATGGTGTGGTCCTTGTGCTTCTGCTTGCTGCCTACGCCAACGCCATTCGCGTGCTGGATCAAGCTCTCTAAGTTCTTGCTGACGACCTTGCCGCAGAATGGACAAGTTAGCTCCCCGTACCTGGTGCGGAAAGGGATCTGGCCACTCTTGAGCCGCTTAAGAACATAGCGGCTCTTGCGGTCCCTGTCCTCCTTGTCGTGGCCCACGTCGTCAGAGTCATCCTGTGAATTTTGAAATACATAAGAAGTGAGATAAACAGGAGCACAACAAAGATCAAAGGAAATAAGCTGTAAAAAAATAACAATGCTGCCAAAATGATTCTAAATTGTTGCGGTGATAGTACTATCAGAGGCTAGTAATGTTGTGTGACCAATATTTGATGAATCGAGGACACACTATGGAATCATCACATTAATAAGCACAGCAAATTAGGAAAATGTTAATTATAAATTCCATGCATCAGATCAATCATTTTTTCCCAAATAAAAATCTTGTTATCGTAGTCTCTACAATCAAATTAGGGTCAGATCACAATGTGAACAGTACGACGAACAGAGGGGACTACATTAACACATTCAGAATGTAATCTGATAACTATTAACTGATAGATATCATATGAGAAATAACAATGTGAACAGTATGATGAATAGAGGGGATCGATCAGAATAGCTCAGAACCTCGGTGTTGTCGTCGGAGGCCTCCTCCTTGAACGGTACTGCTTCTTTGCGGTCTTCTTCAATCAAGTACTCGATGGAGTTAGGGTCGTAGCCGGCGCCGGTGTAGTAGTCATCGTCCGGCACGACGATGACTTGGCCCGCATGCTGGTTCTGCAGATCTGCCGCCACAGCCATGGGGTCCTCCATCTCCATTTCATCGACGGCGCGCCGAGGAGCGGCTGGTGCTCCCAAAGAAGACTCGCCCGCCACCGCGGCAACGACCGCGGGTGCATCGCCAGAGCCTCCGACCGCACTAGACTGCAGCTCGTCTTTGTGAGCGCGCTTCATCTTGCAGATGCACTAAGGAATGAGATTGGTGGTGTGGTGGTGGAGCGGATTGGGGTTTTTCGGCAGATTGGGGAGGAAGTGGCCGATGGTGGGAGAGACGATGAGACCGATGTGTTATATAGATGCTGCCGGTTTGGTTTCCTCTTGTGGACGCGTGGGTGTGGAAGCGTGTAGCCGTGCATGACATGTGGGACCCCCGTTGCTTCGTTTATGAGAGAAGAGTAAATTGGGGAAGCAATTGTCTTGGGATCCAATTATTTTCCAGGCCGCGAGATCGTGGGATAAATAGTGCGCGACGTGTCGCTGGCACGCCGCGTAAGTAAATGCAGTGTACCGCTTTGGGGGTGCTTTGAAAGTTGAACCCCCCATGTGAGCCCCCGTCGCTTCGTGAGAGAAGAGGAAGTTGGGGTAGCAATTGTTTTGCAGGCACACCGCGGTAAATGCCAGTCTAGCGCTTTGGAAATTGAACCAGTCACTTTGTTTCATTTCTGAGAGAGCGCTAGACCGACGTGTCACCGCGGGCCCCGGTACAGCGGCCCACTTGTAAGTGAGAGGCTGGTATCGTGGGTAAGGATGTACGCACGTTAACCTACAGGAAGCAATTAAAGAGTCTCGTTGTTGGGCCCCTCGTTGTTTGACTACGGGCAGCAGAGTGACAGTTTGAAAAAGGAGATAACATGCAAGGGGTCCGGTCTCGTCTGACTCGCGGAAGGAATAGAGAACAAAATCTTACTCCTACCATTGAAATGATTCTCATCGAGGTCACCCCTCCTGGCTCCATGAGCCAAACGAGTGAGGCACAACTAGTCCAGGTTTAGCATCCGAAGCGTGTGGGGACCCACTTGTCTGGTACAGGATTAGGTCCAACGTGTGTCTGGGGCCCCACTTGTCAATAGTGTTCCGGGCCTTAGTGGGGCCACATGTCATTAGGGTTAGGATTCGGTGGCCCAGTGGAAATTGTGCGTAGCAGCGGGATGAGAATTGACAGGGCATCGAGATTTGAAAGGCAAGTAAATTGACGAGACACCCACAGTCTGACAAGGCGTGCTCAAGAGATCTCAGTAGCATCATCATCGCTCACTCTACTCTGGCGACTAGTTCA